>CP125845.1:10000000-12400000 GCA_030408175.1 Trifolium repens
AGCTATTGAAGAAGCTCAAGACATTGCTAGCATGAAAGTTGAAGAACTTGTTGGCTCTCTTCAAACCTTTGAGATGAACTTCAGTGATAAAATTGAGAAGAAAGGGAAAAGCATGGCCTTTACCTCCAACACTGATAATGAGGAAGTTGATGAAGAAGACCTCTCAAAAGATATAGTGTTGCTTGGAAGACAATTTAACAAAATCTTGAAGAGCGTGGATAGAAGACCAAGGAGGAATGTGCAGCACATCCAACCTGACATCAGCAAACAAGGAAACATTTCAGCAAAAACTGAAACTGATGACGAAAGTGTTCAATGCTATGAATGTGAAGGTTATGGTCACATTAAAACTGAATGTGCTACATATCTGAAGAAGCAGGAGAAGGGTTTAGCAGTGACTTGGTATGATGAAGATATCTCTGACAATGAGTTAGAAGGTGTAGCTGCAAATCATGTGAGTGCCATGACTGGTGTGTGCGATTCTGATAATGACTCATGTGATGAAGATCTCACTTATAAGGAACTAGCCTCAGCATACAAAGAGCTGTGCATCAGAAGTGAGAAAATATGCAGAACAAATGTAGAGCAAGAGATTGTCATTAATCAACTCAAGTCAGAAAAATCAACAGCTGAAGAACAAAAGGCTATCATTGATCAACTCAAAATGGAAGAACAGAAGTTGCAAGCAAAAGTAACCAACCTTGAAGATGAAGTCAAGCAAGTAACTTCTAATTTAGAAATCATGACCAAGTCTGTTAGGATGCTTGGCACAGGAACAAAGAAGCTTAATGAGATTCTCAACATCAGAAATCATGCTAATGATCCAACTGGAGTAGGGTGTGAGGTAATTTATAACAATGAAACCCTGGAATCAAACTTTGTTCCTGCTCAAAACAGATCTGACCTCAAGATGTTGCCACATCCTGCACCACATCAGAAACCTGTGAACAAAAGAAGATCCACTTCTTTGAAGTGTCACTATTGTGGTAAGTATGGCCATATCAAATCCTTCTGCTATAAGCTCTATGGTTATCCAAAGAAGAAGCCTCAACCTAGAGCATATCATAGAATGGCCAGAACCAAGAAAGAGTGGAAGCCAAAAGCCAAAGTAGCTGCTCACATAGCTCATACATCCTTCCGAACCTCATCCAAAGAAGATTGGTACTTTGATAGTGGTTGTTCCAGACACATGACAGGTGAAGAAAGGTTTCTGGTAGACATCAAGTCATATACTTCAAGTTATGTGACCTTTGGTGATGGTGCTAAAGGACAAATCAATGGAATTGGGAAACTAATCAACAATGGTTTGCCTGAGCTTGACAATGTTCTGCTTGTCAAAGGACTGAAAGCAAATTTAATCAGCATAAGCCAACTATGTGATCAAGGGCTTAAAGTTGATTACTCAAAGGATGAGTGTCTAGTCACTAATGACAAAGGTGAGTTACTAATGAAAGGAGCCAGATCAAAAGACAACTGCTACTTATGGGTTCCTCAAGAAACAACTCATTCTACCACATGTCTTATCAGTCAGGAAGATGAAGCAAGATTATGGCACCAAAGACGTGGGCATCTGCAACTAAAGGGAATGAAGAAACTTGTTTCTAAAGAAGCAATTAGAAGGCTACCAAAGCTCACTATTGAAGAAGGAGATATATGTGGTGAAGATCAGATTAACAAGCAAATCCAGAAGTCATATCCAATCTTTCAACAACAGGTGACTGTTGGAACAAAAGAGGTTCTGACATGACCCAATTAAGTTTTGATGATAACAAAGGTATTAATATACAATAGGGTATACTAATTATCTACTCTAGTGTGCAGATATATAAGCTAAAATTTTATATTCACTATGAGTACATTGAAGGCTCTGAAATGGGAAGCAAATTCTGACCAGAACTTGCTCATCAGAAGATACAATATCTAGTCGCGTCAGAAGCTGCATGTCAGAGGCTACGTCATCAGAAGCTATGTTTAATTACATCAGGTTATGATACTTGCAGTAAAGGCCGTTTTGTCAGAAGAACATTCTCTGCTACAATGATTGAAATTCATCATCCTATGACAATTCAAAAGCTGGAGAATGAACCTTATCCATAGAATAGTAACGTTAGTACTATTGTACGAACCTTTTACCTCAATTGGACAAATCTTCATTTCCAAGTTTGGTCGTACACAAAGGTTACCCGATATGGTTCAAAGATCGTACTATTACCAGCTGGCGAAATCTCCTGCAACGATTTCAAATTCAAGACGCTCCACCCTCTACTATAAATAGGAGTGGTAGTGAAGTTTTTGTGTACACAACATCATTGAACAATTTTGAAAGAGCTGTTACTCTGCAAAAATCCTTCTGTGCACAAAAACAACTTGAATACAACTTGAACTCATTTGAAAAATCCAAGACTCAAGCTTCAGCTTCTGATTCACACAGTTGTTGAACCTTAGATTTCTTTTGTTAGGATTCTAAGTTTAGTCTTGTCATTGAGTTGTATTTTTACTTATTCTTTTGAACATTGATTTGTTTATCAGTGTTCATATACTTTGTTTTTCTTGTAAAGTTGTTTGAAGTCTCTTGCTTGTGTGCTTGAGCAAAGGAAGTCTCTTGTAAGTGTTACTTGAGCATTGGAAGTCTCTTGCCTGCGTGCTTGAGCAATTGTAATCTTGTTTGATTATAGTGAACTCCCTTGGAAGTGCAAGGGGACTGGACGTACTCTCGGTTTGTGAGAGGAACCAGTATAAAATTCTCTGTCTCTATCTTTCTCTCTTTCTCTCTTACCTTTAAGTTCTGTTTGATTGTGTTTTGTTTTCTAAACCGCTGCAATCTCTGATAAGTTTTTATAACTTAGAAGAATTTTTCAAACTACCCAAAACACAATTCAACCCCCCCCTTCTTGTGTTTTTCACACCTTCAATTGGCATCAAGAGCCCGGTTCTGTTTTTTAATCACCTAACAGTGAGACAGTTTCTTGTTGAAAAACACTATGACTGACGCATCTCCAAGTGTGAACGTGAAAGCAGTTCCTCATGACTATGATGTTGACGAGAAGTCAAACAACAAAGCACCAAAGTTCAATGGAGATGCCTCTACCTTTTCCTGGTGGAAAGATAGAATCTACAGTCATCTTATTGGCTTAGATGATGAGCTTTGGGACTTGGTTGAAGTAGGGGTAACTTTTCAAGGACTTGATGAAAAGGGAAAGCTATCTGTTGAAGAAAGAAAGAAGTTCACTCCTACAGACAAGAAGGCTTACAAGTAACACCACAAGGTCAAGGATATTCTCATTGGGTGTATATCTCATGATGAATATCTCAAGATTACAAACAAATCCACTGCTAAGAGTATATATGACTCCTTATGTTCCACTTATGAAGGAAACAAACAGGTGCAAGAAGCAAAGGCTACTATGTTGATCCAACAATATGAACTCTTTAGAATGAAGGATGACGAGAACATTGAATCTATGTTTTCTAGATTCAAAATTCTAGTGGATGGTCTCCAAGTTCTGAAGAGAAGTTATACAACTTCTGATCATGTAAGGAAGATTCTGAGAAGCTTACCTTCAAGGTGGAGGCCTAAGGTAACAGCTATTCAGGAAGCTAAAGATTTGGACACACTTGGCTTGGAGGAATTGATAAGTTCACTCATGAGTCACGAGATTGAACTATCTTCTGATGAGCCTCAGAAGAAACTAAAATATGTGGCCTTGCCATCTATTTCAGTTTCATCTAAGGCTCTGAAAGCCAAAGCTGTAGAATCTGAAGCAGAGGAATCTTCCATAGATGACCAAGAAGATGGATCAGATGATGATATCTTTGCACTCTTGTCCAAGAAGTTTCAAAAGTGGTCAGTAAGGAAAGGCAAAAATTTCCCAAGCAGAGGATCTGGATCAAGGAACAACACCAACAAAGAGAAGAAGGATGACACAAAAAATTGTTTCAATTGTCATAAGCCTGGACACTTTATGGCTGATTGTCCTGAACTCAACTCCAAGGGTAAAGGAAGAAAAAGTACAATCAAGAACAAAGCCAAGAAGAGTCTGATGGCAACATGGGAGGATATCAATGAACTATCAGAGGATGAAGACTCTGAGGAAGCAAACCTAGCGCTTATGGCCACTGGTGAGTCAGACGATGAAAATGATTCAGAGTCTGACACAGACGATATTGATGAGGTAATCTCTAAAATGTCTAGCACTCAAATGGCCAAAGCTTTGAAAGATGTAATGGTGAAGTACATGGAAAAGTTGAGTGAGCTAGATTTTTGTAAACAAAAATTGAAGCTGTTCAATGAAAATCTCAGCCAGACCTAAGCAAACTATCAAAAATCTCTTAAAACAATTAAAGTGCTTGAGACTGGATGTAGAACATGTCACAAACCCTATGATGAGTATGAAATTTCTCTTCAAGAGTTTGTTCACCATAACATTGACGAAACTAGGATAACTTCCATAATTCATGGTGGGCTTAGCAATTATCATAAAAGACAAGGACTTGGTTCTCTTACATCTTCTGATGTGGGGAAATCAAACAACCCTGTCTTGTTAAGCAAGTCACCCTCTGAATCTTATTCTAACTTTACTAAGAGTATCTCAGAACCTCTTACTGTGTCTGGTACTCTTGTGACCTTGGAACCACAAGATAAGGTATCAGAAGATGACTCATCCTCTGAACCTAAGTCTTCTAAAACCCAGGTTCCCCTCACATCAGTACCCATGTCTACTCAAGTTAAAGCTATCAGAGTACCAAAGCCTGTTGATAAGCGGGGCACTAGTACTTCTAAAGCAAACTTGGTAACTGGTTCTCTGACACACTCAAGAGGAAAGTCTCAGAGACAACATAAGCCTAAATCTTTTTCTAAAGGCTCTGTTGACTCCAGATCTTTTGAATACTCTAACAAGAAGAATAAGATTCTCAAAACTAACCAAAAAGGACCCATCAGAGTATGGGTACCAAAATCTGAAATTGTGTATGCTGCAGGTATGCACCCAAAGAAGAAAAGAAAGCTCATGGTATCTAGACAGTGGTTGCTCATGTCACATGACAGGAGACAAGCTCTTATTCCACACCCTGAATCAACAAGAGGGAGGAACAGTAGGGTTTGGTGGCAACCAGAAAGGAAAGATCATTGGTATAGGTACAGTTGGTAATTCTTCTTTGTCAATTTCTGATGTTTGGTTAGTAGATGGACTACATCATAATTTACTTAGCATAAGTCAATTGTGTGATAGTAATTATGATGTCATGTTTAATAAGGATTCATCTACTGTAATCAGAAGCTCTGACCAATCTATTGTTTTTAAGGGTAATAGAAAAGGCAATGTTTATAAAGTCAACTTTTCTGATTTAAAGGAACAACAAGTGCTTTGTCTTTTGACACTGAGTGATGAAAAATGGGTCTGGCACAAAAGATTGGGTCATGCTAACTGGAGGTTAATCTCTAAGCTTAGTAAGGACAATCTTGTTAGAGGCCTTCCAAAATTAAATATCACTCAGACTCACTTTGTGGTTCCTGTCAAAAAGGGAAAATTGTCAAAAGTTCCTTTAAGAACAAGAACATTGTCTCTTCTACCAGACCCTTAGAACTCTTACATATTGATCTTTTTGGACCAGTTAGCACTACTTCAATCAATGGTAAGAAGTATGGATTAGTCATAGTGGATGATTATAGTAGATGGACTTGGGTTAAGTTTCTGAGAACTAAAGATGACACATATGAGGTGTTTAGCATCTTCTGTACCCAAATTCAAAATGAAAAGGATTCCAAGATTTTGAAAGTAAGAAGTGATCATGGTGGTGAATTTGAAAATGAACCTTTTGAAAAAATTTGTGAAGAACATGGAATTCTCCATGAATTCTCTTCTCCTAGAACTCCACAACAAAATGGAGTTGTAAAAAGAAAGAATAGGTCTTTACAAGAAATGGCACGCACCATGATGCATGAAAATAATTTGGCAAAATTCTTTTGGGCAGAAGCTGTTAACACTGCTTGTTATATTCAAAATAGAATCTATATAAGACCTATTTTGAACAAAACAACATATGAACTCTTTAAAGGAAGAAAACCCAATATTTCTTATTTTCATCAATTTGGCTGTACATGTTACATTCTAAATAATAAAGTCCATCTTAAGAAATTTGACTCTAAAGCCTGTAAGGGTATCTTCATTGGATACTCTGAACGCTCTAAGTCATTCAGAGTGTATAATTCTGAAACTAATACAGTGGAAGAATCAATGCACGTAAAGTTTGATGATAAAGAGCCTGATGATAAAAAGTCAGAGCCTGTTAAATGTTTGTCAGGTTCTGATGAATCAGAAGATGAAGCTCCAGAGTATGACAACTACATAGAACCTGTAGAAAACTCTGAAACTCAAGAAGCTACACCTTCTGATGCTGCTCAAGAACATCAAACTGATGATGATAACTCTGAAGCAACTGATATTCCAAGAAATACATTCAAATACAAATCATCACATCCTGAAGAGCTCATCCTAGGAAACAAGAATAGTCCAAGAAAAACAAGGTCAAACTTCAGAGATGAAGAATCATTGTTTGGATTAGTATCTTTGATTGAACCAAAGACAACGAATGAAGCTCTCTCAGATGATGCTTGGATAGTTGCTATGGAAGAAGAGTTAAATCAATTCAAGAGAAATGATGTATGGGATCTGGTATCCAAACCAAAGCATAAGAACATTATTGGAACAAAATGGGTATACAGAAACAAATTGAATGAACAAGGTGAAGTGACAAGAAACAAAGCAAGACTTGTTGCACAAGGATACAGTCAACAAGAAGGAATTGACTTCACTGAAACATATGCTCCAGTAGCTAGACTGGAAGCAATCAGGTTACTCTTATCTTATGCGGTTAACAATGATATCACACTGTATCAAATGGATGTTAAAAGTGCATTTCTTAATGGTGTTATTTCTGAAGAAGTATATGTCAAACAACCTCCTGGATTTGAAGATTTAGCAAATCCAGACCATGTGTTCAGACTAAAGAAATCACTCTATGGACTCAAACAAGCTCCCAGAGCTTGGTATGAGAGACTGAGTACTTTCTTAGTCAACAATGGTTTTGAAAAAGGTCAAGTTGATAATACACTATTTAGAAAAACACTAAAGAAAGACATTTTGATCATTCAAATTTATGTTGATGATATCATTTTTGGATCAACTAATGCCACTTTGTGCAAGAATTTTTCTAAGCTTATGCAGGATGAATTTGAGATGAGCATGATGGGAGAATTGAAGTTCTTTCTTGGAATTCAGATAAATCAAACAAAGAAAGGAACATTCATTCATCAATCAAAATATATAAAAGATCTTCTGAAGAAATTTAATTTGGAAGATTGCAAACCCATGAACACTCCAATGCATCCTACATCAAGCTTAAGCAAAGAAGAATCTGAAGGCAAAGTTGATCAGAAGCTCTATCGAGGTATGATTGGATCTCTTCTCTATCTAACTGCATCAAGACCTGATATTTTATTCAGTGTATGTTTGTGTGCAAGATTTCAATCAGACCCTAGAGAATCTCATTTCACTGTTGTGAAGAGAATCTTTAGGTATTTGAAAGCTACTTGTAACATTGGATTACTGTATCAGAAATCCAATGACTACAAACTGATTGGATTCTGTGATGCTGACTATGCTGGTGATAAAATTGAAAGAAAATCCACCAGTGGAAACTGTCAATTCATTGGTGAGAATTTGATTTCATGGGCAAGTAAAAGGCAAACCACCATAGCTATGTCAACAGCAGAAGCAGAATACATATCAGCAGCTAAATGTTGTACACAACTACTTTGGATGAAATATCAATTAGAAGATTATCAAATAAGCAGTAACAATATTCCTTTATATTGTGATAACACTGCAGCCATTCACCTTTCCAAAAACCCCATTTTACATTCAAGAGCTAAGCATATTGAGATTAAACATCATTTCATAAGAAACTATGTTCAAAAGGGTGTAATTGATCTCAAGTTCATTGAAACGGAAAATCAATGGGCTGATATCTTTACAAAACCCTTGGCTGTTGAACGTTTTGATTTTATCAAAAAGAATTTGAATATGATGGAAATCCCTGAATAGCTGAAACTCTGATGAAAAATTGGTTTTTGTAAGGATCTAATAGTTATCAGAAGCTGAGACCATCAGAACCTTCTGTATCAGAAGTTGTGATGAGACCATCTTCTGATGCACTATCAGAATCTGTTAAGGAGAAGGTTCTGGCACGTAAGGAAAATCTTTTATAAAAGAAACTGTTCGTTTTCTCTTAACTTACGTGTCAGTTATTTAATAAACTTTTAATACACGTGTTCTGTTGCAAGTGGACAGAGAAGTTGGTTTATGATGATTAGCGTTCTAATCCCTATTTGATAGGTAAAAGACTCTGCTACCCCTATGTGTCTGTACTTTGTTTTTGCGCGAAACTTTCTATTTAAACACAAAACTGTACACATTCACACTTCTGCACTATCACAACCTACACTTTCATTCTTCTAAAACTCAAGCAATATTTCTTTCTCTCTCTCAAAACTAGCAAACCTTAACCCCCAAACTTCATCAGAAATGGCTTCACTCAGTACTAGTGGTTGTATTGTTGACATTGAGAAATCAATCCCTAACAAGTTCGCAAAGGATCAAAGACCATACAAGTTTGATGAACTTAACTTCGCTATGGAATGTCCTGTAGACTTCGAAAGTTTGCGAGCAAATGGGTTTCCGGAAGTGAAAACTCGTTTTGAAAGACAAGGAATAATGTACTACTTTGATATGTTGAATGGACCAACATACAATGAGATTGTCAAGGAATTCTGGATGAAAGCGACCGTTATTACTAAACCTAAGTACCAAGAGAGACTGAAGGAGTTGGTTAAGGAAAAACCAGAGTTGTATGGTAAAACTCCTGCTGAGATGGGTTTGAAACCGTTCATATCTACTGAAATTGAATCGTATGTTACTGGATTCAGAGTTGCCTTCAGAATAGATCATATCTATGAGGCTCTGAAGCTATCAGAAGGTGGGTTATTCATCAAATCTACTGACTCTGTTGGACCAGATGTTGATGAATTCATTTTCAAACCTAAGGAAAACCCTGAAGACAAGTCTGAGATGAAAGACCTTAGCAAGGTTATCTACAGAATTCTTATCAACAGTATTATTTCCAAGCTAGGTGGTACTGATCAAATTTCTACTATTCAGAAGCTATTCACATTCCACGTTGGTAAAGGAAACTTTATTGATATTGGTAAACTCATTTTCATCCATCTAGCTGACTCTATTGCTGCTAGCAAACCTATCATTCGACATGGGAGACTACTAAGTCACATGTTTGCTCAGTGTGGACTGTTGGATGTTATCAAACCTTTCTTCCCTGGGTATGGTACCTTTTTTATTAGCTCTAAAATTATTAACAGTACTACTCTGAGGTATCTACATTTGCTAAAGGGTAAGAAGGTTGTTCATCCAACACACCCTCTGTTACTCAGAGAATCTGAAGAAAACATTGATGAATGTAGGCTAGTACATGTGAATGAAAGAGATGCTAGAAGTATAGCAGAAGCTCATGCTGAATTTTTGAAGAGTTTAGGAGCCGAGGTTGGAAGTGGAGAATCTCAGGATCTGACTGTAAGGCAGGCAAGAATTTTGGCTCAACCAACCAAAATCACTGCAAAAAGAAAAGCTGTTAAAAGTCCTGCAGTTTCTGAAAGCAAAAAGGTTGCTAAGTCTAAGAAAAGTTCTGGACCAAGAGCAACTAGAAAACCAAGGAAATTTTTGTTGGAATTGACTGATGAAGAAAAGGAACAAGCTGCAAGGGATGCAGCTATTGCAAGCATTGAGGCTCTGAAGAAAAAGGAGGAGCTACTGAAGGACAGTTATGAGTGTGAAATAGATGCATCAGAGTTTGATGAGATGTACTCCAAACTTCCTCGAACGAATGATCCTCACAATCTGCTCGCTCAACAGACCCTGTATGGACCAGCTAATGGTAAGATTCCTACTGATCTTGGTAATAGCTCAGCTTTTAGAAATGTTTATAAAAGACTCCAATTTCCCTCTGAAATCCAAGTTAAACGTGCTCTTGATAAACTTTTGAAAGGAGTTTGTTCTAAGAAAGATCTTATTCTTTCTGAGAATCAACCATCAACAGAGCAGTTTAACCCACTTCAAACTAACCCATCAGAATCTCAAGTTAATTCAATATGTAATGATGCAGCACAAGCTACTACAAGTACTGCACCAGTCATTCACAATGTGGATGAAGAAGAAGATTCTGATCGCACACCCTCCCCACCTCCTCAAAATTTTCAATCCCTCATAAACAAGAATCTCTCAAATCTGGAACCTTCACCAGAACCTGAAGAAAATCAACCAGATAATGACCAAAACAAACCACCATCACCAAACCCAGAAAAGGATCAAACCAAACCACAAACACCACCCCCAGAAAATAACCAAAACAATCCTCCATCACCTCCACCAATCATTGAACAAACAATGCCTACCTCAGATTCTCACAAATCACCTGAAACAAATGATATTGTCCACCCAGACTCTGAGGTCTCTCACAAAACCACCTCTCCTGTAATTAATGTTGAAAAATCCCCACAACATGTGGATGTGGACAACATTATTACTGAAGTGTTACCAACCAACCAACAACCACCTCCAAATCACATCACCAATCCTGTTAATCTGATGCAAGCTCTTTCTGATGATTGCATCTTTGTCCCTCCTTCCTTACCTGCTAGGATCCTAAATGAACCTATGGATGAAACCAAAGAGGACATTACTAAAATGCTGACAGCTGTTGACAAGAACATTAGGAGGATCCAAAATGCTATTCCTACTAGGACTATTGAGTCAGCAGAAATTGATAAGGAATGTGAGCTAATGGAAGTTGGTCTGCAGAATATGATAAGGGCCATCAGAGTCTCTTACAAGAAAGATTTGGAGTTTCGTATTGAATTGGCTAAAATCCAGGCAGAACAAGAAAAGAAAGAAGCTGAAGAGCGTGAAAGGAAGAGGTTGGAAGATGAAAGGCTTGAGAAGGAAAGGTTAGAGGCTCTGGCTAGAGAAGAAGCAAGATTAGCAGAAGAAGCAAGAGTTGTTGTTGAACAGGAAAGACTTGAACGTTTAGCAAGTAATGCACCAGAGTTTGCCCTGCTTATGAGAGAAGATCAAGATAAATTGAAGCAAAAAGTTGATGAACACTCTGGCATTCTAACAGCTATCCTCGATACTCTGAAGAGCATTAATGAAAGATTACCCCCTCCTCCTCAACCACAACCCTAGGATTCTATGCACTTTATTTTTTATGTTGTTATTTCCTTCAGAATCTGCTGTTTGTAACTTTGTTGAATTTCTTTTTATTCAAGTACTTTTTGGATGTTTAATTTATTTTGTCTCTATTTATTTAGATTATGTTATTTACTTTATGTATGTACAAATGCTTTTGAGACAAATATCAAAACAAAGATTCCAAAACTAAATAAAGAGTTTTTATTCCACAAATAATTGTTGATTACATAAGTTTTATTCATCTTTTCACTTGGATTCTACATCAGAAACAGCTAGTTCTAAATCTAGCTGATGAGAATCAGAAGGTGAGGATGGGTACTCTTCCCTTGGAGGAACATATGTACTCAAGAATTCTTTCCAGTCAGAGTCCCATTCAGAGTCTGACTCGGATGAAGACTCTTGTCGTTTGGTCTTGGATCTTGTTTGATAATTGACTCTGACAGGAGCAGAAGCTGATGCTTTCATCTTCTGAGGTTTCTTCTTAGACTCTGAGTCTTGTTGAATCTTCACTTTCTTCTTCTTCTTCTCCTGTGACTTCTTACTTTTGATCACTCTTCTATCCTTATCCATCGTTGTTTTTCAACATGAAATGGAAGTGTTGAGTGAAATGACAAAGGTTGATGGTCTTTATATAGGATTTCAAAACAGACAAGTTTGTGATTTTACTACAAGTCATTTAATTGATTTGGTTGTAATCGTCTTCTCAAACGTTGACTGTCTTGAGACTCTCTTTTGACCATTTTTTTTCAAACTTGTCATTTAATTCTTGTCAGTTTCATCTTTTTGTTTAATGACAAAAGGGGGAGTAAGAGTATATTAATTTTGTGGAACGTTAAACCTGAAGCCAATATGCCAAATTTAAATTTATTTATTTTTTAAGGAAAATTTCTATTTGAAATTTGAACTTGTTATACATGGTACATATAAAAGAAGAGTGCAATTTTCTTTTATAAGTATCAGACTTAGGGGGAGAGCTTGCAAACCTAGCCTCTGAGAGTCAAGTGTATAAGCCAAGTTTAAAATTCAAATAAAATTTTTAAACTGATTTAATTAATCATTGTTGAACTCAGGGGGAGCTTGCAAAACTCATAAACCTGAGAGAAGCATGATGTAATTAATCAACAACCATTGTAAATTAATACTTGGTTTGTCATCAATCAAAAAGGGGGAGATTGTTGGAACAAAAGAGGTTCTGACATGACCCAATTAAGTTTTGATGATAACAAAGGTATTAATATACAATAGGGTATACTAATTATCTACTCTAGTGTGCAGATATATAAGCTAAAATTTTATATTCACTATGAGTACATTGAAGGCTCTGAAATGGGAAGCAAATTCTGACCAGAACTTGCTCATCAGAAGATACAATATCTAGTCGCGTCAGAAGCTGCATGTCAGAGGCTACGTCATCAGAAGCTATGTTTAATTACATCAGGTTCTGATACTTGCAGTAAAGGCCGTTTTGTCAGAAGAACATTCTCTGCTACAATGATTGAAATTCATCATCCTCTGACAATTCAAAAGCTGGAGAATCAACCTTATCCACAGAATAGTAACGTTAGTACTATTGTACGAACCTTTTACCTCAATTGGACGAATCTTCATTTCCAAGTTTGGTCGTACACAAAGGTTACCCGATATGGTTCAAAGATAGTACTATTACCAGCTGGCGAAATCTCCTGCAACGATTTCAAATTCAAGACGCTCCACCCTCTACTATAAATAGGAGTGGTAGTGAAGTTTTTGTGTACACAACATCATTGAACAATTTTGAAAGAGCTGTTACTCTGCAAAAATCCTTCTGTGCACAAAAACAACTTGAATACAACTTGAACTCATTTGAAAAATCCAAGACTCAAGCTTCAGCTTCTGATTCACATAGTTGTTGAACCTTAGATTTCTTTTGTTAGGATTCTAAGTTTAGTCTTGTCATTGAGTTGTATTTTTACTTATTCTTTTGAACATTGATTTGTTTATCAGTGTTCATATACTCTGTTTTTCTTGTAAAGTTGTTTGAAGTCTCTTGCTTGTGTGCTTGAGCAAAGGAAGTCTCTTGTAAGTGTTACTTGAGCATTGGAAGTCTCTTGCCTGCGTGCTTGAGCAATTGTAATCTTGTTTGATTATAGTGAACTCCCTTGGAAGTGCAAGGGGACTGGACGTACTCTCGGTTTGTGAGAGGAACCAGTATAAAATTCTCTGTCTCTATCTTTCTCTCTTTCTCTCTTACCTTTAAGTTCTGTTTGATTGTGTTTTGTTTTCTAAACCGCTACAATCTCTGATAAGTTTTTATAACTTAGAAGAATTTTTCAAACTACCCAAAACACAATTCAACCCCCCCCCCTTCTTGTGTTTTTCACACCTTCAGTGACATCTAAAGTTCATGATGTGGAACCTTATGTGGTGACTACGGTCTGGCAAGTGCACCAGTCTGTTGTTGAGTAATAATTCATACTCTAGGTGTCTAGAATGAGTTCGTATCCACAGGGATTGTGCCGCAGCTTTACTAGCGTTATTTAAGTTTGTGATAGTTTGCATTCGCTTTGGTTTTTGAAAAGGTTTTTATAAAATAAGCGTAATGCTTTGCAGAAATATAAATGCAGAATGTATAAATATAGATTCAAGAAATATAGAGGCTAGGCATGGTGGTTGGACTCCCTCCCTTCTTCATATTTGGCATGACCGGTGTATAACATAGTTACTTAGATTATGTTCGGCGGTGAATTATCCTTGTTGTAGTAATACCTTACTATTACACTATGTCTATTAAAGTTTCCCTACATTAACAACTAAGGTACCTACGAGAGCCTAACCTCGATGTGTCACATACCTTAATTACTAAGTGAGTTGTTTATAAACATGCATTATAACCTTCAGCAATTAACCTCTAGGTCCTAGTATCGGGCTGTTCATCTTCTAAGTGCTCAGATCACACCTAGTGCATGATTCCTCCTCTAACCGCTCAGTTCACGACTAGTTCAGGATGTTACCGTCTCTATACACCTAGCATTATTTACTACGAGTTCCGGACTATACCAAGTCGAAACCTGATATTAATTCTATGGGCGCTCCCGCTTATCCGGCCAGATTACGAGAATACGTTATTAAAGTGCACGAAAGTAAATAACAAACATAATTACTAAATATCATTTATTATAACTTAGACTCAATCGCAGACTCCAAATATTCATAGGGAAGTTCATCTTCTCCACCACAACCTAAGGCATAAATTATAAAGACTACATATTTAAATTACAAGAAATTATAACCTAAATACAAAAGCCTAAAGAAATCATACCTTGCTGAGTTAGTTTTCCCGTAAGGGGAGAAAACTATGCCCAATAGAGCTCCTCTGAACCTCTCCTTATAGTAGAGAGTGTTCTACTATTTGTGAATGAATAAAACAATGAATGGGAGGCTCTATTTACAGTTTTCGTAATGGGCCTCAGCAAGGTCATCGCAGTACGATGAGGCCATCGTGCTGCGATGTGAAGATTCAGTTTATTTTTATAACTGATCATGTGCATTTCATCAGCTTGGGCGCCAAGTAACTCCATCGTGCTGCGATAGCACACATCGTACTGCGATGGAAGATTTTCTCAAGATTTATTTCTTCTGATTGCTTGGCGTGCAAGGAGCTTTCATCGTGGCACGATGGCACACATCGTGCTGCGATGGAATGCTGTATTTCTTCACTTTTTGGGCTTTTTCTTGTCTTTCGCATCTTGGACTCTGTCTTGATGCTTTTTCTTGCTTTTGTAGGTTTTCCTTCGTATTTGGGCCTGTCTTGGTCATTTTACTACTAATAATAATACTAAAAATGACGTAGAAATTCCTGTCATCACAACCCCAAACTTAAATTGTTGCTTGTCCTCAAGTAACATGCTGTCAGTCAAGATCGTTAGAGAAATAAGAGATAAATAAAGATGATAGGAATTTCACAACCTTGCTTAATATTTCAGCAATGGTACCGCTGATTTCTTACCGCAGCGATCATGCTCAGTCCTGCTAGGCTCAGGAGACGTCAATGGTAGCAAATCGGATAAATGTCTGCAAGAGTCCATGTTCAACTTTTTCTCTCTCTCACATTTGTGTTTTTCGCTCATAATTGAAAGGGTTAGCTAGCTCTCAATCATCGTACAACCTGCCATTTTACCATAGGCTTGCAAGAATTCTAAGCAACCAGTCAAAATTTAATATACATGCATTATTGGAGGTCTTTTCAGGGTTATAACGTGGCTTAGGTCAAGGTAGGACATTTTTGGGAATAGTAGGTGTAAGACCCAAGATTCCACTGTACAGTTTTTCTAAGGAACTCTAGTGTCGGCTACGAGTTTTAGGGTTTTTGGTGAAGCTGTTTTTGTGAGTATCGTCGCATTAATGAGATTTTTGCTGAAACGGAGCCTGTTTTGTGCTCGTGCGCTGGAAAGGCACAGACTTTCGGGTCGTGGTCCTCTTTTAAGTATGAGGAGATTTCTGTGAAGTCAGAATGACGAGATTTGGATTATTCTTATTTTTGGAAAAACGAGTAGGATTTTACCCGCTGATGGAAAATCTTACTGCGTCTGTTTTAAGTGAGGTTTCGGATGGAAGTTTCATATATCTGCGTGAGTTAGGATATGTCCTGAGATTAATTTTCTAAGGCATGGAGGAAAATTACAGTCGCGGAAAAAGATTTGGCGATAAGTTTTGGAAATGTTTAACGTTGGACGTTCTTTCCGTAGTTTTTACGTTTTTGAGATTTACGTTCGTCGCGACGCGCGAGAGCTGAGTACGTGTCTTGTTTTGGAAGATTGGATTTAATCTTGTGTTTATCCATAAAGCAATTTGATCCAATGGCTAGGGTTTTAAGTTGGACTTTATTTTTTATCCAAGGGTGGTGAGTTACCAAGAGATTTTGCATAGTAAGGAGGTTTAAGCTTTGTTGACTTGGAAGGAAAAAAAGATCACAAATACTCCCCCTCCTTCTCTCTCACGGCAAACACTCTCTCTTTCTCTTCATCCATTCAAAAATTTCATCCTCTTCACAAAGCTTTGAGTTTTGGCTTGCTAGGATCTTTGAGTTTCTAGAATCATCATCTTCTTAAGGTAACTAACCTCTTCTCTTCCTTATTTCTCATGAAAACTCTTAGATTCTAAGACAATTTTTCTTGTGTTCTTGAGAAGAAAAATTTTAGAATTTAGTTTTAATTAGTTTTGATTCCATAGTAGTGTTTAAGAGTGTTAGGTAGGACACTTTAGTGAAGCATGTAAGTGATTCTCATGGTGATTTCAAATTTCACAATTTTGTTGGTAAGGTTTTGAAGAAAATTCCTTAAGATGATCATATCTTTGAGTGTGTTGTATGATTTTGGTTTTTGAAGTTAGTTTCAAGCTTTGTGACAAAATGGATTGGTGAATATGAAATTAGTTTCGAAAAATGAGAAAAAAATTATCCTCGTGTTCTTGAGCGACTCGAAGAACACAATTTAGAAAAAATTTATTTCGAGTTTCAAAAGGAGTCGGATACACGATCGAATATCATTACGAACTAATGAATGTGGGCTAGGGTTTCAAATGAAAAAAAATGTGTAGGGTTGCCTTTTGCCTCATTTGGCCGTGGCACCCATATAGGGTTCGAGGAATCGAATTTCGAAAATTGTTTAGAGGCAAATAGCTTCCCATGATCATTGTTTAATTGTTTGCTGGGTTATGGGATGTTTTGAAAAGAAAAATGATCACTTGCCTTAAGAAAAACCTTATTTGAGATTTCTCGAAAATTTGCGATTCGACTCTATAATTTCTAAATCGTTTTGATAAGTGCTAGTTAGGTATTATGGGATATTACCATGCATTTAGAAGTGAAAATTTTTGTGTGTAGGGGTTCTTTTTCAAAAAATGGCCGTGGCCTTTTTAGTGGTGTGGGAGAAATTCCAAAAAATTTTCTAAGTCCACAATTGTGTGAAAATTGTGTATGTGTTGGATGATCTTAGTTTTGGAAGAAAAATGAGTATAGGAAAGGTTGTTAGGAAGAAAAAAATGTGTAACTTGTAACGCAAGAAAACTTCAATTTTTTCCATAAAGATATTTTTGAAAAGTTTTTAGTTGTGTTTCAAATGGTTTTGTTGTGTGTGAAACAAGTCCTTGAAGTGGAAAATCCAAAATGGTTTTAGTTTATGATTTGAAAACAAAATGATTTTCGTGTTATAAAAATAGTACAATTAACTTCGTGAATTTTTAAACACTATGAGAATAACCTGAAATCATTGAGGGATAGCTTTAGGAAGTACTTTAGACCCCTCTGGAGCTTTGAGAGCAAGTTTCGTTTCGATAGGATAATCGAGGAATATTTTATTGATTGTACGCTGCTTATATTTTAGGAAGCGCGAATTGTAGAATTGTGGAGTTGAGCGAGTTTTAATTGTGGAAGCTTGCCGAGGTAAGGGCATCACTTTATTTCTGTCTTTTCACTGAGTTATAACATGTTTGTTGGTTATTTTCGGTGATGCGTGTTTGTGTGTTTGGCATGTATGTGTTATGTATTCTCGTGATGAGAAAGTGTTTACAATACGTGCGTTGTTTTACATATGATTGGAGATGTATGTATGAACATGTGGGTGAATACATATGATTGGAAATGTATTTATGTTTGTTGTGGTTTGTTACATATGATTGGATATGTATGTATGTTGTTGTGATGGTTTACATATGCTAGGGAGGTATGTATTTGTTGCATTAGTATACATGGGGAATCGTATGCTCATGCATTGTTAGTGCGTAGTTGTGGGAGTGGACTACGAGGTGTGGTTGCGGGAGTGGACCCACCTGATTCTTATAGGGTTTTATTGAGTTCAATACATGGTTGCGGGAGTGGACCATGAGGTGTGATTGCGGGAGTGGATCCACCTTAATCCCTTGTGATTTTGTTGAGTTCGATACATGGTTGCGGGAGTGGACCATGGGGTGTGATTGCGGGAGTGGATCCACCTTAACCTTGTGATTTCGTTGGTGTTTTAGTAGGGGTTGGACCTACAGTTCTGGAACTCATGCATTGTGGTAGCTAGGGTTAGTACCACGCATTGTAGAGGTTGCATTATAGGCTATGTGTGCATTGCTTATATGAACCCGTTGGTGGGAATGACTATATGTTTAAAGAGCTTTCTCTGTTGGTATTTGTATGTTTGGTATTTGTATACTCTCTCGCACCGGTTATATATATATATATACCTTTTATTTTGTGGTGACCCTTTCTTTCATTTGCGGGCTCATCCCACCCAGATGATGGGTTAGGTCGTGGTGACGACGGTGGCAGTTCTAGGCCATAGTGAGCACGTGGCGAAGCTTAGTATAGTTAGACTATGCGCCGGTGTGTTTTGTGCACCGTGCTTTTTGGTTAGCACAGGGTTTTCTAACTTGTTTCGTTGTAAGTATTTGAGTACTTAGACTTGGACTGTAATTATTCAGGAATACACTTTGCTTGTCGAAGCACCTTTTGGTAATGAGTTCTTTTGCATATTTGAATGCCGGCTCATTGAAAAATATTCTATGCGCACTCTGAGTGTTAGTTGAAAAAGAAAAAAAAAATATACTGCCTTTTCAGGCCTTTGAAAAACGGGCTGTTACAATTGGTATCAGAGCACGGCTTTAAATCTTCAAAGGGAAAGTGTATACTTGAGTCGTTAGTCCAGAGTCGGTTAGAACATAGCTAGAGTTGTGTTAGCTCTAGCGGTTGTTTTGTTGTGTCGTGGGTTATGTGGTTGGTTGTTTTGAGTCTAGCATGAGATATGCTTAGACACTGGTTTGTGTCTTACTGAAGTAATGCAGGGAGTGAGGCTTCAGTAAGTGGAATTGTGAAACCCCGAGCCTTGGTCGAATTTAGTCGACAAGTGTCTCTGAATTCCTTAGATACGGCAGTCCGAAGATGACGGACTTGAGCGAACAAGAACTACAAGTGATTCTTGAAAGTAATATAATGGATGGGAAGTGGCGTTAGATGTTGCCACTCAGAGGTGCTGGTTATGGACGAGTGAACGTCAATTGATAAAGGATTTTAAGTAAGGATCAGATTGGGACGACCTTCTGAAGATGATATTGGATGTCCGTCTGGTGAGTTAAGACGAGACTTGATGAAGTCATTCAGTTGTCAAGAGGATGCAACCATTGTAGAATAGTGGAGCATGCAGAGATGTCAGTTGGATTTAATTACAATGATTGGATAATCATTGGGGCAACTTGTATTGGAAATAAAGTGCATTGCGCGTCAAGAGTAAATGAATTTGGTGGTGTTAGAAGACGGTTGCGCGAACGATGAGTACCTTAAGATTTATTTTGGAAATAGGTATCTCGACAGAAAGGGTGATGTTGGGAATAATTAAGAATGGTCAGGGTGACAAGCTCTTTTGAGTAAGAGAGGATTTAATTGTAAGAGAAAAAGGAACTCAGGAGAGTTCAGGAATAGAATGAGAATACGTTGTAAAGAGGATGTGCGCCGTCGATGGCCGTCGACGAGGATAAACGTTTGTTTAAGGCACGCGAGATTCATCTAAGTGTCGTTTTGGAAGTAATGTTAAAGTATAAGGAACCGATTCTGGGGGATTGGAGATTTGGATAAGGGAGTCCAAGAGAAGTAGATGGTTTAGTTTGGCAAGTGCCAAGACTATGAGGAGTGTAATCACCAACAGGAGGTTGGGGTGGTATTATTTAAGTCGTGATTGGAAAGAGATTTGTAAGTAAGCAGGCGGTTCGGCATATTCGTTGAGTCGCGGATTGATGGATAGTGGTAAGGTGGGAAAATCTTCGAGAAGAGAAGACAACTTGTTCGGAATGTAATGGTTTTGGTGGTACCTGCCGTGGTGGCATTGTATTACGGTTGAATGATGATTCAACGGATGTTTCATGAGTGGAATCATGAGAGCTTGAACGATGTGTTTTGAGTGTTGTGTCTTACGACTTCGACCTTGTATTCGTAAGAGATCGAGGAAAACATTAAGAAAAACCTCGAAAGAATTGTGGAACCCTTGTGACTCGGAGGACCTTGAGCACAAGTGAGATGAAGTATCACTTAAGTTGGGTAAAGATGGTCTAAACCACCATCAGGATTGTCGACTGTCTATTGACAAATTGAGGGACTGGCCGTCCTTAATCTATTGTTGATGATAGACGGGGATCGTGTTGATTGGAATTGACTAGTTTTGCTAGCTTTGGTGGTGCGTAAAGAGTTTTTGATGTTTCTTTTTGGAGGGTAGCCACTCCCAACTTCGTGTGAAACTAATGGAGTGGGCTATGCCGCGGAGGCGAAAGAGGTGACTTTGGAAATTTTTGTTTGTGGGCACGAGGATCTTTGGGGAATTAGAGGTTGTGAACCTCTGTTGTGAGGTTAATTTTTGAGTGGTGAACTCGTGGAGAGTTGCGGTTGGTGCACGGTTGTGCCAGTGTGTTGGTGAGAGTATCTGTGTGACTTCACCCGGTGTTAGCATCTGTGTGGCTGCACCTAATCCTGAGGGATTTTGTTGTATTAGTGATGGTTATAATTAGTTGAGTTGTTACTCTTACCTTTAGTTTCGAGGACGAAACTTCTTTTTGGAGGGTAGTAATGTAAGACCCAAGATTCCACTGTACAGTTTTTCTAAGGAACTCTAGTGTCGGCTACGAGTTTTAGGGTTTTTGGTGAAGCTGTTTTTGTGAGTATCGTCGCATTAATGAGATTTTTACTGAAACGGTGCCTGTTTTGTGCTCGTGCGCTGGAAAGGCACAGACTTTCGGGTCGTGGTCCTCTTTTAAGTATGAGGAGATTTCTGTGAAGTCAGAATGACGAGATTTGGATTATTCTTATTTTTGGAAAAACGAGTAGGATTTTACCCGCTGATGGAAAATCTTACTGCGTCTGTTTTAAGTGAGGTTTCGGATGGAAGTTTCATATATCTGCGTGAGTTAGGATATGTCCTGAGATTAATTTTCTAAGGCATGGAGGAAAATTACAGTCGCGGAAAAAGATTCGGCGATAAGTTTTGGAAATGTTTAACGTTGGACGTTCTTTCCGTAGTTTTTACGTTTTTGAGATTTACGTTCGTCGCGACGCGCGAGAGCTGAGTACGTGTCTTGTTTTGGAAGATTGGATTTAATCTTGTGTTTATCCATAAAGCAATTTGATCCAATGGCTAGGGTTTTAAGTTGGACTTTATTTTTTATCCAAGGGTGGTGAGTTACCAAGAGATTTTGCATAGTAAGGAGGTTTAAGCTTTGTTGACTTGGAAGGAAAAAAAGATCACAAATACTCCCCCTCCTTCTCTCTCACGGCAAACACTCTCTCTTTCTCTTCATCCATTCAAAAATTTCATCCTCTTCACAAAGCTTTGAGTTTTGGCTTGCTAGGATCTTTGAGTTTCTAGAATCATCATCTTCTTAAGGTAACTAACCTCTTCTCTTCCTTATTTCTCATGAAAACTCTTAGATTCTAAGACAATTTTTCTTGTGTTCTTGAGAAGAAAAATTTTAGAATTTAGTTTTAATTAGTTTTGATTCCATAGTAGTGTTTAAGAGTGTTAGGTAGGACACTTTAGTGAAGCATGTAAGTGATTCTCATGGTGATTTCAAATTTCACAATTTTGTTGGTAAGGTTTTGAAGAAAATTCCTTAAGATGATCATATCTTTGAGTGTGTTGTATGATTTTGGTTTTTGAAGTTAGTTTCAAGCTTTGTGACAAAATGGATTGGTGAATATGAAATTAGTTTCGAAAAATGAGAAAAAAATTATCCTCGTGTTCTTGAGCGACTCGAAGAACACAATTTAGAAAAAATTTATTTCGAGTTTCAAAAGGAGTCGGATACACGATCGAATATCATTACGAACTAATGAATGTGGGCTAGGGTTTCAAATGAAAAAAAATGTGTAGGGTTGCCTTTTGCCTCATTTGGCCGTGGCACCCATATAGGGTTCGAGGAATCGAATTTCGAAAATTGTTTAGAGGCAAATAGCTTCCCATGATCATTGTTTAATTGTTTGCTGGGTTATGGGATGTTTTGAAAAGAAAAATGATCACTTGCCTTAAGAAAAACCTTATTTGAGATTTCTCGAAAATTTGCGATTCGACTCTATAATTTCTAAATCGTTTTGATAAGTGCTAGTTAGGTATTATGGGATATTACCATGCATTTAGAAGTGAAAAATTTTGTGTGGAGGGGTTCTTTTTCAAAAAATGGCCGTGGCCTTTTTAGTGGTGTGGGAGAAATTCCAAAAAATTTTCTAAGTCCACAATTGTGTGAAAATTGTGTATGTGTTGGATGATCTTAGTTTTGGAAGAAAAATGAGTATAGGAAAGGTTGTTAGGAAGAAAAAAATGTGTAACTTGTAACGCAAGAAAACTTCGATTTTTTCCATAAAGATATTTTTGAAAAGTTTTTAGTTGTGTTTCAAATGGTTTTGTTGTGTGTGAAACAAGTCCTTGAAGTGGAAAATCCAAAATGGTTTTAGTTTATGATTTGAAAACAAAATGATTTTCGTGTTATAAAAATAGTACAATTAACTTCGTGAATTTTTAAACACTATGAGAATAACCTGAAATCATTGAGGGATAGCTTTAGGAAGTACTTTAGACCCCTCTGGAGCTTTGAGAGCAAGTTTCGTTTCGATAGGATAATCGAGGAATATTTTATTGATTGTACGCTGCTTATATTTTAGGAAGCGCGAATTGTAGAATTGTGGAGTTGAGCGAGTTTTAATTGTGGAAGCTTGCCGAGGTAAGGGCATCACTTTATTTCTGTCTTTTCACTGAGTTATAACATGTTTGTTGGTTATTTTCGGTGATGCGTGTTTGTGTGTTTGGCATGTATGTGTTATGTATTCTCGTGATGAGAAAGTGTTTACAATACGTGCGTTGTTTTACATATGATTGGAGATGTATGTATGAGCATGTGGGTGAATACATATGATTGGAAATGTATGTATGTTTGTTGTGGTTTGTTACATATGATTGGATATGTATGTATGTTGTTGTGATGGTTTACATATGCTACGGAGGTATGTATTTGTTGCATTAGTATACATGGGGAATCGTATGCTCATGCATTGTTAGTGCGTAGTTGCGGGAGTGGACTACGAGGTGTGGTTGCGGGAGTGGACCCACCTGATTCTTATAGGGTTTTATTGAGTTCAATACATGGTTGCGGGAGTGGACCATGAGGTGTGATTGCGGGAGTGGATCCACCTTAATCCCTTGTGATTTTGTTGAGTTCGATACATGGTTGCGGGAGTGGACCATGGGGTGTGATTGCGGGAGTGGATCCACCTTAACCTTGTGATTTCGTTGGTGTTTTAGTAGGGGTTGGACCTACAGTTCTGGAACTCATGCATTGTGGTAGCTAGGGTTAGTACCACGCATTGTAGAGGTTGCATTATAGGCTATGTGTGCATTGCTTATATGAACCCGTTGGTGGGAATGACTATATGTTTAAAGAGCTTTCTCTGTTGGTATTTGTATGTTTGGTATTTGTATACTCTCTCGCACCGGTTATATATATATATACCTTTTATTTTGTGGTGACCCTTTCTTTCATTTGCGGGCTCATCCCACCCAGATGATGGGTTAGGTCGTGGTGACGACGGTGGCAGTTCTAGGCCATAGTGAGCACGTGGCGAAGCTTAGTATAGTTAGACTATGCGCCGGTGTGTTTTGTGCACCGTGCTTTTTGGTTAGCACAGGGTTTTCTAACTTGTTTCGTTGTAAGTATTTGAGTACTTAGACTTGGACTGTAATTATTCAGGAATACACTTTGCTTGTCGAAGCACCTTTTGGTAATGAGTTCTTTTGCATATTTGAATGCCGGCTCATTGAAAAATATTCTATGCGCACTCTGAGTGTTAGTTGAAAAAGAAAAAAAAAATATACTGCCTTTTCAGGCCTTTGAAAAACGGGCTGTTACAATTGGTATCAGAGCACGGCTTTAAATCTTCAAAGGGAAAGTGTATACTTGAGTCGTTAGTCCAGAGTCGGTTAGAACATAGCTAGAGTTGTGTTAGCTCTAGCGGTTGTTTTGTTGTGTCGTGGGTTATGTGGTTGGTTGTTTTGAGTCTAGCATGAGATATGCTTAGACACTGGTTTGTGTCTTACTGAAGTAATGCAGGGAGTGAGGCTTCAGTAAGTGGAATTGTGAAACCCCGAGCCTTGGTCGAATTTAGTCGACAAGTGTCTCTGAATTCCTTAGATACGGCAGTCCGAAGATGACGGACTTGAGCGAACAAGAACTACAAGTGATTCTTGAAAGTAATATAATGGATGGGAAGTGGCGTTAGATGTTGCCACTCAGAGGTGCTGGTTATGGACGAGTGAACGTCAATTGATAAAGGATTTTAAGTAAGGATCAGATTGGGACGACCTTCTGAAGATGATATTGGATGTCCGTCTGGTGAGTTAAGACGAGACTTGATGAAGTCATTCAGTTGTCAAGAGAATGCAACCATTGTAGAATAGTGGAGCATGCAGAGATGTCAGTTGGATTTAATTACAATGATTGGATAATCATTGGGGCAACTTGTATTGGAAATAAAGTGCATTGCGCGTCAAGAGTAAATGAATTTGGTGGTGTTAGAAGACGGTTGCGCGAACGATGAGTACCTTAAGATTTATTTTGGAAATAGGTATCTCGACAGAAAGGGTGATGTTGGGAATAATTAAGAATGGTCAGGGTGACAAGCTCTTTTGAGTAAGAGAGGATTTAATTGTAAGAGAAAAAGGAACTCAGGAGAGTTCAGGAATAGAATGAGAATACGTTGTAAAGAGGATGTGCGCC
This sequence comes from Trifolium repens, assembly GCA_030408175.1. Lineage (NCBI taxonomy): Eukaryota > Viridiplantae > Streptophyta > Magnoliopsida > Fabales > Fabaceae > Trifolium > Trifolium repens. Next base: position 10,025,080 of record CP125845.1, read on the forward strand.
GTCGATGGCCGTCGACGAGGATAAACGTTTGTTTAAGGCACGCGAGATTCATCTAAGTGTCATTTTGGAAGTAATGTTAAAGTATAAGGAACCGATTCTGGGGGATTGGAGATTTGGATAAGGGAGTCCAAGAGAAGTAGATGGTTTAGTTTGGCAAGTGCCAAGACTATGAGGAGTGTAATCACCAACCGGAGGTTGGGGTGGTATTATTTAAGTCGTGATTGGAAAGAGATTTGTAAGTAAGCAGGCGGTTCGGCATATTCGTTGAGTCGCGGATTGATGGATAGTGGTAAGGTGGGAAAATCTTCGAGAAGAGAAGACAACTTGTTCGGAATGTAATGGTTTTGGTGGTACCTGCCGTGGTGGCATTGTATTACGGTTGAATGATGATTCAACGGATGTTTCATGAGTGGAATCATGAGAGCTTGAACGATGTGTTTTGAGTGTTGTGTCTTACGACTTCGACCTTGTATTCGTAAGAGATCGAGGAAAACATTAAGAAAAACCTCGAAAGAATTGTGGAACCCTTGTGACTCGGAGGACCTTGAGCACAAGTGAGATGAAGTATCACTTAAGTTGGGTAAAGATGGTCTAAACCACCATCAGGATTGTCGACTGTCTATTGACAAATTGAGGGACTGGCCGTCCTTAATCTATTGTTGATGATAGACGGGGATCGTGTTGATTGGAATTGACTAGTTTTGCTAGCTTTGGTGGTGCGTAAAGAGTTTTTGATGTTTCTTTTTGGAGGGTAGCCACTCCCAACTTCGTGTGAAACTAATGGAGTGGGCTATGCCGCGGAGGCGAAAGAGGTGACTTTGGAAATTTTTGTTTGTGGGCACGAGGATCTTTGGGGAATTAGAGGTTGTGAACCTCTGTTGTGAGGTTAATTTTTGAGTGGTGAACAAGTGGAGAGTTGCGGTTGGTGCACGGTTGTGCCAGTGTGTTGGTGAGAGTATCTGTGTGACTTCACCCGGTGTTAGCATCTGTGTGGCTGCACCTAATCCTGAGGGATTTTGTTGTATTAGTGATGGTTATAATTAGTTGAGTTGTTACTCTTACCTTTAGTTTCGAGGACGAAACTTCTTTTTGGAGGGTAGTAATGTAAGACCCAAGATTCCACTGTACAGTTTTTCTAAGGAACTCTAGTGTCGGCTACGAGTTTTAGGGTTTTTGGTGAAGCTGTTTTTGTGAGTATCGCCGCATTAATGAGATTTTTGCTGAAACGGAGCCTGTTTTGTGCTCGTGCGCTGGAAAGGCACAGACTTTCGGGTCGTGGTCCTCTTTTAAGTATGAGGAGATTTCTGTGAAGTCAGAATGACGAGATTTGGATTATTCTTATTTTTGGAAAAACGAGTAGGATTTTACCCGCTGATGGAAAATCTTACTGCGTCTGTTTTAAGTGAGGTTTCGGATGGAAGTTTCATATATCTGCGTGAGTTAGGATATGTCCTGAGATTAATTTTCTAAGGCATGGAGGAAAATTACAGTCGCGGAAAAAGATTCGGCGATAAGTTTTGGAAATGTTTAACGTTGGACGTTCTTTCCGTAGTTTTTACGTTTTTGAGATTTACGTTCGTCGCGACGCGCGAGAGCTGAGTATGTGTCTTGTTTTGGAAGATTGGATTTAATCTTGTGTTTATCCATAAAGCAATTTGATCCAATGGCTAGGGTTTTAAGTTGGACTTTATTTTTTATCCAAGGGTGGTGAGTTACCAAGAGATTTTGCATAGTAAGGAGGTTTAAGCTTTGTTGACTTGGAAGGAAAAAAAGATCACAAATACTCCCCCTCCTTCTCTCTCACGGCAAACACTCTCTCTTTCTCTTCATCCATTCAAAAATTTCATCCTCTTCACAAAGCTTTGAGTTTTGGCTTGCTAGGATCTTTGAGTTTCTAGAATCATCATCTTCTTAAGGTAACTAACCTCTTCTCTTCCTTATTTCTCATGAAAACTCTTAGATTCTAAGACAATTTTTCTTGTGTTCTTGAGAAGAAAAATTTTAGAATTTAGTTTTAATTAGTTTTGATTCCATAGTAGTGTTTAAGAGTGTTAGGTAGGACACTTTAGTGAAGCATGTAAGTGATTCTCATGGTGATTTCAAATTTCACAATTTTGTTGGTAAGGTTTTGAAGAAAATTCCTTAAGATGATCATATCTTTGAGTGTGTTGTATGATTTTGGTTTTTGAAGTTAGTTTCAAGCTTTGTGACAAAATGGATTGGTGAATATGAAATTAGTTTCGAAAAATGAGAAAAAAATTATCCTCGTGTTCTTGAGCGACTCGAAGAACACAATTTAGAAAAAATTTATTTCGAGTTTCAAAAGGAGTCGGATACACGATCGAATATCATTACGAACTAATGAATGTGGGCTAGGGTTTCAAATGAAAAAAAATGTGTAGGGTTGCCTTTTGCCTCATTTGGCCGTGGCACCCATATAGGGTTCGAGGAATCGAATTTCGAAAATTGTTTAGAGGCAAATAGCTTCCCATGATCATTGTTTAATTGTTTGCTGGGTTATGGGATGTTTTGAAAAGAAAAATGATCACTTGCCTTAAGAAAAACCTTATTTGAGATTTCTCGAAAATTTGCGATTCGACTCTATAATTTCTAAATCGTTTTGATAAGTGCTAGTTAGGTATTATGGGATATTACCATGCATTTAGAAGTGAAAAATTTTGTGTGGAGGGGTTCTTTTTCAAAAAATGGCCGTGGCCTTTTTAGTGGTGTGGGAGAAATTCCAAAAAATTTTCTAAGTCCACAATTGTGTGAAAATTGTGTATGTGTTGGATGATCTTAGTTTTGGAAGAAAAATGAGTATAGGAAAGGTTGTTAGGAAGAAAAAAATGTGTAACTTGTAACGCAAGAAAACTTCGATTTTTTCCATAAAGATATTTTTGAAAAGTTTTTAGTTGTGTTTCAAATGGTTTTGTTGTGTGTGAAACAAGTCCTTGAAGTGGAAAATCCAAAATGGTTTTAGTTTATGATTTGAAAACAAAATGATTTTCGTGTTATAAAAATAGTACAATAAACTTCGTGAATTTTTAAACACTATGAGAATAACCTGAAATCATTGAGGGATAGCTTTAGGAAGTACTTTAGACCCCTCTGGAGCTTTGAGAGCAAGTTTCGTTTCGATAGGATAATCGAGGAATATTTTATTGATTGTACGCTGCTTATATTTTAGGAAGCGCGAATTGTAGAATTGTGGAGTTGAGCGAGTTTTAATTGTGGAAGCTTGCCGAGGTAAGGGCATCACTTTATTTCTGTATTTTCACTGAGTTATAACATGTTTGTTGGTTATTTTCGGTGATGCGTGTTTGTGTGTTTGGCATGTATGTGTTATGTATTCTCGTGATGAGAAAGTGTTTACAGTACGTGCGTTGTTTTACATATGATTGGAGATGTATGTATGAACATGTGGGTGAATACATATGATTGGAAATGTATGTATGTTTGTTGTGGTTTGTTACATATGATTGGATATGTATGTATGTTGTTGTGATGGTTTACATATGCTAGGGAGGTATGTATTTGTTGCATTAGTATACATGGGGAATCGTATGCTCATGCATTGTTAGTGCGTAGTTGCGGGAGTGGACTACGAGGTGTGGTTGCGGGAGTGGACCCACCTGATTCTTATAGGGTTTTATTGAGTTCAATACATGGTTGCGGGAGTGGACCATGAGGTGTGATTGCGGGAGTGGATCCACCTTAATCCCTTGTGATTTTGTTGAGTTCGATACATGGTTGCGGGAGTGGACCATGGGGTGTGATTGCGGGAGTGGATCCACCTTAACCTTGTGATTTCGTTGGTGTTTTAGTAGGGGTTGGACCTACAGTTCTGGAACTCATGCATTGTGGTAGCTAGGGTTAGTACCACGCATTGTAGAGGTTGCATTATAGGCTATGTGTGCATTGCTTATATGAACCCGTTGGTGGGAATGACTATATGTTTAAAGAGCTTTCTCTGTTGGTATTTGTATGTTTGGTATTTGTATACTCTCTCGCACCGGTTATATATATATATACCTTTTATTTTGTGGTGACCCTTTCTTTCATTTGCGGGCTCATCCCACCCAGATGATGGGTTAGGTCGTGGTGACGACAGTGGCAGTTCTAGGCCATAGTGAGCACGTGGCGAAGCTTAGTATAGTTAGACTATGCGCCGGTGTGTTTTGTGCACCGTGCTTTTTGGTTAGCACAGGGTTTTCTAACTTGTTTCGTTGTAAGTATTTGAGTACTTAGACTTGGACTGTAATTATTCAGGAATACACTTTGCTTGTCGAAGCACCTTTTGGTAATGAGTTCTTTTGCATATTTGAATGCCGGCTCATTGAAAAATATTCTATGCGCACTCTGAGTGTTAGTTGAAAAAGAAAAAAAAATATACTGCCTTTTCAGGCCTTTGAAAAACGGGCTGTTACAATTGGTATCAGAGCACGGCTTTAAATCTTCAAAGGGAAAGTGTATACTTGAGTCGTTAGTCCAGAGTCGGTTAGAACATAGCTAGAGTTGTGTTAGCTCTAGCGGTTGTTTTGTTGTGTCGTGGGTTATGTGGTTGGTTGTTTTGAGTCTAGCATGAGATATGCTTAGACACTGGTTTGTGTCTTACTGAAGTAATGCAGGGAGTGAGGCTTCAGTAAGTGGAATTGTGAAACCCCGAGCCTTGGTCGAATTTAGTCGACAAGTGTCTCTGAATTCCTTAGATACGGCAGTCCGAAGATGACGGACTTGAGCGAACAAGAACTACAAGTGATTCTTGAAAGTAATATAATGGATGGGAAGTGGCGTTAGATGTTGCCACTCAGAGGTGCTGGTTATGGACGAGTGAACGTCAATTGATAAAGGATTTTAAGTAAGGATCAGATTGGGACGACCTTCTGAAGATGATATTGGATGTCCGTCTGGTGAGTTAAGACGAGACTTGATGAAGTCATTCAGTTGTCAAGAGGATGCAACCATTGTAGAATAGTGGAGCATGCAGAGATGTCAGTTGGATTTAATTACAATGATTGGATAATCATTGGGGCAACTTGTATTGGAAATAAAGTGCATTGCGCGTCAAGAGTAAATGAATTTGGTGGTGTTAGAAGACGGTTGCGCGAACGATGAGTACCTTAAGATTTATTTTGGAAATAGGTATCTCGACAGAAAGGGTGATGTTGGGAATAATTAAGAATGGTCAGGGTGACAAGCTCTTTTGAGTAAGAGAGGATTTAATTGTAAGAGAAAAAGGAACTCAGGAGAGTTCAGGAATAGAATGAGAATACGTTGTAAAGAGGATGTGCGCCGTCGATGGCCGTCGACGAGGATAAACGTTTGTTTAAGGCACGCGAGATTCATCTAAGTGTCATTTTGGAAGTAATGTTAAAGTATAAGGAACCGATTCTGGGGGATTGGAGATTTGGATAAGGGAGTCCAAGAGAAGTAGATGGTTTAGTTTGGCAAGTGCCAAGACTATGAGGAGTGTAATCACCAACCGGAGGTTGGGGTGGTATTATTTAAGTCGTGATTGGAAAGAGATTTGTAAGTAAGCAGGCGGTTCGGCATATTCGTTGAGTCGCGGATTGATGGATAGTGGTAAGGTGGGAAAATCTTCGAGAAGAGAAGACAACTTGTTCGGAATGTAATGGTTTTGGTGGTACCTGCCGTGGTGGCATTGTATTACGGTTGAATGATGATTCAACGGATGTTTCATGAGTGGAATCATCAGAGCTTGAACGATGTGTTTTGAGTGTTGTGTCTTACGACTTCGACCTTGTATTCGTAAGAGATCGAGGAAAACATTAAGAAAAACCTCGAAAGAATTGTGGAACCCTTGTGACTCGGAGGACCTTGAGCACAAGTGAGATGAAGTATCACTTAAGTTGGGTAAAGATGGTCTAAACCACCATCAGGATTGTCAACTGTCTATTGACAAATTGAGGAACTGGCCATCCTTAATCTATTGTTGATGATAGACGGGGATCGTGTTGATTGGAATTGACTAGTTTTGCTAGCTTTGGTGGTGCGTAAAGAGTTTTTGATGTTTCTTTTTGGAGGGTAGCCACTCCCAACTTCGTGTGAAACTAATGGAGTGGGCTATGCCGCGGAGGCGAAAGAGGTGACTTTGGAAATTTTTGTTTGTGGGCACGAGGATCTTTGGGGAATTAGAGGTTGTGAACCTCTGTTGTGAGGTTAATTTTTGAGTGGTGAACTCGTGGAGAGTTGTGGTTGGTGCACGGTTGTGCCAGTGTGTTGGTGAGAGTATCTGTGTGACTTCACCCGGTGTTAGCATCTGTGTGGCTGCACCTAATCCTGAGGGATTTTGTTGTATTAGTGATGGTTATAATTAGTTGAGTTGTTACTCTTACCTTTAGTTTCGAGGACGAAACTTCTTTTTGGAGGGTAGTAATGTAAGACCCAAGATTCCACTGTACAGTTTTTCTAAGGAACTCTAGTGTCGGCTACGAGTTTTAGGGTTTTTGGTGAAGCTGTTTTTGTGAGTATCGCCGCATTAATGAGATTTTTGCTGAAACGGAGCCTGTTTTGTGCTCGTGCGCTGGAAAGGCACAGACTTTCGGGTCGTGGTCCTCTTTTAAGTATGAGGAGATTTCTGTGAAGTCAGAATGACGAGATTTGGATTATTCTTATTTTTGGAAAAACGAGTAGGATTTTACCCGCTGATGGAAAATCTTACTGCGTCTGTTTTAAGTGAGGTTTCGGATGGAAGTTTCATATATCTGCGTGAGTTAGGATATGTCCTGAGATTAATTTTCTAAGGCATGGAGGAAAATTACAGTCGCGGAAAAAGATTCGGCGATAAGTTTTGGAAATGTTTAACGTTGGACGTTCTTTCCGTAGTTTTTACGTTTTTGAGATTTACGTTCGACGCGACGCGCGAGAGCTGAGTACGTGTCTTGTTTTGGAAGATTGGATTTAATCTTGTGTTTATCCATAAAGCAATTTGATCCAATGGCTAGGGTTTTAAGTTGGACTTTATTTTTTATCCAAGGGTGGTGAGTTACCAAGAGATTTTGCATAGTAAGGAGGTTTAAGCTTTGTTGACTTGGAAGGAAAAAAAGATCACAAATACTCCCCCTCCTTCTCTCTCACGGCAAACACTCTCTCTTTCTCTTCATCCATTCAAAAATTTCATCCTCTTCACAAAGCTTTGAGTTTTGGCTTGCTAGGATCTTTGAGTTTCTAGAATCATCATCTTCTTAAGGTAACTAACCTCTTCTCTTCCTTATTTCTCATGAAAACTCTTAGATTCTAAGACAATTTTTCTTGTGTTCTTGAGAAGAAAAATTTTAGAATTTAGTTTTAATTAGTTTTGATTCCATAGTAGTGTTTAAGAGTGTTAGGTAGGACACTTTAGTGAAGCATGTAAGTGATTCTCATGGTGATTTCAAATTTCACAATTTTGTTGGTAAGGTTTTGAAGAAAATTCCTTAAGATGATCATATCTTTGAGTGTGTTGTATGATTTTGGTTTTTGAAGTTAGTTTCAAGCTTTGTGACAAAATGGATTGGTGAATATGAAATTAGTTTCGAAAAATGAGAAAAAAATTATCCTCGTGTTCTTGAGCGACTCGAAGAACACAATTTAGAAAAAATTTATTTCGAGTTTCAAAAGGAGTCGGATACACGATCGAATATCATTACGAACTAATGAATGTGGGCTAGGGTTTCAAATGAAAAAAAATGTGTAGGGTTGCCTTTTGCCTCATTTGGCCGTGGCACCCATATAGGGTTCGAGGAATCGAATTTCGAAAATTGTTTAGAGGCAAATAGCTTCCCATGATCATTGTTTAATTGTTTGCTGGGTTATGGGATGTTTTGAAAAGAAAAATGATCACTTGCCTTAAGAAAAACCTTATTTGAGATTTCTCGAAAATTTGCGATTCGACTCTATAATTTCTAAATCGTTTTGATAAGTGCTAGTTAGGTATTATGGGATATTACCATGCATTTAGAAGTGAAAAATTTTGTGTGGAGGGGTTCTTTTTCAAAAAATGGCCGTGGCCTTTTTAGTGGTGTGGGAGAAATTCCAAAAAATTTTCTAAGTCCACAATTGTGTGAAAATTGTGTATGTGTTGGATGATCTTAGTTTTGGAAGAAAAATGAGTATAGGAAAGGTTGTTAGGAAGAAAAAAATGTGTAACTTGTAATGCAAGAAAACTTCGATTTTTTCCATAAAGATATTTTTGAAAAGTTTTTAGTTGTGTTTCAAATGGTTTTGTTGTGTGTGAAACAAGTCCTTGAAGTGGAAAATCCAAAATGGTTTTAGTTTATGATTTGAAAACAAAATGATTTTCGTGTTATAAAAATAGTACAATTAACTTCGTGAATTTTTAAACACTATGAGAATAACCTGAAATCATTGAGGGATAGCTTTAGGAAGTACTTTAGACCCCTCTGGAGCTTTGAGAGCAAGTTTCGTTTCGATAGGATAATCGAGGAATATTTTATTGATTGTACGCTGCTTATATTTTAGGAAGCGCGAATTGTAGAATTGTGGAGTTGAGCGAGTTTTAATTGTGGAAGCTTGCCGAGGTAAGGGCATCACTTTATTTCTGTCTGTTCACTGAGTTATAACATGTTTGTTGGTTATTTTCGGTGATGCGTGTTTGTGTGTTTGGCATGTATGTGTTATGTATTCTCGTGATGAGAAAGTGTTTACAATACGTGCGTTGTTTTACATATGATTGGAGATGTATGTATGAACATGTGGGTGAATACATATGATTGGAAATGTATGTATGTTTGTTGTGGTTTGTTACATATGATTGGATATGTATGTATGTTGTTGTGATGGTTTACATATGCTAGGGAGGTATGTATTTGTTGCATTAGTATACATGGGGAATCGTATGCTCATGCATTGTTAGTGCGTAGTTGCGGGAGTGGACTACGAGGTGTGGTTGCGGGAGTGGACCCACCTGATTCTTATAGGGTTTTATTGAGTTCAATACATGGTTGCGGGAGTGGACCATGAGGTGTGATTGCGGGAGTGGATCCACCTTAATCCCTTGTGATTTTGTTGAGTTCGATACATGGTTGCGGGAGTGGACCATGGGGTGTGATTGCGGGAGTGGATCCACCTTAACCTTGTGATTTCGTTGGTGTTTTAGTAGGGGTTGGACCTACAGTTCTGGAACTCATGCATTGTGGTAGCTAGGGTTAGTACCACGCATTGTAGAGGTTGCATTATAGGCTATGTGTGCATTGCTTATATGAACCCGTTGGTGGGAATGACTATATGTTTAAAGAGCTTTCTCTGTTGGTATTTGTATGTTTGGTATTTGTATACTCTCTCGCACCGGTTATATATATATATACCTTTTATTTTGTGGTGACCCTTTCTTTCATTTGCGGGCTCATCCCACCCAGATGATGGGTTAGGTCGTGGTGACGACGGTGGCAGTTCTAGGCCATAGTGAGCACGTGGCGAAGCTTAGTATAGTTAGACTATGCGCCGGTGTGTTTTGTGCACCGTGCTTTTTGGTTAGCACAGGGTTTTCTAAGTTGTTTCGTTGTAAGTATTTGAGTACTTAGACTTGGACTGTAATTATTCAGGAATACACTTTGCTTGTCGAAGCACCTTTTGGTAATGAGTTCTTTTGCATATTTGAATGCCGGCTCATTGAAAAATATTCTATGCGCACTCTGAGTGTTAGTTGAAAAAGAAAAAAAAATATACTGCATTTTCAGGCCTTTGAAAAACGGGCTGTTACTGTAGGCTAAACATTGGAGTTAAGTTCTACTTTGTTGTTCATTTTTGTGTACGCAACCTTTGTTCCTTAGGGTGCCTTTTTGTGTTGGTATTGGAAAAATAAGAACCGGATGTGTCTTTGTGTGGTTCTTTTCTACGGATAATTATTTTTTTACGGCTCAAATTTGGCTAGCAAAGGATAATAATATATAAAGGGTGGCTTGAAAAGGCTCTGGGTTATAACAAACAATTGCCTCAATGCATATAATATCAAATCAACTAGTCAGCAGAGAATTAAAGCAAGTTCTAGAAAATAAACAAGTGCACGGTACTCTCATAGTAATTCGAAAGAAAGTGGTAACACCGTTTGGAAATATTTGGCTCAAATCCTCCCATGGCTTAGGTATCTGAAAGTTGAACACTTGTCCCACAGACACCAGCTTCATCACTCGTCTCTCTGTCTCCCGAACTTCGCACTTCGGAGCAATCACCTTTGGTTTCTTTATGAAGGCGTGAAATTCGGCTCATCAGAATTTATAACTTACTTCGCCGCAATCTTACCTATAACAGTTTATCATGCACTAGATAATAAACAGCAAACAGTTATTTAATTTTTTTGTAAGTTTTGAATAAGGGTTAATAGATGAAAATGACATACAGGAATTCAAAAGTACAATAGTTTAATTGAAAAACAAAATACTGAAAATAAAATACTGAAATTAAATACTTAAATACTTATCCTTGGGTTGCCTCCCAAGCAGCGCTTGTTTAGCCTCTCATTAGCTTGAGGCATTTCCTCCATTACAGAGGATAGGTTCGAATATCTCTCTTCTGTGCTCCTTTGTTCCAGCTTGAAGCACTGGCCATCTTCATTAAATCCTTGCAATCTTAGGTCGGATCAGGTCTGTTTCACCATTCCCTCAACTATCCCTGTTGATGACTTATTTTCCGGGTGCAGTTTCATAGAGCATGGTGATTTCACCCCAAACTTGTACCTGTGCATGTCTTTCTGTTTTGCGCTTTCTTCAAGGAAGAAGTTGTTCTCCTGAGGTGACTTTGCAGACTTGTTTTCCTGATTGTAGTAGTTCATCCTTGATGGCCTTTCTCTATTCTCTTGTCATCTTTCCAATGATTCCCGTGTATCCGAACCATTTCTGTAAACAACCATTTTTCCTCTTGCTTCCTGTAGAAGCCTCAGTCAAATGATCCTCCTGACCATTGACTTTTTGGTTGCAGCTTCTCTTTTTCAATTTGCTCCATCTCTCATCATTTTGAGAGTTTTCCTGTGAGAATGTTGTCTTTGATTTTGCTGTTGTCAGCCTTTGTAATCCTTAGCTCTTGAGTACCTGTCTGCATGCACTTTAAACAAATACATCAGTAGCACTGGATAAATATTTTTCTTGTGGAACTATTTTTGGTTTGTCTCATGTGTCTTTATCACTATGAAAATTCCCAGGTAAGTGGGGTGGATATCACAACGGATCGCTTAAATACCAAAACTTATCCTTAGCCAGAACTTTCACAGATCAAAATCCACAATCATCAACAAGATTTTTTTGATTTTTTAATTTTTTTGTATTTTTGAAATTTTTTTGACAAACTTAAATAAATCTAGTAAGGCTTTGTAAACACAATCCCCGGCAACAGCGCCAAAAACTTGACTACGGTCTGGCAAGTGCACCAGTCTGTCGTCGAGTAATAATTCACACTCTAGGTGTCTAGAATGAGTTCGTATCCACAGGGATCATGTCGTAGCTTTACTAGCGTTATTTAAGTTTGTGATAGTTTGCATTCGCTTTGGTTTTTGAAAAGGTTTTTATAAAATAAGCGTAATGCTTTGCAGAAATATAAATGCAGAATGTATAAATATAGATTCAAGAAATATAGAGGCTAGGCATGGTGGTTGGACTCCCTCCCTTCTTCATATTTGGCATGACCGGTGTATAACATAGTTACTTAGATTATGTTCGGCGGTGAATTATCCTTGTTGTAGTAATACCTTACTATTACACTATGTCTATTAAAGTTTCCCTACATTAACAACTAAAGTACCTACGAGAGCCTAACCTCGATGTGTCACATACCTTAATTACTAAGTGAGTTGTTTATAAACATGCATTATAACCCTCTAGGTCCTAGTATCGGGCTGTTCATCTTCTAAGTGCTCAGATCACACCTAGTGCATGATTCCTCCTCTAACCGCTCAGTTCACGACTAGTTCAGGATGTTACCGTCTCTATACACATAGCATTATTTACTACAAGTTCCGGACTATACCAAGTCGAAACCTGATATTAATTCTATGGGCGCTCCCGCTTATCCGGCCAGATTACGAGAATACGTTATTAAAGTGCACGAAAGTAAATAACAAACATAATTACTAAATATCATTTATTATAACTTAGACTCAATCACCGACTCCAAATATTCATAGGGGAGTTCATCTTCTCCAGCACAACCTAAGGCATAAATTATAAAGACTACATATTTAAATTACAAGAAATTATAACCTAAATACAAAAGCCTAAAGAAATCATACCTTGCTGAGTTAGTTTTCCCGTAAGGGGAGAAAACTATGCCCAATAGAGCTCCTCTGAACCTCTCCTTATAGTAGAGAGTGTTCTACTATTTCTGAATGAATAAAACAATGAATGGGAGGCTCTATTTACAGTTTTCGTAATGGGCCTCAGCAAGGTCATCGCAGTACGATGAGGCCATCGTGCTGCGATGTGAAGATTCAGTTTATTTTTATAACTGATCCTGTGCATTTCATCAGCTTGGGCGCCAAGTAACTTCATCGTGCTGCGATAGCACACATCGTACTGCGATGGAAGATTTTCTCAAGATTTATTTCTTCTGATTGCTTGGCGTGCAAGGAGCTTTCATCGTGGCACGATGGCACACATCGTGCTGCGATGGAATGCTGTATTTCTTCACTTTTTGGGCTTTTTCTTGTCTTTTCGCATCTTGGACTCTGTCTTGATGCTTTTTCTTGCTTTTGTAGGTTTTCCTTCGTATTTTGGCATGTCTTGGTCATTTTACTACTAATAATAATACTAAAAATGACGTAGAAATTCCTGTCATCATGTGGTCACAACAGTCTTCCAACCTGAAGACTCAAGGTTGATAGGTTATTGTGATGCTGATTTGGCAGGCAGTGTCGATGACAGGAAGAGTACCTCAGCAGGAAGCAGTTGTTCACAATTGCTTTGGATGAAGCAGATGCTGAGTGAGTACAATGTGGAGCAAGATGTGCTCACATTATACCGTGACAATATGAGTGCTATAAATATCTCCAAGAATCCTATCCAACATAGTAGGACTAAGCACATTGATATTCGTCACCATTTAATTAGGGATCTAGTGGAAGACAAGGTTGTAACCTTAGAGCATGTAGCCACAGACAATCAACTGGCTGAAATTTTCATAAAGGCCTTAGATGCAAGTAAGTTTGAGACATTGAGGGGCAAACTTGGTATTTGCCTTCTTGATGATCAATAGCAACTTGTGCTATTGAAGCGTGCAACGGATACCTGCTTATTACCTTCGTTTGATTATGCACGTTATCCAAAGGCAGTCATCACAGGTGTTTCTCAATTTCATACATCAAGACTATTCCACCTTTCATACTGTGATGAAGAACTATGTAGAAGATCCGGATGTAGAGCTCAATGTGGTCCACATTGGAGCCTCTGAGAAGAAGTGAAGAATCCTATCCAGAGCTGAAGATTACAAATTATGCTATCTGCAAGAGCATTACTGAAGGCAAGGTCAAAGAATGACCTTTTGGTATATCTGGTATAGGAAGAGTAGAATATGTGCAAAAGCAACTCAAAAGCATTTTAACTTGTAGCATAGGGCATGATCATAATCATAATCATAATCATAGAAATATGGATGATTCATCGTGCTTAGTCATAATCATAGAAATATGGATGACTTTTATGCTTAAGATCACAATCATAGAAATATGGGTGATTCGAGTCACAGTCATAGCAATATGGGTGACTTAGTTACAATCATAGAAATATGGGTAACTTGTACATGCTTAACTATGAATGCACATATAGCAACCATGGAAACCTTGATCACTCTGATTAAATACTTCCGCTACTACAAGGTTATGGATTGCTAGACTATATGGATTATGTGAAGACAATTACTGGTGAAGTTGAAGACTACTGAAGCATCTCTCTCCGAAGACCTTAATTATGTGTGGTGCTTAGAACATTTGTCTATAAATCCATCTACTCTGTAAATTGCACAATTACTGGCCCAGAACTTTTTTATTACTCTTTCTGATCTTAACTTTTTGTCAATATTATGGCTAAAAAGGGGGAGAAAAGATAAGTAGTATATCCAGGGGGAGTAAGACATAAGGTAGTGCAATATGTTTGCTCTGGTACATGATGTGATACCAGATGTGTGCACATCGTCGAAGACAAAATGTGCTTGTATTCTGCACATCTTTTGAAGACTTTGAAGACTAGACGAATGAAGACTGATCTTTTGAAGACTGCTGAAGACGGTGCTTGAATTTAGGGGGAGTAAAGTATTTTACTGAAACTGCTGAAGACACTTCCCCTCTTAACTGTGTGCATGATTCATCACCATGCTTGTATGTTGGGAGTTTTATTCTCTCAGAAGATATGAGGCAAGATTCCGCTGTTATAACGCATCTGATGTTCTAATGATTCTCTCCAAAGACTAGTTGGCTGATTCCAAAGGTTATTTTAGCCACAATTTGCCAAAGGGGGAGATTGTTAGTGTTTTCAACCTGATAGGTTGAGTGTATTTTTAGGGTTGACTTCATTTGTTAAAATAAGCCTTTGGACCAGATGTGGTGACTGATGTGCACACATATGGTACCTGAACTGAATGCCCTAAAAACGCGCTTTCATTATTTGCGTGTGATCTTTTGAAAAAGATTTGTTTTGAAACAAACACATCCACGCTAGCTTGCGCGCCAAGGAACGAGCTGAAAGATTGAAAAAGATTCAGAAAAGATTTAAAAAGGCCGTTTTGTTACTAGAAGATTCAAAAAGATTTAAAACAAACATATCTTTTGTTAAAAGATTGAGTTTGCTACTTGAAGAATACGATGGCCAGCTACCAGATCTCGTTCTATATAAAGGAAGGCTGAAGACTTGTTTTATTCACCGAAATCAATATTCATAAATCTAGTCTTTAGGATTTCGAGTCTTTGTCCCTTTGCTTCTTATTTCCATTGAGACTTGAACTAGGGTTGTATTTAGCTCTTAAGCTTTTAAGCACCGAGCTGTTCCTTTTCTTGGTTCTAGTTTGAAACAAGAATTGGACTTTGAATCACTCAAAGCTTTGAAGCACGAGTTGGTTCTTTAGGTTAGGAGTGCGTCTCCATCATTGAGTTTGTTATTTAAAATCCTTGTGAGGAGCAAGGTCCTTGTGAGGAGCAAGGTATGATAGCTAGGAAGTGACTAGAGGTTGTCATATCTTGTGAGGAGCAAGGTAGAATTAGCACGGGTAGTGTCTAAGTGATAAGTTGTAAACTGGGACTGTTTAGCTTTGAATTGGAACTATCATAGTGGATTCATTCCTGGATTGGTATCCCCCAGAGTAGGTTTCGAGTTGCGCTGAATTGGGTTAACAAACTCATTGTGTTATTTATCTTCTGCACTTTATTTACCTTGTTCATCAAGTCACTGGCATGTCTATGATGTTGGCACATTAGGCACCACATCGTACATCATAACCCTAACGTGCACCACATCACGCTGCACATCTGTGACTTGCTACCAGAATTTCAGATGGATTTGAGTTGGGTTTCTTTGGGTTCTAAAAATCTTCTCTTTATATACTGAATTTTGATGTTGATGAACTTGAATATGTCATGTGTTTCAATGTGAAGAACATAAAGAATGATGGGTTTCAAAGAATATGAAGAATGATGAACACTTTTTCTATTTCCCATTTTAATTTTTTTTAGTGATGAACTTCATGAAGAACATCATGAAGATGATGAATATTCATCATGATTTATGGAAATTTTTACATTTCAATTAAAAAAATTAAAATAAATACATTTATCTCATGTGGCATGCCACATCATCGTTTTATAATAAAAAATTAAATAAAGGATTAATTTGTTTCAACTTATAAAGATAAATGATTGAAATGTTACAAAATAAAGATAAAGGGCCAAAATGTTACAAAAAAATAAGATAAAAGACTAAGAGTGTAATTTTGCCCTTTAAATATAATTGATTTTTTATTTTCAATAATAGTAGGTATAACAAAATATTTTGGATCCCTAAAAATAATGGGCTTTAGGCCATGGCACTCATTGCCTACCCTCAGGACTAGGTCTGGCTGCATCAGAGCTAATAGAGACTGAGGATAAACTATAAGTTAGCTTATTGAACCAAACACATTTTACAATCTATTAAAAAAGTGTGATTAAGACTTATTTTTTCATTTACTTTTGTGCTTGATTTTCTAAAAGAAAAACAATAGAATTAATACGTCCATTTCATTGTATTGAATGGTCTCGGTGTCACTGAATTCTAATTCCAAAAATCTATTTAAATAATAATCAGAAAATAGTGTATGCAAAACTAAAGCAAATTAACTCGGATTCAAGTTTTAATTGGAAATTGTTCATAGTCTTGCTCGGGTGGTTACTGGTTACATCTCTAATTAATTTTTATAACTTTATCAATATTTTAACATGCATTTATGATACTATTATGAAGAAAATGAGATAAGTCATATACAATTAAAAATATAATTTAATTTGTCATGAGAAAGGCTGAAAAAGCTTCGATTATAGAATGTGATTTTTAACACCCTGAATTCGCATTAGTGTTATTTTTGTATTATTTCATTTTAATTAATTATATGATGTATTTTATGTGTTAATAAGGGGGTTTTAATTTATTGGGCTCGTGTGTGTGGTTATGTCTTGACCCATTAGTTGGAAGGTGTAGTTAGTAAACCCAATAGAGTGGGGGTGTGTGTGTGATGACAGAAATTTATATTGTATTTTCAGTATTAATTTAGTAGTTAGAACAGGACTTTGAAGACCAGAAACAAGCAAAAATTCCAAGATATGAAGCTACTTGCAGAAGAAGACAAGAATACAGGAAAATGCCAAAAAGAGAGCAAAAAGTAGATTTGCACAAGATACGCGCTCCATCGTGGCCACGATGACTTCCATCGTGCCACGATGGGAACTTACTTAGCGCCCAAGGAACGGAAGTGTATCTTCTGAAAATTTGAAGCAAATCTGCTCCATCGTGGCCACGATGGGAGCGAAGCCCATTAAGGAAAACTATAAATAGAGCTCCCCTCCTTCACAATTATTCATTCAGAAGTTGAGAAACCTAGAGTACTCACTAGTATTCAAGGAGGAGGAGCAAGGAGGGCAGATGAGCTCTCTACGGAAAGAACTTTTCCCCTTCAACGGAAAATGTAACTTCCTCAGCAAGGCATCTACGCCATTGGTATGCATAGTTTTATATTCTTGTAATATTTATTATGTAATTAATAGCAAGAAACCTTAGGGTAGGAGGAGAGATGAACTCCTCAATGAATGCTTGGGACATATATCTGGTACAATAAAAGTCATAATAGACACTTATTTTGGAATGAATTGTTTTCTATTTATTTACGCTTTAATTCCGTATTTTTAATGTCTGGCCGGATAGAGAGAATACGCCTTTAGGATTTAGCCCCGAACAATAAATAATAGGGCTGGCCCCGAGAGACGGCAACATCTGACAATAAACTTTAGTAAGGTTTAGGGTACGTGACAACATGGAATTAGGCAGCCGTGGGTGCTCTAGTTATTTCGGAAGTCCATAGCGATCTATAGTATTTAGGGTAGTTTAATACTATCAATAAAGATAATTAATCGCCGAACAATTAGAAGTTACGGAAATAATTCTAGATATGCGCCAGATATCAAGCAGGATTAGGGGAGGGAATCGATCCAACTAATCTTCCTCACACTTCTAAATCAACTATCTTTAGTTTTCTGTCAAAGTATTACGCGATTTTTAATCCAAAACCTTTTTCAAAACCAAAGCGAATGCAACCATCGAACTTAAATAAAACTAGTAGCACTTGGCATGATCCCTGTGGATAGAACTCATTCTAGATATCTAGAGTGTGAATTATTACTCGACGACTGACTGGTTCACTTGTCAGACCATAGTCAGTGTGAGAATTTTGTAGTGATTGGAAAATCTAGGTATAATTTGAGAAATTAAAAAGGAGGTGGAGATAGAGAAACAATAGAAGGAAGAGAGAAAGGGTTTGAAGAGAAGAGAAAAAAATAGAGAAAGAAGAGGAAGAACAAGAAGAAATGATCAACAAATCCCTAACCTTTATCATTTCTCCATTATTTTAGAGGTAATGGAAAGTTATACTTATAAGTTGAATGATTTCATAGAAACATGGAGTGAGGCTTTCACTCTGTTCTCAAGTGTTCTATGGCTCTCATAAGGGTTTGTCTATGACCCATAAGTATTGAGTTTTCATGCATGAATTTATGATTTTTTTGTGTTGTTTATGATTTGGTATATGAACTTGTAAGCTTCTTGTATGTTGAATTTGTGGTTGTGGTTATTCATGAAATTTCTCATGTGATTGTTGTTATGAAACTGAGAAAAATGGGTTTTTGAGCAAGTTCATAAAATGGTGAATTTGATTGATGTAAATTGGTGTTGGAAAGTTGTTTGTAAGAAGTAAGATTTAAGTCCTAAAATCATAGATGTTGTGTAACAAAGATTTTTTGGTCTAAAGGGGTTCAACTTGGAATTTTGGAAGAATTGAAAATGGAAGAACTAGATTGTGGCTGCATAATCATGCATGCTTGGCCCAGGTGTGCTCAGCAAGCACAGAGGCTGCGCTCCAGGCGTAGAACACGCCTCCCCTCCCTGCCGTTTGCTGAAGCTCTGCTCTAATTGTGACATTGGGAAGAGTTTATAGAGTTAATTATTCTTGTAGTCGATTTAATTAAAAATGTATTATTTGAGAAAAGAATTTTTTTAACTGATGTTATGCTAATTAATTATATTAGCAATGTACGAAGTATGATGTAATACCTTGAACTAATATGTATACACTTTCATTTTCAATTCCAAGTGATTAAAGTTATTTTTTTATCTGCTGCACAATTAGAAAAAGTATTCTAAAAACCAAATTATTATGTATATTGGATTAGGGTGTTACATGATTCATATATGGTAGTTTTATTTTTTCCATATTTTGATCTTATTTCTTGAAAGTACACGGTGGCAGAATTAGAAGAAAAAAAAATTGG
Organism: Trifolium repens; assembly: GCA_030408175.1. Classification (NCBI taxonomy): domain Eukaryota; kingdom Viridiplantae; phylum Streptophyta; class Magnoliopsida; order Fabales; family Fabaceae; genus Trifolium; species Trifolium repens. Next base: position 10,044,083 of record CP125845.1, read on the forward strand.
GCATAAAAATGATAATATATAACTTAAATACGAAAATTTTATTGCATATAAAAATATAAGTGGTAAAAAAATATAAAAATATTTAACAATAACAATACAAGAGGGGAAAAAAGATCACGAAAGAGCTGGGCCGTCTCAATGTACATGTTTTTTTAGTGGTCCATCCAATTTTTTTGTTGGCTTTGCCACTACGAATAATGCATTTTTCTAATAGTGCTATTGAAAATTCACATTTCGATTCCAATCATAACATTCAAATTAACAATTTTGACATATATCTATCAATTACTCCCTCCGGTCCTTAATATAAGAAGAAAAATACTTTTTAGATACATTGAAATGTGAGTGTATCTAAACTATATCATAGATGTAATACATCAATATTTCAATGTATCTAAAAAGTTACTTTTTTCTTATATTAAGGACCGGAGGGGGAGTATAAGCTAGAATTTGTGAACAATTTCTTATTTGTTGGTCCACCACACTCGTTTAAATGAAATTTGCAACAGGCAACTCGGGTCTTAAATGATTGACTTCATCTAACCCACACGTTGTTTTCAATTCATGAAGACCTCAAGGCCCCAAATCACTTCTTACAAAATTAGCGGCAACATCAAAGCTCGGCAACTACAGTATAGTTGAAATAAAATATTTACCTCAACCGTGTCGGTTTTGAATTGCTGAAAAAGTATTGCATCAAAATTGCTGTGACCCTTTCAGGCTTATATAATCGTTAACAATTTTGGGGAAGTTTCTTTCAATTATTTGTAATGTGCTTATTATAGGCTTGCTTTGTATTTAAATAGAGAATGAGGAGACTTCTATTAGAGATATATAGCTTTCTAGTTTCCTTTCTACTTTTCCATGAATGCAATGTTTCATAACAACTTCCACATTCATTCTGTTCTTCCAACTAAATTTTCTACCAATTGGTTCATCTTGTTTCTCTTCCACAGCCTAACACCAGGTGCGCAATTTTTAACAATTTATTTTGTATATAAAAAAAAGTTCACGTTAGCATCTTTCCTTATGGTTCATCATAGAAACACTCTCATTAATTATTACAAAAAACTTGTGCCAACTAAAAATTCACATTTTGAGATGAATATATGATGAGAATGTTTGAACTCCATCCCCTTATATATAATGCCATATCTTTACAACTTGAGCAATGTTTACAAAGACTCTTATCTATATATAAAGCATGAACACTCCTCAGATTTGGTGTGACATAGGTCTGATACCAAAACAACACCGACATGCATGTCCTGACGTGTCAGTGCATGCATTTTTGTGTTCATGCTTTATAGCTCTCTTAATTATTACAATCTAATACTAGTAGAATTTTAAATATGTGTTTTTCAATTTGTAGGTTCCCATTCTACAACATTAAGTATCATCAGCAGGTGCAGCCTCACAGTTTTTCTTGGCATTTTTCATGGGACCGGAACTTCATTGCCCTCCACCACAGGCTTTGTCCTTCCACCCGGCAAGTCCAATGTCCTCAACGTGACCCTTTCATGGTCGGGACGTTTATGGGGGAGGACCCATTGTTCCCATGACTCCAATGGAAAGTTCTCTTGTCTCACCGGTGATTGTGCTTCCTCCACCATGGAATGTGACGGCGGCAATGCTTCCCCACCGGCCACGCTCGCAGAGTTCAACCTAAACACTAGATCCAATGGATTTGATTTCTTCAGTGTCAGCGTCGTGAATGGTTATAATCTCCCCATGATGGTTGAGCCTCAAGTTGAGAACGGCGTTGGTGATTGCATGACGACGGGTTGTATGGTGCACTTGAACAAAGTCTGTCCATCGGAGCTAAAAGTGATGAGTGAGGGAGATTGCATAGGGTGTAGAAATGCCTGCCAACCATTTTCAAAGTACTGCTACTCGGAGTTCTTCACGAAGGTATGTCCTCACGCCAACGCGGATGCCACTAAAACCTTCCAGAGTGTTTGTGCATCTACTGATTACCGCATCATATTCTGCCCTACCTCCACAAGGTTGGTCTCCCTCACCCATATCTCACAATATATTTTCTATTTGGTCAAATTGATTCTAGCTTTTATTAGTGTGAAACCAATATATGTTTTTCTTTCACTGTTACATGCCCTTATAAACTGGTTGGTTTTTTTGTGTCTTTTGTAATTAATTGTTTTAGTGTTTTGAAGTTTTTTTTTTTTTTTTGAGCAGCTAAAGATGAATTATATTAATATACTCACATAAACATAAGGCATGTTTTGTGAGTCAAAAAAGAGTACAAGGCAAACAGGGCATAACCAAAAGCAACGCCAGCACAGGCAAACAACAAGGCAGCAGCGAAAAAACAGAAAATAAAGTTACAGCAGAACAAAACGCAAACAAACAGCAGACAAAGAAGCAACCAGGAAGGAACAATAACACCAGCAGCCCACATCAAATCATACAATCCAACGCACTCCACTTCCATTCATAAAGCAAGAACGGTCCCTTCGCTACTCTACCAATATACCACTTCCAAGACACCAATTTCACTTGTTCAACCACTTCATCTATGAACAGAACACCATTATTGAAAATGATATCATTTCTAACACTCCAAATTACCCACACATATGCAGCCCAAATTAAACACAAACCACCTCTTTCTTTTTTGTTTTTCGCGCAAAGAAGAAGCATAGCCAAGGATGAAACAATTGTGTGTGGAAGAGTATTAAAAAAACCGAGCCATCTACTAACATCATACCAAACCTTTGCTGCAACGCTACAGTGAAGGAACAGGTGAGTAGCCGATTCCGGGGCTAAACCACAGAAGACACACTGCCCCTGAGGAGGCTGGATTATTCTTCGCTTCAAGAGGTTGTCTTTTGTTTGAATGCGGTCAAGTAAGAGCTGCCAAGAAAATGCACAGACCTTGGAAGGTGCTCCACACTTCCAAAGATTTTTAAACACGAAATCAAAGACCGGGTCACGCTCAATCGGAGGGATATACTCCGCCACCAATAATAAATACGCCGAGTTAGCCGTAAATCCTTGAATATCACCATCCAACCATAACCATGTATCAATCCGATCGGATGGCATAAAGGGGTTAATAAATTCAAGGAATTCACGATATTGGTCCTCCTCCCAAACAAACAAACTCCGACGCCATTGAAGATTCCACACCCAACCACCATTAGCAATATGGCCCAAATTCCCTATCAACTCATTCTTTTGCATAGAAATACCAAATAATCTTGGGAAGCGTTGTCGCAAGGATTGATCACCAATCCAAGGATCATTCCAAAATGACGTTAGCATACCGTTACCAACCCTTTTCTTAACCGCCTTAGTAAACCAATCTGACCCTTTATCAATAAGGCACAAATCCCTCCACCACGGCGATCCCAATCTTGTAACATCACAATCACCAAGATTTCTCTTGCCCATTACATCCATTCCATATCTCACAACCACGACTTCTTTCCATAATTCGGCGTCACATGACAATAACTTCCACTTCACAAGAAGGCTAACATTGACCAAACGAAGATCACGGACACCCAATCCACCTTCCTTCTTTGGTCTACAAATAATATCCCACTTCACCCAACAAGTTTTGTTCGTTTTTGACAACCCGGCCCAAAGAAAAATTCGTTGAATTTTAACAAGCTCCTTCCACACTTTCTTAGGCATCTTCAAATAGGAAAGGTAGAAAATAGGGATAGCGTTTAGGACCGCATTAAGCAAGACAATACGGTCGCCCAAACTTACATACTTGTTACCCCATGATCCAAGCCTACCCCTAACAACATTAAGCATCGGCTCCCAAGTGGACAAGCTACGGGGATTAGCACCAACCGGTAAACCAAGGTATTTGAAAGGAATTGAACCCCTCCTACAATTAAGAAAGTATGAAGCCATCTCAAGGAAATCCTCCGGAACATTAATACCCATCATGCAACTTTTCCAAAAGTTTACCTTCAACCCGGACACCATCTCGAAACCCCTAAGAACCGCCTTAAGCGTCCACAAATTTTCCACCGTTGCTTCACCAATACACAAGGTATCATCGGCATATTGTAAGAGGGAAATCGGCAAATTTTCCCCTCCCATAACAAATGGTTGGAACCGAGAGCACCTAATCGCATTTCTCATCAAACCGCCCAAACCCTCCGCTACCAACAAGAAAAGAAGAGGAGCAAGGGGATCTCCTTGCTTAAGACCCCTCTTAATGTTGATTTCTTCCGTTGGACTACCATTGACAAGAACCGAGAGGCTTCCCGTACAAACACAAGCTTTCATCCAATTCCTCCATTTTTGACTAAAACCAAATCTCCCAAGCATATAGTCTAAAAAGTTCCAATCGACCGAGTCATACGCCTTCTCGAAGTCGACTTTAAAAATCAAACAATCCTTACCCCTTTTCTTGGCATAATCCACCACCTCATTCACAACAACAACCCCTTCCACCAATTGCCTTCCTTTGATAAAGGCGGATTGAGTCTTAGGGATTAAAGCACCAATAACACTAGCAAGCCTATTAGCCAAGACCTTAGACAAAATTTTATACCAACACCCAAGGAGGGATATAGGGCGAAAATCACTAAGCCCTTGAGGAGACTTAACTTTTGGGATAAGGGTTAGAAAGTAAGAAGACAAACACTTTGGCAAACAATCGTTACCGGAAAATTGGTCAAACATAATTCGTACCTCATACTTCATAATTTCCCAAAATTCTTTGATAAAAGCGAAGTTAAAACCATCCGGACCCGGGCACTTCGAACCATCACTACACTTTACCGCGTCTTCAATTTCCTCCAAGGTGAATGGGGCTATTAGAGACAAATTGTTTTCCTCCGACAAGACCGGGAATTGCACTCCATCAAGATTAGGGCGAACATACTCATCATTTGAGAAATGTTTTTTGAAAAAGGTCACCGTAGCATCTCTAACACCAATGGGGCCTTCAACCCAACCAAGAGGGGTATTAAGGGCCGAGATAGAATTGACCCTTTTTCTAGATTTAGTACACATATGAAAATACTTAGTGTTGGAATCCCCCTCCTTTAACCACCTAGACCTTGACCTTTGAAAAATTGAAGCATCAATACATTTCAAAACCACCCAAAGCTCCTCAAATAAACGCTTCCGAGTACCAACTTCCTCACCGGACAAACCAACGGATTCGCTTTTCAAATCAAGTTCTTTGATTTGATCCACTAGTCTAGCCTTAGTAACATCCGGTTTCCCATACACCTCCTTACTCCAATTTCTAATCACACTTTTGAGCCCCTTCAACCGTTCTTTTAACACAAATCTCATCCACCCATTAAAATGTTGAGAATTCCACGTATCAACCACCACGTCTTTGAATTGCTTGTTATTTAGCCAATAGTTATTAAAGCGGAAGGGCTTAGGACCCCAATGTCTTGTAGTTTTGTGTGGTGCCCATCTTGTTGAGGTTTTCTAGTCGCAGCTTGCTTGTTTTGGTGTTTGAGCTGCTTGTTGTTTTCTAGTCACCGTTACATGCCCTTTTTTTATTTTATAGAAAGACATTTTTGTTCTCTTTTTTTTTATACAAAGACATTTTTCTTCTCTATGAAGAAATTTATTCCATCTCTAAATTTGGTTTGGTATTTATGATTTCTAGTGGTAGTGATACATCATTTATTATCAATTGTGATTTTATGAACAGTTTTTATTAATTAAAATGGGATTGAAATTGAATGCAGTTCGGACCAGCCGAGGAAAAAGAAAAACCCTACTAAGGTGGACAATTCAAGGGGTCAAAAGAAGAGAGGGTCAACCAGCAACAAAATACAGGCTTGGTTTAAAAAACATCCTGTTGCTGCTGCAATTGTTGCAACGTTTGGTATTGGTAATTATTACCGGAGCCGGACTAACAATCATATACAAAAATAATCAATGTTGTAGTAATTGTTTCATTTGCTGCAACAGAAGAAACTGATCTTCATCAAGTAGCAGTAATTCTTGTTGGGTGGGTCCCTCTTCGAGTAAGAACTATACACAAAAGAAAAAAAAATGAAAAAAAGGAAAAAAGAAAAAAAAAAGAGTGTTCGTTTGTGATTTATGTTGGCCTTTAGCTCTATTTTGGTTTAAATTGTTTTTGTCTGCCTGTAGTTATTTAGGTAATTTTTTTAAAGAGTTTTGTCTTCTATTTGTATTAGTTTGGGATACCCACTTGTTTGTCAATTTCTAGAGAAATTGGGAAGATATTTGTTGTACTCTTTATTTAATAATAGTGGAGTTTATTTCTTTGATCTGGACGATCCGTGATTTTTTACTCTCAGATTGAGGTTTTTCACGTTAAAATTGTGGTGTTCTTATTCACAGTTTTTATTTCTTTTATTATTATTATTACTGATGTTGGCTATGTTGAATAATTTAATTGTTGAAGTTCCACTAAAAGAGAATATTTAAACACTTCCATATATTTCACTTTACACGTCCATAAAGAACAATTTTCCTGGTGTGTTTAGATCTGTGTTTGTCTTCTGTTGCTGCCCTATGCTGCTTTTTTGCTTCCTTTGTGCTGTCTTTCCTGGTTGTTGTGTAGACACAGGGATTTGGTTTTCTTCTGTTATGTGTGTTGCTATTTTTTAGCTCTTTTTATGAGTTTATGAGTCAAATTTTGATGTTAAAAAAAAAAAAGTTGTGTAAAGGTAATTTGATTTTTTTCTCTTTCAATTGTAGATATTATTATTTTTATGTTGCTTTTTCTAAACTTTGAGATTAAATTTATCAAGAGATAAGTGAATTTGGTTATTTATCCTCTTGTTATATGGTGGTCAATTCATAATTAGTTTCCATACATTTGAGATTATTTTCTTATTTATTTATTAAATATTTAATAATAAATAAAAAACATTGGGTTTATTTGATTAAAAAAAGAGTAATGTTATATATGTTACGGAAGAAAAAGTACAAGAAATACAAGAATTGTACTATATTATTTTTAAAAAACTAAAATTGCTATAAAATAGGAAGTTTAGACGAAATTATGGAGGAGGTTATGATGGAATTGTAGGGCTAGGATTCATTCTTCTTTTTCTTGTTTGTTAGTTTCTTGCAAATTAGCATTTTCCTTAAAAAAATTGAGCCTTATTTAAGCGCTTACTTCACTTACTTTCGACTACCGGCAAAATATAATAATTTCAAGAAATTAAAAACTATCAATCATTATTATATCCCCTGAACTGGTTTACTATGCATAAGAAATAAATGTAGAAAATAAAATAGTAATCAATAAACAAAGATTAAGAGAGTTTATTTGTAAAATATATGAAATTTGTAACATTTAGGTCATATTTATTAAGTAACTGGAAAAATCTAGATGTTACAAAATATTATATTTAGGTCCTTTAAGTTTTGGCTTAAATGTACTTTTGGTTTCTATTATAAATAAGATGAACTTTACCAATCGTTAGTTAGTTTAGTGGTGATTGGCACTGAACTTGGTAGGACGAACCACGGTCCGATCCCCCGCAACTGCGATCGAGAGGGGGCTAGAATCACTTGATGTTAGAACTGACCTCCGAACCAGATTAAACTGATGATAAACACACAAAAAATATAAACTTTTAGTTCTCCTATATTTCTAAATCTAGGTTAAGTTTTGGATTTTTGTTGGCCCCCGTCAATTTTACTGATGTTTCACGTTCAGCAATGACATGGCAGTGTTGTGGAAAGTGGAGAGAGATAGAGAGCTAGGAGAGAGATAGAGAGAAAAGTGAAAGAAGATGATCCAATTTGTAATTGCAATTTTTTTTATCTCAACAAATAAAGAAAACTTCTCTATTTTTTTTTATCAATCTATTGCATTATAGACGGACAATGTCATGTGTGATTATTTTTTCTTAAAATAAAAAATATAAAGACGAAAAATAATATCCCTACTGCACCATAACAAAGAAGACAGCATTATTATTAATAATATATTTGCCGTTAAAAAAAAAAACAAAAAAGGCAACGATTGAACAAATGTCAGTGTTCTTTTCTTCCCTTTTTTTTATAAGTTTCTTAATTATATTTTGCAGTAGCAAACTGTTGGAACATTTATGTGAAGATGGAAAGAAATTGGAAGGTTGGAAGATTAAACACCAAGTAATTAAACTTTGATATAATATTGTGTGAATTGAAAAAATAGAGTGTGGGGGTCCCACATAAAATTGATCACACATATTAGTAGTGTTTAAATTGTGATATTTAATTTTAAATACATGATAATGATGAAAATAATATTAACTATTATTTTTTATTCATGGATATCACTTCGCATAATTTTAACTTATGTTTGTTGTGATAAGATTCAGAATCCAACTGAATTTCCTATCTTTTCTTCATTAGTTTGTTTCATCAACTTTTGTGGATTTGTTTCTTTTGATCTTATCCATTAGAGTAACTGCTGCCACAATTTTTGCTAAAACAGTTACAAAATCTCTATATAAATAGAGGACTCCACTCAGCTCAAAAGACACACCAAAGAGTTTCTATTGAGTTGTCGAGAACTCTTTCTCTCTTCTCCCTCCAGCTTGTGTTGACGAGCTATTCTTCTTCTCATCTCCTTTTTCTGTCCCTTCGGAAATAAGAGTGTTCTTAAGACCTTAGTCCCTATTCGGTATAATGTCCCTTCGAAATTAAGAAAGGTCTTAAAAACATAGTCCCTTTGATAAAGTATGTCCCTTCAGAATAAAGAGTAACTTTAAGATCATAGTCTCGTTTGAAACAACGATGTCCCGTCGGAATTAAGAATGATCTTAATAATATATCAATATTTTTTGATATTTTTTATTTGAGGAGAAATTAAAAAGTCTGAATGGTGGTATCACCATATTTGAGTGGTCGTAGTACCATATTGATAGTTTGGAGAACTTAAAGTTAGAATGGTGGTAACACTATATTTGAGTGGTCTTAGCACCATAACCGAGTGGTAACAATATCATATTAAAGTGGTTTCAGTATTTAAAGAGTGGTCTCTGTATCATATTGAAGGTGTAACTCTCGAACGGTTTTCTACAGTGCAGTAGTTAATCGCACAGTTGTAACTGGGCTTGTTTTATCCTGGAGGCGGCGTGGTTGATAGTCTACCTTGCACAATTTTGGGCAGTGCCACGAAACGTCTTAAAGAGAGCGACCTGGTCGTGACTCAACCTAGTAACAACTTCGGTAGATATTCTCTTTTAAAATAGAATTTGGAAAACCAAAATACAACAGTTTGGAAATACAAAACCAACAATTTTAAGACGTTTCAACTGCTATGTCTACCGAAGAAGTTACTTATTATGGTTAAGTCGTCCCTAAATACATTAATGATAGATCAAGCTATAAATGTACATCTTTTGACTGAAACAATGAAGCGATTGTTGTTATAACAACAACACTAAGAAATTCATATACATAATGGTCTAGTTATCATTAGTAATTATAAAACTGACAAGTTTGTTACAAAACATAAGGTTTGGACCGGAAAAAAAAAAATGACGTGTGCTTGCTATTTTGTTTTGATGAACTATAAAGTTTTTTTTATGAAACTAAAGTCGCATACTCACGTGATGCTATTCAAATCGGTACTATGAAATGTTGCTGGACCAAATTGAAAAGAATTTTCTATGAACTAGAAATGTGAAATTTGTTCCAAATGTTTCACACAAAGATACGAAAGAATCTGTATTTCAGATTTCTAATGAATAAGACTGAATCAACTCAGACTTAAAAAGAGACTTGTGTATCATGCATTCTTGTTGGAAAAAGACTGTGTCTTTGAAGCGGTTGATTTTGAACTTGAGTAACTTGGACTTAATTCCAACGTTATATGATTAGAAAATTTTATTTATTGCAGTCAAGATAAATGAACCAAAAGTTCATATATATCAGTGTTTAGAGAATTTGAATCTCTAAAACTAATAAATTATGACATGTCCGAACTTGATGGGACATAAGCTAGAAGTGATAAAATGATATTTTATCATATCTATTTGATGACTGTGAATTTTGAAAAATAAAATTGATATGTTTGGTGTGTTCAATTTCTATAACGAAAATTGAAATTTATGTTGGATAGAGTACCTAAGTCTAAGAACAAAAATTCTAATTAAGAAATTTTGGAGAAAAGACAACCCAACTTGTCTTATTTTTTGAACTTGGGATAGTGGACTATAATTGGATTCTAGACCCCAATAGAATTGAACTCACTAGTAGAGTCTATGAATGTGTATTCATTGGGTATGCTGTAAATAGTGGAGCATATAGGTTTTATGACCTAAATGCTAAAGTGATCATAGAATAAAGAGATGGTGATTTCTATATAAATATTTACCCCTTCAAATAAAGAATAGTGGGGGCACTAGTGGAAACACGACATTAGTGGGGGCAAAATAAATTCCCTTTTCAAAAAAAAATAAATAAAATAAAATTAAAATTTTGAACTAGTGGGGGCACTATATCTGATCACATTCAGTAGTCAGAAATAGTTATGAAAACATCATGAGAGATGTTATAGAACCTCAAAGAGGTAAGAAAGCAAGAATTGCTAAAGAGTATGAACTTGGTTTGTACATTGGAAGAAGATCCGTTAAGCCTACAAAAAAAAAATTATATCATCATTAGATGTTGAATTATGGCAAGAAGCAATAAACGATGAAATGGATTCTCTAGATTCTAACGAAACATGGGATTTAGTTGACTTGCCTCATAGTTGCAAACTAATCGGTTGTATTTGGATTTTGGAAAAGAACTAAAACCTGATGGTATGGTTGATGAATACAAGGCTCTCCTTGTAGTAAAAGGTTTTAGACAAAGAGAAAAATATAGACTTCTTCGACACTAATTTACCAGTCACAAGAATCATACACATAAGAGTACTAGTCCCTTTAGGCGTTGTTCATAACTCGATAGTACTTCAAATGGATGTGAAAGTTCCTTTGTTTGTGGTGAACTAGAAGAAGAAATCTATATGAAACAACCTGAAAGTTTTGTGATTCATGAACAAGAAAAACAAGATTTGTAAGTTAGATAATTCTTTGTGAGGTCTAAAATAAACTCTTAAGGAATGACATGAAAAACTTGACATTCTAATGCTATCAAATGAGTATAAAGTGAATGAAAGTGACAAATGTATTTACAACAAATAAGTAAATAATATTTGCACAATCATATGTCTCATATGTCTCTATGAAGACGACTTGCTCATATCCGGTTTAAAGATTCATGTTATGAATTATGTGAAATCATTGTTTATCAACAACATTGATAAGAAAAACCTAGACCAAGTTGAAGTAATTCTTGGTTTCAAGATTACTATATCAGAAAAAGAGAACTTTTCTGATGAATCTCACAAAGTTGAGAATTTCTTAAGGAAATATAATTATTTGAATGTAAACTTGCAAGCACACCCTGTGATCCAAATATGAAACTTTTCAAGAACATTTAAGATGGTGTTGGACCAACAGAATATGCGAGCATCATTGGCAATCTTTAGATATGTCATTGAATATATTAGACTCAACGTTGGCCACATCATGAGACTCTTATTCAAGTTTACTAATAGACTGATGAGAAGCTTGTCATGCTATTGAAAGAGTCATATTGTACTTGAATGGTACAAGATACAAATGAGAAGTATCTTATCGTACTTGAATGGTACAAGATACAAAATAGAACATCTTTCATGTGAGTCTTAAAGTGACCGATGACTGCACATTGAGCATAACTGGAGGAGTTGTTTATTAAAACAAATGATATTAACTCAGTCCATTATGGAATGAATCTGAGATGAGAACACTAGAGAAAACTAGTGAAGAAGCAAGTTCAGAAAATGACTGCTAGTTGAGATCCCCTAGTGGATAAAACCGTTGCCATGAGTGTTAATTGTGATAGTACTGCAGCTATTATAAAAGTTAAGAATTGCTACTACAATGGCAAGCAACGATTATTAAGGCACGAACACATAAAGTATTAGAGAGTTAGCTACTCTCAAAAGGAACGGTTAAATATATCATGTACGTACTGATAAAGAGTTAGTCAATCCTTTGACGAAAGGACTGGCAAGAGAGAAAGTCTTAAATACATCTATCAAGATGGGACTAATGCCTAGAGCTCACTAGTGATGGTAACCCGACCTAACTGACTGGAGATCCCAAGAAATAGGTTCAATGGGTAATAACAAGTCATAAAGTGATAGAACATGCTATGAGAGGAAATAAAGAAAGCATGATTCCTGCAGCGAATAAAGTATGAGATAATAGAAACTCTTAATGAGATCTATGCTCCATATGGAGTGGAGTACACAGCTACAGGAGTACTCTTGATAGACTCAACTATGCGAATGTGGAACTGAGGCCGGTTCCTATGGAATTTGGGGCAGAATACCTAGAGCGTTCGTTAAACTGGGATAGACGTGCAGGGCCATAAATGCACGGGCTTTTAGCATACACCTTAAGAAAAGGTTGTGTGTGGGTTCTATGTCTGAGATTGAGTTCAATGCTACGTGCCACTCATGTTAATCGGAATTTTACCCGCTATGCAAAGGTTCAAGTTGTTGGCGACACCTTTGTTTATTAGCAACCTTATAGAAATGTTTTGACGTTATTATTGAAACCATTTTTTAAATTCAAGTGGGGGATTGTTGGAACATTTATGTGAAGATGGAAAGAAATTGGAAGGTTGGAAGATTAAACACCAAGTAATTAAACTTTGATATAATATTGTGTGAATTGAAAAAATAGAGTGTGGGGGTCCCACATAAAATTGATCACACATATTAATAGTGTTTAAATTGTGATATTTAATTTTAAATACATGATAATGATGAAAATAATATTAACTATTATTTTTTATTCATGGATATCACTTCGCATAATTTTAACTTATGTTTGTTGTGATAAGATTCAGAATCCAACTGAATTTCCTATCTTTTCTTCATTAGTTTGTTTCATCAACTTTTGTGGATTTGTTTCTTTTGATCTTATCCATTAGAGTAACTGCTGCCACAATTTTTGCTAAAACAGTTACAAAATCTCTATATAAATAGAGGACTCCACTCAGCTCAAAAGACACACCAAAGAGTTTCTATTGAGTTGTCGAGAACTCTTTCTCTCTTCTCCCTCCAGCTTGTGTTGACGAGCTATTCTTCTTCTCATCTCCTTTTTCTGTCCCTTCGGAAATAAGAGTGTTCTTAAGACCTTAGTCCCTATTCGGTATAATGTCCCTTCGAAATTAAGAAAGGTCTTAAAAACATAGTCCCTTTGATAAAGTATGTCCCTTCAGAATAAAGAGTAACTTTAAGATCATAGTCTCGTTTGAAACAACGATGTCCCGTCGGAATTAAGAATGATCTTAATAATATATCAATATTTTTTGATATTTTTTATTTGAGGAGAAATTAAAAAGTCTGAATGGTGGTATCACCATATTTGAGTGGTCGTAGTACCATATTGATAGTTTGGAGAACTTAAAGTTAGAATGGTGGTAACACTATATTTGAGTGGTCTTAGCACCATAACCGAGTGGTAACAATATCATATTAAAGTGGTTTCAGTATTTAAAGAGTGGTCTCTGTATCATATTGAAGGTGTAACTCTCGAACGGTTTTCTACAGTGCAGTAGTTAATCGCACAGTTGTAACTGGGCTTGTTTTATCCTGGAGGCGGCGTGGTTGATAGTCTACCTTGCACAATTTTGGGCAGTGCCACGAAACGTCTTAAAGAGAGCGACCTGGTCGTGACTCAACCTAGTAACAACTTCGGTAGATATTCTCTTTTAAAATAGAATTTGGAAAACCAAAATACAACAGTTTGGAAATACAAAACCAACAATTTTAAGACGTTTCAACTGCTATGTCTACCGAAGAAGTTACTTATTATGGTTAAGTCGTCCCTAAATACATTAATGATAGATCAAGCTATAAATGTACATCTTTTGACTGAAACAATGAAGCGATTGTTGTTATAACAACAACACTAAGAAATTCATATACATAATGGTCTAGTTATCATTAGTAATTATAAAACTGACAAGTTTGTTACAAAACATAAGGTTTGGACCGGAAAAAAAAAATGACGTGTGCTTGCTATTTTGTTTTGATGAACTATAAAGTTTTTTTTATGAAACTAAAGTCGCATACTCACGTGATGCTATTCAAATCGGTACTATGAAATGTTGCTGGACCAAATTGAAAAGAATTTTCTATGAACTAGAAATGTGAAATTTGTTCCAAATGTTTCACACAAAGATACGAAAGAATCTGTATTTCAGATTTCTAATGAATAAGACTGAATCAACTCAGACTTAAAAAGAGACTTGTGTATCATGCATTCTTGTTGGAAAAAGACTGTGTCTTTGAAGCGGTTGATTTTGAACTTGAGTAACTTGGACTTAATTCCAACGTTATATGATTAGAAAATTTTATTTATTGCAGTCAAGATAAATGAACCAAAAGTTCATATATATCAGTGTTTAGAGAATTTGAATCTCTAAAACTAATAAATTATGACATGTCCGAACTTGATGGGACATAAGCTAGAAGTGATAAAATGATATTTTATCATATCTATTTGATGACTGTGAATTTTGAAAAATAAAATTGATATGTTTGGTGTGTTCAATTTCTATAACGAAAATTGAAATTTATGTTGGATAGAGTACCTAAGTCTAAGAACAAAAATTCTAATTAAGAAATTTTGGAGAAAAGACAACCCAACTTGTCTTATTTTTTGAACTTGGGATAGTGGACTATAATTGGATTCTAGACCCCAATAGAATTGAACTCACTAGTAGAGTCTATGAATGTGTATTCATTGGGTATGCTGTAAATAGTGGAGCATATAGGTTTTATGACCTAAATGCTAAAGTGATCATAGAATAAAGAGATGGTGATTTCTATATAAATATTTACCCCTTCAAATAAAGAATAGTGGGGGCACTAGTGGAAACACGACATTAGTGGGGGCAAAATAAATTCCCTTTTCAAAAAAAAATAAATAAAATAAAATTAAAATTTTGAACTAGTGGGGGCACTATATCTGATCACATTCAGTAGTCAGAAATAGTTATGAAAACATCATGAGAGATGTTATAGAACCTCAAAGAGGTAAGAAAGCAAGAATTGCTAAAGAGTATGAACTTGGTTTGTACATTGGAAGAAGATCCGTTAAGCCTACAAAAAAAAAATTATATCATCATTAGATGTTGAATTATGGCAAGAAGCAATAAACGATGAAATGGATTCTCTAGATTCTAACGAAACATGGGATTTAGTTGACTTGCCTCATAGTTGCAAACTAATCGGTTGTATTTGGATTTTGGAAAAGAACTAAAACCTGATGGTATGGTTGATGAATACAAGGCTCTCCTTGTAGTAAAAGGTTTTAGACAAAGAGAAAAATATAGACTTCTTCGACACTAATTTACCAGTCACAAGAATCATACACATAAGAGTACTAGTCCCTTTAGGCGTTGTTCATAACTCGATAGTACTTCAAATGGATGTGAAAGTTCCTTTGTTTGTGGTGAACTAGAAGAAGAAATCTATATGAAACAACCTGAAAGTTTTGTGATTCATGAACAAGAAAAACAAGATTTGTAAGTTAGATAATTCTTTGTGAGGTCTAAAATAAACTCTTAAGGAATGACATGAAAAACTTGACATTCTAATGCTATCAAATGAGTATAAAGTGAATGAAAGTGACAAATGTATTTACAACAAATAAGTAAATAATATTTGCACAATCATATGTCTCATATGTCTCTATGAAGACGACTTGCTCATATCCGGTTTAAAGATTCATGTTATGAATTATGTGAAATCATTGTTTATCAACAACATTGATAAGAAAAACCTAGACCAAGTTGAAGTAATTCTTGGTTTCAAGATTACTATATCAGAAAAAGAGAACTTTTCTGATGAATCTCACAAAGTTGAGAATTTCTTAAGGAAATATAATTATTTGAATGTAAACTTGCAAGCACACCCTGTGATCCAAATATGAAACTTTTCAAGAACATTTAAGATGGTGTTGGACCAACAGAATATGCGAGCATCATTGGCAATCTTTAGATATGTCATTGAATATATTAGACTCAACGTTGGCCACATCATGAGACTCTTATTCAAGTTTACTAATAGACTGATGAGAAGCTTGTCATGCTATTGAAAGAGTCATATTGTACTTGAATGGTACAAGATACAAATGAGAAGTATCTTATCGTACTTGAATGGTACAAGATACAAAATAGAACATCTTTCATGTGAGTCTTAAAGTGACCGATGACTGCACATTGAGCATAACTGGAGGAGTTGTTTATTAAAACAAATGATATTAACTCAGTCCATTATGGAATGAATCTGAGATGAGAACACTAGAGAAAACTAGTGAAGAAGCAAGTTCAGAAAATGACTGCTAGTTGAGATCCCCTAGTGGATAAAACCGTTGCCATGAGTGTTAATTGTGATAGTACTGCAGCTATTATAAAAGTTAAGAATTGCTACTACAATGGCAAGCAACGATTATTAAGGCACGAACACATAAAGTATTAGAGAGTTAGCTACTCTCAAAAGGAACGGTTAAATATATCATGTACGTACTGATAAAGAGTTAGTCAATCCTTTGACGAAAGGACTGGCAAGAGAGAAAGTCTTAAATACATCTATCAAGATGGGACTAATGCCTAGAGCTCACTAGTGATGGTAACCCGACCTAACTGACTGGAGATCCCAAGAAATAGGTTCAATGGGTAATAACAAGTCATAAAGTGATAGAACATGCTATGAGAGGAAATAAAGAAAGCATGATTCCTGCAGCGAATAAAGTATGAGATAATAGAAACTCTTAATGAGATCTATGCTCCATATGGAGTGGAGTACACAGCTACAGGAGTACTCTTGATAGACTCAACTATGCGAATGTGGAACTGAGGCCGGTTCCTATGGAATTTGGGGCAGAATACCTAGAGCGTTCGTTAAACTGGGATAGACGTGCAGGGCCATAAATGCACGGGCTTTTAGCATACACCTTAAGAAAAGGTTGTGTGTGGGTTCTATGTCTGAGATTGAGTTCAATGCTACGTGCCACTCATGTTAATCGGAATTTTACCCGCTATGCAAAGGTTCAAGTTGTTGGCGACACCTTTGTTTATTAGCAACCTTATAGAAATGTTTTGACGTTATTATTGAAACCATTTTTTAAATTCAAGTGGGGGATTGTTGGAACATTTATGTGAAGATGGAAAGAAATTGGAAGGTTGGAAGATTAAACACCAAGTAATTAAACTTTGATATAATATTGTGTGAATTGAAAAAATAGAGTGTGGGGGTCCCACATAAAATTGATCACACATATTAATAGTGTTTAAATTGTGATATTTAATTTTAAATACATGATAATGATGAAAATAATATTAACTATTATTTTTTATTCATGGATATCACTTCGCATAATTTTAACTTATGTTTGTTGTGATAAGATTCAGAATCCAACTGAATTTCCTATCTTTTCTTCATTAGTTTGTTTCATCAACTTTTGTGGATTTGTTTCTTTTGATCTTATCCATTAGAGTAACTGCTGCCACAATTTTTGCTAAAACAGTTACAAAATCTCTATATAAATAGAGGACTCCACTCAGCTCAAAAGACACACCAAAGAGTTTCTATTGAGTTGTCGAGAACTCTTTCTCTCTTCTCCCTCCAGCTTGTGTTGACGAGCTATTCTTCTTCTCATCTCCTTTTTCTGTCCCTTCGGAAATAAGAGTGTTCTTAAGACCTTAGTCCCTATTCGGTATAATGTCCCTTCGAAATTAAGAAAGGTCTTAAAAACATAGTCCCTTTGATAAAGTATGTCCCTTCAGAATAAAGAGTAACTTTAAGATCATAGTCTCGTTTGAAACAACGATGTCCCGTCGGAATTAAGAATGATCTTAATAATATATCAATATTTTTTGATATTTTTTATTTGAGGAGAAATTAAAAAGTCTGAATGGTGGTATCACCATATTTGAGTGGTCGTAGTACCATATTGATAGTTTGGAGAACTTAAAGTTAGAATGGTGGTAACACTATATTTGAGTGGTCTTAGCACCATAACCGAGTGGTAACAATATCATATTAAAGTGGTTTCAGTATTTAAAGAGTGGTTTCTATATCATATTGAAGGTGTAACTCTCGAACGGTTTTCTTCAGTGCAGTAGTTAATCGCACAGTTGTAACTGGGCTTGTTTTATCCTGGAGGCGGCGTGGTTGATAGTCTACCTTGCACAATTTTGGGCAGTGCCACGAAACGTCTTAAAAAGAGCGACCTGGTCGTGACTCAACCTAGTAACAACTTCGGTAGATATTCTCTTTTAAAATAGAATTTGGAAAACCAAAATACAACAGTTTGGAAATACAAAACCAACACAAACAAACAACTCCAAAGAGTAACCACAAAAGATAAGTAAGGCACAACCTAAATCTAAATTCGAAACAAAAATACATTACAATCTAGCGAACTCATGTACGGTCTTTATATTTTTTTGTTGTGTTTGTTATGAAAAGTAATGTGAAATATAAATATATTTTTATGTGAAGAATACTTTGTAATATATCTTTAAATAAATAAGAAAAAATAAATCCTAAAAATATTCTAAACCGAAACATAAATAATAAATCCCGATGATATTGATATCCTAATGATATCTCATCTTATAGCTCTATACATAGAGTAAATTGTAGTACTAAACAATAAACATATGCATAAACCATATCTTTCAATAAGAAGTAAATTTTAAAAAATTCTAAACCAGAATATAAATCATAAATTCTAATAATGTCTTATTTTAAATAAATCTAAAATATATTTAATTATAAAATCTTAAAAAAAAAAACATATTTAGGCATATTATGGTTCCTCGGGTTTGAGTTTGTACAAGTTCTGGTATGTATTAATAATTTTTTAACAACTTTTATTTATTTTTAAAATATGAATGTCTTTTCATAAATAGCATATGTTGTGCGGAATATTTGTAATTTTTACAATGGGGACAATGTTCTTATTATAATAATAATAATAATAATAATTATTATTATTATTATTATTATTATTATTATTATTATATTAATAATAATATTAAAAAAAACAGCACTATCCGGCTATAGTAGGTATGTGGAAAACCCTGTCTAGCAATAAGAAGATAGATTTTGAATCTTGGAGGTTCTGGATTTGAGCTTCACTCACTAGTGCAAAAAAGACTTTTTAAATCGGTTAAAAATGGCTTTTTAAATCGGTTCTGGGTCCGATTTAATTCCGGCCGATTTAGTAACTATTTTGTTTTTAAGTCAGGTCTCGAGCCGATTTAAAAACATTTATTAAATCGGACAAACCGATTTATAAGCATGTATTTAAATCGGTTGGACACATTTAAAAAAATTCAAAAGTACCTTAAGTTTTTAAATCTCTACTGATCCGATTTAAAAACACAAATTTAAATCAGTCCACACGATTTAATAAATTTATTATATCAGTTCAACCGATTTAAAAACTTAGTTTTTTTTTAAAAAAAAAAAATTGTTCATACCATTAATATTTATAGAAACAAATTTCATACCAAATCAAAAGTAATTCTATTACAAAATATTCATGAAACTAAATTACAAAAATTGTAACTCTCTTTACATAATCAAACAATGCTAACTACCAAAACAGTGAAACACTAGCCTAAACAATGCTAATTATCAAAACACTCGTGAAGGTGTCTAAAGGACAGTTGTAGCAGCATTTGATGATTCAAAACAGACAACAAAACCAGCCTAATTAATACATGCAAAATCAGTCCCAAAATTCCTGCATAAACCAGTCTCAAAATTAGTCCAAAAATCCTACAATGTGTTCTACTACTCCAATAGTCTCTAGATGCTCATGAGTAATGTTACAGAAGCTCTCTCTATATAATATCCATTTATAGCATAAAGTTACAAAATTATACTTATACACTAAAATCATACTATAATAATAGAGTTAATACCATATACACCTAATAGCATAAATTATACTGATATATACTAAAATCATTCAACAATAGTAGAGTTAATATCATACACCCACAATTTTCACTACAACATTCAGTATTATTTTAAACTCACGCATAAACAATAGTGAATTGTGCAAATTCCTTAACCATATAACGACGAATGACGGTGCTATAACCATTATTTGACAACATTGGCCATTGCTCATATAGAGTAGGAGATTTACATTCAAATCTATAATGAACCTTCAACCTTCCTAGTCTTCTTGTTTTCAAATCCATTTCATATTTAGGAATATGTTTCACATGTGCAAATATGTTCACATTACATTAATTAGGAGTTTAAACATATCTGTCAGCCACTAGATAGTCCAGGACATCAGAAGCAATGTTTGTGACACAAAAAGCAAGAAATCGATGCACATCCAATATTAGTAATGTCTCTAAATGAGCATGCCCACCACCATGTGTTGTTCTTAATATGAGCGTGTTGAGATTAAAAGTCCAACTTTGTGTGCACATTCATAAATGTAATTAAGAAATATGTTGGTAAAATTAAAGCAGCCAATAGGGGAAAAACATAAGTGAATACCTGGGCATAATTAAACTGATTATAATTAATCAACAACCAGTTCTTGACTTGGGGTTGAATTGTATAGTCCTAATAAAACCATTATGAATAACCGAGTATTAGCATTATGTTTAATTCACATAAAAAATTCAGGCAGTAGTATTAACATCTGATCGTACAGAAACATGCAATTTCAAGAACACAAATAAGCAAACATGTAAGATTACCTGTCTGATTTGTTAAACACCAGTGGCAGCAATGAAATTACGAAGTTGAAAGGGATGTTTCTCAATATCCCATTTCCACTGCCAAAACAATAACAAAACTTCTGATAAGATAACTAATAGCTTAATGTATGTCAGCATCGACTATATAATGAGGCTAAGTACATTAACGGGCAAGGTTTTAAGAACTCTGATCGGGATAAGTTCCTCGAAGTGCATGCTTACCACTGAACTAATAGCTTAATGTATGATGTTGCCAAGGGCTCCCCAATATCATCTCTTGTTCAATGCTTTCCCTGTTAATGACATGTGAAATATCACCATTGTCTTGATATCAACGGGCAAAAAAAATTCCAAGGAGTTTCCCAAATCAAAGTTACAGGGATAAATTTTCTAACTTAAGCATAAAAAAATATGAAAGTTGCTCAAATAGATTAAAGTAAATTTGTAATTATTATATTGAAGTTGGATTGAACTCGGCAAATATAATTGGCAGATTCAAACTACAACATACAGGAACGCTTCTGTGAGCACTTTAGAGCTTGAGGTTGGTGCTGAAGACGAGTGACTCCTTTTGCTCCAGTTGCAAGGATTAGGTCTTCCACGCTCCGTTTGTGTAGCAGTTGCCTTGAAACAAACATTGAAATGCAGCACCAGATAGACACCCAAGTAATTATAATAGAATACCAAACATGTAAATTATGTGAACACTGATTACAATCCTTCCCTCTAAAATTGGAAAAATGATTATGGAAATATTATTATGATCTTTAATTTATCCAGAGGGGGAAAAATTCCTTTTTCAGCTTAACCAAATAATCATAAGTCTTGATAAATCATTGACATTTTCCATGCATTTAAGAAGGGGGAGGGGGTGAAGCCATGACATATATAGTAAATGAAAATAAGAAATTTGTATAGACTAAAAAACAACATAGCATCATCCCCAATCTTTGATTGGAATACTCTGTTATTGGGTCGGATTTCAAGTTGTCCTGACATATTTCTGCAATCATGTAATTCAATGTCTCACTGCAATAAATAAATGTTGCACTATTTTTGCGATAACTTGTAAGCTTTGTCAATTAGAATGATAATCCATCGTAGAGTGAGAAGACCAAAAGTGAAATGGGACTAACCTTGGCAAATCTGAAAATGAAGCGGCGGTGAACAACATGAAACTCTGAACGCGAATTATCTGAAACTGAAGCGGCGATTTCCTTCCCGTTTAGGTCAGAGACGCCGAGACTGTGCTTCGTCGTCGCAGCGAGAGAAAGTGAGAAGGTCGCCGAGACTGTTCTTCATTTTAGGGTTTGTTTGGTCGAAGAGAGAGAAAGGGTCAAGGTGTCTTCAGTGTTTTTGCGCTTTTTTTTTTATTTAATTTAATTTACAGAATTCTTTTTAAATCAGCTTAACTGATTTAATTTTCATTCACTTAAAAACTTCCCACTCCGTGTCCTAACATTTAGGTTTTTAAATCGTGTGGATAGCATATGATTTAAAAGATCTGATTTAAAAACTGTTTTTTGCACTAGTGACTAGTGCTCTTGGAAGGAGGTAAATATAATTATTTTTGTAAGTGCTTTAAGAGCCCCAGAGTCTTCTCTGCCTTGGATTGAGGCACCATCTCCTCATCCTAAATTTTTCTTATAAAAAAAATAGTAGATAATTGGAGAAAAAAAATAAAGCTTAAATTATACTTTTAGCCCTTAACTTTCACAAACCTACAATTTTAGTCTTTTTTGCAAAAGGTTGGCTCTCCACTGACTTAATTCGACCAAGTTAATTAACACACACGTGGACAATGATGCACAAGTTTATAAGAGTTAGAGCAGTGGTGAAGCCTCTCACATAGATGGGGTAGCCTTGGCCACCCCAAAAAAAATAAAAAATGTGTATTTTTTTAATAAGTAGATATATTTTTATGTTTAATTAGTCTAATAATATATCTTAAGCTACCTCATATGAAAATTAGTAGAAACATTATAGTAAAAAGAAATTATTACTTGATTGATATTCATTTTATTCATCTTATTTTGACATTTTCGGTCTCTATAACAAGTACATTAAACTTTATTAGTAACAAAAATTGTTGAAAAAGACTTAAAAATACAATATATAGAGTTTTTTTCCAAATAGCTTAGTTGTTTACATCAAAAAAAACATTATTAAATTTAATATAAATTCAATTATGGATGATTTTAACTATTTAAAAGGTATGAAAATTTTAATATTTAAATAAATATCATTAGTTTTATATTAATTTTGTTTTTTTATTTTTACTTTATATTTGGCCCCCTCATGAAAAAGTTGCTAGCTTCGCCACTGAGTTAGAGGGTCAAAAGTGAAATTTATAAATAAAAAAAAAAGAAAGTCTCTATTGTAATGTGTACGGTATGCCTCATGAGCATGATATATATAGAAGACACTTTTTTTTTTCTTTGCATGACATTTGGTCAGGGTCGGCCCAAGCCCAAAGCTAATGAAGCTAGGGCTTTAGGCCCCCAACTTTTGGGCTAAAAAATAGGCCTCAACATAAAAAAATAGGCCTCAAATGTAATAATAACTTACATCCAGGCCCGATGTTGGCCAAGTGCAACCAGTTCTCTAGAACTGGGCCCCCAAAATATTGGGGCCTCAATTTTTTTTTATTTAAGCCCAACATTTAAAATATTGGTTAAGTAGTAGTTTGGAGAATTTGTTGTAAGAAATGTGTATTGGTCTGGTGGTTTGTGTGGGCGCCCAAAGGGGTGTTGTGGGTTGTGTGTTCAAATCCCATCTATGGCAGTTTTTCAATTTTATTTTAAGAGATGCATTCATTCATGTAGTTATTATTAATATTGCTGGAAGCCTGAAAGGTTTGATGTTAAATTTCATATCACAATTTTATTATTATTGCTTTATTATTATAAGAATTTGTAAAAGTTTTTTAAATTTATGTAAAAAAAAATAATTTAATTGATTATTTTATTTTTCGTTTAAATATTAGTTTTATTTGTTAGTTATCTCTTAATTTTTTAGTTATTATTTCAACTTCAATATTGACTATTTGAAATATATGAAATTCTTTTTTTAAAAAAATTGTATTTTTTTTATTCGGGGTCTATTTTTATTATTAGCTCGGGGTCTCCAAATAGTCGGAGACGGCCCTGCTTACATCGTTCCGGATTTTAAACAAAACATGATAACTGGCACAGTGGTTAAAGGCCTGATATTGTTTTTTCTTCTTCCTGGTCACAGGATCAAATCTTTCGTTTTGCATTTTCTACTTTTTCTCAATATTTTTTCTTTTAATAGGCCTCATTCACCACCTAGAAAAAAAAAACAAGCACACCACCTTAATTGCATTGTAGTGAGCACCACACGACAATATTCACTAACAGAGTTTATTTTTTTACCTGATTCATTATAACTATTATAATTATTCATAATTTTGTTAATTATATTTAACTATATTTTTAACAAAATTATCTATAACTTTAATATTTTTTTATTGAAAAAAAAAGATATAACTTTAATAGAAATGTTTTTGCCCCTTAAAAATATTTATAAAACTCCATTATGGTTTAAGATAAAAAATATACATTAAATATACCATTTACAGTATTTTTTTAAAGTATAAAAGTTTATAATAACTAGTAACAGACCCGTGCTAAACGCACGGGTCGTACGATAACGCGACGTAAAGTTGAAATTTATGTATTAGTTGAAAATTCGTTTAAGTAATAATTTATGTCAAATCAATGAATTGTATAATACATAATAATTGAAAGTTAATATGCATTGTATATTAAATTAAAGTTAAAAATATAATATAATTGCATTAGATGAAAAACAAAAGTAACTTAAATATTTAAAGACAATTAATATTTAAAGAGATTATATATTTAATGCGTACAAAGTAGTTTCATTAGTAATAAAGACATATTTAAAAAACATACAATATTTAAAGAAAGTTGAAACAACTTTTACTACATAGATTAAACTGAAATTGCTAAACATTTGGTGAATTGAAAGGGATCAAATATCAATGTTAAATACATGAACCATATGACTTGTATGGACTCTTGCAAATTTGAAACGGATCATATCTTCAAGTTTGAACTTGTTTCTATGAATCAGTGACATAATTTATACATAACAAAGTCTTTTTTTATGTTGACATATCAATTTATGATTTATTTATATTATAGTTATTTTGAAAAAAAAATTCCACTTATAACTTTTCCCCCGTATGTGACATTATATTTTGTCTAGTGTATAATTTATTTAGTACATTATAGTTAAATATTTTATGTATTAGTTAAATGTTTCCCGTATGTGATGAAATATTTTGTCTAAAGTATAATGTATTTAGTATATTTAAGTTAAATGTTTTCCGTAGAAGTTAAATATTTCTCGTATGTGATAATATATTTTGTCTAGTGTATAACTTATTTAGTGCAAAATTTGAAAGCAAAGAAATCGTATTTAAATTAATTGAATTTTTAAAATAATGTGATAAACTGAAGGTTCATGAGCTGTTTAAGAGCAACTGGAAATCAGGAAAAAATGGGGAGTTTTGCTTGTGAGATTGGATAACCATGTCAGCTCCATTTAATGCTACATATAGTACAAAGGAAATAAGATAAATAGTCTATCAAGTAGATTGACAGAGGGGTTGTTTGTGAAAGTTGAATTATTCAACTCAATAGGATAGGACTATGATGTATTAAAGCCAAAGCTGTAAACCAATAAATTAAAATTTCTTTCAAACTTTATGCAACCCAGCTGCAAAACACATTGAGACCTCTATGCATAAAATTTTTATATAATATGCTATAACTTAATACAAATTGATAATTTAATATAAATTAAGTCATACAAACGCAGATTATGAAAAAGCATTATATAATAAATCATGAAATATAAAGACTTCAATAAAAGAAGTTGCTTATCCAATAAAGCTAAATTGAAAACTCAATTAATTTTTTACTTTATCTACATCAACTCTATTACTATTTTCAATATCAAAAAAAGTAAATTTGATAACATCTCCATCACTAAAACCATTTTCATTACACAATTTTTTCCAACCTATAATTTCAGCTTGACCTCGATGAAATAATATTGGACAATACATTGGCTTAGTGACAGGTCCTTGAAGCCTTAGAGTTTAACGAAATCTTATAATATATCCAGCTAACCATTTGTTTAAGATCTGCAATATAAGATGAAAACGAAAATTTAAGAGCACACTCGATTATGTAATGTATGAAAACGCAAATTAATTGGAAAAGTACATTTTAAATTTGAATATTGAAAGTTTTAACTTAAAACAAAATCATCCAACATTGAAACCATACTTGTTACCATTTATCTAATAACAAAAGTAGAAACAAAATAGGCAACAAAACTAAAAAAAAAAAAACCATTTTGATCTTGAATTCTTAAAGTTTTAAATCTTAACAAAATCAATGCATAAGTAATTATCAAGGCATAAATAATTATCAAGGCATTTTCATCAAGTGCATATAATATAGCTATCATGTCCAAAATCATCCCCTCTACAAACAAAAATCAACGGTTTCTTTCCGTACTCCTGCTGCGCAATATCAATTTTGGGAAGGAAAAAAAAAGACGGGTAAAGTAAAATTAATTTTAAGATATAATATTAAAAATAAAAAGAAAGGAAAATGATATATGTGCATATTTACATAACATGATCATTAAAATTTGAAAAACAAAATTCCGAATAATAATACCATACCTGACAATGATGTGTTAAAACTTCTTGTTGGAGCTAGGTACTCCACACATAAACTTCATTCTTCCACTAAAAAATTTAAAAAGAGAAGAAAACATGAGATGTGGAGTTTACAAAATAAGTCTACATGAAAAAACAATCCTTAGATTCAAATATTTATATGATCCTGTTAATTTGTGTTTTCTTATGATCATTTAGTATGAGATAACTTATTCCATATAACTATCACAGGGTAGCTCAAATGTTCAAAGATCATATAATGTTATAATACCAAAACCATATCATGTTTAAATATACTTTAACAAAACAACTAAGTCTAATTTGTTCCTTTCTTATTTTTTATTATGTGGTTCTTACTTATATTTCAATCTTTAATACATAAAACAAAAGAAATTGAGTTGATTAGTTTTCAGATTGAGTTGCTTTTGTCTCATTAACATCAACAAAATCAAATACAAAGAAACATTAACAAACAAACACAAAAATAAACCTCATTTCATATATAAAAAAAAAACTCTTTAAAAAACAGAAATTCACAAACCCATTTCATTTTTCAGCTATTTTCACCTAAATCTCAACTCCATTTATTCTTCATCTCAAAAATAGAAGATGAAGAAAATGGTTCGAAAATGAATGAAGAAGAAGAGCAGGTTACCTTCAGCTTTCTGCTACTTTGGAAGAGTAATGAAGTGTTGTTTTGGTTGAGTGTTGTTTTGGGTACAAAGGTACTATGCATCTAATGTCACATCTATGGAAGGGTAATGGAGTGTTGTTTTGAGGAAGAGAAATGAAGAAGAAGAGAAATGAAATGAAAGAGAAATGAAAAAGTGGGATTGCGTGAGAAGTGGGAGGAGAAAGAGAAAAAGTTTTGTCTTTGATATGGAAGATGGAAGAGAAAAGTAAAATGAAGTGAAAGTGATTGGACTTTGTACTATCTTTCACATTTATCAATAAGTAACTTTTGATTCAACTTTGGCTCAAATGGCTCAGTTTGTTTTCAATTGTGGCTCAAAAGGTGTCTTCAGTGTTTTTGCGCTTTTTTTTTTATTTAATTTAATTTACAGAATTCTTTTTAAATCAGCTTAACTGATTTAATTTTCATTCACTTAAAAACTTCCCACTCCGTGTCCTAACATTTAGGTTTTTAAATCGTGTGGATAGCATATGATTTAAAAGATCTGATTTAAAAACTGTTTTTTGCACTAGTGACTAGTGCTCTTGGAAGGAGGTAAATATAATTATTTTTGTAAGTGCTTTAAGAGCCCCAGAGTCTTCTCTGCCTTGGATTGAGGCACCATCTCCTCATCCTAAATTTTTCTTATAAAAAAAATAGTAGATAATTGGAGAAAAAAAATAAAGCTTAAATTATACTTTTAGCCCTTAACTTTCACAAACCTACAATTTTAGTCTTTTTTGCAAAAGGTTGGCTCTCCACTGACTTAATTCGACCAAGTTAATTAACACACACGTGGACAATGATGCACAAGTTTATAAGAGTTAGAGCAGTGGTGAAGCCTCTCACATAGATGGGGTAGCCTTGGCCACCCCAAAAAAAATAAAAAATGTGTATTTTTTTAATAAGTAGATATATTTTTATGTTTAATTAGTCTAATAATATATCTTAAGCTACCTCATATGAAAATTAGTAGAAACATTATAGTAAAAAGAAATTATTACTTGATTGATATTCATTTTATTCATCTTATTTTGACATTTTCGGTCTCTATAACAAGTACATTAAACTTTATTAGTAACAAAAATTGTTGAAAAAGACTTAAAAATACAATATATAGAGTTTTTTTCCAAATAGCTTAGTTGTTTACATCAAAAAAAACATTATTAAATTTAATATAAATTCAATTATGGATGATTTTAACTATTTAAAAGGTATGAAAATTTTAATATTTAAATAAATATCATTAGTTTTATATTAATTTTGTTTTTTTATTTTTACTTTATATTTGGCCCCCTCATGAAAAAGTTGCTAGCTTCGCCACTGAGTTAGAGGGTCAAAAGTGAAATTTATAAATAAAAAAAAAAGAAAGTCTCTATTGTAATGTGTACGGTATGCCTCATGAGCATGATATATATAGAAGACACTTTTTTTTTTCTTTGCATGACATTTGGTCAGGGTCGGCCCAAGCCCAAAGCTAATGAAGCTAGGGCTTTAGGCCCCCAACTTTTGGGCTAAAAAATAGGCCTCAACATAAAAAAATAGGCCTCAAATGTAATAATAACTTACATCCAGGCCCGATGTTGGCCAAGTGCAACCAGTTCTCTAGAACTGGGCCCCCAAAATATTGGGGCCTCAATTTTTTTTTATTTAAGCCCAACATTTAAAATATTGGTTAAGTAGTAGTTTGGAGAATTTGTTGTAAGAAATGTGTATTGGTCTGGTGGTTTGTGTGGGCGCCCAAAGGGGTGTTGTGGGTTGTGTGTTCAAATCCCATCTATGGCAGTTTTTCAATTTTATTTTAAGAGATGCATTCATTCATGTAGTTATTATTAATATTGCTGGAAGCCTGAAAGGTTTGATGTTAAATTTCATATCACAATTTTATTATTATTGCTTTATTATTATAAGAATTTGTAAAAGTTTTTTAAATTTATGTAAAAAAAAATAATTTAATTGATTATTTTATTTGTCGTTTAAATATTAGTTTTATTTGTTAGTTATCTCTTAATTTTTTAGTTATTATTTCAACTTCAATATTGACTATTTGAAATATATGAAATTCTTTTTTTAAAAAAATTGTATTTTTTTTATTCGGGGTCTATTTTTATTATTAGCTCGGGGTCTCCAAATAGTCGGAGACGGCCCTGCTTACATCGTTCCGGATTTTAAACAAAACATGATAACTGGCACAGTGGTTAAAGGCCTGATATTGTTTTTTCTTCTTCCTGGTCACAGGATCAAATCTTTCGTTTTGCATTTTCTACTTTTTCTCAATATTTTTTCTTTTAATAGGCCTCATTCACCACCTAGAAAAAAAAAACAAGCACACCACCTTAATTGCATTGTAGTGAGCACCACACGACAATATTCACTAACAGAGTTTATTTTTTTACCTGATTCATTATAACTATTATAATTATTCATA
This sequence comes from Trifolium repens, assembly GCA_030408175.1. NCBI lineage: Eukaryota > Viridiplantae > Streptophyta > Magnoliopsida > Fabales > Fabaceae > Trifolium > Trifolium repens. Next base: position 10,073,705 of record CP125845.1, read on the forward strand.
ATTTTGTTAATTATATTTAACTATATTTTTAACAAAATTATCTATAACTTTAATATTTTTTTATTGAAAAAAAAAGATATAACTTTAATAGAAATGTTTTTGCCCCTTAAAAATATTTATAAAACTCCATTATGGTTTAAGATAAAAAATATACATTAAATATACCATTTACAGTATTTTTTTAAAGTATAAAAGTTTATAATAAAGATAAAATATACACCTTTTATTTCACAATAACCGCCACAATTAAATAATTTATATAAATTAATAAAATATAATAGATGAAAGAAATTGAATTATCCTTTTGAAAAAATATAGGATCGTGGTTTTCTAATTTATCATTATTAACTATTAGTGTATTTTTACTATCATCATAAGTGTAAAGTGCAAAATAATAACATAAGAATGATACACATAATTTTATTTAAACGATACAATGTGTGTGTGTGTCTCTCTCTCTCTCTCTCTCTATATATATATATATATATATATATATATTACAATTAAAAGAAAAAATAATTAAAATAATAATAAGAAAATAATTTTTTTAGCGTAGGTTAATCTTTGTATAAAAAGACTAATATTTTAATATTTTTTATTATTATTTTTTGGTTTAATTATGTAAAAAGTCCCTGCACTCAGGGGTCGTTTGATTTTCAGTCCTTATATTTCAAAAATCTTTCAAATTTGCCCTACACTTCCAGTCAACTTTAAAAAAGGTCCATGAGCTGACTTTTTTGCTTATGTGTCACTATTTTTGACATGTGTCATTGCTGACTGGGCTCAGACCATGCTGACTCATATAAATAACACCTTGAACGGACGAAAATGCCCTTAATAACTATTGGACCGTGTGACAAGACCAATCTGCCCTTCTACCTTCACCTTTGAATGAAATAGAAACAAAACTCATCTTTTCGGCTCATCTTCTCATCTTCTCCCTAAAATAAAAACCCAGAAAATTTCAACATGCACTATTATGGAAACAACAACAAGGTTGACAAAAACATATGGAAACAACATCTACCCCTTCTCATCTTCACGGATATGGATAATCAAACGCGAATTTGAGCTTGCTTGATTAAAAAAACCAGATCTGAATCATCAAACCCAGAAACACCCTTATACGTATAAATCCTAACCATTATTGATAAATCAGAAAATCAAACGCGAATTATTGAAAAATCAAGAAACCCAGATGCTCTCTCTATGTTCTCTCTTAAGCTTCTTCGCTGGAGAAGAACGGCCGGCGGCGGCGCCGCCGTCTTCTCCGGCAACACCTCACCAAAACCAAAACGTTTTCTACTTAACCCCCGTTTTAAACCTCCTGAATCCAAATCTAAACCCCCAAGTTCATAAAAAACTCACCAATCGTCCGGATCGGTGATAGAAAGTGGCGGTTGAAATCTTTCTCTCTTCCTTTCATGTAACATTTGGGTGAGTCGGCTTCCATCTAAGCCCAGTCATTAGTGACAAATGGCAAAAATAGTGACACATAAGCAAAAAAGTCAGTCCAGGGACCTTTTTTAAAGTTGACTGAAAGTGTAGGGCAAATTTGAAAGGTTTTTGAAATGTAGGGACTGAAAATCAAACGACCCCTAAGTGCAGGGACATTTTACATATTTAAGCCTTATTTTTTTATACAAATATTTTTTTTAAAAGGCCTCATTTAAATTTTTATTTTAGGCCTCAACATATGTTGGGCCGGCCCTGCATTTGGTAACTTTGAACAAACAAAACACTTTGCTTGAAATTAGAGAATGCTCTCCAGAATTATTCTTTGAACCAAAGTCAAATCTTATAAAAAAAATAACTTCTTTTGTGGTGATTCTATCTTAATCTTATAATAATTCTCTTACAGAGTGTGACGATTTACTAGAATGGATTTCCTGTTGTGGCTCGACCCCTGCAGTAGTGTGTGTTGTGAGAGAAGATGTTTTTTTGACAGGAGAGAGAAAATAGTATTAAAAAAAATTGAATGGCTTTATGTGCGTAACCTTGGCAACAATAGAATAATTAAATTGCAGGGAATCTTAATTCGACGATTTGCCATTTTCTTCATGCTCCTCTTTTTATTTATCTTTTTTCATTTCTATGTTACTCTGTTTGAGGATATTATCACTTGATTAGATCTAGGGATGGTAAAAATATCCATACCCGCGGATATCTGCGGATAAAATCCGTCACGGATACGGAGCGGATAGCTTAATGGATATTCATGGATAAAATAAATGGATATTTCAATTATCCGCATTTAATGGATACGGATGCGAGTTTAATACTATTCGCGCCCACGGATATCCATACCCGCTAAATAATTAGTAAACTTACTTAAATATCTCTATTTACATATAAATTCTAGAATTTTTATATAAAAAAATTGTATTTTTATATTTTATCTTTTGCAGTTTGGCTATTTTATATAAATTATAGCTTTGTATGGCTCTTTTGCAATTTTGTGAGGTGATTTTTGTTTGTAGATTGGGTGTTTTCATTAAAAATAAAGCAAAATTTATGAATATTATGTGTTAATGTTTTGTCTTTAAAAAAAATTATTATTATTTTCAATAATTAGTTTTTTTTTTAATAAAAAAAATATCATTCATGGATATCTGTTAATATCCGCGGATACTTCAATATCCGTGGATTACCCGCTTAGCAGATACCCACACAGATATGGAGCGGACACGAATATCATATTTGTCTGACTGAGCGGATACGGATATCACACTATCTGCGTCCTTGGATATCCATTGACATCCCTAATTAGATCATTCAAATAATTCAGAAGCACTTGCTCCATAAAATATCATGAAAATTATTATAATCATACTAATATATTATTATTATTATTAGTATTAGTATTATTATTTGTCAAGTAACCTAATAATTAGAATTTCACCCTTAAGGTGAATAAGCAGAGTGTTTAGAGTTCGAATCCGGCTATACAATATTTTTACCAATTGAGTTAAATTTATAGAGAAGATAATATGTTGTTATTATTATTATTATTAATATTAATATTTATTCCTTCACATTATAATTATAAAAAAAATAATGATTCCTTCACTGCCCTCTACAACCTTAAGTCTTATGTGGTTAGGACCTCAAGACTATGAAGTTCTGATACTCTAAAAATGGTCAAGTATCGTATTTGATACTGATATTCATCGATACCTTCTGATACCCGTATCGGATCAGTATCAGACAATTAATATTATTTTTTTAAAAAAATGACTGATACGTATCGGATACTTCTCCGATACGCGTATCAGAGAAGAATCAGACAATTAATGTTTTTTGATGATGGAAATGAAGAAGAAGAGACTGATACAATTCGTGTTTCCTCTTAAGTAGTGAATGTTAAAGTATGATTTTCTTTGTGGATAATCAACTATGTCTTTTTTGGATAGTATTAAGATGTTTTTTTGGATAATACTAATTATGTTCTTTTTGGTAGTACTTAACTTAAGATATTTAGGTCCCGTTTGGATTAGCTTATTTTTGAGCTTATGCAAACTACTTATGCAATTTTTATGTATTATTATAAGTTTGTCAAGGTAGTTTATGATAAATATAGTTTATAAAAATACAATTTTCTCTAGTTTGAACTTATAAAATAGCATGAAACCTAATTTATATTGCATAAACTGTTTGCATAAGCTCAAAAATAAGCTAATTCAAACGGGGCCTTAATTACTAATTGTCACTTGTTTGTTTCTATTGAGTAATTTGAATGTTAATTTATTATCATTATCGATTTTAGTTAAGTTATATATTGTGTATTTATATATTTAATTTTAAATTTAATTTTTTAAAGAATGTATTGCGGCCGTATCGTATCGGGAATATTGAAAATTTTCTCGTATCACCGTATCGTATCGGGAATATTGAAAATTTTCTCGTATCGCCATATCGGTATCGTATGTGTATCGTGTCGCGTATGTGGACTTATGGATGATTAGTGACCAAAGATCCTTAGGCCAAAATGGTCATCACAAGTTTAAGAAATCATACATAAAGATAGACTTATCCTCACATCATATCTACCACTTCTTTGGCTTACAAATTTCATCCACTCAATCATAATATCCTTTGTCCAACCAGAAAAAAAACGATACTTCACTCATCACTGCATATACATATCGTCACTTAATTAATTAACATTACTTTGTCTCTCTTTCTCCATTTCTCGATTCTTCCAACAACAACAACAACAACATGGCTGCTGCTGTAACAGCCGCCGTCTCTTTCCCATACTCCAACACCACTTCTCTCCCGATCAGGACATCTGTTGTTGCCCCAGATAGACTTGTCTTTAAGAAGGTATGTTCCATTCTTCCATAGTTATATACATGCACAATGCATTGATCCAATTAAGATTTCAAATTTTATATTCCAAATTAACTGGTTTATTGGTGTCTATCAAGTATTGGCAGTCTGGCACATACACGGACACCAAATGCGATATGTTACATGAATATTGACACTGATACGTAGACACTGATACACACGGTACCATACATGATACCGACACTGATACTGATACGTAGACATTCGTAATAATTTAAGAAATAGAAGTAATTAAATGTAAGCATATTTGTTGGTGTATGATACCAAATATGTCTTTGATCTGAAGTGTCGTTGTATTAGTGCCAGGACACTGATGCACGAATACCAGACTTGATACTGATAGTCTTACACTGATACGTAGATACTGATAATAATTTAAGAAATAGAAGTCATTAGTTGTAAATATATTTGTTGGTGTCTCAGACACTGACACCGGACACGTATTTGATTAGAAGTGTCTCTGTATATGATTATGATCTAAGGTGTTCTTTGTTTTACAGGTTTCATTGAATAATGTTTCTATAAGTGGAAGGGTAGGTACCATCAGAGCACAAGTTACTACAGAAGCTGAAGCACCTGCTAAGGTAGTAAAGATATCAAAGAAACAGGATGAAGATATTGTTGTGAACAAGTACAAACCCAAGGATCCATACACTGGGAGGTGTCTTCTTAACACAAAGATCACTGGGGATGATGCACCTGGTGAAACTTGGCACATGGTTTTCAGCACTGAGGGTGTGTTCTCATACATTTACTTTTACATTCACTATTTATAACAAGGTTTTAAATTACGGTTGTATTGCGATTTGTTAGAATAGCAATTTCGATACTAAATAAAGCAGATAAATAAATGCACAACAAGAACACACCAATTGATCACAGAATTTGATCAATTGTGCCTACGTCTTCGCCAGTTGAGTGACTGGTGTAATTTTCTATTATGCAATGAATTAGTGTTACATAGAACAAAACTAAATTTAAATACTATTTGTCAATGAGATACTTGATATTGTGGAAAATCACAATCAAATACAGATGATGCAACTTCAATTGCAGTCCTGGAAACATCGAAATCTTTAATGTTGTGGCCTAAATGCGGTTGCAGGCCTTTTGTTAAAACCGTGTTTCATAAGTGATAAGATAGATTGGTTTCAAAATATTAATTGATTTTATAGCTCAAAAGCCAAATATTTGTACTGTTATTACAGGAGAGGTTCCTTACAGAGAAGGACAATCAATTGGGGTAATTCCAGATGGTATTGACAAGAATGGAAAGCCCCACAAGTTGAGATTGTATTCAATTGCTAGCAGTGCTCTTGGCGATTTTGGAGATTCCAAAACTGTGAGTCTTATTAATTCGGAGAACTAATCATATTATCATTTCTTTATATTGTTGTAGCTGAGAATTGGGAGTTAGTAGTTTGAACATTCACAGTGTTTTATTGAAGCTACAAAATTCAAACTCTTGTAATCTATAGTCCACCGAAATGAATTTGAGAGTAGAATCCTCAAAACGAGTATATGCTAAGTTGCTAACACATCTTTTGTTGGATAACAGTTTAACCTGATCTGATATGATTCCTTGATACAGGTTTCTCTATGTGTGAAACGTCTTGTGTACACAAATGATGCCGGAGAAGTTGTTAAGGGAGTCTGCTCAAATTTCTTGTGTAAGGATGAATACTTTTTTACTTTTGCATTTGAGGACTCTAAAGGAGAATTTGTTTTGTTTATACATATATCAATCATCGATGTTCTAATTAATTGAGACTTTTCTTTCTGCATCCCTAAGACTTCATTTGTTAGCACTAACGATCTCTACCCTTTAAACCAATCAACGCTGTGGTTCTCTTTATTCAGGCGATTTGAAGCCTGGAAATGAAGTAAAGATTACTGGACCAGTTGGTAAAGAAATGCTTATGCCAAAAGATCCTAACGCCACCGTCATCATGGTACATTACTTAGTCATCTCCATCTAAATTGAAAAGAAAAAATAGTTAATATTTGAGCCCTTTCTTAAGTCATGGTTATTGTTTTGATTTTCTCCCTTGATCTTTAAAATTTTCTCTGCAGTTGGGAACTGGTACTGGAATCGCCCCATTCCGCTCATTTTTATGGAAAATGTTTTTTGAGAAGCATGAAGATTACAAGGTAAGGGAATTGACTGCTGATCAAGAAACTAAAAGTTTAGTATTGCAAAAGATGTTTTTGTGCTAACAATATTTGATGATTAACCGAGTTTTCTGGTTTTGGCATATGATATTTGTAGTTCAATGGTTTGGCATGGCTCTTCCTTGGTGTCCCCACTAGCAGCTCACTGCTTTATAAGGAGGTGAGATGAATCAAACTTTTCTCACTATTCACGAAATTCGGATACAAGTTCTATAGAACGGGAAGGCTTATACTATTTTAATTGTATCGTACAGGAATTTGAAAAGATGAAGGAGAAAGCACCTGAAAACTTCAGGCTTGACTTTGCTGTGAGCAGAGAGCAAGTAAACGATAAAGGAGAGAAAATGTACATTCAAACCAGAATGGCTCAATATGCAGAAGAGTTGTGGGAATTACTTAAGAAAGACAACACCTTTGTTTACATGTGTGGACTGAAAGGAATGGAAAAGGGAATTGATGACATCATGGTCTCACTCGCTGCCAAAGACGGTAAGAAACATTTTGAATTTTTATTATAGGAATCGGACAGGAGGGTTGGATAGCTCAATTAGTTTGAGCTAAGGGTTTGAAGGAGTTAAATGATTGGAGTTCAAACCCTGTTGAAGGAGAAAATACTAACATAACAATTGATATACTAACATTTGTCTATCCGAAAAAAAATACAAACATCATGTTGTGTTTGTTATGTGTTGTAGGTATTGATTGGGTCGAGTACAAGAGACAGTTGAAGAAATCTGAGCAATGGAACGTCGAAGTTTATTAATTTATTTTCACTTGCACAGATAACAAGTTCCATTTTGTGCAGCAGCATATCTATATACCATCCTGCATTCTGTAGATAGATTACAACCCTTGTAATTTTGGTATGACAAAAAATTATACCTTGCTTGTGAACAATATTGTTTGTAGAATCGTTGCAAGAAATAATTTGAGGATCATGCAATATAGATGAAACCAACTTCATCCATTTTAATGTTAGTTGGAGGTATTGAGAAAGGGATTTGGGTGACTTGGGGAAGGAGATTCAAACTTGATTTGGATTGTGTGCAGTATGACGAAGTCAGCCACATCAAGATTTGACGATTTAAATTAGATTTTAAAAAATGTAAATCTAAAATACAACGTTTTAAATTTGGACGGTCTAATCTTGATCAAACAATCTAGATGTGGTTGACTGCCCGCAGTAACTAACGAGGTTGTGATCGCACACAACCCAAATCCAGTCAAACCCATGCATGAGCTATCAATTTATGCACAGGTGAGATTAGTAAATCAACCTACCAGCCGAAAACAAAATATGCTTTTAGTACTAGGGATAAGACTGGTTGGTGCGAACTATACATGTCTCTAACTAGGTCTTAAATTTTGATTGGTGCAATTCTTTAATCTCTTACGCGTCCCTAGACCTGAGCACTATCAATGTAGACGGCGCTTTGAGCAATAACTGGTGACAATGCACGATTAATCCAAGAAATGATAATGTTATTGCAATGCACCCATGTGTTATTGAGCTAACCAGTTTTTAGAGGAGCAATGATGCTGCCATAAACAAAGTTTATTATTCTTGGAGAATAAGGCACAGTTCATAGCCTGGCTCTAAGAGTGATTAGTGTAACCACTGAGGCAGGGAAACACAAGCACGATTCTAGGGTTTTTGCAAGGTAAGATAGTAAGGGCTGGTTGGATTTTGGGAAAGATTTCAATGTCAGAGTTTTGAGAAGAGGAAACAATGCAGAAGCTCTGAATCTGATACCGTATTATCATATGTGGAGAAAAGGAATTAGCATTCAAACCTGACTTGATTACAGAATAGTATTTTATACAAGATTTTTGCCATGTTTGTTTGAAACTTATAGCTGCTAAAAGCTAACTACTAACTAACTATAACTAACTTTCCGGGTCCTATAAATATGGACTCACTCTTTGTTCCTTGATCTATGCTTGGATTCTTTGCCTTCTGATACGAGTAAAAGTTAGTTGAAATTGTAATGGCAAACGGGAAATTCAGCGGCGTTTAAACATCTCAACTGAAGAGAAGACCTTAACATCTTACCACTCCTCCATAACAAGTGCCTTATAAAAGGATTGTGTTGCGTGCGCCATTAACCCATTGCCAATTGCGAGGGACTGCATTAATTCCTTTTGATGTAAGGAAATTGAGTTTGTCACTATGTCAAGGATTGATTGCAGAGAATTGTGATTGAGAGTTGCAACAAAGATTTTGGCCTCAATCTGTTTGTCCCATTGCAATAATGTGTAGAAATATTTTATGTTACTATGTTAGAATGCTTGTATATGTAACTTGAAACATAAAATTTGCTACTTGCACATAATTCACTAATTGCCTATTGAATGAGGTATGCAACATATAATAACCATGGTATGAATATAATATTGGTAACTTTAAGAACAGCTTTTGTCTTGTGTGGTATCTATGAGCATGAAGTCACTTAGTCACACAAGTTGTCAAAATAATTGAAGATGGCACTTTTTTTCTTTATCCCAAACATAGATTATAGATCTCAGTACAACAAGTTTGTCTTGTACCTTAAGATTTAGATGTATCAATTTTTTAAGAAAAAATATGTATATTTTTATTGGGTATAAACAATTATTTCTATTTATATGTAATGTTTTTTAAGGTCATATCAACTATTTTTTTTTATCAATTTGAGTAAACTAAGATATTTTCGCGCGCAAATACAACTATTTTCTTATTTAGCCATTTGTATAGAAAAATATTTAATGATTTTTGGAAAAACAAACTGCGTATATAGAAACAGAGAGTATCGCTTTGCTTATGTATATATGATTACAACATATATAAAAAAGAAACAAAGAGAATATCAGTTTGCAAGGGCCATATAATGGTTGTTCAGTGTTTGACCTTTCATCCATTCATAGGACATTTAATTGTGAAGTAGCCACTTGAGTAAATTCTACTATACTATTTTACTTGCATCTCTGGAAATGCTTCTTTTATACTATTAAAAAAACTCATGATCACACATTACATAAAAACCACAATGTTTGTTTCAACATAATACAATGTATTAGTTGAAACTGCACCTGGTAGCTCTCGATTAGAGCCAAAACTGGACCTGGAAAATTGTGATTTCAACATAGAAGCTATGTCAACAAAATAAACACACACTGTAATTAAACTACTCCAAATGATAATTTAAACTATCTGTAATTAAACTAATTAAACTATGTCAACTAATTAACTGATAATTTAAACACATAGTAATTAAACTACTAGCAATCTAGTATACTTACACTGATTATTGTAACTGTCAAATGTGAAGATAAGAAAGAATGAAGAGTTACTTGCATTACAAGTTATCCAACTAACTAAGAGTTAGGTGATAACTGTTAACTGATTTGTCTCAAGTTTGTTATGTTTAGTTTCAAATTGTAACTGCATCTAATTAGGTTGATTTAGTCCTTTTGCTGTATATAAATATTGTATCAAACAAATTTGTGAATAATGCAATTTTGAGCGTTATGCTTCTTGGCTCATTTTTCTCTCTCGCTGTGCCTATTCACTGCGCTCATACTAGTTTTCCTGCATTGCGCCTAATTTCCGCATTCATCAATGGAGCTTCATCTCCACATTTTACAATAACATTAAAAAGAAATCACTGTAACAAAAGTCTAGCACTACACTTATTAGTATGACTAAATAATTTCAAAACAAGGATTAACCAGGTAACTAACCAATTCAAGGTATTGTCAAAAAAAAAAACTAATTTAAGGTATTATAATTATTCGATCAACATTAAAAACCACCACTAATTGAGGTTCAAGCCAAACCTTAAATCACTTGTACTCAAAACTAGGCATAGGAGGATCATGAAAAGTCTCCAAAATCTTCACCTCACTTCCACCGTTTGCAATTTTCTCTTCTTCCTTTACTCCACCAAACAATCCACGAAACCACGACGACTTTGGCGGCGGCGGTGGTGACACATCCTCCATCATAACTGGCATGGGCTGCTGAGCACTTGAAAACTTATTGAGAGCAATCCCAGTCCCTTCAATAAGACCTAACAAAACAGCACCAAATGCCGCAGATTTAGCGGAAGCAGCAAATCCACGACGCATAGATAAAAAACCACCAGTAGCAGCAGCAGAAACAATAGAATTCCACGGATCTTCTTTCTTCCTTATGTAAACCATAGTACAATCACATGAAGAGAATAAAACACTCCAAACAGCGAAACTTCCAGCGATTCGCCCTGCTTTGAGACCAACAGCTTGTGTTGCACCGATGAAACGAGCGCCATTGGGTGAACTGTAGAGGCCTTTCATGAAGTGGAAGGCGGAACCGCCTATGGCACCCATTGCGAACGCAGTTCCGGCATCGTAAGGGATTCGAACTGGGCAGGGCTCTCGTAAAGTTTCTGGTGTTCCCATCAGATCCAAACCTAGGATTTCGGTAGTGAAAAAGGTAAACAGCAAGGGTTGGGATTTTCCTCTCGGTGCGGAGCCAGGAATTTTAGAGAGCCTGTGCAAAATTTTAATCGCAAATTAACATGTGATAGAATATATAAATAGTCATAAATCGAAATAGAAGCAAAATTAACATGTATTAAAGAGATAAAAATAGAAGAAAAAAAAAACAAAATATGAATTTTCTACAAGAACCAATGAACAACATTTTCTACTTGTTAATTTACAGGTTCCTAAATAAAGTAGCATGTAATGCATTGGCTATACAAATTACTTATTCAATATAGGTTCCAATTTGAACCACATATCAATCAAACAGAACAAGGATGCACAGATTATTATTTCTCAATCAAAATCCCAAAAACAACAACAGACAGTCCCAAAAAGAACAAAACAGTTTGAACAGGACAAAATAATCCCAATATCAAAACAGAGGTGAGCAGAACGAGAGAAAAATCAGTCGAGAACAAGAACAGTCGAAAGAGAAAACAAAACGAAAATCAAAACAGAACAAGATAGCAAGGGAGATTACCTGCAAACGGTGGCGCGACGCGGCGGTCGGTCTCCGAGTGAGAGGTGAGCAGCGAGTCAGTCGAGAGAGAATGCGGCGAGAGAAAGGAGTGAACGTTTATGCTTTTTCTTTTTTAATTTTTTCCCTTTCTTATTTTTTTTCCAAACAAAAAAATATATCGGGCCAATTTTCTCCCTTTCTTATGAGGACTTTTTTTTTTTTTTGGGTACAATATGAGGACTTACTTGTTCGAAAAGAAAATAATTGATCTATTTTTCTATTTTTTTATTAAAAAAAAAGGTAAGAAGAGTGTGTGCTCGTTTTCAGTGACAGAAAAATCAAGTAACTAGTAACATATGGTCTGATTGGCAATGTCAAAAAATTGACTTATAACTGATGTCTTATAGTTTATAAGCTAAAAGATCTGTTTGGTAACAATCTTTATTTTATTGATTTATAGTTTATTTTACTGACTTATATTTTATTTTCAAACATTATTTCAAGTAGCTTATGAATTTATAGTTTATAACTTATTATTTTTCTTGCATTTTTACCCTTAATATTTTAATGAAAGACCACTTTTATCCCTTATAATTAGAGTTGCTACATGAGTTTATTATGTTTTAAATGTGAGCATATTATGTACCTTATAATGCTAAATATAATTGATAAAACATAACGTTTGTTATAAACTGATGTAAACAAGAATAATAATATAGATGGAGAATAGAGAAAGGAGAGAAGAATAGTCGTATTATTGATCACTAGGATTAGGGTTACATTACAATGATACATAGGTCTTATATATAGGCAAACATAATGAGCCAATTATATGGACCAATGACCTATATGGACATCCACTAATAATATTCATAACAACGTTGATATACTTAGTTTGATTATATATAATTGATCGACAAATTCACCAAAAATAAATTGAGTGAAATGTTAAATACCCCCCCTGAAATTTTGAAATAGGCAAATAGTCCTCTAAAATTACATATCGTCAATCAAAACACCATAATTTACCGGGCTTCGCACAATACTGGTTTTATGCGTTTTTGGAGTTTGACTGGCGGTTGACAGATACTCAGTTAACGTCCACTTCATCAAAATAGACGGAGTTAACATATGAAGGGGGTATTTGATTGACATTTTACAATTTCAGAGGGTATTTGTCTATTACCCAATTTTAGGGGGGTATTTGACGAATTTTGAAATTTCAGGGGGTATTTATTATTTCACTCATAATAAATTCATATAATGATCACGTTAAAAAAGAAACTGTAAAAAATAAATAATCAACGTTAAAAATTAAGAAAGCTTCGTACAGACTTAAAAAAAATGAAAGCTTGGTATCTACACAAGGTTATAAATGAATGAAATATTCCTTTTACTCAATATTTTATTAATAGGTACATAATTTTTTATTTTTTTGAGGGAATAGGTACATAATTGTGTTTGTTATATATATTATGTATGTTATGAACGTTTATTCATTACGTTGAAATGTTGACAATATGTTGTTATATGTCTTAGGTAAATTTTATTATTACAAAATTTACATGTTGAATAAATTCTATTGTTATGTTTGATTTTTTATACAGTATAAAAACTCAAATAAAAATATTTGAAATAATAACATTTAAAATATAAACTAAATTAAAAATTAAAATTACTAAGATATATGTATTTTATATATTATTTTGATATAAATTATAATATGTATTATTTTATACCAAAAAAATTAATATTATTAATTAAAAATATTGTTTTATGGTCCCATGAGCTTAGCTCAATTGGTGGATATTTGCATTATCATACAGGGGATCGGGGTTCGAACCCCGGTCATCCCACTTATTCACCTTAAGGGTGGAATTTCAAGCCATTAGGCTACTTGACCAAAAAAAAAATGTTGTTTTATGTCATTTTACATTTATTGAACCACTAATTTTACCAAACACTTCAATTAGCTTATCAGTTATAAACTATCAGCCATCAGCTATAAGCTATAAGTTATAAGCTAACTTATCAGTCATCCGCTATTTTTACCAAACAGAGTCATAGACAAAATTTTCATTAGGTCGGTCCCTAAGTTTGACTATTTATTAGCATTTAATTAGAATATTCTAATGGTGGGTCTGTTTGGATTAGCTTATTTTTGAACTTATGAAAACAATTTATACAATTTTTATATTTTATTATAAGTTTGTCAAGGTAGTTTATGATAAAATAAAATAGCTTATAAAAATTAAAAATACAATTTTCATTAGTGTGAACTTATAAAATAGCATAAAACCTAATTTATATTGCATAATCTATTTGTATAAGCTCAAAAATAAGTTAATCCAAACGGACCCTAAAAATATTTTACACTTTCAAGTTTCAACTAATTAAAATCATTCTTTCATACGCATCAATCTAATGTTAAAAATAGAAAGAAAAAAAAATCAAATCAAATCTTTCTTCTCTTTATTTGGTAAATAAATCAAATCTTTCCTAATTTTTTACATCTAATTTTTTTTTTAGCAAATATCTCACATCTCTTATTGTATTATTTTTAATTTTCTATTGAATCTACGGTTTTCTTTTATGTTATTTTTTTTACGGATTTTTATGTTATTTGTTTACCATTATCTTCATCTAATTGCAACTATTGTACATGTGTTCACCCTTTCAATTTATAAAACGGATTGATGTTGGTCCAATTTTAATTGGCATATGGTTCCTTATTTTTATTTTTATTTTTATTTTAAATTTGTTATCCGGCTCAATGACCGACTAATTCGAGGGAGCCAATTCTATCGTCCACTTACGGGACTTTCATTTAAAGCCAGAGTTTTTTTTTTTATTCTGTATGAACTAGTCTAACAAAATTGACACCAATAAGAATCAAACTTGAAACCTTAAGGCCTGTGGAATCGAACTTATGTTCCTTATTTTAATACAACAAGTCCTTGAAAGTGATATTAAACATGAGGCTAAATTTCTACCCGAAAAATGTTGACAATGCATGTCTTTAAAGAGAGAGATACCAAAAGTGTGATTAGGGGTGTCAAATTCAATCTAATCCAAATTAAAATTGCAAATCGATCTAAAAAAATCGAATATTTTTGGATGTGTTTGGATGTTTTTTTTTAGAAACCGCTGGATTGGATTGAATTTCGGATTGATTTTTCAAAACCGATCCAAACCAAACCGCATAAATATATTTTAATACTTATTAATCTTTTTTATTAGTATGAATATATATTGTATTCGTCTATTTTTTGTTCATTTTAATTTTAGTTAATACTATTTGTTAGTTTAATTTAATCTATTTTTTATTTTTTGACATGTTTCGAATATTATTGATAATTGTCATTCTAAAATATTAATTATTAATATATTATATGTTATATTTTAAAATCAAACTTAATATTTCTTTCGTCAAAAAATTAAACTATTATTTTATACCTTTTTTTATTATATTAATATTTAATAAAAATTATAATTTATAATTCGGATATCCAAAAATCGATCTAAATTAAACCGCATAAAATTGAATCGGATCGGATTGGATTTTTTTATTTGTCATCCAAACCGAACCAAACCGCAAATAAATTTATTTTTGAATCGGATAAATTTTTGCTTCGAAACTGATCCAAACCGAACTGCGAGTATCCTAAGTGTGACCATGTAGAGAACACATTGTACAGATTTGATGTACTGGATGAGATAGTCTCATAGGCAAAACCTTAAAATAAATGTGGAAGAAATTGTTTATTAGGAAATGTTTGGTTTGATTTTTCCTATTTTTAATATTAAGCTGATGGAGCTTCTATTTATCGCGAATTCAATTTCACAAATGCCATCACGAATAATTTGTCACCGTTTGATTTTTTCTTTATCATAATAAATAAATGTGTGGTTTGTTAGAAGTAATTTATATTTTGAGGGTATTTTAGTATTTTGTTGTGTTGTCTTTATGACCTAGGTTTTTGTGTATAAATAGACTAGTAGTTGATGTCATTAAAATATCTTTATTCTCCTTTTGTAGCCGTCATTTGCAGAGCATTCAATAATATTCTCTTTTCTATTCATTTATCACCTTTGTGCACCAACAATTGGTATCTAGAGCTCCGGTTCGAATCCACGGGAAACACGAGTGAAACGTGAGGCGTTGTGTGATTGATTTCGTTTCTTGAATTTGAGTTGAATCTTGAACGAAGTTGTAACAGAATCACATTTTCTGATTCTGCGGGATTGGGAAACACGAGTGTTTAGTGAGATTTAAGTGAACGCGCAAAGGTTGAAGATGAACGGAAACGGTGGTATGAGTACCAAGCTTCCAGTATTTAATGGCAAAAACTGGAATCGTTGGATGAAACAAATGCTTGTTCTGTTCGATGCTCAAGATGTGCTTGAACTTGTCATTGAAGGCTACGTTCCAGTAGCAGCAGATGCAACAGATGCACAAAAGCTCGCACAGAAGGATACGAAGAAGAAAGATCAGAGAGCGCTGTTCTACATCCATCAGTGTGTGGATGAAAACGTGTTTGAGAAAATTGCTGATTCAGCAACGGCGAAGGCTGCGTGGGACACACTGGTCAGATGCTATGGTGGCGATGCATCAGTGAAGAAGGTGAAGCTTCAGTCCTTACGAAAGCAGTATGAGAATCTCAACATGAAGAACAACGAGAAGGTCCCTGAGTATATCTCCAGAGTGATTGTTATCACCAATGAGATGAAAGCTTATGGAGAAACTCTTTTAGAACAAGTAATCATTGAGAAGGTATTGAGATCCCTTACCCCTCAGTTTGATTACATTGTGGTAGCTATAGAACATTCCAAGGATCTGAGTTCCATGAGAATTGAAGAGCTACAAAGCAGTCTAGAAGCACAAGAGTTGCGTCTGACTGAGAGAAACTCTGAAAGAGAAGTAGAGCAGCAGGCTCTGAAAGCAGCCTCTGGAAGGAAGCATCAGAAGCAGTCTTGGTCAGAAGCCAAGAGAAGATCTGATGGAGTTCAGAAGCCAGAAACTTCAACCTCTGATAAGCAGAAGTATCAGAAGGGAAAGGAGAGATTTGACAAAAAGAAGATCCAGTGTTACTGTTGTCAGAAGTTTGGCCATTTTGCTGCTGATTGCCGGTCAAACAAGGAAAGAAAGTCAGAAGAAGCAAATATAGCCAGAAGCTCTGATGACTCTGATGGTGAATCTGTGTTACTAATGGCTTCTGAAACTGATGATGTGAATTCATCAGAGTGGTGGTACATGGACACAGGGTGTTCAAACCATCTTACTGGAAACAAGAAGTGGTTGGTTGACTTTGACTCTGGGAAGAGTACAAAGATCAGATGTGCTGATGATAAATACCTTAATGCTGAAGGTATGGGAAATGTCAGAGTTATTCTGAACAATTGAAAAGCAGCATTGATTCAGAATGTATGGTATGTACCTGGCATGAAAAGCAATCTGATGAGTGTGGGGCAACTGATTGAGAAAGGTTTTTCAGTTACCATGAAGGACAATCTTCTGAAGCTGTATGATCGTAATCAGAAGCTGATTATGGAGTCAGAACAGGGAAGGAACAGGACATTCAAGGTGAATGTCAGAACTGCAGACTCTGAATGCCTTAGTGCAACAAGTGTTGAGAAGGATAGTGAGCTGTGGCACAGAAGATTTGGTCATCTGAATTTCAGAAGCCTGGAGCATCTGAAATCAAAGAATCTGGTACATGGAATTCCTACAATCAAGAAACCTGAGAAGTCATGCAAGGTGTGCATGGAAGGGAAGCAACCAAGACTGACATTTACATCTGAAGTAGCTCCAAGAGCAAAATATGCCTTGGGAGTAGTACATTCTGATGTGTGTGGTCCATTTCCAGTAGCATCAATTGGAGGGAATAAATACTTTGTGTCATTTGTAGATGAATTCACTAGAATGACATGGGTATCCCTGATAAAGTTCAAACATGAGGTGTTTGCTGAATTCAAGAAATTCAGAGTGAAGGTTCAAAATCAGAGTGGCCAGACTCTGAAGATTCTTAGAACAGATGGTGGTGGTGAGTATAACTCCAATGAGTTCAAAACTTTATGTG
Source organism: Trifolium repens (assembly GCA_030408175.1). Classification (NCBI taxonomy): domain Eukaryota; kingdom Viridiplantae; phylum Streptophyta; class Magnoliopsida; order Fabales; family Fabaceae; genus Trifolium; species Trifolium repens. Next base: position 10,091,276 of record CP125845.1, read on the forward strand.
AGGAGAATGGAATTGAGCATGAGATTACTGCTCCTTATACTCCTCAACACAATGGTCTTGCTGAAAGAAGAAATCGCACTTTGCTTGATATGGTGAGAAGCATGCTGAAAGAGAAGAAGCTTCCCCATAATTTATGGGGTGAAGCTATTGCAACTGCATGTTATGTGCTCAACAGATGTCCAACGAAGAAGCTGAAGGAAATAGTTCCTATTCAGAAGTGGACTGGAGATAAGCAAAGTGTTAGTCATCTGAAGGTATTTGGTTCTGTTTGTTACAAACATGTCCCAGAAGCCAGAAGACAGAAACTTGATGATAGAAGCAAAGTAATGTTATTAGTGGGGTACCACAGTACAGGTGCGTACAAACTCTATTGTCCAGAGACTAATAGAATTGAATTCAGCAGAGATGTCATTGTGAAGGAATTAGAAACTTGGGATTGGAGCAAAACTCAATCCAATTCTGATGTGAGAATTCTTGAAGGAGACTCCGAAGGAGATTCAGATTCTGAAGGAGATTCAGACTCTGAAGGAGACTCTGACTCTGAAGGAGATTCTGAAGGTGACTCTGAAGGTCAAGGCCCTGAAGGAGCCTCTGAACACACTTCAGAATCACAAGCCTCTGAAGGTGAAACTTCTGAAGAAAGAACTTCTGAAGATAGCACTTCTGGAATCCCAACTTCTCAAGGAAATTCTGTGGAACAAGATCAGAGACCACAGAGAATCAGAAGCATCCCAAGAAGATTTGCAGAGTTTGATATGCTGCAAGACACTGAAGTAGACTCTGAGGGAGAAGTTATTCAGTGTGCAATGTTAGTAGACTCTGAACCCGTGAGTACAGAAGAGGCTCTTAAGCAGCAAGTCTGGCTGCAGGCCATGAAAGAAGAACTTGATGCTATAAGGAGAAACAAGACTTGGAAGCTGTCAGAACTTCCAAAAGGCAAGAAAGCCATCAGTGTCAGATGGGTTTTCAAGCAGAAGCTAAAGCCAGATGGATCAATTGGCAAACACAAAGCGAGGTTAGTAGCAAGAGGATTTCTGCAGAAACCTGGGCTAGATTATTCTGAAGTGTTTGCACCTGTAGCAAGACATGAAACAATTAGACTGGTAATCGCAATAGCTGCTAACAGGAATTGGCCTCTGATGCATTTAGATGTGAAATCTGCATTTCTGAACGGTCCATTACAAGAAGAGGTATATGTGTCACAACCTCCTGGTTTTGAGAAAAAGAATCAGGAAGGGATGGTGTATAGATTACATAAAGCCTTGTATGGTTTGAAACAAGCACCCCGAGCCTGGAATATGAAGATTGATTCATTTTTCAAAAAGCATGGGTTTCAGAAATGTGAGTTGGAATATGGTGTTTATGTTCAACACACTTCAGAAGGCAATATGATTCTGGTATGTTTGTATGTTGATGACATATTGCTGACAGGTAGTTCTGAACAAGAGATAGCTAAGTTCAAGAAGGTTCTGATGAATGAGTTTGAGATGACAGATTTTGGAAAAATGAGTTACTTTCTAGGGATGGAATTTCTGTATTCTGAGAAAGGAATCATTTTACATCAGATGAAGTATGAACTTGAGCTTCTGAAGAGATTTAAGCTGGAAAATTGCAAAGTTGCTATCACACCTTCTGATACGAATCTGAAGCTGGACTCTGATTCTGATGGAGAGGATGTGGATGCTACAACCTTCAAACAGTTGGTTGGTTCTCTGAGGTATTTGTGTAATACCAGACCTGATATTTACTATGCAGTTGGAATGGTTAGGAGATTTATAAGTAAACCAAAATGGTCCCATTATCAAGCTGCTGTCAGGATTCTGAGGTATATCAAGGGGACTCTGAAGCATGGAGTGTTATTCCCCTCTGAAGGAAAGACTGAATCAGAGCTTCTGAGTTATTCAGATTCTGATTGGTGTGGAGACAGAGTTGATAGAAGAAGTACCTCTGGGTACTTGTTTAAATTTCTGGGAGGTCCTATTTCTTGGTGTTCCAAGAAGCAACCTGTTGTTGCTCTATCAACCTGTGAAGCTGAATATATTGCAGGCGCTCTAACTGCATGTCAAGCTGTGTGGATTCTGAACTTACTATAGGATCTGAAGATTGAGGTAAACAAGCTTCTGAAGCTGATGATTGATAACAAGTCTGCAATCAATCTTGCCAAGAACCCAGTGCTGCATGGGAGAAGCAAGCATATTGAGACCAAGTATCATTTTCTAAGGAATCAGGTTCAGAATGGAGTGTTTGAAGTTGTGCACTGTAGCACCCAGAAGCAGCTGGCAGATGTGTTAACAAAGGCTATCAAGACTGATCAATTTCTTCGTTTGAGGGATGAAATTGGTGTTGTCTGTTTTGTGTAAATATAAATTAAGGGATGGTGTTAGAAGTAATTTATATTTTGAGGGTATTTTAGTATTTTGTTGTGTTGTCTTTATGACCTAGTTTTTTGTGTATAAATAGACTAGTAGTTGATGTCATTAAAATATCTTTATTCTCCTTTTGTAGCCGTCATTTGCAGAGCATTCAATAATATTCTCTTTTCTATTCATTTATCACCTTTGTGCACCAACATGGTTTGATATATATTAGAGACTTAAATGCAATACATCTTCAAAAAGAATTCAAGTATATTGTTGGGATGAAAATATTTGCGAGAAATAGCTTTTTCCATCTAAATATTTGGTGTGCGTAAAAAAAATTCAACAAAACTAAGTTGCCTCCGTAATTTTGTTGAAGTCACAATAATACCGATCAATATACACTAATTAATAATTATTCCACAATGTCTTAGATTTTTTTTTAAAAAAACAGCAATATAAATAAATAAATAAATAAATAAATAAAAACGGTGAAACATTTAGTATAAAAGGTACACTATCCACTCTCGTAGGATAAGTAAATGGAATACTCGACCCAAAGCCGAAAAATAGAAGGTTGAATATTGATATACCTGAGAACAATCCATTTTTGTTACCGCGAGATATATTAACAGTTGCGGATCATTTGATTGGAATGAAATTTGGAATGGGTATACTTGATGATATGAATCATTTGAAAAATAAACGTATTCGTTTTGTAGCATATCTCTTACAAGATCAATTGGGGTTGGCTCTCGTTCGTTTAGAAAATATAAATATAGAGAGGATTAAAAACTTTTCAAGAGATCCAAACATTACCTCGGGAGAACTTCAACGACTCTAAACTGCCTATACACCAAACCCAAATAGACCAAACAAATGGACAACCAAGGAGGAGGTGATTCTTTGATTCCACATCTCGGCACAAAACAATTTTTGGGAGACCCACTCGTTGTTGGTGCACAAAGGTGATAAATGAATAGAAAAAGAGAATATTATTGAATGCTCTGCAATGACGGCTACAAAAGTGAAGAATAAAGATAGATGTTTTTAATGACATCAACTACTAGTCTATTTATACACAAAAACTAGGTCATAAAGACAACACCAACAAAATACTAAAATACCCTCAAAATATAAATTACTTCTAACACTATCCCTTAATTTATATTTACACACAAACTAACGCTCCAGAAGTTAAACAAACTTTTGGACTTTTGGATCCTCATCAGAAGCTTCTGCTTGCTTCTGGCTTTCTGCTTCTCCTTCAGCTTCTGCTTCTGCTTTTCTTTCTGCTTCGGCTTTTTCTTCTGCTTCAACTTTTGCTTCTTCTTCTGCTTCTGGCTAATAACCTCAGAAGCTCTACTACTTCTGAGCAACACTGCTTCTGAGTAATGGCCACAGAAGTTTCTTCTTCTAATAGCTTCTGAATATGAATTACTTCCAGAATCATTCCTTAATTCATATTCAGCAAATTCAATTTCTGCAACACCAATTCCATCCCTCAAATGGATAAAGTGTTCAGCTTTGACATCCTTCATCAGAGCATCTGCAAGTTGTTTTTGAGCACTACAGTGAGCAGCTTCTAACACTTCATTCTGGACTTGACCTCTTCGCAGATTCTTGTCTTCAGACCAATCAGAGTCTATCAGCTCTGCATTAGTTTTAACACCAGAAGGGCCCAAAAAATCATACCTCAGAGTCTCAAGTTCTTCTGTCATGGCCTGCAACCAGACTTGCTTCTCGAGAATTTCTTCAGTAGTAACAAATTCAGAACTTCGGACCTCAGAACTTGCCCCATAGTCTATTCCATAGTCACAATCTTCTTCCAGTTCTGGAACAGTATCAGATACTGGACAACCCACTCCAGAAGCTCCACCTTCAGAGTCTTGACCACCAAAGTCTTGAATACTCCCAGAAACTCTGCCTTCAGAAGTTTCACCTTTAGAAACATGACCATTGTTAGAGGCTGGACTACCTTTAGAAGCTCCTCCTTCAGAAGGTCCACCTTCAAAGTCATGATTTCCTCCAAAGGCATGATCAAATTCAGAAGCTTGTCCTCCAGAACCTACGTCTTCAGAATCTTGATCACCACCATCTGAATCATCACCACCATCTGATTCAGAATCAGACTTGCCATCAAGGTCTTCTTCTTCTTCAGAAGTTGGAGACCCAGAAGTTTCACCTTCAGAAGCTCTTGCCTCTGAAATGTTATCAGAAGTTCTTCCTCCTTCAGAACCTTGACTTTCTACATCTTCTGAACCTTCAGAACTTTGACTTACTTCATCTTCTGAACCTTCAGAATCTCCTTCAGAGTCACCTTCAGAGTCTGATCCTTCAGACTCTGATCCTTCATCTTCAGAGTCATCTTCTGAACTTTCAGGTTCTGACACTTCTTCATCTTCAGAGTCATCTTCTGACTCTGACTCATCTTCAGAAACCCCAGATTCTGACTCTGAGTCATAGAGTCTGACTCCAATTTCATAATCATCTTCTGAAACTTCTTCAGAGTCAGAAAACGTCAACTTCACAGGTTCATCATCATCAGATTCATAAGCCATTAATAGCACAGGTTCATCATCAGAACTTCTGGCCATATTAGCTTCTTCTGACTCCCTTTCTTTGTTTGACCTGCAATCAGCTGCAAAATGGCCAAGCTTCTGACAACAGTAACACCGTACTTTTGTCTTGTCAAACCTTTCTTTTCCCTTCTGATACTTCTGCTTATCAGAGGTTGAGGTTTCTGGCTTCTGAGCTCCATCAGATCTATTCTTGGCTTCTGACCAAGACTTCTTCTGATACTTCTTCTCAGAGGCTGCTGCTCTACTTCTCTTTCAGAGTTTCTCTCAGTCAGACGCAACTCTTGTGCTTCTAGACTGCTTTGTAGCTCTTCAATTCTCATGGAACTCAGATCCTTGGAATGTTCTATAGCTACCACAATGTAATCAAACTGAGGGGTAAGGGATCTCAATACCTTCTCAATGATTACTTGTTCTGAAAGGGTTTCACCACAAGCTTTCATCTCATTGGTGATCAGAATCATTCTGGAGATGTACTCAGGGACCTTCTCATTGTTCTTCATGTCGAGATTCTCATACTGCCTTCGTAAGGACTGAAGCTTCACCTTCTTCACTGATGCATCGCCACCATAGCATCTGACCAGTGTGTTCCACGCAGCCTTCGCCGTTTCTGAATCAGCGATTTTCTCAAACACGTTTTCATCCACACACTGATGGATGTAGAACAAAGCCCTCTGATCTCTCTTCTTCAAATCCTTTTGTGCGAGCTTTTGTGCATCTGTTGCATCTGCTGCTACTGGAACGTAGCCTTCAATGACAAGTTCAAGCACATCTTGAGCACCGAACAAAACAAGCATTTGTTTCATCCAACGATTCCAGTTTTTGCCATCAAACACTGGAAGCTTGGTACTCATACCACCGTTTCCGTTTATCTTCAACCTTTGTGCGTTCACTAAGATCTCACTAAACACAGTGTTTCCCAATCCCGCAGAATCAGAAAATGTGATTCTGTTACAATTTCGTTCAAGATTCAACTCGAATTCAAGACACGAAATCAATCACACAACGCCTCACGTTTCACTCGTGTTTTCCGTGGATCAGAACCGGAGCTCTAGATACCAATTGTTTGTGCACAAAGGTGATAAATGAATAGAAAAAGAGAATATTATTGAATGCTCTGCAATGACGGCTACAAAAGTGAAGAATAAAGATAGATGTTTTTAATGACATCAACTATTAGTCTATTTATACACAAAAACTAGGTCATAAAGACAACACCAACAAAATACTAAAATACCCTCAAAATATAAATTACTTCTAACACTCGTGAGAGGCACTCCCTTAGCTAACAAATTGTACTTGGTAGGAATCCTTGTCAAAATTGTCTGCTAAGAAAATACCATAACCTTTGGCAGAGCTCAACTAGCCCACACTTAAGACAACACCATAGCTTTGTTGGAGCACAATGAAGAGGGAGATAATCTATTTAGAAGAATCGAGTAATTCACCTTAACAGAGAATACACCTTGACTATCGATCTGGAATACCCAAGAAGGCTCCTCATTAGAAATAAGGACCGACTATGGACATCAAAAGTCGAAACAAGAGATCCTCCTCCAAAAAAAAAGGTCTTCTCTATTTTAATTGCCAAAAACACCTCCCATTTATTCTCTCTCCCATATCTCGAAAGAGACAAGAAAAAGCTACCGCAAGGGTAACCGAGCCACACCAAATATCCAATCAAAACTTAGTATTTTCCCATTACCAACTCTTTTCACAAACACACCTTGCAACCATTCACCGGATACTCCCTCACCACTACTAGCTAGACTCACATATCTATTTTTCCAAGAACAAAAGCTTTTTTGCAATCGTCTTCACCACTAGACTCCAAGTAGCCGCACTTCTCGAATTAACACCAACCAAAATTCAAAGATAAATAAAAGAAATATTCCTCACTTCATATTGGAGAAAATTCGCAACTCCCTCCATAAAACTAGCCCTAACATTCTCCCTTACCAAACAACTATTGTAAAAAATAATTTTGAAATCCGAAATTAATTCAAACCACTGTCCAAAAATTCTCCACACAACAATGTCTTAGAAGATAAAGTGAATCTATCATTCTTTCTTTCTTGTTGTCAAGGCATGGATCTACCACAATACTCCATCTAAATTGAAATATATGCAAAAGTGGTATTTTATTTCAAATTAAGTATTACTTTTAACTTTTTAATCCACTTTTCTAAAATAGTAATATCAGTAAAAGGGTGTAGATTTTTAATTGAAAAAAACAGGATCTGTCTTTTTTATTTTAAAGAAACAGACTTTGTAACCAATTAATACTGCATCACAAGAAACAAAAGCTATTAATCAACTATTTTGTATAGTTTTAAATAAAGAATCCAACATCGAAAATTGTATCTTGCATAATAATTTATCAAAATTCAAGGCATAAACATGTGATCCTCACATCAAAGGCATGTGATCATATAGTTGAAGGCAACCTGAAGCAATAGTACAATTAAGGGACAATAATCACATGGAATTAATATCTACTTCAGCATTATATTTGACCCCTTCATTCTTAAAAAGACCTCATCTTGACCTCAATGTTACTTAAAAATAAAAAATGCTAATGCTTTGAACTGCACAACTTTATTCCTCATTATTTATGTCTCATATATTCCTTTTATGTAAACTAGTAGCCGTCCTTTATTTCTTATGTCTAATTCAAGCTTCCTTCGATATATACCCCAGGTCCTATCAGCACTAGAGTTGATTCCTCCCAAAAGTACTCCATTGATCTTTAATATTCAATTATTGTCATATATACACTACTTATACTATTAAAAAATATTATATTATTAAAATTAACAATTATATAATTGCCATAATAATATCCAATATATAGATTGGTTTTTAGTTCAGTTGGTAAGAATGCGTAAAATAAAATTCAGTTAGTAAGAAGTAGACTATCTGATTTATGCCGCATAATTGATGATGTAGATTTAAAACAAGATTTATTTTTTATAATTATATTTAAAATAAGAATTTGTTGGAGAAAAATATATAAATATCTTTGTATATAATGTTTGTTGATCTTGAGATATTCTCAAATTTTAGTAAGATATGTCAAAATTCAATTCACTTAAACTTTATATTGTGAAAAAGTAACGATGATGTAGATTTAAAACAAGATTATTTTTTTATAATTATATTTAAAAAAAGATTTTGTTGGAGAAAAATATATAAATATCTTTGTATATAAGTGTTTGTTGATCTTGAGATATTCTCAAATTTTAGTAAGATATGTCAAAATTCAATTCACTTAAACTTTATATTGTGAAAAAGTAACGATGATGTATTTTTTTTTAATAAATAGATTGAATTACTTTTTATTTCTTTGTACAAAGGATTAATCACTTTTTAAATTTCTCAAAAATTTCAATTTTTTAATTAAATCTAAATTATTCTTTTATCTTAAACTATTTTTTTAATTGAACCCTTAAACTTCTAAATAATTTATATTTATATTTTTTATTGTAATTAATTTGTATTTATTTCATTAAAAATAAATAAAAAAATTTGTATTTTAGTCTCAAGATTAAAAAAGACCTAATTAACATTTTTAATACAGTTCAAATTAATAATTATTTAAGAAAAAAATAATCAAATACAAATCCAAACTAAATATATTTTTGATAAATTCATAGACTCAAAATCTGGATCGAATCTATAAAAAAAAACTATGATCTATTTAAAAATCTCTGTTTTATGATAGAATTGAAAGATCTATTTTAAAAATCTAAAATTATTTGAAATATCTACCAAATAATAAAACCTAATAAACAACGACCTATAGCGTATACAAAATCATCATCACATAAAAAATCAGACAATCAACCGACCTTCACATTTGCGGTTTATGTTTGCATGTGCACTGTTAAGTGGGCCCATGGCACGTACCCTTTTCCTTATGGGTCTATTGCCCTTGACCCCACCCCAAAATCTCTATATATTCACTTCCCTAGTTCCTTCATCTTACTAAAATTTCAAATACCCTCTACTAAGGGAAATCAATTCATCAAATTCTTCATCACCAATTTTTTTCCAATTATGGCTTCTTCAACTCAATTTGCTCTCACTTTGATTACCCTAACTGTATTCCAATTCCTAACAGGTAATTATCGAGACTCGATCCTCTGCAGTAAAATTTTCACGCAATTCAGTCTAAATTTTTATCATTCAACTTTTTAAAATTACACTAGAGTTAACCATTCGTATTAACATATAACATATCACACCAAACTACTTTGATTTTTTTTTTTATAATTATTTTGTATTTTTCGGATATTACGATGTTTGTGTCTTATGTTGTTGTCTTTTTTATACAATACAATAGTCTTATGTTGTTTTTTACATGTTAATGTTATTACTATTACAGGTTCTTATTCAACAACATTCACAATTGTTAACAAGTGCAGTTACACAGTTTGGCCGGGAATTTTATCCAGTGCCGGAACACCACCGTTCTCCACCACCGGTTTCGCTCTTCAACCCGGCGAATCAAATGTCCTCGCCGCACCACCTTCATGGTCTGGACGTCAAGAACACTCTGCTCTCAAGATCCCACCGGAAAATTCTCTTGCATAACCGGCGACTGTGATTCCTCCACCATTGAATGTGCCGGAAAAAACGCAATACCACCAGCAACATTAGCTGAGTTTACACTTAACGGCGACGGCGGACTTGATTTCTTCGACGTCAGTCTCGTCGACGGTTACAATCTCCCTATGTTGATTGAACCTCACGGTGAAACCAGCGGCGGTAACTGCACCGTGACGGGTTGTTCTGTAGACTTGAACGCGGCGTGTCCGATGGAACTGAAAGTAATGAGTAGTGAAGGCGGTGAGGGTGTCGCGTGTAAAAGCGCGTGTGAAGCTTTTGGGGATCCACAATATTGCTGTAGTGGCGATTATGGTACGCCAGCAACATGCAAACCGAGCTCCTACTCGCAATTTTTTAAGAGTGCGTGTCCACGCGCTTATAGTTATGCTTATGATGATGGAACTAGCACTTTCACTTGTGCTTCTGCTGATTATACCATCACTTTTTGCCCCACACCCTCCACAAGGTAATTTTATGGAATAATAATAATCAATTAATAAAAAATTAAATAAATATTTCTCTTTTAACCTTTTATGAATTTGGACAAAATTTAGTCTAAGTTCATTCTTTGGTCCAAATTCACTCAAACCAAACACATATTAGCGTTTTAGTTTAAATTCAGTGTCTTTTCGATTTTAGTTTCAATAATTTTTGTTTGAATTCAATTTATGCAAACAAACTAAAATTATATCTAAATTATTTATTAATTAATTTATGTTAGAGTTTCAATTCTTAGTTGTCAAAACGTGTTTTAAGATAGGAATATTGATATTGTGTTTTTTCAAATTATATTTTTTTAATTTAATTATTATGATAAAGTTTTTATTATATGTACTGTCCCATGCCAGATGTACTATTGATAATAGATTCCGTGTATGATTTAGTTTTTGCTAGCTAAATTTTTATTTTGTGTTCAAATTTTGAGTGTAACGTTTTGAAATTTTTGTGTTTGAATGTGAATGCAGTTCAATCAAGTCTGGGAATGAGAAATATCCAATCCCCGTGGCGGATGTGTCTGGTGTGTCTGGCGTTCGACATGTAAGGACAATCAACAATGTCGTGACGATTGTTGTTACCTTTGTTTTGATGGGTTTGGTGGTTGATCGGTTGTAACTGATCAATTTGTTGCTCCAATGTCATGAAACATGGCTGGTGAAAAATTTGGTGGGCTATGAGTTTCTGTCACAAAATTGCTTAATCAACTTGAATCCTCAGAATGTGGTTACTAGCAACTTGTTAAAGATTGCAACTTCTCAACTTGAGCAACCAAAAATTAATTTATTAGCTATTTTATTATTAGCAAAATTAATTAATCATTCTTATTATTATAGTATCTCTATGTAGGAAGTTCAAGTAGGAAGAGAATTAGGCAGGTAGGAAAGTTACATCAGCTCACAAATTTCACACCATTCATATGTTGTCCTCTATCTGAAGTGACAATTTGAGGCATTTTAAGAAATTTATAAAATAGTTAGTAGATCAATTTGCTCTCCAATTGTAATTATGAGCATAATTTTATTTTATTAAAATAAAGGAGGAGTACAATTTTGAATCGTTGTGCCTGTTATTTTCTTGCAACTGCTTCCTAATGAAACAAACTAGATGCGTGTTCTTTTGACTCCCTATTTTATTGTTGATTGATTCTGAGGATTGAATTATCACTTTCCTCATCTATAAAATTAATAACAATATATAACCTTAAACTTATTTTTTATCAAATTAGCTTGTATATCAATCATGTCATTGGATTCGAGTGACAAATTATTCAATAGTATAATAATGGCTTAATTACTAATTTGGTCCCTTATCTTTAATTTAGTTCTCAATTTGGTCCCTTATCTTTTAAACGTTTCAATTTGGTCCCTTATTTTTTCTGAAGTTCTCAATTTGGTCCATCCCGTCAAATTTTTCACTATTACCATTAAATTTGGACACGTGTCATCTGTCCAAGTGTGCCACGTGTCCAAAATTTTAAAAGACAATGGACTAAATTGAGAACTGCAGAAAAGATAAGGGACCAAATTGAGACTTGCAGAAAAGATAATTGACCAAATTGAGACTTTTAAAAGATAAGGGACCAAATTGAGACGTTTAAAAGATAAGGGACCAAATTGAGCGCTAAAATAAACATAAGGGACCAAAGTATGAATTAAGCCTATAATAATTTATTGGCTAGACTTTATTTACTTTGTGACTAAACTATGGATTACTATAGCCCCCTTCTTTAAGAATTGGAGTTTTAAAAAAATATAAAAAATAATCTTGTATATCCCATTGTAAAATAAAACTTCTTAAATTTTATATATTTGTATGAATTTAATGTTTATATACTATAAACAAATCATAATCAATTATAAGTATATATATTTGTACTATTATGTAATACTACTTCTGTCCTTAAATATAAGATTCTAGAGGCAAACAAGCTACAAGTTGCATCGCTATCCCTTTTTGAATAACAAATCCAATTTTCTTAAAAGCAACATTCATAACGGACACAATATTGCTATTCATAACCTTTTGAATTCTTTGTAGGAGACTCACATCCTCTTGTGTTAGGAAACCAAAAGTGTTAAACGCAAATGGTATGAAAGCATGTTGATTGTCAAACATGCTTTCTCATGTTAAGCCACTTTGCATGAAACAACATTCAGGGCTGCCTGTCCCACAGTAAAAGTTTCACTCCCCAATCCAACAAGTGGAGAAACTCCAGTCAAATCCACACATACATGCTTCCCGCCTACCTACCCATACACCATAACATCCGTCGGTCTAAGAGTCGATCGTCCTTCCTACGAATCAGTCAAAAAGTTCACAGGCGCCTCCTTTTTTACCGATATTCCCGCACGCCTAAAAGTATCAGAAAAGACATCCCGGACAAAGTCGTGCCTATATTTGAAACCTGGAAGCTCTCTGCAATGCACGATGTGCTCCCCAAAGTTATCCAGGCACGCCTTACGACAAATAGGGCAAACTTCATCAATAGGAAATAAAGGGATCATGGGACGATATTTAAGGATAGTGTGATACTCCACTGATGACATATGCTGATCTAATCCATCAATAAGAATAGCAAGAAGAAAATCTTGAGCATGTGCTGCTTGCAAACACCCAAAGACTGCTTTCTGTCTTGTGGTCATATTAAACTTAACTTACATGTCCTGAACAATTTTACCAAACAAAACATGCGCCAAAACTTAAGGGGGACGATGTCCTTCCTAGTAATATTGCTCAAATCAAAACTAGGAATCGTTTCATGAAAATCATCCAAAGCACTGCTAAAATCGGAGTCCACACTACGTACTCCACTATCTCTCAATATATGATCTTGTAACACCCATGATTGCACCCTTTAATCCACGAAAGCATATGAGGCAGGCTCTACTGCAGAGTACAAACCCAATCCTCCGACCTTAATATGTAAGGAAGCTAACCTCCATTAAAGGTCTCCAAAGAAAGGACCTCCACAAACCACAATGTCTTCATCTGCCCCACGCAACTCTTTATCAAACAGAATGGTTGCCTCCTCCATGTAAATCAGTTGACATGTCCTAAGACCGAAAAAAAGTTTGGCAATGCTCATGCATGATCGAAGTAGAAGAAGCCCACTTTGGGGATCCATTAATTGAGGAAGAAGATGCATTAGTTCAACAGCTTTGACAGCTCTCTTCATAGCCACCCTTGCTATAAAACCTCTATCTCGACTAACAACCCCTCCCTAGAATCCCCTTCAACAGTCTCATTATCAAGATACCAAGCATGGAGAAGAAGCCTGCAATTGTCTCTGATCGTATGAATAAGAGGGTGTAACACAAGAGCAAAAAGGAGAAGAAGCTTGATAATTGATATTATTTTTATAATTTTATCATTTAAGAGAGAGAATTAGTTAATGTTTTTTAATGTATTTATTAGAGATTGAAGAAAAATATGCATTTTAATTAGGGGTATGGTGTGGTAAAAAAATATTTAATGCCCTTGAAAATATGAGAGAAATCTTATAAAATGGGACAAAGAAAAATCTCTAAAGGGTCTTATAATTAGAGACAGAGATAGTAGGATTAAAGCTAAATATTGAAACAATTAGATTTAATCTAGTAGTGAGGGTTTAGGTAGAATGTATGAGGTTCAAAGTTTAATCCTCATTAGCCACATTTCTTTTTTCTCTCACCATCAGTTTAATCTGGTTCAAGGGATAGTTATTAGTTATTACATCGGTTTCGGCCCCCTTCCAATTACAAATCTAATTGTCAATTTTAAATTACAAAGTGATATTTTGTGGAACATTGTCCACTATGGAAGGATCCTTGCTTTTTTTTAACTACATCGGAGTGACGTTGTGGAAAGTTTTTGTTCCAGCATAACACATGCTTCTCCAAACAATCTAATTAACCCTTTTCAAACAAGCACTTTCCACGTTTGGCTTAGGTGTACTAACTGTTTTCCAAAGTGGTTTAATCAAAATTTGGCAATGGTTATAAATGGATAAGATAAGATCATTAAGAAAAATCATCAACTTTTCAATACCTCTTTAATTTGCAAGTAACTTTGGCATGTTAACTAATGGGCTTAATAGTAAAGGTAGATTTCCCATTGCAACTTGGTCACCCAATTGATTAACAAGAAGCCTACAACTTTACCAAAACTTTTGGCATGATCAACCCTACATTATCCAATTGTTCATCTATTGACAATGTTCTGAATCCAACTCCAACTGTACAGAGTCTCATCCCTAGCTTGTTGCTTTTCATGGTTATAATTTCTTTTGTAAAATAATATTATAAAAGATTTTTTTCATATGTTAAAGTGACTACGTCACTGCCTAAATATATGCCTTCTTATTATCATATGTGCATGGTTGAGTTAAATAAAAAGGAATTAATTTCTTTTCTGTCATAAAAGAAGCCCATCTTTTTCAAAAAAAAAAATATAAGTCTATAAGATCTAGATTTTTTTTTATAATAGCACAATTCATACAACAATTCTTTAAAAAATACTAACTCACAATTAGTTGTTTTTTGTTGGACAAATATGCACCAGCCACACAAATCAGTGCAAAATTACAAATCCCTATTTATATACCGACATCCATTAATATTAATGTTGAAGGTAAAAAATATGGACAATTAATAATTTTTATCATGTGAAATACTCAGGGTCGGTTCCAAAAATTTGGAGATCATATATCAATAATATAAAAAATGAATCATTTAACTAAAAACGATACAAATAGAATATATAGTACTCTCCACTACCAAAAAAAAAAAGGATATATAGTACTCTCTTAATTTTTTTTATTTTTTTTAACTACAAGTATCCGGCCTACTCAACTATCTAATATGGTTCAATGGTCAGTTTCCTTCAATAAAACAAACATCATTTTGCAAGTTTCAGATGATTCACACAATAACTTGACAAATTAAAACAATTAACCACCCTAATCAGTATTTTCTACTAAAACCCATGCCTAAAAATATTTCAAATGATCCTAGCTAGGATACCATGAGGAAACACCCATTCAATACCTAATCAAGGAAGAATAGTATATCAAATAGGAGATATTTTGTTATAAGAGATGACCAATTTTTTTTCAGAATGGCAAATATATAATATTTTTCTTTTTGGAAACTCGGTATCCGACCCAATGACCGACTGATCTGAGAGGATCAATCTCACCATCCATTTGCGGGGGCTCTGTTTAAAGCAAGAGTTTTTTTTTACTTTATATAGAATAAAAATATAATATGAAAATATAGAGAAAGTACACAAAATTAAGAGACGACTAAATAATCCGCCGACTGAGACGATGATGGAAAGTGGAAACAATTTCAAACGATATTTAATTCAAGTAGGCTACACAAATCTAATCTAATTTTTGGATGCTGCTAGTAGTCATTAAATTATATTATATCATCATTTTTATCAGGTAACATATAAATCATTTTTGAGAATAATAAAATGCTATAAGTCTTTTTCCATAAAAAAAAATATAAATCACTTTTGACATCAAACTTTAGATCAGCCGCTGATTCAAATCAAATATTTAGCATTTTAAGAAGGGTGCATGCAGCAAAGTAAAAAGGAATTTGGAAAAAGAAGAAAGAAATCTTATCCACATGGTACTTTACACGGCATGTAAACTGATCAAACAACCAAAACACGTTGACAACAGTTGTGAAATCATGTCTTCAACTATATATAAGAAGATAGACCTATCTAAAACAATCAATAAATCACCAATTCACTCTCTAAAATTTTGGAGTTGGATATTTATACCTTTAAAATTTGTAAACAGGTAAAAAAAATTAAAACTAATTTTAAATTATTTCGAATAATTGATTCTTACGCTCAGGAACGAACCTACTCTTAAATGAGGGATAACACTGCACATGCACACCCTAAAATTTTACTAATTAAACCGCTTATTTTTAAATTACACCTTGATAGTTTTAAAAATTTTAATAAAAAATAATAATAATAATAATATGACGTGTAGGTTTGACATGTCATCTTTAAAGTGTACAATCAAATGCTTATATGGTGATGAGGACTAGAAATAGAGAAACTTGGAATTACTAGAGAAGACAGGCAAATGCAAAAAAAAATTAAAAAATTACAAGGGAGTAAAAATCCTATTAATTAACTCTAATTTTAAATTATGGACCTTAAAATAATAATTATAAAATCAAAGGTTGAACAAGTTTTTTTAATTTTAGTCTATATAAAACATTCTAATTTTTATAATATTTTAAACACTAATTCAAAAATCATTAGACATTAAAAAAAATAGCAGCTATGAAAGCTCCATTCTCATTCATTAGACATTAATGCCATTAACATTTTGATGAATAAGGAAGGAGACTTGCATTTAAGAAAACAAGAAAGCAATCTAGACCATTTTTCTCTAGTAGAAGCCAAAATATAATGGCAAAATATTGTTTTTAAACATAATTCTAAATCTTTTAAAATTCGGTCCATAACAAATACAACCACAAGCATGATTACAATTACAAATGTGCATGGTATGCTGCATAGTTTAATATTGAACTAAAACAATTAATTAGTAAATTAGACCACTAATAGTGTTTAATTGTGTGCCACAAACAAATTTAGGAAAAAAAGAACACGGGTTATGTTGGATCAGATAATGCTGCTTCTTTATTAGGTGCTGAAGTTTGACTGCATTTGAGTACTAATTACTCTATTAAATTTGAGATTATATGAGACTCAAAATTCTCTAAGATACTTTTGGTTAAGACCAAAAATAAAATAATTGTATATCTATGTCAAGGTCACACTATCTAAAATGGTGTTAGGTTACTCCCGTCGCAATCGTATCCACACATGTCTCAATTTAACCACGTCAATTTTGGCGTTTTGCATACATCAACCCACTAATTTCCTTAGATTAATTTTTTTTGAAAGGTAGATTAATGTATTTATTGACCACTTTATGGAACCGATCCATCCATATTACACGTAAAATTTGGTATTTGTACCCTCACAATGGTCAAAGATTGCCTTCACATGTTCGAAAATCTTGGAAATGAAACATGTATAGCAAGAGCTAATAACATTACTTAATTTTGACCGGAAGAATTAATAACAAAAGGACCTATAATAATTACCGTAAACAAATCAAAGAACCTAAAATAGTAGCAATAGTACCTTAATTGTGTATATATTGACCAACAGGATCATAACCTAGGTCCAATTATTGACAAGATAATTTTTTAGCTGATCATGGATCAAATTATTAGAATTTTTTTTAATGCAAAATAATGATATTTTGTTATTAAACACTTATTATTAGTAAATTATTTTATGCTTAAAAAATGAAGTTCCTCTTTTTTAAAATCCCACTATACTAATGCCAATAAAAATAGAAAATGAGAGACCCAAAGGAACTTTTGTTTTTTAATTGAGTGTGATGGGTTGAACCATTTGGTTAGGCTTAATGAGAATTCATTATCCTTAACCATTTGGCTACATAATTGATATCTCATCAGACAATTAACATGTGGTGAAGGTGAACCACTTATTTCTGAAATGCAAATGATAATGAATGTAGTTATCTCTCTCATGCTTTTTCATCTGACTGCTATCTCTTTAGAGAAATGCTATTGTCACACTCTCTATCACACTCCACTAACACACACCAATCATAATTAGCCACATCATCCCTCTCTTTTTAATTTTTTCACTTGTTAACTGTGTTGGGGATAAACCAAGCAAAGGGTACTAACAAAGAACAAAAATAGAAGAGAGAATTCTGAAAGGAAAAGGAATAAGAAAAAATGAAAGATTATTATTCATCCACTAGGGGCAAAACTATTTATACAAGTGGGGTTGCTTTCAATGTAAGCAACAACATTTAACAAACTTATCTTCTAAGTAACTACCTAATACAAACAAAACTAACTAACTATCTATTAACTACTAAAAGCTAATAACAGAAAATAGCAACTGCATAACTGTCAAAAACAGCTCATCACTTAACAGTCAATACTGGCACAACATGAGACTGTTCTGAGAACGTTCGGAGAACGTGCTTCTACAAACATCAGAGTTTGAATTAAAACCAATACTCCCTTTTAATTCAAACTCTCAAAGCACACAATCCCTATCTTTCTTCTGAGCTTAAGAAAGTGATCTCTCTTGACAACTTTGGTGAAGATATCAGCCTGTTGATCCTCACTTGAACAAAACTCCAATTTCAATTTTCCTTTACTGACTTGGTCTCTAAGGAAATGAAATCTGGTTTCAATATATTTGCTTTTGCCATGGCTAATTGGGTTCTTAGCCAGGTTGATTGCTGACTTATTGTCAAGCCTTAGTACAACTGTGATGTCTTCTACAATGCACATTTCACTAAGTAGTGATTGTAACCAATTTGCTTGACAAGAAGCTAGAGAACCTGCCACATACTCTGCTTCACAGCTTGAGAGAGCTATTACTGACTGTTTCTTGGAACACCATGAAACTGGAGCTCCTTGAAATTTGAATAGGTAACCACTGCATTTTCTGAAACCTTGCATAACAAGAAAACTATTAATTCTCTTGTTCCATGCTCTAGGGGCCTGCCTTAAGCCATACAATGCTTTGTACAGTTTCAACACCTTGTCATCCTTACCCTTCAGCTCAAAACCTGGAGGTTGCTTAACATAAACATCTTCCTCTAAGGGTCCATTTAAGAATGCTGACTTTACATCTAGATGAAATAAGGGCCATCTTCTACTACAAGCTAATGCAATCACTAGCCTAATAGTTTCATGCCTTGCCACTGGTGAGAACACTTCATCATAGTCTAACCCCTGTCTCTGCAGAAAACCTTTGGCTACAAGTCTTGCTTTATACTTGATTATCTTGCCTTCAGGGTTTTGTTTAGCCTTATACACCCACTTCAAATCAATTGCTTTCTTGTCTGATGGTAGATCACACAAATCCCAGGTCTTGTTCTTCTCAATTGACCTTAACTCTTCATTCATTGTTTCCTTCCAGACATTACTCTTCAATGCAGCTTTCACATCTATAGGCTCAGTGTCAGCTAGCATAGCATAATGTACAATTTCCCCTGCATTATCTACTTCACTGTCTGGAATTATTTCACAATCAGCTAGTCTTCTAGGAATTTGAATGTTTCTCTGAGGTCTTGGTATCTGAGAACGTTCTGAGAATGTTCTTCTACACACATCAGAGTTTCTCTGAGGTCTTGTAGGTGTAGTTCTGTCATCATCATCACTTGAGGTGTGCATATCTTCATCAAGGAATGTACCATGATTCTGATTCACAAATGTAGCTGGTTCATTGCTTTAAGTTGAATCATCATCTAAGTCCACTTCACAAGCTTTCTTAGAAGTTGATTTTTGTTTCCAATCCCAGTTATCATTCTCAATAACCTTCACATCTCTACTGATTTCAATCTTGTCAGTGATGGGATTGTATAGCCTATAAGCACCTGTTCTGTGATATCCTACCAATATCATAGCTTCACTCTTGTCATCTAGTTTCTTTCTCTTGACATCAGGGATATGCTTATAGCACAGGGAACCAAACACCTTCAAGTGTGACACACTTGGCTTAACTTTTGACCAAACCTCTTCTGGAACTTTATCTACCAATCTCTTTGTAGGTGATCTATTGAGAATATACACTGCAGTGGCTACTGCTTCTCCCCAGAATCTCTTTGGCAACTGCTTCTGCTTAACCATGCTTCTAGCCATGTTAAGTATGCTTCTATTTTTCCTCTCAGCAAGACCATTATGTTGAGGAGTGTATGGTGCTGTAACTTCATGAATTATGCCTTGTTCCTTGCAATAATTCTCAAACTCAGTTGATGTATACTCACCTCCACCATCAGTTCTCAACACTTTGATTGGCTTTCCACTTTGCTTCTCAACTAGTGCTTTGAATCTCTTGAACACATCAAAGGCTTCACTCTTGACCTTTATGTGATACAACCATGTCATTCTAGAGAATTCATCCACAAATGTCATGAAATATTTGTTTCCACCAGTAGATAACACATCAATAGGTCCACAAATATCTGAATGTACAACATTCAACACCCCACTTGCCCTCATTGGTAGATGATTTTTGAATGAATCCCTTGATTGTTTTCCTAATAGGCAGGTAGTACAAGTTTCTACAGGAGCTATAACACTAGGCGGACCTAACACCATATTCTTTGAATTCAATAGTGACAAGCTTTTGAAATTCAAGTTTCCATACCTTTTGTGCCATAATTCACTGTCTTTATTCTCTGTTGATGCAGCTAGGCATTCATGTTCAACAGCTTTCAATTGTGTCTTGAAGGTCCTGTTCTTGCTTTGATTTGACTTAAGGATCAAATTCTGCTTTGAATCAAACAGCTTCAGTGTTCCATCTTCCAAAACCACCTTGAATCCTTTGTCAAGTAACTGACCTACACTCATCAAGTTACACTGCATACCAGGCACATACAAGACTTTCTCAATCACTGATTTCCTTCCATTCTTTCTCTGAATGACTACATTCCCAATTCCTTTAGCATCAATGGATTTACTATTAGCAAGCTTGATCTTTGTGTTGAGGCAATTGTCAAAATCAGTCAAAATGTTTGTGTTTCCAGTCATATGGTTTGAACAACCTGTATCAAAATAACATTCCATAGATTCTGTAGTTTCATCAGTGAGAGTCACCATGAAGCTCACATCATCATCTGAATCCTTGTTCTCTGCCAATTTTGCTTCTTCAGCATTTTTCTGATTTTTGTTCTTCTTTTCACTTCCACATTCACTTGCATAATGTCCAAATTTGGAACATCTGAAGCATTGAATGTGAGATTTATCTTTCTTCTTTGAACTATTCTTCTGTTTCCCTCCTCCTCCACTTGAGGATTCAGGTTTATCTTCAACACAATCCTTGCCATTCTTGTTCTTTTGCCAATTTTTCTTGTGGTTCTGAAACTTCTTGAACTTTGCATACAAAGCTTGCTCATCTTCTTTGCCTTGGTCTTTCTCACCATGCTTCATCTCATGAGCCTCTAATGTACTCTGCAAATCTTCAAGTTTCACCTCACTTAGGTCTTTAGTCTCTTCAATTGTCACAACAATGTGATCAAATCTTGAAGTTAAGGTCCTAAGCACCTTTTCCACAGTTTCTTGTTCTTCAAGATTACTACTACAGTTCTTCATTTGATTAGTGAGTGTCACTAACCTTGTGAAGTAATATGAAATCTTTTCATCATCTTTCATCTGCATCAGTTCATATTGCCTCTTTAATGCTTGTAATTTTACCTTCTTTACTTTAGCATCACCACCATAGCTCTTCTGCAATATATCCCAAGCAGCTTTTGAAGTTTCTGCATCAGCAATCTTCTCAAATACTTTTGAATCTACACACTGATGAATCAGAAACAAACCTTTGTTGTCTTTCTTCTTGGCCTCTCTGAACGTTGTTCTTTGTTCTTCATTTGCATTGGCAGGGAGTGCAGCAACACCTTCATTCACTTGTTCATACACTTCTTGAAAAGTGAATATTACCTTCATTTGCTTTACCCATGTATCCCAATTCTTTCCATCAAATACTGGGAGATTTGCATGAAAATTATTGTTTCCGGCCATGGTTGATTGCAGTGATCAACCAACAAGTCCTGCTATACCAGAAAGACTTGGAGAAGATCAAGTCTTGATCACTTTCTTGATCAAGGTCTCTTGGAACGAACAATGCTCTGATACCACTTTGTTGGGGATAAACCAAGCAAAGAGTACTAACAAAGAACAAAAATAGAAGAGAGAATTTTGAAAGGAAAAGGAATAAGAAAAAATGAAAGATTATTATTCATCCACTAGGGGCAAAACTATTTATACAAGTGGGGTTGCTTTCAATGTAAGCAACAACATTTAACAAACTTATCTTCTAAGTAACTACCTTAGCTACCTAGTACAAACAAAACTAACTAACTATCTATTAACTACTAAAAGCTAATAACAGAAAATAGCAACTGTATAACTGTCAAAAACAGCTCACCACTTAACAGTCAATACTGGCACAACATGAGACTGTTCTGAGAACGTGCTTCTACAAACATCAGAGTTTGAATTAAAACCAATAAATTGGTTGTCCCAGTTGAGCAATATGCACACGCAAAAACAAAAAACAAAAAACGAAGTGCACAGGCTCCATGCTCCTTTCAATTTGTCTCACACAGATTCCACCATTATTGATTCTAAAGAATCCATTTACGGTCAATCAAATTGAAGGCAAAGATTAAAACTATTAACAAAAACAAACCCAGATTGAAAATCTTTTAATGGGGTTTAATGAAAAGATTCAAACTTTGATATATCAATTAAAAAGGGATTGTGCTGTGGGTGTTGAATTGTGAAAATCGAAACCTTTAATGGAGTCTAATGAAAAAGATTCAAACTTTGATGGATGGATTGAAGAAAAAAAGTGACGAAAGATTGAAGGCAGTGAATATGAGATTTTGTTCACTACAACTTTGTATCAAAGTAAAAAATGATGTTTGTCCAGAAACATGTTTTTATGGTAATTTTTTACAGATTCCGTGGTTTAATCTTGAACTTGAAGATGAAGACGAATTGCACACAGGGAGATGGAAACCTTTTTTTTTTCTTTAAAATTTAATCCAAATAATAATAAATTGTTGTTACTCACAATCAGGTTGAAACCGTAGCTAGTTAAAGAGTGAAATAAAGTTGATGACATGGTTAATTATGATTGATGTGTGTTAATGGAGTGTGATAAAAGAGTGTGACAATAGCACTTCTCTTCTCTTTAATAGATAAAAAATATGCTATAATCATGCATCTATGAACTAAGACTATTTTGTTAAATCCAACAATCTATGAATTTTTAAAAAATAAAAAATGAACGAGATTTGCATACAATACAATAAACTGATAACCTAAAGGCATAGGCGCGGCTTTAGACCGTAGCATTATCCATTTGAATTTGATGTACGTACATAACATAAGAATATATATTCCAAATCATATAAACAAAATAAAAAAATATCTAATATCTAATACAATATAAGAAAGTTGTTGTACCTGGAGAAGACAAAATTGCCCTTGCTTCAAATGCTGCCATTTGGCAAAAATGAGGGCATTTGATGTCCAAAAAATTTGAAACTGAACTAAATGCAAAAGTAACCAAGCCATTTTTCAAGCAAACCAAGCCATATTTACAACATGTGAGAGAGCAAGTCACTTTCAATTGAGCCATCCTTCCAAATGGACCAAGCCGGTTGGGAGAAATTAATAAAAAATTGCTTCAGTTCCAACTTTTGTCTTGCTGAAAAGTGAAAACCACCTTTTTGTGAGACAGCTACATACTGACATTGAAATGCAACTGTACCTTTAGCCCACAACAATACCTCATCACACTTTCAACTCCATTTCTCTTCTTTCTCAAAAACGAAAGAACCTCTGTAAGTGGGAAAGCTACACAGAGAAGGTAACTTTATGTTCTTCTTCATTCATTTTCAAACCTTCTTCTTCATCTTCACTGCTAAATCTCATTAATTTCATTATATGATTTTTATTTGGAATGTCTAATTTTTGTGTTTATGTTTACAAAATCAGGTTCTATTCTCAATCAAATCCTTCAACCGGTTTTAAGAACATCAAACGGCATCCTCCGGTGGCTTCTTCGGCTTCTTCAAATAAAAAGGTTTCAAGTTCACAAATTAGGGTTTCATTGGGTAAATTAATTTTCCGAACTTCCAATTTTTAATTTTCCCCTTCTTGAGCTAGGTTTGATTTCCCCTTTCTGTGATTTTTCCTCTTCGAATTTTCATGATTTTTTTTTTTGGAATTTTGTCTTCTATTTTTTTTACAAACTCTGGAAGTTTGTCTTTGAAAGCAGCAACCTTTGTAGTTTATTTTTTATTATATTCATGGGTATTTCATTTGTAGTTATTAATCATGATTGTATTTCATAGATATTTACTACTCTCATGCTTAGGTTAGATATATGATCGTATTCTATGCTATTATGTGAGTGAAGATCCATTCCTCTTGCTTCAACGTTAGATATATATGAGAGGATGAGAGATATATGATTGTATTCTATGCTATTAGAAAATGAATTTGGAAGTAGATGTTCTCTCCCTAATTTTCTCTTTCTATTCAATTTTCTGAAATTTTCTCTTTGAAAGCAGAGGTTCAAAAGATATTGCCAACATAATCACATTCAAAAACAAAGTATACTATTAAGCAAAAGTTTCTTTATCCACTATTGAAGGTGAGGCGTATGATTTTTTAAAAGGTATGCAAGTGCCTTTCAATAAAGTTTTCACAAAGTGCTATTCAAAAGTGATTCATAATTAGTGGTGGAGGCTACTACATCAAATTGATGTAGAACTTTCTTAATATAATTGTTCTTTGATTCAAATTGTTTCTATTTTAAAAGGAATTTCTTTATAGTTGTTTATTTATTGATGGTTTTTTATACCTTTTTATTTGTATTTATTGATTTCTATATTGTTTTAATTTGATGAATGACATATCCACATTGTATGCATCTTAAACTTTGATGCATATGATTTTTTTTATTCAGGGGCTGTTTTGTGTAGGTAGGAATTGTAGGAACATTTCTTAATAACATGTTTCTTAATTTCATAACAAACTGAGTCACAACACCTTATGAAGATACTTTTGTATGGATTTGATGTATAAGAATGGATATACTTTTGATTGGGTAAATTCATGTGTGCATATTTGGACTGTTTTATGAAATTTCTCAAATCAGGAAATTCAAATTGAATTATGGTGTTGTTTGATTCTGGTGTTATGAAGCACACTACATTTAGTAGTTTTCTCATTCTCCTCCTCACCATTACATGTCTATGTGTATGATTTGACTTTGAAAGATTTCAAAGCCGCATCATAACACCAGAACCAACTTACTTTTCAATTCCTTCTATATTTCAATGTTGACAAATAGTGGTTATAGCAGTGATATAGTATAACATAATTTTAACAAATTGTTATTTCGGCGATATGTGACTGTAAGTGTAATTTTATAGAAACTGGATTGAAAAATTACATGAAAAATTTTGTAGTTACTATAGGACTGATTTCTTATGTTTTCTTTTGGTATTGACAGTGTGACTGCAATTATAAGCATATCTCAGCATTTTTGGAATCATTAACAGAATGATCATTTTATGTGGGATTTCAACATAGAACAATCGTAAAAGGAAGAATGAGAAGAAAGTATCTTGGACCAAATTCTGCAATGTGAGTATATTTTAAAAATTACGAATTAGTATTTTTGTAATCTCTTTATAATGATGTTAAAGTTTCATTTAGTGTTAGCCATGACAAACTGTCATAATTCCATATATATGACGATTGTTCTGATTTAAGGTTTATGAAGGAATACCATGCTAATATATAAAGGTAACTGATATACCATTAGTTTTAATAAGGTTTTTTCTTTCAAAATTTTAATTTCATATTCAATCTATAAACTTTTTCAACGGTGAGTATTCTTTCATTATTTGTTCAATTTATGCCTCCAACTTAAGAGATTAGTTGAAGCCTATCTCATTTTCATAAGTGTTAAAGTCTCTTTTTAATGGAACTAAGTACTCTATGTAACTTGAGTAGTTAAATTAAGCTGAAATTACTTAGTTACTATCCGTGCCTTTTATTTCCTCTCATGTCTACATCAAGCTGACCATGCTGCAGTTGATTATGTTTTTTATGCAACATACTTGCCAGCATATTAAGCATAGGTTTTGGTTCATGTTGAATAAGTCAACAACTTTCACTTGCTAAGCCACTGACAACCACCTTATAGAGTGGTTATTTTTTTATGGTTGTACTTGATATATAAATATAATAACCTTCCTTTGTGAGAGGCATTTAATGCACCAGACTACTTTATCCAAGTTCACAAGCAAACCAATATAACTCTGAATATGTTAAAGCTGCTAACCTGCAAAAGTCTTCCTTTTTTACAGCTGCATACCTGCATAATAACCTTTTTTTAAGTGTACTAACATCCCTATGTATTTTAATATTAACATAGGTTTTCAAATTCAAATTTTGACACCAAAAATATTCCCACCAAAATGAAAATGTTAGTAAAATTGAAATCTGAGATACTTGAAAATATGAAATTCAAAGTTGGTGCCAAAATTGAAAGTATTTTAGCTATTTAATCAAAGAAAAAGAAAGTACAAGCAAATTGAATCATTTTATGGTACAAGATTAAATTTTGACACTGATATAGAAACTTAGAATGGTAGATGCTTTGGGGGATGATGATGCCTAATTCAAGTATTTTGTTTTCAATGTAGTTTGATTGGTATTTGCTATTGCTATTGTTTTCAATGTATGGTGACCTCTAAGTTAGAGTTGCATAATAGAAGTGATATGTATGTAGCTGGTATCTATAGAAACATTCTTTTATCAATGGTGACCTCCAACTCATCACAAATAAGCCTCCAAATTAGTAAAACTAAAAAAAATTATGGACAAATTTTGATTTAGATTGTGTTCTTTTGTCGTTTGGAAGAGAACATTGTTATGAGCACAATAAGAAACTTTACTTCCATGTGTTTTTTATAGGAAATTTGGGAGCAGAAGAATCTGGATCAGAGAGCAGCAACAAAGGGTTATTTTTTCATCTTTAATCTATTTTCTGTTTTTGTATTGAAACCCAAATATTTTATTCTATTGAATTTAAAACTGATTTGAAGCTCTAATTTTCCATTAAACTCACGGTCAATCGAAACATGCACACTATATTGATAACCAAGCAATAATACCAACATACTACTGAAAAATCTAGCTAAAAGTTTAAGTGAAAATTATAAATTAATCATTGTAACATTTTGATATCTGTCATATAACTTATAATTGTTTGGTATTGGCAGCCATCAACAATGGTGTTCAATGACATGGTTAATGAATTATGAAATGGTAGAGAAAATCCAGATGGTGCTGATCAAGGTTTCATAGCTAGCTACTTTCCTGAGTTGCTTGATAAGCCACTGTTTCACCCTCCTTCAAATGGTACCAAGCTTGACGGAACATATAGGCTTCCTTTAGGTTATCAGATGGATGCTTCTTACTACTGTAAGTAAATTACAACATATAGGTTCTTTAAATAATGTAATATTCACTTATGAAATGGCTCATTGTAATTGTATGTAATTTTGTGCTAATATTCCTTTCTGATTTCCTTGGTATCCTGATGGAATAGTAAGAGCTATGTCTGTGTTTTTATATGCCTTCTGTTGTGCTCCATTTTGTGGATGTCTTTGGTGAGGATTGTGGCAGGTCTTCAATTATCTCTACAAAGGGAAGCTTTTCTTCCAAGATTTGCAGAATGTTATCCACACTCTTGGTTTTAACAAGTTGTTTTGAGTTGTACAATTGGGCATAACATAGAATGCTAGGAGAAGACCAAGAAGTGAAAGTAAAACTTGATGACAAGCTCATGAAAATTGAGCATGATGGAAAATCAGAGTTGGGAGAGGTTTTTGTCATTTGTTTTGTGTTGAAGACCTGACTCTTGGAAGATTAGTATTTCCTTTTGTTTAAGCAATTGTTATGTGTTTACATATGTGTGTACACATATGGGTATGCTTATGAAGTTCCTTTATCATAATTATTATTCAAGCAGTGAATTAGAATGTTCCATTTGATACCATATTTTTATTACAAGTGAACTTTAACTAAATACCCATTTTATGTGAAACAAAATATTTGATATCAAATGTCCAAATACTAAATAAAATTATCAATTTTCAAATATTTCATAAAGTTGCAGTTGTATAAATCTATAAACTACATGCATAATCAATTTTCATTAAGTTGTAACTTTAAAAGTTCTTAACTAAAAATAAAAAATACGCGTAACGTCTCGACCCGTCCGATAGGACGGGTTATCTACTAGTAATCTACCTATAGGCTATAACTTTGGTTTGGAGTTTGAACTTTGAAGTTATGAGTACAAGAAATTACGATGGAGGCATATTGAAAATTCTCAATCCTTGAAAGGGGACCCGTACAAGAAAAGGATGTGAATGTTTATTATGCTAAAAAATCCTTAGCCAAATTAATAGACAGTGAAGTGAAGGTTTTGGACTATGGTGCAATGATTTTGGGACATATCAACGAGAATTCAAACATCAAGATTCATGTGGCATTATTGTCCTTTTAACGATTCCCCATTAGTGCACCTGTCTTGTCCACGTATTTAAACTTTGAGATTTTGGAGTTTAGTTGTCACTTTCTTTGGTGGAATTGGCGGAATCAGCAGCTAGGTTCACTGTGATATTTTTTTTCATCCTCACGGGTACGGATATAGGTACTTAGGTACCCATAGCGCATGAAGACAAAGATTGTCACCCATACGGATATGAAGATGGATACGAATATTTTTTCAAACTGCAGGTATAGGAATGGAGACTATAATACCCTATCTATTGTCGTCCCTAACTCTTTGAATGATCATTTGCTAAAAAAATTAATGGACCATATGTACAAAAGCTTATTTTAAAGGCCCATTGTGTCTCTTTATTATGAGATTTTCTTTTTGCACCCCACAGTTTCTCAAGCGCCACATAAAATGGAGAGTGAATTTTCTTCTTTGAGATTTTCTTAATTTTCCTCAATTGTTACACATCTACCATTCAATTCAATCTCCTATATTCTTAATAAAAAGAAAATCTCATAATAAAGAGACACAATGGGCCTTTAAAATAAGCTTTTGTTCATACCATCCATTAATTTTTTAGCAAATGATCATTCGAAGAGTTAGGTATGGGAATTGGAGATTGATTTTTTCTCAAATGACTCATTGTGTCTCTTTATTAAGAATATAGGAGATTGAATTGAATGGTGGATGTGACAATTGAGAAAAATTCAATTGAGAGAATCCACTCTTTGTAAAATGACCAAAATATCCCTCTCGCTATCTAGGTAACATAGTTCGCTGGATATGTAGTGAGCGACATTTTTTTTACCTAACCCAGCGTCTGCATCCATGACGCCCTCAAATGAAATAACACATTTGTTTGAACCACCCCCCATTTAATTGTCTAAGTAGCAAACCACCCCCAGTTTGCTATCTAACTACATAACACAAATGATGTGTGGTATGCAACTCACTATACAGTTTGTGTTAGTTCACTGTTTTTTATTTATGTTATCTTAATTTCAATGTACTAAATTGTTGTTCAAAAGTCCATGTTTAATCTTTAGATTTCTGGTATAAAAGGTGTTCACTGGTTAAGCAGGGAATTACAAGATGGTTTGCGGGGGTAACTAGCGACCTGTGTAGGGTTTCACTAGCTAACCAACAAACCCTTTTGTTATAAGTTATGTAGAAACATAAACAGGAAAAGGTAAATTGAATAAAAGTTGACTAAGTTTGAAGTGTAGGCAGCGAACTATTTTTTTTTAGTGTTTGAAATTTTACACACTCACTACTTAACTAATAAAGGGGTAAATTTAGAAACTCGGGAGCTTGAGAAGCTCAGAGGTGCGGAAAAGAAATTTTCTTTTATTATTATGGGAATAAGAAATTTTTTCAGTTTGAATTGGTTTAAATTATTGGTTTAATTGGATTTTTTTATCCGCTTACATCCCTACCCGTAGCATTAGCCGTGGAATGATTACAGTAAAATATAGAGACACTAGATAGATAGATAGATATTTAAATCAAGTGATCCAATAATATTAAGCCACATAACCCGATCGCAACAACACCAAATCATTACATAGCACCAGATATTTTGACCGACATTGCCATTTTTGTTCTTTTCCCCTTCTTCCTCTCGTTCTGTTTCAATTTTACACTATCACATCACATCACATTCACATTATCACTAACCAACAAATAATCAAGTGTTTTCTTTTCAACAAAGAGTAAAGGTCAAAATTTCTTTTCACCCCATTACTCTTCTGTTATCTTTTGTTTATCCCCTCTCATAAATAGCATGCACCTACCAACATTCATATTCCCTCCACCACTCCCTCCTAATCCTCTTCTTCTCTCTTTTTTTCCCCAGAAAAAGAGTCATAATAATAATATATACATACTATACTATAGTATTTTATAATAATATACTATACTATAGTACAATATCACATATTCTATTTCAATTGTTTTCTTAATTCTCACTCAATTCTAATTTCACAATCCAAAATGGGTCTATTCTTACATAACAAACATCATCCTCAACCCTTCTTATGTTTCTTAATCTTCCTCATTTTCAAAGGTAAATTTCAATTCTTTCATTAATTCTTATCTTATGTTATGTCATGTTTCTAATTTCTACTCCATCTTTAATTATAAACAAAATTGTATTTTTCGGATTAATTAAATAACTAGTAAATTTAATTTATATAATGAATTAGAAAAGTAGATTTTTGCTTATAATTAAGAACGGAGAAATTATTATTTTTAATAAAAGTATATTTAATTTTTCTTTTTCAAATGCAGTGATTTCAGTTTCAGGGGCAACATTTATGTTTATAAACAAGTGTGAATACACAGTATGGCCAGGAATATATGGAAAACCAGAACTTGGAACAACCGGTTTCGAATTAACAAAAGCAACTTCCAGAACCTTCCAAGCACCAACCGGTTGGTCCGGTAGATTCTGGGGACGAACCGGTTGTCATTTTGATTCCACCGGTCACGGAACATGCTCAACCGCAGATTGTGGCTCCGGCGAAATCTCCTGCAACGGCGCAACAGCTTCACCGCCGGCAACACTCGCCGAATTCACACTAGGAACCGGTTCAATGGACTTCTACGACGTTAGCCTCGTCGACGGTTACAATCTTCCGATGATGGTGACTACCAGCGGCGGTACAGGTTCCTGTGAGGTCACTGGCTGTAGCTCCGATCTTAATCTTAAGTGTCCGTCGGAATTGAAGGTTGAAGGTGGTGGCGCGTGTAATAGTGCTTGTGGCGCGTTTGGTAAACCGGAATATTGTTGTAATGGCGCGTTTAGTAATCCTGACACGTGTCATCCTTCTGTGTATTCTCAAATGTTTAAAGCTGCTTGTCCTAAAGCTTATAGCTATGCTTATGATGATGGAAGTAGCACTTTTACTTGTTCTGGTGCTGATTATTCAATCACATTTTGTCCTACTTCTTCATCTAGGTAATTTAATTAAATTATTTTAGGCTATAGTTTACTCTATTGGTTTTTTATTATAAACGAAAAAATTTTTATTAAATAATTGATGTACTCCCTCCGTCCCAAATTATAAGCAAAAGTTGGTCAACAAAAGTGAATGTATCTGGTCCAAATTTTAAACCAAATACATCAATTTTCTTTGACTCACTTTTGCTTATATTTTGGGACGGAGGGAGTATTTGATCTTTAATACTGATATATCTGATCTATATTACATTTAATGTTTCCTATTTTTTTTAATTTATATTTGAATTTTTTATTTTTGTGTAGTCTAAAGTCTGCAGCGGATTCACCTACTAATAATACGAAGGGAATGGGTTCGGGTTCGAGAGGTGGCTCGGAACAATCGGAGCTGCCTAACGATGCGTGGATGGCTTATATGGCTACTGCTTCTGGGGCTTCTACTACAATGGTTTCTTTCTTGGTGGTGGTGGTTGGTTTCATTTTTAGTATTTATGGTTGTTTTGTGTTTCCTACATAGTAATGTTTTGGTTGTAATTTGTATTCTTATCTTATTTTTAGAGAGAATAGATATAGAAATATATACGGTTGGTAAAATTTACTAAATTAGTGTAGTTTTTGAAGATTAATCTGATTGTTAAAGTAGTGTTTAAAGAATAAGCAATTTAATTCAATGATTAATTTGTTGCATAGTTTGATTGGGTTTGTTGTGATGATTTCTTTAATTATGAGCTATGAAGCCCCGATACGGATATGATACGATACCGATACGCCGATACGTGAAATTTTTTAAAATTTATAATCCGATACTGCCGCGATACGTTATTTAAAAATTAAAGTTAAAATTAAATATATAAATACACAATATATAAACATACATAAATCAATAATATTAATAATTAAAAGCAGAAAACATCTATTCTTATACTAAAATTTTAGGATAAGTTCAAACGTTTAACTACCTATTACAGTATATAGTAGGATACCATAGTTTTTTTTTTTTTTGAAAAGTAAAAAATTATATTGACAAAGGAAAAACACAAGAAGTGCTAAAGATACAAACAAACATGTCTGATACAGGAGCATCATAATAATCCAAAGTCAATCAATACTGGAAACTCCCAAGGTCTGATACATGAGAACATCTTAAGTTAGTCCCCAGAACATAATGATTACTGATACATCTTAAGCTATACGTCTTATTGTAATGTATTATACAAAAAGAACACCATTAAAACTATCCATACAAAATCACAAATACTATCCAAAAAATAATCTTTGTATCGGACACATATCAGATATTATTTGTTTATTTAAAAATAATGATATAACCGATACTTTTCTGATACGTGTATCGGGACGTATCGGACACGTGTATCGGGTATTATTTTTTATTTAAAAATAATGATTTAATCGATACTCTTCCGATACGAGTATCGAGACGTATCGAAAGAATATCGGTATCGAGGACGTATCGGACACGATTCGTCACCATTTTTTGAGTATCGGGGCTTCATAGATTATGAGCCTTTGGAATGGGTAAGGTGGGGGAGGGGGACAATGAAGCACATTCTCTTGATTTTAAGCGTGAACAACCAAGTTTTCTAGTGAATTGATGGGTAATTAGATTGAGTTTAATGGAGATGTACAAACGGTGTAAAATAGTTTTACATAATCATCCGATAAAAAACTATCAATTTGCCATTTGATATAAAAAAGTGGGGTGTAGTGGAGTGATGTGGCAGAAAACATGGTTGTTATTGCTTGATAGTGTAAAATTATTTTACACCGTCGGTGCATATTCCTTTTTCTCAATGAGATTAGTGGGTTTTGAGGGCCATCATCTTTTTTATACTGTAGTTTTAAATTCTAAACCATTAATCAATCAAACATCAAGACACTTGTTCACAATGTAATGATTCAGTTATAGCACTAATCCAATACGGAACCTCTATGAAATTATTATTTTTATTAAATAAAAATTAAAAAAACTTCTCTATAGTTTACCTAATTTATAATTTTATAATAACATTTATTTTGAGGCTAATGCTACGGTGGACCATCTTCATAAGTGGTCCACTGTGGATAAGTGATATACCGAATACGAATTTTACAAAAATTACTGGTAGATTGAAAATTTATATCATATAGTCTATAGATCATTCGTAAAAAAATTTAGAAAAATTGAAAATCATTTGATATTTTATTGGGGTTTATCAAGATTTACAGTATTTAATAAACCGTTAATCTTGATGGATCTCAATAACATATCAAATGATTTTCAATTTTTCTAAAATTTTCTATAGATGATCTATATCATATAAACTTTCAATCCAACTGCGGAGTATGTAAAATTCATATTCATTGTAATACTTTTCATAACTGATCTACCATGAATCATTTTATGAGGTGGTCCATATTAGAATTTACCTTATTTTGAAGGAATTGAAACATTGCTTTTTAATACACATGTAGAGTATATATATAGCTATGATTGGAAGAAATAATGATCCAATTGGAATAACTGTATATGATTTTTTTCACATTCATGTTAATAGGTATATTAAATTTTTACAATCAAACAGAGGTGACACAAACATGATGAGTTCTCTATTTTCAATTGAATTCTTTCTACATGTAGAGTCGGAAATTGAATCTCTAGCCACCTGTTTAAGAAACCCAAAAATCTTATTATTTAAATCATTTTGTTGTTAGTTATACCACTACAATTTTGTTACGGAGAACCACTATCAAAAACTAAAATTGGCATTGGTCTACTTGAAATTGAGAATATTGAATAACTTTTTTAATAGTTTAATAATTTTTTAAATTAAATAGTAATATTTTTTATAATCAAGAGGGCTGAAGCCTAAGATGAGAGATTACATAGAAACTACATGGGATAAGCTAACTCAAAAATTATCAACAGCGAGAAAATAACAAACTTGAGTTGGACAAAATTCATAAAACATTACCAAAGAACATATCACACAACTTAAATTATCTAAAGTATCAGCACACATATTTGCTTCACGATACGAATGGTTAATCTTTACTTCTCATTTATACTCGAGTAATCTACGAATTAGCTTGCAAAGACTCCATCCAAAATTGACTACTCTTATTACGATGAAGGAGGGTATTAACCACGATTTTTAAATAGTTATATTGAATGGGGGAAATGTAATTAGCTGAAATGAAGCCTTATTACTAATTGATAATTGTTGAGAAAGGCCTAACAAGCAATAGTACTATACTACTATTAACCTCAATTATTATTTATATGATTTTAAATACTCTTTTTTTTTATTAATAGTATTCAATAGGTTGTGAGGTAAGTATATAAAGTCCAATTTAAAAAATTGATTTTGCTTTTTATTTTCCACAAAAACAAATTGATTTTGCTAAAAATTGAACTCTAATTCATTCAAACAATTTATTTTATAAAAAAATTATTAACTATTTGAACTCAATTATTTGATTAATATTTAGATGTGTTAGTAGAATCGAACTGTGGACTGGGGTCATGCCTTAGCAATCAATTTAGGGGCAAACGTTGCGTTCTATCGTCCACAAAAAGGGATCATAGGATTTAATTGGCTGAAGAATAATAAGAAAATATATACTCGATGGTTAAATCATTAGAGACATACAGAAAGCTAATATGAATTATGAAAAATGTATATTTCAAACCCTTTTTGTGATATGTCATGAGAAATGATAGAATGCAATCTTTTCAAAATAGCAATTGATCAAAAGAAAGATATGACGACAAGGAGAAAGTGATAAAACAATAAGTTGATGAGTGATGATAAAGAAAGGTACATTCCTCATTCACATCACCACAACATGATATGTATCGTTGGAGGTTAAGTTCATTGATTTTTTTTTTATAAAGATCGAACTCTTAATCATTTGTTTAGAGAGTCAAGTCTTTTATTATTTAGACTAATACTAGTCCGATGCCCGTGCGTTGCACGGGTTCACTGGAACACTAAGCCATATAAATCAAAGCCATACAAATCAAAATTGCATATATCAAAATTATCCAATTAAAAGTAAAATGTATAGAAATAGATATAACATAATAGGATAATAAAGTTGATAGTAAAACCAAATGCTATGATAAGAGAGTCCAAATGCATACA
The DNA here is from genome assembly GCA_030408175.1 of Trifolium repens. Classification (NCBI taxonomy): domain Eukaryota; kingdom Viridiplantae; phylum Streptophyta; class Magnoliopsida; order Fabales; family Fabaceae; genus Trifolium; species Trifolium repens. Next base: position 10,126,608 of record CP125845.1, read on the forward strand.
AAGAGAGAACAAAATAAATATTATAACATAAAATAATATTGTTCTGCTTGATAAAATTTTATATCAATAATAGTTTGTAATAGTGATTTTAAATTTTTTATAGGCAATAAAAATTGTCATCTCCACGTGATTTTTAAAAACATTTAGTAATAACTTATAATAATGATTTTAAAAATTTTATTGCTGATAAAAAATAGTCATCTACCCGTGAATTGAAATTTTATTAGTAATAACTTATAATCGTTATTTTAATTTTTTTACCAAGATTAAAAATGTCATCTTTCTGTAAATTAAAATTTCATAACAATAATAGTTTGTAATACCTGTGAATTAAAATTGTTGATATGGTTAATTCAAATGAAAATACATTTAAGTGATGATGATAGTTTCTGCAAAAAAATGGTGGCTTTTAAGTACATTTTTAATCTCCAATTAATACATTTGTAATTCTAAAGTTGATACACAAACATAATCAACCCACTTCCAATTCAAGTGTCTCATGTTAGATGTTTTGGCTTGTGAAACTAAACCATGTAACTTTTTTTTTTTGTTAGTTTAAGTTGTTCATTTAAATAATAAATAATAATGATGAAATAAAGAACCAAAAAATAGATGCTTCTTTTTTTCTGAAGAATTTGTTGCAATTGAATGGAATATGGAGTAATTGGTGCACTACCGAACTTGGAAAAGAAAATAATTGAAACCTGCTAATTAATACACTAAGATGATGAAATTCAAAACAAAAAACTTCATTCATATAATCATTGATAATAGGATCAAGAAATACATTGCCTAATTGTTACATCTAAAAGAGCAAAAAAACTTTAAAACCAAAAAGTAATAGCTAATAATCTCATACTAATAAAATTTTAGATAAAAGACCACATAGTAAACAACTTATATAAAAAACTGTTCAATCATATAATAAGGTTTTGCCTTGGAATTTGGAAGTGGTTCAACCAAACTTGTTCAAAGATCCAAGGGAGGCACAAATCTGCACAAATCTGAGATGAATGACCCGTGTATTAAAAGGTTCAAATACACCAATTTTTATGGTCATTCCCTCAACCAATTTTTTTGCTGTAGGTATCTCTTTCCATTCACCTGAAAATTTGCATGTCATATGTGGATCATTACCAAAGTCCAGCATACATATCCAACTAATGACCTATAAAATCCACAATGGAACCTAATTATTTACCACTTAATTCGTATTTTGCAAATCCAAACAATGGAACCTAATTATTTACCACTCCATTCCATTGCATTCTATCCTTTACCACCAATCCAAACATAAGTGTATGTTAGGAAGAAATGCTTTGAATCATTATTTAGAAAGCACAGAAATATACTGGAAAATGAATACATTCCCAAAAGTGTAAAGCTAGTAGTAATCTGATACACAAAGCCTAATTCTGGTAAATTGATTTTAGTTAAGAGTTTAAGGTAAAATGATTTATGTTTGAACAGTAGGTAAATCAAACATGCTCTTGAAAGAGATCATTAATATTTCCAATACTAATTTTCCTTGATGAGGTGAAGTGTGGATTGTCTTCTTTGATTCCATGTGTTACGACTAATTTTTGAAAATGAAAAGTTCATAAGTGGCACACAACCTATATTATGTCAACAATTGATTCAAGATACGAATTGAACAAAAAAGTGAGTCAATTAAGAGATATAGGTAAATGGTTTGCAAAACCAATAAATTCAAAAGAGTAAGAAAATCACTAATAATTTGTAATAGTAAATTTAAAACTTTTATCAGCAATACAATATGCCATCTACCCGTCAATTATAAATAACTTGTAATAAGCAATAAAATGCGTCATCTCCCCATCAATTATAAATTTTTATCAGTAACAACTTTTAATAGTGATTTTAAATTATAAATTTTTATCAGTAATAACTTGTAATAACGATTTTAAAACGTTTATCAGTGATAAATTTTTCATCTCCCGGTGAATTATAAGTTTTTACAATAGTACTTATAATTGTTATTTTAAAAATTTTATTAGCGATAAAATATGTCATATTCCCGTCAATTATAAATTTCTATCGGTAATAACTTATAATAATGATTTTAAAACTTTTATCAGCGAAAAAAATTATTATCTCCCCGTGAATTATAAATTTTGACCAGCAATAATTCATAATAGTGATTTTAAAACTTTGATTTAGTCGCATATTATAACTATACTTGATTGGGTGCATGTTAATAACATTTGTTTTTCAAGCTTGATTGATATCACCATGTACTACCACACGCAGCTTATGATCTCCCATTTGGCAGACATGAGTTTAAGTTTTACTAAAGAGAACAACAAAAACTTATACGTGGCTCTTCTTGCAATTGATGGAGTCATCAATATACCATATATTTGAGCTAAAACCCATTGAAAACAGGCTCACTTATAAAAATAAGATCATTATCATTCCTAAACATCTTAAAAGAGTATCAATATAGACCACACCATGTATATTAAAGCATAAATAATGATAAATTTCCACCAAAAAATTCAAAACTTGATGGCACTGAAAGTTAGAAATTTCTATAAAAATAACATTTTTAAACAATTAGTGGAAAGTAGCTCGGTCTTACAAAAAAAGTAGAAAGTAGTTCCTTTTCATAACAGGGTGTCTTAATTTTAAAAAAAAAATGAGGACTTCTTAGAGAAACAATATACTCTACATAACACAATTATTAGCTGTTACAATCTGCTACAGAAAATATGCATCCTAAAAAAAAATCAAGCATATGTTAGATAGAAATCAGCACCTATTATAAAAATAAAGGAGGTTTATTGTCAAAATATTATTAGAGTTTTACAAATGAGGATTTCTTAAAGAAATAATATGCTCTACATAGCACAATTTTTAAGAGTATAGAATCCATCTCAAAAACACAATCTTGAGGTGCTAGAATTTGATACAGATTTTTACACCAAAGACATATAAATCAAAATAGTCCATATTGGGGTATAGCAAATTAAACACAATCTTTACACAATTTAGAGATAACAAAGTCCTTATTAATATAAAAAGTTAGGTTAACAAAGTCCAAATGCATACAAACAGAGAACAAAATGGCAAAGCATTTTTTCAAAAAATTTAGCATTTGAATTTAAAGATAGGCAATACTTTTAGCCCATCCCTCACCCAATTCTCATGGCTTTGCATATAAGTATAAGCTTACTTGGTTGTGTAAATTAAGTTGGTTGTTCTCCAAAGAAGAAGTTTATCAATTCATGCATTAAAACAACTAAAGTCCGATGTAGGGTCGGTGTCTATACAAACTATACTTATTGTTATTTGGGCATATAACATGTATAAAACACTTGCTAAAAGGAGAGTACAGTATGCAGTTTAATCACAAAGCTATGAATATCTGCTAATTGAATAACAAATGAATAGCAAAGAAGCTAAAGGCAATAAACATGTAAAACTGAAACATAATATTGTAGATAGAATCATGCCACTGCCTACCATTTTTGCAGGCCTTTCTAGTAGTTATGATGTCACAATCACCTATTGCATAACATGTTAGCCAAAAGCCAAATATCACCAAGAATACTAACTGAGGAACAAAGCTAGATGAGTACTGAAAAGTACTATTTACCAGATGGTAGTACAGGTTTCTTTAAATCTTCTTCAGACAAAAGACTATTTTCATCAATCCGATCCGAATCAAAATCAATTTGCACTTTTGGTAAACTTTTCACAACGTTCTTCTTTAGTGCAAAAGATGAACCAATTTTCCATGAAGGCTTTTTAGCTTTGATCTATGTGAAATAGAGAACATATTTACAATTAGAACTTGTAATTATAACTGTTTGATTATATGTTTCTGGCGTATTCTATTGCACGACAATTTAAACATACGAAAACAAATACATTAACGAAAAAATAATGGTGAATAGAGATGGCAAAGAGACTCACCACACAAGATTGTAAAGTCTGTATTTCCGAAAATTCAGCCAATAGTAACTTGTTTCCAAGATCAGGTATGGGCTGAAAGGACAATGGGAAAAATGTCAGACCATGTACAACTTCATAAATCATCCAAGCACAATCTCACAGTTAATACCTTATGCATCCCACCCCCATGCAACAATCAAAGGCAGAAAAGCTTCTACATACCTAAAGAAGATCAGTAATCTTTAAATTTCTTTAACTGTACACACTTCTCCTATATCGTGGCATAAACCCGAGAACTACTACTCCCGCGGATAGTTTCACCGTAATAACTCTCAGTAGACTCATAGTAAGCAAGGATAATGCCCCAAGAAGCAATTCCAGAACTGTAAAATTAACAATCAACTCATCATAAAACTTGTCACATGCACAAAACACACAAATAAAACTCAATCAAATCAAACAAAAAAATAAACACCAAAGCTAGAATTCAAATAGCAGGTTAAAAGGACATTGTTTCTTCTTACCAAGGTATTTCTTAAGTTTGCATAACTGGATTATGATTACCACTGGCAGTGATGGATCCCGAGTGTCCAAAAATTGTTGCATTTTTAAAGCAAAATCATCCCATAAAGTGCAATGCACCCTAATGCCTCTGTAATAAGAACAATTAAAGTGGAGAAGTCAGCTGCAAGTAATTATGGAATAAAGATACACCAAGCATGATAAAACATATATACTCACCATTGTAAATTTTCGTCCGAGAGGCAAAAATGGTGGAACTCACCAAAATAGCCTCAAATTGAATTTTCCATCCTCAGCGAGCCGGGGAATATCATCGGAATGCTTTCAACAAAAATAAAAAAATAAAAAAATTGAAAACAGTTTGATAACCTAAAACAAAAATTACGGTTCAAAACTATAAGGAGTCGATAATGATTTCATGAAATGGTACAAAAGTACAACATAACAGTCCCTTGGCTTGACACATTTAATCAACTCTTTGCAAAACTGAGTTGGATCTATTCTTGAAAACGAAAGGCAACTCCAAAATTGAACCTTGCCACCATGACCATTAGCAGGAGAAACAAAAATATCTAACATTGAAAGCATAAATTGGACAGATAGTTTAGTCAATCAAACTCACAGTCGATCCAAAGTCCAAACATTAACTAAAAGAACACAGGGTTCAGTTAACTGCTGCCATGCACATATTAAAACTTCCAATAGATCCAAATTTACCTACTTAATACAACAAAAAATAGAACATAAATTCCTAAGGATGTAAATCTTAAGAAACAATGTACTGTAAGTGCTGTACTGGCTACACATATCCAATCCCAGCTCTCTTGAATCCATCATGCACACCTTCTGCATATTAAAAAAGTTCAAACTGTTACATTAATGTTTAAAATATCAAAAAAAATATTCAGCAAAAGTAATTTCAACAAATCAGAGTAAAAAACAATACACAGAGACAAAGTCCAATAGTATAAAGCTTTTACTAAAATAAACTAAAGGGTTAGTAGAAAAATTGAAACCCCATTACTAAAAATACCTTTTAATTCAATGGTAACAGGGCCGTCTCCGAGTATTTAGAGGCCCCGAGCTAATAATAAAAATGAACCCCCTAATAAAAATAAATATTTTTTTTAAAAAGAACTTAATATTTATTTTTGTGAACAAACAAATATTAATAACACAAAAAACTCAAAAAGTAGTAGAACAACAACAAGACATAAGCACGGAGGCTATTATTAGTATAATTTTACTCTGCTAGACCATTATTGATATGATTTGATTTTTATAATTTTGCTCTGTTGGATCATTATTATTGCTGGACCATTATTACTGCTACTTAAACCTCCTAATATAACTACCTATTACCTAATTATATTTTTTTTGAGGCCCCATTTTTTTGGAGGCCCCGTGCTATAGGCCTCCTTGCATGGGTTCAAAGACGGCCCTGAATGGTAACAATTAAACCTTCAACATCTTTCAATTTCTGCACTCAAAATTGACTCAGTTTGCCCAAGAAATTGAAATTTAGGAAATTGAAAAGTTAAATGCATGAAATTAAAATTTGAGAAATTGAAATTTGGGGGTTAGGGTTGATGAGGAAGAAGAAGGTGATTCTGTGAACCGGATCTTATGAGTCATGAATTATGAAGAAGAGCAAAACCGCGTGAGTGAGAGAGAAATAGCTAACCGAGAAATAGAGCGGCAGCCGGAGAAAGAGAGAGGCTGCGACTGCGATGTGGTCCACCAGAGAGAGAAAGAGTGGCGTGTGACGGTGGCTGGCGGTGGTGCGTCAGAATTTCGCGGTGGTCCGTGATTTTGTTTTCTCTTTTCCTTCTGCTTGTTCTGTTTCTTCTTGCTCCTCGCGTGTGTGTGTGTGTGTTTGTATTGTAAAGAAAGAAAGTGTAATATTTGTTTGTCCAATGGAATTTCATGCACATCCAATAATCTTGACACATGGAAGAAGTATTTTAGAAGGAATCTCTATAATTAAACTGACCAATGCATGTAAGACAAAAGGAATATTTGCTTTTCCAAGAGAAATGATGGAAGGAGGTGGTAGAATTATGTTGCATTTGATGATACAGTGCAAGTAATGTTGCTGCACCTGATACTACAGTAGCTACCGCCACATAAACATTGATGTGGACCCAAAATTGATTAAATGTGACTTAACTATTGGTCAAATATGAAATAGGGCTTACATAGATTCTTAACTATTGGTCAAATATGAAATAGGGCTTACATAGATTCCACATAAGATATAACATGACATTTATTCAAATTTAATTGGTCCACATTAGCCATGATATAATGCTCACATCATAGATGACATATGGTGTTATAGTTTAGGTCTTGCAATAGGAAAAAGCAACTCATCTTTTAGTATTATAGAGAGATAATATTGTCTGGAAGTTTTATACTTGCAAATCAAGAAATAAGAATTTAATTTAAAAAAATAGTATAATTTTAATGAAATAATAAGGGCTATAATTAGGATTTAGAGGGGGAAATAACATTCGGTGTTTTATATATATATATATATATATATATATATATATAGGGTCAGGATCAAATGACACCAATGTGTTAAACTTAGTAACATGACACCTCCGATAATTCTTTATCGGATAATCGTATTACAAAATCAACCGTTGGATTCAAAGCTATTATTATATAGATCATGTCTATAAAATTTAACATCAATCGGAAACCATTTGATGGGTTAAAGAGAAGGATAAAAATTAACGGTTTTGACGAAGTTTTGTAAGACGTTGGTTTTTATGCATCTCATATATATATATATATATATATATATATATTATAATTATAATAATTATTAGAATATAACTTTAAAACTATAATTAGTTTAGGATTTTTTCTACTCACATCTTAAAAAGTTCCGGTTACACCCAAATTTTATAAAAATTTAATCATAATACTAAAATTGTCATTCTTTATATAATTTTTAAAAAAAAAACAGTTTTTCTTTTTTATTCTATTTCTAATGCTTCTGTTTCACTGTACCATTTCTCATAAACCTTATTAATGTGTTCTCTCTCAAAATCATTAATTTGTCATTAATTTCATGTAAAGATTGAATTTGAATATACTTTATTAAAACTTTCTTGCATCTGATATTGAGTTTATACTCATTCAATTCTACGATATTCTCTATTTATATTTCTCGTGATTGCATAGGTAATGTAAAATGTTTACCGAACTGCCAATGTTAATGTAATCTAAATTCACATAGTGGAAATAAATTTGCAAACCATAATATGTAAATTTACTTTACACTTACATTTGGCAGTTTAATGGGTTTACGTTAATTGTCAGTTTACATAAACTTAAATAAACTCAGTCTACATAAATTATGTAAACTGAATTTACATAAGATTATGTAAACCTAGTTTACACTTACATTAATTCGGCGGTTTAATGGATTTATCTTAATTGTCCGTCTACACACTACAAGAAAATTGTCACTTTGCGACACTTCAATTGTGACATCTAGAAAAAAACCGTCACAATGTGATTTTTCTAATGACACTGTGACGGTTTGTGCGACAGTTTTGAGAACCGTCGCAGTGTATGTTCTTAAATCTTAACACCGGGAGATTTTTTTCATTTTAGGGCCTTTTGTTAAAATGGAATCACTTTTTTAAAATTAAACCCTAATTTCCCTTTCCCATCGTCATCATCGCATCTCCCACAACAAAGCAAATACACTCATCACCGCATCGTCACCGTATGAACCAATCGCACCCCTTCGTCCCTGTCGTTCACCTCGTCACTCTCGTTTCCAGCTCTGAACCCTGAACTTTTGTTCCCAGCTCCCTCGTCACTCTCAGTTCTCAGCTCCGAACCCTTGTTCCCGTCATCACTGTCGATGAAAAAACACAACTCTCTCTTCATGATACATAAAACCCCTAAATTGCTCTCTCTTGCAAGGTCCTCTTCTATTTCTCACTCACATTTTGATTTTTCCAGTTTCTTCCCATTTTTAGTTTATTTATGGTTTAATTTTTGGAATAGAAAAATTTATTATGTTTTGATTTTTTCTGTTATTTAGTTCTAGCATGTACCATCTTATTCTTTGTTAGTTTCTTTTTACTGAAGTAGTTGAAGATCTAATACTATAATTTATTTATATTCATGGTTAAAAAGACAGTTAAATGGTGAGTATTAAAATGGGAACCAATATAAATATTTGTTTGGGGAATTTATGAATTTGTTTGGCTTCCTCCTCTGTTGTTATAGGAACCTTATTTCTTTCACGTTAGCTTGAGATCTCCTTTCGCCATCTCGATTGTCGTCCTCCTTCGCCGTCTCGATTGTCGCCTCAATCACGTCCCTTTGAAACTTCAGGTAACTGAGTCACAAAACCCTCTTTTTATAAGCACTTGTTAGTTTAGGGTTTTGATTTCTTTGATTTTGGGGTTTTTTGATAACTTTAGCATTACCATAACCAATTCGACATTGATGAGTTTTAGAAAATAAGTATAAATATGTTTGGATACCATATAATGTGAAATTATCTTGCTTTGTTAGATGTGTGCAACTACTAAGAGTTATATTTTTAGTTTAGTGTTAAAATTGTTAGTTAGTTAGTTAGTATATAGGCGAGTCCTTGAACTAGAATGCTGCACTTTTTTGTTTAATGTTAAAATTGTTGGTTAGTGCTACGATGTGTGTAAAATAGAATGATGTAACAAAGGTTAAGGACTAATAAACTATTAATATAAAGCAAATAACTTAAATTTTGTTTCTTTTGAGATTTAGTGTGTTCATATGGCTAAATTACAAGTAACTTCAATTCTATTTCTTTTGATATTTAGTGTGTTCATAGGGCTAAATTAAATTGCTGCATAATGATGTAACTAAGGTTTCATTACAGCTTCATAATCTACTCAAATTGCCTTAGAGACTAGTATTAACTATTGAGCGCTAGAAAGTAGGAATGCGGTTTAGAATTCATACCTTGCATGCTTGTAGGAAGCATATTCTAAAATATAATTCTTAATATACCATTGATATGATTGAATAGTTCAGGATGGCAACACTTGCACACTTTTTTAAGTTAATTTGTAGCTTGAAATGGATGATGTTCTTCTATTGGTCCTGTTATTTATGGTCCAGATGTAGACAAACACACCTGTGGACGATATCAGGTGCTTCTTTCCTGAAAATTTGAATGATCAAGTTGAGACTCCATTGTTTCTGCTGAATGCAGCTTTTGGTGCATGTCAGGTAATATTTTTAAGTGCTCATTTTCTTGTAGTTTTTTGTTATATGCTTACTAACTTGTGGTAAAATGTGCATGATTATATGCTTACTAACTTGTGGTAAAATGTGTTCTCAAAGTGCTATATGGTTTTCTAACATTCTACTGTGTTGTTAGACAGTGGGGGAAATACATTACACATTTGTCCTGCTCATTCTGGTATAGGTAAGGTACTGCAACTAGTCCCTTAAGCTTTGTTGCCATTACCTATATAGTTCTTGAATTTTGATTTTTCATTTATCACTACTATTTTCTCATGGATGCTTCCAGAAGTTTAATCCACTTAAAGGTTGTAACTTGCTATGTTTTTGCTCCTAGGCAGATCTCACCTTATTGGACAAAATTAGTGGCTATGGATTTCAAAAATTGAGGAACTGCTAAGGTGGGGTAGAAGAAGACAATGTGTAGGAAATATACTGATTTTCAAGTTTTGGAATGTCTGCTCTTTCAAGTTTTCTCTACTCCACTCATCTATTTAAGTTACTATATACTTAAGTTATGCAGGTATGAGCTGAAGTTATTAATCTAGCCTTGTTCTAGTAACACTGCACATGTCATTGAGCTTGTATTTTTTTATAACTTCTTTCTTGTCAGCCTATTAGACCATTCACTTGGCAAGGTCATTGAACTTGTAGTTTTTCTGTGCTTGTGTTATTATTAAAAATGATTACTCATTTCCATGTTGATATTTGAAGGTAGGGAATCCTCTTATGGAGTTAAATATGATCTCAATTCAAGAGCATAGTTCTTATGGTTACATTTATAGACATATTTCAAATTCCGCTTTCAAGTCTTAAGGTGTACATTACTTTGTAAACTTTCGTGTTTATCAAACTTTATTGTGAGAATCCTTTATTTACAAATGGTGAGATATTAAATTAAACTGAAATATTAAATTAAACTTTCAAAACACAACCAATTTAAATAAAAGCAAGATTTGTGCTCTGGTGTTTGTGGTTTAGCAATTGGTTTTTTTTAGGTGTTTTTATGCTTTGCTTTTGGTGTAGGTTTTTTGAGCGGTGTTTCTTGTTTTGTTGTCTTGTATGCTCGACTGCTTTAGTTGATTTATATGCTAAATGAAGATAATGTATAAGTGGATTGTTATTGTATTGCTGCCCGATTTTTAGGCTTGGTATTGCTGTCTTATTTTTCTGTTATGAGCATTGCTATTGTAATGCTGCTCAGTTTTAATGTTGATGTCTTGTTTTTCTGTTATGAGACACTATTTGTGCTTACAAAACAGTTTTGCTCTTTGAAAATAGGTCCGGGAGTTAATTGATTGCAACTTGTCTCTATCTATTATGAGTTCGTTCATTTGATGTGTTTAGAAAAGGATGCCATTATGTTATGTTTGAAGGAACCATTATCTTGTGGAATTAAGCCATGGGACTAAGTCAATGTTCACAATTCCGTTTGTTTTTTTAACTATCCTAATATATACTTATCATTTTTCAGGTAACTGAATAAGAAGAGTCAAGAGATGGTAGGCGGCGTTCCAATTCTAGCTAGCACTAATTAAGGATCAAGAAGCAACATCACATACTAATGTTTATGTTTTAATTTTTGAATGTTTGAACTATTTTTTATTTTTTATTTTTTTGGAGTTTCAAGTACTTTAATTAAACTTTTTATGTATAGATGTTTCAAGTACTTTAATCAAATTTTTGGAGTTTAAGTTTTTTATATTTATATACTTGTGTATTTTAATGTTCTTGCTCTTGTATGAATATTGAAACACTTATTTAATAAGCCATCAAAATAAATAAAAAGTATTTTAAATTAATATTTTTTTTTAAAAAAAAAAATAGTTTGCGACGGTTTTGTAACCGTTGCAACCCCTGCAGTAAAATTCAGTATTACGTGGGAAAATATATAGGGACGGTTTGAAACAGTTGTAACGACGGTTTTAAGAACCGTCGCAAAGTGCTGTTGCGACATAGAAATCATCAACGGTTTCATAACCGTCGCAGATGTATAATTGCGACGGTTTCAACCGTCGCAAACTGCAATTTTGACTGTCGCAAAATGCTAATTTTCTTGTAGTGACATGTGCATTTATATAAGGTTATGTAAACAACTAAACTCAGTTCACAGAATCTATCTTATCTACACTTAGTTCACACTTACATTCCGCAGTTTAAGGAGTTTACATTAATTTTCAACATATAGGAATTTAATTTTAAAAAAAAAAAGTATAATTTTAATGAAATAATTTCAATAACTTTAAAATAAGAACAAAAGTGATTTCCCTAAACAAAGGGCTATAATTAGGATTTAGAGAGGGAAATAACGTTCGGTGTTATATACTCCCTCCGTTTCTTTTTAAGTGTCCGCTTTGAATAGTAACATCAAATTAAGAAAGTGTATTTTTGCACCTTATCTTCCTATTATACCCTAACTTTAATTCACCAATAAAATTCTATTTTTTTGCACACACTTTCTCTTTCCAGTAAATTTAATATATTATGCACACACAAAAAAAACAAAATTTAATATGTTATGTACAAAAAAAAATAGTTTTCCAAATATATAGCATTAATTAGTTTTAATGAAAAAAATATGAGCAATTGACAAAAGAGTATAATTGACAAATCGTACCCTTAAAACACTAAATGTACAGTTAAATAGGAATGCTAAATTCGACGTTTTTGGACACTTAAAAAGAAACAGAGGAAATATTTTATAATTATAATAATTATTAGAATATAACTTTAAAACTATAATAGTTTAGGATTTTTTATACTCACATCCTAAAATGTTCCGGTTACATCCAAATTTTATAAAAATTTAATCATAATACTGAAATATTCTTTATATAATTCAAATAAAAAAACAGTTTTCTTTTTTATTCTATTTCTAATGTTTCTGTTTTACTGTACCCTTTCGCATAAACCTCATTAATGTATTCTCTCTCAAAATCATTAACTTGTCATTAATTTCAATTAAAGATTGAATTTGAATATATTTTATTAAGACTTTCTTGCATATGATATTGAATTTATACTCATTCAATCTATTTATATTTCTCGTGATTGCATAGGTAATGTAAAATGTTTACCGAACCGCCAATGTCAATGTAATCTAAATTCAGTAGTAGAAATAAATTTGCAAACAATAATATATAAACTTAGTTTACACTTACATTCGGCAGTTTAATGAGTTTACGTTAATTGTCAGTTTACATAAACTTAAATAAACACAGTTTGCATAAATTATGTAAACTGAATTTACATGATTATGTAAACCTAGTTTACACTTACATTAATTTGGCGGTTTAATGGATTTATCTTAATTGTCCTTTTACATGTGAATTTACATAAGGTTATGTAAACTGAGTTTACATACATTAACTAAACTCAGTTCACAGAATCTATCTTATGTACACTTAATTCACACTTACATTCCGCAGTTTAAAGAGTTTACATTGATTTTCAGTGTACGTGAAATGAGTTCACATTAATTAACCATTTCAAACCTAGAAAAACAAAACACAACTAAAAACTGAGAGATGAAAGTCAAAATCAACATAATTTCATACGGAACTTGCAGTAGATTTACAATCGAACTCAAATAAATCGCAAAATCATGAACTGGTAATTGGAAAACTTACCTTTCAAATTGAGTTTCAGAAGTATAGATGAACACAACGTAAATTTGAGTGGCGGAGATGAACGTGTTTTGAGCGACGTCGACGGCAACAACGGAGATGAATAGAAGCGAGAAACACTTAAGATTTTTGATGCATTGGAAATTTAATTTATTTAAAGAGTATTTTGGTCAATCTGAAGTGTAATCAGATTCATAAGATCGCTCCCCCCAAACACCCTTCAGGACCCTCTAGCCAAATGTCTGAAGCACAATGTTGCATTGGCAAGGCGCTCTTGTAGTTCCGATTTCTGAGTGGACAAACATCCAATTTCTAAAACCTAAATTGCTTCTCCTTATAAAATTCAAACATCATAAAAATATGATTAAACCAATTTGACAATTGCAAGCTCAAGTTTTGCAATTTCCACTATGGAACCAAACAAGAACCAAACGAGAGCATGATACGATCCGCATTGAACCACTCGTCCGCTTCCGCTGTCGAGTTCCCATAAGTTGGGAATTTGTTTGTTTCGCTTGATGATTGCTTCTGGGAATATGCTTGCTGCCGAAAATCTGATGAGAAATTAGAAATCGTTTACATCAATACAAATTGAAAAGGTGTTTTGGTATTGTGGATCTGAATTTTTTTGTTTGTTTGATAGTCTTTGTTAGTTCCTCAAAGTATGAATATGCGTTTTATTGGTTTATTTGGTGTGTGCCTACTGGGTTTGTTTTATTGATGGAATAAGCAGCCATTAATTGAATTTGTTTGATTTGATTTTGTTTGGTTTGATCTGATTTGTTTAATTATGTCTGATTATGTTTTGTTCTGTCTGGTGAGCGAAAGCTTACAATCTGAAATTTGAAATCTGAATCCGGTGAGGGAATACTCACAGTCTGAATCTGGTGAGGGAATACTCACAGTCTGAATCCGGTGAGGGAATACTCACAGTCTGAATCCGGTGAGGGAATACTCATAGTCTGAATCCGGTGAGGGAATACTCACAATCTGAAAATCTGAATCCAGTGAGGGAATACTCACAATCTGAATCCGGTAAGGGAATATTCACAATCTGAATCCGGTGAGGGAATACTCACAATTTTGTAACAAGCTTAAAGCTTAGTAAGCTTTAGCTTGAGGGGAAGTATTAGAATAAGATATTTTGAATTATTAGAATAAGATGTTTTGAATTTATTTTTTGTTTCTTGCTTGACAAACTCTCGATGATTCATGTTGATGCATCGTGAGTTTGAGGGGAAGTGTTAGATAATAGAGTTTTATGTTATTGGGTCTTTAGGTTAGTAGTCCATTAAGTATTATTATATATTGTCTTGTAATCCTATTTTGTGAATTCAAGCTATTGGTATTCTATGAAACCCTAGCCGTTATTTTGTGTTTCTCTATTTTGCATATCTGAAGTTAACAAATTGAACATTGAAATGTAAATTGGATTATTGAGATTTTTACTTTTTCAGGTTTAGTGATGAAGATGATGATGAATTTTTCCAAACTTCTGGGTTTGGTAATGAAGATGATGATTATGAAGATGAAGATTAACGTTTTTTCATAAAATTAAACGAAAAGGACTTATTTGGCTGAAAGAAATCTTTATATTCTTTATATATCTAAAAGTTGATCATGTTTTGCTCTAAAACCCTAACATGCTGACATCATCCTTGATGTCACATGGTTCCTCCATGTAAGCCCTATTTGGAGTAGTCCAATGGTTGCATGACATGTTCTAACAATGACTAAGTGACAATTGTTTCCTCCTTCTTACTTCTTATTCTTGCACCATGGCATGACAATTGTCCAGCATGCAATGTTTGCTGGTTTATGCAAACAATGGGCTGGTTTTAAGATTCCTGACATCCACATACTCCTTTCTATTTCTCTCTCTCATGCTCCCTCTCTTCTCCAACTCTGCTTCTCTTCCCTTTACTCTTTCTCTCTCTCTCTCGTGCTCCATCTCTCTCACACTGCTTCTCTTTCTCTCTCTCAAGCTGTTTCACTCTCTCACGTTGCTTCTCTCTGGCTTGCCATTGCAAAATTGAAGGAAGCAAGAAAATTTCTTCATTGTAAGTGAAAATCTAACCCTTTTGAAGATTTTTGTCTACACCAATTTGTAGTTTATGTGATGAAATCTATGAAAAATTGAAAAAGAATTGTTTTTTAGTTTTGGGGTTTCTGAAAAATTGATTTTTGATTAAATGGGTTTTATGTTAGTAAATTTACTCAATTTATTCTATTGTTTACAATATTTACTATTGAATTGTGTATCAACAAAAAAAAATTGATATTTTGTTGCTGTGTTTTATTGTTGATGTTGTTTCTGTTACTTCTAGGTTAGATGAATAACAAGGAATACAAAGAATATTTATGGATTGTGTTGCATCCATTTTAAATTGAAGGTGCAGGTCCATGAACAACAGGAAAGGAAAAAAAAAATTAACCAGTTCCTACTTTTCTCATAACCAAAAAAAAAAATGAAGAATAGGGAAACATGAAAGGAACGGAACAAGCAGAACAAGGAAAAGAGAAGGCCAGTACTCACCACCGTCGCACGCAGCCTTCCACCTCCGTCGGACCTTCACACGCCACTCTTTCTCTCTCCTGCCGACCCCAAATTGCAGTCACCTCTCTTTCTCCGACTGCCGCTCTCTCTTGGTTTGCTTTCTCACTCACTCATTCACGCGTTTTTGTTCTTCTCTCACTCACTCATGCACTCACTCACTGATAAATTTGTTACACGCGTTCTTCTTCCTCATCAACCCTAACCCCCAATTTTAGGTATTGCAATTTTTCTTCTAAACCTTTTATTTATTTTAGTAAAAGCTATTGCTTTTTCTTCTCTCAATTTTTTATGATTTCTCTTAATTTCAAAGGTGATTTGATGATTTATGTTGTTTGATTTTTAGGGTGTTTGAAGAAAGTAAATTTGGATTAAGGTAAAATTGCTTATTTTTGTTAAAGATATGAAAACTTTCTTTTTCCTCATATATATAGGTTAGAATTTCACTTATTTTGTGCTTTTCAAATTTAATTTACTCATCTTGAATAACATTTTTGATTGAATAACATTTTTTTTTTCAGATATGCAAGAATAAGGATGCTAGACCTTATAAAAAAAATTGATTGTTTCACTTTTAAGATTTCAGTTTTTGTTTTTTAAGCTTCTCAGTAAATGGAATTTTGTGATTGATTGCTTTGAAATTAATGTCTAAAAGTGTTAACTCTCGAGTAGCTCAAAAACTTCAAGTGATCTCAGAGGACTGTGAAACCAAAAAGGTATGCAGTTGCTTAATCATTCTCATATTTGTAATTTTAGTTGTATAATTGAACTTTGTTTGTTTTTTTTATCTTAATTATTAATCTGCATGAATGATTAGAGCATATTTTATTTGGTTAAAGATGATTATGAATTTGATGTTATTAGCTATGGATGAGTTCTAACATATTATTTGTATGTGTTCAATTATTATTATTATTATTATTATTATTGTTATTTTGTTAATTAGCATGATTTATTTTTTAATTAATGTGATTTTTTGTTTGCCTATAGTTGTGAAGATGTACACATCAAAGAAGAAAATCAGCAAACATGAAGGTGCTTAGCCAACTGAATTTGAGAATAATCCATTTACTACAACTAAATCAATAATTTGATTTCATCAATTGCAGATGAATCAAAACCTGTTACTGAAGCTCATCAATTGCAGGGGTTGTGTACATGAAGGTAATTTGTGGTAATAGTGTTGATTTAGTTGATGGAAAAGTACAACCTTTGCAATTGTTGCCTCCTGTTTTGTCAGGATTAATAAATTCTGATATTGGATTCAAAATTGAACTTCACAGAATATGATTGATAAATAGTTTGTCTGGAATATGTTTCATTAAGTAGGTAAATTTGGATCTATTGGAAGTTTTAATATGTGCATGGCAGCAGTTAACTGAACCCTATGTTCTTTTAGTTAATGTTTGGTCTTTGGATTGACTGTGAGTTTGATTGACCAAACTGTTTGTCCAATTTATGCTTTCAATGTTAGATTTTGTATGCAATTAGACATGTTGATTTCATAACATTGTGTTGGTTAGTTGGTGTTTAAACAGAGTTTTAATCTTTTCGTTGCAGAAATGTTGTGTCTCTGTCTTGGCTTGGGCCTGTGAGTTTGATACTGATGCAGTTTGGTTTTATCAGGCTTGCACCAAGTGTGCATCCAGAATTAATTTCATTGGAGGTCAGCTTTACTGTGAAAAATGCAAGATGCCAATAACCGTTGTACCTGTGTATGGATTTCACAACCATTGTTTCTCTTTTTAAATAATCACTTGATGTTGTTAATTGAACATGATGTCCTTGACTCTCTCAATCTTACAGGTTCAATGAGAGAAAGGGGTAGGAAGAAGTGGAAAGCCTCTTCATTATAAAGGGAGTGCATTCCATTGGATAATACCAAGCTTCATGGTCCAAGGGAGTGATTTCACCATTGGCAAAGGAAGAGGTGGAGAATCAATCTACGGCGATAACTTTGCTGATGAAAACTTCAAGCTGAAGCATATTGGGCCAGGTGAGATTATGTACTTTTGTCACTGATATTCCATGCATGTATATCATCCATAGACATGATAATGTTTGTACATTTACATTATTTCATCTGTTCACTTTTGAACGCTCTTCAGGATACTATCAAATCAAATCATCATCTGGACCGAAATACTATCAAATTAAATATGTTATGATAGTCACTAGACTAAAATATAAGGTATGTTTTTATGATAGTCAAATTTTAGTTTCTTACCAAGCTATTATATTTCTACCTCAAAATTACATCTAGATGGCCATGTTGGCTCTTAAACTACCATTTAATTAGAAGTTCTTTCTCAAGTTATGCCTTTCTAATTTCTTCCTTCAATAATTTTCTTTTGACGGTGTGTAGGAATGATGCGAGATCAGCGAAAATGAAGATGAGCAACTCAGTTGAGGTTAATCTATGGTGAAAGATGCAAGGTTATATCTATTTACTTTTTTAAAACTTTAAACCCTGGGTATTGGGACTCTTATTTATGTGTTTTAATTGGTACTTCTATATGATTGGTTTTTGAGAAGAAAAAAGAAGCTATGAAAATCAGTGATTCCTGATCCAGAACAGTAGTGACAATGTGGTATTGCTTCGCGGCGGGAGGGTGAGGTTCTCTCATGACTGCAAAACGACGAAATGGGTAGTGAGCACTAATTTGACCTGTTATGATTCTTTGCTTATGAATTCAAGAGCTATAAATTTTGTTTCTATTGTGGATTTGAGTATGCATATTCTCCTTCATCCCTATATCATTGGTCCTTTTAGATTTTGGATTTCAGAATAATATGGTACATGTGTTCTAGCAAAAAACTAATATATCTATATAATTTGACCTGCTATAGTTTTTTTAGTTATATTTGAAATCAAATTGTCTTGATGAAGCTGAGATGATTCAAAATTAGCAAGGATTTTTCATTACTGTTTGTGTGTTTGTTTCCCTTTAGGATTAGTTTCCAGATTTGCATTTTGCATATGATAATGTTTATTTTCATGTATGCTTCCACTTGCTTTAGTTTTATTGACATACTATACACATTATTCACATCTAATGGGATGCTTCTAAGTTACCACTTGCACTTTACAGAATAAATATGCTGACTTTCTTTTTTGAAAAATCAAGATTTTTTAAATGATTAGTAATTCATTTTGGTAACACTTTTTTGACTGTAACTAAAGTGTGCAATCTGTTCAATGTTATTATTGATCATATTCAGTTTTGTTATTAAAGAAAAAAAATTCTGTTCATTTTTACTGAAGTTTATAGTGAATCTGTATTCTTCTGTAGATTCTAAGGTCATAGTTTATAAGACGAAGCGAAATATTTGGCTCATGTTCATAAATCTTAGTATATTACCTTCTATAGAGATAAAACTAAATAATTGGAACTGGACAATCTGATTAAGAATGGATATATTGGACATCAAATAGGGTTTTGTAAGGTTTTCTCTTAAGTTTGCTCTGATGCGTCAGTGCGCGGGGAGGGTAATATAGATTTTGGAAAGACCTTTATTTATGGGAAGCCTCAAATTTTGTCCTTAAATCGTTCCAAAATTAGAAGTTATTTAATAGTCACATATTTTATATTGTAATTATTCTTTATTAGACGGCACACCGCCACTTCCTTTTGAAAATCTTATTTTCATGTCTTAACCCATTCTCTTTAAGGGGATAAAAATTACATGTTTCTAATAGTATAGTGAAGTTCAAAGAAATCTGCAAAATGGGTATAAAATTTGTGATGCTAGGCCTTTTAACCAAAATTTTGGGGTCCTTTTCAGCTGTTTCTAAGTTTTATGCTTCACAAATTGGATCTTTTTTTCTCACACAATAAGTCACTATCACACACTTTTTTGTTTATACAATCTTTTGCAGAAAGAGAGACACAATTTTTGAATTTCTGAAGTGAATTAGTTTTTATTATCGAGTTTAAATCATATAGGTTCCATGAAAAAATTGATATGTGGTTTCTCTTTAAGCAGGTGTTATGCAATGTCTCTCTACATTAGCTATGTTCCCAAGCTAGGTAAAGTCAAACTTAGATTAGACATTGTTCTAAGGTAAATATTGTCTTATATATCCTTAATTTCAACTATATTGCTTGAATGTTTTATTTTCAAATGAGATATATTGAAGTTTTAATTAATGGCAGGGTGAGTGAGGTGAGAATTGGAAGTGGCATGAACTAGCTGTTTAAGATGAACAGTTAGAAGGGAAGTATTATGAGGGAAGAAAAAGTGTAGTAAGATATTGCACTAATGGTAGGGTTTTAAACTTTTGTAGGTGGCAAGTAACTTTATATGGTTATGATTTGGCTGAATGTTTTAGTTTCAAATGCAAGCTGCCAATGTTTTAATGGCAGGCTGAGTGACATGTGATGTGAGAATCGGAATCGGAAGATTCGTGAACTAGCAGTTTAAGATGAAGAATTGGAACTTGGAAGGGAAGAATTGTGAGGGAAGTGAAAGTGTAATAAAATATGGTACTAATGATAGGGTTCAAACATCTGGGGGTGGTAAGTAACTTTTGATATTGATAGTGGTTAGATTTGTTTGAATGTTTTAATTTCAAATGCAAGTTGCCAAAGTTTTAAATTTTAATGGCAGGGTGAGTGAGAGGTTAGAATTGGAAGAGGCATGAACTAGCGGTCTAAGATGAAGAATTGAAACTGTGAAGTGTATTATTCAAACCTTAATTTCGGACTTTATTTATATTTTGAAAGTTCACCATTTTAAGAAGAAATTTGTGCCTTGCTACTGAGCATGATCCATATCATTTATCAAAGATTACTCCTTCCTTCTAAGAGGCCTACCACTGAGCAACTCTCTTCAACCAAGATCATTAAGAAAGGAGAAGAACCATAATTAATCAAATTTCAGTCTGCTTTTATGAATTTTTTTTCTTCTGAATAACCACAATTCTGACATCTTTTGGTTATCTTCAAGTACCTTCAATGGAAATTTGTGGTGTCAAACTGTCAATGACTCTGCCTTCAAGTTTAACATGTATTCTATTTATAATTTATAATTATGTTTGTATTAATATTAGACCTCTATCCCTTATATGTATTGCAAGAGGTGCTTTTGAATTATGTTAAATCTCTATGACTATATCATTTATGAAGGCAACCTATATATATGTAATATATAATTTTGTCTTTTATCTTCTATACTAATGACAAAGTTATCTTTTACTTATGGAAAACCAACTATTATCAGTTATGTGATAGCTTCTTAATATTATTACTAATGATTAATTAACTTATGGATTATAAAGAATTAATTAACTTAACGTACTAATATTTTGGATAGGTACAATAAATTATATGACAAATATTATTATATCTATACTTTGTGCATGATACCTATGCAATCTATGTGATAACTCCATGGTTAGTGTTACTTGGGCAGAACTTAACTTCTTATAATAAGTAGTACCACACACAATGGGTGCGTTTGTTTAAGCTTTAAAAAAAAATGATTTTTTTTAAAAAAAAATCTAGAGATTTTTTTGTAGAGATTTTGAAAAAAATTTAAAGCTACTTTATGTTTGTTTACAATCATAAAAATCTATTTTTTTAAAAAAGGAAGATCATACACTTGGATTCCTTGGTTTTATAAAAAATAGATTCTTGAAAAGCTATTAGAAATAGATTTTCATTTTGGGGCTAAAAATGATTTTTTTTTAAAATAATTTTTAAAATAATCTATAACAAACACTATCAACATTACAAAATGGATTTTTTAAAGAAAAAAATAGATTTTTTCTTAAAAAAATCCAAAACAAACGCACCCAATATCAATCACTTATTATTACTTATAACAAACCACATTCAACCTCTCAATATAATTTATTTCTCTCATATTTTGGCATCAATTAGTTCTTCATTTACTTTGTTAAAAGAGTTTATTATCCTCAAATCAGTTTCATGGTTTCATAGTCATAGCATTAGACCAGGACTCACCGCCTATTATGAGATTGTATTAACTAATTACGATTCAATTGGTTCACAATTGATTAGTAACTTATCAATTAAATTCTTCTTTGACACTTCGACACAATCTTAATAGTTTACCCTTTTTATTACATTCATTTTAACTTTATATTTTTTTCCCCTTGCAGTTCTTGCCTAATGAATTTGGTGATGAGGTAACTTAAGAGCTGGAGCTAACTATGTAAGTCAAAACACAACAAAAAATGCAAAAGCTAAAAAAACTTGATCACTTTTCTTTACTTATAAAAAAAGGCACTGTCCTATTAAAATTATGCGGTCAAATTGATTGATAACTTTCCAATTAATGAGGTTGTTTTCTAATCTTAGATAAAAGTCTTTATGTAACCAATATATATATATATATATATATATATATATATATATATATATATATAGTTAGATAAAAATCTGGTATAAAAATCCTGCATAAGTAGTTAATAAATTTAGTATAAAAATTTGGTTAAACAAGCTACATATCAGCATAAAGAGACAATTATAACTTAAGATTGAAATCCACCTAGAGATCCCAAGCCAAACAACAACAGTAGCAAATCCATATCAGCTAGCATATGCATATAACTTTGTCTTAAATAGGGACCTTATTTTTTTATAAGAGATGTTGATTTTTTACATGATTGTTGTATTCTACATATGGTTTATGAGAATTTTTATAAGAGATGACATTTATCATCACTAATAAAAATATTAAAATTACTATTATAAATTATTATTGATAAAAATTTATAATTCATGGGGAGATGATAATTTTTATCGTTGATAAAAGTTTTATAATCACTATTTCAAGTTATTACTAATAAAAAATTATAATTGACGGGAAAATGACAATTTTGATCGCTGACAAAACTTTTAAAATCACTATTACGAGTTAATACTGATAAAAATTTATAACTCATGGGGAGATGATAATTTTTATCGCTTATAACCATGTCCAATAGATGCATTGCATTTAATCTCCTTGCTTAGTTGGTCCAATAACACTCAACCCTAATTTTGTTCTCCCAATATCCATCTTCCACCTCAATGCCACATGTAGAGCAATTGTGCATTCATTCTAGGTTACTTCCTATTCTCAAGCTTTTGCAAATGTAACAAATTCATTGGATTTGGAAGCTTCAAATAACATGCATTGGCTACACCAAATCAACCAATACCACAACAATAAGTATATCAACCAATTCTGATTCTCATTTAATTCTCACAACTACTCACCTCTAACCTTCACTTTGAACATCTCTATATACCCTCACATCCACCACAATCTTCAGCACCACCTACAAGTAAAAAACACTTGTGACAGTGACGGAATGAAGATTTAACGGCGGGAGAGAAAAGTCCGGCGCGGAGGCTCTGTTGAGAGAGAGAGTTCCGGAAGCAAAGAAAGAGTTCCGGTAGCGGTTCGCGGTGAGACGGCGGTGCTTGGTGGCGGCAATAACAGAGCTTCTTTCTCCTTCTTTCATTTGCTTCGATCAGTTACTTTCTACACTCTATTAGATTTTTTAGTAGCTCTTCATACTTTTCTATTTTGTGCTTTTGGTGGCAAAAACCCATATGTGACACACATTTTGTTGCATGCATTGCAAGGAAGATAGATGGCAAGCGGATGTGATGGCAAGTAGTAAAGTGCATGAAGGCGCATGGTGTTTTGCATGGAAGCTAGATGACAAGTGTCTTCATGTATCTAAATCAACTTTGGCTTGCTTCTACTATAAATAGACCATGAGTAAGCATATAATCATATCATATTTGCCTTTAATTGTGCTCTCTACTTCTCTCTCATGCATTCTTGCCATTTGATTAAATGTATAGTTTCTATAGTTAGTATCAATTTTTAATCGATTTAGCTTCTGATTGTAAATTGTTGACTATGGTTACTTTTTTTTTATTTGTTGTTTGTTCTACTTGCATGGTTGATATAATAATGATTCCCACCTACACCTTCATTTTCAGGTTGCTTTTTCTCGCTTTATTCTGTCATACCAGAGCACATGCAGGTCTGAATCAATTAGGTGGCATTTTGGCCATGGAGGTATGTCATGCTTGGTGCTATTTTGAGTTATATGATAATCCTTATGCTTGCTATAATTTGTTGTGTTTGTAATCTTGGATTAATAAAATTATAAAGAAAAGGGAGCTTATAATATATGCCAACAAAGTTGGATTTCGATTTAATATTATTAGATTCTAATTAAGATTATTGGGATTAATATTGCATTGAAATTAACATAATCTTGATTTCATAGTTGACTCACCATTATGTATTATATTTATGTCTTATTGTAGTTAATATAAAGATTTTCCTTTTATAGTGTATTCTAATAATATTTTATCTTTATTTTTATAGGAGATTGTGTAACACCCCATTTTTCACAAGCCAAAAAGGGCATTATTTTTTTTTTTTTTTCAACTAACACTCAGAGTGCGCATAAAATATTTTAAATGAACCGGCATTCAAATATACAAAGAACTCATCACTAAAAGGTGCTTCGACAAGCAAAGTGTATTTCCTGAATAATTACAACCCCAGTCTAAGTATCAAAACAAGTTAGGAATCCTATGCTAACCAAAAAGCACGGTGCACAAAACACACCGGCGCATAGTCTAACTATCCTAGGCTACAGCTCCAACCGCTCACTGGGGCCTGGAACAGCCACCGTCGTCACCACGACCTAACCCATCATCTGGGTGGGATGAGCCCGCAAATGAAAGAAAGGGTCACCACAAAATATATAGTATGTATATATATAACCGGTGCGAAAGATTGTACACATAACAATAATTCCACAAAACACAAGAGAAAGCTCTTAACCAACAAAGCAATTCCCACCAACGGGTTCATATAAGCAATGCACACATAGCCTATAATGCAACCTCTACAATGCGTGGTACTAACCCTAGCTACCACAATGCATGAGCTCCAGAACTGTAGGTCCAACCCCTACTAAAACACCAACGAAATCACAAGGTTAGGGTGGATCCACTCCCGCAATCACACCCCATGGTCCACTCCCGCAACCATGTATCGAACTCAACTAAATCACACAAGATTTAGGTGGATCCACTCCCGCAATCACACCCCATGGTCCACTCCCGCAACCATGTGTCGAACTCAATAAAACCCTATAAGAATCAGGTGGGTCCACTCCTGCAACCACACCTCGTAGTCCACTCCCGCAACTACGCACTAACAATGCATGAGCATACGATTCCCCATGTATACTAATGCAACAACTACATACCTCCCTAGCATATGTAGACCAAACATAACAACATACATACATATCCAATCATATGTAACAAGCCACAACAAACATACATACATTTCCAATCATATGTATTCACCCACATGTTCAGACATACATCTCCAATCATATGTAAAACAACGCACGTATTGTAAACACTTTCTCATCACGAGAATACATAACACATACATGCCAAACACACAAACACGCATCACCGAAAATAACCAACAAACATGTTATAACTCAGTGAAAAGACAGAAATAAAGTGATGCCCTTACCTCGGCAAGCTTCCGTCAACAACACACGCTCAAACAACACAACGCGCTTCCTAAAACAAGCAGCGTAACAATCAATACATTGTTCTTTAACCAATAGTATTGAAACTACACCAAAACCCCAAAAACCTAAAGGTTTCTAAGGAAAATTCACTCTTTCGGATATCATACCAAAATCTACCGTATTGATCAACACCCCTGAGTTATTTGTACTATTTTTAGGACCCAAAACAATAGGCCAAAGTCTTAAATAGTTTGAAATGCAAAATGGCCGTTTTCTTGCGTTACAAGATACCCACTTTCCGAATACCCGGAAAACTCGTTTCCAATCCCAACCACTTCCATAAATTAATAAAAAGGGATTAGAAGGCTAAAAACCAAGTTTGGAAATCAGAATCCAAAATCTCAACTCCCAGAGCTCGCCCTGGCGAGTTGATGGCGAGTGAAGGCAGAGAGTACTGGTCTTACTCGCTCTGGAGCTCGCCCTGGCGAGTTGTCAGGACCTGTGACACTCGCCCTGGCGAGTAACCACTCGCTCAGCGAGTTGCACCTGTCATGACAGCACAAGACAGCAACTCACACCACCTTTTTCCACCCCAAGCCTAGTTTGATTCTATTAGTTCCCAACATCTTTTCAAGGCATAAAAGCAAACCATTTTCATAAGCAAGCAACACATTTCCGAAAGCATGTTGGTTGCTTCGAGTGCAAGTTAATTGATTTTCATTTCCAAAATCAAAACCAAATCCAAGCACAAGTTTTATTACGGGCCTTAACCGTCCGGTAATCATTTTCAAACATGTTTTCAAGGTAAAAAGCGACACCACATGTCACAATAGTTTTAAACCATTTTGATCCCAAAATACTACCCAAAAACTCTTAGAAAATATTTTCATAAACCTCAAAAATATTTTTCATCGGATTTTCTAAAACAAAACCATACAACGCATTTCCCTTTTGCCCAAAAGTTCAAAAACAACTTTTCTTTTCAAAACCTTACAACATAACCTCATGTAATTGATCAATACTCTAAACTTTCAAAACCCTAACTTTTCTCATGAGATTCTCACAACTCATGGGAAACCAAAACAACCAAGCCTAAACATTTAAGCTAAGCACTCATGAACAACTTCCATGAAGCAAGAATCAACCAACACCAAATTTTATGAAATTTCTCTCAAGAACAAAATCATAAAATTCCACTAAACTACATGAGTTTGGCTAGTAAAGAGAAAGGAATGGATCAAGTTACCTTAGAAAAAGCTTCTCTACAATTTCCCTTAGAGCTTCCAAGCTTGAAATCCAAGGAAATGGTGAAGAAATGAAATTTGCTCAAGGAAGGGAAGAAGAAGGAAGGCCACGGTTAAGAGAAGAGAGAATGAGAGTCTTGTGATCAATTTCCTTCCTAAGTCAACAAAACATAAACCTCCTTACTATTACCACTTGTCTTGCTTGCCAACCACCATTGGATCAAATAGTAAAAAGTTTTCTAGACTAATCCCTAGCCCTTGGATCAAAAGCAAGTCTATCCTCACGAGATATTTCTCACAACCTCTCACAACAAAACGCACGCTCAGTTCTCGCGCATCGCGACGAACGTAAATCACAAAAACGTAAAACCTACGGAAAGAACGTCTAACGTTTAACATTTCCAAAACTTATCGCCGAATCTTTTTCCGCGACTGTAATTTTCTTCCATACCTCAGAAAATTAATCTCAGGACATATCCTAACTCACGCAGATATATAAAACTCTCATCCGAATCCTCACTTAAAACAGACGCAGTAAGATTTTCCATCCGCGGGTAAAATCCTACTCGTTTTTCCAAAAACAAGAATAATCCAAAACTCGTTATTCTAAGACCACAGAAATCTCCTCATACTTAAAAGAGTATCACGACCCGAAAGTCTGTGCCTTTCCAGCGCACGAGCACAAAACAGGCTCCGTTTCAGCAAAAATCTCATTAATGTGACGATATTCGCACAACCGCCTCACCAAAACCCTAAAACTCGTAGCCGACACTAGAGTTCCATAGTAAAACTGTACAGTGGAATCTTGGGTCTTACAGATTGAGAGGGAGGGTTGTACTATTGGTAGTCATCCAGACAGAAGAGAAAATTGTTTTCTGAAGATGTATTTTCTTTTCAAGATTCTGCCTCATGAAAAACAAAACAACCTCGGAAAGATGAGCATTGCCTATATTTTTGTTTGGGTCGAACATATGATAATTATGCCATAGCAAGCGGTTAGTGTCCCGATTTGGGCGAGCGAAAATAGAGTATATGATGAACCCTTTGTAAAAAATGTTAACTAGATACATTAGCCATGGGTTAAATATTCTTAGCATTATACATGTTCTTCATACTCATTTACTTCACATCTCTGAACTAATAATACATATTTTTTGCCAATATGCGTTGGCGGGGAAGATTGGTAATGAAAGGAGTACTGTTGGAATTTTAGGGAATGTGAATATCATAGACTTAGGATCCCTTCATTTGTTAGACGGAATCTGAATCCAACAGGATCGATGTGGAGAAACCATGAGGGGATTGTTGTTATTTGCTAATTTTGTGTGTGAATTAGATCTTGAAAGATAGAATGAGATATGAAAACCTATATTCAACGATGGTCCACTCTGGGTGGTTCTAAAGTTGTATTACCCCATTCATCTACATTAAACAAGGTTAGATGAATAGGATAATCCAGGTTTAGAACCACACAGAGTGGACTATCATTAAGTGTAGGTTTTCATGCCCAAATTTATCTTTCAAGTTCGAGTTCATACGCAAAGTTGGAAAGTAACACCAATCCCTCTATGGTTTCTTGATATCGATCCTATTGGATTCAGATTCCGTCTGACAGATGAATAGGTCATAAGTCTATTTTATTCGCTTTCGCTAAAATCTCGACAATATCCCCTTCATTTCCATTCTTCTTCGTCAACGCATATTCACAAAAAATATGTATTAGTAGTTTGTTGATGTGGCGAAGGTGATGATGAATGACATGTAAAATATTTAATCCATAAATCATGTATCTAGACCACATTTCGCCCACGGTGCATCATATGCTCTCTTCTCTTTTGGCAACATCGCAACATTTTAAATCATGGTTTTGACAAGTGCAATGGAAGGATTACATGCTTCATTTACTTTTGTTAGGTTATATCAAACTAAGAACAGTTCCGTGTAATATACATATCAATTTATGACTTATGCTTTTAGCATCAAAATTGTATGAATTCTTGGTACATGTAAAAGCTCTGGAGTGCTCATCTTCGGGTTGTTCGGATTACACCAATATTCCGTTTGGAAAAATAACTAATTTTGTTTTTCATAAGGCATGTCATTGAGGCACAGTATCTCTTCAGAAAACAATTTTCTCTTCTAATTGGATGCATTATTTGGAGCAAGCAAAGTCAAGGTGTTGGAATTATTAGCATTCTATTAATAAATATATTTTTACCATAAAATGCTTCTAATGTAAGCAATATGAAAATAAATGTGACCAATGCATGTTAGTTAGTCATTGTTCATCCATACACATATCACATATGTCTCATCTTCATTGGATCTCATCTCCTTATAAACAATGACATAATGATCACATCAAAAGTGACATCAACAGCTAGGGTTCTTTCTATATATATATGCTCAATCATAATGCCCTTGGAAGAACCCTAGCTTTGCTCATTTTTTTCAAATAACGAATATATGTATACTATAGATCTTATCATCAATCTTGCAATATATTATTGATTTTTAGCAACTTCATTAATATGGACTTTTTTTATTTATATGGCTTATTAAATTCCTCCATATATGGACTAATCATTAGAGGGATCTATTAATTATATAGTAATTGTAACCATAACAAAAATTCATTATTTATAATTTCCTTATACCATATCCCTTATCAAAACAACAACCATGATTGTCCTAATATGTTTTTCTTATATCATCATATCCCCAATCCAATGCAACAACCATGATTGGCCGCCTAACCCGTGCAACGCACGGGATACGGACTAGTATAGTTAAGGGACCAAAATGAAACAATAATTAATTAAGGGACCAAAATGAAATCAACAAATAAGTTAAGAGACTAAAAGTCGAATTTAGCCTAATCTTTATATTTTAAAATTCCAATATATTTTTTACCATTTGTAGTTCCTTAAATTTTCCTTAACTGTTTGAACTCAATTATTTGATTAATATTTAGATGTGTCACTAGAATCGAACTGTGGACTGGGGTTCATGCTATAGCAATCAATTTAGGGGCCAACGTTGCGTTCTATCGTCCACAAAAAGGGATCATAGGATTTAATTGGCTGAAGAATAATAAGAAAATATATAATCGATGGTTAAATCATTAGAGACATATAGAAAGCTAATATGAATTATGAAAAATGTATATTTCAAACCCTTTTTGTGATATGTCATGAGAAAGGATAGAGTGCAATCTTTTCAAAATAGCAATCGATCAAAAGAAAGATATGACAACAAGGAGAAAGTGATAAAAAAATAAGTTGATGAGTGAAGATAAAGAAAGGTACATTCCTCATTCACATCACCACAACATTATGTATCGTTGGAGGTTAAGTTCATTGTTTTTTTTTTAATAAAGATCAAACTCTTAACCATTTAGAGAGTCAAATTTCTTATTATTTAGATCAATATAATATTGTCTGAAAGTTTTATACATGCAAATTAAGATGTGTTCGAATAGGAAAATATCTTTTAAAATATACATTACTTTTATATTTTATTTTGTTTAGAAAATATCTAAATAATTAAGTTTGTTCATTCTAAGCCCTAATTAAGTTATTTAGTTTAGATTTAAACATATTCACTTGATTATAAATACCAATGTAGTATCATACTATTTCATATGTAAATATTCAATGTAAATATTCTATTTAGTCATTATTCAATAATATTTATATTTCTTATTATTTTTCCATATTTTTCCACCTTAATACCACAAATTCAACATATAGGAATTTAATTTTTTTAAAAAAAGTATAATTTTAATGAAATAATTTCAATAACTTTAAAATAAGAATAAAAGTGATTTCCCTAAACACAGGGCTATAATTAGGATTTAGAGAGGGAAATAACGTTCGGTGTTATATACTCCCTCCGTTTCTTTTTAAGTGTCCACTTTGAATAGTAACACCAAATTAAGAAAGTGTATTTTTGCACCTTATCTTCCTATTATACCCTAACTTTAATTCACCAATAAAATTTTATTTTTTTGCACACACTTTCTGTTTCCAGTAAATTTAATATATTATGCACACACAAAAAAAATAATTTAATATGTTATGTACAAAAAAAAATAGTTTTCCAAATATATAGCATTAATTAGTTTTAATGAAAAAAATATGAGCAATTGACAAAAGAGTATAATTGACAAATCGTACCCTTAAAACACTAAATGTACAGTTAAATAGGTATGCTAAATTCGACATTTTTGGACACTTAAAAAGAAACAGAGGAAGTATATTATAATTATAATAATTATTAGAATATAACTTTAAAACTATAATAGTTTAGGATTTTTTATACTCACATCCTAAAAAGTTCCAGTTACATCCAAATTTTATAAAAATTTAATCATAATACTGAAATATTCTTTATATAATTTAAATAAAAAAACAGTTTTCTTTTTTATTCTATTTCTAATGTTTCTGGTTTACTGTACCCTTTCGCATAAACCTCATTAATGTATTCTCTCTCAAAATCATTAACTTGTCATTAATTTCAATTAAAGATTGAATTTGAATATATTTTATTAAGACTTTCTTGCATATGATATTGAATTTATACTCATTCAATTCTATTTATATTTCTCGTGATTGCATAGGTAATGTAAAATGTTTACCGAACCGCCAATGTAATCTAAATTCAGTAGTAGAAATAAATTTGCAAACAATAATATATAAACTTAGTTTACACTTACATTCGGCAGTTTAATGAGTTTACGTTAATTGTCAGTTTACATAAACTTAAATAAACACAGTTTGCATAAATTATGTAAACTGAATTTACATGATTATGTAAACCTAGTTTACACTTACATTAATTTGGCGGTTTAATGGATTTATCTTAATTGTCCTTTTACATGTGAATTTACATAAGGTTATGTAAACTGAGTTTACATACATTAACTAAACTCAGTTCACAGAATCTATCTTATGTACACTTAATTCACACTTACATTCCACAGTTTAAGGAGTTTACATTGATTTTCAGTGTACGTGAAATGAGTTCACATTAATTAACCATTTCAAACCTAGAAAAACAAAACACAACTAAAAACTGAGAGATGAAAGTCAAAATCAACATAATTTCATAAGGAACTTGCAGTAGATTTACAATCGAACTCAAATAAATCGCAAAATCATGAACTGGTAATTGGAAAACTTACCTTTCAAATTGAGTTTCAGAAGTATAGATGAAGATGAACACGACGTAAATTTGAGCGGCGGAGATGAACGTGTTTTGAGCGACGTCGACGGCAACAACAGAGATGAATAGAAGCGAGAAACGCTTAAGATTTTTGATGCATTGGAAATTTAATTTATTTTAAGAGTATTTTGGTCAATCTGAAGCGTAACCAGATTCATAAGATCGCTCCTCCCAAACACCCTTCAGGACCCTCTGGCCAAATGTCCGAAGCACAATGTTGCATTGGCAAGGCGCCCATATAGTTCCGATTTCTGAGTGGACAAACATCCAACTTCTAAAACCTAAATTGCTTCTCCTTATAAAATTCAAACATCATAAAAATATGATTAAACCAAATTGACAATTGCAAGCTCAAGTTGCTTCTCCTCATCTATTAATATATACACACAATAAACAATACATAACTTGTTTCAAATTTGAGTGACCTTTGAATAACACACATTGACAATCATCTCCTAAAATTCCTCTTAAAAATTTCCTAAGCCTATGCTAAAAAAAAAAAATCCAAGACATCATAATCATCTCAATGTTGAACCTGGGAATTGACAAGATTTCTCTCTACATGTATCTTGGAATATAACTTCTTTGTTCTAACTGCAAGCAACAAATCCAATCCACACCCCAAGACACAAGCAAAAGCCATAATCAAATAAACAAGCATGAAACAATGTGCTCCAGTGCAAGTGTTTCCACCTCCTGGAACACTAGTGGCTTCAATATCATAAAGATAACCAGCAATGAGACCAGAAAATAGGAATGAACCAATAGGAAGATTGAGAATGAGAATGTTGTATACTAAACCATAGTATTTTAGACCAAATAGTTCTGAAGCTGCTGCTGGTGTTATTGTAAGACGAACTCCGTAACATATTCCTACTAACATTGATCCAATGTAGAGTGATCCTGGTAAGGCCATAGCTAATGCTATGTATCCGAAAAACATCAGAATTTGAGAAGCTGCATTCCATACTAGCCTTGGCATGCCTGATTTTCTGCAACATCAAATTATCATTCAAGGGTCAATAAATTATAGATGCTAAAATCAATCGTTAGTTTGTTCAGTGGTGATTGACGCTGAACTTGGTAGAGAGGATCAAGGTTCGATCCCCTGCAACTGCGATCGGGAGGGGCCTGGAACCACTTGATGCCAGAACTGACCCATGAACCAGATTAAACTGGTGGTGAAAGCAAAAAATTATAGATGCTAAAGATTGAAGAAATAGTAGTGACTAGTGAGTGAGCAAACCTGATGTAGTATTCAGAGAGCGAACCGGAAAGAATCCGTCCGAAGAAACCCCAAATGCTAATGAATGAAATGAACAAAGAAACATCATGGTAACCAAGTGCTAATCCCATTTGTCCCATATTATTCATAACACATAGTCCTGTTCCCACACCACATAGAAATGACACAAACAAAACCCAAAAATCAACAGTTTTCGCCATTTCAATGATAGTATGCTCTTCTCCTAACACCGGTTTTCGCTTAATCTCATCTTCCTCCACCTTGTTACATATCTCCTCCTTTACCTTTTCCTTTTCAATCTTTTCTGCTAACAATGGTTCATGAATCTGTTTTTCTTTGTCAATACAAGGACTAGTTTTGAAGATAGCTAAATATATAGGAACAAGAAGTGGCATAGCTAATAGGATCAAAAGTCCTATTGTGAAAATCAATGAAATAACATGTTTATGAGGACCAGTGATATCAAATGCTAGGAGATAAACAGCTACTGTAACTGCAATCAAGTTAAACACATTGAAGAATTTTGTCTCTTGGTTTTCTTCTGTTGAAGTTGAAGCTGGTGGAGTTTCATGAAGGAAAATAGCAGCAATGAAACAAATGACAGCAGGAACAATTGTGAGCATTAAGAGGAATTTTGATGGGTCTGAGGAAAATAAAGCTGTGCATATATCAGTAAAGATTGCTGTGCTGAGTCCTACATAACCTTTTAGAATTCCGGAAATTGGACCGCGGTTTTTTGAAAAGTTTCTCATGCAAGTTACAAGTACTGCTGTGTTCATCCATGTTGAGCTGTTTCCTCCCATACATAAGAATATACACATCTGCAAAATAGTGCAAAATTAATCAAACAAATCCTTTTTTCCTTCTAGAAATGATGTATTAATTTGAGGCATTGTTTGGATAAACGACTTAATTAAACGCTTATTATTTGTGTGCTTATGAATGATAATATTTTTTATAATAAAAGATAAAATAAAGTCAAACTGTTTCCATATAAGCTATAAGTTGTTTTCATAAGTTATTCCGAAGAACTTGCAGAAAAAGCTAAAAACAACTTACATACATGTCATAAGCTATTTCCATAAGCTTTATAAAACATTCTCTCCATAAGTTTCAATTAAGGTCGAATCGATCAAGAGCACTCAAGTTTGACCCTTGATCAGAATAATGGTTTGCCATTGCCAAATTCTAGTAGTTACCTCAAGATCGAACTATAAATTATTAGAGCCCTTTTTCTTTACAAACCAAAGAGTTAAGACAAAAAAAAAAACTATACCCACTTAACTCTTGACTTAAAGTTAAAGATTTAATTGAAATAGGTACGATTTGTGTAAAGATTTTTTACATCGTCAATAAATTATTTCATCTTGTCATAAATTATAACTACTTAGTTAGTCATACACAATATCTTTTCTGATTGTTGGGTTGATTTTTTTTAATAAAAGAGTCCAACTCATCATCATAGTAACAAACTCTGCCTACCTTTTATGAAGGTTTGCAGAGAATTAACTCACCGGCCTTATCATCGGCAGGTTGATAATGTATCAAAATTAAACTCTAAAAATAATAAAATGAGGAATTCTATATATGATGAAAAGAAAGCTATATTTACCATCCAATAAGGAAGTGGAGCTATTCTTTGGCTAACAACAAGCCATTGAACACCATAGCCAATGAATCCCAAAACAGCACCAATCATAAGAATAACTGAAGTTGGCCAACGATCAGAAACAAGACCTGATAAAATACCAAAAGCTTTACCAACATCTTTAGCAACAGATAGATTATTAAGCTGCATTTGAGTCAAAGCCATTAGAGACTTTAACACATCAGAATAATTTGCAAATGTATAATTGTTTCCACATATTGCTTGTACCCATATGGCTGTCACAAATCCTAGCCATTTTTCACCAACAAGATTATTAGGGAATAATAACATAGTGATTAATTGGAATAAGAAATTTTTATGAACAATTTGAAGGTTTAGAGAAGTTAATTGAATATATGATTTTGCTTTATTTTAGATGATGTTACTTGGTTGCTATTTATATGTTCCCTTTGTTCATGAATTATTTGACACATGGTGTTGTTCCCTTCGTTCTTAAATTAATTTATGTAATGTAACAAAATAGATTATAATTAAAGAACATGGTTTTGAAATTCCGTGTGGTGCATAACAAACGCAAGTGGACTTTTAAAAAAAAAAAAAATTTTGGCCAAATTTTCAAATTAAATATTCAACACTTGTTGTAACACCTGTTTTAGACTTTTGTTGTATGACAGCAATTTTAATTATTCTCTAATCAAGTATTAGCTTCGAATTTGAATTAGAGTATTAGTTTTACATTTATATTAAAATTAGTTAATTTGAAAAGCATTTTTTCAAAGGCAGATGAACAATAAACTTTATGATTAATCTTTTTTAATGATAAAATCGATCCTCTTAAAAATTATATAATCCCTGGTGCTAGGAAATCTGACGTTAAAATTATATTGATTGTCGTAAAACTATATTATTCTCATGTTTGACTACTTTACAACTTGTAACAATTTTGAGAGCTGTATATTTCATAGCAAAATTCTCGGTCCTAAATTTTACAAAAAAAAAAAAAAAATTAAGTTTACACATACATATTTTTCTCTTACTCATTTATACACCATAATATATGTAATAATATAAGTTATCTTGAATGAACTGTATAAATTATCTGAATTTTGAATTCATATAAGTTGAAATTTGAATGTAATATATAATCTTAAAAAAAATCAAACAATAAAAGTATTAATTTGCTCCATTTTATAGTGTTATTGCAAGTTTGAAATGTCGTTATTTCAAATGAGTCAAACAATCTACAAGTTGCAGTGTATTGCCACGTCAAATATTGTTCTACGTTGGATAAAAAGTGATATTATAGTATTAATGTTTTCTTGGTGGATAAATTTAGTGGATATTATAGGATTTATTTAGCATGTTGCACAAAACCAATCATTAATACTTATCTAAACCAGACATTGGTTTATAAGTGGCATACCAATATCAAAACAGGGTGAACTCCTGGAAGAAGGAAAGGGCCGTCCTGTCCTTTATTTTATTTTCAAAATTTATTGGAGAAAATTATCAACAAGATATCTCTATACTTGTTATTTTATTTTCTTTGACATTATCATTTTTTTATTTTTAGAAACTCTGCAGACTGCATCCAACCCAAAAAATAATAATTTGAGGATCAATTTTACTATTCACTGATAGGTAGTTTATTGAAATCAAAACAAAATTTTATATGTCCCAGAAGAACAATGTTTGGCCAGTGCGCATACATCTACGCACAAGTCGAATTAGTCGTCCATTTTTTATGGATCGAAAACCGGTGCGAAAGCAAAAAACAAAATTTTATATGAAGTGATCCATCATAAATATGAATGTCTAGAGAATTTGAAAACACACTTTAAAGTCGAAAGTCCTAAGCTTACACCAACATGTCAATGTCAACCAGGGTTCGTTCCTACTATTTGGAGGTCCAACCTAAAATATTAAAAATAAACTCTTTAATAATAAAAAAGTAAAAATTTTAAAAAAAATAACCCTCATTTTAATTATAAATAACATATAAAAGTTGTTTTTTTCCTGTACACTTTATCTTTTTTGCTAAAGTATTAGGTCTTCCAAAGTTTTTTTTAACAAAGATAGAGACCTGACTAGAGTACCAGCTTGCACACGTGCAAGACCGACTTGTTGAGTATGGTGTATATGTATCAGGAAGAGATTGGGGGCAGTCGAGAAGTTGAGCTAGCGTAGTGAAGCAAATGATTTAAGAATATTTATGTATGTATTACTATTATTATAAAACTAGTTGTAATACTGAAATCCTAATTTATTCATTCATCTAAATCCAAACGAGCTACAGCGAATTCTACAGTCGGAGACTCTGCTAAGATGGACGAGAAGAGGGATAAGAATTGGTTTACCCGGTTGGACTATTCCGGAATCTTCTTCTTCGAATTAGCCTCAAAGGCAAGGTCCGCGGAACTCCATTTTCAAACTAATTTCTTGTGTTCATTATTGTTGATTTTGGTTATTATTACTTTTGTTACTAATTGTGCTCAACACAGCCGTTTCTGAAAATTATTATTAATAGCCATGTTATTAATGAACTTATACACCATGTACAATATCACATCGTTTAAAAATCTTATATCAAATGTGAGATGCGTGAATATGCGTTTATAAATAGAGACAATGTTCACTTTACAATTCGATTTTATAGAATTAAATTAGACTCAACTTTCAATTTTAAGATGACATCAGAACTTTCACATTAGTACTAGTGTAGAATTAGATACAATCTCCACCTTACAATAACAACTATAGACAAAATGTAAAAGGTATTGATTTAATCAACATTGGTATTGGCTTGAGATCTGGGAGTGTGCTTATCTTAAAGTCTTAGATTCGATTTTCTCTGATGCTAATTTGAGTGAGTTAATTTAGCTTCTTCAAAAAAAAAAACTATAGACAAAATGTAAAAGGTTCACATAAGTAAATTTTCCAAAATCGTAATCAACAAACTGTGTGTTTCTAAAAAACCGGCAGCAGCTGCGGCATACAATAATACCATCAACATGTTACTTAATTTACATATAAATAGCAGTTTAACCAAAATCACTTTTCAACATTTGTAATTAGGCTTATACGGTTATACCGTACAAGTTACAAACCATACCATAATGGCTGTTTCAACCAAATTGTTACCACGTTGTTTGGCGTTTCTTCTTATCTTGTCTATTTCAAGAGCAAACATTCTAACTATTGATGTACAAGAAGCCAAAAATCTCATCCAAAACGGTTACATTTATCTTGATGTTAGGTAATTATCTATGCACATTTATAAGGAATTTGCACTTAACAAAGTTATGTGTCCATCCAGTAACTATTATTGACCGTCTCATAAAGATGAATGATTATAATTAGGCAAATTCTATAATACATATGACAAATTTTATTGTATTGGTATATTAGATTATTAAATTATTAAGTAAATGAATAATTTTTTAAAAGAAATCATTTTTCTATCATCTAAAATATTATAATAACTAAATACTATTTAACAAAATTATAAAAAAAAAATAAAAAATTATATTTTTTTGAATTTTTATCATTCATAATAATCAATTTTAATTTTTTTTATGAAAAAATGTAAAAAAGTTAGTGTAATGGTTATAAAACATTGAAATTGTGTTTTTTCTTATAAAATTATCATCGCTGAAATACAATAATCGGCAAATTATTTTTAAATTTATAAAATAATCGTTAATTTATTAATTAAACAATCTAATATACCTGCACATTAAAAAATTTCATATGTACCATAGAAGCTTGTATAAAATGACAAATTTGTATTTCATATTAGAGTCGTTTCATCATAGATTTAGGATACAAAGACTGTATATTACATGTAATTGCTTAAAATAGTCGCATTAGGTAATTTGGGTTCATTTATAAGGGGTCCTTAAAAACAAAATAGTTAACAAACTTTGATGGTTTTTTTTTTTTTGTCTCTTTATGTTTTGTTAGTTTTAAAATTTAATAATTTTTTTAAAAAAAAATAAAAATAAATAAATAAATAATAGTCTTAATCTAATCTTTTGATAATTTTTGTTAGGACGGTGGAAGAGTTTGTGAAAGGGCATGTGGATGCAGCTAAGATTATTAATATACCATACATGTTGGATACACCCAAGGGTAACATGAGCTTTTCATTCGACTAAATATGCATTTTAGTACTTGATAAAGAAAAGTACTTTAATTCTTAAAATTATAAAAATCGATCGATTTAATCTCTGAAATTTATAAAAATGTCTGGAATATTAAATTGAAAATATCAATTTAATCCCTAAAAGATGTTTTGCATGGGGATGATTAATATTCCATACATGATTGACATATTTTGAGTAAATAGAAAATTTAGTCCAAGAAATACTAACATTTAGTGATTTCAATCAATTTAATTATTCTTCTTGAGGGAACTCTTCTTCGTGTGGTGGTGTCTCTGAGATATTCTAGTTTTTTGGTGATCTACCTCCTTGTTCTTTTGTAGTTTTACTTTGTTTCTTTAGAGATTTTGATTCAGGTGGAGTGTACTTCTGGTACCTCTTTATTTTTTTCTGGATTTTTCTCTTGTACTTTCTCACTTTTATATTTATATATATTATATTTGCCATTAAAAAAAATTATTTTTAAAATTTTTGTACTACTACTTTAAAGGTTACTATTATTTATGTTAATACGTATACTTTTTTATTAGCTTTCATGAATGTTTACTAATTAAATATTTTGATGGAGAGATTTAAATTGTTATTTCACAAATTTAGGATTAAATTGACTTATCCATAATTTATTCATCTTTCATTCACTCATAATTATAATAAGATTAATACAAACATGTCTTTATTTATTAAGATTATTAGAAATTATATGGTAAAATTTAAGATATTGTATTTTGGAGACAGGTAAGGTGAAGAACCCATACTTTTTAAAGGAGGTTTCATCTGCTTATAAGAAAAAAGCTCATCTCGTTGTGGTAACTTATAATATATATTTTTAGGCTATTTACTTTTCCAATTCTTTCCATTATAGATCACGTTTGTGTTATAATAATATAAAACCATTGATATGCCCTATCCCAAAAGCTTAAGCTTTTGGGATAATTGGTTATTTGACATGGTATAAGAGCATCTATGACTAAGTGGTCTAGAGTTCGATCCCTGCTCCTCTCACTTTCTAATTAAAAAATGGAATTTAAGCATATGGTAAGTGGGCCTATGCATTATCCACGCTTCAAGCCCAAGTTGGGTCTTGCGTGAGGGGGCGTGTTATAATAATATAAAACCATTGATATGCCCTATCCTAACAGCTTAAGCTTTTGGGATAATCGGTTATTTGACAGTTTGTCTATTTTTTTTTTTCATGCAGTTGGTCATTGATTGTTGTTCGATCAAGATCAAACGATTTAGATTTAAAATTCATATTTGAAAAAAAATGATAAATTAAAATACGCTTTTTATGAACTATCTGATCAAGATCAGACAGACGACTACGAATATGCTTATGAATACTCAAAATGCCTGCAGCAAGAAATCCAATATCTTCTCTTATAAGTAAAAACTACAATTTCAGGGTTGTCAAATTGGGGTGAGATCTCAGAAAGCAACTTTAGATCTTCTAGCTGATGTGAGTCTTATCTCATTAAATATGAAACTAATAAATAATAATATGCTTCCTTATTTTGCTGTTACATATAAACGATGCTAACTTGTATTGATTTGAATTGTATTGTTAGGGTTTTAAGAATGTGAAGGCCATGGGAGGAGGTTATGTGGAATGGGTAAGAAACAAGTTTCCAGTGATTACAATGGTAGATCTTCTTGGATAAAGGATGGCCACAGTTTCCCCGAATTTTTGTTATTAATATATAGGATTAAGATCGTCTAAAAAAAATTGAATGTCCTATGCAAATTATAAATTTATTATCATCTTCATATTAATATATACTTAGGATACGGAGAATCATAAGTCATCGCATTTGATAAATATATTCTACTCGTCGCATTGAGCTGTTTCATAACTCATTTACACATGCTTCTTTTGAATCAGTGTTTCTATTTGTAATTTATTATTCAAAAAGAACCTACACAAGAATTTTTCTAGAAAATCAAAATTGGACTCTTTGTCCCTATAAAACACTTTTTAAAACCTTTTTTTTAAGCGGCAAATAATGGATAATATATAGAAATGAAGGAACGTAACATGAACGAATTTAGTATAAGAGATATTTTATTCACCCTCATTGGATAAGTACATTTAGTACTCAACCCAAGATGCAAACACAAGCGAAGCAAAAATCCACCAACGCAAAAAGAAAGTCGAAGGCGCCTACCCAAAAAATTACCTAACTATATATACAATCAAAGGGTTTTATATGTCATTTATAATACATAAAGGGAGAATTATCTTTCTTGACCAATAACCATTTTGAAGAAGTGACTTTGATTTATTCCTATCGAAAACCTCACCTAACATTTGGTTCCATATTGAATTTTTTTTTCTCATTCCTAATACGCCAAAGAACTCAAATCACCGCATGTCAACCCAAAAAGGACACCTTGAAAACTCTCACATTACATTTTAGAATTTCTTTTTTAGTATTCATCAAATATCATGCAATCTTTTTTTTAATAAAAAAAGAATAATTAAATTATAAAGAAAAATTTATTATTAATAATAGTGACATTAAGGCTCATTTTATAATTGATCAAAGTAAAATTTGAATCATATTTCTTGCACTTATAAAATCAAACTTTCACCATTAAACTAATACCTTGTAGAAAAATATCATGCAACTAGTATTAGATGAAAGAATAAAAAGCTTAGGAAAAAACAATAATTAAAATTAAATGGATAAGCTTTAAAAGTTCAGCTATATGGCTTAAGTGGTTTGGTTCCTTTATCGTAGGATTTGAGTCTAGCTTGCACAACATTTTTGTGACATTTTCTGATTCTGAACCACTTTTGTTCTATAATTAGAGATCAACAACATTTAGGTGTCACATTAGAAATTAATAGAATGTTTTGGATTTATGAATTCGAACCATATTTGATCCTCAACAAACACATTGTTGTTAAAAAATTGGTCATGTAATTTTAATGTTTTTGAATTTAGGAAATTAGGTTTAGAGAAAAAGAAGTAAAAGAAAAATGAAAATGAACGAATATTATTACGAGTTATTTTAATATTAAAATGTCATATATGGGCAGTGGGCACCATATATATAATTTTAATTTGTAGTATTAAATATGATTTTTTTTTCTACACTATTCTTTGATAATTTGGGGATATTTAGCCTAGAGAACAAACCATATTCATGTGAGATACCGTAAAATTTAGTTAAAAGTTAGCTGTGGATATTACATGTATACTATTTATCAACTTTCTCTCATTAATTCTTGGATAAATACCCTCAAATTATTAAAGAAAATATTATCTACAACTTGACATCTTTGAAAAATATTAAATGATTTTTTCATTTTCAATAAAAATATCTCTCTATATATAAGTAACTAAATAATCATTTAACCTTTTGTCATAAAAAAAAAATTTTATTTAACCATTAATCTCTCGTACTATTTTGGATCTCATCTATTACTATATATAAAAAGGATACAAATTTTTGGGATGGCTTTTTCATTATACCTATTTTACCCTTAAAAAAAACTACAAAAAATAAACTAAATATTTGTATATGTTGAAAAATAACTTCCACATAAAAATAGATTTTCAGTTTTTTTTTTAGTAAATAATTTTTTTTTCTCTTAATAACTAAGCACAACTTCCACATAAAAGTATGTTTTCAGTTTTTTTATGGTAAAAAAATATATATATA
This sequence comes from Trifolium repens, assembly GCA_030408175.1. Classification (NCBI taxonomy): domain Eukaryota; kingdom Viridiplantae; phylum Streptophyta; class Magnoliopsida; order Fabales; family Fabaceae; genus Trifolium; species Trifolium repens. The sequence goes on from CP125845.1 coordinate 10,169,182, forward strand.
TTTTTTCTTCTTAATAACTAGCCACAACAAAAAAGAATGTTAAGTAATTATCAATTAACTAAGTCCAATAAAAAAGGAGATTAAGTAGTTATTTATATTTGCACAATAGAGAATTTCGATCACAGCAAATAAAAACAAAGAGAATATCGATCACACAAACGGGCACGGGCGGCTAGTATATATAAAAAGGATACAAATTTTTGGGATGACTTTTTCATTATACCTATTTTACCCTTAAAAAAGCTACAAAAAAAAACTAAATATTTGTATATGTTAAAAAATAACTTCCACATAAAAATAGATTTTCAGTTTTTTAGTAAATAAATTTTGTTTCTCTTAATAACTGAGCACAACTTCCACATAAAAGTATGTTTTCAATTTTTTTATAGTAAAAAAAAAATATTTATCAACAAAAAAAGAGGTTAAGTAGTTATCAATCAACTAAATCCAATAAAAAAAGAGATTAAGTAGTTATTTATATTTGAACAATAGAGAATTTCGATCACAGCAAATAAAAAAAAAATAATATCAATTACACAAACGGGCACGTGGCGGCTAGTTCTTGATAATTAAAATAAAAAGCATTTCAAAACCAATTCCCAATTTTTTTTTTATTACTTCATAAATGGGTCAATTTTATGCTTCTACACTCATCAAGCTAGTGCTCCTACACCCAACAACCCATCAAACATACACAAAAAAAAAAACGGGATTTAAATTTGCTACACTAATTCTAACTCTCAAAAACCATATGCCCCGTATAAACAACGGGGAATCAGTATTCGTGCTAATGATTTTGACTTTTGAACTCTCATATTGGTGTGTTTTGGTTAAAGTGTTAACATATATACTTAGTAGAGAGTGGATCCTCTCCAGTCCAATCTCCACTGCAGGCAGTCCAGTGTTGATCTGGACCATCCAATGAGATGAACAGTAATTTAAAAAGGGGAATGAGTGGCTGAGATTTGACAGGAGGAAAAAATGTACGGGAGACAATCTCTTCTCATACTTAGTATGACAATTGACAAACATATCCTCTATATAAAAACAATTCTTAAAAACTTTGTCGAGGCATGTGCCCACACACCCTACTATGTGTCTCCGTCTCTGAACGGTGGTTTTCTTGACATTTTTATTTTGACTTTTCATAAACATAAGCATTACACTTTTTAATGAAATTTATCGAAAGGACTAACGTACAAACAAAATATAATATAAAGGACCAATCCAAGCAGACGTTATTTTCTTAAAATCATAATCAATAAACTGTGTTCTTCTCAAACAACTGGCAGCAGCAGAGCATAATATTGTTAGTTTTACTATTAAATTGATTGACAAATTATATTGATTTTATATGTTTACTCTTAGTAATGACTCTCCTATAATTAATAGAGTAATCCACTTATAAAGAAAAATTAAATGTAATTTAAAAAAATATATAAAGTAAATAAGGGTAATTTTAGAAGAAAAAAAACAATTAATGTCATTGATAATTACAAAAGAACCATATAAAAAATGACAATTTTTTTATCAAACTAGATCTTATAAAAAAGAACGGATGAAGTATATTCTAAAGAGATAATTTTTTATATATTCTAAAGATCAGTATAGTTTTTTCTATATATATATATATTCTAAATAGATAACTTTCTAAGCTTAAACCACGCAACATATACATTTTTTTGGGTACAATTACGCAACGTATACATTTAAATAGCATGCTTGTGTTTTTTCATACATTCAATTGAACTTGAATTATTTTTAACCAAAATCACATTTCCACATTTGCATTTAGGGCTTTAGCTATTATACTACAAGTTACAAACCATACCATATGGCTGTTTTGATGAATTTGTTACCTCGTTGTTTGGTTCTTCTTCTTTTATTTGTCTTATGTGCCTTAGGCGCAAAGGTTGTGACTATTAATGTACGAGAAGCCAAAAATCTCATCCAAACCGGTCACATTTATCTTGATGTTAGGTAACTTGTATATACATTTTAAAGGGGTCCTCAAAAAACAAATTAAATTATAAATTCTAGGAATTTTATTGTTTACTTTTGGATTTTATTGGATTTTTCAATTTTTAATAATCTTAATCTTTTGGTAATTTTTAGGACGGTGCAAGAGTTTGTGAAAGGGCCTCGTGTGATTTCATCTAAGATAATCAATATTCCATACATGTTGGATACACCCAAGGGTAACAAGCTTTTCATTATATTAAGAGAGATATTATTTAAACATGTAAAAGTTGAAACGTAATTATTACCACCTTATAAGTTATATACATAATTATAAGTATTGATTTAGTTTAAACAGGAAAAAAATTAATTTAAAATAAAAATTATATCTACACCACTTAAAAATACATTGTCAATATATATGTATACCTTTTATTAGTTTTGATTAGTGTTTACTAAATAAATATTTTGATAGAGGGGGCTAAATTGCTATTTTGCAAAATTTAAGGAATTAAATTGACTTACACTCATAATTAAAATAATATTATAATATAACATATCTTTATTTACCAATATGTTTAGATTATTGCAAATTTTATGATAAAAATATAATATATCATGTTTTGGAGACCAGGCAAGGTGAAGAACCTATATTTTCTAAAGGAGTGTTCATCTCTTTGTGACAAAGAAGACCATCTCGTTGTGGTAACTATCACTCTTTTGTAGGTTAATTATTTACATTTTCATATTCTTTATCTTACAAATAAAAACTAAATTTCAGGGCTGTCAATTTGGACTGAGATCTCTACATGCAGCTTCTGATCTTCTAGATGATGTAAGTTAATTCATTTTAGTTTCAATTATATTATTTAACAAATTGAATTTCTTTTATCCCTCATTAAATGAAGTATATGAAATTTTAGTGCTCAATCTATTAATTTTAGTGATTTAGTCTCATAGTTAATTAATCGTGTATATTACAAATGCGAACAAAATATTCTATGTAATATAGTTTATTGGGCATTATTAGAATTCAAGTTGAGTTTAGTTCACTTTTATAAGATCGACTTGTAAGATAAATGGTTGTCACCACTTATAAAATGAAACTCTCAACACACCAAGTACTCATTATTTATAATAATACGTGAAGCTAGCAAATGATATATTCATATATACACATATAATACTATTAAAATATGTGTACATGTAATGTATCAAATAAAATGCATGAGTAATGCTATATACCGCGAATGGAAACATCACAAATGCATCGCAAATTAAAAAGCACCAATGAAAGTGTGGAATGACATGAGTGGCCTGATAATAAGTAATTAAACGGATAATTGATAAACTTTGATATATACTATATTAAAATTTAACTTAAAAATAACTCATACTTACAAAATCAATACTCACTTATAAACTTATATTGAAAATTAAACTACACTAACTTTTATTGATTTGAATTGTATTGTCAGGGTTTTAAGAATGTAAAGCACATGGACGGAGGTTATGCAGAATGGATTAGAAACATGTTTCCAATAAGTAACCACAGTGGTCGATCTTCTTCAGGATTAGGGCCATGACCATGACAACCCCAAAATTTTCTTCTGTTTAAAGATATATACATTTGGGAAAATGCTATTTTTCCTGAATTTACCTCATGCGAATTCATCACGAGCCTAGTTGGCATGTTTTGATTATCGGTACATTGAAACTTTTCATATGTACCATAAAAGCTCCCTTTTTATTTTCCCCAATTCCTCCTTTGTATTATGCCAAACGGCAAATTTTCATTGGTGCTTTTTAATTCGCGATGCATCCGTTCGCGGTATATAGCATTACTCATGCATTTTATTTGGTACATTACATGTACACATATTTTAATAGTACTATATGTGTGTATATGAATATATCATTTGCTTTACGTATTATTATAAATAATGAAGTGGTTCCCAATAGAAATATAATGTAACATAAATGACTGATTCGATTTTTTTTTTAAAGGACCCCAATCCAAAATAAGTGACAAACTTAAAGAACTGCATACATGATTTTGCTTAAATTTTAAAGGAAAAAAAAAGGATTTTGCTTAAATTTAAAGGCAATTATTGATTTAATTTGGTAGAAAATATATGGAATTATACAGAGCATATTCATTTCGCGGGTTATATTTCACTAAGGGTGCGTTTGATCTGTTAAAAAATAGGAGACTGGACATGACAACTTTTGTTGTACCCTGTTTGATTCAGAAATTGGTTATGGTACTGGACAAAATAGGCAGTAAGGGACAGGACAACAACAAGAATTTGTGTCCCCCACTAAACCACTGGACAACTTTTTGTCCACGGTACAACTATAAAAAATACAAAAATACTCATTTTATTTTCGAATATAAAAAATATTATCTATTTTTCTCTCACCGATGCAATTTTGTTCGGTCATGTTCTACCTTATTCTATCCTGTACTGTTATGTACGTCAAATACTTACTGTTTTATAAATCAAATGAACCCTAAGTGATTTTAAAGCGATATGTTGTTGAACTTCTTTGACCGTAAATATAAATTGTTATTCACTTATAAATTTATATTAAACATTATCGTAATTGAAGTGAGACACTTAACAAACCTTCCAAATTTTTCCTCTAGCTGAAACTTCAAAAATTGTCCATTTTTGTGTAGTTCAAAATATCATTTTGGTAACAAAAGAATATTTGCTTGGGATGATGATTAATGGATGAAAAAACAAGCTGCGAATAAACAAGTTGTGAATAAACAATAATTATATATCCAAGGACGTATCCGGGGAATACCGGGTTCGATTCCCAGGGGGAACAACGCTTTGCCAGTGCGCATGCCTCTACGCACGAGCCGGATTAGTCGCCCACCTTTGGTGGGTCGGAACCGGTGCGAAAGCAAAAAAAAATAATAATTAAACCGAATGGATAAGTTTATTAAATTTTGTGGTTACTTTATGTGCAACCTAATAATTGTTAAATGATAAATCTTTTTTATTTTTGTACATTAAATGTTAAATCTACTTATAACCAAACGGATCATTCAGATTTAGTCCTGTACCAATAGGTTGCACTAATATATTTGGATCGTCCAATTTAAATTTAATGGTCGAGATTGATTTAATTAAAAAATACAGTTTTCAATCTTGATCGTCTGATTTAAGATTAATGATATATTGACATTAAAAACTGTGTGTTACTGTGTCTAATAATAACGACAGCAAATCTCTACCAAAAAAAAAAAATAACGACAGCAAATCCTGATCCCAGCCAAACTAATAGGAATAGGAAGGTTTTTTCTTATCTTCCTTTTCATAATTTGAAGATATTTACTCATTTAATAAGTAGATTTGTATACAGTCCCCATATGTTTGTTAAAGTTGTTGGAACAAAGTGGGTCTGACATGAACCTCTAAGATTTTAAGTGGTTTTGATGATAACAAAGTATTAAAATTGCAATTGGTATTACTAATGATTATTCTAGTGTGCAGAATTACAAGTTAAAATTCATTCAGAAGCACTATGAATAGTAGCAGAGAAGCCAGTCAAAACAAGCTCTGATAAGAGTATTGCTGTTCATCAGAAGCTTAAATTTTGCGTGCTGAAGATAGCACTTCTGAGGATCAAAAGATAGACTCTGATGGAGTTCAGAAGCTGAAGATCTCAAGAAGCTATGACATGAGCATCAGAAGCAAAAGGAATTTACATCACTCAAGAACTGACAGAATCAGAATCAATGATTGAAGAACTATCTACTTCAAGGCTCTGTCACATCCACAGGAAGGAATATTCGTTGGTACAACGTTAACCTTATCCATAAGTGGAGCGCATTTGAGGATTGTACGATCGTACTATTATTACTCAAAATGGATGAGTGATAAATTGAATAGCTAGGTAGTGGAATTGGAATTCCTTACCAAAGAAGGCAATATACAGCTATCAATTGTACGAGTAAATTCCAGCTGGCACAAAGCTCTCTGCAACGGTCATCATCTTCCTCCAAGTATAAATAGAAGACTCAAATGGAAGAAATGACTACCATTCTATTACTACGTTTAAGGCTCTGAAGCATTCTGACGTTATTGTTCTATCTGTCATTCAAAGTCTTAAAACAAATTGCGTTGTATTTTGTAAACACCTCTGATAGTATATCAAGTGTTCCTTAACATTCATTCTTATTCTTAAGTTTGTTTGAGAAGTCTCTTGTTAAGATTAACTTGAGCATTTGAGAAGTCTCTTGTTTAGTGAAACTTGAGCATCTGAGAAGTCTCTTGCAAGTGTGCTTGAGCAATTTGTAATCTTAAGTAGATTATAGTGAAAATCTTTTGTTAGTAACAAGGGGACTGGAGTACTCTCGATTTGTGAGAGGAACCAGGATAAATTTTGTGTCTTTCTCTCTTTCTCTCAGCACCCCTTTTATTTTTGTGTTTATATCCGCTGCAAACTTAGTCTTAATAGGTAAAAAGTTTTAATTTTTAAAACACAATTCAACCCCCCCTTCTTGTGTTTTTCCACCTTCAATTGGTATCAGAGCTAGGTCTGTTGCCTAACTCACCTTACAGTGAAACCGTAAAGATCCAGGAGGAAAAACATGTCTGCTGAGAAGAATCTCAATGAAGTTCCTTTTGACTATGATTCAAACTCTCGTCAAAGAAGGGCATCTGATAAGGTTCCTTTCTTCAATGGAACTGAAACCAGCTACCCTTTCTGGAAAACAAATATGTACAGCTATATCATGAGTATTGATTGTGATCTATGGGACATGGTAGAAGATGGAGTCAACTTTGAAAACATGGACTTAGAAGGTGTTGTCAGCTCTCAGAACAGGAAAGCCTTTACACCTACTCAAAAACTAGAGTACAAGAAGCATCACTCTGTAAAAGGAATGATGACTAATGCTATCTCACATGATGAGTACCTTAAAATTGGAGATAAAAGAACTGCAAAATCTATTTGGGATTCCCTAAAATCCAAGTATGAGGGCAACAAACAAGTTAAGGAGGCAAAGGCTAACTTGTTGGTGCATCAGTATGAGTTGTTTAAGATGAAGGATGGAGAGGACATTGAAACTATGTTTTCACGGTTTCAAATTCTTGTATCTGGACTTCAAGTATTAGACAAGAGTTATACTGAAGCTGATCATGTGAGAAAGGTACTCAGAAGCCTACCACCAAAGTGGAGACCCAAGGTGACTGCTTTTCAAGAGTCTAAGGATTTGGACACAGTATCCCTTGAAAGCTTGATTAGTTCATTAAAAAGTCATGAGATGGAACTAATGACTGATGAATCAACCAAGAAGATGAAAGGGATAGCCTTAAGCTCCAAAAGTTCATCAAAGGCTCTGAAAGCTAAAATTATAGAATCTGAAGATGAGGCTTCTGAAGAAGGTCAAGAAGATGGGTCTGATGATGAAGAAGAGATGGTACTGATGGCTGCTAAGGTTTCACAATGGGCAAAACGAAGCAAGAAATATGCAGGCAAATTTGGAGGATCTTCCAAGAGACTTAGTACTGCTAAAGACAAGAAGGAAGATCAAAACAAGTGCTTCAAATGCAACAAGCCTGGTCATTTCATTGCTGATTGTCCAGAAAACAAAATTAGATCATCAAAGCAAAGCTCTAGCAAGGAAAGGTATAAGAGTAAAGTCAAGAAGAGCTTTCTGGCAACATGGGAAGATCTTGACAAAGACTCAGACTCAGAGGGTGATGAGGAAGCAAATCTAGCACTGATGGCAACTACCTCTGACAGAGAAGACTCTGAAGCAGGTTCAGACTCTGAAGATGAGGTAGAGGTAATTGCTAAACTATCTAGAACTGAATTAGTTGATTCTCTTAAAGATGCCTTAAAAATGCTCACTAAAAAGGCAGGTGAATGTAAGGTCTTGAAAAAGGCTTACAATAACCTAACTGAGAAAATGAACATAATAGTTGAAGAAAATGAGTCTCTAAGTAGTAGAAACTCATTTATGGAAACTCATTATGTTTATGATGATAAGGTTCCTCCAGAGCATGAATTTGCTCTGCAAGAATTTCTTATCAATGGCATGAAGAGAAGTAAGATAGCTTCCTTAATATACCATGTTAGTAGAAACAGAGGTGAAGGTCTTGGATTCTCACGTTTTAAAGATAATCCATTATTTTCTAAACCCTCTAAAAATGATAATTCAAAACCTAAGGCTGTATTTGTTAAAAGCCAATCAGAAGCAATAGGTATACTAGAACCTGAAAAAATAAGTGTGTCAGAGGCCAAGGAGCCTCAGACTCTGAAATCTTCAGAGCCTAAGGTTTCCAAACCTCAGACCAATGTCAAAATAAATAAAACTCTGGTATATTCTAAAGCTAAGCACAAGAGTTATACAAAGCCTAAAAGTTTTTCAAAATGCTTCAATAACTCTAGAGCTCCTGATAGGCCTTATAAACAACAACAATCTAAGGTAATGAAGACTAACTCTAAAGGACCCATAAAAGTATGGGTACCAAAGTCTGAGATTGTCTTTGCAGCAGATCTGCACTCAAAGAAGGCCAGAGCAGCATTCTTGGTACCTGGACAGTGGCTGCTCGCGTCATATGACAGGAGACAAGCATATGTTCCAAACCCTGACTCTGAAAGAGGGAGGAACTGTGGGATTTGGAGGAAACCAAAAAGGGAAGATCACTGGTACTGGTACAGTTGGTAATTCTTCTCTCTCTATCAAAGATGTTTGGTTAGTTGATGGCCTCAAACATAATCTACTAAGCATTAGCCAATTTTGTGATAGTGGATTTGTTGTTAAGTTTAATAAAGATGCATGTACTGTAATCAGAGAGTCTGATGAGTCTATAGTATTCAGAGGTTTAAGGAAAGGCAATGTCTATAAAATCAATCTGTCAGAACTCTCAGAGCAAAAGATAGTTTGTCTTCTATCTTTAAATGATGAGAAATGGGTCTGGCACCAACGCTTAGGACATGCTAATTGGAGATTAATCTCTAAGCTCAGCAAACTAAGCTTGGTTAAAGGTCTACCCAATCTTAATTATCATTCAGATGCTCTGTGTGGTCCTTGTCAGATTGGAAAGATTTCAAAAACTTCGTTTAAACCTAAAAACATTGTCTCTACCTCAAGACCTCTTGAATTGCTTCACATTGATTTGTTTGGTCCTGTAAGTACAGCCTCAATCAATGGAAAGAAATATGGACTTGTTATTGTTGATGATTACAGTAGATGGACTTGGGTTAAATTTCTTAGAGTTAAGGATAATGCATATGATGTGTTTGCCATCTTCTGCACACAAGTACAAAATGAGAAAAGTCTCAAGATCTTAAAGATCAGAAGTGATCATGGGGGTGAGTTTGAAAACGAACCCTTTGCAACCTACTGTGAAGACCATGGAATTATTCATGAGTTCTCAGCTTCTAGAACACCACAGCAAAATGGTGTTGTAGAGAGAAAGAACAGGTTTTTACAAGAGATGGCAAGAACCATGATGCATGAGACAAAACTTGCTAAGTACTTCTGGGCAGAAGCTGTGAACACAGCTTGTTATATACAAAATAGGATCTATATCAGACCTATATTGAATAAAACAACATATGAACTTTTTAAAGGAAGAAAGCCCAACATCTCTTATTTTCATCAGTTTGGATGTACCTGTTACATTCTGAACAATAAGGCCTACAAAAGAAAATTTGATGCCAAAGCTTGTAAGGGAATCTTTATAGGTTACTCTGAACGCTCAAAGGCATACAGAGTGTATAATTCTGAAACCAATACAGTGGAAGAATCTATACATGTGAGGTTTGATGACAAAGAGCCTGACAATGAAATGTCAGAGCAAGATAATAGTTATGCAGGTATTCCATATCTATATAACAATTCAGAACCTGAGAAAGCATCAGAGGCAAATGAAACTTCAGACGCAGTATTGGAAGAAGCTTCTGAAGAAACACCTCCAATAGAAGCATCTGAAGAACATGATGAAATCTTAGAAGATAATACCCAAACAAGTGCTGAAACTAATGATGCTCCAAAGAGAAAATTCAAATACAGATCATCACATCCAGAAGATCTTATCCTTGGAAACAAAGAGAGTCCAAAAAAAAACAAGATCAGATTATCAACAACATGATTCACTTCTAGGACTCATATCCATGATAGAACCTAAGAATGTTGATGAAGCTCTTTCTGATGATGGATGGATTGTAGCAATGCAAGATGAGCTCAATCAGTTTCAAAGAAATGATGTGTGGGATTTAGTACCAAGACCAACACACAAGAACATCATTGGAACCAAGTGGGTATTTAGGAACAAACTAAATGAACAAGGTGAAGTGGTACGAAACAAGGCTAGACTAGTAGCACAAGGCTATAGTCAGCAAGAATGCATTGACTTCACTGAAACATTTGCTCCAGTAGCAAGACTGGAAGCAATCAGGTTATTGTTATCATATGCAGTAAATAATGGAATAACCTTATACCAAATGGATGTTAAGAGTGCCTTTCTTAATGGTGTAATTTCTGAAGAAGTATATGTCAAACAACCTCCAGGTTTTGAGGATTTGAAAAACCCTGAATATGTTTATAAACTTAAGAAATCTCTCTATGGTCTCAAACAAGCTCCAAGAGCTTGGTATGAAAGACTAAGCAATTTTCTTTTAGAAAATGGATTTCAAAAAGGTCAGATTGACAATACATTATTCAGAAAGACAACTAAGAAAGACATCTTAATTATTCAAATTTATGTGGATGATATAATATTTGGTTCAACTAATGCTTCTCTTTGCAAGAATTTCTCCAAGCTTATGCAGGATGAATTTGAAATGAGTATGATGGGTGAGCTAAAATTCTTTCTTGGAATTCAAATCAACCAAGGAAAAGATGGCACTTACATTCATCAAAGCAAGTATACAAAAGAGCTTCTGAAGAAGTTTAATCTTGAAGACTGTAAGAGAATGTCAACACCCATGCATCCTTCAAGCAGCCTAAGCAAGGAAGAAATTGGAAGCAAAGTAGATCAGAAGCTATATAGAGGTATGATTGGTTCTTTACTCTACCTAACAGCTTCTAGACCTGATATCTTATATAGTGTATGCTTGTGTGCAAGATTCCAGTCAGATCCTAGAGAACCTCACTTAACTGCAGTTAAGAGGATCTTTAGATATCTGAAAGGAACTACTAATCTAGGACTCCTTTATAAAAAATCCCTAGATAGTAAGCTAGTTGGATTCTGTGATGCTGACTATGCTGGAGACAAGATAGAGAGAAAATCCACTAGTGGAAACTGCCAATTTATTGGTGAGAATCTCATATCTTGGGCCAGCAAAAGACAAACAACTATTGCGTTGTCTACAGCAGAAGCAGAATACATTTCAGCTGCTAAATGTTGCACACAGCTTCTCTGGATGAAATATCAGTTAGAGGATTATAATATAGCTGAGAGTAGTATTCCACTATATTGTGACAATACTGCTGCTATTCATTTATCTAAGAACCCAATTTTGCATTCCAGAGCTAAACATATTGAAATAAAATATCATTTTATAAGAGATCATGTTCAAAAAGGCACAATAGATATTCAATTCATTGATACTGAACATCAATGGGCTGATATATTTACTAAGCCTTTAGCTATTGAAAGATTTGACTTTATTAAAAAGAATTTGAACATATGCACTATATCTCTGAAGAAAATTAGCTCTGAGATGCAAATTAGAATTAGCATCTGAAGCTCTTTCAGAACCTCTGGTAATTTAGAGTCTCCTATGGGAAGCTCTGAATAAAACAGGTTCTGAAAAGTAACAGATTCTGATGAGGTGTCAGATACAAATGAGTTTGGCTCTGAACTAAACGGAAATGAAACGTTTAGTACTAGTTAGTGTACAACAGTTGTTTGTACACGTGTCAGCTTGATTAAGCCTCTCCTGCACGTGTCTAGATCCTGATGGGTAGAGAACAGTTAATGATGAAAATGCAGTTATGCAATTTAAAATTAATTTTAAACTGTTCGCGCTCCCTCCTTTGTGCCTATTTTCTGAGTGTTTATTCTATTTGATATAAATTGTCACTTCACTCACAAAGCACAACTTTTTCACATAATCACTTCCTACACAAACCCTAAACCTCAGAAATTCCCAAATCTCCCTGCTTCTTAATCTTTTGCAATCATGGCAGCTCGTTCTTCAAGCGAAATCGTTCAACGTCCGTTCAACCCGGTCTTACCACCCGTTATTGATCTCAAGTCTCAAGAAAAACTTGTCTTCAAAGATAACGTAACCGACGCTGGTCCAGAATCCTTTGAGTTTGTAACGGAAAAGTTTGTTGATTTTGAGAGTTTCAAGGTGAATGGAATCGACATTCAGAGTTTATTCTACGATCAACAATGGAAGAATTACTTCGAGATGCTGAATGGGTTTGTCTATTATGACATTGTGAAATACTTCTGGCAGAAAGCTACCATCTTTGACAAGTTCAATGCTGATGAAGAGGTTAGAAAGATGGTAGAGAAGGATGGTTCTCTAAAAGGTAAAACAAGAACTCAACTTGGCTTAAGACCCTATAGAGGAAAGGAGATTAGGTCAAATATCATGGGTATCAATGTTCTCATCACTCAAGAACACATTGCCAAAATTCTGGGTCTGGAGAATGAAGGTGAGAATGTGGATGAATATGGTGAGAAAAGCAAACACATTGAATCCATTAAGAAGGATTTATTCATGCCAGGCAGTGCCAATAATGATTTTGGAAAAGCTAAATTCATGAAGCAAAACTTCAGCTTTGCCTTCAAAGTGTTTCTGGCCTCCATCATCACTAGAGAAGGAGGATATGATACTATTTCTCTACCACATCGTCACTTCATCTGGTTTCTGTACAAGAAGGTGAAGATAAATTTGGCAAAGCTTCTGTTTGATCACCTATGCTTTACTATATCCAAAAGCAGAACCAAATCACCTTCAATGATTCATCATCCAAGGTTGATTTCTGAAATCATTCGACAGACGAAGCTTACTCAAATTATCAGTACCAAAGAAAAACTTAGAGTTTTCAACACGGCTAAGTATGATGCAAGTGTTTTGGTAAACATGCATCTGAAGACAAAAGAGGAGCTGAAGTCAGCCAAGAGCCCTCTGGAGCAAGTCTATGAGAAGTACTTCTGGTGTGACGGTTTCCCAACCATATCAGAATTTGATAATGATGATGTTATCAATAACTTCTTGGAGTTGGTCAGATTGGACTCTGGTGTAAGTGTGCCCAGGAGTATGGTAGTTGGTGTACCAAACTGGGACATCTTCAAAGGACCCAAGCAAATCACCAGGTCTAAAAGAAAACCTCAACCAATTGAACAAGATATTGTTGAGGAAGAACAATCTCAAGAAAAGAATGATGGTGCTGAGGTTGGAGGTGCTGAAAGGATAGCCACTGAAGAAACAGAAGAAGTCAGTAAGGAGCAAGTAGCTAAGATTGCTCAGAGAAAGGCTGCTCAGAAAGAAAGAAGAACAAAGAAAAGGCAGGATAGGTCTGAAGATGTTGAAGAAGAACAACCTGTCAGAGCCCCAAAAAGAAAGAAGACAGTTGTCTCCAAACAGAAGGCTGCTGATTCAGGTAAAAATTCTATGCCTAATATTGATAGTACTGCTAGTGCTCATCCCTCTACCCAATCATCTCCCATAGACTATACTAAGCCTATTCGAATGATCCAACCTTCCCCTAAATCATCATCATCATCATCATCTCAAGAAACTCTTTCTGACTCCAGCATTGACACTACTGAGTTAATTGCTGAACTTGATAAATTAGAGAAAGTGAAAAAGAAACCTGTGCAGAAACATACCAAAAGAATCACCAAGAAGCACATCCACATCGTTTCTGATGAAGAACCCCCCATCATTATTGATACTTCCATTCTTGACCAACCTACCAACACAACAAGAAAATCACCCACCATTCTTGACCATCTCTCCACTCACCTATCTGGTGATGCCTTCACTCACTCCAACACAGCTTCACCTGACCAATTTCACTTTGTAAATACCACTTCTAATTTACCTGGTGATCCACCTCTTCCAGAACCACAAATTCAATCTCCACCCTCCTCTCTTGCTGACATAGAACAAGAAGATCCACCCACATTCACACCAGCCCAGGATGAAGTCATGACTCATTCTGATCATATCACTACTAAACCACCCACACCACAACCTGAACTTTCCACTCCTGAACCAACACCAGAACCACAAACACCTTCATCAGAACCCATCTATGGCCCATTTTACAAACCCTTAACCATAGAAGAACTATGTCTACCTACTGACTTTGCCCTACCAATTCTAGAGGATCTGCTAAAAGCAGAAATTAATGTTGATGATGATATCATAACCCTTGATCCCTTTGACAAAATCAAAAGAATCAAAATAATTCCCCTCAAAAGAAAAAGGCCTGAACCCACCATTCCCTTCAATAGAAACCAGCCATTTTTCAACTACAACTCTGAACCAAACCTTGAGCTGCTAGATAGTGCTATTAATGTTAGTCTAAGGAATTTTAAAAGCATGGAAGAAGAAGTACTGATATTTCCCTCAGATGTTGATGCTAAGATCAGGGAATTATAGGAGAAGTTCAGTCAGTCTCTGAGGTTGTTGGGAGGCTATGTAAAAAGAAGGATTGAGGGAAGAGGAATGGAAGCTCTGTCTCAGATTATGAGTGCTGCTGAACGCTCTCATGCTCTGAGACTTACTTTTTTCAACCATGAAGAAGAATGTCAGAGGTTAGCATTTTTAGCTGCTGTAAATGAAAGTATAAGAAGATCTCTGGATGATGAGCAGGCTAGGATAGCTGCTGAAATGGAACATCAGAGGCTTGCTGAACAAGAAGCCTTCAAGTTATTGGTTGATAGAGCTGTTCACATTGCTGTTGTTGAGACTAACAAGATTATTGAGACTCAAGGAGCTGCAGAAGATATTGTTATGACTGATCAGAACCTTAATGAACTAGATTCTGATAAAGGTAAAGCTCCCATTGTTGCTTCATCTCCTCCTAGATCTCCACCTATACTTGTCCAAGGCTCCTCTTCATCTGCTATACCTTCTGTTATGCAAGAAGCTCTGGATGTAATCAAGAGTGACTTAAGAGATGAACTAAGAAATGAAATGGATGAATTCAGGACCGATATAAGAGAAGACTTGAACAGATCAGGTGAAGCTACGAACAAGAAGATAGATGCAATGATGGAACTTTTTCTGAAGCTTACTCAACAGCAACCCAAACCTTAACCCTTATGTCTGAGCACTTATCTGTAATCATGTTTATGTAAATCCTTTGGATAATTTTCTTTAAGTTAATTAAGCTTCTTCTTATTCTTATATATGTGCTTGTGTTGGTATGTTAATTTTTATTTTGTTTTTCAAAATGAAAATCATATACTCTGATAATGTCTGATACTCTTGTGGATTCTGAACCTAGTGTAAGATGTTGGAGAACATCTTGTTTTTAAACTTATATAGGATTTTGAAAACCTAAGGTTCCCCCACATCAGTATTCCTGTTTACTCATGAAATAGCTTCTTAGTATTATAGCCTGTTTATAAGCGGGGCAACAATACCGTATGAGGCGTGTCTGGTAACTGGTTTTCTGACGTTTGACAAGAGTATATAAAAGAAACATGCTCAAAAAGGAAAGAAATTTATAGCAGGAACATCTTTTTATTATTATAATTAAGAGGGATCTTTATTACATTAGATAGTGAAACTCTACTTAGATTTAGACTTGGACTCAGAAGCCTCTGCATCCAGTCTCTTATATTTCTTCCTAAGAACTGCGAGCAATTCTTCAGTAGCCTTCTGAACCTCAACTCTATAATCTTCGTATGAAGTATCATCATCGTATGTCCATAAGAATTCCTCCAGATCAGAGCCCAATTCTTCTCTCTCTGATTCTGTCAATCTAAGTTCTTGCTTGTTTCGCTCATAACGAAGCCTGTTTTCTTCGCAGCGCCAGGGCTCTGCTTCCTTCTTGCTCTCTTCTTTTGAGCCTGAAGCATCCTTGGTAACCTGCCTTTCCATTGTATGTTTTTCTTTTGATGTTACTTGATTACTCTGGATGAGTAAAATGAGAGGAATCATCCCTTTTTATAGTGTCATCAAGCTCTCTTGTCAGGATGTTATTCAACACAATTCATTAAATGAATTAGTTGTCACCACTTTTTGACTTGACTGCCTTGTTATGACGTGTTTGACTGCTTGGTTTTCTGTGTCTTTTTGACTGATGCCAAAAGGGGGAGTAAGGATAGCGTTAAAATTAATATTGATTGATACTAATACTGCTTAAAAAAAATCTGAAACTGTTATGTTATATACATTCTGAATCAATTTTTATCCCTTCTGATTTCTTCTCATTCTGAACGTTATTTAAAGGGGAGAAAACTTAAGAACCTAAAATAAATCTCATAGACAATGTCAGAAGAGCTTGCAAACCTCTTCTGAGCATTATCAGACTCTGAGAAGAAGAGCTTACAAACCTCTGCTTCTGAGAGACAAATATGAAAATTTATTTTAAGTTAATAAGTTGTCTCTTAAACTGTTTTAATTAATTATGGATAAGACCTAGGGGGAGCTTACAAACCTAACCCTATTGATTATCAGACTCAGGGGGAGATTGCAAACCTTTGAAACCTGAAGTCAACATAATTAAATCAACAACAATTGAATTTTAATGTTTTAGTTTGTCATCATCAAAAAGGGGGAGATTGTTGGAACAAAGTGGGTCTGACATGAACCTCTAAGATTTTAAGTGGTTTTGATGATAACAAAGTACTAAAATTGCAATTGGTATTACTAATGATTATTCTAGTGTGCAGAATTACAAGTTAAAATTCATTCAGAAGCACTATGAATAGTAGCAGAGAAGCCAGTCAAAACAAGCTCTGATAAGAGTATCGCTGTTCATCAGAAGCTTAAATTTTGCGTGCTGAAGATAGCACTTCTGAGGATCAAAAGATAGACTCTGATGGAGTTCAGAAGCTGAAGATCTCAAGAAGCTATGACATGAGCATCAGAAGCAAAAGGAATTTACATCACTCAAGAACTGACAGAATCAGAATCAATGATTGAAGAACTATCTACTTCAAGGCTCTGTCACATCCACAGGAAGGAATATTCGTTGGTACAACGTTAACCTTATCCATAAGTGGAGCGCATTTGAGGATTGTACGATCGTACTATTATTACTCAAAATGGATGAGTGATAAATTGAATAGCTAGGTAGTGGAATTGGAATTCCTTACCAAAGAAGGCAATATACAGCTATCAATTGTACGAGTAAATTCCAGCTGGCACAAAGCTCTCTGCAACGGTCATCATCTTCCTCCAAGTATAAATAGAAGACTCAAATGGAAGAAATGACTACCGTTCTATTACTACGTTTAAGGCTCTGAAGCATTCTGACGTTATTGTTCTATCTGTCATTCAAAGTCTTAAAACAAATTGCGTTGTATTTTGTAAACACCTCTGATAGTATATCAAGTGTTCCTTAACATTCATTCTTATTCTTAAGTTTGTTTGAGAAGTCTCTTGTTAAGATTAACTTGAGCATTTGAGAAGTCTCTTGTTTAGTGAAACTTGAGCATCTGAGAAGTCTCTTGCAAGTGTGCTTGAGCAATTTGTAATCTTAAGTAGATTATAGTGAAAATCTTTTGTTAGTAACAAGGGGACTGGAGTACTATCGATTTGTGAGAGGAACCAGGATAAATTTTGTGTCTTTCTCTCTTTCTCTCAGCACCCCTTTTATTTTTGTGTTTATATCCGCTGCAAACTTAGTCTTAATAGGTAAAAAGTTTTAATTTTTAAAACACAATTCAACCCCCCCTTCTTGTGTTTTTCCACCTTCAAAAGTTAGTTGTGGAGACCAAATACAAATCTACTTATGTGATTTGTTTTAATTGATAAATGGATAAATACCTCTAAATAATTTTATTTTACCATAATATTGGTACGAAGTTTCCACCGTCGTAAACAGTGACTAATCTCCGTTGGGGAACCTGTGGGGCACACAAAGTGAGTTCTCCCTTCCCAACCGAATTTTCTCCATACGCATGAGCTATAAATCGAACTTTTGACCACATGCTTAAGGGAACCAAGCCGCTTACCACTTGGACCAATTCATTGTTGGTAAATACCTGTAAATTATGAAAGGGTAAGAGTAGGAAAATAGTTATATAAAAAAATATGATTTGTCTAAAATGTGCAGGATTGCACATGATAAAAAAGCTAAAAGTAGTCACTATTTATTGAAAAGTAACAATTATTTATTAGAAGGGTCAATAGGCTTTTATCCTCCTGCAAAGTAGACGAGTTTTGCGTTACCTCCTGTAATTTTTTACTTTTTTGAGAAACTCCCTTGCAATGTTTTTTTTTTTCGCAGTCCATTTTACCCCCGGGTAAAACAAAACAACATTACAGGGGTAAAATGAACTGCAAAAAGAAAAAAAACACATTACAAGGGGGTAATCTAAAAAACAATTACAATTGGGTAATGCAAAACTCGCCTACTTTGCAGGGGTAAAAGTCTATTAACTCTTATTAAAAAAGTATACATTTAATATAAAATGTATAAATTCCAATGCAAATTTACTATTTTAAATTTGTTAATATATACAAATTTGCACATAATAGATAAACTCAAAAAAATAATAGGAATAGGAAATTTGTAATCAACAAACCGTGTCCTTCTCAAACAGCAGCGGAAAATCATAAATCACAATACCATTAGCAGTTAGTGGTAGTATAGCAATTTTCTTCATACCATTTTTTGTTGTTGTGGTATTTATTTTCTAAGCTTAAACCACGCAACATAGTCCCTGGATTTGAAACCAAAACATTATGCTGCTTTACATATAATTAAATAACATGCTTGTGATTTTTCATTCATTCAGTTGAACTTGAAAAGGTTTAACCAAAACCACATTTCCACATTTGCATTTAGGCTTAGCTATTAGCTTACACAACTTATTACAAACCATACCATAATGGCTGTTTGGGTGAACATGTTACCTTATTGTATGGCGTTTCTTCTTCTATTTTTTTCCATGTTTAGATCCGGAGCAAAGGTTGTTACTATTGATGTGCGAGCAGCCAAGAATCTCATCCAAACCGATCACATTTATCTTGATGTTAGGTAACTTAAACACTCTTTCCATCCCTATTTATAAGACGCTACAATATTTTTTACACGTCTTAAAACTTTTTGGTAATTTGTAGGACGGTGGAAGAGTTTGCGAAAGGGCATGTAGATGCAGCTAAGATCATTAACATTCCATACATGTTGGATACACCTAAGGGTAGGATACTTTTTAATAAGATTATTACAAATGCTATGGTAAAATATTTAAGAAATTGTGTTTTTGGTGACCAGGCAGGGTGAAGAACCCAAATTTTCTAAAGGAGATTTCATCCGTTTGCGATAAAGAAGATCATCTCGTTGTGGTAACTATTAATTTTTTGTTGGTTGTTTACATTTTTCCAATTTTTCCTTTTTAAATAAAAACTACTTTGGCCTAGTTGAGTAACATATCCTGTAATTCGGGTGTCGCATTGATGCTCCCACATTCGTTTGTTAAAAAATAATAATTGTTGGTCAATCTTTACTTAGTCTTTGGGCGAGTAAAGATTAGTCTTACGTTGCTGGCATGAGGATACTCTGTGGCTAGCCAATTCTAAATAAAAAATAAATAAAAACTACAACTTATCCTTGGTTATTATGGTAATTAAGGCCAAAATTTCTTATCCCTTAAACCAAATATTGGTTTCAATTAATTTCAGGGTTGCCAAAGTGGGGTTAGATCTTTGTATGCAACTTCTGATCTTCAATCTGATGTAAGTTATTTCATATGTTAGCTTCAATTTAAGTTTTTTGGTAACAATGTTTAATTTCAATTATAATATTGATTTATGTTGTTTAAGATATTTATTTTTTGCATTGTCACAAACAACACTAACTTGTATTGGTTTGAATTGAATTGATAGGGTTTTAAGAATGTGAAGGACATGGGAGGAGGTTATGTAGACTGGGTTAGAAACAAGTTTCCAATTAATACATCAGTAGCCAAAGAAGAACTGTAATAAGTGCTTATTGATATGATTATCCATCTTTTGTTTCTAAATTTCTTAATCATTGAGATTGAGATACCAAATTTGTAATTATGTAACACCTTTAAGACAATTACTTGGGAAAGTCTTGTGAATTGGTCTTCTTCATGTGTGTATAAGACAAAGACAGACCATTCACTAGTTAATTAACTTGATTTCTTATATTTTACTCAAGGAAACATAAATTGGAACTCTGTTTTTTTTTCTTAGCTTTTTTTGTCACCATGTATTAGTACCAAGTTTTTTTATGGAGTTGAATTTCACACCGTTACTAGTCTGCCTTCTTATAATAACTATTGTTGACCATACGATAAAAAAAATGAACAAATGAGATTAAATACTATGTTAAAATATCAAATCAACATGATATAAATTAGAACCGTCCAATTATCAATTTAGAGATGAGATCACCTACTGCATGTAATTGTGTGAACTATATTTATTTTTTTTGTGAGTGAGATTGTACAAGCTTAGAAAATGTCTTCTATGACCAAATAGATTCTTGACCCAAATTTGCTTAAGCCCATGTTGAATAAGTGCCATGTCATGCGACAGATTCAACTTGAAAATGACAACTCAACCGAAACAAAGATATAAGTAGTTGCAAAAATCAGTTAATGTGACCAACTAGTTAGTGACAACAACATGTGCCAATTAATTAATTCTCATGACACGGTCTCAACATTTTTTGCCATCACCAACCACATTAATGTCCAAAACTAAGTTCTAAATATTGAAGAAACCAACACACAATAGGGTTTTATGTTCTTGTCTCATCATTTTCATGACATTGTTTGTTGTTTTTGATTAATGATGGTGGAAGAAAATGAAGAAGGAAGATCCTTACCTGAAACCCCCACTTGGGCTGTTGCTACTGTCATCACTCTCTTGGTTTCTTTTAGTTTCTTGTCTCATGGCACATTGAAAAAATTGGTTAAGGTATATACACTTTCTTTTCTCTTTCAAATCTCTCACATTCATACATAAATTTCTTATACATTGAATAAAAATTAATTATCTCACAGTGGTTGGGAAGAACTAAGAGAAAATCCCTTCTTTCTGCTTTGGAAAAAATGAAAGAAGGTAACAACTTTGTAATGTAGCTATCACATTACTAGAAAAAATTGAATTATAGATGAAAATTTGGTATCTATTTCATGGTGAATTCTTTGGTACACAACTTATTTGTATATATACCGGTGTATCTGTTGATGTGGACAATTATGATAGGTTCACAAATAGTATTTATTAATTTTTCTATATTAAACACTATTTGTGTACCTATCTGAATTATTCACTTCGGCGGTGTACCAGTATATCCAAATAAGATGCGTATCAGAGTGTTCATCCTATTTCATTGCTAATTTTGGTATCTATTTCAAGCAGAATTGATGTTATTTGGGCTTCTGTCATTGCTGATGGGGCATTGGATTATTTTTGTTGCAAAGATTTGTGTTAAGTCATCAGTATTAAGCAGCAGATTTTTTCCATGTGCAATGGAGAAGAGTTTTGAAATTGTGAAACATAATGTATGGTTGGATTCAGAATATTCAAATAGAACAATTCTCAAGGAGCAAGTGAACAACGGTCGGCATAATTATTGTCCTAAGGTAGTTTTCCACTTTTTCTATTCCTTCTGGATCACTTGTATGGCGTGTCTGGTGTCTGTGTCTGGTGTCTGACATGTGGTAGTATCCGATACTGATACGACACTGACATGTGTGATTCTATTCAGCCACTGATGTTTGTGTCAGTGCTTCATAAGGTGCAGATTTAAGTGAAAACTTGTGACTTGCTTTATAGGGTCATGAATCATTTGCTTCTTACGAAAGTCTTGAGCAGCTTCATCGCTTTGTGTTTGTTCTTGGGATCACTCATGTTTCCTATAGCTTTGTCGCCGTTGCCTTAGCCATGATCAAGGTTAAAATACTCATGATATATCAAACTTTCTTCCTATTCTAATTTTTGTGTTTACACATACTAACTTTCTTATTTTAGAGTTAATTCAGATATATAGTTGGAGAACTTGGGAAAATGTTGCAAAGACTATGGCTATGCAAAGCTTACAAGGTTTTGAGAATCTTGTAACTGTAATGAGTCAATAATTTTGTGATTGAATAATAATAACAATTCTATTTGATGAAATTGTCTTAGTTTAGATAATTCACAGAGTACTTCAACTTCAAGCATACGATTGAAGCGGCTTAGTACGTTCATTTCTCACCATACATCTCATCCTTGGAGTCATCACAAAATTCTTGTTTGGCTGGTACTCTTTGAAATCATTTTTTCTTAACACTTTTTGTAACATTTTCCTTTGCTTCTTAGAATACTGATAGGATTGATGAAAATATGTTGCAGCTATGTTTCAGTCGCCAATTCTGGAGTTCCATTAGTCGCGCTGATTATATAGCATTGCGCTTAGGCTTCATTACCGTGAGTATTATTTCTTATCATATTATAACTGTAATAACTAGCTTACATAAAAAATGAGTAATAGTTTTGCATTTTTTTCCTTTTCTGGTGTTATACAGAATCATGACCTTCCTCTAACATACGATTTCCACAACTACATGCTTCGAAGCATGGACGAGGAATTCCGTGACATTGTAGGTGTTAGGTACCTTTTCTTTCTTCAGGACAATTTGGTAGCTTTCTTAATCTAATTAACATAATAAATGTGTTACTTTAGTACTAGTTACGCTGCTAATTAAATTGAATCGATGCAGCGTTTTTCATTAAGCATTACTTTCTGTTTTGATTCATTACTTTTTTACAGTGTGATTCTCTGGATATATGCCATATGCTGCATTTTTCTAAATTTTCATGGTAATTTTCTACTAGTTTAAATTAAGTTCGGTTTCGGAATTATTATGCTAGCTTTACTTGTGATCTTAGCCTAAAACTAAACACTAATTTTCATTCAGGAAACAACTTTTACTTTTGGCTTTCGTTTGTACCAGCAATTGTAAGTCCTAAAGACGATATTTACCGTGACTTTTTTGCATGCGACCTTCTATTAGTAGTTACAATTCACCAATGATTTTTCTTGTATTTACTTTCATTTTTAGTTGATCCTCGTAATCGGCACTAAATTGCATCGAGTGGTGGTAAAATTGGCCGTTGAAGTAATAGATCAATGTCCATATATGAAGCCTCATCAGTTTAACTTAAGAGATGAACTCTTTTGGTTTGGAAAACCAAGGCTTCTGTTGAGACTAATACAATTGATATCCTTCTTGGTAAGTAACATATCGAATAGCCATTTTACTTTTCTGCTTCTCTTTACGATACACTTGTTTTGATTTCTTTGTCCTCTTTTGTTCTCTCGCAGAACGCATTTGAAATGTCAACATTCTTATGGTCTCTGGTGAGAAACCGATATTACTTTTTTTTCGCGTTACTTTACCTAAATGACGCTATAATTATTGTCCTTATTGTACAGTGGGAAATTAATAATCCTTCATGCTTCATGAACAACCGGACATTAGTTGCAGTCCGCTTAACATTCGGGTATAAATTTGTTTTTGCTAATGTTATTTACTTTCAACCAAACACAACTGAATCACAATTCCGCAAAAAAAGTAATATCTATTTTTTCGCTTATTTTATTGCTATAGGATCGTCTCCCAAGTTTGGTGCAGCTTCATAACATTTCCTCTATATGTTATCATCACACAGGTAAAGCTTCTTCATAGATATGTTCGAACATTTACTAATTTAGTGCATGTTTGGTATTACGATAGATATGTCAGAATCACGGTGGCTCATCGTGATTTTACAGAAGCTACATTTTGTAGCTTCTGTAAAATCACGATGAGCCACCGTGATTCTGACATACCCACCTTCATACCAAGCATAGACTTAGTCATCTACGGTTGAAATTACTTACTTTATACATTTGTAACCCTCGAAATAATGGTTATATTATCGATGCAGATGGGATCAAGATTCAAGAAATCAGTGATATCTGAAAATGTAAGGAAATCATTATCTAAATGGCAAAGAAGAGTGAAGGAGAAACAAAGTTCATCTTATGAACTTCTTAATTCAACAACAACAACATCATTGGAGTCTTGGCAGAATGGAATGGAAAATGAAAATGCCTTAATCAGTGAGATTGAGGAAGGAAGTTCCTCAGGAATAAAAGATATTTGTTTTTCTAACTTTGATGATGTGCCATTGAGTCCAAATTATGATGAAGATGACCATGATCATGATGTAAAATATGATGAATTTTCTACCCCTTCAATGTCTTGAGATTGTTTTGCTTGTATTGTGAACATCATGATGAACTTAATTGGAATACTTATTATAACTCCCTTTCATAAAATTTACTATAGTTTATAGCAAACTTGTGATCATCTACTAGAACCTAACCAATCATTTAAGTTTGGTGGTATTTGAGTATTTGACTATGTTCAATCACATGTTACATTTTAAAAATAAATAAAATATGACTAAGCTTGTAGTTTATAGGCAAAATTACTATAGCAGTTCCTTAAAGTGCTTCAAAATATGACTTAAGCTCTTCACTAAAAAACAAAGGGAGTAACACATAATTTTAGAAATACACATTTTCAAAAATCACACATAATTTTAAAAATATACTTCTAATGCGGAAAAATAATACAAATTCAGAATTTTGGTTAGTTTCTATAAATTGAAACTTTTTTCTTTCTTTTCCATCATTCACATCCTCCTCTCTTCTCTCAATTATTTTCTTTTGTTTTTAGTAATTTTAATAATCAGTCACATAGTCCATCGTCGATTAATCGTAACACTCTCATTGTTATTTGATGATGATTGGGAGCATTATGTTAATCAACGAGAGACATTTGGAGACATTGTGGTATTTATTTTATAAGCTTAAACCAAGCAACATAGACCCTAGATTTGAAACCAAAACATTATGCTACTTTACATATAATAATTAAATAGCATGCTTGAGTTTTTTCATACATTCAATTGAACTTGAAAGCTTTAACCAAAAACCACATTTCCACATTTTCATTTAGGCTTAGCTATAGCTTATACAAGTTACAAACCATACCACAATGGCTGTTTGGGCGAACATGTTACCTCATTGTATGGCGTTTCTTCTTCTACTTTTTTTCATGTATAGATCAGGAGCAAAGATTGTCACAATTGATGTGCGAGCAGCCAAGAATCTCATCCAAACCGATCACATTTATATCGATGTTAGGTACCTTAAACTCTTTAATTTCCGTCCCTATTTATAAGACACTGCAACACTTTTTTTACATGTCGTAATACTTTTTGGTAATTTGTAGGACGGTGAAAGAGTTTGCGAAAGGTACCTAACATGTTGGATACACCTAAGGGTAGGAAACTTTTTAATAAGATTATTACATGTTAAGATTATTACAAATGCTATATGGTAAAATATTTAAGAAATTGTGTTTTTGGAGACCAGGCAGGGTGAAGAACCCAAATTTTCTAAAGGAGTTTTCATTTGTTTGCAATAAAGAAGATCTTCTCGTCGTGGTAACTATTAATTTTTTGTTGATTATTTACGTTTTCCAGTTATTTCCGTTCCAAATAAAAACTACTTTGGGCCCAATTGAGTTACATATCCTGAGATTCGGGGGGTCGCCTTGATGCACCCAGATTCGTTAGTTAGAAAAAATTGTTGGTCAATTTTTACTTCGTCTCTGGACGAGTGAAGATTAGTCATACGTTGTTAGTGTGGAGATACTTTGTGGCTAGCCAACTCTAATTCTAAATAAATAAAAACTACAAGTTATCCTTGGTTATTATGGTAATTAAGGCCAAAATTTATCATCATCCCTAAAATGAAATATTTGTTTCAATTAATTTCAGGGTTGCCAAAGTGGGGTTAGATCTTTGTATGCAACTTCTGATCTTCTATCTGATGTAAGTTATTCCATATGTGCTTCAATTTTTTGTTTAATTTGTTTTGGTAACATTAATATTTAGCTTCAACTATTATAATTTATGTTGTTTAAGATTTTTATTTTTTGCATTGTCACAAACAACACTAACTTGTATTGGTTTGAATTGAATTGATAGGGTTTTAAGAATGTGAAGGACATGGGAGGAGGTTATGTGGACTGGGTTAGAAACAAGTTTCCAATTAATACATCAGTACGTAGCCAAAGAAGAACTATAATAAGTTCTTATTCATATGATTATCCATCTTTTGTTTCTAAATTTCTTCATCATTGAGATTGATATACCACATTTGTAATTATGTAACACCTTTAAGAGAATAACTTAGGAAAGTCTTGTTAATTGGTCTTCTTCATATGTGTATAAGGCCCCGTTTGGCCCGGCTTATTTTTAACTTTTTATTTTAGCTTAAACGAAATAAAGAAGTATAAAATTATATTTAACACTATTTCTCCTTAAAAGTATTAGAGAAATAAAGTAAAGAACTAAAAAATGCAAAAAAGTAAAGTCAAACACAATTTTTTCCTTCTTTACTATTTTTAAGGAGAAGAAAAAAAGAGGAAAATAAGCCGGGCCAAACGGGGCCTAAGACAAAGACAAACCATATATATGATAGTTAATTAATTTGATTTCTCATATTTTACTTAATAAAATAAAAATTGGAACTCTGTTTTTTTAGATTTTTTTTTTTGTCACCATGTGTTAGTACTAGGGATGTCAATGGATATCCGCTAAGCGGGTAATCCGCGGATATTAACAGATATTCATGGATGATATTTTTTTATTAAAAAAAGAATTAATTATTGAAAAAAATAATAATTTTTTTTAAAGACAAAATATTAACACATAATATTCATAATTTTTGCTCTCTATTTTTAATGAAAACACTTAATCTACAAACAAAAATCATCTCACAAAATTACAAAAGAGCCAAACAAAAATATAATTTATATAAAATAGCCAAACTGCAAAAGATAAAATATAAAAATACAATTTTTTTATATAAAAATTCTAGAATTTATATGTAAATAGAGATATTTAAGTAATTTTACTACTTATTCAGCGGGTATGGATATCCGCGGGCGCGGATAGTATTAAATCCGCATCTGTATCCATTAAATGTGGATAATTGAAATATCCATTTATTTTATCCATGGGTATCCATTAAGTTATCCGCTCTGTATCCATGGTGGATTTTATCCGCAGATATCTGCGGGTATGAATATTTTTGTCATCCCTAGTTAGTACCAAGTGTTCACTTCTCTATCGGAAAAATTTTGGAGCACCGAGCACATAAAATAGATTTTTCTCTCCCTTCGGTCAAATTTTCCCTATACGTATACAAAAGTCAAAAATCAAATAACTTTTAAATTATAAATAGTACTGTAATAGTAAATAATTGACTGACTTAACTAAAAGACGATGTAATGTGAGCAAGGTTGTCAAAACCGGACCGGACCGGCCGGTCGGACCGGTCGAACCGGGAACCGGACCTGCATCCGGTCCGATTGGTGCGCAAAACCGTTCTGCGAGGGAACCGTGATCAAACCGGGAAAACCGGAAAAAACCGGTGACCCGGCCGGTCCGACCGGTTTGGAGGTCTAGATTTTTTAATTTTTTTTTTTCGTTTTCAGTATTATTTTAAAAATAAAAAACATCAAAAAAGCCAAAATTAGAAACAAACCGGAAAAAGGAAAGAAAAATATGATTTTAATTAAGATATTACAAGGCTATGACTTTTCCATTTATCATGATATGAATATTTACAAAGTAATTGACAACATATATGTTCTTAATTTGGCAATAAAGTAATTACATATAATTACAAAATAATAACAAATGATATTGTAATTATTACAAATGATATTCTATTGATTGATAATAATAGTGTGAGATTTCGTTAAAAAAAAATAAAATAGTGTGATATATTTAAAATATTTGTAATTAATGTTGGCTAATATATTGCTATTTTATTTAATAGAATAAAACTTTGATTATTATACAATTTTTTTTGAAGAAGCAAAATTAGCTCACTCAAATTAGAATATTATCCTTACCAAAAAAAAGAAATTAGAATATTATGCATTTTTTTTGTTTAATATGTTTTATATATTATAAAAAATATATATTTAATTAAAAACGGTCTAATCCCGGTCCGACCCCGATCCGACCATTGAACCTTGAACCGGTAAGCTCACCGGTTCAATGACCGGTCCGGTTCTGACAACCTTGAATGTGAGGGTTGTTTAAAGGAGGATTGTTTGATACCATAAGACAAAATTAATTTAAACAAGTGTAAAGTAGTGACCTTGGATCAATGTCTCTAATTCTTCATCAATCAACATCAAAGCAATAAATGGGCTTTTCATTATTTATCTATTTGTTTTAGGAGTTATATTATGGTACATTTGAAAACTACTTTTTTTACTGAATTAAATTTCACATAGTTACTAGTTTGCCTCCATATAATAATTGTTATTGACTACGATAAAAAATGAATAGGTGAAATTAAATACTATGTTAAAATGTAAATAAATAAAAAATAATGGAGCCGTCCAATTATAAATTTAGGGATGAAATCACCTACTGCGTGTAATTGTGTGAATAATAGATTTTTTTACATGTGAGTGAGATTCTAGCTACAAGCTTAGAAAATGTCTTCTATGACCAAATAGATTCTTGGTCCAAACTTGCTTAAGCCCATGTTGAATAAGTGCCATGTCATGCGACAGATTCAACTTGAAAATGATAACTCAACCGAAACAAAGATATAAGTAGTTGCAAAAATCAGTTAACGTGACCAACTAGTTCGTGACAACAACGTGTGCCAATTAATTACTTCCTCTGATCCTTAATATAAGAGAAATTTTACTTTTTAGATTATTAAGAATCTAATGTATATTGACTATAATATGAACTAGATACATTAGATTTTCAATGAATCTAAAAAGTAAAATCTTTCTTATATTAAGGACCGGAAAGATTAATTCTCATGACAGTGTCTCAACATTTTTTGCCATCGCCAACCACATTAATGTCCAAAACTGTGTTCTAAATATTCAATATACCAAACACACAATAGGGTTTTATGTTCATGTGTCTCATCCTTTTCATGACATCGTTTGTTGTTTTTGATTAATGATAGCAAACATGGTGGAAGAAAATGAAGAGGGAAGATCC
Organism: Trifolium repens; assembly: GCA_030408175.1. Taxonomy (NCBI): domain Eukaryota; kingdom Viridiplantae; phylum Streptophyta; class Magnoliopsida; order Fabales; family Fabaceae; genus Trifolium; species Trifolium repens. The sequence goes on from CP125845.1 coordinate 10,198,384, forward strand.
TTAGCTGAAACCCCACTTGGGTTGTTGCTACTGTCATTGGTTTCTCTTTGTCTCATGGCACATTGAAAAAATTGGTTAACATATAAATATACTTTCTTTTCTCTTTCAAATTTCTCACATTCATTCATACATAAATTTCTTATACATTGAATAAAAATTGATTATGTCACAGTGGTTGGGATCAGAAGAACTAAGAGAAAATCCCTTCTTTCTTTCTGCTTTGGAAAAAATGAAAGAAGGTAACAACTTTGTAATGTAGCCGTCACATTACTAGAAAAAGTTGAATTAGAGATGAAAATTTAGTATCTATTTGACGGTAAATTTTTCACTATACATCTTATTTAGATATGTACATGTACCGATATATCTGTTGAGGTGGACAATTATGATAGATTTATGTGGTGAAACATATAAACTTTTTATATGTCTTCTTTTTTTAATGTGTCCCATTTTATGCTTTTTTTTAGGTGGAATAAAAAATGTGTCCCTTATTCTCATTCCTTGTGGAATAAAAGTTCATATAGATGATTTACAAATCTTAACATATTGAAATTGTTAATTAAGTTGATGTAATGATTGGTATTTAAATTTTAGGGTTTGTTTGGTATGGCGGAAAGAAAGTGAGGGGAAAGGAAATTACGCAAATTAATACATGAATTTAGACTATATTTTAGTTTAAGTTCATTCATTAATTTGCGTAATTTTCTTTCCTCCTACTTTCTTTCCATCATACCAAACGGATCCTTAATCTTTTTATTCTGAGTGTGAGTATTCAATGGTTTGTTATTTTGTCTACTTTTAGAAAAAAAAAATCTTATAGAGCTCTATCGACCAAAATAAAAGTCAAGAGAACTCCTTCCATAAGTGTAATTCGATTTATAACTATAAAAAAAATATGATCGTAGTAATCAGAATTCAAACTTCAATTTTTCATTTCTTTATATTTAAAGTGTATAACTTCAGTCACTAAATAAAATTTACAATAAAACCATACAATGTCTGCATTTTCTTTTTCCTTTTTAAAATATTTTTATCATAAAAAAATGTAAAAATCATATTTTCAATCGCATTCCATATTTTAGAACTACCTAACCGAAATGTCTACTATCCCTGTTAGTTTTTATTTTTGTTTTAAGCTTCCGGTTCACAAAAATGAGACTTCCACAAAATAAATAAAATCTGATTAAATTTTATTTCACCATAATATGAATTAAATCAGTCTTCTTTTAATTGAAATTTATTAACCACATGGTGTCAACTCTTTGATTAATTTTTCAAACATTTCTTTGTGTTATTAAAAAAAAGTGTTATTGTAAAAATTAGTTCATGCCAAACTTATTGACTATCGAGGAGCAAAGAAAGTGGAGTATGACCTATGATGTACTACTTGTCCATGATGCAAGGGCTGCAAGGGCAACTCTGAATCTATATTGTGCATATGCTTAGGAATTGTGAAGGAGAAGTGCTAGGGTTACACTCTTTTTTTTATCTCTTTACTTGTTAACCGGTTGTGCAGGTTAAGAGACACAAGCCTTTATGTAATATTTTAATTTTATAATTTATCTTTGTCTCTTTGACGTTATCGCACTTTCCATGACCACAAGCTCCATGGTTTTTCCTATCTGATTCATCTGGCACTTCCGTTAATAGCTTGTGGCATTATTTCTCTGTTTCACCTTCATTGACCGAACCCTCTCTTTTCATTTTTTTTCTTCTTTCTAAACTGTGACTAATGGCTTCTTTTAACCATGTTAATGACTTTTTCCAAGGAAAGACTTTCACCCCCTCCTCGGTGGTACCTAAAATTGATAAAATCCTAGTTGATGACATTAGACCTAGGGGAGAGATTACATTCTTCATCCCCTCCCGCAAACAAAAAATGCGCGTTGTTGTCCGTACTGTTGTTATCGTTTCAAACAAAAAACGCGTATCCTTTCACATATGTTTCACTTTGAACACCTCTGTTTCACCTTCATTGACCGAACCCTCTCTTTTCATTTTTCTTCTTTCTAAACTGTGACTAATGGCTTCGTTTAACCATGTTAATGACTTTTTCCAAGGAAATACTCTTTCCACCTCCTCGGTGGTAACTAAAATTGAAAAAATTCCTAGCTGATGCATTTAGACCTCTAGGAGAGAGATTACCTTCTTCATCCCCTCCCGCAAACAGAAAACGCGCGTTGTTGTCCGTACTGTTGTTATCATTTCAAATCAAAAACGTGTATCCTTTCACATCTGTTTCACTTTAAACACCTCTGTTTCACCTTCATTGACCAAACTCTCTCTTTTCATGTTTTGCTTCTTTCTAAACTGTGACTAATGGCTTCTTTTAACCATGTTAATGACTTTTTCCAAGGAAAGACTCTCTCCCCCTCCTCGGTGGTAACTAAAATTGATAAAATCCTAGTTGATGCCATTAGACCTAGGGGAGAGATTACCTTCTTCATCCCCTCCCGCAAAGATCATGTCTAAACTGTGACTAATGGATTCTTTTAACCGTGTTAATAAATTTTTCCAAGGAAAGACTCTCTCCCTCTCCTCGGTGGTAACTAACCTTCATAAAATCCTAGCTGATGCCATTAGACCTAGGGGAGAGATTACCTTCTTCATCCCATCCCGCAAACAGAAAACGCGCGTTGTTGTCCGTACTGTTGTTATCGTTTCAAACCAAAAACGTGTATCCTTCACATCTGTTTGACTTTGAACACCTCTGTTTCACCTTCATTGACCGAACACTCTCATTTCATTTTTTTCTTCTTTCTAAACTGTGACTAATGGCTTATTTTAACCATGTTAATGACTTTTTCCAAGGAAAAACTCTCTCCCCATCCTCGATGGTACCTAAAATTGATAAAATCATAGCTGATGCCATTAGCTCTAGGGGAGAGATTACCTTCTTCATCCCCTCCCGCAAACAGAAAACGCGTGTTGTTGTCCATATTGTTGTTATCGTTTCAAACCAAAAACGTGTATCCTTTCACATCTGTTTCACTTTGAACACCTTTGTTTCACCTTCATTGACCGAACCCTCTCTTTTCATTTTTTTCTTCTTTCTAAACTGTGACTAATGGCTTCGTTTAACGATGTTAATGACTTTTTCCAAGGAAAGAATTTCTCTCCCTCCTCGGTGGTAACTAAAATTGATAAAATCCTAGCTGATGCCATTAGACCTAGGGGAGAGATTACCTTCTTCATCCCCTCCCACAAACAGAAAACGCGCGTTGTTGTTTGTACTGTTGTTATCGTTTCAAACCAAAAACGCGTATCATTTCACATCTGTTTCACTTTAAACACCTTTGTTTCACCTTCATTGACCGAACTCTTTCTTTTCATTTTTTCTTCTTTCTAAACTTTGACTAATGATTCTTTTAACCATGTTAATGACTTTTTCCAAGGAAAGACTCTCTCCCCCTCCTCGGTGGTAACTAAAATTGATAAAATTCCAGCTGATGCCATTAGACCTAGGGGAGAGATTACCTTCTTCATCCCCTCCCGCAAACAGAAAACGCGCGTTGTTGTCCGTACTGTTTTTATCGATTCAAACCAAAAACACATATCATTTCACATCTATTTTACTTTAAACACATTTGTTTCACCTTCATCGACCGAACCCTCTCTTTTCATTTTTTTCTTCTTTCTACACTGTGACTAATGGCTTCTTTTAACCATGTTAATGACTTTTTCCAAGGAAAGACTCTCTCTCCCTCGTCGATGATAACTAAAATTGATAAAAATCCTAGTTGATGCCATTAGACCTAGGGGAGAGATTACCTTATTCATCCCCTCCCGCAAACAGAAAACGTGCGTTGTTGTCCGTACTGTTGTTATCGTTTCAAACCAAAAACACATATCCTTTCACATCTTTTTTACTTTAAACACCTTTGTTTCACCTTCATCGACCGAACCCTCTCTTTTCATTTTTTCTTCTTTCTAAACTGTGACTAATGGCTTCTTTTAACCATGTTAATGACTTTTTCCAAGGAAAAACTCTCTCCCCCTCCTCGGTGATAACTAAAATTGATAAAATCCTAGCTGATGCCAGATTACCTTCTTCATCCCCTCCCGCAAACAGAAAACTCGCGTTGTTGTTTGTACTGTTGTTATCGTTTCAAACCAAAAACGCGTATCATTTCACATCTGTTTCACTTTGAACACCTCTGATTCACCTTCATTGACCGAACCCTCTCTTTTCATTTTTTTTTCTTCTTTCTAAACTGTGACTAATGGCTTCTTTTAACTATGTTAATGACTTTTTCCAAGGAAAGACTATCTCCCCATCCTCGGTGGTAACTAAAATTGATAAAATCCTAGTTGATGCCATTAGACCTAGGGGAGAGATTACCTTCTTCATCCCCTCCCGCAAACATAAAACGCGCGTTGTTGTTCGTACTGTTGTTATCGTTTCAAACCAAAAACACGTATCCTACTGTTGTTATCGTTTCAAACCTGAAAAACTGGCACACCAGTATAAGATGTTGTATACGATGTTACAACACTTTTACCAGATTTAATAGACAAAGTATAAAACAGTAAATAGTGCAGAAATAAACAAACACACAGTGAATTGTTAACACAGTTCGGTGCAAACCACAACCTACATCTGGGGGATACCAATCCAGGAGGAAATCCACTAATAGCCCTAGTTCAAAGTCTTACAGCAAACTCCTCGTTTACAACTTATCACATAGCAACTATCCTTATGCACTTCTACCTAGGAACTTCTAGGTATGAGTTCCCAACTCCTCCTAAATTCATATAGTGGTAGAGTGGAATGAGGATACCCGAACCCCGTTGGATATGAGTTTGAGTTTTTAGTTTTCATCTTCGTTAAGAATTGGGATGAATTTGGGGATACCCGAACTTAATGGGTTTGGGAAGGGCAAAATATGTCCCTGCCCCATTGCCATGCCTATATGTTTGGGAAGGCAAATAAGCTAGCTTATAGCTTATAGCTTTTAACTTATAAGCTAATAACTCTGTTTGGTATCAGTTTTAAAAAAGAGCTTATATCTTATTTTACTAGTTTATATCTTATTTTTTAAAAGCTATTTCAAGTAGCTTATGAACTTATAGCTTATCATCTTTTCTTCCAATTTTACTCCTATCATATTACTTGAAAAAAAATTAAATATTAAACATATATTTTTTATGTCATTTCATACATATAAGCTAGTTCAACTGCTAATTTTATTAAACACTATAAATTCAATCGGCTAACTTATTCGCTATAAGCTAGTTTATAAGTTATTTACTATAAGCTAATTTATCATATATCCGCTATTTTTTACCAAACAGAATCTTAATTAATTTTCTATAACTAATATTTTTTTTAACTGATCCGGCCCAATTTAATAGGATTAAATTAGATGTACCCATTGATTTAGAATTGGACCGATGATTGATTTTCCCTTCCAAATAATTAGAACCAGTTAATAATATTAACCAACTAACTACCAAGTAAACTCAAAAATTGAAACTTGAAAGCATATCACTTTCCTCTTTTTTCGATACACAATACAGACGAAGTTTTCCTTTCATTCATTCTTCTTCTAAATCTCCAACCATGGTGCTCGAGGTAATCCCCAATTTTCCCCCTTCTTGATTTCAATTTTCCCTAACATTCAAATTATTAGGGTTTCTTTATTGTTTTCTTATCCGATCGCGTTTTTTTATTGGAAAGGCAACAATGATCTGTATCGACAATTCCGAATGGATGCGTAACGGAGATTATTCTCCTTCTCGATTTCAAGCTCAAGCTGACGCTGTTAATCTCATTTGCGGTGCTAAGACCCAGGTTAACCTAAATCATACATTTATTATCGATATCTATTGCATAATTTGTCGCCCTTTAATTATTAATTATTATAGTTTTTTTTTTTTGGAAAATTAGTTAGAGATATAGAAAACTTTAATTTGATAGCTAGATTGATATATAGGGTAAATATAGATTAAGTGTTATATATTACTTGTTGATTTTGTGGTTTTCAGAATATGATTGTAAATATTAGGTTATAATAATAATTGCTTAGGGTTCAACCATTCTGATGAATGTATTTTGCTTTTGGTATCAATTATACAGTCTAATCCGGAAAATACAGTGGGAGTTCTTATAATGGCGGGAAAGGGTGTTCGTGTTTTGGTCACCCCTACCAGTGATCTAGGCAAGATCTTAGCTTGCATGCATGGTCAGTTTTTTCTGTTCTAAATTTATTATTATTATTATTATTATTTGGGCTACGAGTATTTTTCATGAGTGATAATTGAAACTAACTGCCTTATGAAATCGTTATATTTCACATTTAACTTTTATTATTCGTCTAGCATTTTGTAAACATGCTGCCTTTAATGTCAGGTTAAGCAATAATAGAAACTAAAATGAAAAGTATTCAAAAACATTTTAATGCTTTCTTCTTTGAATAATTAAGGGGATTAATAGATGTGATTTTTATTCCTTATAATGTGGTCTTAAACATTGATTATACCCTGAAAGTTATTATGAGAAGATTGAGCATAACTGCCGATAATTCTTATTGCTGAGGACTTGTATACTTTTTGATGTCCTTCCTAAAGATTTTAAAGGAGATAGGGATTGAGATTATGCTGAAATTTCTAAACAATTTGTTTGGTTTTGTAAATTGAATTCAAGTTTGTTCTGCCCTTTTTCTTTTTGGATGTTGGCTGAAGCTATATAAGATCAGTTGTAATATGGACATACCTACTGGTCAGGTTGAAATTTTAAGAACTTGTTACTGAAACAAGAAACCAGAACTGATAAGTTTGCAATTGCAACATATTGTTATTGCCATACTGTGTTATGGTGCACGATTCTGTTTATGAAAAATGATTTCGTTTTTGTTTATATTCCTGATTCAGGACTAGAAGTAGGTGGTGAGATGAACCTAGCTGCTGGCATTCAGGTGGCACAATTAGCTCTAAAGCATCGTCAAAATAAAAAGCAACAGCAAAGGATTATTGTCTTTGCCGGAAGGTATGCTTAACTATATTGAATGCTAATTTTAAATTCTATCATTTTTAGTTATTCAATGTTAACTGCCTCAATCATTGTATTATAGTCCTGTCAAGCATGAAAAGAAAATGTTGGAGATGATAGGGAGAAAGTTGAAAAAGAACAGCGTAGCACTTGATATTGTTAATTTTGGTGAAGAAGACGAGGAGAAGACAGAGAAGCTGGAATCACTCCTTGCAGCTGTGAACAATAATGATACAAGCCATATTGTTCATGTTCCAGCTGGTCCAAATGCTCTTTCTGATGTACTTATAAGGTTTGTGGGTTCAATTTTATTTGTACTTTTTCTTTCCTATCTCGTGTTTCTCTCTTGCATTCAATGAAATAAATGCTTATTTACCATCATGATATTCATGTGATGTTGTGCTGTGACAGTACACCAATTTTTACTGGTGACGGGGAAGGTGGAAGTGGCTTTGCTGCTGCTGCTGCAGCAGCTGCAGCTGGAGGTGTATCTGGATATGATTTTGGTGTGGATCCAAACTTGGATCCTGAATTGGCTCTTGCCTTGAGAGTTTCGATGGAAGAGGAAAGAGCCAGGCAGGAAGCAGCGGCAAAAAAGGCTGCAGACGATGCTTCCAAACAAGAGAAAGGAGGTGAGCAGCAAGCCAGCTCGCAAGAAGCCAGCTCACAAGATGCGACAATGACCGATCGTGCCGGTGCATCAACTTCTGAAGCAGAGAATAAGACAACTGATTTGATGGTTGGTGTCTTTGTTGAGTTTATCAATGTGTTTTTCATGTTTTGCTCCTTGCTTGACCCACTAATTTTTATGAATGTTTATTCCCCAATTTGGCGATTTTAATGAAAACTTTCATCAATTTTTGGTCCCTGAAATCACCAAATTGGGGACCAAAACATTAATGAAATTTTGTTGTATTGACTAAACTTGGCAAGAGAGTATTCTATGAGGACTGAAAACATTTAATACCAAAACATAATCATCTAAAACCATATATTCCTCCCTGCATCCCAAAATGAGTGACTTTTTTGCAAAAATAAAAAATGTTCCAAAATAACTGAGCTTTTCAATTTTCAATATAACATTACTTACATTTTTCCAATTCTACTCTCTAATTAATACTTACATCACTTACTTTAGTAAGAATTTTATTCTCCCTCTTTCATTTATACACTTTTCTTAATGTGTGAAATGATCAAGCAGGGCACTCATTTTGGGACGGTGGGAGTAATAGTTTGTAAGACTACTTTCAGATTTTTTTTAAAATTATAAAATTCTAGAGTAAGTAAATTACAACTACATTGGACACTTGAAATTACCAAGGAAGATAGTGCGTCTGTCTGTATGTCCAGGGTTACTTTGATTTTCCTGGGAAATCACCTCCTTTCTCTGAAGGTGTAATTGAAACTTTATAAATATATACTATAGTTAAGGATCTGACTTTGGTTACAATCTGGACTGAACTCTTGGCTTATATGATCTACATCAAATAAATTTTTCATAAAAACACATTTGTTTCTCCATGCTTCTCTTTTTAATTAGTTATCATGTTTTATTTGATTATTTTCATAAGTTGACAACAAAACAAACAGTAGCTAACCTTCAAATGAAATCAGGATGATGAGAATGCCCTACTGCAGCAGGCGCTTGCAATGTCAATGGATGAACCTGCGGTTGGCCACAATGTAAAAGATACAGATATGTCAGAAGCATCTATTGATGACCCTGAGCTGGCACTAGGTGAGATTTTGCGTTCTTAATGTATTCTTCACTTGGAAGCACGGGCACAGACATGATGAGACACTACATAGACATAGACAATGCAAAGAAGCACAGTTCAGTGCCGCATTAGAGATTGAAGTGTCATGTGGTGTCTTTTGTGTCCAACATAGAAAAACAAACACAGCTCCTTTTTGAGGTGTCCAATTCTTTATGATTCACGGTTCTTTTATTAGCCTTTTCCATCAATTAGAAGTACCTTGAATACATCATCTTGTTTGATGATGGAAATAGGTAGAGTTAAAAAGAAATCAACATTTTAAATTTCAACATGAATCTGAGAAATTTTTATTTTTGGTGAGCTAGAGTTCTTATTCTTTTGGTATTCACAAATGATTTCAAATTAAACTCATAGGCCTTCATTAGAAAAATTCTACAATGGTGAGAAAGTGGGGGGAAAGTCTTTGTCAGGAAGTGAGAAAATCTGAGAAGAGAATTTTAGAGAAATAGCAATTTGAAGATTTTGAATTTTGTTATTGAAAATTACTAGATGAGTGGCAGTGTGGCTGCACCTCTGTACTTATATGTGCAGGAATACTAACAGTTAGCTCACAAAGAACTTAACAATAACTGTCACCGACAGTTAGTAACTACGGACAACTAACTACAACTGGCATTGACAGAAAACAAATCCAGTAAAGCAGGCTATACAGTGCCGCACATAACCAAGTATACATTCACATTTTTTCAGCTAACAGCTACTTGCTTTGATTTTTGGGATTGTAGTGTTCAATGCTTTGAGAAGCTTCAAATGACTAGAACACGGGGTTTTATAAATCTTAATCTTATACTATTTTCTATAGAAGGGAAAGCCACAATGGTTGTTTTAACTTTTGTTGGTTTCTGGTCATTTATTGATTGTAGCACTCCAATTGTCGGTAGCGGATAGTACAAAGGATCAAGCAAGCCAGTCAGAGGTGTTAGCAGATCAATCCGCTGTATCTGATATTCTCGCGTCGGTATGTCTAATAAATCCTTTAATAATCTGTTTTGTTCTTTTAACATCATTGATTGATGTCCTCTATAATTGCACTAATAATTAATTCCTTCGGCAGCTTCCTGGGGTCGACCTAAATGACCCTTCCATCAAAGATTTGCTGGCATCCATGCAAAATAAGTCTGAGGTTAGTCTTTCCATGGAAAAGCATATACTACATTGAATTTGAAATTAATTTTGCAGAAAATTTCAGCAGAGGAATAATCGGATTTACTTGAATTGCAATAAATTAAAACTCCTTTTCCTCTCTCCCCTCTTCTAATTGATATTGATATCTATTTTATTCAGCAATAGTTTGATTTGTGTGGCATTATCTTTCTAATCTTGAATATCCTTTTTGAAAATTTTAATGTCGACTGCCCCTTTAATGATTTTGTTAACAAATTTAGTAACTTTTCCACTATAATTATTAATGCCTGTTTGTTATATTTTATTTTTAGGTTTTAATATAATAAACAGTTCCTGAATTCCTGCTACTGTATTTGAATGTGCTAGTGTAATTTTGCTATATCATCTTTTATGCCTAATGTGCCGTCAACTTTGTAGTTTAAATGATATTTTGTTTCATTTCTTGTGCTGCTATCAGTTTTTCTAATTGTATTGTTTATCCAGCCGCAGCAGAAGAATGACGACAAGTCATCAAACGAGGAGAAGAAATAAGCATTTTAGTTTAGATGGCTATTCCTATCAGGCTCCTATTTTCATGTAATCAATCATGGTCTCTCCATGTCTGTTCGGAACCAGTGCATGCCAATCGATTGAGTCTTGGACTTTCAGCTTAAAAATGCTCTTGATTGTTATAACATACTGCTTGTCAAGATATAATGCTTATCATAACGAGGGGTTTAAAGGACTTGGTTATTTAAATTAAATGTAGAAAAATGTAACTTGCATGCAGGGGGTCCATAGTGCTCTTTCATTTAATTTTTTTCTATTGTAACTTCCCCTCTTTTATTCTATTTTCCTTTTCTTCTTCATCTCCTTTCTATTTCCTGCATCTCTAGAGACTGTTAATGGGGCTATGTCATTCGGTTTTGACATATCAACATCGTCATCAAGTGCCAAGTGGGTTAGAAGATAGTTTAGGAATTTGAATTCTCAAAAATTTAAAATCCCTCAAGTTTGTTGGGAGTCCTATATATTGTGAGATATGATTTAGAAATATATTTCAGGACATCGCTTATAATTGAGTCATACTCAGTCTAAATTTTAAGATTAATGTATTCAAGTAAAATCATATCAACCGAGAGTTCAAACTAATCTTTTGTTGAGTGTTGTAATGATAAAAGTATCTTTAAAATTTTGCTAGAGGCAGAAATATGAGATGTTTTCGTATTTAGAAAATAAAAATCCAAAGTTTTAGAGACTCTACATTATGAAATGAACATTTTTTTTGCCACGTATGAAATGGACATTTTGTAAATTAATTTCAATATTATGCTAGAGGTGTTGAGTTAGATCACAGCTACATTGTCAGCAAGAAAAAAACAAATTAAAACACCATTGTTTTATTTCATTTAATTGAAAAAAAATAAATAAAACTTTTACAGTGTCACCTGGCATAAAATAATTTGGCCACATGGCACTATTACTGTTTTGCTTTTTTTAACGTTAAGAGACTCTAAAATATATTTTTTTTTTAAATTGCAGGAACTAAAATCAAACAAACAAATTTATAGGGACTAAAGTATCGTTTGAGTCAGATTATTTCAAATTTTTTTACTCAATAAAAAGAGAAGATAGGCCCAATAGATTTTCAATAAGTTCGTAATAGAAAATTTTGTTTAATTTTTATTAGTAAAATATACAGATAAAAGACTTGTGAAGCTAAAAAACAACAATTACCAACAGCTTTATGTTTTTTCTAAAAGCTTTTATTTTCACATTTAACTTTCAAATAGCTTCTAACTAAAAAAGTCAGGCTAAACAATAGTTAAAACTAAAATGCACTGCAATTGTCCCCGAGAGTTTGGCTCAATTGGTAGGGACAATAGCATTTTATATACAGGAGCCAGGGTTCGATCCCCGAACACTCCACTTATTCACCTTATGGGTGGATTTTCAAGCCACTAGGCTACCGCACAAAAAAAAATGCACTGCAATTGCAAGGACTTGTAACATATTTAATTTCTTTTTTTAATGAATGCGTAATAGGATTAGCTGGACTTCCTACATTGATTAAGTAATTAATAACGAGTATCCGATCTATATCAGTTGATAATAGTTTATTGAATATATTGTGTCAAAAAAAAAGTTTATTGAGTATATAGTTTAAGCCGTTTAATCTCAAATCAATGATTATGATTCAAAATAGTGCAACAAACTTGAATCCCTATCTATATTTTATCATTGGACAAATATTTATATCAAGAGTATTGCTAACTAGTAAGAAAAATTTACACAAGAAATAGAAAAATTTATAATATTAGGGAATTTGATCAATCAAAAATTAAGAAACCATACATGGAGAAAAGAGTGATTATATGAAGAATAGATTCTCTAAAGTTAAAAAAAAAATGAAGAAATAATGTGGGTAATAGGCCATTAGATTATAAATATAAAATAATATTTAAATCTAAAAAAACGGAAAAAAGTTGATTGATAAAAAAATTAAGAAAAATCGAGAAAAAAATTGAGAGATCCATTATCAATTTATCAAGTACTCCCTCCGACTATATTTATAAGCAAATTTAATTTTTTTAATATATTGAAGAATAATAATAGACCACATACATTTATTCTTCAATGTACCAAAAAAGTCAAATTTGTTTATAAATGTGTTCGAAGGGAGTATACGACATGAAAAGCAAGTCCCGTCGACACTTCTATATTTGAGACACGTTCTGGACGCGCTGTGGAGTTTGTAGTGACAGTTTACGGTTAAACTCAATTAAATATCTTACGGAAATTCACGCGGGAATCTTTACTATTAAGTAACGAGTTGTCCCACACGCCACGCGTCGTTTCTTCATTAGCCCCTAATTCTTCACTTTCATAGTTTCATTCTATTTTCAGCAACACTTTCAAACCAGAAAGAACCATTCATTTCTCATTCATCACTTTCCATGGCTACTCAAAACCCTAATCCAAGAAATTCACTCTACCCTCAAGTTATCGATTCCAACCCCGATGCTCCTTCTCAACTCCATCACACCAATCCTTCAAATCTCTACCCTTCAATCGACTTCAACGATCTCGTTCAAAATCTCTTCCCCGACGACATCGCCGCCGGGAGCAATCCTACTTCGCCTTCTGCACCGCCGGAAATCACCGAAGAAGATATCCTCGTCAAGATCCCCGGTGCTATTCTCAACCTTATTGATAGAGAATACAGTGTCGAACTAGCTTCCGGTGACTTCACCGTCGTCCGTCTCCGTCAAGGTCAAAATTCCATCGCTGTCTATGCTCGTATCGCTGACGAGATCCAATGGCCACTTGCAAAAGACGAAACCGCTGTCAAAGTCGATGACTCTCACTACTTTTTCTCATTCCGTGCACCTAAGGATTCCGATTCAGACGAAGAAGAAGAAGAAAAACGGAGTAAAAAGAACGGATTAAACTCCGATTTGTTAAGCTATGGTTTAACGATTGCGTCGAAAGGTCAAGAGAGGTTGTTGAAGGAACTAGATGTGATTTTGGAGAATTGCAGTAGCTTTTCTGTGCAGAAGGTTTCGGAGAAGGCGAAGAAAGGAGAGGCATTAGATGGATCGATGGCGAAGGAGGTTTCGCCGAAGGATTTGGAGTCGAAGAAGAAGAAGGAGGTAATGGAAGGACAATGTGCGGCGTATTGGACTACATTGGCTCCAAATGTAGAGGAATATAGTGGAAGTGCTGCAAGGTTGATAGCTTCGGGTTCTGGACATGTGATTAAGGGGATTTTGTGGTGTGGTGATGTGACTATGGATAGGTTGCAATGGGGGAATCAGGTTATGAAGAAAAGGTTGGCTTCTGGTTCACGTCCTTCTGAGATTAGTCCTCAAACCTTGAAGCGGATTAAAAGGTATATTACTCTGCTTTGTGACCCTAAAAATCTCAATCATGTTAACATATGTGAAATTTCAGAAATTAATTATTAATTATTGATTATAAACTATTATTCCATCATCCTACTATATCCTACCCTTTTATTTTATCAGTCTATTCATAAGGAAAAATTATCATTTTAGGATGTTGAATATATTAATAAATATAGGGTAATTATATATGAATGTAAGGCAAACGGGCAACAAGCTGTGCCGCTAACCCATTTTAGGATGTTGAATATAATATTAATTACTATTATTTTTTTAAAATTTTGATCTTGTGTTCTTCACATCCTAATTTTCTAGGAATAAATTGTCCGCATGAGCTTAAGTTTAGTTGGTAGAGACATTATATGTAGGGGTTGGGGTTCAAATCCCGAACACTACACTTATTCACGTGGAATTCTAGCCACCAGACTACTTGATCCAAAAAAAATCTTTTAAGAAGAACCAAAGATTCAGTTGTATTTCTTATTTATGTGCTAAAATTAGTAATGGCATAATAAAAAGGGACCAGTGTAGTAGGATTTGATTTTTATCCATAGTTAGAGTAAAAAAATGCGATCATTATCATTTGCATGCCTTGTTACCTTAAAAGGTGTTTCACTTACTAGTTTTTTTTTTTTTTTTTATGTTTTCACTACTAGTTACTCCTTAATACTAGGTGATTGTTGTATAATTAAACTTTTATTGTGATATACTGCACTTGCAGTGATAATTATCAGGGGACATTTTCAATTTAAAACCCTCAAAAATATGTGTTTGTGTGTGGGTGATGTGATCCACTTACTCGTAAATATTCTCAGTCTTACTCTTTGTAGGATAGGAACTTGACAAATATAATCATGTGATATTAAGATGATAATATGTGTGTCAAATAAACCAGAGATTCATATGTGTATATAATCTTATAGTCAATTGTCAATATTTACAATTATCTTAGAAATTAATTTAGGCTCAAATCAAATCTAAAAGTTAGCTCAAGGGATGAGGTTGCCCAAGTTTTATAAGGACTACATTATACAAATCTCTAGTTGATGTGGAATCTCCACAATGTTAATATCACATTAAACAACAAATAAATCTATAAAATCTAATAGTCATCAAAAGCTAGGCAGAGGAAGTTTAACAAGGCTTAGTCATAAAAGTAGTTTACACTTTACAGCGTTCTTGTTTTTTCTTTTTAAATGACAAATTTCACCCCTGTAATGTAAACTGCTACACTATGTTGTCTATCCAAATGTTTATTACACCAAGAAGTTAGATTCTGCTACTTTTTAAAGTTGTATTAAATTATGTTTTTGACTTTACTCTCTGGTTTCATGGAAAGGGCCTTGGTAATTTAAAGATCGGCCGGGAGGTAAGTAAAACTTGGCGAATGATTGTTCTTCCCTCTAGGGTTTAAGTTTTATTTGTCTTTTATGTTTGACGACTTTGATCAATTTTAGTAATTAAACAATTGCCACTTTAACCCTTTTGTCTGATATATTTATATATATGTTTTTTAAATAGGGTCAAGAGAGTCACCAAAATGACAGAAAAAGTTGCAAATGGATTGCTCTCTGGAGTCGTGAAAGTGTCTGGATTTTTCACTAGTTCAGTGGTAAACTCGAAGGCTGGAAAGAAGTTTTTCAGCCTTTTACCAGGGGAAGTTGTGCTTGCATCATTGGATGGATTCAGTAAGTCTGTGATATTACTCCTAGTATTTATTTTATGTGGGTTATGAACATGCTGAAATGTTGTTTGAGTTCCTAGCTGTAACCAGTAGTTAAATATGAAATATCTTCCAATCTAGGAAGGAAGGAAGAAGTAGATGAACCTATATCTTCTTCAGACAAAGAAAAGAAAATAAGATATTTATTGATTAATTGAGAAAAAAAATAGGATAATAGATCTTTTATCTTTAAGAATGTTCTTCTATGAAATGTAGCGTATTTTGCTATCTTTGTGGTGCTTCAGATGGACTTCTGTGTTCAAGTTGTGACTTGTGATCTTTCTAGTCAGAGGTTTCTATCTTTTGCTGTAGCTTCATAATTTACTGATATGCTTAGTCCTGTTTTGGTGTCTCTTGAAGACTTGTAGTATTGATTTTATTGTATAATAATTGTAAATTTACATGCTATTTAAATGATTGAAATCCAATGTACTTTTGTTTGGCATTTTAGCACATCAGTAAGGATTTGCCATATTTAGTGAACTGATATTGTTATGTGCTGAATATAGTAAATTTCCCTTGCAAATTATTTTTACTGGAACTAAATATTTTAAGGTGAGTATCTGAATCATCCATTTATTGCTTGAACTTTAGAATTGAAAATGTTATCTGATTTGAGTACAATATCTTGTATGAGTTTCATATAGCCCAACTTGTATAAGTCTCATATAGCACATATGATGTATCCATTCTAATCAAATTCCATTCCTTTCATGAATTCCTGGTTCAGTTTCTATCAAAAGTCAACTTGTTTTTCTAAATTTTACAATTTGTTTGGCCTGGTTGTTATACTATCGGCTCTTTAAATTAGACTTTCAAGTTTCACCCATATCAGTTATCACTATAGTATATTGTATCATTTGAAGGTTTTTAATGTTGGTGAAAAGTTCTTAGTTTATTGTTTATATCTCAACATATAGATTTCAACGATTCCGAAATTTAGAATAGGATTCAAGAATATTTAAATGTAGGCGAAAAGTGCTGTGTTTGTACTGTTAGAAATTAGGTATAGAGATCAACATTTCTGCATATGTATTGGAATGTCACCTAGATGATAGAAATCCAATGTACTTCCTGATGTATCTCAACATACTCTTAGTAATTCCTTTTGTTTTCTGCCTGATTGTGGAAATATGTATACTCTGAAGTTCAGAGTCTGAACTATTTTGAGTTTGATCAGTGAGAGACCAACAGCAAATTGTTGGATCAAGTTCGTCAAGATTGTGTCTTTCAATATGGCTGTAATTAGGAATGAAATTAAGTCATTCAAGATCAGTTTCATTTCACCAAACCTCCTTGATATAAATTCATGTGAATGTTGTTGGCATTGTCTTTAGAAATTAATATTAATTTGCACAAGAATTCTTATATTTGAACTTTTTAACATCAACTGGCTATGATTTAGATGGTACAACTTTTACAGTTTACCAAGCTAATTATTAAGTGATAAATCTATCCTAGAAAAGTTTGTACTTTTAAATTTACATACTGTTTAATTATGTTTGGATTTTCTTGTGGATAGGTAAAGTGTGCGATGCTGTTGAAGTAGCCGGAAAAAATGTCATGTCAACGTCATCCACTGTGACAACTGAACTTGTCGACCACAGGTAAAAGATTAGTAAATGCATTTTCTAAGTCGTAAAATGCTTATAGATTAGGGATTGATCTGACGATAGTAAGATCTATCTTTCCTAAACTAGTCAAAAATTTTAAGTACATGCTCTCTGGCTGCTATAGTGATATTGTTGAAACTTTTGGCAAACTTGTAATATCACACTGGTTTAGTATAATACCAGCTTCAAATACCCAAAATCCAGGATCTGCTTGCTTATAGTGGGCATTTAAAAAAAAATCTGAATGTGGTACTCAAGAATGCGGATATCTTAAAAACACTGGTCCAGTATATAATATAAGACGGGCAAGCTTTATCTCATTTATGTTTGGGTTTTGTCAAGGGAAGAAATTAAAAGGTGCAATTTTTTACGTATTTACCAAAAAAAAACGGTGAATTTTTTTAGGATAAAATACACTTTCCTTCCATGGGCGAAACTTGAGTTACACTCCTATCTTTCTCTCGTGTTAAAATTTTATATTAGGATGAATTCTTATTTTAGGTGAAAAAAAGTTTTCATTAGTCACTCTATGCTAAAAATCTACTTTGCTAAAAAGTTTTCATCAGTTTATTTTAACACAATGATCTGTCTAGTAAATTTTGCTCTCTTTTCAATTTCATAACTAATTTTGATACTTAATTTTTTATTTTAAGGCTTAGATAACATAGAGGTGAATTTTAAATACTCATTTTATCGGCCTTGAAACGACTGTCAAAGTCTCTATTTTATCTTTTATTATTACATAAATGTTAACTACTTCACTGAATTATTTTCTTTTGTTTCGATGTTGAGTCCTAATAAATTTTCTTTTATAACTCATGATGTAGCAAATGAACTCTGTTTTCCATTGTTTGCTATATTTCATTATGCTTCTCTACAAGTTCAGAAGTGAATTTTGCAATTTGAATACCACAGATATGGAGAACAAGCTGCAAACGCTACAAGTCAAGGGCTTGATGCTGCTGGTCATGCTTTGGGTACTGCATGGGCTGCATTTAAGATTAGGAAGGCTATTAATCCTAAGAGTGTTCTCAAACCTACAACCCTGGCCAAAACTGCTGCTAAAGCTGCAGCTTCTGATTTTAAGTCAAGTAAGTCAAAGTCCAAGTCCAAGTCCAAGTAATTTATGGCTGAAGCTCGTGTAATATAGTTTAGGTTTGACCCTCCTGCCATCAAAAGCTGTTGCTTTTGAGCTTTAAATTACCCACTTTTTTCTTAGGAAGGAAGGGGAGTGGCATATCAATATAGCATATGATATGTTGTATTTATGGTTTGTTTTTCTGTGCATGTGTAATATTTGGATTTTCTCCTGATTTTTATAACAGGATATAATCTTTAAAAAACATCATATTTATCATGTAAAGATCAACAATGTCTTGTATTATCTCTTGTAAGTTCCAATCATGTTCTGCTTTCCATATACTTTTGTCTGTTTGTGGCAACTTTATTCATTGCTTAAGGTAACAAGAACTTCACTACTACTACTAGTAATGTTTAGTGATGAATTAATGGGGAATTGATAAATTTCACTTGTGGTTCTAGTTTCAAATCCTCACAATGTAGTTGTTTCTTGTTGGCATCAGTTGTTCCCAAAGTGTGTTTATAATCACATATCACTTACTACAGTTTTAAGTTAGGTACATCCAAAATAGAAATTTGTGCTTGGAAAATATTGGAAGCTTTTGCAAAATCAGAAGAAAATAAAACAAAATCGAATTTGTAAAATTTATTTACTGTCACCTTAATTGGATTTACATAGTTTCTTGACATGTTATTTTCAATTTGCATCAAGTCATTCTTCGCTGGCTACTCATGCAGCTCAGGGTCTCTTTTCTTCTTTTGAAGTTGGCTTAGTGAAACTGAAATAAATTAATAGAATAAACCCTCAATTTAATTTATAAACTAGCATTATCTTACCAATTTAATTCCTAAACTATTAAAATTAACTAGAAGGTTATTAAGCTAATATTTCATTCAATTTCTCTGAACTATTACAAAAATCAACTAAAAATCTTTAAACTATTAACATAGTATGACACAAGTGATAGATACTTAAACTTTTTACCTCAAAGAAATTAATCTCTCTAATATGTCCGAGAGTTTATCTTAAATTAATATAATAATATTAGAGCTATGTCAAATTTCATCATTCATCATTCATCATATCAATTGTTAGACCGTTACGTCTATATACCGAAAGGTGACAGATTGTGCCTATTGCCTAACCTCGCATTCTTTTACATAGAGAGCTGAATGTTAAAAAAAATTGGTGGAAAGTGAAAAGTTGAAAATTAAGTGAGACGCAAGTATCCTAATCACTCCAACGCATGATGAAGGATGTAAAATAATTTATTAATTTTTTTTATAAAAAACCATAATTTGCAACCCACTTTTGTTCTAAGGGAGGCCTAAAATAGTTCGAAAAATAGATTAAAAATAATTGTGCATATGTTAGCTATATTTTTTTAGAGAACACTAATATGTGTCTGCATATGTTAAAGAACTTGATATAAAAATATTTGCCTTAATTATACATTCAACATTTTTAAAGTCAAAATTTTATTTTATTTTCAAATTTCAAGCAAGGCTTTTTTTATTTGCGGTTGTTATATTGAATAAGCACAAATAATGCACTTTAATATTATTTTGGCTTCCCTTTCAAAAGAAATTTTTTATTTTGGCTTCAATTAAAATAAGGGTTAATAGGCTTATACCCCCTGCAATGTTAGCGAGTTTTGTGATACCCCCTATAAAAAAAAAAATTCGCTAACATTGCAAGGGGGAATCTACGAATTTTTTTTATAGGGGTATCACAAAACTCGCTAACATTGCAGGGGGTATAAGCCTATTAACCCTTAAAATAAAATTATTATTTTGGCCTTATATATCAATTGCCTGTTTATATTTAATTAAACCGTACATCTCCTTCTATCTTCTATCTCACCTTCTCAAAGGTAAAATCAGATAGATCATCAAATCACAGTAGTGGCCTATAGAATCATTTTTTTTCCATCTTTGGTGAACATGGGTAGGTAAAGCATTATTGGATCATCAACTTATCTTACGATGTTGATCTTTTATTTTAAATTATTCTCAAATTTTCGATGGTCATCCAAGTTTTGGTAGCAAATCAAATGCTGTGCTTATACTATTCTACATTTTTTTTTGGTATAATTATACTATTCTATTAGTAGTAATTTGTTACATTAATGTTGCTGGTACAAAATTTTCAAGGCGATTAATCTTGGTTGACATATTTGTTGAGTATATAATATGAGTTCTTTTTTTGTCAATTAAAAAAAGGACAAAACTTATATACTTTTCTTTAGGTGTTGTTTTTACTGTGCCTCTCACAAAAAGTTAGTTACTTATATTTTCTATTTAAAAAAAATAAAAGAAAACTATTTTTTTAATAATAATAACCACCTCCATGTATCTAGCACAGTAAAAACTGTGTCTAAAGTACTGTACATAAGTTTAGTCCTTAAAAAAATTATATGTAAGAGTTAGTGGTTAAATTTTTGTTTACTTATTTAAGGAGTTTATATCTCTTACCACTTAGAGTAATTTATTTTAATGTTGTATATATAAAAATGTTTCTGAACAAGGTATATATAAAAATGTTGTATCAAAACTCGACGAAAAATGAATTATTCCAAATGGGGTCCCTTTAAACAATTAGTAATATTATGATAACAAAAAAAAATCGACCAAACATGCTTAAGGTATGGTTATTATGATTTAATTTAACTATTTTTCAGCTATACTGTACCCTCCAGAAACTTGTGCTTTACAAAATGAACCAGAATAAATGAAATGGAACCAAATAATAATTAGCATATATATTTGACAAAAAGACATGGATTTCACTTGATTCTCTTCATTGAATAAATCTCAATGATTTGATTGCTACTTTGAGATTCTTATCTCTCTCATTAAAGACAACTTCCGTTAATGACCATTAAAATTAAAAATCCCCAAGTTATCTTTTTATTTTTTTTTATTTTTTTTTACCACCAGTTTAATCTGGTCCGGGGGTCAGTTCTGGCATCAAGTGTTTCCAGCTTCCTCCCGATCACAGTTGCATGAGATCGAACTGTGATCCTCCCTACCAAGTTCAGCGCCAATCACCACTAAACCAATTAACGATTGGTTATCTTTTTATTTATTTATTATACTATACATATACATAAGATTCTAGAACCATTTTGAAATTCCAATTTATTATTGACCAACTTTTGAAATATTTCTCTCCCTTTATATATCTTAGAAATTTAATTCCTTTTTGACCAAAAAAATGGTATCTGCCTCGTTATAGAATAGAAAACTTCAAAATTTGTTATCAAAATATGAAAGAAACCAAAAGAGAAATGATGCTATGCTAGACACTTCTTTTTTCTACACGTCTACCACTAGACACTTCTTTTTTCTCCCCTCCTGTTTTAAGTCTATTTTGTATAACATTTACTAAAATGGTTGTTAGTTGTCTTGAAGTATTATGCTTAATTACAAAAATGTCAATGTTTCATGTTTTAACACTATCATTAACATACTTAAAATTGTGGTATTTTAATGCCCATTTTGCACTATTGAACAAAAAATATACATTTCTGATCATTTTGAAACATTCTCATAAACTTATGGTTAATATACGCTCAAATTTAACTTTCCCCTTTTGTAAAGGCAATAGAAATAAACAAATTAGTCCTCGTGAACTTAGCTCAATTAATTGAAACGTTGCATTATATATATTGGAGTTGGAATTCGAATTCCACACTATCCACTTATTTGCCTTTAAGATGCAATTTTTATGGCTACTTGACTAAAAAAAGA
The DNA here is from genome assembly GCA_030408175.1 of Trifolium repens. Classification (NCBI taxonomy): domain Eukaryota; kingdom Viridiplantae; phylum Streptophyta; class Magnoliopsida; order Fabales; family Fabaceae; genus Trifolium; species Trifolium repens. The sequence goes on from CP125845.1 coordinate 10,220,331, forward strand.
AATAGACAAATTAAGAAATACACTACGTTAATAAAATCAGAGTACTCTTTGAGGAAAGAAACAAAGGCAAAAAGAGTTTATTAGGACAATGTTTATTAAGTGCGCTACTTGTTTGTATTTTAACAATGTTTATGTAAGATGAGGAATAAGCATATAATTAATATTGTTTCTTTATAGGCATGCAATGGAAACATAATATTGTGGACAATTTTTGGCACCAAGCAGTAGTACTTCAAACTTTTCCCACTATTTACCATTAAAAATGTCTTAATCCTCAGCTTAATTAGTGCTCATTTCGTCTTCTAAAAGGCTCACCAAGGAGGATACATATACCACAAACGGGGTTAATATGGATTAGTGAGTTGGAGCACAAAAGTTGAGTTCTAGAGGCTTATTGCCAAGTCAATAATCCAGTGCACGCCTAATAGACCCACATTCATCAACTATAAATTTCTTTAACACAACTTAATAATAATAATAATAATAAGTTCTAAAATAAAGACTTTCACTTTCTCTAACATGAAAGAGTGTGGTTCAAGTGGTGCATGGTGTATAAGTTATAAATAACATTATAACCAGTGGTAGAACCAAAAATAATAATTTGGGAGAGCCATAATTTTTTTTAATAAATCAATTAAATATAAAAATTATATTGTATATAAAAATATAAGTTATGAAAAGCACAAAAACCAATCTAGTAATTTTTTTCATGAGCGTATAGCTTATTTATATTAGCTTATAATTTATTTTGATAAGTTAATTCAGTTAGCTTATAACTTATTATTTTTTATTCTAATATCCCTCTATTACCTCACTTAAAAAATTAAATATTAATAAACATATTACTTTATATCATTTCATATTTATATATTTGTACAAAAACGTATACAAAATTACTTAAAATAATTTATAGTATAATTAATTAAATTAATACTTACCTATAAAAAAAAATTTGGAGTGGAGGAGGGTCGTGGCCACCCTCAGCCTTCTCCCGGTACCACCACTGATTATAACAAATACAAATTTTACAAAATCCATTATTGAATTGAAAGTTTATATGATATAAATATCTATAATTTTTTTTAAAGAAATTGATAATCATTTTATAGTTACTAAGACCCCTTAAGATTAAGGTGGTATAATTGGGTTGTTAGTCCTCACTGTACTTCCTTAAGTATAGGTCCTTAACTTATGTATCTATGATATGTGTTTCTAAACTATTTGTGAGTGAACTGTGTAGACGTGATGTGTTGCATTTTGAGGAATTAAAGTGTATTTGTGTGTCGGGGCTTGGGGGGATTAATTTCAAATTAAAGGGGAGAGTGATGTGTCAATGAATCCTTATAAAAGTGGTATGCATCATAACTTATGTGAGATTCACACACTTGGGTTCTTGAAATGGAACAAATATATATATATATATATATATATATATATATATATATATATATATATATATATATATATATATATATATATATATATATATATATGTGTGTGTGTGTGTGTGTGTGTGTGACTGTTTATATGGGAATGTATTCCTAATTATATGAGTTTTAATATGCTTTTAATTTTACTTGCCTATGACATGATCACATGCATGATAACTTAAGATTGTTCAATAACATGTACGTTTCTCATGTCTTAATTGGCATGCTATGGTAGTGTCTGCATTTTTCTAAGTTTAGATGTCCATGCACATATGTTTTCTAAATGCATCAGATGCTTACTATTCACCTCACATGTTAATAATTTTAAGTGCCAATATATGTCGATGCATCTTAATATGCCACCTTTAGGACAAGTATATATGAACATGACATTGTGCTTGTGCATCATCATGTGCGCGCCTAAATGCCTAATAGAGTAATAGTTATATGTCACTACCACTTCAGACCCTTGTTGCTGTTGTTGAGATATATTAAATGTGAATTAAAGATATTGTTTTGTTATATATATTACACATCCGATTAAATCACATAAAGATGTCATTTTATTATATTAGGTTTAAAATTTCACAAATATCTATATAGTAAAATGTGATTAGAGATGCACGGATAAAAAGTATATATTATATTGTCCATGTATACGAACTATGAAGTGAAACTTGGATTAATGGTCCTAAATTTAATTTCAAAATATTTATGCAAAAAATATTTAAAAGGAAACAATAATAAAACCATTTATAAGCATTAACGTTACTTTTTGGTCAAAAAAACTATACGCGTTATTTGGTCAAAAAAATTTTGGTCAAAAAACTATACGCGTTATTTGGTCAAAAAGGTCAAATTAGACTTTTGAAATGTCATACCATATTTTATCATTCTCTTATTATATATATCATGATAGTGAAAAATTTTCTTCTCACACTTTTCTTCATTATTTATTTATTTATTTAGTTATTTATTTCTAAAACACGAATTGAGAAGTTTTTTTTTTATCAACAAAACCTTTTGTATTCTCTAGTTTTTGAAGAATCACAAAGGTTGAGGGAAAAAAACTCCTTGATTCAAAACAATTTATTTTTGTTTGATTTATAGTTATCGTTCCATAGAGTTGATCTCTTGATGGAGCTTAGGTCTTAGATTTTTTCTTTTTTAAAATTTTGTGTTGATTTCTTTGAGTTAGATTTGAAGCCTTCTCATTGTTGTTGTTTGAATGGGTTATATTATTATTCTATTTATTAGATCTTGCTCGTGTGTTTTTACTTGATTATTGTGTTTAATCAACATTAGCATTCATCTATATGGTGACTTTTTAGTTTTATTTTAAAAAAATTCTGTCCTAAAATATTGAGTTCTCCAATTTACTGTAAAGCGTCTATAGTATGTTTAAAAATTTCACTTTTGTGAATGTTTGGACAACATATGATTTCATGTCAACAAATTTTCATCATGAGTTAAATTTTTATTTATTTTTTGTTTATTGAATCAATTTATTTTATTTAATATTTCGTCATTGATTTCTCTAATGTTGTGTTGGTAATGTATTAAATAATTTGTCAGCAGCAATCTTTTTAGTAGTCTAAATATTTTACGGCATTTACAATATTAAGAAATAAGCAAATCAAATTCTAAAAAACTTAGTACCCTTGGTGTCATGATGTATCTCTATGAAATAAAGAATATGTTTATAGATAAGATGGAAAAATATAATGATTTTTTATGGGTCATGAAAGATTTCCTGAAACAACGGTTTGATCTAAATCGTTCTTTTTGAAAATCTTTCATCATCCATAAGAAATCATTATATTTTTCTATCTTATCTTTAAATATATGCTTAATTTATTTCATTGAGATACAACATAACATCACCGGAACTAAGTATCTTAGAACTTGATCAAATAAATATTTAGACTACTAGAAAGATTGATAACAAATTATTTAGCACATTAATTAGTAAAGTGGAGAAATCGATGATTAAATATTCAAAAAATCTTGACACAAATCGTTCTCTCCTCGATATAGCTTCGGTGGTTGTGGTGTGCTCAAGTCTTCATAGAGGCACCTAGCCAAAATTGTTTTACACATGCGCGGTCGGCGTTAGGTTGTTGCAACCATTGCAGATCTCCTCATTAATTTTGAGTTTGATTTGTTATCTGGTAGGCGTGGTTTTAGGTTTCAAGATCTAGGTTAGTCTTTTTATTTTCTTCAAACATGGGATCAATTTGCTACAATCGTTTGGGTTAAACCTGTATGGGTCTGTCTCCGCCTTCGTCCACGGCAGTGGTTTTGTTCTGGGTTATTAAAGATCTGGTGTTTTAGAGTTGTTTTTCGCCTTTTCGGTTTAGGTTAAGCCACTGATCTAAGGTACTGTTTGGACCCGTTTCTATGGTTGCAAGTGTTTGAAGAGTAGAATCCTCAACCAAATGACCTCTCAAGAGACGGACAACTATGTTAAAAAAATTATTTTGTCAATACACACCCTTTAAAAATTGATTACACCCTGAAAAGATCAATACATCCCTCCTTTAAAATTAAATTTTTAAAACAAATCTTCTTCCCTCATTATCTCTCACCAAAGCTCTCCACTTAAATTCCTCTTCATTTATATTCTTCTCTCATTTCAAAGGTAAGGAATCCATAGACTCTCGTTTCCATTCATGCATTAATTTGTGATTTTCGAGCTCCATTTAATTAGGCAATTTAAAATTTTGTTTTGTTGATCGTCTGTGAGATTATATTGATTTTGAAGTTAAAATAAAGTTTATAAGCAAAAAAAAATTGATTTTATGTAAAATTTGAGTTCATAAAGTATCATTTTTCCTGTTCTACATTATTGATTTTTCCAAGTTAGTATATGATGTACATATACTCTCACTCCACGGAAATTCAATTCACAAGTAACAAAAAAATCGTGGACTTCTACCTATAGTTATTGATTGTAGGTAAAAACTGTATAAATGAAAAACTGCTCATCCAAGTGACATTACTGCATTAGGTGGTGTGATATATTTTTAATAATGTGGTATATAATTTAATGATGAAAAAGAAAATATTGATAAAATCGTAAGAAAATTCATTTATAAACTTAATTTAAAACATGTTGTATTATTATGTTTTAGATAAAACGTTTTATGGAGGAACCAATCGTCAGTTGATTTAGTTATGATTGACGCTGAACTTGGTAAGGAGGAACGATCCCCCGCAACTGCGATCGGGAGGAGGCTGGAACCACTTGATGTCTAAACTGACTCTCGAACCAAAAAAAAAAACCGTTAAATTTTAAAATAAAAGGACTAAAGTTGCTATTAAATTGAGTGTTTTTTTAAGACCAATTCGTATCCGGCTTAAAAACCGACTAATTTAAGGACGTCAATTTCACTCAATCATGTTCTTGATATTTTATGAGCTCTAGACAAAATGTGAAAAAAATAACTTATTTCATAATCGTAAGATCCAAATAATTGAAATTGGTTGCGGAACATTAACAACCTCTTAAATGTTAACAAAATGCAAGTGAATTGGGGAGTGATTCAACGAAAGACTAGTTTGGAAATTGGGAATTGAGGATTACAATTTTCTATTGATGTAAAGTGAATTGTAGTATTGAATGGTGGAAGGAAAGCAAAGTGACGCTTGTTTCTTTTTTTATAATACTATATATGTGACACTCTTGACCTAACTCAGGGTGACCATAATTCCACCCTTCATTAACAAGATCTTATTTTAAGTCAAAACTTTTATTTTATATGGACTGACTCAATACAAAAATAACACTGATAGAATTTAAATTTAAAAGGAATACATTCAAAAATCAAAAGTAATTTCACCTTTTTTTAAATCGTCTTGCACTTCAAACTATATATCTCGAGTGAGGATTTATAAAAGAACTTGTGAGTGAATATTTAATCTTTCATCAAGCTTGATCATAAACATATCCATGAATATATGGCATAAGTGTAACCGGATCACCGGAAAACACCTTCCTCCAAAAAGATATCTCCGGTTCGGTAGACTTGCCCGTGAAGGCTCACCTTTGTCTCCAATGGGAGGAGCAATCATCATTGCTTAGAAAATATTAGTAGGTCTTCTCCTTCTCTATTATGAAGCAAATTTAAGACCGGTGGAAAGTTCTTTATTTGTTCTTTTTAACCCACTTTCTTGACTAGTACTACATGCTTTTCGATCTAATTAAGATTTGGTGTTTCTCAAAGTTTTCAACAAAGGAATAACTGTTATCATGGCGCATGAATATTGCCGCCGGCCAATTATTTGTTTACATTGTTGGAAATTCAATTTGGAAGAATATTGTGGGTGAGTTAAGTTCCACGTTATAAGCATAATGACCTATAATGTCTTAAAGTTTTAGGTTAAGATATGTTGTATAACTCACTTGTAGAATTGTTAAGAGTCCAATATGGATAATTTTTCCGCTGTCTCTCATGACCTAACAGTAGTATTAGAGTCAATGGTTTGACGAAGAGTTCAACCAACGTGTCCATCAACAACGACGGTGATTTCATCCGTAAATAGGAATTCCCACGGGGATTGCCCCGTTCGGAAATCCGGTGATGGGAAATTTTTCCCCGTGAGAATGGGGAGAAAGGAGAAAGTCCCCCGAAAGAGGTTTGAGGATGAGGATGAGATTTTTTCCCCGCCCCGCGAAGACTCAGTCCTCGAAAACTTTATTAAAATAATATTTATAAATGTATATTTAAGTTATAAATTATTTTTAATTATATTTTTCGCATAACATATATATTTATACATTTGTTTATATATGATGTTTATTACCGTCACAAGACTCAAAATAATATTTTAATTTTTTATGTGTTTTATAATTAAACTTTACGATTTTTTTTACAAATAGTTTGATAGAAAATAATAAAAATTTGATACTTTTTTTAGGGATGATGGATCCCTGTGAAAATTGTGAGGATCCACAGGGATGAAGATGAAAGAAAAATATTCTCCGAAGCGGGGAATAAAAACGGGGATGAAAAATATTTTACATAGTGGGACAATGAGTGGTAAAGTACCCCCGCTCGATATCCGCTGGTTGACATTGTTAGGAATACAACTATTTTCTTATTACATAAATAATTATTTCTACCAAACAAGTTTCTATGAGACTACTTTGAGGAATCAAATCACGTTTTTATCACATTAATAAAATTAAATGAAATCACATAAAAAACGAAATTATCTACTTTTCTATTCATTTTTAATCAATTTATCAATTTTTAGGAAAAAATTATTCATGTTTGTTTCCAAATTTCAAATGAGTGTGGGTGTGCATGGGACGACAACCCCTCCCCTCCTTATTTTTATTTGTGTATGTCTTGGTCTTTAAGAAAGTAATTCAATTCAAATGTTTGTATATATCAAAAAAAAATTAATTTAACCTTTAATTTTTAATTATTTTACACTAATAATGGTACAGAGAGTAAATAAGTGAGTGAACTCAATCGAATAAATAAAATAAAAATTAACCTCTCACGTACACTATTTTTTGTAAAGCTTTAGTAATATATCCATTTTCACTTTTAACTAATGTATACAATAAAACTCAAATTTTAATATAGGGATATAGAAAATTAAATCCTATAAATTTCAGGCAATAAGCATCTTGGGTGTGGAATAAATCACCCCACTGAATATTATACGAAGCCTCTTGCTACACACTGCACTTGCACAAACAAAGTGGACGTTGACAAAGTAGCACCCAAAAAAAAAGACATTATATCGATATCGATTTGGAGTGATCAAAATCGGTGGTCAGTGTCGAAAAGTAAACTGTTAATTTCTATCCTATCAGATATCATGATGGCCAGGATACTGAGTAGGATATGATAATTATATCATATCATGTTTTAATTTTTTGTTTGATGCACCAATATGATATGATAAATTATTCCCTTTTTAAATCATATTCTGTCACTCCTTTGTAATTTCTATCCTATGTTTAGGCTGGGCTAGAAATTATCCTGTTGTGTTATTAAGAAAGTAAATCTTTATTTGCCAAAAATAAAACCACCTACAATGAAAACTTGTTATTTAATTATATTTAATTGAAAATAAATAATGATATCTTGTTTGTTATCATATCCGCATAAACACATAATAAGATAAATGTTATCATGTTAATATCATATCCTACCTTTATCCAACTCCATATCATATCATATCTATCATATTCTGGCCATCAAACGGGCCCTTAGGGTCCGTTTGGTTCAAAGTTTTTGGAGGGGAGGTGAGGGAATATTTTAAATTTTTATGTTTGGTTCAATTTTTTAACGAGGGGAGGGAAGGGGAGAAGTAATTTACTTTTTTACTCTTAACCTTATAAACTCAAAATAAGGATTAAATTATAATTGATATATTACGTCAAAAAAAAACTCTAATGGATATATAACAAAAAAAAATCTAATGAGTAGAAAACCTAAATTTTTTTTGTTGTAAAAAAAAATAAAACCTAGAATTTTAATATTCCAACAAGGATAATTTTGAATTTTAATAAAAAATTGAGAGTAATTTTGTCAACATAATAAATTATGTTTTACTTCGCCTCACCTCCCCTCCCCTCACCTCCCCTCCCCTCCTTCTCAATTGAACCAAACAAGCCCTTAAGTTGAAAGTTAATGGGAGATACTTGCAAATAATTTGACACTCAAGTTAAAATGAGAATATGAAGTGAGAGATTTTAAGATAAAAAATACATATTTAGAGTAATCATAATAAACGGCATCCCATAAATGATGAGATATTTGGCCGTTTAGACCTTGATTGGGAGAGGGGGTAGGGACGGATCCAGAAAATTGTGTATGTGTGTGTGTGTGTGATATTCTATGCCAAAATTGCAAATAGGTTAAGGTTTGGATATCAATTACTTGTGTTGCACCTTGTTGAATGTTTATATTATATATTTTTTATATTGTGTCTAATATAAAATCGGTCTCTATTTATAAACTCATTTAAAATCTTATCTTTATTCCATGGCAATTTGAGTTTTTCTCAATACACCTCTCACACTCAATGTTATTGAACTTAATCTATAAATGCAAATCGTAACTAATCTGATCGATAAGTTTACATTAGAGCTGATGATCAAACACAGGGCTACTAACATACTATCTAAACCTCTCACCATTAGATCAAACCTAATGGCTTCTCTGATTGATAAGTTATGATACCATATTAATTTGTTTTTTTATATTGGATGAAACCCTTTACAAACTTAACTTATAATTAAGGGGAAGAGTATCACTCACATCGCCAATTATATTTATTTAAAGGAATACTAGGAATACATTTTTTTAACACTCATTCTCTAATTGAGTGAAAATCATACGAGTTTTACTTACCACTTTATGTGGAACTTATCTTCAAAATGAGATACCGATATTAATTTTAACCAATAAAAAAACATATGAATGTTATAAAAAAAATTTGTTGAAAAGAGAGTGATCTTACAACTCCTCATTTAAATATGCTTAAAAATCATTTAAATACCTTATCTTTTAAAAACTTTATTCCACTAAAATAAAACACAAACACTATATATAAGAATACTGAAAACATAGTGGTTTCTCTCTGTCTGACACGCAGGCATAAACAAAATCAAATTGGAACCTCTTTGATATGAATTTAGTTACTTTATAAACCTCATTAATATGGCATATTGCAAAAAAACATATACAAAACAAGTTCTGATTCTTAAACTTGTTTAACTTCATCAGTTTCAAACTCTCCAATGGGTAATAACTATAGATACATGTTTAATAGATTATTCAGGTTTGCAAATTCATGGAAGAAAAGTAACACACCAAGAGGTAGAAGAATTTTCAACAGAGATGTTGAAAAAGAACAATTTCAATATGCTAGTAGTCATTGTCTTTCATCATACTACAGTGTTTTTGTGGTTAGATTAGCAATCATGGTTAGTAATTAAAACTCTATATGATTATGTTTTTGTCTCTAAGTTTTTCATTAACTTTCAATTAGTATATAGTTCATATATCTTGAGAAAATTCTTTTCTAATGACACATGTCAAAATTTCACACATCGGTTTCTCGTCATCTTAGTAGTTTGATATTAGTTAGTTACTAACTTACTCTCTACTGAGTCGCTTCAGTATAGAGTAAGTTAGTAACTATCTGATAAAATTGGATTATTTATTGATATGATCTAAGTTATATTTTGTTTTATGCAGGTAATGTTAGCAATCTTGATAGGACTATTGACCATATTAACATGGCATTTTACGAAGATTTATACGGCGAAATCATTGAGTAGTTTGGCGTATGGTTTACGTTATGAACTTCTACAACGTCCGATTTTGAGGATGTGGAATATTTTGAACTCGACTTCTGAAATTACAACAGCTCAAGTCAAGTTGTCTCAGTATGTTATCAGACGTTATAGCAATCCTGCATCTCAAGCAGAACAAGTTGAGGTTGAATCTTAATTTATTCCTACTCATTCAATATTAACTGTTTTATCAAGAAAAAGTATGTGAATTATGGATAATTTGGTCTTCAAAAAAATTAACAAAATTTAAAATCATTGATTACACTAGTCTTAATTACTTGGTCTATTTAGTTATTAAAATTATCTCAGAAGGACTATTGCGATCGAAATTTTCAATTTTAGAAATTATTTTAGAATCTCATCAGTTTGTTAACATTTTATAAAATACTAGTACAAATTTAATTGCTGAATCATATAACACTATCTTAGTGATGATCATGTAGTTTAATAGCATTCTATTAAAATATAAATTTAATAGCTGAATCATTTAGCACTATCTTAGTGACCATGCTGTTTATCTCAAGTTAAAGCAAATAAACTTTACCTTCAATAAAATATGTTTAATAAAATTTTGAGATAAACTATTAAAATATTTTGTTGTGTGTGAATTTTTTTTAGATCATACACATACACTTAACCATATTATTAACCAATTATTATTATTACATTTATTTGTAGCAGTTATATGAAGCAATGAGAGCAGTAACATGGTCACTATTTGCTAGCAGAAAAGCTCTAAACTCAATAACAATCAATTACAAGAATGGATTTGTTCAAGCATTCCATAGAGATCTTAAAGATAACAATACATTTTACATTTACTCAGATCTTTCAAATTACTCAATGGTTGCGACGACTTCTAACATGGTCAATACACTTTCAGCTCATCAAGCATGGGATGATAAAACAATTCATGGTAATTTTTCAGCAATTTGGTATAGAGAACCACTTGATCCGGTAACAGGCAAAAAAATCGGAAAAGCGATGAAAATAGCACCAGAAGATTTAATAAACATAGCAGGACTTTCACAAGTTCCTGATGGTGTAGCTACATGGCATGTAGCAGTTAGTAAGTTTACAGATTCGCCTTTGCTTTCGGCTGCATTACCTGTTTGGGATTCTGAAAATAAAAGTATTATGGCTGTTGTTGGTGTAACAACTGCTTTTTATAGTGTTGGACAGTTAATGAGAGAACTTGTTGAAATGCATAGTGGTCATATGTATTTGACTTCTCAACAAGGCTATTTACTTGCAACTTCTACAAGTGCACCTTTACTTAGTAATTCAACTAAGCCACCTAAGCTTAAAATGGCTGTGGATTGTGAAGATGGTATTATAAAACTTGGAGCTGAGTGGTTGCAGAGAACTTATGGAAATCATTTTCCTAATTCAACTCATGAGGTTCATGTTGAGAATGCTAAGCTTGGTCATCAGCAATATTATATTGACTCATTTTACCTAAACTTGAAGAGGCTTCCCTTGGTAAATATATCAAGAGACTTGCTTTTAAAATTTATTTTATAATTTATATTATCTATTGATGATAATTAAGGTGATCACCTTTATATAAGATCTGCAACCACGATTATCGTTGCACTGCTAAGGTTTTTTATGTCTCCATGGCCGTATTTGACCACAAGTTTTTATGGTGTTAAAAAATGTTAAGAAGTCCCGCATCAGTTGCGAGATGACCTGAATATATGTCTGTAAGTGAGGGAAATCCTAGCTTTACAAGCGGTTTTGTAGGGTTGAGTTAGGCCAAACTCTCAATTTTAAGATGGTATCAGAGTCACCTCCACGATCTGTTGGGCCACCTACTATCAGGCCATCCACCATTTATATTTGTGTCCCAAGTCCAATAGTGTTGGGCACGAAGGGGTGTGTTAAGAAGTCCCACATTGGTTGCAAGATGGCTTGAATATATGTTTATAAGTGAGGGCAATCCTCACCTTAGAACCTGGTTTTGTAGGATTGAGTTAGACCTAACTCTCAATTTTAAGAAAAACTAAGAAAAGGGAGTATGCATAAAACTAGTTTGCACCGACAGTGCACCTTCATTAAACTCTTTAAAACCTTGGTGATCACTCTTTTTTCATCAATGATTTTGTTATGTTTTTTGTGTGTACAAATTATGACTTAAACTTTGTGCAGGTAGGTGTAATCATTATACCAAGAAAGTATATAATGGGGCAGGTGGATGAGAGAGCCTTCAAAACTTTGGTTATTCTGATATCTGCATCTTTATGTATTTTAGTGATTGGATGTGTTTGCATTTTGATATTGACAAATGGAGTGTCAAAGGAAATGAATCTTAGAGCTGAATTGATTAGTCAACTTGAAGCAAGAAGAAAGGCAGAAGCATCAAGTAACTATAAAAGTCAATTCCTTGCAAACATGAGGTTTGTTTTCCTTCAATTTTTGTACTTTCAAATTCTATCGTTGCTTCGTTCATAAATTAGCTTCATGGTTTGCTTTTTCTTGGTTGTATTACAGTCATGAACTAAGGACACCTATGGCAGCAGTAATCGGATTGCTGGACATTCTTATATCTGATGATTGTCTCACAAATGAACAATATTCAACAGTTACTCAAATAAGAAAATGTTCAACAGCTCTACTTCGTCTTCTTAACAACATATTGGATCTAAGCAAGGTGATACATATATGATAAACAAATTGCACTATATAACAAAACTTCACCTTTTTCTCGAAAGCGTCCTAATATTATAACAATTTAGGTGGAATCAGGAAAACTTGTACTAGAAGAAGCTGAATTTGACTTAGGACGCGAACTTGAAGGGCTTGTAGATATGTTTTCTGTTCAGTGTATTAATCACAATGTGGAGACTGTTTTAGACCTTTCTGGTATGTATGATTCTAAATTATTTGGTTGCGTCTTAGAGTTTAATAAGTTTATGATATGCATTTAATTTTACCGATAACTATTTTCCATGCAGATGATATGCCAAAACTTGTTAGAGGTGATTCTGCTAGGGTTGTTCAAGTATTTGCAAATTTAATCAACAATTCAATTAAGTTTACTACATGTAAGTCAAAATGTGTATGAAAAATATCACAATATTTATTTAATTTTTGAAAGTGAGTGTTATAGGAGACTAATCTAATTCTAAACATTTGTAAATGTATAACAGCTGGTCATGTTATTCTGCGAGGATGGTGTGAATACCCGAATTCTTGCAATGATAGTCCGAATTTTTATCTTGATCAGAAGAAATCAAGAATTATACATAAGAGCAAAGATAAGATAAATGCAAATCATGCAAAGAGAATATCTATGAGAGATAACAAAGTAATACTTTGGTTTGAAGTTGAGGACACAGGCTGTGGTATGAATCTTAAAATTTGTTGGGAAAAACCATTTCAAGAAGAAATCACAAATTACAATGGCTTTCTTATTATGTATGTGATATAGGTATTGATCCAAGCAAATGGGATTCTGTGTTTGAAAGCTTTGAACAAGCTGATCCATCGACTACTCGACTGTAAGAAATTTAATTTTTTTCATATAGACAAAGATAGGAAATGAATTTGATGTAGTTAGTTGCCAATGTAGTTAAAGATCTTAGTAGTTGATGGAGATCAGACGATTGAGATTTCAGTTTCTAATTTGTTGAAGTCATGATTTGAGTCATTCGATCTTTATCCAACGACTTGGATCAACTGCAGTGACTGCAGAAATTATTGAGTGTAATGAGCACAAATTTTTTTTTTAGCTTACAAATTATCTTGATATTATTATATAAGATTATCATTAAATTTCAAAATTTAAGTTTAAAGAACTTTTGATTAACTGATTTCTGAATCCTTTACTTATTTCAGGCATGGAGGGACTGGTCTTGGTCTTTGCATTGTTAGGAACTTGGTGAGTAAAATCTCAATATGTAAAGTTTCAAAATAAGAAGCTAAAATTTTATTCTTTATAAAAGTGTTTGTTGAAAGAGAAAAGATGGATCCGAATTACTGGACTCAAGTAATCATGCATTTGATGCAGTCACCGTGATTTAGATTTTCTTCTAAGTTTGCTGATTTGAATATTAAGTTCCTTTGATCTCATTATTACTGTTGGATGGCAGGTTAATAAGATGGGCGGAGAAATCAAGGTTACCAAAAAGGAGGGTCAAGGAACATTGATGAGATTATGTTTGCTTCTCAGTGCACCAATGGATGTCTCGGAACAACATTGTGATGTAAATTTGACAGACAACGGCTTAGTGGTGAGTAAATCACTCTTCTTGGCAAATGATTCTTTAAAATAACATATAATTCATCTCCAAAAAATGTACATTTCACTAATAGCAAGTATATTTAAGGATAAGAAACAGGTTATTAAATACTAAGCGTCGATGCAGGTATTGCTTGCACTACAAGGCAACATGGGTAGATTAATAACATCGAAGTGGTTAACCAAAAAAGGGGTGTGCACAATGGAAGCATCTGAATGGAATGGACTAACTCAAATTTTGAGGGAACTCTTTCATGCAAGAAGTTCAATCCATAATAATAACAACTTTGATGCACACTATCCAACAAATCTTGAAGGATTCAAGTCCAAACTACTCAGCATAAAAGATATGAGGAACCCAATTTTTATCATTGTTGTTGACATTGGTTTACTTGACCTAAGCACAGATATATGGAAAGAACAACTTAACTTACTTCACAAGTATTTCGGAAGAGCAAAGTTTGTGTGGATTTTAAATCATGACACATCAAATACCATAAAGACGGAGCTTCGACGGAAAGGGCATTTATTAATGGTTAATAAACCTCTTTACAAAGGTAAAATGATTCATATTTTGGAAGCTGTTATAAAAGAGAGAAATCTTGAGCTACAAAAGAAAAATATGAAAGAAGGCGATTCACATGAGTTTCTTGAGATTGATTCTACTCATTTTGATGCTGCTACTAGCTCTGATGATTCTGACATATCTGAAATTAGTGAAAAATCAATTGTAAAGATAACAAATGAAAATGAAGATTTGGATGAAAATAATATGAGGAAAGAAGAATCTTGTTCCTCTGAAGACAACAAAGCTAAATCATTGTCCATTAAAGAAACAACCTTTGCAATAGAAGCTCATGATAGGGTGACAAGGTCAAGAAAAGAAATGAATGATAAGAAATCTCTTGAGGGATTAAGAATTTTGCTTGCAGAAGATACACCGGTAATTCAAAGGGTTGCTACTATAATGCTTGAAAAAATGGGAGCTGTTGTTGTTGCTGTAGGTGATGGACAACAAGCAGTAGAAGCTCTCAATTACATGGTCAGTTCTGAAGATTGTAGAAGAGAGTCTCTTCAGAAGGAAAGAAATTCAAGATCACAAACTGAGATTTCGGTTTGTCGTCCATATGATTTGATCCTAATGGATTGTCAGGTATGAGCTATCAAAAAAATTATATATTAGTAATAGGTAACTGTTTTATATGATAAGTGAATATCAGCTTAAATATACTGATTATGTATCTGTCTTGGTGGAAAACTAGATGCCGAAGATGGATGGATATGAGGCAACAAAAGCGATAAGGAAATCGGAGGAGGGAACAGGAAAACACATTCCAATTGTTGCTCTTACAGCACATGCAATGTCTTGTGATGAAGCCAAATGCCTTAAAGTTGGCATGGATGCTTACCTAACAAAGCCGATTGATTTCAAGAAAATGGTCTCAACCATTCTCTCACTCACTAAACCAACATCTTGACTTCTTTTCACTTTTGTCTCAAGCAAAAAGAGGATTTGATTAAGCAACCTATAGAAATGTATAGAGTTTTACCACATGTTAACATCATAAGTTACAGCTTGATATATGTATGTAGATCAATTTTCCTTACTGAGCTCGCTATAGTATCAGTAAACGGCTGCAGTGTTCTTTGTCTGTGCATATGATTGCAATTTGCTTGAAGGAAAAGCATTATGTTATGTATATCCAACATAATTACAAACTAATATTCCTATGCTGCCTAGTAAAAATAAATGTATGTAGAAATCTAGAAGGAGTAAGAGTCCTTTTGCAATAAATCATTGTTATATAAACATATAATTTGAATTTTGTTTATGAAAGTGTGTTTGTCTTGCCGTTCAAAAAAAAAGTGTGTTTGTCTTGAGAAGTCTTTATTTCCTCTTCTTAGAATTTGTAGTTTTTTCTCCCTTCCATTTCATTTGATGCAAGATAAATAAATAGAATATCACACTATTATGAAACTGATGAAATAGAATAAAATGTTTCACTTCATTATATATTCTTTATCACATTAACAAAGTTTCCTCTCTGTCGATACTACTAAATATAAAAAACACAAACATAGCAGATAATAAAAACATATATCATAACTCATCTAAACTAGTGTTACTTTCTCTTTCATTTGTTATCAACAAAATGGAGAGTATGAAAAGAGCATCACTGTCATGAGTTTGATAAGATAAAGAGAGTTTAAAATTGAGTTTAAGAAGATGATGATGGTTGTTGATTCCTTAGAACATTAACGATGAGTTGCCTCAACTCTTCATCCCTCTTCTCCCTCAAAACCATTAACCGTAAGATCTGTTCCTGTTGCCTTGCTAGACGCGCCAGTTCCTCTTGATTCTTTAAGCATTGCTCTTTGAACAAAACCATAACTTTATCTTTTTTTTTTCTTTCTCTTTCTTCAACCGATTCTTTAGCTTCTGCTTGAGCAGCCTTATCAGAGTGAAACTGGAGATCGTGCTGCTGCATAGCCTTTACTTTATTGGACGAAGAGGCTTTGTTTCTGATAGCATAGCTACAGCGTTCACCTTGAGTCTCAGATAAATAGACTATCACTAGACATTCTTGCTTCTTTGCTCCCATTTGCATCATTAAAATCTTTCTCAAAACTCCCTATTGAAAGCACAATGTTATCTTTTGAAACCGACCTTTTCAGCGGTAATATACTTTCATACGGATCATCAGCATATAAATCAACAACCTTCCTAGTTTTAATGTTTGAACCATCATCACAAAATTTTCCAAAATTAAGAGTGTCAACAAGAATGGGAGGAAAACCAGGTGGAACACCAACATCATTACTACTTTTAGCTTTTCCTACATGAGGTCTATGTTTTCTTGAACTTGCACTTCTCTTCCGCTTCATAATGTTCTTGACAAAATCGTCCCGACCTAATAGTGATCGCTTCCACCACTTTGCATAACGTGTGGTAACATCTGCATCAAAAAATCTTGGTGGAAAGTACAGTTGTTTATCAGATATCGGTCTGCAGTAGTTTTTCCACGCAATGGCTTTAGTCTCATTGAATCTAGGCACATAACTTGGAACATCTTGATCCATTCCAAATTGCATAGCAACTCTATGTGGGAGATATTGCTCTATAGATTCAAATCCAACTAGCTCACAAACTCTCAAGCATATAACAAATGACAACATCTCGTTATCTAAATCTTTCTTACATATCCAAAAGTCATTATTTGGATAAAACACTCCACACTTATCAGCTAATCTAACATATGGACGCCAAAGAAAATCATCGACAGCTGAATCTAACGCCAACCTCACATTATCAATTTTCAAAGGCTTAACCTTATGCCACCTCAACAATACATGATCTCCATTTTTTATTAACTTAGGTTTTGGTTGCAAATTTTTGAACCTCTCCCACACCCAAACTTGAACCAAGTAAAAGGGTGATTGTACATTAACCTCTAACTCCAATGGAAATTTCACCATTGTTTTCAAATCATCAATTGTTTTCTTGAACAAACCTAAATCCTTATATAAGCTAGCTAAAACTGCTGGTGCTAATGCAATAAGATTCCCTCTAGCAAGACGAATAGCAATAGGAAACAAACAACTTTTCACCACAAAACTTTTATGAGGAAAAACAAAAATTGCTAACCAAGTAGCAAGAAATGCTTCATGTTCAATTTCACTACTTTTATCAATAAAACTATCCATCCATATTGATGTTCTAGGCTTACCTGTTTTACTCTTATAAAGTTGTAGTCTTGCAAGATTCAATTTTTCTTCGACCTCTTTCATTTCTTGATCTTCAAGTAAAGTGAAAACAGGTTCACCAAAAAGAGAGTAACCCCCTAAAACCATAACATCCTCCAAAGTTATTGTTACCTCACCAAAGGGTAACACAAAAGTATTTGTCTCACAACACCATTTCTCAACAACCCCATAAACCAAGTCTTGGTTTTTCATTATGTGACTTTTAGTACTCATTATAGCTTCAAAGATTCCAGCTTTTTTCCATACTGATTCATATTTGAGCTTAAGTTCATCAACCCATCTAACCCATTTCATTTTTGGATAGCGCCACCCATTGAAATGGATTTTCAAAGGCCACTCAGAAGTAGAAAATGAGGGGTTAAACTGAAAATTAGGTTCTTGGGTGGAATTTGCAATTGGTTTGAGAAAATGGGAAGTTCTGAAAATTGGTTCAGTATCACCAAGTGATGAAAGCATGAAACTTTCCTTCACCTCCATGATGGTATCTTCCAATGGTTGTTGATGAATGATGGGTATTAGACTATTCATCAAAAAGGTTTAGTCTTTGATTTGAATGTGTGATAGATGAATTTGAAGATTGAAATTTGATACTATGAGCTTGACCAATGTTTTGTATGTATTGTAACCAATTTTGCAGGTAAGGTACATGGTGACAGTGTGGCACCAAAATTGGCAAAATAATTATGCTTTTTGCAACTTCACAAGAACATTTTTGCATAGACAAAAATGGTAAATGTGTGCAATATCCAAATAATCCTCTCTTTTTTCTTTATTTTCACACACAAAACAAAGCGTCATTGTATGTTAAAGAGCCACTAATTTTGTCCTAATATAGACTTAATTTGAAAAAATTGTCTAACTTTAACCTCATTTTTAAATATATTATCACTTCCTCCGTTTCTTTTTATTTGTCGTTTTAGAAGAAAAAAAATTGTTTCAAATTATTTATCGTTTTGATAATTTAAGATTAAATTTTGTCGATTATACCATTTGTCAATTACTCTTATATTTTCCAATAAAATTAACTAATACTATATATTTGGAAAACTAAAGTTTTTATTTTTTTTTGGTACATAACATATTAAATTTTTGTTTTATTTTTTTGTACATAATATATTAAATTTATTGGAAAGAGAAAGTGTACTGCAAAAAAATAGGAATTTATCGGTGAATTAAAATTAGAGTATAATATAAGAAGATAAGGTGCAAAAATACACTTTCTTAATTTGATGTTACTATTCTAAAACGACAAATAAAAAGGAACGGATGGAGTATTTTACTACATGGGTTGATTCTAAGACAAATGTAATTTATTTTAATTTGGCTTAATTGCAGTTTTAATCCCTCTATTTTTATTATTTTGCAGATTTGGTTCCCCTATTTTAAAATTCGACAGTTTTGGTTCCCCTATTATAAATTTTAACTATAAATTGATGATGTGATATATTTTAAACAAAGTGGTATATAATCCGGTGATGAGAAAATACCAACATCGATGAAATTGTAAGAAAAAACTTTTATAAAGTTAATTTAAAACATGTTGTATCATCATATTTTAGACAAAAAAAAAATTTTTTACGCAGACAAAATATGTTTTAGGGGGACCAAAACTGTTGAATTTTAAAATAGGGGGACCAATTTTGCAAAATGATGAAAATATGGGAACCAATACCGTAAAAAATGATGGAAATAGATGAACCAAAATTACAATTAAGCCTTTTATTTTTTTACTGTAAGAATAGTTGAAAATGTCAAAATAAATAAAATCAATTCTTTTTAGCTTCCTAAAGAAAATCAAATTATAAATTTTGGGGTTAAATATATTTTTAGTACATTTAAATATACCAAATTTCATTTTTAGACCCTCTAAATTTTTTCTTCAACCTTTTGTCCTTTAGATTTTCAGTTTTCAATTTTAGTCCTTTCTTTTATACAAAAGTTTATGTAGCATATTCAAAATGACGTATTTTGATGACATGTTATTATTAAGACCATAAAATATCATGAGTTTAATTATTCAACTATTTATTATTTAGTTTAACAATTTAATCTTCAATTTAAAGTTATAGATAAATTAATAAAAATTAAATATTAAAAAGTTAAATTATTAAACTAATGATATTTCAAGATCTTAATAATGATATTTTTTTAAAAAAATTATTTGAAAAATGATACATGAACTTCAAAAAAAAGTAAGGACTAAAACTGAAAATTTAGAGGACTAAAGTTTGAAGAAATATTTTAGAGAGACATTTAGAGACCAAAAATATATTTAATCCTAATTTTTTTTACTATAATAGTTCTACTAATTTTATATTTGGGATAGCTAGATAATATTATTATAGTAGTTCAACATGAAAATATATTTACTTATTTGAAAACATTTTTTTTATGAAAGTATGTTTATATTGAAATGAGAAGTCTTTATTTTGTCTTCTTAGAATTGGTAGGCTTGTATTGAGATGTGATAAATAACTAAGTAGAATATAATTGTCATTATATACTCTTGTGGCAGCTACTCTTTTGTGTGCGCAGCTTTTCACATTAACGAATTTTCTTCCGACGCTAATCCACAACACACGCCTGGTTCAAAAAGTTTTAATTTCACAAAAAAAATATAAAAATTGGCCCATGCTGCGACCTTCGCGTTATTAGCACGACGCTCTAACCAACTGAGCTAATGGGCCATTTGAGAATTATGTTACTTAAACGCTATTTAATAGTTACTAGCAGCACTTTCGACTTCAATAATCAAGTTGCGTTTTCAATTCAGTGGATTACTTTGTGACTTTTCAATTTTAAAATTAATTTTAGGACACTGATTTGGCAAAAAGCTGTGAGTAACATGCTTGCCAAATGATCATTTCCATAAAATAGATCGATTAAAAAGAGAGCATACAATAAAATATAAATTAGATTACATTTTAAGCAGTATACTATGAATATGGTCTTTAACTTCACAACCTATGCATGATAGTATATGTTGTTATTATGGGGAACAAATAAACAATTTAACAATGTTTCAATCGATTGTTTTGTTGAGTTCAAGTAAGTAACCAAGCATCACAACGGTTGAGGCAATAGCAAATCCTAGAACTCCCTTGGCCAATTTGGAACGATAATTGCAATTTGGATTAAAGCCTAGTTCAGAAAGTTTCTTGTGTGATGTTGCATAATCTCTAAAAAATGCATCCTCATCCTAGTACAATTCAAATATCATATTTTCAGTAGCCCCAAAATCATATACTATTATATTAGTACAAAGAGAGAGAAAAAAATATTGGTAACTAAGAACAATACCTTAGCATAAAGTTCAACATACTTGCGGAACTCAGGATCTTCAACTAGAGCTTTATCAGTGGGAAGTTTTAATAAGTCTTTTGATTCCGATTTCAATAGTTCCCTACTCACATTAATTTGGTTTAATTATTATATATATTAATTATTTTTATTTAGGGAGTAATTTCCTATGAAGTACAGACATTTTTGGATTAGACATCTGACACGACACCGATACTTATAATTACATTGAATTGTGTTATTTTTTAAAAGATTATCGATATCGACGTCTCAGTGTCCATGTATGTGTTTGTGCTTCATTGGTAATTTCATTAATCTATTACTATATATAAAAAGGATACAAATTTTTGGGATGACTTTTTAATTATTCATATTTTACCCTTAAAAAAAACTATAAAAAAAAATTAAATATTTGTATATGTTGAAAAATAACTTCCACATAAAAATAGATTTTCAGTTTTTTTTAGTAAATAAATTTGTTTTTTCTTAATAACTAAGCGCAACTTCTACATAAAAGTAGGTTTTCAGTTTTTTTATAGTAAAATTTTTTTTCTTCTTAATAACTAGGCACAACAAAAAAAGAGGTTAAGTAGTTATCAATTAACTAAGTCCAATAAAAAAAGAGATGAAGTAGTTAGTTATATTGCACAATAGATAATTTCGATCAAAAAAAAAAGAATATCGATCACACAAACGGACACGGAAGGCGGCTAGTTTAAAATAAACAAATTAACATGAAACAAATAATCTTACACAAAATAGGAGTTATCAAATTTAAGAGGGTCTCTTGTCCATGGACCTTCAAAATCAGAGCGATCTTTATGTGCCTTACCCTAATCAATCAAAATGTATTAATTAAATTAAATTAAAATTGTATATATTGTTGAACAAATATTATAAAGGGGTGTTGGATTTACCAAAGTGTGACCTCCAGAGAGAGCTACAATGTCTTTATCAGTGAGACCCATGCGATAAAAGATCTCTCTTAAATGTGATGCACCTGATTTTTATTTTACATTAGTGAAATATCATTATAAGTAATTTAGTGTCAGACTTCAGATCCAACCACATGATTTTTTTTTACCTTGTTTGGCATCTGGAAGGCGACCTTCTTGTGGAGATTCCAATGAATCCTAATTCAAAATAAAACACCAATTACTAGTAGTATTAGTTAAATCATGATTTGTTATAACTAAACAAAACATGATTTGCATTGCATTGCATTGCATGATGAATTAATATGAATATACTACCTTTCTACCGGGAACAAAGTGGATAGTTGGACCACCAGTGACCTCTACCGCTACAACACCAGCTAGCTGAAATAAATACATACATACATACATATTGGTTTCTTTTAGACCGAGCGGCAATCGCTACTAGAAATTCATATATAAACTATAAGGTATCGATTTTGAATTCAGATGAAGATGTTCAATATAGTAATATCGGTATTTACGAGTTCAACTAGGCCGGACATGTTAATATACTCCTAACTAATATTTTTAGAGCATTGCTATATAACGCGACAAACTTTTTTCACGAAGTGCACACGTAATATGTATTGACCAATAAATTTGGGTTTTGAACGGAAATCACACATTAATCTATATTAATTCACGCATAACTTTATTCGTGAAAGTTAACGAAATAAATTTTCGCAATCTTTAGCATTTTCCATATTTTTATGATCCTAAAAAATAAAAATAATATCTTGATTACAATAAACAAAATAATTAAAATAACCTGGTAAAGATCCGCATATGAAATTTTGGGGTGTTTAACCTTCACTTCCTCTGTTTCTCAAACAATAATAATTAAGTAGAAAAAACAAGATTATTAGTTTAAGTAATATTAAATTAAAACTGACCCTCGAACTAGATTCAACTGTGGTGAAAATAAAAAAAAATAAATTAAATTAAAACAAATTTATGTCACAACTGTGTCTTACACCCACCACATAATTCGACTGCGGTTTTCAAGCCCTTGTTAGCAGCATGATTAAGCTCTAATTGATTCCTGATAGAACCATTTGGACCCCCTGTTCTTGTTTTGAAATCGTAGGTACCAGCATCATGCCACCTATAATTCAATATTTATAAAAATTAATATGTATAAGTTAACAGAATTTTTGTTAAGTTTAAATTAATGCAACCAATTAACATACGCTAATCGAAGCATGAGAGGTGCGCAGTTTTTGCTGGAGATAAGAGAACGAAGGTCGCGACGCGTCTTCTCGATTTCCTTAACATACTCTGCATTAACTCCATATTCACCTGCCATGGCTGCGATCAATGGAAGAAACTAGAAGTGAATTATATACAAATATGGTTTTGCTTGTGATTGTGATGTGGTTGATTAATTTTATTTATAGGAATAGATGAATGAGCAAGAAGATGGTGGTTATGTTGACATGGCATGCAGAGACATGCAAGTAAAGGATTGATTTCATTCCTTTTTGGTATTGCTTTTGCTGTGAAAAGACGAAAAGGAAATTGTTTTTTCTTATGTTGCTTCACAACGAGAACATTCGATCAACATCCATCACATTTTGTCTATATGGTCAAACAAAATTCTAGAAAATGAAAATGCAATTATAAATAGAAAGTGTGAGTTGAGTCTCGCATTAGATAAAAAAAATGAATGTTTAACACTTTATAACAAAAGAATTTATAAATTTAATGTCTTGAGATTTTAGATTAAAATATGATGTCAAACTTGTTTATCTTGCTTTTCAAGGTTCAATATCCACTCTGATGATCCTCAAACTCAAACTCCCTTCATAACTCAATATCTTTGCGAGAAATGTTATTATGACACATAGTTGTTTACAAATTAAATACTTTACACAAGGGTATAATTTCTCTTTCAATTTTAAATAGAGGGATAAAATTGTAAAATTGATATTTTTCAATCTTCCCTGTCCTTGATAAAATAGGGTGATGTGTTGTTGAAGTGAGGAAGAAGAGAACTTGTTTTTGGCGAAAAGAAGAAGAGAACGATTGTTGTTGAAGGAAAGGGAAAAAAATGAAAATGAAAAAATAAGTATAAAGTAACGGTGTTAATGTGTGTAACTTTTGTGTAATAGAAGTGTGTTATAATAACACAGTTCCATCTCTAATGTTCTCGAACATTCTAAATAAAGTTAGGGAAACCTTCTCAAATGTAACTCGAGTTTGGTTGGGTAAACTTGTACTCGTACAGGCCTAAAAGACCTAATTCAGTTATCTCATGAGTTACTATGTCAAGAAAACTAAGATGATCCATCGTTGAGTCTTAAAGATTCAATCTAGTAGTTATCTCATAAATTATCCACCAAGAAATTATGTAAGTTTACAAAACGTTTTTAATTTGCATGACTAATAAACTTTTCGAAACAAGTTTCAATACCATAATTGCTTACCACTAGAACAGAGAATTGAATTTAGTGCAGTTTGACTATATGTCACTTAGCACATTTAAATTCTATGATTATTAATATAAAGTGTAACTAAAATGTTATATATTTTAAATTTAAAAATGTTATTCTGCCAGAATAACTTAGTTGATAGTAACATAGTACTAAAAATATTATCGGACTAGAAATATTATCGGAAAATCTGAAGTTCAAATTTCGAACTTTATTTTTCTTTTTTGTTATCTAGTCAAACTTTCTACTTCTAGGCACTTATAATATCAAGTTTAACCACTAGATTACCAAACCAAAAAATATTTAAACAGAATAATTAAGGACACTATTACAGTAATTTAGTAAAATGGGGTCCCACCGTGCACAACCCCAATCCCTACAACGGGGGAGAGTGACAGAGAGTCCATGAGAAAAATCCGCCTATATATGGGATGTCAAACTACCAAAATACCCTCTCCAATTTTTTTGACAGCAAAATACCCTCTCCAATTTTTTTTTTTTTACAAAATAAACGATATTCATTCATTCAAATAAAAAGAGTACATCGGTGTAATACAAATTCATAATCGCTAAAAACAAAAAGGATAAATCTGCGAACAAACTCACAGTATCCATGTTAATAGCATAAAACGGCAAATTACATATGCCTATAAATATGACTATATTGAAGTGTCCGGAATATCCATGTCTCCGGATCTGTAGCGTTGATGACACAAAAGTCGACATTGATCGAATCTGCACTAGATTGGATCTACTCCTTTAACCAATTAAGAACAGTAGAACACTACTAATTTTTTAATCTAAAGTTCTCTGTGCATAAAACATACCCATCCGTGGATCCCATCTGGCACTGCCACCTTTGATTTCCCTTACTCTATGAAGCCCCGATACTCAAAAAATGGTGACGAATCGTGTCCGATACGTCCTCGATACCGATACTCTTTCGATACGTTCCGATACTCGTATCGGAAGAGTATCGATTAAATCATTATTTTTAAATAAAAAATAATACCCGATACACGTGTCCGATACGTCCCGATACACGTATCAGAAAAGTATCGGTTATATCATTATTTTTAAATAAACAAATAATATCTGAGATGTGTCCGATACAAAGATTATTTTTTGGATAGTATTTGTGATTTTGTTTGGATAGTTTTAATGGTGTTCTTTTTGTATAATACACTACAATAAGACGTATAACTTAAGATGTATCAGTAATCATTATGTTCTGGGGACTAACTTAAGATGTTCTCATGTATCAGACCTTGAGAGTTTCCAGTATTAATTACTTTGGGTTATTATGATGCTCTTGTATCAGACATGCTTGTTTGTATCTTTAGCACTTCTTATGTTTTTCCTTTGTCAATATAATTTTTTACTTTTCAAAAAAAAAAAAAAACTATGGTATCCTACTATATACTGTAATAGGTAGTTAAGCGTTTGAACTTGTCCCAAAATTTTAGTATAAGAATAGATGTTTTCTGCTTTTAATTATTAATATTATTGATTTTATGTATGTTTATATATTGTGTATTTATATATTTAATTTTAACTTTAATTTTTAAATAACGTATCGCGGCAGTATCGGATTTGAAAATTTAAAAATTTTCACGTATCGGCGTATCGGTATCGTATCGTATCCGTATCGTGTCCCGTATCGGGGCTTCATAGCCCTTACTATATGCATGATTCTTTTTAGGGGGGTGTAAGCTCGATACTCAAAAAATAGTGACGAATTGTGTCCGATACATATTTGATACAAATATTATTTTGATAGTCTCGATATTCGTATCGGAAGAGTATCGATTAAATCATTATTTTTAAATAAAAAATAATACCCGATACACGTATCCGATACGTCGCGATACACGTATCAGAAAAGTATCGGTTATATCATTATTTTTAAATAAACAAATAATACCCGATATGTGTCCGATACGAAGATTATTTTTTGGATAGTATTTGTGATTTTGTTTGGATAGTATTAATGGTGTCTTTTTTGTATAATACACTACAATATGACGTATAACTTCAGATGTATCAGTAATCATTATGTTCTGGGGACTAACTTAAGATGTTCTCATGTATCAAACCTTGGGAGTTTCTAGTATTGATTGACTTTGGGTTATTATGATGCTCTTGTATCAGACATGTTTGTTTATATTTTTAGCACTTCTTGTGTTTTTCTTTTGTCAATATAATTTTTTACTTTTCAAAAAAAAAAAAATATGGTATCCTACTATATACTGTAACAGGTTGTTAAGCGTTTGAACTTATCCCAAAATTTTAGTATAAGAATAGATGATTTCTGCTTTTAATTATTAATATTATTGATTTTAAGTATGTTTATATATTTTGTATTTATATATTTAATTTTAACTTTAATTTAAATAACGTATCGCGGCAGTATCGGATTGAAAATTTTAAAATTTTTTAGGTATTGGCGTATTGGTATCGTATCCATACTGTGTCCCGTATAGGGGCTTCATAGGGTGTAAGTAGATAAAAAAAAATCAATTAAATTGATGACTCAAATCAATCCACACTGAAAAAAAAATCGATTTTTTTTGTTTGGACTCAAATCAATTAAATTATAATATGTCAAATAAAAAATAATAGCATAAATACATCGAAAATAAAAAGAGCTACAAATCGATTAAATTATCCAAACCAAACCGATTAATTTGGTTCATATTCATTTTTAAAAAACACCAAAAACTGAACCAAATCAAAATAATTGAGAGTTATTGGTTCGGATATTGGATTCACCAAAAACTGATCCAAACCGGTTCAATTACTCCATAATCTTTCACCTTCTGTAAAGACCATTCATCAAATTTTATTTTTATTATAAAAAATTAAACACACTATCCCCCATTAAAAGGGGTATTTTCGTCACAATACAAATCCAAATATTTAAAAACATAACAAAAAAAAAAAACAGTCCTTTTAATACTCCCTACAGGCTCTCTTCCCAAAGCCTCCTTGTCTCAAAATCACAATTTCCTAACCTATCACTATTTTCTTTCTCCATTCTTTCCCTGCTCCACTACATACATACAAATCCAACCACAACCATTCTTAAACTAAACTACATTATACTATTCTTGTTGAAGATGTTCAAAGTTCATTCTCAGATTCAAGTACTAAACATTTTCAACCAAAAACCAAACAACTACACTAGTGTGTGTTAGTGTTACTCAAATATCTTAGTTAAAGTTCTTGTTTTTTCTACACCCAAAAAAACACAAAAAGAAAAAAAAAATCAACTTTTCCACTTGCAAACCAAAATCAAAGTTCGAGACATTTCACTTTTTGCAGAAACCTCCACTACCCTTCTTCACTTCTGATCTCATAACATGGACCCAACAAAAACCAAACCATAAAAAAACTACCTTTATTCTTCTAACTACAAAAATTTTGTGTCTTTGTTTTCTTTGATCTAGTTAAGAAAAATGGGTTGTTGTTATTCAAGAGTAGAGAGGGAAGAAACGGTGTCGCATTGTAAATCAAGAAAACGTTACATGAAACAGTTGGTTGAAGCAAGACATGCTTTTTCAGCTGCACATGTTATGTACATTCGATCTCTTCGTTCAACTGGTTCTGCTTTGTTTCACTTTGCAAACGCTGAAAAAACCACTCATTTAAACCACCATCTTATTCCTGAGCCACAACCCATTCTTCCACCACCGCCGCCGCGTGCTCCGTCGCCAATGCCGCCGCCTCCACCACCACCGATGAGTCCGAGTTTAAGTTCTTATACTTGGACTTCTGGGACAGGTTCATCTCCTCTTCCTCCGCCGCCACCTCCGCCGCCGGTGATTTCCTCCGGTTGGGATTTCTGGGATCCTTTCATGCAACAACCACCACCTCCTCCTTCGTCGAGGTCGGCGACTGAGGACGAGTGGGAAGCTACTACTACTACTGGCTCTGAGGTTGTTGTGATGGCTGGTGGTGCGGCGGCGAGTATGGCTACTCCGGCTTCTGGGGTGGTGGGGTTTTCTAAGGAAACATCAAGTGAACTTGCAATGGTGGTTTCTAGAAATAGTAAAGATCTGGTTGAAGTTATCAAAGAGCTTGATGATTACTTTCTTAAAGCTGCTGATGCTGGTTCTCATGTTTCATTTCTGTTACAAGTTCCAACTTCTGGTTTTTCTGATCATAGTAAAGCAAGTAAGTTCACATGCATGTCACAAATTTTAGGTTGTTTTTGTTTAGTAGGAGTATTAATCTTAATCTATTTGAAATTTGAAATTTTGGGTTGTTTTTAATGAAGTAGTCAAATTTCCTTTTTTGTTTATGGTTAATTGTTTTGTCACTTTTGTGTTGTTGAATATTCAAGGTGGTGTTTTTTGTTTTTTGTTTTTGAATTTTGAATGTTGTTGTGTTTTGTACTTGTTGGTGGTAGGTAAAATGTACGGAAATGGATGGAGTTTGAGTCCATCAATGTGGGCTTGGGGTTCTTCAAGTCCTAAACTGAATGGATTTGGAAAACTGACTCAGGAGGTTTCTGTTGGTAGTTTTAGGGCTAATGGTGTTGGAAATGGTGGACATTGCTCTACTTTGGAGAGACTATATGCATGGGAGAAGAAATTGTACCAAGAAGTCAAGGTGTGTACCTCTTTTTTTCTTTTAGTTCCTGAAGCCTTTTCACGCAGTAAACAATCTCGGCCGTTAATCTGAGTTCGTTCGGACGATTTAGATTACACAGTAACAAAATCGGTTTTAAACGATCCAAGCTGTTAATTTGAGATTAGAGGGATGATATTTTAAATTGTGACACAATTTATTGCTCCAAATCATACTTAGAGGATAATAATACTAATAAAAGGAAAAGGAAAAAGAGAAATAAAGGTTTTAGAAGATTTTGTTTTTTGTGGGCATAAACATGATGTGGGTCTAGTGAAGAAATCTTGTTCTTTGCAACTAACATTCTGTGGATGGACTATGATTTTCTATTATTAGTAATGTAACTTTATTTTCACTCATCTTTTTGAAGTCTTTAAAGCAATGTTGAAGAAAGATATTAATCATTTTAAAGTGGAAATTCAAACCCTTTTATCATTAGATTCATTAGGTGATTTGATGATTTCCATTTATAGATTCTTAACTTATGTGATATTGTTTGGTTGGTCTTAAGAATGCTAAAACAATAAAGATGGAGCATGAGAAGAAAGTGGCAATGGTAAGGAAGTTGGAGATGAGAAGCGCCGACTATTTGAAGACAGAAAAGGCAAAGAAAGAAGTGGAGAAATTAGAATCACAAATGATGGTTTCTTCCCAAGCCATAGATAGTACATCTGCTGAAATCATCAAATTAAGGGAGATAGAGCTCTACCCTCAACTCATTGAGCTTGTCAAAGGGTTAGTCTTCTCTTTTTCTCTACTGCATTTTTCAATTTTATACATAACTTTGAATAGTAATACAGTATAGATTAGTTTTAGTAAAAAACTAACAATTGACGCGTAATGTAAATATTCTTGTAAGCGCTCTCTGCGCCTCGGGGCTTTGTGACTCTGGCAAGCCCAGAGACCCAAGTCGCCTAAACGTTTTCTTATAAAAAAACTAGCAACCTAGTCCGGATTCCCTGTTGTAGAAAAAGTACATGTTTACATGCACTAAACACCCTCGGCCATTAACTCAAGATCAGGCGGCTAAGATTACACAATAACAAAATCATCTTTAAATGTCTCGGCGGTTATTATGAGGTTGAAGTTGAATGGTTGAGATTGAAAACTGCGTGACGTAGTTAAATGCACCAAATCCTTCTTGAACAAGGAATTGCATGTTTGGACTTGTGAATCCTTTGGGATGGATTTAGATTAGCTGCATTGAGTCACTTGCATCTCGGCAGTGACCGATTGGTTTAGATTTTAAAGCCGATTTTATTTTATGTTTTAAATCCAAAAATATCAAATTTAAAATTTGGACCATCCGAACTCAATTGGACGATTGGACGAGTGAGATGCATGTAGGATTGTTGCTTGCTTAGAGGAGTGGTGACAGCTGTTTTCTGTATGTAGTAGTAGAGTTAGAATCAAGTACTAAGAATTGGTTCAGA
This sequence comes from Trifolium repens, assembly GCA_030408175.1. Lineage (NCBI taxonomy): Eukaryota > Viridiplantae > Streptophyta > Magnoliopsida > Fabales > Fabaceae > Trifolium > Trifolium repens. The sequence continues at coordinate 10,250,866 of CP125845.1, forward strand.
CTTCAGAGTACATGCATGCGTAGCATAGTAACAATAGAATACAATTGTTTTAATTTTAACAACTTTATAGTACTATTTTTTGCTGGATTTCATTGTGTTCTATCTATCACTTGTTTTTGGTGAAGACAAATACAGAATACCCTAATCTTGACAAGTAGTACAATCTGTTCTGTACGACCAAAATCTTGTTTTTTGAACTAGTGAGATGAAGGCTCTCTAAAACCAACCTTTTTTCTTGATCTTGGTGATTTATTGTTGCTTTGTACCATATATTTTCCCAATGGACTTTGATAAGGATAGTACTATATACTAGTATATGATTTTTTGTACCGATAGATTATAGATGGGATGTTACAAGGTTCTTGCATGATGGTTCTTTTCTATCTCTTTCCTGCTCATAAACCAAGATAAACTTTTTCCATTACTTTGGTCTTTGGAAACTCACTTGTACAATATACTGTACTGTTTAGAGACAAGTTGAAAAAAGTGGTACCTTATTGGAGACAGGTAATTTGACCTTTGTCAAAGCCTTAAAATTTATTATATTTATATTCTTCAGTGAACATTCTACTGAATGATTGTCCTTAATTAAATTAAATTATTGTTACTTCTGATTTTCTAACTGAATGTGTATCATCACTAGCTTGATTTCTGTTTGCTGGATTATTCATTGGCATTGACATAACTAACATAAGGACCCGGATTATCTGCTGTAACTGCTTCACGCAGTTTTCAGTCTGGATGATTGAAATCAGATCAGGCGGATAAAATTAAAACTGTGTATATTAAAACAATCTCAGCCGTTGATTTAAGATTGGACGGCTGAGATTGATTACAGCGCCCTGCTGTAACAGCAGGCAATCTGTTTCCCTAACATAACAAAAAATATTCATTGAAAGTGATATTACGCGCACATGCATAACTAATTACGACTGTTAAAGATATTGCTTTATTTTCTCACTTTATTCTCTACTCACGTAGAGGAGCCTAATTTTCATATTTAATTTAATAAAATTAGTCTCGATGAACATTTTGTGCTGACAGGTTGATGTGCATGTGGAGAAGCATGTACGAATGTCATCAAGTCCAGAAACACATAGTTCAACAACTCGAATACCTCAATACCATACCATCAAACAACCCTACATCTGAAATTCATAGACAATCAACTCTTCAGCTGGAGCTTGAAGTACAGCAATGGCACCAATCCTTTTGCAACCTCTTCAAAGCTCACCGTGACTATATTGAATCCCTCACAGGTTGGTTAAGGCTCAGCCTTTACCAGTTTAGCCGAAATCCTCTTAGCAGAACCGCCGAAGAGTCAAAGATGTACACCCTCTGCGAACAATGGCACCTTGCTGTCGAGCATATACCTGACAAGGTAGCGTCCGAAGGAATAAAAAGTTTGTTGACGGTTATTCATGCGATTGTAGTTCAACAGATGGAGGAGCATAAACAAAAGAAGAAGTCGGATTATGCGTTCAAAGAGTTTGAGAAGAAGGTGGTTCAGCTTAGATCCTTGGAGTGCAAGTATGGTCCGTACTCCATGACGGAACGGTCTGGTTCGATGAGAAGAATGAAGGACCCTGTCATGGAGAAGCGAGCTAAGGTGGAAGCTTTGAGAGCAAAGGCTGAAGAAGAGAAGACAAAACATGAAAAGGCGGTGAGTGTTACGAGGGCAATGACACTGAATAACTTACAAATGGGTTGTCCTCAAGTTTTTCAAGGGATTGTAGGGTTTTCAAGTGTGTGCACAGAGGCTTTTGAGTCTGTATACAACAAAGCTAAAGTTGCTGAACAGGAGCGCGACGTGAAGAGAATATTACCATAGGAAAATTGACATGGACCTGTATAGATGATCAATCACCCTTTTGCTCATATGACTTGTAGATTGCAATGTAGCACTGATACTTCAAATTGAAGTCGTGTTTGATGTCCATACTGACATGACACCGACACATTCAAATATTTCACTTCAAAATTATCATCGGTGTCAATGTGTAAGGTGTCATGTCCGTGTCTGAATCAGTGTTTCAAAGGTAGATTGTATTTATTTGTTTACTCCTAGTAATATCATGAATCGTGATACCTGATATCTTTCCTGCAAACCAACTTCAGTTGACGCGAATAGAAGATTGAAATCTAATTTCCTTTTTTTAATCGTCATTTAAGTCATTCTACATTAGGCGAGAAACACGAGTCCACATTGAGTAGCTCCATGCTAAACTTCTGGTGACTTCCAAATTCATGCAGTGGAAGCAGAAGCTGCCAACTTGATTAGGCAAAGGAGCATTGAAACACTTTTGACTTGGTTATTATTAGTGTTAATGTAACTGCACATAGTTGATATAAGTAGATAAACATTGAAGCACTTTTTAACTTGGTTCTCTTGTCTTGTCTCATTCACACTTTTCTTGAAAGGATCATTTATTTGTTACAACTTACAAGGACTACTTATCTTATCAAAGATGGTTTTGTTTGTGCATGCTCTGTCCGGTCTGAAAAGTTCTGTTGGAGTTTAGCTTAGTGTGTGTTTGATTTTGTCTCTGGTCTTATTATATATATAGAAAAAGTTGGTCAAAAAGTGAATGTACACAATACAAAATTTGAATCAAAGAGAGTCTCAAATTTGAATCAAATTGTAAGTTTAATTTTTTCCTTGAATGTATTATTATTTTATTTAAGCTCCCATTATTAGATTTATTATCCGTTCACTATAAATTTATCTTTTTATTTTTCAATTTCCGCACACTTTCTATTTTACTTCATCGAAGCATCAAATTCTTCTTTTGCAACCTCTTTTTGTCTCTTTCTCTATTTTTTTTCTTTTCTTTTTTTTTTCTTTTGAATGATTGTTAGGTATATAGAGACTAGAGAGGGACAAATTTTATAATGTTTGCAGTGAAAATATCATCGAATATTTTTAGAATATAAAATCTCGTAGATGCCAATTGTATTTTATATAAACATTTATATATTTTGAGTGTTGTTTTGGTCACTATAGTTGTGTATTTTATAAAAGTTCGTAATATATTTCTTTGATCAAAATATATACTATTTTCTAGCCCCCCACTAAAGAAATTTTGGATCTGCTACCGGTAATAGGTGACAAAGTTCTGATTCTCCTGATATTATGCTTGCAAATTAGAAGTTTTCCCACCCCCTGGTTTGCTTTTCCACCCCCTGTGCTGCCCTTTATGCCCCTGACAAAAAAGTTCGGTAAACGCGGGCCGAACTTTTTCACCCCCTACGTTGAACCGAACTTTTTTTAGTGTAAAATTTACACTAAAAAAAAGTTCGGTTTACGTAAACCGAACTTTAAGGGGTAAAATTGGATTTTAGGGGGGTGAAAAAGAGATACGGGGGGTGGGAAGAGAAATCTTCTGCAAATTATATGTCATCTAGCAAGGTCTCACTTTGGCCCAAAACTTAATGAACTAGTTTGCTACTCATGCTCCTTACTTTGCATTGTTAATTCAAGATATAAAAAAGTTAATTTTTCATTGTCAAGTACTAGTTAATTTTTCAAAGCAATGTTACTTTTGTCACAGTCTTAGAGAGGGAAGTCGCTCTGGAGATTTCTTAGCCAAACTTGGAGCCTCATCGAATGCAGATCTCTTAATTCATGTCTCCCTCCCGGAAGGCATTCTTGACTTTCTCAGGAGCGATTTGTTTGGATCCTTCTTCCTGATAGAATAAATTTTATTTTTTTAGTTTTTCTTCTTTCTTTCTGTTTTTGTTGTTTCTCTCTTTTTATTGTTTTTTATTAGTCTTGTAACCAAAAAAAGAATAAATGGAAAATAATATTGTTAAATGTATTTTGGTGTAAATATACATAATAAGTTTTTAATTGTTATGTATTTTTTTTTGTTATTAACCCTTTAATTCCTAGAAGGTCGGAATGGTTTATTTTTAGAGAGTCCATTAATCAATTGAGCTTAATATCTTTGATTATTTTTTGTTGTTTTGTATTATAAACATCTTTGAATAATTTTTACATATATATTAAGAAAATTAGGCAGTATATTAAATTAATCTATTTTATGTATTGATGTTCCAAAAAAATTATCCAATTAATAATATTTATATTTAACAATGGCACCCAAAAGTCAATTAATCATGAGTATTTAAAAAAAATATATTACATTGCCAGTTTGCATTGACTTACTTTTGAGCTTATGCGAAATAACTTATGCAAATAAAAATTACATCATCAAAAATCTTGTACTACGTATTAGCTTTAGAAAGATTTCACCTGGTCATGCTTTAAATTTCTAATTAACCATTTGCAAGCACATAGAGTTGAATATACCGTCAAACCTTTGCTTTTATTATCCAAAAATTTTCCAACGCACAAGCATCATTGGATTAGACAAGTATTTTAGCGTGTTGTATAAATAAAATATATAAAACTCAATTATTATAAGTAAAATTACCTATTTTATATGTTTCTGAGTTTAACTCAATTGATAAGATTATTGCATATTCAGCCGCCAAACCACTTGACAAAAAAATTACCTGTTTTATTGTATAATTTTTTTCACCTACTTAGCCATGTTTGGATTAACTTATTTTTTAGTTTATGTAAAACAGCTTATACAAATAAATAAGTTTTTGTGTATTATTATAAGTTTGTTAAAATAATTTATGAAAAAATAGCTTATAAAAATACAGTTTTCATTAGTGAGAACTTATAAATTAATATAAAAACTTATTTATTTATATAAACTGTTTTGATAAGCTAAAAAATAAGTTAATCCAAATAGACCCTTACATTTATTAAGGATATTAGTTTACGTGGACTATTATTTTCATGTAAAAATTAAATTAATTTATTAAACTACCCATTATTATTGGTCATCTTTTTACAACATTGAGAAATTAATGTATGAATATTTCTAAAAATAATATTTAACCAGGATAAATTAGTTTACTTTCGCGTCCACAAAATTTAAATTCAAACTGCTAAAAAATGCTGATATTTTTAAGTCGGATCCCGCGACCAAAATTTCAATTCTCCATTTGTGTGTGTATGTTTATAATAATTATTGTTATTTCATCTGTCTATTAAAATAAAATTATTTACTTTTGCTTACATTTTAATCTAACAAATGCATTTTTTTGTCTTGTAATTGAGTCCAGAAATTTGTCCATAGCACAGTAGTGGTGGCACCTAGCAGATCTGAACACAAGGGTCTCATTCATAAAATTCTCCCGGGCACGTATAGTCATAGAAGATAATTTTGTTTTTAGCTTCAAATTAAAAACTATACAAAAATGTTAATGAAATTGAAATTTGTTTTGCCTATTATAAATACCACAATATTCTTGAGTACAAGCACCACACATCTTTCTCAACATTTAACTGCTAATTAACCAACATCAAAGCAGTTATTTGTTCCCATTATTGTCACATTTCACTAGCTAGTAGCTACCATGGCTGCCAATTATCAATTATATCATATTTCATTAGCATTGCTTTTTTGCTTGGGATTGTTTGCTATTCAAGTAACTTCTCGCACTCTCCAAGATGACTCCATCATGTATGAGAGACACGAACAATGGATGAGTCAATATGGCAAAATCTATAAGGATCATCAAGAAAGGGAGACGCGTTTTAAGATATTCACAGAAAATGTGAATTATGTTGAAGCTTCCAATGCTGATGAAACTAAATCATACAAACTCGGTATTAATCAATTTGCAGACCTCACCAATGAGGAGTTTGTAGCATCTAGGAACAAATTTAAGGGGCATATTTGTTCTTCGATCACAAGGACAACTACTTTTAAGTATGAAAATGTAAGTGCAATCCCATCCACGGTGGATTGGAGGAAGAAAGGAGCGGTGACGCCTGTGAAGAACCAAGGTCAATGTGGTAAGTGTTTATCTAATAAGTAACACATTTAATTCTATGTGATAAAAAGTTGAATTTATCATCTAACTCTAGTTGATTTTAATTTACATTTTGTAGGATGTTGTTGGGCGTTTTCTGCTGTTGCAGCAACCGAAGGAATTCATAAGTTGAGTACCGGAAAGTTGATCTCTTTATCAGAACAAGAACTTGTTGATTGTGACACAAAAGGTGTAGACCAAGGTTGTGAGGGTGGTCTTATGGATGATGCTTTCAAATTCATCATTCAAAATCACGGACTTAGCACCGAAACTCAATACCCCTATGAAGGTGTTGACGGAACATGCAATGCAAACAAAGCGTCCGTCCAAGCAGTTACTATTACTGGGTATGAAGATGTCCCAGCCAACAGTGAGCAAGCACTGCTGAAAGCTGTGGCAAATCAACCAATATCTGTAGCCATTGATGCTAGTGGATCTGACTTTCAATTTTACAAAAGTGGCGTCTTTACTGGTTCATGCGGAACTGAGTTGGATCACGGTGTCACTGCGGTGGGTTATGGTGTCAGTAATGATGGAACTAAGTATTGGTTGGTTAAGAACTCATGGGGAACTGATTGGGGTGAAGAAGGATACATTATGATGCAAAGAGGAGTTGAAGCTGCTGAAGGACTCTGTGGCATTGCTATGCAAGCATCTTACCCTACTGCTTAAATGTCAAATTTAATACTTATGTCACCTAAACTTTGCAATTCTAGCTAAACTGTGTTTGTCTGTGCATTTATCAGCTACATTCATCATGGTTTCTATAGCTAGTTGTGAATATTCTATACATCTACATGTTATACTTGTGCATTTATCAATACAATGAAAATATTAAGAGTAAAAGTTACTGTCCACTCTTCTTTTTCTTTAGTTAGATTTTTTTTTTTCTTTTCAAATTTTAAAATCCCACAAATCTTTTTTATAACTTACAAAGAACTCTACGAAAGTGTTTCTTATTTCTCTCTTACAACTCTTGGATTTTGACACCCAAAACTTGTCAATAATGAAAATTTAGAACACACTTTGTAAACAGTTTAATTAAGCACTTATTTAACAACCTGTTTTGATAAGCTTGTTATATATTTATAAGTTATTCGGATGATCACATTGAAATAAATTAAAAAGAATTTATGGACACGAGTTATTTTTTGCCTGTATTCAAACACTAATTCAAAACATATATAATCTCTTTCAAACATCCTTAATCAAGAATATTCAAGAATTTCCATGGAGAATGGTGACTACCAAACAAGATTCAAGCATGGATTTGGTCAATTTTTAGACTAAAAAGTCGATGAGAACATCAGTCTGCACTTCTGATAAAAAAGACTGACATCTCTTCTGCTGGTGAAGATTGTTTTAGGTAAACATTAATATCTTTTAACACCAAAACTTACGGAACTATCATGACATTAATGAGATTGCTTGTGAATAATTCAACATTAACTGATAAAAGTGGCTAAAAGAATATATTTTCATATATTTTTCACCTATCGTATACAACAGCACACCTGCGGTGCAACCAAGTTAACCGTTTATCCTTTTTTAGAGACAAAAATACCTCCCTTGCATTGGGATTATTGAAAAGATCTAGAGCAGAAAAATATAGTTGTTGATCAACACCTTGCATCAAATCTAAGTACTTAATACAGTCAGCGACACTGTATCTAGAGTTAAGTTGTTCTATGGCAGCTGCCCTCATCTTTGAAGCAGATGCCATCTCCAATATAGCGTCTGCAATAGCATTATCAACTCCTTTACGTCCTCTTTTCCGACTACTATAAGTTGCTGTAGGTGCAGTAGGTTGAACTGTTTGAGGGTAATTTGCATCTTCATCGTCCTCAGTTTCAGATGAAGACTCCTCTTGATGTGTGCTCAAGAACTCTGGACAAGGAGCGCTAGGAGTATGTTCCTCGTCAGATGCAGCTAAATATTCATGCTTTCCATTCGTTGCTGGCTCAGAGAATATTGTACATAGCTCCTTAAAGATTGGGCAGCCACCACTTTTTACAGTCTCGGCATCCGGATGGTCCTGTAATTTTGCAAGAGTTACATCAAGTATTTAATTTAAGACAGAACAGAAAACAGCTCATGCTTAAGTGCAACGAAAGTTTAAAAACTGATTTTTCATATAAAGCATCCATTAATTTACCCTCATTTTTAGGGGAAAACAAAACTGAGCAATGAACACGTGTTCAAAAGTTTTCTCCTCAAGAAGAACCATTTTTCGGTGTTCAATTAATAACAACAAAGCACATGAAGGATGAATATACCTTAATGTATTCAGCCCAAATTTCATCATCCGCCTTTATAAATCCTGTGGCTTCATCCCAAATAAAGTCCCCTTGATCAAGAATGGACTTCACGATAGCATACTGCCTCCTCAATACTGAATGTCGGTTTTTGAGTTGTTCCTTATCCCATTTCAGACCTGTTTTGTTGTAAAATCCATCACAAATATATTTCCATGCTTTCTTATTGAATGAATTATTTGGTTTATTCCCTTTGTGTACTTGGTCAACCATAAGGTCCGCCAGTGTCTTAGTGAGTGATGTTGTCCACTTAGCCCTTGATTGTTCCAGCTGCAGAGTTGCTAGCCTTCTTGACCTTGTAACATGGCCTGCCATCTATATTTTAACTAACATAAGTGCTCGATAAAGACAAGTTTAAACACATACAGTCAGACACAATATACGCACTCAAAAACACCTGCATGCACAAACATAAGAGGATGATCGTAGCAAGACTGAAAAACATGTGGCTTGCAATAATTAAAAGAGTGCAAGAAAACAACAAAAACAGCAAACGTAAATGAAATTAGACCATCATGAATCTTGTGAGGGCACATGAAAATAATAAACAGCCAAGGAAAGAAATCAATTTCCACACAAGAACACAAAAACCCAGCCACAGCAGGACACACACGCGCACACACACACACACAAAAAGAAAAGGAAAATGCCAGGGTGACTCATAACTCGTAATATAGCCTAGATATTTGCAAGCACAAGCACAAAATAAAAGGGAAATGTCATGAGAAATCAGTTTTTAAAAACCAAACCAGACAATTCAACTGGTTGAACCTTGAACCAACCTTTACTACGGTTCGATTATTTTGGCATTCATATCATGGTTTCATCCGGGTTCAAGCAATTTAAGGCAATTGAACCATGACCTATAGATGTATCACCGGTTCAATATCCAATTTGGTTTTTAAAACATTGAGCTAAACTCATAATATAGTCTAGATATATTTGCCACCTCGTCGGTGATGAAAAAATATAAACAGAAAATCAAATTTCCATCCAAAGGAATTCAGTAAGATAAGAATATATAGTACTGATAAGCCAATTTTATTTTTATGAAACATAAACCAAATTTGTTTTTTTGATGGAACATAAACCAAATTTATTGGCACCAACAAAGCAAACCCACATAAATTAAAAGTAACAAATTCAACTCAATTAACTTCTAAGGAAATATCACAAATGGAATTATGGATGCAAATAAGCTTAATGTTAAGCTAGCCATAACCCATTGTATATGCAATTGACAATTCTACATACATAAAGTGATGAATCAAAACCTCAAAAATCAAAGAAAACCCAACAAGAGGAATTGATTCACTATGGCGGTAAACAATAAAAAGGGCAAAGAAATAAAACTAATATAATTCAGAATAATGGGAATCAAATGCATGTGAATTGAAGCATTCTACGTTGTTGGAATCATGATTTTACTTAGATAAATTGATTGAAGAAAATGACAAGTTTTTTTGAGATTTTTGAAAAATCTAATAAAAGAGAGTGAAGAAAGTGAGTTTACCTGCTCAACTGAGAGAAACAGCAATATCTCCGATTACAATTTCTGAAAGAAAACCTTGTAAACAAACAAACCTCCCTCTTTGCTAGTCGTGTTTTTTCATTAATTAATTAACTTTTCTTTTATTAAAAAAAGGCAAATTCTTTAATAAAATTTGTCTTTAGCCTTTTTTTAAAAAATCAACTTTTAACATTTGTCGATAAAAATAAATCTTAAAAAGAAAACTTTAACATTTTTTCTTAAAAATCTTTAACATTTTTTTTGAATTATTTGCCACCCTGACTGCATTTATTCACATTTAAGTAATATTTTTTTTACTAATAATTCAATATATTTTATTATAAATTACTCTCCAGACCATAATTATAATGGCCAAAGAGAATAACCCGAGAGATTTTGGTGATCCACCGACGAAAAGTCAATCCACATCCGAATTAATGGCCAAAGAGAGTCAAAGATGTTGCAAGAGATAAATAAGTGTTGTGCTGATTCAATCTTGTCACACTCGGTCACGCAAAGTGAGCTGCTGAAGTGTTGATGTCTCAGGTCACCAAATTTGCTTTAGTTGGCAACCGGTCACGCAAGAGTCTCCAAGCAAACACCGTACTCCTTACGCAAGCATATGATTTTCCAACTAATCCAAGAGGTTTTCCTAGCATCCTCACACCCAAAAAATATTTGTACAATAAATCTGGAAAATAATCTTTTAGTTATAATTATGACCGAAAGAAGGAGTACTCTAATTTGAATTTGAGTCTCTTAGATGATTCAAATATTCTCATAATTTACACCATTTGAACTTATATGAAATTAACAAGAAAAAAATTGATTTTAAATCTTAAGTGAAAAATTTGAATTCAAACTTCAATCTCTATAATTGAGTTATGCGCACGAAAATCGAATATATTTAATTTAGAGAGAAAACTCGTTTTAATCTCTCATAAATTTCTAACATGACAATTCAGTTATTGATAAAAATAAAACTCAAATTAGTTCATGACATTTTAATATTGAAGACAATCTAATCTCCAATTCGTTATAACAAAAGACCAATTTATTCATAAAATAAAAATGTAATAGATAAATTTAAATTTTATTTTTATGAGTGATTAAATTTTCCAGTTTGAAATTTGTGAAGGCTAAAATATGATTTTGGTCCCGATAAATGTCTCATTTTGATTTTTGTCCTCGTAAAAAAATGATTTATACTTTTGCAAAATCTCAAAACTTTTAAAATCATGCTCAACTGAAGTTTTTGCCGACATGTTAATTTTTGATGATTTGGGAGATGTTGAGAAGATTTATTTGCTTGTCAAAAAAAAAAAACCTTTTCATTTTTAATTTAAAATTATCATTTTTATATAACTTTTTAATAGAAAGGGGAAAATCTGTTCAATAGAAAGGGGAAAATCTGTTCAATAGAAAGGGGAAAATGTTGAAACTTTTTTGGGTTATATCTATCAATTATCATCTTCATAAATTCATCAACAAAAATTCCAACATCTCCAAAAATTCTTCTTCTATTCTCATATTTGGATTACAATCACTCACTTACATATCATAACTATTTCAACATCATCTTCCAACTCTCAGTACAAAGAAAAGATCAACAGAGTTGAAAAAAAAAATCAGTCGCAAAAAAAAAAAACAGATCGAACACTAAATTTGTGAAAATCCAGCATAGCAAAGGAGAATCGGAATTTAAAAAACTTTAAGCCAAAAGGAGGAAAAATCAAAATTAGAGATGCAAGTTGAGATCTGGGTTCAACCATGGAGGAATAAAAATTAACAGTTTCATAATCTCCCACCAAATAGCTTAAAGAAAAATATAACCAAAACTACATACAAAGTTAAGTTTTATAATTAAAGTCTAAGTAGCCATTCACGTCTCTTATCATTAGACATTGCAATAAACATTTTTCTCCGATTAGGATCCTTAAACTTTTCTAAGGCTTTTCCAAAGATGTCATTTGAAATGTCTCTTATCGCTTCAAGAGCAACCATACACTTAATAAGAGAACAATCTCCTGTTCCACATGAAGAACTAGCCTCCACAATCTTACCCCGTGCTTGAGCCCGTGCTACAGGTGCATCTCTCATCTGATGTGATGTAGACTCTTTCTTGGATGTATGATCTTTTACTTGAATTTTTCGCTTCCCACGACGAATGATGCGCTCCACTTCATGTATATCATTGTCTGAACTATTATTATCAACACGTGCATTATTCGCACCCTCGGTGTTCAAGTTTTGATTATTGAGCTCATTTTCTATATCAGTATTTGGTTGCTCTTGGATAGATGAATGATGTGCTTCAGTTTCATTATTTTTGTTGAATTTGATTTCCACTAACTTATAATGGTCGCACCCTTTCTTTTGAAACTGAGATGCTTTATCACGTGTCTAAAATAATATAAGCGTATCGTCAATACATTAACAATATTGACAAATAAAATTAACGCAAATCTTTAACAAAAAAAGTAACGTAAATCTACTAACAAAACCTATAAAAATTAAACTCATCGTCAGCAAAATGGGATATTTAACAACAAATACAATATTTCTAGATAATTGCTTAAACCTTAAACCTTAAGCAATTATCGTTTCAATGTAATGTATCTTAACTTCCAGTCCTTTGATTCACTAAGAATTTACAATTGAATGCAAGTAGAAAAATGGGGCAGCATGCAGTTGAATTGTTGAAGGACAAGTGTAGATTTTATTATAGATACCTCTTTCATCATTCTGGAACAATTTTCACTTGAGTAAATTGCAGACAAGGGTTCCTACAATAATCTAATATGCAATCTCATCCTCAAATATCACAAAATGGAAATCTCCACATGAAACAACAAATGGCACCCAAAATTTAGAACAGAAACTCAAAGGGAAACCATCAAAATGCATGTAGGGTATGAATGTTACCTTTTCAGCGCGACAAAGATGGAGATTGGAAGGTGCAGCAGGAGCAGCGGCAGAAGCAGACTCAGTAGCAGAAGCAGGTACAACAGACGAGGAGGAAGGTGCGGCAAATTGCGAATGATAGCTGGTGTTTTTCCCACCCTTGATAGATTCTTCAACCTGTATAGTAACAACCAATCACAAACTATTCTAATGGTTGTTTCAATTAAAATTATCAAAGCATTCTAAAAAAATAACCACACTCAGGTCCCACATGGTTTCTAAATAACTACCTTTTTAGGATTAAAATGATTTGGGTAATTTGTTCTAATAGCAACTTTGGCGGACGGCGAGTTTTGTCGCAAGAAGTCAACTATTCCATCAGGTATGGGAGGTGGTTTAAAACCTGCTTTAAATGTCTTTCTTAACTTTGCAGCTTCTTTACGTGACTTGGCGGCTGCTTTATTTAACATGGCCTTTTCTATTAAACGGGATAATCCTCCATTATCAAGTGGTACCAATTCTACTTCCAATGACTTCAAGTTATACAAAGAAGAGAGCTTAACGTTGAATAAATCAGGAACTACAGAGAGAATCTAAGCAACGAGGAATGAGCGTGAATTAGGATTAGTTTTATGCAAGTCAATTGAATTTTAACAAAATTTAAAATAAAATAAAATAAAACAACTTAAGAAGAAAGTAAAAATAAAGCTTGAGAACACGACAAGGTACCTGAAGAGTAGTTGAAGTGACTATCAATGATTCTACACTGACAAGGTCTTGAAACCAGCTTAACAGAACCAACGCACGCTTCGCTGAAACTGCAAAATCTGGTGCAGTGATATTTACTTGTTTAACAGAAGAAAGACCACTCCCATATATTTTCTGATCAAGAGTTTCGGGAAAAGTAAATGTGCACAGACTCGGAGTAGATAGCTCAATTTTGGCAAAGTTAAATAATGAATAATAATAATAATGCAAAGCTAAATTGACAAGTGTCTCACTTGATATGCTGAGGATTTGAGCATCCTTTGTCTTACAATTACGAATGACCAGACTATTCAATTTGGTAAAGGATGAAAAGGGCTCAGCACAGCCGTTTTTATCACCGCAAAAGGTGAAATGTGTTAGGTCTAAGCTGGTCAATAAAGGCAAATTCAAAGATTTTGGAAATAATTTTGTATAACTATTATCAACACCTATAGGGTAAACTGAAAGCTTAAGAGATGTAAGAGCCTGACATTTAGAAACACACCTCAAAATAGGACAAATATCAGCACTGACAATGATTCCTAATTGTTGGACATGGGTATTATGGGAACAAACATAGTTTAAAACATCATTAAGTAGGCGAGGCTCAATAATATCACCACGATGATCAAGATCAAGAGCTTGCAGTGCAACAGAGGTATCACGAAGAGTCAAAATGTTAGACATGAATGTGGCAAATTTCGTGAGAGTACGAAAATCTGTAGAATGCAATATAAGATTGTGAATATGTTTCCAGAGATGTTTCCATCTTGTTGACAATATACAAGTTTGAACAGCCTGTTTGGAATTCAAAGATGACAAAATGCGAAGAAGAACACAATCAGGTAAGTCACTGAGTCTATCTTGATTATGTGCTCTCTTTTCGGGCGGAATCATTGTTACGTTATGAATATGAAATTATATTCTGCAATATAAGGAATAAGAAGCAAATGTGAAATTCTAAAACCTGATTCTAACACCATCATGGTAAGAAAAAAGTCTAAAACCTGATTTTTCATATAAAACATTTTTAGGGGAAAACAAAACTGAGCAATGAACATGTGTTCAAAAGTTTTCTCCTAAAGAAGGACCATTTTTCGATTAAGTCTGTGTTTGGGATTACGTGTATGTTTGGTTCCACTTCTAGAGCAGGCAGAATTGATTCTGGACGTGTAGAATTGATTCTGACTTGTTTGGTTTCTCAAAAGTAGAATTGATTCTGCCTCCAGAATTGATTCAACTTGAAACTAGAAATCGTAGCTTCTGATTTTTGAATTGATTTTTACACTCAAAAGTTTTGTTCGACTCACTTTTAAATGAATATATCCAAACATAAAACACTTTAACTTAAAATCAATTTTGGCCAGAATCAATTTTACAGAATCAATTCTATCAAAATCAATTCTCATCACCGCAGAACCAAACATACACACGTTGGATATATCATAATCACGGTGACTGACCGTGATTTTACAAAAGCTACGGAGTATAGTTTCCGTAAAATCACAGTGAGTCATCAGACATATCCACCGTGATACCAAACACACGCTAATAACAACAAAGCACATGATAGATGAATATACCTTGATGTATTCTGCCCAAATTTCATCATCCGCCCTTATAAAGTCACCGTGATCAAGAATGGACATCACGATAGCATACTGAATGGCTCCTCAATACTGTAAGTTCTGATTATTTGAAAAGTTGGAACGGCTCGCGATCGCAAGAACACGTATGTAATATGTATACTATAGGCTATAATTTCTAGGGTTTGGTTTTTCTAATTTTGAAAGGGAAAGTGTGGTGCGATATGCAGGAAACAAATATTCTTCGCCTTCCAAACACAGAATCTTTGTTTTTTTTTTGTTTGAAGCATAGAATCTTTTACTCCCATTTTTTTTTTTTTTAGTTTTGTTAAAAAAATTCTTGGAACTTATAATATTTCTTGAAATAAAATTCATAATGATATATTTTTTTTTGACAAACATTCATAATGATATATTTAAAAAAATTGTAATGTGATACGTGAACTTTTGAAAATAAAAACAGTGACTAAAATTGAAAATTGAAAATTTGGAGACTACATTTCAAAGGAAAATTTTATAGAACTAAAACTGAAATTTGGTTATTTACGGAGACAAGAAAGATATTTAACCCCTTATTATTAAAAAAATTAATTACTCTTTTATTCCATTAACTTGTATTTGGTTTTGGGGTGATAAAATTATTCATGATATATTAAAGTAAAATAAACATATTTTGTGGTACGAAATTAAAACCTAAAATAAACATAAAGAAGTTAATGTGTAGTTTTGTCTTATTTAAAATTATTTGAAGTAATATGATTAAACTGACCCTCGAACCCGATTAAATTGGTGGTGAAAGTCAGTAAAAATAAAAATAATTTGAAGTAACAATATAATACTATCAAATTTAATTTATGACATAAGTATTAATCAACTTACTCAATAATCTATATGTCTTCACATGCTTTTTAACGTAGATAGAGTGCACTTTCAATTTGCAGAGAATCTTCTAACATATCATGTGGTTTTAGGCCTACTAACACCAATGTGAAGTGGCAATAAATATTCCTTTTGATCTAAAAAAACAAGTTATTTTTTAGATTCATTCAAAAAATTATGTATATAGACAATAATATAAACAAGATACATTAATCTTTGAATGAATTTAAAAAGTAATGTTCTTCTTATATTATATACTAGAGGGAGTAAATTAGTAATGTAGTTGTCTTTTATGGTCCGTTTGGTTTGAGGGAAAGAAATAGAGATGAAAGAGAATTGCGGGAATTTGAACATACATCAGTCGAAGTTCATACATTAGTTTCCGCAAATATGGTGATAAATAAATTAATGTACCTTATAGCGGATAACATTATAGCAAATAAGCTAACTAATTTAATTATTTCACTTTCAAAATATAGTATTTTAAATTTATCTGCTATAAGTTACACTAATTTTTCTGGAAAAATTATAGCGATTTCGTAAAAATATAAACATGCTTTTACTTTGACTTTTATTAGAGACAAATATAGGATTATTTATACTAAGTAAGGGTGATCGTATTCAAACCAATCCAAAAGTGAACCACAAACCGAACCAATCTAAACCGAAAACCGCAATTGGTTTGGATGGCATTTCAATTCTCATGCGCTGACTTCACACATTTTTATAATTTTTTTTTATAAAACATTATTTCATCCGTTCCAAAATATAAGTCGTTTTGACCATATTACACAAATTAAGAAATGTAGTTAATGTTGCATGGAAAAAAGAAATTATGAAATTATGAGTTGGTTTACAAAAATGTCCTTCATTAATGATATGAAAAGGATAAATTAAAGAATTGAAAGAAGAGAGAGTAATAAATAGTTAATGGTATACAGTAAAAATAGCATTAAATGTTTCATTGGTATCGTAAACCGACTTATAATTTGGAACAATTTTTTTTCTAAAACGACTTATATTTTAGAACAGAAGAGGTACTATTTAAAGGCTTAAAGAGTACCCATATAACACCATTTAGCATTTGTCTTTTTTTATATATAATTTTAGAAAGATATGTGGTAGTTGCATTTCATTTATCACTGCATTGAATATTGAAATTGCCTGCAAAAAAGAAAGTCTATGCATAGTAGTTAGGCTGATTGATAAGTACAATATACGCTACATTGTATAGCTACTAACTATCCTCCTATGCAATGTAGATGTGCATTGAACTATGAGATTGTCTCAAAAAAATAAAATTATACTGATAAAGCATACTGTAGTACTTTCTCTTTCTTTTTTTTTTTCAAACGCCACTTGCTTTGGATTAAGCATACTGATTATGGACAATGCTAATCAAATATTAAGAGATTACTCCATCCGCGTAAACAAAAAATACTGCATTCAATTTTATTCATCTTTACACAAAATAATTATTTATCTCAAATGAATGAGTTAAAATATTATCATCACAAGCAAATTAGTTTTTGTTTGGAACTAGAGGTGGGAATAGGCCAGACCGGCCTACGAGGCCTTAAAGCCTAACTTACATAAGCTCAGGCCGACCTATTTCTTTAAATAGAACAGGCCAAAGCTTTTTTATAAGCCTATTTAGTTAAATAGGCCAGGCTGCAGGCCATTAAAAAAGCCTTTTATGCTACTAGGCCGGCCTATTTAAGTTAATATGGATAATATTTTTAATACTATTATTATTTATATATTAAAATTTGTACTTTGATTAAATTATATAATTATTAACCTTTTCAGTAATTTAAGTTTATTAATCTACATTAGTTTTTCATATATATATAAATGTATTATTATAAACTAGAATTGAAATATGATGACATATATAGTCAAATTCTCTAAAATATCATGTCAAATATCAAAAGACGTTGGTTTATTAGTTCATAAGTATTTTTAAAAATAAATATAATTATTTATTAAATATGTTCAAATGAAATAGGCTATTAAACAGGCTAACAGGCCACATCAGACTTTCAAAAGGTCAGGCTCAGGCCTAAAAGATAAGCCTATGACAGGCCACAGGCCAGCCTCAGGGCTTCAATTTTTTGACAGGCCAAGCTCAGGCATGACAAAGCCTAGCTCGGCCTAGCCTATTCCCACCTCTATTTGGAACTAACACGAAATTAATTTAAACATAGAGTTAATGTTTCTCATTGATACATAAAATGAGAATTTAAATTGTTTTAATAAAAATTTATATGTGTAAATGAGAAG
Organism: Trifolium repens; assembly: GCA_030408175.1. Lineage (NCBI taxonomy): Eukaryota > Viridiplantae > Streptophyta > Magnoliopsida > Fabales > Fabaceae > Trifolium > Trifolium repens. Next base: position 10,268,985 of record CP125845.1, read on the forward strand.
TAAGAATAATCCCAAAGTTATAGAAAAAAGTTCAACTGATTTTTTTTTTCTTCATTATTATACAAAATAAATAATTGTCCCAAATGACTTAGATAAAATATCGCCATCCCAATTAAAATAGTTTTTGTTTGGAACTAATACGAGACTAATCCAAACATAGAGCTAATGTTTCTCATTGATGCATAAAATGATAATTTAATTGTTTTGATAAAAATTCGTAAGTAAAATGAGAAGTAAGAATAATCTTAAAGTTATTGAAAAAATTCATCAGAAACATTATTATACAAAATAAATAATTGTCCCAAATGAATTAGTTAAAATATCGCCATCATAAATAAATTAGTTTTTGCTTGAAACTAACACGAGACTAATCTAAACCTAGAGCTAATGTTTCTCATTGATGCATAAAATGGAAACTTAATTGTTTTGATAGAAATTCGTATGTGTAAATGAGAAGTAAGAATAATCTCAAAGTTATTGAAAAAGTCCAACGGAAACAAGTATTCATTAATATAAGAAATAAATAATTTTCTCAAATGAATAAGTTAAAATATTATCATCAAAAGTAAATTATTTTATGTTTGGAACCAACTAGAGACTAATCCAAACGTGGAGCTAATGTTTCTCATTGATGCATAAAATAAGAACTTATTCTGTCAGTTTAGTCACATGCGACAGACAATTTGCATATGTTGACAAACACGTTGACATTTCGACACATGTCCAATTGAAACGGTGTTAATAACAAAACTGACTGAACAAACCAACTTATGCAAACGGTGGAAATGTAAGGACCAAATAGAAACTTTTTAAACGTAAAGGACAAAATTAAAACCTAAAATAAACATAAAGAAGCAAATGTGTAGTTCAGTCTTATTTACAATTATTTGAAGTAATCAGATTAAATTGACTCCCGAACCATATTAAACTGGCGGTGAAAGCCAATAAAAAAAAATCTGAAGTAACAATATAATACTATCAAATTTTTTGACATAAGTGCTATTCATCTTATTCTTACTCAATAATCTATTCCTTCGCGTGCTTTTTAACATAAATAGAGTACACTTTCAATTGGCAGAGAATCTTCTAACATATATCATGTGCTCATAAAAAATTCCAAAATATCCACGGCACAAGTTGTCGCTGATAAGAATTTTAAAATAGTTTTTATATATGGGACATTTATTCAAATAATTTGTTAATGTATCTTTAAAAATCAGGGACACAATTATACGAGTCTATAGAACAGATCCCGTTAATATATAAAATACGAGACATCTACGCATGGGAGATCCTGTTCATAAATATTCATCTTTACCCAAAATAAACATTTGTCCCAAATAAATTATTTTTTTTACACAACCCAAATAAATTAGTTAAAATATTGTCATCACGAGTAAATTAGTTTTTGCTTGGAATCAACACGTGACTAATCCAAACATAGAGCTAATGTTTTCTCATTGATGCATAAAACTGAGAAGTAATTATTTTCATAAAAATCGTATGTGTAAATGAAACGTAAGAATAGTCCTAAAATTATTGGAAAAAAAAATTCACCCCAAGTATTTATTTTTCCGTGAAATAAATATTTCTACCAAATCACTTGGTTAAAAGATCATCATGTGTAAATTAGGTTTTGTTTGGTACCAACACGAGACAAATCCAAATATTGAATTAATGTTTCTCATTGATGCATAAATTTAGGAGTAATTAGTTTTTTCTTCTTTTCTAAAAATATGTATGTGTAAATGAAATGTAAGAATGGTCCCAAAGTCATTGAAAGAAGTCACGGGAAACAAATATTCATCTTTACACAAAATAAATATTTGTTCCAAATGAATTAGTTAAAATACTGTCATCACAAGTAAATTTATTTTTGTTTGGAACCAACACGAGACTAATGCAACTATTGAACTAATGTTTTTTATTGATGAATAAAATGAGAAGTATTTGCTTTATAAAAATCCGTTTGTGTATTTGAAAAGTAAGAAAAGTCACAAAGTTATTTAAAAAATTCACGGGAAATAAGTATTCATCTTTACACAATAGATATTTGGCCAAATACTTTTTTATCTTTATCACAGCACCTCTCCAATGCAACACCCCCATGAACCAACGACCCCGACGAAATCAAACGTGCGGAATGCGCGTCCGTGCGTATGCACCCCCATATTAAGAACAAAATTTAATTATATTTACACGGGAGACCAAGTTGTTGGTGTTTGAAAAGTTAAATAATTACTATACACGTGGAATAAGTTATTGTTGATTAAAAGTTTAAATTAATTGTTTTACACGTGTCTAAATCCTTGAAATTGAAACTTTTAAATTAACTATTATACATGTGGAATAAGTTGTTGTTGATGAAATTTTTTAATTAACAATTATATATGAAGAACAAATCGTTGTTGATGAAATTTTTTTATTAACTATATTATATACGGGGAACAAGTTGCTGCAGAAAAAATTTAATTAACTATAATACATTAAGAACAAAATTTAATTATATTTTTTTTATTAACTATATTATATACGGGGAACAAGTTGCTGCTGAAAAAATTTAATTAACTATAATACATTAAGAACAAAATTTAATTATATTTATACGGGAGACCAAGTTGTTGGTGTTTGAAAAGTTAAATAACTACTATAAAAGTGGAATAAGTTATTGTTGATTAAAAGTTTAAATTAATTGTTTTACACGGGCATAAATCCTTGAATTGAAACTTTTAAATTAACTATTATACATGTGGAATAAGTTGTTACTGATGAAATTTTTTAATTAACAATTATTTATGAAGAACAAATCATTGTTGATGAATTTTTTTTTATTAACTATATTATATACGGAGAACAAATTGTTGCTGAAAAAATTTAATTAACTATAATACATTAAGAACAAAATTTAATTATATATTAATTTTTTTTCTCTCACCAAACATTTTTTTTCGGTATCACACGAACAATTTCGACCCAACACACCCCCCCCCCCCCCAACACACACACACACAAACCAACGACCCCACGAAATAGAACGCGCAGAACACGCGTCCCGTGCATATGCCACCAAAATTATTGATTACGACAACCCTCTACGTGTTATTTACTTATTATGTATTGTTTTTAAAATTATGTCTTTCTATTTTCGTGTTTATTTAATTGTGTATTTAATTCTGCTTTGTTCTTATCTGTTTTTCAAATTTCGTATAATGTTATTCTGTCGAATCTTAATATATGTTTTGTACTGTAAACCATGTACTTTCCATTTATCTTAATATATGTTCCGAAAAAAATTTGCATGCTGGAAGCTAATTTAGTATAAAACGATATTGGAAGATTGGTGTACCTCAAATCTTTTAAAAAAATTATATTAACTGCAAACGGAATACTTTCAACACAACATGAACGATATATATAATTTTTTCAAACCATACAACACATTTATCACAATTTTTTTTAAATAAAATAAAAAATTATTATTTCATTCATTACACTTATAATAATAATATTACTTTTTATTCAACTGCATAGACTGACTTACTTAAAATAAAAACCATATTTCGAAACAATTGCACTTTCGTATGCCAAATAAGTTTAATATAACGCGCCGAAGGCGCGTCACGCGTACGCTACCAAACAAAATAACGCGCCGAAGACGCGAAGGCAATAAGGCGCCGTAGGCGCAAAGGCAATAAGGCGCCGAAGGCGCCGTCCCGTGCGTATGCACGGGTATATATCTAGTTTTGTTAAAAAAAATCTTGGAACTTATAATATTTCTTGAAATAAAATTCATAATGATATATATTTTTTTTTGACAAACATTCATAATGATATATTTAAAAAAATTGTAATGTGATACGTGAACTTTTGAAAATAAAAACAGTGACTAAAATTGAAAATTGAAAATTTGGAGACTACATTTCAAAGGAAAATTTTATAGAACTAAAACTGAAATTTGGTTATTTACGGAGACAAGAAAGATATTTAACCCCTTATTATTAAAAAAATGAATTACTCTTTTATTCCATTAACTTGTATTTGGTTTTGGGGTGATAAAATTATTCATGATATATTAAAGTAAAAGTGATTCTTATTGATACAAATTGTTTAGATAATTTGAATCAAAATTATTTTTACATGTATAATTACAAAATAGGTTTTAATATAAATATGATGGCAAAACATTTTTGGAGATGATGGGGACTTAGAAATAAAAACTTAAGTAATATAATATAGAAATTAAAAACGAAAATTTGTTTACAACTAGAAAGCCATTAGAATATACCCATGGTTCCAATGCACCCTTTTTGGTTTAATATACCCTCTTCCATTGAATCTTTTTGTCCTAATAGTAAATATTTACAACATATGTGTTCCCACAACCTGTTGACAATGGTGAATAATTAGTTCTCTAATCACATGTGAATAGAGAAATCTTGAAAGTATTTAAACTACGTTGTTTATCAAGAATAGCATAGAAAGTAGTATGAACCTGCGATCCGATTCGAAACGGATATAATTGATAACACATTGAAGCATCTGATTGAATGCGGGTTGGATCTCAGGTCAAAACTTGCGAAAAATCAGGCATGAACGGTTGTATGCGGGTAGGTGCAGGTCTCTAAAATTCTACTTGTTTGTAATCGAAACCGAACGAACATTAAGATGCAAATTAATTTCTCTCTCTCTCTCTCTCTCAATCTCGTATACTCTTTGTTTTTTTTTTTGTTTTTTTTTATTTTACCCATCTTTGATATAGAAGAGAAATATTATTTTTACTAGATTATAATATGTTGACGAAGGAGGTGCGAAATTTATATTTATACCTCTCTTCTACTCAATCTAGTTTAATAAAATTTAAAAAGATAAAAAATAGTATAATAAAATAAGGGCAGAATGAGAAAATTTTAAAATACGTAGGGGTAAAGGGTTAAATGTAGGGGTAGACAAAAAAATCTTCCTCTTCTATATCAAAGATGGGTAATCTAGTAAACATATTCGGAAATTTTTTTTTCTACCCCTACAATTATCACTTTACCCCAACATTATTTTAAATATTCCTATTTTACCCTTGTTTAATTTTAATATATTTTATTAGTTTTTATTTTGTCTTATTATAACTGCTCCGATACACTGTTCACCCACCAAAAAACTGTTCCGGTAAGTACATAAGTATCCCGGTATTTAATTTCCACCGGTACACTTTTCCCAAGTGTACCGGTATGTATTTTCGCGGAAAAAATTTTATACGTTATCGGTACACTTGTTTAAAAGTGTACCGGTATGTTTTTACTGGGGAAAAAAATTTATATGTTACCGGTACACTTGTTTGAAGTGGACCGGTATAGAAAATTATTTCCAGCCATACCGGTACACTTTTAAAAAGTGTACCGGTTTCAGAAAAAATATAGAGTGTACCGGTATTGTATTAAAGTGTACCGGTTTGTAATGACAGTTTTGATAATTTCATTTTTTTTCTTTTATTTTTAAACAGATATGGCTCAAACCGGCAATGCAGATCAAATGTTGGTAGATACTACAGATATTTTTACAACAGATGAAAAATTTAATACACGAGATGCCGTTCTCGAATGGGCTCGAAAGGTTGGAGATGCCAATAAAGTCAGTATTATTATTACAAGGTCAGATACAAAGAACAGTCTAAGAGGACGAAATGACAAGTTGATTTTGGGTTGTGATAAAAGTGGAAAATATGACTCTTCAGGAAGTTCAACAACAAGTGCATCAAAAAAGTGTAATTGTCCATTCAAAATTAGAGCCACACCTTCAACAGATGGTTCAGGATGGAAAGTTCATGTTCGATGTGGAGTTCACAACCACGGGCTACCTGATCAGTATGCAGGCCATCCTCGAAAGGCGCGTTTAACCGCAGATGAAACTAAACGTGTTGAAGATTTGATAAAGTGTAAAGTGGCACCAAGGAATATTGTTTTAGATCTGAAGAGACAAAATCCAGAATCTGTTGTTGATGCTAAAATAATATATAGGAAAAGAAACATGTTACAAAAACAAGAAAGAGGTCATAGTACAGAGATGCAACACTTGCTACAATGGTTAGATGATGCAAAATATGTCACCTGGAATAGAAGAAAAGATGATGGGTCTGATGTTTTGAATGATATTTTTTGGGCACATCCAGAATCAATCAAGTTGCTGAACTTGTTTCCTATTGTTTTGGTTATGGACTGCACATACAAAACGAATAAATACAGACAACCATTACTTCAAATTATTGGTATAACGTCAACTGATTTGACATTTGCTGTTGGATTTTCTTATATGGAATCCGAGAAAACGGACAATTATCGTTGGGCATTAGATAAGCTGAAAGAATTGTTTAGTAAGCAAGATATATTTCCGCAAGTAATTTTGACTGACAGGGAGCTTGCTTTGATGAATGCAATTGAAATTGTATTTCCACATTCTGTTAACATGCTTTGTACGTGGCACATAAATAAAAATGTCAATGCGAGAATGGCTGTACATGTACCTAAGGATATGCGAGAGTTACTGCAAAATTTGTGGTATAATATTGTATCCAGTCAAAATGAGGTGGAGTTTCAGCAGCAGTTGAATGAACTTGACCAAGCTTGTGTTAATTCAAGCAAGTTTGTTGACTACATCAATAACATCTGGTTGACACCTCACAAAGAAAGATTTGTGCATGCATGGACCAATAAAGTAATGCATTTAGGAAACACAACGACTAATAGGTATGATTATGTATATTTCTATATAGTGTAATTTTTTTTTATTTTTTTTTGCGTTTAAATGACTTTTTTGTGAAATGTAATATTTAGAGTTGAGTCTGCACATTGGAAACTGAAGCAGATGTTGGAAAACAGCAAAGGTGACTTATACAAGTGTTTAACATCCATGAATGACAATATAATTCTACAAATTGGTTCAATTAAGGCATCATTTCAAAAAAGTTTTTACTACACCGAGCACCTACACAGCAGTCCATTTTTTAGCAATTTAAGAAGTTTTGTCTCTAGGGAGGCTATGACACTAATTTCTAAAGAGTTTGAGAAAGTTGGCATTGTTGGAACCGATAAGAACATTTGTGGTTGTACACTTAGGTCAACATGTGGGTTGCCTTGTGCATGTGAATTGGGTAGGTATACATTGAGCGGTGTTCCGATACCATTAGATTCAGTTCATGGTCATTGGAAGATATTAACTATGGAAGGACCACTAGAGGATGACACAGAGGATGGATATGAGTTAGACATGAGTCATGCAATTGATGCTTTATGGAGTCGATTTCGGTCACTAGATATTGTTGGTAAAAGAGTGCTAAAGGGTAAAGTGTTTGAACTTGCTTATCCAACTACAAGTTCGTTGAGTCCACCACCTGAACAAATAAAAACAAGAGGAGGAGTGAAGAAAAACGATAGAGGCAAAGCACCAAAGGGTTATGATGTGTATCGTGAACCGTCGTACTTTGAGCATGTAGAAAGAGAAACTACTGATTCACAGGGTTCATCGAAGAAGGTGTGTACACAACCATCTCAGTCATCTCAGAAGCAGCAACGAATGTCATCTCAGAATCAACAATCTCAATCATCTCAGAAGCAACTATCTCAGCCATCTAAAAAGCAACAATATCAGACATCTAAAAAGTTGATATCTCAGAAGTATTTGGTGCAATTTCCAAAACATATTATTCCACATATTATTGATGTTATTGAAATCGTTGGAGATGGAAATTGTGGTTTCAGAGCTATTGCATCTTTACTTGGTTACACAGAGGATGGTTGGCCCATGGTACGCCGAGAGTTAGACAATGAGCTAAGAAGTAATATCAGTTTGTATGAGAAGTTATTCGGTCAAAATATACAACACGTGAGAGATTCGTTGCAGATATCTGGATTAGGCGACCAGTTAAAAGATAAATGGTTCACCATACCTGCCATGGGTTACCTGGTAGCAAATAGGTATAATGTCATTTTGGTCACGTTGGGTAAACCTAGCAAGACTTTCTTTCCTATGATGACTTCATATTCCGCTTCAGCAAGGTTTTTTTGCATCGGTTATGTAGGTGGAAATCATTGGGTTCAGGTAAATATGAATTAAAACTAAAAATATTTTATCTTTAGAAATCTGTGGTTATTTTTATTCTATACAAACTTAAACCTATTATTTTGTGATATCCAGGTAAACATGAAACAAGGGTTTCCGTTGCCCGAGGTGATGCCTGAATGGAATAAATATTGTTCATCTGAAGCATCATCTTGGATTTCAAACTTAAATGGACGCCTACAATACTGGCAACTTTTAAATCCTCCAGTGATACCTCCTGTTGATCCTGTTAATGTTCATGATGGTTAATTTTTAACGTTAAACATTTAAATTTATTACTTTTATGTCAGATTGCTTATTTTATGTCAAACATTGAAATTTATTACTTTTAATTGTTTATTTTATGTCAGATTGCTTATTTTATGTCAAACATTGAAATTTATTAGTTTTAATTGTTTATTTTATGTCAGATTGCTTATTTTATGTAAAACATCTAACCAAGTAAGTGCATCAAAATTCATAAAAAAAGTGCATCAAAATACATAAAATAAGTGTTCAAAAGTAACAGTACATATGCCAAAATCAAATGACAAACAAAGTGTGCTAGTCTATATCCGCACCATCTGCACCACGAGCAAGGTCATATGCCAAATAAAGATCATGAAACGCCTCATCACGTCTATCAGCGTCTATCTGAGTGATAAATCTGTGTAGCGCGGAACTAATCATATCAAGCCGTCCCTGATCGCCTTGTTGTGCCTCTGCTGCTACCGGATCATCTTGTTGTGGTGCATGGTGTGGAGCTGGTGCTGCATACTGTGGACCTGGTGGTGCTCCATGTGGTCCATCAACAGGGCGACAGACTCTAGGATGTGATACGGTATAGAACCACGGCAGGTAATCATCTGTAGCCTCACCATCATATGCCACTGGACGTGTCAACAGAAGTATGCGATCAACAGAAACGTCATAACTGATCCAGTCACTATCAATATCAGCAATGGCAGGAGCTCCAGGTGGTGGTGGTGGTATACACTGTAAGTATCCAAACTGCCTAAAACATCTCTCAGGCAAGTAAGGAACTACTGCGCACCCACGCAGATAGCCACTATACATAGTGTGTAGATCAAATGGGATGCTACCTCTATGACTTTCAAACGGGCGCCAAATCACATCAGAAGGCGTGAGTGCATCCATGATGGATCGATAGTCCGGTAGCTTCATCTTCCCCTGCTTATATATCCAACACATAGCATAAGGGTAACCAGGTTCATCACAATTAAGTCCGCTACGCGCATCTGCCCGCCTACCAAGGCTAGGAAAATACTCGTGAATCCAACACTGTTACAAAAAAAAAGTCGTTAAAAATATGTCAACACAACGAAAATAAATAAATTTAAAACTTTAATATTATAAAAGAAAAACATAATAATTACATTCTAAACATGTACGTTCCCTCCTAAAAATATTCATATTTAAATAACATATACAGTACCGAAAAACAAATGTTACCTGTAAAAGTGTCGCATATCCTGCCAGAGCCTTTGTAGAAAACATGGAAGCATCATTCAAATTATCGTACAAACAAACCAAAGCAGCGCTGGCCCAAGAAAATGTATGCAATGTACCCAAATCTCTAAACATGGGTAACCATTTTGCATCCACGCGAGTGTAGCTCTTGTCTGCAAAAATAGTGCATCCAACTAACATCAACATATATGCCCTGGCAGCACAATCAAATCTCCGGTAGATATTAACATTCCTCTGGTAACAGTGATACAACCATTGTTGACTAAAATATCCACCTCTCTGTTGTGCAGTCTCCTCCAATGCAGACTCATAAGTGACCCCCAACAACTCAGCTGCAAGTGCCGCAGCTTCTTCCATCGTAAATGATCTAGGAGTAAATAAACGACCTCTAACGGGCAGATGCAACAGACATGCCACATCGTCCAGTGTAATCGTCATTTCACCAAACGGCATGTGAAATGACGATGTCTCAGGGTACCACCTCTTCACAAATGCTGACAAAAGCGAGGGATCACACTTTTTCAAACTAGTCCGCTCAAGCCAGCACAATCCAGTATTATTCAACCACCTCTGAATAATAACTGGATGTTCATCAGGAACCCAGTTTTTCACCTTCTCTCCTAAAGATGCTATCCTTAATCCTGGTTTATCTCTGTCAAGACGTTCCTACATATATTTAAAAGAAAACATTATCAATAATATGTCAACACTAAAATTGTTCAAATGCAATAGAAATCATCTAATTTATATAGAGGTATATATGATAGCTCAACGATATAACTTAATAAATAACAACAAAACAGACAATTGGTTACCTGACCAAGCCATATATAACGCGACACGTGATGTTCGTATCGTGTCAGCAGACTAACATCAATCGGTCCACCAGGCCATCCCACAGGCTGCTGCTCCTGACGCTCACGATGATCTTCACGGTTGGACTGCCGGTGAATAGCTCTACCATCTCGTCCTCTGATACGCACCACTGAAAAAATAAAGTTAATTATTAATTACCTATAAAAAAAATCTGCTAAAAAAAAGAACATTTTAGCTAGGAAAAAAAAATTGCTACGGAAAATTGCTACGAACTGTACCGGTACACTTGTTCAAAAGTGTACCGGTATGAATATTGATACCGGTACACTTGTTCAAAAGTGTACCGGTATCAATATTCATACCGGTACACTTTTGAACAAGTGTACCGGTATAAATATTCATACCGGTACACTCGTTCAAAAGTGTACCAGTACCTATATTTCAAACCGGTGTACTTCGACGAAAGTGGACCGGTAAACATACTTTTTCGCTTTTCTCTCTACACACCGGTACACTTCTTTTACCCAATGAGTGAAAATGAATTTTTTTTTACTCTTTTACATTATATATGAGGTCATTTTAGTCATTTCACATATAAATGTTGGGGTAAAGTGATAATTGTAGGGGTAGAAAAATAAATTTCCAACATATTCTTACTAGATTTTTATCGGTTTTGTAATTTTCGGCCCGAACTTGACCGATGGCCGGACCTAATAGAAAGTGCTATTTTATCATGACTGGATTTCAAAGCTTAAATAAATTATGTTTTTAACCAAGGGGATGAGAGGAACTTTTATATATATGTGTTTTAGAGGGAGAGACTTTAATGGAAAGAAAGTGTAATTTTACTTATTTTTTTCACCCTTATAAACAAAATGTACTCTTTAGTACAACATGTATCACAAAAACCATCAACTATCAGGATCAGAAAACAAATCTATACTAAAAATCCAAGCCATCCAATAAACAATTTCTGTAGCAACTAAATGATTCAATAAGACAAGCACACGCACAGTTAGCAGAGTATGAGATTTGTGCATATGCAATTAAAGTTTTATGCTTAAAGTCTAAGTAGCCATCCACGTCTCCTATCATTAGACATGGCGATAAACATTTCCCTCCAATCAGGATCCTTAAACATTTTCAGGGCTTTCCCAAAGATGTCATCTGAAATGTCTCTTATCTCTTCAAGAGCAACCACACACTTAGTAAGAGAACAATCTTCAGTTACATGTGAAGAACTAGCCTCCACAATCTTAGCCCGTGCTACAAGTGCATCTCCCATCCGATTTGGTGTAGACTGTGTCCTGGGTGTATGATATTTTACTTGAATTTCTTGGTTCCCTCTACGAATGATGCACTCCACTTGTATATCATTGCCTGAACTATCATTATCGCCACATGCATTGTTCGTACTTTCAGTGTTCAAGTGTTGATTATTGAGTTCATTTTCAATATTTGTATTTGGTTGGTTTTGGATAGATGAATAATGAAGTACTTCAGTTCCATTATTTTTGTTGAATATTATTTCCAACAACTTATAATGGTCGCACCCTTTCTTTTGAAACTGAGATGCTTTATCATGTGCCTAAAATAATATAAGCATATCAAAATACATAAATTATACATTGACAATATTGAAAAATAAAATTAACGTAATTCTACTAACAAAACCTATAAAAATGAAACCATACCTTAAGATAATTTTGCCAGACCTCTTCACTTGCAGTAACAGTGTTGGTTTCTGCATTCCACCTAAATCCAGTGTTTTGCAAAAGCGAATAGAACTCAAGAAACATGGCTCGTAGCCTATGAAATTTTGCCTCTAGTTGTTCCTTTTCATAGGAGCAATTAGTGATGGAATTCAACCTAGTAGTCATCGAGGTCCATGTTTCAGTATAAAACACGCCATTTGTCATATTTCCTTTTGTAACTTCATCAACCATAATGTCAATGAAAGCTTTAGTTACCAAGTCAGGCCAAAGCGTTGAGTCATCATTGTCAATATTAGTTGTCATCTATCATAAAAACAAGCGTTCCAATTAGAGCAGTGTAACAGATGTAATGAGACACAACCTGGAAGCAGCCATGATAATAGAGGAAACCAAATCCTATATCAATTTAGTTCTTATTAAGTTATTATATCGAGTCTAACTAATATTTACAAACTCGGCTTGTAAGGTGAGGGATGTATCTCTTTATAAACTCTTATTAGGCCTTATATATATTTTCTATGTGGGACTTTGGTTTTTCCCAATAATATATCATTAAGTCATCAACGATGTAATGTTTATTACTTATAACAACATCAACGAGCAAATCATGTCCTATATCAATTTAGTTCACTTCAAAATAAGTGCTATCAATCAACAATATGAATAACGAAGTAATGTTTATTATATAACAACAATTAACAATAGATTCCTGTCAATATCAGCACAATGTTCCAGGACAAGAATACACTCACCATTCCTCAACAATATGTGATATCTAACAAAAAAATACATTGTTTCTAGATAGTTGCATAAGCATATCATAACTTCCAGTCCTTTGATTCTTAACTCCCAGCTAAAAATTTACAATTGAAAGCATGTGGAAAAAAGGGGCAGCATGCAGTAGAACTGTTGAAGGACACATGAAGATTTTATTATAGATACCTCTTTCTGTATTTCATCATTCTTGAACAATTTATACTTGAGTAAATTGCGGAAAAGGGTTCCTACAATAATCTAATATGCAATCTCATCCTCAAATATCATAAAATATAACTCTCCACATGAAACACCAAATGACATCCAAAATTTTAGAACATAACTCAAAGGGGATCCATCAAGATGCATGTAGGGTGTGGTGTGGATGTTACCTTTTCAGTGTGACAAAGATGAAGATTAGGAGGTGCATTAGAGGCAGGTGCGGTAGCAGAAGCAGACTCAGCAGCAGAAGCTGGTAGAGCAGAGGAGGCGGTAGGCGTGGCAAATTGCGAATGATAGCTGGTGTTCTTCTCGCCCTTTATAGATTCTTCCACCTGTATAGTAACAATCAATCACAAATTCTTATAGTTGTTTCATTTGAAACGTCTAAGGTAAGATTCTAAGAAAAATACGACACCCAGATCCCTTATGGTTTCTAAATATCTACCTGCTTTAGATTAAAACGACTAGGGTACTTTGTTATGATGTTAACTTCCGTCGATGGCGAGTTTTGTCGCAAGAAGTCAATTATTCCATCAGGTATGGGAGGTGGTTTCGAACCTGCTTTATATGCCTTTCTTAACTTTGCAGCTTCTTGACGTGACTTGGCAGCCGCTTTCTTTAACATTTCCTTTTCCATTAAACTTGGTAATCCTCCTCCATAAGCATATGGTATCAATTCTACTTTCAAAGACTTCATGTTACACAGAGAAGACAACTTAACCTTGAATAAATCTGGAACTAAGGAGAGAATCTAGGCATTGAGGAATGAGCGTGAATTAGGATTAGTTTTATGCAATCAATTGAATTTTAACAAATTTTTTTAAAGCATCAAGAAGAAACTATAAATAAAGCATGAAAACATGACAAGGTACCTGAAGAGTAATTGAAGTGACTGTCAATGATTCTACATTGGCAAGGTCTTGCAGCCAGCTTAATAGAACCAAAGCACGCTCCCTTAAAGCTCCAAAAGTAGGAGCAGATTCTTGAGCATTGATATTTACTTGTTTAACAGAAGAAAGACCACTCCCGCATATTTTCTGATTAGTGTTTTTGGGAAAGGTAAATGTACAAAGACTTGGAGTAGATAGCTCGACTTCGGCAAAGTTAGATGAATAATCATACTTGGAATAATCATACATAGATAAATTGACAAGTGTCTCACTTGATATTCTAAGGATTTGAGCATCCTTTACCCTACAACTACGAATGACTAGACTATTCAACTTGGTAAAGGCGGAAAAGGGCTCAGCACAACCGTTTTCACCACCACAAAAGGTGAAATTTGTTAGATCTAAGCTGGTCAATAAAGGCAAATTCAAAGATTTTGGAAATGTTTCTGTATAATTCTCCTTACCAATAGAGTTACGTGGAGGCGGGTAAAGTGAAAGCTTAAGAGATGTAAGAGCCTGACATGAAGAAACATGACTTATAATGAGACCAAGGTTATCGCTACGAGATGTAAGATCCCAAGCCCGACATGAAGAATCCCAACTCATAATGAAAGGAGTATCAAGAGAGATTCTTACTTCCTGGAGGTGGGTATTATGGGAGGAAATGTAGTTTAAAATATTTTTAAGGAGTTGAGGCTCAATATCACCACAATGATGAAGATCAAGAAGTACAGTCGAGGTATCACCACGAAGCGTCAAAATCTTAGACACAAATATGGCAAATTTCTTGAGAGTAGAAAAATCTGTGGAATGCAATATCAGAGTATGAATACGTTTCCAAAGATACTTCCATCTTGTTGACAAAACACAAGTCTGAACGGCGTGTTTGGAATTAAAAAATGACAAAATGTGAAGAAGAACACAATCAGGTAAGTTACTGAGTCTGTCTTGATTCTCTTCATTATCATGTCTTGGTTTCTTCTCGGGCGGAATCATTATTACCTCATCGATTGATTTAGACATTACTCGGTAAAGTCCGTAAGTACCTAAGCAACCGCAAAATATGGAATTATATTCTACATTATAACAGAACAAGAAGCATTATAAGTCCAAATAAAGTAGTATTGGATTGCAATGAAAAACAACTAGGACAAAATGATTTATGATTATAAATGGTTGAGTAAGTATTATTAAATCTCATTCTCAGGCGGATAATGATTTAGGGAGGAAAATAAAAAATGAAATACCTGGCAGTGGCGATTGAGTTGTAATTTTTTTTTTAATATTTGAGAATTGGAGTGATGATCTGTCAGCAGAAGAGGTAGATTGGAACGCTGCCACTAAGGTTCATGAAATGGATGGCAAGAACATGCAATTAACAAAAGATTCCTATCAATATCAGCACAATGTTCCAGTACACGCATACACCCACTGTTCCTCAACAATATGTGATATCTAACAAAATAATACAATGTTTCTAGAGAGTTGCATAAGCATATAATAACATCCAGTCCTTTGATTCTTAACTTCCAGCTAAAAATTTACAATTGAAAGCAAGTGGAAAAAAGGCGCAGCGTAGAACTGAACTGTTGAAGGACACATGAAGATTTTATTATAGATACCTCTTTCATCATTCTTGAACAATTTATACTTGAGTAAATTGCAGACAAGGGTTCCTACAATAATCTAATATGCAATCTCATCCTCAAATATAACAAAATGTAACTCTCCACATGAAACACCAAATGACATCCAAAAGTTTAGAACATAAACTCAAAGGGGATCGATCAAGATGCATCTAAGGTGTGGTGTGGATGTTACCTTTTCAGTGTGACAAATATGAAGATTAGGAGGTGCAGTAGAGGCAGGTGCGGTAGCAGAAGCAGACTCAGCAGCAGAACCTGGTACAACAGAGGAGGCGGCAGGCGTGGGAAATTGCGAATGATAGCTGGTGTTCTTCCAGCCCTTCATAGATTCTTCCACCTGTATAGTAACAATCAATCACAAATTCTTATTGTTGTTTCATTTGAAACGTCTAAGGTAAGATTCTAAAAAAATACCTACTCAGATCCCTTATGGTTTCTAAATATCTACCTGCTTAAGATTAAAAAGACTTGGGTACTTTGTTATGATGTTAACTTCTGTTGATGGTGAGTTTTGTCGCAAGAAGTCAATTATTCCATCATGTATGGGAGGTGGTTTCAAACCTTCTTTAAATGCCTTTCTTAACTTCGCAGCTTCTTGACGTGACTTGGCAGCTGCTTTCTTTAACATTTCCTTTTCCATTAAAAGGGGTAATCCTCCTCCATAAGCATATGGTATCAATTCTACTTTCAAAGACTTCATGTTACACAGAGAAGAGAACTTAACCTTGAATAAATCTGGAACTAAGGAGAGAATCTGGGCATTGAGGAATGAGCGTGAATTAGGATTAGTTTTATGCAATCAATTGAATTTTAACAAAAAAATTTAATGCATCAAGAAGAAAGTATAAATAAAGCATGAAAACCTGACAAGGCACCTGAAGAGTAATTGAAGTGACTGTTAATGATTCTACATTGGCAAGGTCTTGCAGCCAGCTTAATAGAATCAAAGCACGCTCCATGTAAACTGCAGTAGTAGGTGCAGATTCTTCAGCATTTATATTTACTTGTTTAACAGAAGAAAGACCACTCCCGCATTTTTCTGATCAGTACTTTTGGGAAAGGTAAATGTACAAAGACTTGGAGTAGATAGCTCGACTTTGGATAAATCAGATGAATAATCATACATAGATAAACTGACAAGTGTCTCACTTGATATTCTAAGGATTTGAGCATCCTTTACCTTACAACTACGAATGACTAGACTATTCAACTTGGTAAAAGCGGAAAAGGGCTCAGCACAACCGTTTTCACCACCGCAAAAGGTGAAATTTGTTAGATCTAAGCTGGTCAATAAAGGCAGATTCAAAGATTTTGGAAATGTTTCTGTATACTTATCACTATCTCTATGGTAAAGTGGAGGCGGGTAAAGTGAAAGCTTAAGAGATGTAAGAGCCTGACATGAAGAAACACAACTCATAATGAGACCACGAGTATCACCAAGAGATGCAAGAGCCTGAGCCTGAGCCTGACATGAATCATCCCAAATCATAATGAGAGGAGTATCAAGAGAGATTCTTACTTCCTGGAAGTGGGTATTATGGGAGGAAACATAGTTTAAAATATTTTTAAGGAGTTGAGGTTCAATATCACCACAATGGTGAAGATCAAGAAGTGTAGTCGAGGTATCACCGCGAAGAGTCAAAATCTTAGACACAAATATGGCAAATTTCTTGAGAGTAGAAAAATCTGTGGAATGCAATATCAGAGTATGAATACGTTTCCAAAGATACTTCCATCTTGACAAAACACAAGTCTGAACGGCGTGTTTGGAATTAAAAAATGACAAAATGTGAAGAAGAACACAATCAGGTAAGTTACTGAGTCTGTCTTGATTTTCTTCATTATCACGTCTTGCTCTCTTCTCGGGCGGAATCATTATTACCTCATTGATTGATTTAGACATTACTCAGTAAAGTCCGTAAGTACCTAAGCAACCACAAAATGAAAAACAATATGGAATTATATTCTACATTATAACGGAACAAGAAGCATTATAAGTCCAAATAAAGTAGTATTGGATCGCAATGAAAAACAACTGGGGCAAAATGATTTATGATTATAAATGGTTGAGTAAGACCCCGTTTAGATTATCTTATTTTTTAACTTGTACAAAACAACTTATGCAAATAAATATGGTTTTATGTTAATTCATAAGTTCTCACTAATGAAAACTGTATTTTTAGTTATTATTTTATAAACTAGTATTTTGACTATTTTGACAAAGTTATAGTAATACATAAAAACTTATTTATTTGCGTAAGTTATTATACAAAAACTCAAAAATAAGCTCATTCAAACGGGACCTATGTATTGTTAAATCTCATTCTCAGGCAGATAAAGATTTAGGGAGGAAAATAGAAAAAGAAATACCTGGCAGTGACGATTTGAGAATTGTAGTGAAGATCTGTCAGTAGGAGAGGTAGATTGGAACACTGCCACTAAGGTTCACGAAATGGATGGCAAGAACATGCATATCTACGCTTTCTAGGGTTTCATTTTTCTAATTCTGAAGAAGAAAGAAGAGAGAATAAGTGAGGTGGAGTTGCTTGAAGAAGAAAGAAGAGTGTGAGTTATGGCTTTTAGGTTTTGGATTTGGGAATTTTTGTTCATGTTAAAGATGGGTTTGTTTCAAAAAAAATTCCACGAAGAAGATAATTTAGTTTTGTAATTTGTTTGTTGGTTTATTTTTTTTAATCTCAATCAAAAAATTGATTTTTTTTTATTTAATAATTTAATTTTGTTTTTAATATAAATGGTAAATAATACTCCCTCCGTCCCAATTTATAAGCAAAAAAAATTCATTTTTCTTGTCCCAAATTATAAGCAAAAAAAAGTAACTTTTCTCTTTTTTATGAATTGTTTTTACGTATTCCTATAAAATTTGTTTTCTCTCTCATTTTCTCTATAACTAATGACCAATGAAAAATAGTTTTACATCTTTCTATGAAACTTATTATAAGGAAAAGTCAAAGAGACATACTTTAACTTAGTTATGATTTGGTTTTCTTAATAAGAGTGAAATAATTTTTTTTGCTTATAAATTGGGACGGAGGGAGTATGCGTTAAAAAAAATGTAAATAATACTACCTCCGTTCCTTTTTATGTACTCCGTATGTACCATAATATAAGTCACTTTTACGCATATTAAGAAATGTAATTAATGTTCTATGAAAAAGAGAAGTTATGAGTTGTTTTACAAAATTGTCCTTCATTTATGACAAGGAAAAAATAAATTGAAGTATTGAAACAAGGGAGAGTAATAAATAGTTAAGCGTATAATAGGAAAAATAACATTAAATGATTCATTGGTAATGTAAAGTGATTTTTAATTTGGTACAAATTTTTTTCTCAAAGTGACTTATATTTTGGTACGGAGGGAGTATTCATTTAGAAAAGTAACACCAACAAAATATAAGTGTATTTTTGCACTTTATCTTTATATTATATCCTAATTTTAATGCATCAATAAATTTCTATTATTTTGCACACATTTTTTCTTTCGAATAAATTTACTCGTAAAAGAAAATAGTTTTTTTTGGATGGAAAATAAAAGAAAATAGTTTAGTAAGACTAGAAAAACAAAAAAAAAATAGTTTAGTTCCTTCACCTAACCCCTGTTTTCATTACCCCTCATTCAACAAAGAGCACCCACCATGTTCTTCTTTTTCCTCTTATTCTTACATTCTACACTCACCAACCACCAAAATACACAATCACCTTCATTCCAATTCCAATTCTAATGGCTTCCACATCCACCAATATCTCTCTATCTCCATCCCTCAAACAACCCATTCACCTCTCTTCCCTTCTAAATCCTAAATTTCTCCATCCCCACTCCTTATTCTGCCACCACACCAACAATTTTCCAAAAATTTCATCTCTTTCTACACCTCTTAGGTCACCAATATGTGCTAGTTCTTCTCAACTCATGGACCCCTTTTCAACAAAAATTGAACCTGGGGTTCCTACCATTGTCAACGTTGATTTGGGTAATCGGAGCTATCCTATTTACATCGGATCCGGGTTGCTCAATAAACCTGAGCTTCTTCAAAGGTAATTCTCTAATGAAATTCGGTAAAAATTAAATTTTTTGAATTTTAATTTTAAATTTTAACCTAATTCATGATTAGTAGTGATAGTGGCAACATGCTTGTTAGTATATGCAACTTCAATTTTGTTAGTGTAGATTTTCACTTTCTCAATTTCAAAGTAATTATGTAGTGGACTATGTTCGACAAAATCACTAGAATTAAGAAAGATGATAGTAATATTAAATTTATTGACAATTGACATCAGTATTGCTTTACAAGTTTACGAGCGAATTGAGTTATGTTTTTGTCATAATATTTATTACATGTTGCAGAAAAAGATGTAACATGATTAGGGGTACAAACAAGTATGTTAGCTAAGAAATAATTGATGCACTTGAAAATTTGAAAAGAGTGGAGTATTATAATAATGGACAAGAAAAAAATCTCAAGAGGGTCGGATATTTAGGGAAAGATGTAGTGTTATACAATTTATTTATCTAGTGGATCGTTTTGCCACTCCTAATTGTATAGTGTCGTACTCACTTACAAACATCCATGAGAATTAAATTTTATAATGAGGCACTGATTTTATTTCATGTTTACAATAATAGGCATGTCCATGGAAAGAAGGTCCTTATTGTCACTAACACTACGGTTGCACCTTTGTATCTAGACAAGGTTGTTGATGCTTTAACAAGCGGGAACCCAAATGTTTCTGTGGAGAGTGTAATTTTACCAGATGGTGAGCAGTACAAGGACATGGTGAGTCTTTTTTTTAGTGTTTGAATTGATTTTTGTGTTTGTTGATTACATTCTTGGCAATGGTGTGAAAATTGATTATGTTTAACTGATAGGATACTCTTATGAAAGTGTTTGACAAGGCCATCGAGTCGCGATTGGACCGGCGGTGTACTTTTGTTGCCCTTGGAGGTGGTGTAATTGGCGATATGTGTGGCTTTGCTGCCGCTTCGTTCCTACGTGGTGTTAATTTTATTCAAATTCCAACCACTGTTATGGCACAGGTCTTGAGCTGATCTTTTAAAATTTATTTTCAGTGTCAATTAGATTTGCTAATGCTCTGTATAATGTTGATGGTTTTAGTGTATACTACCTAACTGATCCCTTTTCCATGTTCATTGGATTGTGTATTATCTTCTTAGGTTGATTCTTCAGTTGGTGGCAAAACTGGGATAAACCATCCTCTTGGGAAGAACCTGATCGGTGCTTTTTACCAACCTCAGTGTGTGCTTATAGACACAGACACATTAGGTACATTACCAGAGAGGGAACTAGCATCAGGGTTTGCAGAGGTTATTAAGTACGGGCTCATTAGGGATACAGAATTTTTTGAGTGGCAAGAGAAAAATATGCAGGCATTAATGGCTAGGTAAAATCTTAATTTGAGTAGTGTAACAAGCTTTCGTTCCTGCTACTACCTTCTTCCATTTCTGTTATGAAGCTTGTATTAATTGGTGTAACATCTCATAGTTCATAAAAACACTTATTCTAGGAAAAAGCATCTCTAACTTGAACTTTTTGACTTCTCATTACTTGTTAAATTCAATATGAGTATCTAATATATACCGCCACTATAGTTTTTTAAAAGAAAGTTTAAATTGGGGTATGAGTATGTATGACAACATTTATTAAATAAAATTTGTTTATTTATATATGTAAAAATTAAAATTATCTAGATATCATTGTCCTGTCATAGCTCATTTTCCATGATTGCTCCCTCTCTCAAGTCCTTATGTAATAATTGAGGCTTAGAATTACTTTGAGGGCGACAGATATCCGGAAAAATAAGATGCACTGAAAGTATAAATATAGGTGTATTATTTAGTATCAGATGCAAAGCTGCAAACACAATACCATTTTTGTAGTATCTGTACATCATTGTGTATTAGTGTTACATAATTTCTTGTTTGTCTATCGTTTTTCATCTTAATGTTGTCATTTGCCTTTGTAATGCTCGTCTACTCTTCAAGTTTTTACAAATTATTGGCATCCACTGCAGAGATCCTAATGCACTGGCATATGCTATAAAACGATCATGTGAAAACAAGGCGGAGGTTGTGTCCTTGGATGAGAGAGAAGGTGGAGTCAGGGCAACGTTGAACTTGGGTCATACATTTGGTCATGTGAGTAGCTGTTACTGTTTATTATATTATTTTCGGATGCAAAACTTTGAAACATTTGCTGTGAAGGCCAACCTTGGCTTTCCTGTGACGTATGAAATATTTATAACCTAGGTTATAAATTTGTATGTCTTCATTATCAAGTATAAAATTGTCAAAATGATGAAAAAGAATTTGTGTAAATGAGGGAGATATGATTGTTTGAGAAAAACTCAGTAGTTAAGATGGTGTACAAAAATTAGAATCTTATTTTAGCATGATTGAAATCAACATGTCAATTTAATCAAACACGGAAGTTACGTTTCTAAGGGGGTAGAATAAGAGAATGTTATGAATAATATGTATTTTAGTTAATTATTACTGTTTTGGTTAATTAATCACTCGTGCCCCATTTCATGTTATATTGCTTTGAGTTATGATAATGGCTTCATCAATCTTTCTGCCCCCTTAATTTCTCAGACCACTTGCATATAGGTTTTAAAAATATAATGATTAAAAATCTAAGAATGTGTGTTTATTTGCTGTGCAAGTTATTTTCATCAAAATAGTCAAAAAATATTGTTTCTGCATTTTCTTTATCAGTAAATATCCTTCTCTGATTTTAATGCTCTTTCTCATGGCCCCTTTTGTAGGCGATAGAAACTAGCGTTGGATATGGCCATTGGCTTCATGGAGAGGCTGTTGCAGCTGGCACGGTATAAATATATATTGTTTACAATAAAACCATTATACCTACATTTGTTTCTATTCTGAGGGAAACTGTATGCCAATGTACACAGGTAATGGCTGTTGATATGTCATATCGCCTAGGTTGGATTGACGATTCTATTGTGAAGCGAGTTAGTGACATTTTGAAACAGGCCAAGCTACCTATTGTGCCTCCTGAAATCATGACCGTGGAAATGTTTAAATCCGTTATGGCGGTAAGAGACGATGCTTCAATTTGAATACTCTTAATGCTCAATTTGCTTTTACCATGACTTAAATTCATTTTTATTGGTATATCAGGTTGATAAGAAGGTAGCAGATGGATTGCTGAGACTTATCCTTCTAAAGGGCCCTCTAGGAAATTGTGTTTTCACAGGGGATTATGACAGGAAGGCTCTAGATGACACGCTTCGTGCATTCTGTAAATCTTGATCTTTGGACTCAACGTTTTTATCGCAGTTTTACGCTTTTTTTTTTTTTTTTTGTAATTTATAGTGAATGTTTGTATGTTGTGATAACCTCACTGTATTTTTTCTTGTATACTTGGGACAATAGGTAAGAGTCTATTACAAAGTTGTATTATTATAAGTTGAGGCATGATCAATAATGATTATCCAGTTTCCTCGACAAAAAATAAAATAATGATTGTGCAGGCAGATCAAATTCGTGTCGTCCATTTTGTGCCTACAACTTTTTGCAGAAACAGTGTTAAAAAATTGTGTTAACCGAAACAGTATAAGAGAACTAGGCAGCATGAAGAGCTAGATGATTCCTCTGATTCTAAATCTTATATATTTCTAATGAACAAAAAATTGTGTGAAAAATACAAAATGTGGTCTTAACAAATCAATTTAAAGCCTATTTATATTCATAAACATCTAAAAGAGTACCAAAAGTACAGTCTAAACTAAGGTGCCTAAAATTGAATTTGAAAATGACTTCAATAGCTAGGGTATGCTGTCTTATCATCTTCACAAGCTAAGCTTGCTTCTTCAGATTCTAACTTGAGTTGACCCTCTCAAGTTGACATATGCGACTGCACATTCTTACGACCACAGTGCGCTTGAATGGCTAGAGTCTTTGGACTTCCCGGACAACTGTTTCTTTGCTTGTCGAAAATGTTCTTGTCTACTGGTATTACACACTTTGTCTTTCCCAAGCAGTACTGCTCAATGAGAATAATCAAGTTACATGTAAAAATATGCAGACATACAATATAGCATACCTATGTATGAGAGAAGAAAAACAAAAGGAAAAAAAATGTGTAAACCTGTTCCACAATGTTTTTGGCTATTTGGTGAATTGCATTTTCCAAGAGGAAATGTCCACAGTTTCCAAACACACCAAATTTGCTGTTGGTTTTGGAGTGTCCACTTTGGTCCTTATCACACCCTTTTCTCTGCTTCATGTTCATGTCTCTACATTTAGAGGGTATGCTTCCCCTACTATGCTGCAAATTGTATCTCTGTTGACAGTTACAATCTCTATACCATCTAGTTTCCCTCCCATTTCCTCTAATACAACCAGAAGATTCTTCTTTGGCTGCAAGAATGCCCTTGAAATGTGATACCTGTCAAAACAAAACATGGAAACAAGGTATTAGCTTCAGCTACTAACCATATGTGTGTGTGTGTGTGCGCGCGTTTTAGACAATTATTATGGTAATGGTACATTACTTACACTGGCTGTGAAAATGTACCATGTTAGAGCAAGAGCTGGTCCCTTAACTTTAGTCGATTCAAACTTTTGTGAACCTTGCTTTGTGAAAATGTTGAGCTTTTTTCACTATCTAAACCTACCTGCAGCACAGTCATAACTTGAATACATGTCTCAAAATCATCCACTTGGTAATCATTTTAATTGTGAAGTCCTTATATCAATGTTGTTAAATAGCGGCTATAGTGCTATATCATAGCGGAATTTGAACAAAACGCTATTTTTCTGCATTATGCTATTTAGTTCAAAGTATTATCAAATAACAGCTATTGCAATGCTATAAGAATTTTCTGCATTATGCTATTTAGTTCAAAGTATTATCAAATAACAGCTATTGCAATGCTATAAGAATTACTTCTTTCTTAACTTAGATGGAAATATTGTGATCAGAGAGAGTATTACTTATATATTCAGCATTGATAAATGCATGCAAAAGATGACCTAGAGAATGTACTTTGAGAACCAGACTTGTGGTTTTCCTCAAGGGTATGTCAGTTTTGTCCAATTTAAATTGAGGAATAGACAACAGCAGCAGATTTATCAACAATAATTAATCATGTTGATACTGTGGTAATGGTGAGGATTAGTGAGTCATTAACCTTGTTATAAACCATAGATAGTCAGTGGTATCCTTGGTTGTGCTGAAATGCTCTAAAGGCTCCATTGGTTTATGTTGAGAAACATTTGGAGTAGGAATCATCTCTTTAACCATTGTCCATTTAAGAAGTTTATTAGCAATCATTGTTTCTTTGTAGTTTCTTGCATTGAATTGTGAAACAATCTATTTCATGAAAAGTTGCAATGAAAATAACAAACTAAACATTAGTTTTTAGAAACATGTTTAGAACTTATTGAAACAAGATTAGATTGAGAAAGCAGCACATGCATCATTTCCTTGCCCTTCATAAATTCTAGGGTTAATAGGCTTTTACCCCCTGCAAAGTAGGTGAGTTTTATTTTACCCCCCTATAATAATTTTTCTTGAGATTACCCCCCTGCAAAATATATTTTTTTTATTTACCCCCCTTTTGCTGACGTGCAGGAAAAAAAACATAATAACCGATTTAAAAACAACATTTTTTAAATCGGTTGAACAAAATAACCGATTTAAAAAGTGCACCCAAGGGGGTAAATCAAAAAAATAAATTTTGCAGGGGGGTAATCTCAAAAAAAATTATTATAGGGGGGTAAAGCAAAACTCGCCTACTTTGCAGGGGGGTAAAGACCTATTAACCCTAAATTCTACCCTGCAAACAAAAGACATTGTAGTGTGCGAACATTATTCTAACTGTTTGGATTGACTTATTTGAGTTAATCTACTGATATAAACACTTGTGAAACTGATTAAGAGAGTTTATGAAAACAACTTTTTTTTAAGACTCGGTATTTGCCTCAATAACTGACTAATCTGAGGGACACCAATTCCACTGTCCACTAGCAGGGAGTCCATTTGAAGTTAGTTTTTGTTCAGTATGGACTGGTCCAACACAGGAAATGACACCGGGAAAATTCAAACTTGAGAGCTTGAGAGACCTAAGAATATCACAAACAAGTCTCTAAGGTGATGCAAGTCTCTAAGGTGACACCATTTTGGTTCCCTTGGTAGACCTAAGAATATAACAAACAAAAGCACATAAGGTTTGACATCTAGAAAACTAAGTGGTGTACTGAAATTATTATAAAGGGTCAAGTCCAACGTGCCTAACCATATTCATCAACAGGAGCATAATTTTTGGTTGACAAAACAGGAAAATGGATTAAAAAATTCACACAGATATTTTGTTAATTTCAATATTTGGTTGCTTCCAAGCTATGATCAACATGTGCATGCATGAATGAGGTATTGCTTGGTGTACAAGCATTATGAACAAGGTGCTTTAATTGTTTGTGTTTGACATGCTTCCACTGATTTTCTTTCATTCTTTATTTTTTATTTATTTGGAAAATTAATGTCTCTTTTTGTGTCTCACTACACTTGCTATATTTGATTAGATGATAAGGAATGTTGGTTAGTTTGTGAATCTTACTTGGTCACTCAAGACAAATTCTAAAATGGTTGGGAATTTTCTGTATCACACACCACATGTGACACACATAATTGAAGCCTTTTGCATGTGGATCAAGTTTCAAGTCAAACACTATATTTGCTAGTGTTATATTTTTTTCATATACTCCTTCAGTCTCATAATAATCGTTTCATTTGCAATAAAAAAACTCAAATAATTGTCATTTTCAAGGTAACATTAATTATTATTTTTCAACTATATATCTCTAATTAATATTATGTATATCACTTACAAAATATTATTTTCAACTTTATATTTATGATAATGAGAATTAACAGATAATTAATAAGATTAATATGATAAAATTGTTATTTTCTTTCTTTTATTTACAATTTCTTCTTAATTTGTGTCAAATGACAATTCTTATAGGAGGATGAGTATGAATTAAACATCTTTACATGTAAGTGTATAGACTAATTTATAAAGTTGGCAAATATCACAATAAAATTCGTTATAATTATCAAAAGTTTTAATATTTCTCATTTGGGATTAAACGTAGAAGTTTTATAATTAGTAAAAACCATTATAATTATCAAAAGTGTATATGAAATTAATTTTAATATTCTCACTTTGAATCAAAAGTTTTAATATTTCTCACTTATAAAAAACCATTATAATTTGAATATGATTACAATCTTTACCATGGCTGTTTTACTAATTATAAATATTTGTCCCTAAAATAAATTATATATATGAAAAATTGTATAGAAGTTTTATATGGTTTTTTTTTTTATCAATCATCATCAATCATAATGGTAAAGATAAAGTTTTGTAGGTTGACATTTCTTATTCTCCCGACATCCTTAATTAAATAATGATGTTTGCTCTAAATCTGTATCTGTATGTGGCCGGTTCCACAGTATGCTGGACATGTTGTACCATGAAATAGATACACTGACATTGTTGAAAAAGAACGGAAAATGACTATTTTGATGAATTTGTTCTTAATTAGAGAAATATGGACACACTTCCTATATACATTTTTGTTGAAATATTAGTAATAATCTTTTGCAAAAAGACTCCACTCTCACATATCTCGTTCCTAAATAGGCCACAGCCACAACATTAAAATATATACTATGTATAAAATACAATTAATTTTGATATATATATACAGTTGGTATAAAAAGCTTAATAAATCACAATTATTAATATATATGTGATTTTAAAAATAATTATGATTAAAATCAAATAATTTGTATGATTTGACAGTTATGATTTTTCTTATAAGATTTTTTATTTTGATAATAAAAATATTTACACTAATAATGTATAGGAAATAAATCCATAAATGAATTATAAATGACCCTAAACATTAACATTTGAAATTAGAAAGATAATACATGTGTAGTGTACATTGCATTGTTTTATTAAATTTCGTTGGGTTGAGTTTTTTTTATTAATTTTTTTGTCAAATAGTTTAGTTTATACATTTATATATTTTTAAGTGTAAAAAAAATAAAAAAATTTAAATTTAAATTCAGCCTATATCAACGCCTTTTTGTAGCTACTAATTGAATTTTTTTTTGTTTGAATCGGTTAAATTTTATTAATAAACAATTCCTAAATAAGAAGTATAAGGAATTGTTAAAACATACATGGAAAGGCAAAGTGATGAAAACACTTTAACCAATCAAAAAGTATATCAAACAGCACTCCAATCCACCCTTTTACAGTACATCAATTGAAAAACACCAATGACCGTCAACTCAACCCATAGAGACGCCACTAAACACTAACTTCCGAACTCAAATCAAAATTACTCGGGCCATCAGAATCCAAAAAGTAGCTCCTTAAATCGAAAGTTGGTGAACACTGATAGAAAATTAAACGGTCAATAACGATGCGGTAGACAGTGGCGGTGTTCGGACCCTGGCTCAGGGGGTGCAAAATTTACATTGTAATAAAAAAAATTACATATATATGTTTTACAACTATCTGCTACGCAGTTTCATATTTTTAATTCGCTTAATAACTAACTAATTTTTATTTATATATATTGTTGAACAAATCTCTTTAAATATAAGTATTGCTTTTAAAAAAAACATAAGTATTGATTACATAGAAATATATCAAATAAAAAGATATCTAACTATAAAACAGTGCATAAGTATTGATATAGTAACAACAAAAATACACAATTTTGTGGTTAGTTTTCTCATTGCTCGATGTACGTCAATTCTTTCTATCTACCACTTGAGTATGTACAGACTAATAACTAACCAACACAAAAATTAGCTTCATAAAAACACTGATTTTCAAATGCCTAAAATTGAAACTAATTTGTGGATGGTTTAACTAGAAACTGTAAAACATAAATCCAAAGATACATTTGGACCAAATTAAAAACTACAAACAAGCAACCCGCAAAGCACACAAATATGTTATTAGAACTACAGTTGAATAATCAATCAACCAATTTATCAATATTGAAGTTGTATAAAAAATCCCAAATTTTTAAAATGCTAAACCACAAATTTTTTATTGATTACCTTAGTGTTGTTTCAAGGATATTTGAGGATTTATCATTATTGTATATATTTGGTTTGATGTTTTGTTTGAGAGGGTTTAATTTTAGAGAGAAGTTGGAAGAAAAGAATAAGAGAATTAGAAAGTGTTTTGAATTTTTGAATAAGCGGTGCAAAAAAAAAAAATTAGGGGGTGCAAAGTGCAAAAAACATAGACATATTAGTAAAAGAATTAAAATTCCAGAGGGTGCACCTGCACCCCTCGCTACTATGCAGCACCGCCCCTGGCGGTAGAGATTATACCATGGTTGAATATTGAATTGTATTTATAATATTATTATCTAGTTGGAGATTATATCATGTACTCTTTCTATATTTTTCTATGGGATTAATAGAAATATTATATTTGGGTCTCGTATGCTTAATTCAGTTGAAATGATATTGTATTATATATGTAGGGGACTAGAGTTTGAATCCTGATTATTTCACTTATTCACTTCAAGGGTAAAGATTTTAGTCACTAAACTACTTTAACAAAAAAAGATTATATTTGAAAATAGTTTTACACCAATGTATATTGATAACTCAAGGCCACATTGCAATCACAAATAATTATCATATACTCTATAGGTCCCAAAATAATTAGTATCATATTTTTACCATGTATATTTTTCACACAACTAATATGTATATTTGCATCAAAAGAATATATATAATTATAACTATTAGTATTGTTGGATGTATTTCAATCAATATTTTCTAAATATGAAGTTTTTATAATTTTTAATACTATATAACTAAAAATATTAATGATTAAAATTATATATTAGATGTGTGCATTGCGACACTTATTTTCGAACGGTAGGAATACAACGTAATGTTGGATTCTCATTGATGTCCTCCAATCAAAATATTTAATTTTTTTTCCTATCCTCTACAAACAAAGTGAGAGATTAATCATTCAAATCTTACGGTACTCAAATAAAATGCAAACTCTATTTAACAATTGGGTAATGCTAACCGGTAGAGCTGGGTATGCGGGTTGACCCGCCCCATTTAACCCGCCCCGCATAAGCCCACATATCAAATGGGGTGAACAAGTCCGTCGGTAAATGTAAACGAGTTATGAAATGTAGGTCCGAGTTCGGTCCGCGTTAGCCCGCGGGTTAAACAGTTAACCTGCGGACTATAAAATATTTAAAAAATCATTTTTCTTTCAAAATATAGCTAAAATATTGAAATAACAAAAGCTAAAAAACTATATTGTTAATAATTTTATGTTATTAACATATAAATTGTAAGTAACAAATAAAAAAAATAAAGTTTGTGACATTTTTGAGTTTATATATCTTCTCTATGCAAATAATGTAACTAAAATCAAATTAGTTCTCATCGTTATTATTTCTCCACATACCTCAAATCCATAAAATAAACACAAGTGATATTTAATAAGAACTTTAATAGTCTTGTTCAAAAAATTAAAAAGAACTTTAATTGTCCAAATCAATATTAAAAGTACAAAAAAATCTAATATAAACGAGCCACGGCAAACTCGCAAACCCGCGGATTTAACAAGAATAATCCACGGTTTTAACGGTCCAACCCACATGGACAAAAATATAAACGGGCTAAAAAATAATGGTTTTAAGCCCGTGCGAATTGCGGGTTAAACGAATCGGCCCGCGAACCTTGACCCGTATACCCAGCTCTACTAACCGGTACTTCCGGGGCACTAGTTATGGAATTAAAAAAAGGAATTTTTGCATTAAAAAAAAGTTGGCTGCACAAGTTTTAATAAACTTTTACTTTATTCGAAATCCTTAACTATTGCCATAAGGACACTATTTAACATTTTGCTTAACAATTTTAACGTTGCTAGATGTCCTAACCGGATATCTAAAAGTAATTCATGTTATCTCCTCTCATCTAAAAGTTATTGGTTCAATCAAAATGATTTAAATGGCTCATAAAAGAAACAATAAATAGAGTATTAAATCCCTTTATCTCTTCTTTTACTGTATTTTTCCCTATTTCCCATCATGAATTATTAACAAGTGTAGTGTAGTTAACAGTAAAAAACAAAAAGTGAGAAGAAAGTGTCCGTGACCATGAATTATTATTAATTCAGGATCCGAATTTCGTTGCGAGAAATTCGTAAAACTACATTTTCAAATTTCAAAAAAAAAAAAACACAAAGTAAAAATAATTACAAGGAGGTACGAAATTTTTGGAAGAGTGTGTGAACGAAACGAACGGTTCAACGCCAAAATCTCTCTCTCTCAAAGGTTGGTTTCTCTCTTTCTCTTTTCAATCTCCGTTCCGTTAATTGCCATCTCCTCCTAATTTGTTAGGGTTTCCTCATTTCCTTCTTTTTTTCCCCCAAATTTCCTAATTATACTATTCTCTTTTTCTGCATTTTCTCTCAATTAGGGTTAGTTACTTAGTTACCATTTTTTCTTTAATTTTATTAATTTTTTTCCCATTTTTGTGTTGGAAGATTGTTAATTGTTTGTGTTGTTGTTGTTATTAGATATGTGTAATTGAAACAGAAGCAAGTGTTGGAGGAGGGGGCGTGTGATTGAGAGAGTCCTCAGGTGAAGATCTGAGGCTTTTTTAGGTTTTCCTATTTTGGAAGTTTGAAAAGATGAGCGCTTCTAGGTTTATTAAATGTGTCACTGTTGGTGATGGAGCTGTTGGCAAAACTTGTTTGCTTATTTCTTACACCAGCAATACTTTCCCTACGGTAACCTTCTTCTTCCTTTCACTCTCTCTTTTTCATTTTTTAATTTAAATTTTTGTTTTTTGGGTTATATTTTAATTCCTGATTTTTTAACTTTTTTTTCAATTTTGAATTGAAAATTTGGATTTGTGGTTATTTGGGTTATATTTAAATTCCTGTTTTTTTTTTAAAAAAATTTGAATTGATAGTTTTGACTTTTGGGGGTGTTTGGGTATATTTAAATTCATGTAAATTTGAAATTTTTGTGTGGAAAATGCTTTGTGAAGTGGCGGGTATGTAAAGTATGATTTGAAATGATTGGTTGGATGGATGCAAGGTTTTGAATAGCAATCGCGGTTGTAGCCGCGTTAAGGATTTCGCGATTTTGATTATTACATATGTCGTCACATTAAGGATTTCGCGATTTCGATTATTACGTTTGTGCATTAAGGATTTCACGATTTTGACTATTACGTTTGCCGCATTAAGGTTTCGTGATTTTGGCTATTACGTTTGTCGCATTAAGGTTTTCGCAATTTTGGCTATTACGTATGTTGCATCAGCGATTTTGCGATTTTGGCTATTAAGTATATTGCGTTACCGATTGCAGTTGTCGCGGTGTGAGTTAATCACAGCAATGCGTTAATCTTATTTTATAATTATTTGTACTATGAAATAATTTATGCTAACTTAATTTTTCATTGATTCTTCATACTTTCATTATTGTAATTCTTTTCATATTTTTTTAATGAATTTGTTTCTTCTAGAAAACAAATTAAACACTAATAAATTTAAGTTCTGGCCGTTTTTTAAAACCTTCGTTGGATGTTAATTTATAGGTTAAAATGGATGTAATGTGAGATTTTGGTTTTGAGTTTATGTGTAATTGTTGGAGTTTAAAGTTGGGTTAAGTTTATGTTGGTGGTGGATAATATTGATGTGTACATTTTGCCGGGTTATCAATTTATTTTGTTGAATTTGCTTTTTTGGTTGGAAACAGGATTATGTGCCAACAGTTTTTGACAATTTCAGTGCAAATGTGGTTGTTAATGGAAGCATTGTCAATCTGGGTTTGTGGGATACTGCTGGTAATGTTTCGGACTTTGATTTATATTTTGGTGGATGCTATGATTTGGGAGGTTCTTTCTGGATTTATTGTCTTTATTTGTGGAACAGGACAAGAGGATTATAACAGATTAAGACCTTTGAGTTACCGTGGTGCCGATGTTTTCATATTGGCTTTCTCTCTCATAAGCAAGGCCAGTTATGAAAATGTCTCTAAAAAGGTGCTTGCTTGTTCCCATTTTGCTATGGTGTCCCATATGTTTCTGATGTATTTCTGTTTATCTGTTAGTAGAATGTTTAGTTTATGAGAAATTTCTGATACATCACATGTGCTTCTCTCATTTTCAGTGGATTCCAGAGTTGAAGCATTATGCACCTGGTGTCCCCATAATTCTGGTTGGCACAAAGCTTGGTATGTTTATTGCTGCATAATAATGTGATACTAAATATGCTGCTGATGCCATCTTCCTCCTTATTTATACATGTTATTAATCAGGGTTTTTTGTTATGGATGAAATCATATAGCTCCATGCATTTCATAATCAACAAACATTGATGTTGTAGATATAATATCTTTGTAAGTTTCCATTTGTCAAACTGCCTAACTGCTGAACAAGTTCTTTTTGTTTGCTAGAGAGGGTGGAATTTCTGGTGCATTTTATTCTATTTTTTCTTTAGTTTTTCGTCTCCATTGTCTATCCAATGGTATCTGATACTTCAGTTGTGGTCAATGTTTTGATGTTTCTGGTATGTTTTAGTTTTGTTCATAAACTATATGCAGTTAGTTAGGGTTTCCCCGTCTCCAGATTTGTATAAATATTTTCAAATAATAACCTCCCATTGAGTTGTGTTAGCTGCCAATTAGACAAATAGTTGTGATAGTTTCCCAATCAGAGTACATTTTTCCCCGACT
Organism: Trifolium repens; assembly: GCA_030408175.1. Lineage (NCBI taxonomy): Eukaryota > Viridiplantae > Streptophyta > Magnoliopsida > Fabales > Fabaceae > Trifolium > Trifolium repens. The sequence continues at coordinate 10,302,430 of CP125845.1, forward strand.
TACGAGTTATTATTTTGTAATTTGTATCGAGATAGACCTTCGGGATGATAAGCAGTTCTGCATAGACCATCCTGGTGCGGTTCCCATTACCACAGCTCAGGTGATTTTTGCCTCTGCTGCTCCGGGATCTTGTTTAGTTATTTAATGCTATATTAAATTAATTCTGACATGCATGTCCTATGAAAGGGAGAAGAGCTGAGGAAGCTGATTAATGCACCAGCTTACATTGAATGCAGCTCAAAATCACAGGAGGTACATGGTTTTCTGATTATATATTCGAATTCAAAATGGATAATTCAATACGTAGTTTAAGTTTGTCGTGGTATTTTTTTTATTGCAGAACGTGAAGGCAGTGTTTGACGCGGCCATAAGAGTTGTTCTTCAACCACCAAAGCAGAAGAAAAAGAAGGGTAAAGCACAAAAGGCTTGTTCAATATTGTAATTCACTAGGTGTAAACATTTGATTGCCCTTTGTTCTACTTGTATTCCCCTCCCCTTCTTTCTTTTTCATAATTTCTTTGTTATTGAAGAAGTTGGAGAGTCTGTGTGGGTGTTCTTTCAGACAAATACTCTAGATCTCCTTGAAGCATAAGGTGGTTTTAATGCTTTGCTTTTCTTTGAATTATTATTGTCAACTCTAATAGTCAAATTTGCATTTCATGCTTCCCATCTTTTTTTATATGACTTCTGTTTTTATTTATTATATAGATAGTATTAAACTGGAAAATACCAGCTAGGATAATGATCTTTCCTGCTTTGTATTTCGAATTTAATTTACGACACCGAAAACTTTTCCCTGAGTTTATTGGTCCCTTGTTTCCTTGCATCGGCTAGTCGTTTAGAGACTATGTTTGGAAGTTGGGTTTCGTGGAAAACAACGATTAGACTTTTTCATTTTAAAGTTAACGAAATTATTGAAATATTATACGATCATATATCATGTTATTCATTATTTATTTTTAAATTTCAAATATATTTCAATATACAAACTTAGCCCTCTCAATTCTTAAGCAAATCCTTAGATCCTCCTCTTTGAAAAAGGTTAATTCTTTTGAATAAAATAAGAGTTCCTTATACTGATAGAATTTATTTCTTTTTGTGATGACTTGAACTTTTTTTGCAAAAAAGGAAAAGTTATTCATTTTATTTTTTTTGAACAGGAAAGTTTTTTTTTTTTGATTAAAAACGACATTCATTCATTCAAATTGATAGAATACATCGAACAATACAATTCAAGATCGCTAAAAACTGAAAAGGATGAAACTGCGAACAAACTCACAACATTCACGTTAATAGCATATAACGGCAAAATGTCTACAAATGTGACAGCCTACAAATATGACGAACTTGAAGTGCTCGGAATACCTATGTCTCCGAGTCTGCAACGTTGATGGCGCCAAAGTCATTGATCGTTGAATATGCACCGAGTCGAATCTAATCTGTCAATTTAATCGAACAAACACCGCACCAAGACGGGACAACAAACTAACGCCGTAACAAGACGACGACCAACACAACGTCACACTAAGATGACGAAATTAGAAAAAGAAAAACTAAATATTTGTGAAAATCACTTATTTAAATAAAAGGAAAGGAAAAACAATTTAGAGGGGTGATTTTTGGTCAAAAATTGACCCAAAAACCACCCCTCCTTGGTGGATGAACAAAAAGAAACTAGGTCTAGGGGGAAGGGGGTGGCGGCTAGTTGAGAGAGAGGGGAGTGCAAGAAAATTGGCAAAATTTTTTTGAACAGGAAAGTTATATTATTAATAGTGACATTTGTAGTATAAGTGATAACTTGTTCCCAAATTTGAACCAAGTTAATAGTAACTATAAGGGGGTTCGTCTTAAAAAATTGTACTACATATTTTGAAATAAAAGTCTTAGCTCAGTTTGGTTCTAATTATTTTTTGTTTTTCACTCCATATTTTGAATTCACCTCAAAGATCATTATGGATAATCGAGTTTGACTGTCTTAAGGCTATAACTTTTCATTTGTACACCTAGACTTTGTTTGCGAGTTTGGAGGGGAGGGGAGGGAATGGTTTTGAAAAAAAGGAAGAAACAAGTGGAAGGAGTAGAGAAGTTTGGGAGGGAAGGAGTTTGGAGGGTTATTTTTTCTTCATAACACAAAAACCCCCCAATTTGGGGGAACTCAAAAATTGTATTGGATGTGGGTTTCGAGAGGGGTTTGGAGGGTTTAGATGAATTCTTCAAATTTAATTAATGTTGTTATAATGTTCTTAAATTCATAATATATTAATCATAAATATTTATTTGTCATTCTCTATAAAAAATACTTTCTAAAAAAATGTAAAAGATTTTTCTAATTTTCTCTCTATTTCTCTCCCTCCAAAGCCCTCTCATTCCTTCCCCTCCAAACTCGCAAACAAACAAAGCCCTAGACTCTAAAATGAAAGGGTACTACTACTACTGATAAGATTTAGTTTAGAAATGTTGCAATATGTAAAATGATCTAAATACAAATTGGAAGTTTCTTGTCGAAAGAGACATTATTTGATTTTGATTGGATTTCCCTAACAAAAGACCAAACACACACTAAATATAGGAAATAAAATATATGCAGCAACATAAAATGTTTTGCTTGTTACACGAGATAAAACAAAAAAGAAAGAAAAACTAAATAAAAAGATTAGAATTTAATTTATATACACTGTCAGTGTAAGGTTATTTTATACATACATCCAATAATATACCAACACATCATGTATTGTGTTTAAAAATACATGATGTGTCACATTCATTAAATAATGTGGTAACACATCATTGGATTCATGTGTAAAAAAAATTTACACTGACGGTGCACAACAATTAAACTCTTCTCAAATAGCATCACATCACTATTTAAAACCAAGAGAATGAAAGAGAAACTCAAGCAAAATAGCAATTTTAGCTCACTTTTATTTAAAATCAAAAGAATGTCAAAAAATTATAAAGACCAAATTTTTTTTATTTTGTTAAACTTAGTTCCGTGATTAACAAAGCATTGATTTGGAATTTTTTTTTATAGAAAGGATAAACTTAATATGAAAATGCATAGACAATTAACATTCGAATAATATTGCATCTTGGTACCAGAAAGAATCGAATCTGAGACCTTAAGAGGAGCACACTACCAGGTCTCAAACCAATACCACTAGACCAACCCAAATGGATTTATACATCCATGCTCTTATATATATATATATATATATATATATATATATATATATATATATATATATATATTTATTTATTTATTTATTGACCACTCCTTTAAAAAAAATTGACCACGACTATTATTCTTTTTCTTGTGATGGCAACGTATCAATTTCTTTTTTAAAAATTCAATTAGAAGGCAAAATAGTGGCAACATATTAATTTCTTTTTCAAAAATTCAATTAAAAGTAAAAAGATTGATTCACAAATGCAGCCTATGAGAATTGAACAACAATTGTGTCACAAGCACGCCTCCTTACCACTTCACCACATGAATATATATACCATAAAAGTTAATAAAATATGTATATATACCTCTTAAAAATGAATATTTTCCGACAGACCGAGTCCCTCCCCAACCCTAACCTAACTCCACCCGTGACTACAAGTTTTGTAGTCTCTCTCTAGTCTTATAAAAGTATCTCTAAGATTGAATTTATTTGTTACTAAAGAATTTTCAGTTGCCTTAGCCTCAAAAGTATTTTAATTTTTCAAGATAGACTTTGTTTTCTTGAGGGTCAGTAATAATCTTAATCAAGGCTTAGAGCTTTTATTTTCTCCTTTAATCTACAATATTTTTTTTTATTTTTTTTTGACAAACATCTACGTTTTTTTCATAAGTTGTCGGAAACATCTACAATATTTTCTTAAGCCGTTGGGATTACCACAAATATAACAAACTATCGGGGACCAAGTTTTTCTAGGAAAATAATTTTTAAGAGATTTTAGCGACCTGTTTCTGTTTGGCCTCTGAAATGAATTTTTTAAGGTTTATGTGAATTGTACTTATAAAAGTTTTGTTTAGGCAGAATTAACTTAGATTTTGGTTTCTTTGAGCAAGGTAAACCAAATTAAATTGTTCACCAAAAAGTTCCCAAAATTAGCCACAGCACTCCAATGACAACTCAGATATACTAGTATCTGACAATGTGTGGAGGAAAACTACCAAGATGCTAAGGTAGCACTATCTAAAGAAACATCCCAAATACTACATATCCGAATCCCATTCCAGCCTATCCATACTAATGCTAACTATGCAAAGAAACACACTCCAAAGCAAGTACCAAAACTTCGTTACAAAATACAAAAACAATTATCTGCCTATAAACTCTACAATAGAAATCCATATATCCTTTGTGCACAACTAGAAGAATTTAAATCTAGTAACTGTACTACGAATGACTTCTCTAAACTTAATGTCAATTTTGGGGAGAAAAGGATCTAGCAAACTTAAAATTTGCTCAGTCTCAATAGTTACATAGTGAATGAATCGAAACCCAAACTGTCCAACATGTTTTTACTGTCAGTTCATATCATGAACACAAACTTGTGGTTCCTCGGTTAAAATCCAAAGAAGACAATTCAGAACAGTTGTTGGGTCATCACATGAACAAATTAAACGCAACAGTACTGACATGTCAAACCTTGATCGGTTCATATTTCTCACCAACTGTACCACCCTTTTGTTTTTGGAACTGTATATAGCGCATAGTAGTGGCTAAGAAAGCATCTGCAGATGGATCTTGAGTCGCAGTGTCACTTTGCATTTCATTCATAATTAACTCAATTAGGCCCTGGATAGCAGCAACTGTGATTTGTGGGTTCCCCTTCTCAAAAAAGTACAGATACCTTGCAAAAAAAAACACATATAATTCCAGTTTACTGTTGAGAAGCAAGGAAAAACAACCCTAGCTCAGGATTATGGATATCAATCTTACTTGTTCAAAATCTCAATGAAAAGCATTACTGATCCGGTGTTACCCCGTGCAGCATTTGCCATTTGTTGCGCAGCATTTGCAATCCTTAAAGCTCGCTTGAGGCATAATAGGACCCTGGTTCAAAAATACTTATATAAGAAAATAACAACAAAAACAATATGAATCATAATAAGATAAAATAAGAAAAAATTCCAGTTTCCCTTTTCAAATTTTCTGAGACAGATCCTACATCCTTTCTTTTTATTTCTTTTCCCGCATTTCCAACTTATGATCAGGTTTTGCAGTAACTGAACAAATATGTTTACTACTTAACTTCCATGAGGGATAGCAGTTGGATTAAATCATTCTTATCTCCTCTAGTTACATATTGCATAGTTCTAGTTGTTACCAGAAATGGTAAAGACTATTTAGACATGCAAACAATTGAAATTTATCTTCAACTAAAGAGAAACTAGGAAAAGCACTAAACAATCTTTGCATTGCTCAGAAGTCTGAGATCTCCTAGATCTTATATCCATAGAAAATCAGAAACAAACCTCTCTCCATCTTTCATATTATCATGATCATCAACCCAAAACAAATGTGAGCACGCATAGACAGCTCTGCATTGATCTGGCTTCTTTAAAAGCTTCGCTGAATACTATCCGAAGAAAAGGCACCAAAAAGGAGATTCAATATAAAAAATAATAAAATATGCATCAACTGTTGCATAGATAAAAGAACTCAATAATCACCCCTGTGGCCTTGTGAGTTAAAGTATCCCTGTTCTCAACACCAAAGACATGCATTCTTTGAAGAGTTCCTATTATCAAATGGATAGCTGTGACCTGTGCTCTGGAATCCTGGTATAACAACACAAATGTGTAATTGAGCACGGCTAAGCCATAAATTTTTATTATGATGAACATTAGTCTTCCAAAACTATCCTTAACCCATGAAAGGAAAGAGGATTTTGTGTGCGTTCGTGTGTGGAGGGGGGAATTAGTAGGGATTATAGGGTAAGACTTACAGAAATTTCTTCTTCATATAGAATATAAGCTTGTGTGAAAAATTCATATGCAACTGGTTCCAACTCACAGTCATTTGCAGCCTTAATGGAAGAAAAAACAAATCAGAAAATCTAGTACGAAAAATCATTTTGATGTGCTAAGAACAAAATATTTCCAGTACCTCAGCACATTGCAAGCACAACTGCAGTGCTAACTCTGGTGCCAGGACACCTGACAGAGTCTCGATGGTCTGAGATAGAAATGATACAAATATTATCAAACAAATTAACCAATCAAATCAACTACACATAATCTTCTAACAGATACACCGATTTATCACAAACGAAGAACAATATAGAGACGATCAGTGAATATTATTGTTTAGTCTACCAGTTAGTGTGCAGCGTGCCAACAAATCATCAAATCCTCAGTATCATCAAACAACAATTAATTATTTATACGCAATTAGGTTGGCACAAGTCATATAAGCCTGTGTTTTTTATATAAGCATATTACCTGAATTTTTATTTTTATTTTACCAAAGCATATTTACCTGATTTAAAAGCTGAAAGATTTTCTTTGGTGATGTTGACGAATCATCCCCAAAAGGATTTTCTTTTTCTTCTTGACCTTGACCTTGCAGCTGCCTGACCAACTGTAGACAGTAAAGTACATATATAAATAATGAGAAATGATATTTTAGCATCAAAATTTTGATGTCAAATAGAAGATAAAAAACTGAGAGATGGAGAAAAACATATACGATGTCACGTACGGCGTCTGTATTTTGATGATCAAAGAAACAACTCAGAAATAATAGATTATTTTACTAGAAAAAATACAACGGAATTGTAGACAGTCATGTTCATTTTCTATAAAATTAAAAATATAAAAATAAAATAGACACGGGGAACCACAGCATCAAGAAAGCATGGGCATAAACATCAATGAGATAGTCGTAGTCTTTTGGTATCATTTAGATATAATGACTTGTACCAGTTCATTTGAATGAGAAGTAGAACCCTCAATATGAATCCTTTCAGCAGGAAATAGAAAGATAAACTTTTTCTAATGATGAAAATTTGCAACTTACTAACCCAGTTGCCTCATTTATTGAAGTTTAAAAAGGACAGTAAAGTAACTATCTAGTATCTTCACAAATTTTCAGCTTGAAATCAAAGCTTTGGCAGCTTGTTACTGAAACTATAATCCAAATCAATTATTATCTTGTAATGTAAATGAAATGTTACATTCAACCTCAACATAAAAACTAGGCCAAAATAAATTCCTCTAGTATCCACCCTATGCTATTGCGGCCAGGTAAAACGGTGTAAAATAGAAGCAGCACTCTAAGAAAAATGGGCAGCCAAACCTTTAAAGAAGAAAACATAAGAGGTGGAACAGTGAAAGGCAGACGCTTTGGTCCTCCAGTCAGTATGTGCTTCCTCACAGTTTCAATGATCTGCAATTTAGTGCATGTCCATTCAAATTTTAAGTAAAAACTGAACTCATAAGAGCAACATATCAAACATCATTCCACTGAAATTAGTAACATTAAAACACAGACAAGCATTCATACTCATAGGAGAATGTGACCAGATATGATTTATGTAAAAATATCAAAAGAGGTTAAACCTAAGTTAACACAAAATCCATTTTAGTGCTTGTAAAAGATTTATTTTCAATATTTGATAAGGTTAGTTAAACCTGAATGTATTATAGAATAAGAAGGCAAAAGAGAAAGTAGTAGTTTCTACAAAACTGAATTATGACATTATGAAAAATATAGTGAGTACCCGGTAATTACAAGTATTTATAGTAAACACAGCCTTCTACAAATAATAACTAAATCTGTAACCTAATAACTAAGCTAACAGAACCTAACTAGCGCAAAAGGTTAGAGAACTACTAAAATGACAGTGATCAAGTGCTGCACTTGACAGCATGGGTGCACTATGTGTGTGCTCCTCATAGCCAGCAGCATCAGTACAGAAGCACATGTGGTAAAAAGTGGAGTAAGCTGAAACTATCAACTTTGGCTCGAAAGAGGAAAATTCCAGCAAGAAAAAATAACACCGATTTATTTTCATTATTGTCATAACACATGAAAATCAGCAATTCACCTTAAACATCTCTTCTGGATCCTCATTATAAAGCATCTGAATCAGACGTGCAACAGAATTTTGCTCCTCTTTGAAATCATCTTCATCCAGCTAAAGGGACGGAAAAAAAAATAAAGAAAAATGAGAAGAATTACAAAAATAAAGAAAATGTACTGGGACTATGGGAAAAGTCAAAATAATAGGCATAGTAAAAAAAAATAGCCAAACATGATTAGTCGTGGTACTGAAATGACCTCATCATCAGGAGTCACATCAGAATCCTTGATAAGCCCCTTTATCAGTTCAAACAATGCTTCCACCTACAAATAGCCGAGTTTTGTTAATAAGAGCTCACAACAAACAGCAGACCAAAAAGTAAACAAACACATACCTTGTCTGAAGTAGAAATGCGTGTTGCATTTTTCATAATGCTTTGAATAATAACAGTTGCCATGACCTTATTAGTCGGAATGTCAAGGAATTCCATTACACGAGGATAGTTTGAAAGCTTCAAGGCAGTCATAATGTCATTGTATTTCTCTAGTGGAGCACTTAATAAAGCAACAATCTGCTTTGTAGCCTTCTTGTCCTCAATTTTACCTTTGCCAGAGAGATTTTTCACACATGCTCCCTGACAAATATATACAGTCAGGCTTGATTTTTTGAAAATGCATTAGTAAGTCTGCTTCCTTAATTGAAAATAACCATAACACTATGCAGATCAATTAAATGCAACAAATTTTCTAATAAATACATGTTATCAATATAGTCTGTCATTGTATTCCAAAAAAAAATAGTCCGTCATTCTTTGACGGCAAAGGAAGTATTGCCATGAGTTAAGTAAATAAAATAATGTCTGCATACTGACCAGATACATCGTATGAAACAATAAGTTAACATGAATGTGCACAAAGAATATAAAATGGAACATACCAAGACTTGATCAGCATAATCTAGTCGATCGGGGTGGACATGAAGAGTGAAGGTAAGAAGAGATGAATATAAAGTTACAACTCCAGCAGTGGCCATGTCAGGCTGCGCCTCTATCACCTGTATAACAATTGAGGACCTCACAATTCGTAATCAAAACAACAATAATAATTAAACATAGAAAAACAAGTGCAAATCAGAAGTAGAAAACAGAACAATTTTTATATTTAAATCAAACATTGAAGTGGTGACTTATGAAAGAAATATTTTTAGATTTTTATTTTGAAACATAATATAGGAAAGAAGAAAAATCAAGATCAACTGTAGTATTTTACTCCCCATAAGATGGAATATCACTTACATATGTATAGACCTAAATATTATCCAAAACAAATTTCATCATATCATTATACCATCATATAATACACTTGCATTAGCTCACATGATCTCTTAGGAATAATTTTCATACTTCATTATGTTTCATAAAATTCATTTCCATAATTAGTCAGTATTAGGAGCAGTGTTTGTAAGATCGCAAGTATACTCGTGGGATCGCATGATCCTGCGATCCAAACACCCCAGAATTATTATATGTTTTTAGTACATGCCTATAATATCCAAGTTCTATCAAACCAAAGAAAATACCTTGCCGATTGCATTGCTTAATTTGGAAAATGCTTCCACCTGCAAAAACTCGGGCAACACTTCAGCACTTGAAGCAGCATAATTTGAAAGCCTTTCCATTAACTGGGACAGTACTGTCTTGATGTCAACAGACGGCTGAAAAATACAGAAACAAACAGAAAGAAAGCAACTGAGTGACAATACCTATTGGATTTGAGAATAAAACTGCAATAGATATTTTGGATTTGGATGCAATTCTCCATAGTTCTGAACAAATTATTCAACAACTACTGTGAATCATGTGATTATCAATTAATCCATGGTGGAAAACAAATAGCATGCTTAGCTATTAAAACCATGGCATGTTGGCACTATACATAGACTGATCCATGAGAGGCAAGATTACTTTAATTTCCAAAGCAACGGGTGTCAACTAGCAGTAGAAGAATACAGATACTAATTTATTTAAACACGCGTATTAATATGCTTGCCAACAATAGACCTTAAAAGCAGAAATCTCAATACTACAACATTAACTGTAAAATCATATGTGAATAAGGGCAACAAAATATGGTTGGTTAGGCTGGCTTTATTTGTTGCATATGGATGGACAATTCACATAATTCGCTACAGTCCCCAGGGAACCACAGATTGGTTTCTGAGCAACGGTTCATGGTACTTTTACGAACTAGTTTGTGCAAATTCATAAATAATTTGCAGGAAACGGTGTACAAGAGAGGCAAAACCATCTCCGGTCAAATAGAGCAAAAAAGCCAACTAAAAAAACAAAATTTAATAACTGTATTGGGAAGCGCTCGTAACTTTTAAAAAGCATTTGATCACTGGGCCCACGAGTGCATTGCACTTTGTTACACACCGAGACCTTGATCTACACTACTTATTTATAGTCAGTTTGCCAAACTTCCGATGTGGGGCTCAACTATCTCTCTGTTTGACAAACCTCATGCGTGGGTGACTATCCTTTTGTTGGTGATTATCGAACTATACTTTTTTATGACTTTTGTTGGAATGTTGATTTTTAAACAAATGTTAATTATTCTATATCTTTTTTATAACAGATGCCTAGATCCTGTCGAAAAAACAGATGCAAAGATAAGATAAATAATAAAAGAAACATACTTGAAAATTGGGAATTAATTCCTAAAATAATATATTAATTAAACACTCTATCAGTCTATTATATCATAAATCAGCAATATACAATATAAAATCTAATTATTTAACGCTCAATTGACATAATTATTGAGCTTTTATTTCTGTTAGCAAATTATGTTGTCAAAATTAATTTTATTGTTGATATTAATATTTTTCATTTATTATGTTGCTTAACTAAATAATTTTTTTATTCATTGCACGCTGATTAGTAAATTAGAACGCACCACGAACCGAAATAGCATGCCGACTATGTATACCCACCCCACCCCCCACCCCTCATGTACCTAATACTTTAAGGGTTGCAAGTTTCAAATTGAAATCATATTTTTAGGAATGTTTTGGAGACTTGGATTTTTGTTTGTGGTGGGCCAAATAGTTATATATACTGTAAATTAAATAGACAGAATTTATTGTTGGTTCTGTGGCAAGGCTTGACTGTTCTAATTGTCAAGACCAAGGTTTGATTCACATTTCCGATGTTTTTTTTAATAAAACTCAGCGTATTTTGTGATACCACAGTTTCACATATTCCATTACACAAATCTCCATTACCTTGCTTATACTTACAATTGCAGTGTACAATCTACAAAAACATATAATTCGATTGTGTAATTTCTCATAGTTATTTTTAAAAAATACAATTCGATTGGTGTGGTGCCACACCCTAACACAAGAGAGACAAAGGCTTGCAATATGATTTTTGTTTTTAAGGAGAAAGCGATGAAACCGCAATTTGTAATTTTAAGTGTGTAGAGAAGATGAAAGAAAATAATTTGGTGCATATGAGAATACGATATACTTTTTAATCCAAACCATTTACTATAATTTAAAGGACATAATCAATTGTTCTCGTTTCTCACAATAACCAAGTGTTCTCACCTGAGTCATCCCCTATACACACACACACACACACACAAATATATTAATGCATACATACACAACCACAGACACACACCTAGTTAGGAGGAAAATATAGTTTGAAAACTCGGACGATGTGCTGACTGCTAATTAATACATAGTTGTTTCCTTTACTTTCTCTAATTTTTGAGATTGTTCGGTAAATATGATACTCATATCTTATTGGTGTTTCTCTGGAACCTTCTTGGATGAATGAAATCTCATTGTTTTGGAAGAAGAAAAGGCATATACCTATCAAGGCATCCTCCAGAAGTAGTATTTAAAAAATGAAAGTTCCCGTACCTGAAGTTGAGGATAAGCACCCAACAACACATCAAGAGTTTGCAAGTGATACTCATCCGGGAAGACTTGAATTATGCAATCCATCAAGTAGAATTGGGCCAACTCATCTTTGCAATTCACGACCTGTCCAATATAATTGAGGAAAATGAACCATTCCTCCAATTAGAAATTGACACATGTCTTTGACATTTAGAAATAGAATATTTTAAAAGAAAAATTATACCTGCTCCAGTACTCTAGGTAGCACAACATCTTTGTACATATCAAGGTCAACACCCTCTATCTGACTGAGAACATGAAGATTCTTCCCAACCTAATAATGTAACAAGGATAAAAAAAGCAAGAGAATCCTTCTATAAGCATTTGATCATGTATGCAAGCCATCGCAGTGAAGGAAATGAGTTACAGGCTTCGGGTATTACAAGATCTCGCAGCTCGCTCCTTTCCTTTTCCCGTTTCTCCTTCTCCCGGGACGGCCCCTGCAGACCAGAAAGCCCGACAGCAAGCCTCAACTCAGGTCAGCTAAGAGTATGAATTTATCACATGCATTACTACACCTGCATGACCAGAAATCATGCCCTCATGATATATTTTACTCTCATGACATGCAACTATTCTGACGACATGCATGTCCAAACATGAGAGCATTAACAATGTGCAAAAATGTTCAACCAACCTGATGTTGCATCCGCACCCAAAGTTTGTTCATTTCTGTGAAATTTTGGAGTACAAATTCTACAGCATCTGATACAGTATCCGCATCCCTACAGTTTTTAGAATAGACATTCACATATCAGGTTCAATCTTAAATTGCTGCAATTTAAAATCAATGTCACTTCCAAATCATCAAGACAAGTGTAGAAATCACTGTGAATTACAGAGACAAGAAAATAAAAGACAACAATAGAAAGTAAGACTTTGAGAAAAAGGAAACAAAAAGGGGGGGCTCCGATATTCTAATGACTGTGATAGTTTACATCGTTCGTCAACATTGCAAAGTTGCAGTAAAATAATATAAATGGTGATCCTAAAGGATGCAGCGGATTGAGTCTGTTCATTGAAACTTCAAATCCCATTCAATTAAGAGAGCTCGACGAGGGATAATATTTCCCATGATAAGAGCGGAGGGAAAAAAATAATGCTTGATTAATGCTTACCCTTCGTACTCGGAACCAATATCCGGCAATTTATCCTTACTAACTTGAGAAAGGTAACTTCTGAGGAAGAGTCCACGAACAGGGTTCTGAATGCCACGACACATCTCCACAAGATCCTTAAGAACATCCTTAGCAGGAGCTTCCTTTGATTTGATGTATACAGATCCTACTGTACATAGGAGATACCTGATCATAATCATAACATTAACATCTCAAAAACAAGAAACATACCAAAAAGGAAAGAATAAAAACACAAGGCTGGAAAACCTTCTCATAAAAATCTAGCATTAGAGCTTCAAAACCAAAAGGAGATATGTCAAGACATCAGTAACATTAGTTGCACCCAAGATCATTTTCTAAGCAAGCAAGTACAGTCATTTTCACCATGAACAATGATCAAATATCAATCTCAATCATTGTAGTTAAAATCCCGATATGAATCGTAAAATCCCACGAATTTGCAATTATGCTTGCACTCAGTGATTAAGAGTATCCTGTTTTGGTGGAACTGGGTGAAATCACCCCTATTAATCATTGAATCGTATAATCTATGATCTTTTAAACGTTTCCACGATTATATGCTTATGAATGAATTAAAATTTACATAAGTAATTTAAGTGTGATATAAGGTTTTAATTATCTTACATGTGAGCTATATATGAGTTTTATGATTGTGTAAGTTATTAGTGTTACATTCCACGATTTGCACATTTACTTCCCCTTCCTGATTTTGCGTAACATCCGATTTTAACTTCCTTGATCTCAAAGATATAAGCACTAATCTTAAAGTAATATCAATCTAAAGCTAAGTGATTAAGTATCAACTATCAAGTACCCGCACGATTGCACAGTGCTCCATTTTCAAAAATTAATCTACAATTAGAAGAAACTCAAAAATACTTCCCTACTCAGCACAACTACAAAACTAATTTTCACCATTGTGACGGCAAATATATTTCTAAATATAACATTCTGAATAATTTCCTATTTCCAATCCGAACGGTAATCGAATAAGGTAATAAAGATTCCAAAAAAAACGTCAGGCCACTTACAATCGAGGCAAAATGTTGCCTGCATGCTGAACAAGCTCATAAAGATCAATAATGGAGCAACCGCGACGAGTCTCTTCCTCGAAGAACATCTCCAGCTTCCTCAATTGATCAAAGGCACGCATGTCTAAAATACCAGAGAGAATTCAATTTACAACGCAATAGTAAAAAAACAGAATCAATTTCACAATCCAACGAAGATGGATCTGAAAGAGAAACTCACAGAGTTCGTAGTATTTGTGAGGAGAAAGCTTGGAAGTCCTAAGCTCAGAAAGCATCTGAGCGGAATATTTCAAAGCATCTCTAAGATTATTCGAGTCCTGCAACGAATCGGAAATCGGAAAATGGATCCAAATCAATTGAGAATTGAAATTTGAAAGACGAATCTGAAATTAGGTTAATCGCGAATAGAATTAGAGAAGAGAGATTAAAGTTAGGGTTTATCGGAGAAGTTACCAATGCACGGTGCATGTAGAATGAATTCTGTTGAAGGCCGGCGATTCCGGCGGCGAGGAACTTCTCTTCATCTTCGGTTCCGTCTAACATCATTTTCTCCGTTCTTTTTCGTCGTAGTTATGTAGTTCGAGTTCGATCGTTCTTGTATGTGTTGGTTCTTCTTCTTCTTCTTCTTGCTAGTTTTCCACTTGGGATGTACGTAATGAAGAATATGCTTATTGGTTCCTCTTAACCTCGCTCTTTGTGCTATTTGACCCCAATTTGGATATTAATTAAATTATTGAAAATGTTTAACTTCGTTCATACTAATATTTTTAAATTGATTCATTTTGTTAATTGTAATTCGTTGATAGATGCAAAAAAAAAAAATTAATGAAATTTGTTATTTATTAAAAAAAATTATCCAAAATATTTTTTTTGTTATCAGGGAAAATATGTTTTTATTTTTAAAAAATGCAAAATATATGTATTTACTTTTTTAAAAAAATGAAGAAATAACATGTTATTACTATCATAGTTTTGCTAAAAAGTACTCCCTCTAATCTTAATTATATGAAAAAATCTATTTTTTTTATTCATAGAATGTTTGATGTATTATGAAACATTTTATGAATCTAAAAAATAGATTTTTTGTTATAATTAAAACCGGAAGGAATATAAATTTTTTTTGTTAATTTTCGATGTTCGTGTATCTCTGTAGGTACTGTGGTAATGAGGAATCCTATGACGGAGAACGAAAAATAAATTTAGAGACGGGATGGAGAGGAGAAATATCCTCCGCACATTTTATGTCTCGTTGACATCTCTATTTGGAATACAACATGTCGAAGCCAAAAGAAAACTATAAAATAATTAAGAGGAGCAATCAAACATTTATAAGATTATCCGCTAACACTTGAACCACTTTATGTTGCAGCTCTTAAAACATTTAAGGGTCATGCTAACTAGTGCGGTCGCACTAGTTAAGGATATAAAAAAAACAACTTTTACATTGGTAATACTAACACCTTTTATACTTTACAAACATGGACTATACAACTTTTAATGTGATTTTACTATTTCAAGTATCCTTAACTAGTGCTCTGGTGGTAGCTGGATATGATCCTCTAACTTTTAAATTAGCAGTAAATAACTATGTCTGAATTTGAATTATTTTGTTGCATGCTTATTTTACATTTTTAGCATATGTTAAAACTAATTAAAATTTACCTTTTTTTATTTTGTTACAAGTCTATGATATCATTATCAGATCAATTAAACATGTTCAAGGAGTACAAAAATAAGATAAAGGAAGAAGTTGGAGAAAATAGAATGGAAATAATAATATCAAAGAGTGTATACATTATTTGCATAGGGAGTAATGACATTGCTAATACTTATGCTCAAACACCATATAGGAGAATAAACTATGATATTCCATCATATACAGACTTATTGGCTTCACATTCCTCAAACTTCTTGCAGGTATGTTCTGTTATACAAACATAAGCAAATCATTTCTGCACTTGTTTGTACATTTTTAAGTTAACCAATGAGCTTTTAATAATTAGTCATTAGCCAATTAATTTTTTAATAAAAGATGTACTATATGTAAGATAATATTAGGACGTGCTTATTTGTTGAAGCAACAATCACAGTCGCCAATATCTGAATCACTAATATGTTAGACCAATGTCTTCCTTTGTCTGATTACGTGCTCGAGAATTTGAGGTTCTTAATGAGGTAAATCTTAAACAAGTAGTCAGAGTGATAGCAAAGGGGACCTAACCTATCTATTTATAAGATCACAACCTTAGTACCACTCATCATGGATTATAGTGGTTGGACCTACCTACACTTTGTTCTACACAAATCGGAATTAATGTCCAAAGTCCATTATTGTTGACACATTTATCAGGCTAAACATCATCATATGGCCCACATTCACGAGTCACACCATAACACGTTTTTATAAAACCAAAACTCAATTGATTGTAGCCCAATTAGAACAAATTCTAAAAGTATATACTAAAAGTCATCAAACATAAACATGGGCTCTATTTGGATAAACAACTAAATTAAACACTAATTGGATAAAAACTTACCATAGAAATGCTTTATGTATAAGTTATTTTTATAACAAAAGATAAAATAAAGTCAAACTATTTTTATATAAGTTATAAGCTGATTTTATAGACATGTAATAAGTCGCTTTCATAAACTCTCTCAAATAATATCACAAGAGCTTATGGCATTAAATAAACTCAAATAAGTCGATTCAGATGCAGTCTTAGTAGATCGTGTTTGTTATAACTTTATTTTCATTGTCTAGTGTTATTGGGTTTTTTCTTTTGGCAAAAAATGCAGAACATAAGTTTTGAATTTGAATGAATTGAATATAAAATTGAATTGAATGCAGGAACTATATAGTTTAGGAGCTAGAAGGATTAGAGTAATTGGTATGCCATATATAGGTTGTGTGCCCTCACAAAGAACACTTGGAGGAGGCAGAGAGAGAGCATGTTCAGATTTTGAAAACCAAGCTGCAAAACTTTTCAACTCTAAATTAGTATCTCTAATGGATGCATTTGAAAACAAATTTCCAGAGACTAAGCTTGTCTACCTTGATATTTACCATCCATTAATGTATATGGTTCAAAACCCTGCTAAATACGGTAATCACACACAAGCATTGTCATTTTTACCTTTTAATTATAGGTAGCTCAATATACATATACTAGTAGTACTCTCTCCGGTCACTATTATAAGTAAAATTGATTTTTCAGGTTCTTTGAATAACTAATGTATCTAGTCCGTTTTGTTGAGAAAGATATCTCTACTCATGGATTAATATTCCCTGCAGTGGGAAAAGCAAGTATTTACACGTAATTTTTTTTATCTTGGCTGTTAACTTAAGATTGGACGGTTCATACCTCACGATAACAAAATCCGTTTAAAAGAATATCGACAGTTAATTTGATACCGGACGGTTGAGATCGGAAACTGCATGATGCAGTTAATGCACTAAATCCAAATCCCTTTGCTCAATAGATTAGTGTATTTTTCTCATGTCTATTTCATTTCTCATGGTATTTGTTGCATGGTATGGTTTAGGTTTTGATGTAGCAGATAGAGGATGTTGTGGGACAGGAGACATAGAAATAGGCATATTGTGTAACCATTACGGCTCAAGCATATGTTCAAATTCTTCAAGATATATATTCTGGGACAGTTACCATCCAACACAGGAGGCTTATAACTTGCTTTGTTCTATGGTCCTTGATGGCAAAATCAAGGACTTCTTCTAAATCAGTTTCACTCTCATTCTTGTCTTCTACTTTCTACATTATTTCCTTCTTGACTTCTACATGTAAAATAGATACATGAATTGATTTGTTTCATGTAAAATAAATACATGTAAAATAATAAATAATAAGACTATATTTACCATCTTCCATGAATCAGGGGGGTAAAGAAAACACATGGGATATGCGGTTATTATAAGATATTGTCGAGACAAGATTAGTTTTAACAAATATTTATTCTACCTTAAAAGTCATACAAATATTATGTGCGGTTGATTAACGGTGTAAAATTTTAGGAATGCTATTGGTTACGGTACGCAACAACACTCACATTATCACATAATTGTACAAGCATTTGGGTTGTCGTCACTAAATGCAGTGGTGTACTTAACCTCGTAGGAGCTAGCACGTGCAAGTGTCGAAGCTTCTGGATCTTGCAACACATTTCGCACATACCCAGGCGGTGCCTTCTTGTCATATGCCTCTGGTGCATAAGGGTGCGGAACGACATCGTATGGGATATAAGGCCAAAATTCGGCCTTCTTTCCCGTACGGTGTCTCACGCGCTCCAACACTTTGTTTGGATCCACGTACCCACTTACAGTGAGTTTACTCTGTTTTGGTTCAACTTCCACCTGTGTTACTCCTTTCATGCTTTCCACTGATTTCTTCACCTTTCTCTCACACCCTTCGCAATCCATCTTCACTTTTATCTCCACTACCTAATTCACCATGCATTCTCTAATATTGAAATTATGTCTTACATATAAATAACTCACTAGACTATATACTTCCTCCAGTTTTATATATGAGCAAATTTTAGCAATTTAGATATATTTAAAATGTAATGTATCTATAAAGTTAAAATTTACTTATATATAGAACCGGAGAAAATATATAAACTTCTACACATACTATGACAAAAATATTCATGTAATGTGATAAATACATTATATATTATATTGATATTTCCAATATACTCATTATTTATAAGGATGTCAACGGGACGGAGAATGAGCGGATGGTATTTTATCACTCCTTGCCCCACTATATTATAGATTCGAAGCATACGTCTACCAGTATAACGGTAATTAATCTCTACCTGAAAAATTTATGGAATGTATAGGGTACTGATTTCTCTTCTCACAATCAAATGCAACATTGATTTATTTTAAACTTTTATAAAAAATAGGCAAAATTACATTTTTGGTCCTTTATTTTATTTTTTTGTAACATTTTGGTCCTTTATCTTTTATTTGTAACATTTTGGTCCTTTATTTTATTTATTTGTAACACTTTGGTCCTTTATCTTTTATTTGTAACATTTTGGTCCTTTATCTTTTATAACATTCACATATAAATCCTTTTTTCATATTTTTTTTAATTAAAAAAATGCTGAATTTTAGTTTTTTAGATACCTTTTAATTAAAATTAAATTAAACTCATAATTTTGATGAATATGTTCATCATCTTCATCAATTTTTTCATAATTTCATATTTTTTAAAGGACCAAAGTGTTAAAAAAAATAAGATAAAAGACCAAAGTGTTACAAATAAAAGATAAAAGACCAAAGTGTTACAAAAAAATACGATAAAGGACCAATATATTACAAATAAAAGATAAAGGACCAAAATATTACAAAAAATAAGATAAAAGACCAATAATGTAATTTTGCCTAAAAAATAATGTTGTGAGGACCACTTTTAAGTGAGTATATATGCATCCACAATTCATAAAAAAAAAAAAAAAAAACTGCATAACCACATAAATGGAAAATTGGGTGCATAGTGCAGACATTACTATTGAGTAGTGTCAATATTATGCAATAAATATATGTAGAAAAATAAAAAGTGAAAGATACAAGAAAGAACATTTACCTGAAGTTGCTTTTTCACGAGCTTACTATTGTGGTATAGGCAACATGATTCACAGAGCTCAGAGATGATATCTAAGACACCCATTATTGTATGCTAACTATTAATAAATGACAATTCAATGGTTGCTGAAGGATCAAAAGTACAGAGAAACCAAAAAAAGTTATATGTATTTTGTATATAAATCTATGATGGCATTAATAGAGGATAACAATGAATGATATGGCATGGCTTTAGCTAGAAGTTTCTACTTGGACAGTGAGTTGTTTGGTGGGACACCTCCAATTGGACTTGCCAAAGCAAGGGAAAAAAAAGTCATAGAACAATCTGGTGAATGAATTTTGTTTTTAAAAAATGGGAATTAATTAGTTAATGAGCCACTTGGAATGAAACGTTCAAAAAAGTTCAAATTTCATGTTTAATAGAAATAATTTTTTATTAGATTTTATTTATTTTATGATTAAACTCTCGATAGGAACCCCTAAAAATTTGAGGTATATAAAAAAATAAAAAGGAGTCATAAAGAAGATATAATTAAAGTTTAAAGAATGTTTATGTAGATAAATAATCAACGAGGTTTTCCGCCAACATTAAGAATTGAACTCACAGCGTAACGCTTTATTAGGTTATACTAAATATTCATTTCAGCAAAAATATTTTAATAAGCGGTGTCACGTCATAAATGAATACAACACATCATGAAAACATGATCCAAAATGAAATGAGAACCAACATTTCACAAAAAAAAGAAGAAATAAATCAAGACAAGAAATCAGTTTTTAAAACAGGAGACCAAAATTTCATTTTTTTCAAAAATATAGTACAAAAATGAATTTAAGCGTTAATGGATGTTTGTTTGAGATTTTTTTAAGTAAAAATCTATTTTTTTCTTAAAATAAAATCACTTTTATCATTTTAATATTGTTTATTATGGATTTTTTAGAAAACTATTTTGTACAAAAAGTTAATTTTAATTTTAAAATGAAGCTACTTGTCTCTCGCACTCCAAGATATAGCTTTATGTACTATAAAATTTATTAAGTAAAATTGTTAGTCTTGCAGTTCAAGAAATATCATTGTAATCCATATATACCGTCAAAAAAGAAAAAAAAAATCTTATATAAATTTTTTCTTGAAAAACAAATAGTTCAATATTAAATTAATTTTTAATCACACACAACAATATAGATAATTATTCCGAGTTGATTTGTTTTATTCGATTTTTGAACTTTTCTACCAAGCTTCTTGATGGATTAAATTTTTCTTCTCCAATTTTCTCTCTCAAGAAAAACGAATATTCCAACTTATTGATGTTGGCAAGGCTATTTTCTCTCTCAACAAACTAGAGATCGAACTCAAAATATTAGTTAAGTTACTGCATGCACAAACTAGAGTTTTAACGTTACTGTATGCTCAAATTAGAGATCGAACTCAAAATATTAGTTAAGTTAGAAGACTCACATTATTCCAACCTAGTACTTTTGGGTGTCAAAATAAATAAATAAAATGTAAATATACTAACTTTCAATTTTAGTGTCTCTAAATTATTTTCTAATTGACATTTTCACTTTTATCCGTAAATACTCCATACTCATATGGGTCTTACCCTCTTAATACGGGTCAACATCCAACACGCAATTAGGCAAACCATCCACATTTGTACTTAAAACATGTTTTTTCTTTTCAGTCGTTGATTTTGAGCAATTGTATCACCATAAATTTTATTTGTCAATGTCAATAATTAATGAGCTCATGTTCATCTAGTCATGAAACCACATTTTTCTGTTGCTCAAGTAGTAACTCTTCATTTATAGCAGTTGCCTCCACCTGTTTTTTTGTAATCCATGCATGTACATTTCAATTAGTTAGCATAAATTAAATGTGAAGAAAGAAAAACAAATGGAGTATTAAGTTTGGAAGGTAATCCTTTTTTATATAATTGTAAGTTTGGCAGAAATGATATTGGCCTTAGAATTAGATGACTTGTAACTTGTAAAAAAGTGCTTTCTTACAATGCAACATTGAGGAGCAGTCCCTAAATAAGAATTTGGTTGATTAATTAAATCACTATAATTAACTTAATTGTATTGTATTTTTGAGTTCGCCAATAAAGAATTAAATGGTGATGCATTGTACGTATAAATTATGTTTACACCAACATCCAATAAACATTTATCATATCGCAACCAGGGGGTGCCCTTTATAAGTGAGCGGATGCAGGTGCACCCCCTGGAATTTTAAAATTTTCACTAAATTATTTATATCTTTTTCACTTTGCACCCTCTCATTTTTCTGTTTTGCACCACTTATTCAATGATTCAAAACACTCTTCACTATTCATTCTTTTCTTCCAACTTCTCTCTAAAATTAAATTCTCTCAAACAAAACACCTAACCAAATACGTAAAATAGTGATAAATCTTCCAACAATCTTAAAACAACACTAAGGTAATCGATTAAAAAAAATCTATGGTTTAGGGTTTTAAAATTTGGGATTTTTCTATATAACTTCGATAGTGATAAAATAGTTGATTGATTATTTAATTGGGGGTTATAATAACATTTGTTTGTTTTGTTGGTTGCTTGTTTGTAATTTGTAATTTGATCCAAATGCATCTTTGGATGTTTTACAGCTTCTAGCTAAGTCATCCACAAATTTGTTTCAATTTTAGCCATGTGGAAATCGGTGTTTTCGTGAAGAGTCGTTGTCTAAATATACTCAAGTGATAGATAGATAAAAAAATTGATCAACATCGAACAATAAGAAAGTAACCTTATGATTATGTATTTGTGTTGTTACCATATAAATACTTATGCATTGTTTTATAATTTGATTTCTTTTTTTTATTTGATTATTTCTCACGTAATCAATACTTATGTTGAAAGAGATATGTTCAACAATATAGATAATAAGTTGGTTATTTAGAGATTTCAAAACATGAAATAATGTAATGGATAATTGTAAAACATATTAATATAATTTTTTTAGTACAATGTAAATTTTGAATATAGATATTATTTATTAAAATATTGATTAAAAATTTGCACCCCCTAACTCAGGGTCCGAGCACGACCACTGATCGCAACATAAATTTATTTTGCAACTACTTTATAAAAATAATTACGGTTTGATTTAAGTGTATGGTTAATCCTAAATTAACTATGTATGAGTTTAGTTATACATATATAAGAGAGGTGTCTCGTATACTTAATGTCCTAAGGTTTTTAGTGGATGTGCAACATCTTTCTATCTTGTGGATCTGCAGCATAGACATGCATTTTTTATATATATATTACAAAGAAAATTTTGAATTGCCTCAAAATATTACATTACTTCAAAAAAAAAAATCTTATCCAAACACACCATTAAGGTTTTGTGTGAAGAAATGGCATCTTATTTCTTTGTAAGTAGTATTGAAATATTGACTTGTTGCTTCCGACACTTTCGTAAACTCTCAACAACTATTTTTTTTGGTTAAATAACCTAGTTACTAGAAATTTCATCCTTAAGGTAGATAAGTGGGATGATCGGGATTCGAACCCCGGCTCCCTATATATAATGCATTGTCCCTACCAACCGAGCTAAGCTCACAAGACACAACTAACTATTATTTGATTTTCATTAAACATTAGTGTGAATGGTATATGACCTTTTATGTATTTATTTATGTTTACAGGAGAATTTAGTATTCCTGTCAAAAAAAGGGATGATTCACCATATTCCACATGTAAGCTAACATGAAATCTCATATGGGAGGGAAAGTCTTTTATGACTCAATGCAATGCAGAGTACATAATGCATACATCTCACAATAAAAACTAGCATTAATTAAGTACCTAAAATAATAGAAACATATTTGCATATTTTTTATTGGTGTAACATTCCTCATTAACCATCACTATCAATCTTTGTACAATCTTTGTACAAGTCATAGTCATAGTAAAATGACTTGAGTAAAATTTTGTTAAGGTTTATAAATGGCTTATAGTAGTAGCACTAGCTAAAATCAAGTTCCAATAAGTTGTAGTCAAGTTCTTCATATTCCACAAAAACATGACCAAGTTACTCTTTCAAAACCTTCTTTGTCAATCACCTTTTGTCAATCTTTTCTCTCTTACTACAATCCTTATCTATCTACATTATGGTAATGCTATGAATCTACCAAACAATGAAACAGTTCCAGCACTCTTTGTGTTTGGTGACTCTGTTGTTGACTCAGGTAATAACAACTACATCAATACCATTGCCAGGTGCGATTTTCTACCTTATGGTAAAGACTTTGGTGGTGGAAATCAACCAACTGGAAGATTCAGCAATGGTTTAATCCCTTCAGACATCATTGGTACAAAAAATTCTTTTCATAAAACACATTAGTGGTTTTAAATTACGGTTGCAGTTACACACTTATGCCACAAATTGTTATATTGTAGTAAAAGTGACTAATCAGTGGCAGAGCCAAAAAATTTATAAAGTCTAAGTAAAATCTCAGTTTTGAACAAAAAATCTCAGTTTTGCACTTAAAAATTTCAATGTTAAACAAAAAACCTTAGTGTTGCCTAAACTGACCCTTAAAAATACCAACATTGCGGAGACCTCAAATTTCTTTATATTGCGGTTGTTTGTAGACCACAATTTAAACCATTTATACATAGAAAAAAAATACAAAATAAACATCTTGTTAAGTTTCTTAACAAAAAATTTCGTTTTTTTCAGCTTCAAAACTTGGAGTCAAGAAGCTTTTACCAGCTTCTCTTGATCCAAATTTGCAACTTCAAGATCTTCTAACAGGTGTAAGCTTTGCCTCTGGTGGTGCTGGATATGATCCTCTAACTTCTCAATTAGCGGTAAATAACTATGTCTAATTTTGAATTTGAATATTTAATTTTGCATGCATATTTTACATTTTTAGTATATGTTAAAACTAACTATAATTTAATTTCACTTTCTTGTTATAAGTCTGTGATATCATTGTCAGATCAATTGGACATGTTCAAGAAGTACAAAAATAAGATAAATGAATCAATTGGAGAAGAGAGAATGAACATGATAATATCAAAGAGTGTATATATTATTTGCATAGGAAGTGATGACATTGCCAATACTTATACTCAAACCCCATATAGGAGATTCAACTATAATATTCCATCATACACAGACTTATTGGCTTCACATGCCTCAAACTTCTTGCAGGTATGTTTAATTATACAAACAATAACTATGTCTACGGCTCTGTTTGGTAAAAAATAGCGGATAGCTGATAAGCTAGCTTATAGCGGATGAGCTTATAGCGAATAAGCTAGATGATTGAATTTGTAGTGTTTTGTAAAATTAGCGGTTGAACTAGCAAGTATGAAATGACATAAAAAAGATATGTTTAATTAATATTTAGTTTTTTTCAAGTAAGATGGTAGAGGTAAAATTGGAAGAAAAAATTATAAATTATAAGCTCATAAGCTACTTGAAATGGCGTTTGAAAAATAAGCTATAAACTAGTAAAATAAGCTATAATCTCTTTTGAAAAACATTTACCAAACAGAATGTTTTTTATCATATGAACTTAGAAGCTATAAACTATAAGCTATAAGCCCATAATTTGACCTTACCAAACATAGCCTAATGATGAATTTTGTTCATAACTTTTTGTGTGTCTAGTGTTATTAGTTGGTATCTAAAAAAAATATAAAAATATACATAATGCAGGAACTATATGGTTTAGGAGCTAGAAGAATTGGAGTATTAGGTATGCCAAATATAGGGTGTGTGCCCTCACAGAGAACAATTGATGGAGGCATGAATAGAGGATGTTCAGAATCTGAAAACCAAGCAGCTAGACTCTTCAACTCCAAATTAGTATCTCAATTGGATTCCTTTCAAAATAAATTTCCAGAGGCTAAGTTTGTTTATCTTGACATTTACAATCCATTAATGAATATGGTTCAAAATCCTGCTAAATATGGTAATCAAACACAAGCCTTGTCCTTTACATAGTTTGATTAGTGTATTTTTCTTATGTCTGATTTTTTTTTATTGTATTTGGTGCATGGTTTAGGTTTTGAAGTAGCAGACATTGGATGTTGTGGAACAGGAGACATAGAAGTAGGCATATTGTGTAACCGTTACAGTTTAGACATATGTTCAAACCCTTCAAGCTATATATTTTGGGACAGTTACCATCCTACACAAGAGGCATATAATTTGCTTTGTTCAATGGTCCTTGATGACAAAATCAAACACTTCTTCTAGAGAATTTTCACTCTCATTCTTGCTTCTACTATCAACATGATAAAGCATGTAAAATAAATACGTGAATCGATTTGTCTCAAATTGTCCTTGTTTTGGAAAATAATTGGCGAAGAGAATATAAGTTCATCCATTATAAGCTAGTTTATCAACTATCTGCTATTTTTTTGTCAAACAGGGTCTTAACAACTCTTTGACAGATAAAGTATTTTGTTGAACAAAATCTTATCCAGATGTTCGATAGATATCAACATTGACAACTTCTTTAGTTAAGTTATTACCATATTCATTTGCAATTTTGAAAACGAAATTCTATATTTATATTTGCTAGACTTATAAAATTAATGTTGTCACCGGCATCCTATTCTGTAATAGCCTAATGTTTCTACAAAATCTGAATACATTTTGATAGTTATTGTCTTTCCTTATTGATATCAAAATTGATAGATCAGTCAATTAGGAATACCAAACATGTTCATCTTAGTACATACTCCCGCCAACCTTAATTATTTTGCTTATGATTAAGACCGGAGAGAGTATTCACTTGGAGTTTGGTTTTTTTAGAATTACTGAATAGTGACGATCTCTTGAGCAAAATGTTCATTCTTAACATTGCCTTCATCGGTTGAAAATATAAATTCTTGAATAACTGGATCTGATGGAGTGTAATCTTTGCTTTTGCCCCAAGCAACAAGATATAGGCCCAGACAAGTAATAATTGCACCCATTACCCTGCAATATATATATCATATTTATTGAATAACTGATGTATCTGTTTTATATTATAGACCATATACTTTTGATTAAGTACTTGATTATTTATATGATTACCTTCCAAGGAACAATTCTTCAGCCAAAATGAAGTATCCCATGATTGCAACAATTACTGTGCATAAAGGACTAACAGCTGTTACAAATACTGGGCCCCTAGATTTCACCACTACTCCTTGCACAAAATATAACACTCCTGAGCAAACTATACCCTATATGCCAAAATGATATATTGAGATTATAATTAGAGATGGTTACATAACATGTTTTAAGGGACAAATACAAAAAAGTGACAAATGAAAAATGACATTTAATTTGTTACTCGAAATGTGACAACATTCTCTCTTTTCTGCAATCTAATAAATACATTTTAATTCTCATGATTTAGTCATGATAGTCTTATATTTACGATCAGAAGGTAGTGTTTTTGAATAGTTTAGGTGGGTGAACTTACAGTATAAACAATAGACAACAATCTCATATCCCATTTTATATACCAAACTGAAGGATTACACCATTCCATAATCATAGCCACTACTGCAGTTTCAAGTGTGCCCAAAAAACATATCCACGAGGCAAGAGAGAGTGGTGCAGGATAGGTTTTAAGGGTAATAGCCTAGAGAATGATTCAAAATTTTGTTAGTACACAAGCAAAGTAAAATAATAAAAATCATAATAATAAGTTTAATTTAATTGTTAATGAAGTTTAATAATAACTCACTTGAAGGATCACAAAACAAGCACAACTAAAGCATCCTAATGCAATCATTATAGAGCCGGCTACTATATGTTGAGTATTGGTCTCATCACTATATTGGTTATGACTATTGCCTCCAAATGTCCCTAAAAGTACAGGACCTTTAATAAGAGTCATGACCATTGCACCTGAAACAGATGCTATGGTTCCCACCACTTTTGCTTGGCTCCTTATACTTTTTACCTTTATCATCTCAAGCCTAATTAAACAAAACAAAAAATTGTCAGAATTCAAAACTAACACGTGCTCCCTTCGGGATAAAATATAAGCAAAAATTATTTTAGCTTCATTGTATGATTGACTTATGTATATGGTCTATATTTTATAGATCAGATACATTAATCAATCATAAATATATACCATATACATTAATGGGTTAATATGCTTTTACCCCTGCAAAGTATGCAAGTTTTGTTTTACTCCCCTGTAATTTTTTTTGTTGAGATTACCCCCCTGTAATGTTCAAGAATTTTTTTCTAGTTCATTTTTACTCCCCTAAAAAAAAAGGCAGGGGGTAAAAATGAACTAGAAAAAAAATCTTGAACATTACAGGGGGTAATCTCAACAAAAAAAATTACAGGGGGTAAAACCAAACTCACCTATTTTGCAGGGGGTAAAAGTCTATTAACCCTACATTAATCGATCATACAATGAATCTAAAAAGTAATTTTTACATATATTTTGTCACGAATAGAGTATATGTATATGATCCGATCTAATTTGAAAAGTTTGTTATTAGAAGAGTGAAAATAATGCTTAATTGTTTTACCTAAACATGCACGCCAAGATAAAGGCACTGGCAGGAAGGATATTAGTCATGGCAGCTGCAAAGGTTGCTGTAGTATACTTCATCCCTAAAAAATACAAATTTTGACCAATAACAGGTCTGCCAATGATAAAAAAGTAAACATTAAATTTAAGTAAAAATATGTTCCATTAAATAATCAATGTGTTTAATTAATAATATGTAATTAAAATTACACTAATGTTAATCGAACAATACATCGTGACACCAAAATTAAATGATTATCCTTGGCTTTTTACCTAAGAGCGCTTACATGAGATGACACGGGTTAATTATAACTTAACCAATGTTCTGAGTTCAATCTCTAACTTATACATTCAACAACGTTAAAACTCTTAGGAAAAGTTTGCTATCCATTTGAATCTCATCGACTACAGTTGCGTGCAGAGATTATCCGGTTTATAACACACAAAAAACATTGGTTTATTATAGTTGCACTAATTACTATTTTACGACCGTTCTTGAGGGGGTTTGAACTCTAACCTTTAAGATTACAAAGTCAAGTTTTAACCACTGAATTGACATCTCTTGGACAAATGACAAACTGATTAACACAATTCAATAGATTCATTGAAAGATTGTTGTATCTAATTTATGATATAAATATATCAATATTTTAATGAATCTAAAAAGTAAAAAAAAAATTATATATTAAAGATTAGAGTAAGTATCAAGATTAGATAACTCATTAATTAACTACTAGTTTAACTTTCTTAACCACAAATTTGAACATGCACTCCAAAGTGCAAGTAGATTTCAACATCTAAAATTTGAGATTAATCACATTCACATTCAAATTTGTTGTTAATGAAGCTCAATATACTAATATTTCATCAACCATGTGTATATGACATGCATTGACATTTAAAAAGTTGTCCAATTTATAGGTGTCTTTTAATTCAAATAACATTTATGTTAAAATTATTACTCTAGAAAGCTGAGCAACACTATCTTCATGAAGATTGACATTGTCATTTTAGTCCTAACTTTCCTGCAAAAAATAAAGAGCACAACATGCATCGTACAATTAAGTTAAATATTGAACACAAAATATAAAATATAAAATAAATAAAAAACCAACACATAAAGGAGAGAAATTTACTTATATTTATAATTGTCAAAATAGAGTGCAAAAGGGGTTATGAAAATGAATGCTACAACATGGCGATACACAATAAATACATAATTGCTCATTCCTTTATTCATTGCAGCCTTTGATAAAACGTCCATAATTGCATATCCAAATTGCAAAAGCACAACTGCTATGAATGGTTTTGCTCTTTCAAACCAATTTTGTGTTTCATGTTTCTCCATCCTCTTGTTAGAAAATGTAATGAAATAGTATAACGTGGGAGGCTTATATATATTTTTTACACAAGGAGGCTTATATATTTATATAGCTAAGAAGGGGACGAAAAATATTTGTTAGCTATAATTTTCATTGAAACACATTGGTCTTTTAGTAATTATGAATGTATATTACTATATACTATAAGACAAAAAACACACAAATAAATGTATATTATGAATTATGTAAGTAGTGTACACCTCACAAAAAGAATATATATCATAAATAGAAATTTCAGCTTAGTGGTTTGGGAGAGGGACATAGGGGTTAGTATGATAAGAAAATCAAAAGTGCAATTCAACTTCACCAACTAACAATGAAACATGCAACTAGCATTTTTCATATTTTTTTTATAAAAAAAAATCACTTGAAATCTCTTAATTATTTCAATAGCTCTCTTTCATTATGTATTGGCTCAATTAAATAGAGCTCTCAATAGGATATACAATTGCCCTTTTAATTTGGTTCTAGTTTTTCAAACATAAAAAATATCAATGACTAATGAGACATAAGAAAACGCAATAGTTAACAACTAATTCATTATAGTAATTATATTATAAAAATATACATGCATTTTTAAAACTATGCAGACATTATGTCTTTTAATTATAACCTCTTGGTGAAGGCAAAGGTACAAAAGTTATTTTATCGGTGATTTATATACATGTAATATAAATATATAACTAATATAATACATTGTAGAATAGAAAACAATAGAAGTAATGACAAGCAATTCGAAAATAATAATAATAATAATAACTAGTAATAGACCTGTGCGGAGTGATGGATTATTTCGCAAGTGCACGAAGTATCGCAAGTAATAATAAAATCGATCCCACAAGGATTGAGATTATTCAACAATGGCGAATTGGCTTAACTAGTAAATGTAAAATTAAAGACATAGGGGGGAGTTTTAGCATTCAAATTTGTGAAAATGAAACTTTGGAATTTTATCAAACGGTTAGCGGACGATTGGATTTTGTTCTGATTCATTGCATTCCACTATGATACTAGTTGGTTGATTCCTAAACATGGTTCATTCAATCACTATGACAATTTAACATTACAATTGCACCCACTCTCATGGTCATACAACTCACTACATCATACTAAAATCCCCTAATCTCTTAGGTCAATTGCATAGCATAACATAGGCAAATTAAGTGTGTTAAATCCTTAGTCACAACCTTTAATTCTCTATCTCTAGAACAAATATAAGGTTGTATCCATTAATCTAGTTCCAATTCACACAATTAATCTCTTAACAAGCATGAATTAATCATCATCACATACATTCATCAATGGATATGAAGCAATAAACACAAAATTAATGGAATAGTAATTGAATTAACCACAAAGAAATCAACACATAACTAGCATATGATTCATAGTTTCATACAATTATTCATCACAAAATCCAATCTAACAACTTAGTTCATCATAGCTACAAGAGGTGAAAGGAAACTAGAATTGAAATACATGATAGTTGGAAGAAGAATTGGATGAGGAGAGATCTTCAATCGTGTTTCCAAGCCTTCAAATCTTGTTTCTCCATCATGATTCTCTTGATTTCAAGCTCCAAAATGATGCTCCAAGACCCTTTTTCCTTCCAATTTCGTAACCCCCTTCAAATGGGTCAAGTGTTTCTTTTATAGTGTCAAAAATGGGTCAAAAATGAGTACCAATCTGCCAAGTTCGCCTCCCAGTTCGCCTCTGGCTAGCTTGGGCGAAATTTCCAAACAGCACAGTTAGCCTACGCGGAGTCTGGCTAGCCTGCGCGGAACTCAGTTTCGCCTGCGCGGAGTCTGGTTAGCCTGCGCGGAACTCAGTTTCGCCTGCGCGGAGTCTGGTTAGCCTGCGCGGAACTGGCAGAATGCCCACTAAAAGACGAAAAATCAGCATTTTCAGCATTTCTTCCTTTCCAAGCTACCTTTCATTCTAAGTCTTTTGCACCTCAAATATGATCAAAATCACTTGAAAACACCTCTAAAACACCATTGAAATGATCTTAAAATGTAGAAATGACAAGAGTCATCACAACCCCAAACTTATCTCATTCCTTGTCCTCAAGGAACACGTTTATCAAACGAAAAACCACAAAAATTTGACAACCCTCTTAAATCACTTCAACACACAATTCATTTGATCTTTTCATCAAACACTTCAATTGATCAAGCCTTTCATGCAACATCTTCCTACAATGACTTCAATTCACACAACCACGAAAGCATTCACAATATTTGATAACCAATGATCACTTCACACCACTCACCTTCACTCAATTTTATAGTAGCTAATCACTCAATCAACACATACCTAACTCTTCTACCATAAGCTTGCAAGCACTCTAAAGATAAATCAAATAGCATATGAAACACACACATTAGAGGACTTTCAAGGTTATAACGGGGCTTGAGGTAAGGTGGATGTTTTTTTGGGAAGTGAGTTAAAAACTTGGAGTTAAAGACAACTTTTCACACAATTTTCAACACAACACTTCCATTTTTCAAGGCTATACTAGAGAGCATTTCATTTCCACAAATATCCACAATCATAAACCATTCTTTTTCAAATTTTCAAAGATTTTCTTTTCACAATCTTTTTGAAGAAGTCATTTTTTTTTTTCACATTTTCAATTTTTTTGACTTCTTGCTTTTTCACAACTTGTCACAAATTTTTTTTTTTTTTCCCTTTTTCACCTTCAACCTTTTCTTTATCATTCTTTTTCAACAATTTTCATAACATATATTGCTCTAGTATACCCACCCCAAACTTAATTTGTTGCTAGTTCCAAAAGCAACCCCAAACTTATGCATTTGCCATAAGAACAAACGAAAACAATCAACTTAATTTGTTTTTACGGCTCAAAAGTGGGTTAGCAAAGGATATAACATGATAAGGTAGGCTACAAAGGCTCTAGGTACCAACAAACTTGCCTCGTGTGCTAATCAATGCTACTCAATAAATCAAGAGAATAAAAGCAAGTTCTAGAGTCGAGAGAGATAGTGGACTCACATGTTCAAGCAAATAGAGTGTATAGGCTCAAATCCTCACGGTTTAAAGGCTCGGATCATTAGATCATCAAATACGTGAATGTTCCCTAGCTTGTGCTTCAATCCATACATCGCAAAAATCCGTTGCACTTCAAGCATCACAAATCCATGCCTAAGGTCAAAACCAAACAAACCATATATCAAAGCAATTCAAAAATGATATCAACACTTTGAGATCTTCCAAAGGATAAATGTGTGCCTAAACAACAATTAACAAGACAAATTTAAGAATCATGCAACATTCAAGATCATTCAACTTATTTCAACAAGAGAGATAGAGATACCAAACCCATGGGTTGCCTCCCATGAAGCGTTTGTTGTTGACGTCGCAAGCTTGACGTATCATCACAATGTTAGGGAGGATATTTCATCTTTGATTCCACCCGGCTCTTCTTGAGCTTCTCCCCAAGGATCACCTCTTGAGCAATACACAACACCTTCTCAAGAACCGGATGACTCATGAACTCGTTCCACTTGTTCTCCCCTTTGTTTCTCGTCTTCTTTTTGGCTTTGGGAAGAATCTTTTTGGACTTTTTCACAACATTTTTCTCTTTTTTGACAACTTGAGCCGGATTAAGCATTCCGGACTCAACAAGCTTCATCACCTCTTTCCGCACCAATTCCTCCAAAGATGGGGTAGGAGGCTCAAGTGGCGCATTACCCGAATGGGGTTCTTCTTCATTCTTAATCGTGGTCACACAAAGAACCGGGATAACACCATTCAAATCAAAACCCAAGCCACCTTGGCCTTCCTTGAATTTTTTCAATAAAACCTCTTCTTCCAAGGGAGTGAGAGAGCTACTAATGATAACCGGATCCTTGGAATCTTCATTCAAGAACACATACTTCCAATTTGGTGGAAGTTCTTTTAATTCCGGAACGGTAGGCATAAATGTCTCATCCTTAGAGCTATCCTTCACAACTTTTTCACTTGCCTCCACTTGGAAACATTTAGGCTTCTTCTTTTCATATGGCTCCATCCCTTCAAAGACTTTGAAGTTCACACTCTCATCATTTAGCCTCAACATCAAGTCACCCATCTCAACATCAATTAACGCTCGACCGGTTGCCAAAAAGGGCCTTCCCAATAAAACCGGGGTATCCACACACTCCTCCATATCAAGGATCACAAAGTCGGCCGGAAAGACAAATTCGGCACATCTTACCAATACATCTTGAAGAATCCCATATGGGTGTGTGATAGATCGGTCGGCAAGAGTGAGTTGCATCTTTGTGGGTTTGGCTACCGCTCCCGGAATACGCTTCATCAAGCTAAGAGGCATCAAATTTATGCTAGCCCCCAAATCACAAAGGGCTCTTCCCACATGCAAATTCCCAATAGAAATAGGAATCGTGAAGCTACCGGGGTCCTTTTTCTTTTGAGGGAGCTTTGATTGGATAATAGCGCTACACTCTTCATTCATCAAAACCGGCTCATCTTCCTTAGGCCTCCTTTTCTTTGTTAGCAATTCCTTCATGAATTTGGCATATAAAGGCATTTGCTCCAACACTTCGGCAAAAGGAATGTCGACTTGTAGGCTATTAAACATTTCCATGAATTTCCGGAAAGTGTTCTCTTGGCTCTTCTCTTTCTTTGGTGCACGAGGATAAGGTAGCTTAGCATATGGAGACACTTCTTTAGGACCGGAATCGTTCATGGCATCCTTCTTCTTTTGCCTTCTCCGATTTTCAATCTCCTTCCTCAAGGCCTTTCTCTCATTTCCAACTTCGCCCTCATTCTCCTCATCACACTCATTTTCAACTTCTACCTCAAGCTCACTTTTTTTCTCATTTTCTACTTCTCCCTCTTTTTCTTTACCTTTCTCATTTTTTTCAAATTTTTCTTCTATACTCACTTCTTTTTCGACTTCTCCCTCAACCTTTCTTTTCACTTTTGGCTCTCTTACCGGTGGTGTAGGAACCACTCTAGATCTCAACCCGATAGCATTGCAACTCTCCTTTCTAGGATTTTCACAAGTGTTCCCTACAAAACCTCCACTAGATGACGAAGCCATTTGCTTTGATAATTGACCAATTTGTACCTCCAAGTTCTTTATCGATGCTTTGTGATTCTCATTGGAAGTCTCTTGGTTTATCCTCATGGTTTCAAAATTGCTTTGCGTAATTTTAATGAATTGGGTGAGAGTGTCTTCCAATGGTGACGCACGACCTTGTTGAGGTATATTCGGGGATTGATTTTGGTTTTCACCCCACCCTTGATTGAAGGGGTTACTCCTCCTAAAATTTGCCATATACTTGGCCTCCTCGAACCCCTTCGGCATACATTCCCCATTCTCATGGGCTTGGTGGCAAAAATCACACCGGAGTCCTTGCACTTGATTAACTTGAGTAGAGGGAGTAGATGTCAAATGCTTGAGCAATGTCGACATTTGAGTGTTCATAAGCTTTGATGAGGCTAGAAGTGCCGTTTGGGTGTCTAACTCAAGTAATCCACCTTTCTTCTTGGAGTTTCGATCGTAAAAAGCCTTGTACTCATTTTGTGCCATATCATCAATGATATCTTTGGCTTCCGTTACATCTTTCCTTTGTAAAGAACCACCCGCCGAAGCATCTAACAACATCCTCGTTTGAGCATTTAGGCCATTTGTAAAATGTTGCATTTGGGAGAGTTCATCAATGCCATGATCCGGGCATTTCTTCAAACATAATTTGAACATTTCCCAAGCATCATAAAGTGATTCGGTTTCCCCTTGAGTGAAGTTACAAATCTCGGACCTTTTTTCAAGGAATTTGTGAATGGGAAAGAACCGATCAAGAAACTTCTTTTGTAGCTCTCTCCATGTATGAATGGTGTTGGGAGGAACGGTATCAAGCCAATCTTTGGCTCTTCCCGTCAATGAGAACTTGAATAACCGTAACCGCTTTGAAGATTCCGAGATACCGGGAGGATCCGTATAGTCGCAAGCATCATAAAAGTGATTCAAGTGAAGATTGGGACATTGAGAGTCCGCTCCGGAATATTGGTCCTCCTTGAGAGCTTGGATAACCGAATTCTTGATGTCAAAAGATACCGGATTGGCCGGTTGAAAACCAAGGTTGGCTACACCTCCTTCGGCACGTTGTCCATAGTCTCCCAATGTCCTCCTTCGAGGAGGAGGTGGTGGATTATCACCCATATCAAGGACTTCCACTTCTATCTCTTCTTGAGCTAAGTGTGCCAAACGAATTGCTCTCTTTGTTGCTAGCAAGGACCTATTACCTTGCATACAAAAACAGAAAATACCAAGCAATACCAATCCAAAACAAAATAAAAGTAAATGCTAAAAATAAAAATAACAAAGAAAAACAAAAACTAAACAAATAAAATCCTAAGCAAGCCAATTGCCTTGTTGAAATGAATCAACAATCCCCGGCAACGGCGCCAAAAACTTGATGGATTATTTCGCAAGTGCACGAAGTATCGCAAGTAATAATAAAATCGATCCCACAAGGATTGAGATTATTCAACAATGGCGAATTGGCTTAACTAGTAAATGTAAAATTAAAGACATAGGGGGGAGTTTTAGCATTCAAATTTGTGAAAATGAAACTTTGGAATTTTATCAAACGGTTAGCGGACGATTGGATTTTGTTCTGATTCATTGCATTCCACTATGATACTAGTTGGTTGATTCCTAAACATGGTTCATTCAATCACTATGACAATTTAACATTACAATTGCACCCACTCTCATGGTCATACAACTCACTACATCATACTAAAATCCCCTAATCTCTTAGGTCAATTGCATAGCATAACATAGGCAAATTAAGTGTGTTAAATCCTTAGTCACAACCTTTAATTCTCTATCTCTAGAACAAATATAAGGTTGTATCCATTAATCTAGTTCCAATTCACACAATTAATCTCTTAACAAGCATGAATTAATCATCATCACATACATTCATCAATGGATATGAAGCAATAAACACAAAATTAATGGAATAGTAATTGAATTAACCACAAAGAAATCAACACATAACTAGCATATGATTTATAGTTTCATACAATTATTCATCACAAAATCCAATCTAACAACTTAGTTCATCATAGCTACAAGAGGTGAAAGGAAACTAGAATTGAAATACATGATAGTTGGAAGAAGAATTGGATGAGGAGAGATCTTCAATCTTGTTTCCAAGCCTTCAAATCTTGTTTCTCCATCATGATTCTCTTGATTTCAAGCTCCAAAATGATGCTCCAAGACCCTTTTTCCTTCCAATTTCGTAACCCCCTCCAAATGGGTCAAGTGTTTCTTTTATAGTGTCAAAAATGGGTCAAAAATGAGTACCAATCTGCCAAGTTCGCCTCTCAGTTCGCCTCTGGCTAGCTTGGGCGAAATTTCCAAACAGCACAGTTAGCCTACGCAGAGTCTGGCTAGCCTGCGCGGAGTCTGGTTAGCCTGCGCGGAACTCAGTTTCGCCTGCGCGGAGTCTGGTTAGCCTGCGCGGAACTGGCAGAATGCCCACTAAAAGACGAAAAATCAGCATTTTCAGCATTTCTTCCTTTCCAAGCTACCTTTCATTCTAAGTCTTTTGCACCTCAAATATGATCAAAATCACTTGAAAACACCTCTAAAACACCATTGAAATGATCTTAAAATGTAGAAATGACAAGAGTCATCACGGAGCACGGGTCGTAACGCTGCACACGGTTAATATTTGTGGAGTAGAAAATCAATGTATAGCAGTTATAATTTAAGTATAAGTGCAAATATATATTAGTTAGAACTTATTCCGTATAAGATATATTTTTTGAAATTATTATTGATTAGAACTTCTTTTATACGATAATTTTTTTGAAATTTCTATAAGTGACAATTTGTTTCGTGACCTCAGAGGTTGTAGATATTTTGAAAAGATTGCATGCATAGATAAATACCCGATTAAACGGTCATTAACAAGGTTATGTGAACCTTATCATCCAAATTTGACTACATTGTTGTTGTCATAGAGAAATCCAAAGAAAGGATGAGCTAAAAGGTGGAATGGTTAGAAGGGAAAATGAAAGGAGAAATATCATGAAGAAGGAAATAGTTAAAATCAATTATATCACTCTAGAGATGATTTAATCAAGCAGAATTTTCGTCAAGAAAAGGAAACTTTTATCAAGATAAGAAGGAGAAAAAGAAATTCAACAAGAATGTTCAATGCTATAATCTAGAACTCAAGCAAATAAAATTCTAAAATTTTTATATATTATATGGAGGGTGTGCTCGAGTTCTAAAACATGAATTTGTAAAATACATGCTCAAGTTGTAGAACTCGAGCAAGATATTTCTGAAAATTCAGGGAGTGCATAAGAAAAGGGTGTAGAAAGAGAAACTCTCTTAATCAAAATGGTTGTGGGTTAGTTTTTTATTAAAAAAAAAATAAGTTTGGCTTTTTAAGTTGGGCCGCCAATTTTTTTTGCACCCCCTACTCCCCTGTAACAAAGGAAAAAAAAAAGTGGAAAAGATCTCTTGGCAGCATAACTTAAGAACCACCCCCAAGAACATCGTTAACGTTATGAACTGTATTAGTATTACAATTTAAAAAACAAATATAATAAGTGCTTTGATCTTATGCAAACCAAAACAATATGCGAGTCTTATTAAATTTTTGTTTCAAAGTGTGTTTTTCTTGTTGAATTGGTTACTGAATTAATTTTATTTATGCATGACAAGTTCGTCCAACTGGACCATTAATTGATTGCTCTAGACAAGACGTGACGGGGTACAATAATGCAAAGCAAATGATTTTCAATTCAATTATATGTTTTAAAAGTTTAGTTTTCTCACTTTCTCCTACATATTTTACCTAATGGGTTAATTATATATGGC
Source organism: Trifolium repens (assembly GCA_030408175.1). NCBI lineage: Eukaryota > Viridiplantae > Streptophyta > Magnoliopsida > Fabales > Fabaceae > Trifolium > Trifolium repens. Next base: position 10,341,005 of record CP125845.1, read on the forward strand.
CATGACACACAAGAATGAACAATAGCTACAATGATGTCCAATAAATATGTCAATATGGACGATGGCATGCATTGTCAAGGTCCACCAAAGACGTGAGTGGACGCTAATTACGGTTCATGGGTTAAGATAGTTTTATAACTTTATTATGTTTGTTTTATGGTTTATGGGTTAAAATATATTTTATTATGATTTTTTTTTACACCAACAACCGATGAGAATAAATATTGATTAAAAATTAATTGTGTGTGCCACGTGCAAATTTAATTATGTGGTTTGTTCTCATTAAATATTAGATAAATACCTTCCAATTACTAAATGAGTGGTATAAGTCTCACTTTTATTTGGATACAAAATGTAAGTGATCTCACCTTTATAATAATTGAGTATTGTATTGTTTCCTGCTCTATATACAATGTTGATAAAAAAAAAAGAGAAAACTGTGCATATATATATGGAGGGATATTTCATAATATATGCAAATATCCGAGAGTTTGAATTTCGAGCAATCTACTTATTCACTTTGAGGGTGAAGTTTATAGTCTCTGAGCTACTTGATAAAAAAAAATCACATGTGGCTATCTATAGATAAATTTCACCAAAATTACTCTCATAGTCCTTAACTTAATTTTCGATAACGATTTAGTCTTTTATCTTTTTTCATGATATTTTAGTCATTTTTCATGTTTGAATATGAATTTTGAGCATCAAATTTACGTTATTCTTTTTCCCTGCGTTCTCAATCATAAATATGTTATGCTCCAAAAGAATATTATATATTTGAAACTTAAAAAATTATATGCAAAATTGAATGACCGATCAAAAAAGTCAAAAATGACGTGAAAAAATATAAAAGACCAAATTGTTATCTGAAATTAAGTTAAAATTCGCACAGAAAAACTAGGCATGTGTAGCTTAAGGAATATATTTGTAAATAAAATATATGAATAAAAACTGTTAATTTGGTCTTAAATTTGTTTTTACCAATTTAATCTCTACACTATATAAGTATATGTTAAATATATAGTCCCTAAACTATTTTTAATTCATCAAGATATAAGTCATTGAAAATTAAATCATTCATTGTTTTTGAAGAAAATGAAAGATTAATTTGATGAATTAATAATAGTTTAGGGAATATTTGGTATATTTTTATAGTTTATGGAATAAATTGGTGAGAAGGTGATATGTAATTCATCCATTTGTAGGACATATAAAATTGATTCTTTTCTCACAACTATTTTTTTTTCATACGCAAGAGACAAGAATTAAATCTCTGACTATTTGCTTAAGGGAGCTTAAACTTTTTACCCCGTAGATCAATTCATTGCTGGTACCAAAATGATGGTTTATTCTAAAATAAATGGATATTTACACTTCTAAGAAATTGGACATTTTCCAATTTCAAAGGTAATTAATAGGACCAGAGTGATCTAGAGTTCGACTAAGTAAAGTTTACTATTATTATATTTTTTATAGATTATTTTGCAATAGTGATCTATGTTCGGATTAACTTTTATTTTAATTCAATATATGCTATTTTTAATTTAAAAAATTAAAAATTCAAAAGATATTTAAAATTTGATTTTTTTTTTTACAAAAATAACAAATAGAGTAAATGAGTTGAACTTAACAAACCGAACTGAGTTGTCTGTGAATTTTAAACGAGACAAACTCGAACTAAAAAATTGTATCGGATTCATGTCAAATTTTTAGTTGAAATCAGTTCGACTCAACTCATATCAACCTCTTTAATGGTCATTTTACTACCTATGAAGTAATAATTTCATGAGAAATGATATTTTGACACATTTTTCCTTATACAATACATACATAGGAGAGAGAAACCAAAGGAAAAAAAAAGATGAAGAAGAAAAATATTACAAAACTGCCCTTGTATATGTATTGTGTAAGAAAAATGTGTCAAAATATCATTTCTCTAATTTTATATACTAGTATACTCTAAAAAACATGTCCTCTTAGCATCAATGAGCTATTGCTGAAAGATGTTGATAGAGTTATGCCAATTGCCCAAATTATACTGCAATACACACTTAAAATTTGTGGTAAAAACACTTTTTGAGGCATTTGAGTCTCTTTAATTTTTTTAATCATTGAGGCATTTGAGTCTAAATACCGTTTTAAGTTGTGCCTTGACGTAAACGCAATGTTTAGAAATACTCAAAACATGTACTCAAAAGATGTACCACGCTAGATCTTTAAGAATTTTGCTTCATGATTTTATTTGATTCAGTGGTTCTTCCCTCAATTAAGCTTCCCTCACTTAACACCCAAAAATTGCCAAATGACACATTATAGTACTACATTTAAATATGCTTATGCTATGTAGTTTTCAATTTAGCCAAATGATATTGTCAATTCCGGAGGGTCCCTTGTGATATTTCCAAGTATGGGACAAATTAAAATCCAATTTAATCTCACATCTATGTATATATCATCCAGACAAAACATTGTAGCCTAATTGAAAATTGGATGAAGACATAAAGTTCAACCCACTTTATTTGCCCTAAAATGTCATGAAAACTAAATGATTCTTCCTATGTGAAAAAGTGGTTATCATATGCCTTCTTTAGGCACTGTCTTGTTTTAGTAGCATAGTTGTACCCATACATAATTCTTTTCCATGATTTATAAAATACTGAAAACACAAAAGTCTCAAATGAGCCAGAAAGACTATATGGGAATCCACTTTGATAATATAAGGTCGAAATTTTGATTAAAAAAGTGTCATGGGAATATAAACTATTTTGAATATAATAGTGCTGCAACCACCAAGTTTGCTTTTTTCCCGTGACCATTTATTTTCAAAATTGAATATTATTAAGGCTATGTTTGGTAAGAAATAGCGGATATCTGATAAGTTAGCTTATAGCGGATAAGCTTATAGCGGATAGCTTATAAACTAGTTTTTAGCTTATAGCGAATAAGCTAGCTGATTGAATTTGTAGTGTTTGGTAAAATTAACAGTTAGACTAGCTTATAAGTATGAAATGACATAAAAATGATATGTTTAATTAATATTTAATTTTTTTCAAGTAAGATGATAGGGGTAAAATTGGAAGAAAAGATAATAAGCTATAAGCTCATAAGCTACTTAAAATAGCGTTTGGAAAATAAGCTATAAGTTATTAAAATAAGCTATAAGCTCTTTTTAAAAAACTGTTACCAAACAGAGCTTTTAGAATATTAATCTATATGCTAGCTTATTTGGCTTACCAAACAGAGCCTAATTGTAAATATTAATCTCTCAAATTTCATGATATTTAAATGAGTGACACAAATTTTGTATTTAAATTTTTTAACACTATACCATGTCAAAGTCGGGTTTAAATCCAAAACATTCAATTCGCTAATGTCATATCATCTTAGCGCTTTTGATTTTCTGCAACCATATAAAACTATCTTCAGTTATGAAAATGAATTCTCTCAATTTATTTTTCCTCAATTTTCACATCTCAATCATTAATCAATATTTCTTGGTTTTTTTTAAATTTTAATATTACTCTATATTTATAATTCAATTGTCTAACAAGTCACATTATTTTCTTTTTTTTTTTTCACTTGAGAGAATCTTTTCTCCTTTAATTATACATTAAACATACTAATGTTATTTATTTGCCTTCCAGCAGTAGCGCAGTTTGTCTCTAGTTAAAGATTCTGACCATGATTTTTTTATTTATTTAAAATATAATTATGGTCATGATTTGGTATAAAATAAGATTATCTATGGCCATGGAGTACTCTTAAAGAGTTATCTGTGTAATTAATTAAGAAAACCGCAACTAATTAATATATAAAAGAAAACATTCGTATATTCCATGCAATAGACCAACTCACATAAAGGCCCGTTTAGTGTGCTAATATGAGGTGGATATAGTCATATAAACTTATAGTGGATCACATGGATAGCACCGTAGAAATAAGTGCATGTGTAGTTGCAGATTTTTTTTAAATAGATTTTGGATTTGATTTGTTTTTTGGGTTTCAGTGGAAAAAAATAAATATAAAATTCTCTCTAACAATATGTACTACAGTATCAATTAATATTTGTTTATAGAAAAATATAAAATTTAAAAATAACCCAAGATAAATTGATCTTATAGGTGTATCAACCGTATTTTGTCAAAAAAAAAATACACCTCCGCCACCCAACCCAAAATGAACCCATATCAATCAGTCCATAGGAAATATTATCTTCTCAACCCCCAACTCTTTTTAACCCCTATACAAAAACTTCGGAACGTGTTTTCCGAAGTTTTTTTAGTTCAAATTCGTCGAAAACTTCGAAAAATACATTCCGAAGTTCGTATTCAAGGCAAAAAAAAATTTCGGAAAACACGTTCCGAAGTTTAAAACTAGGGACAAAAATGAAAATTCAGAGGAGGAAAAAGAGTCATGGAGGATGGGAAGAGAAAATTTATGTTCATAGTATCTATAAACAATTTTCACGCATGGTTTTTTTTTTTTTTACAAAACCCGCATGGTTTTCTCCTCCCTGTTACTTGTCAACACAACATAAGAAAATATTTAAATTCTTGCTTTCAATAAAAATGGTTGGCATTATTATTATTGGATAATTTGTGTAAGCATAAGAAGCGACAATAAACTAATACTTTAGAACAAGAAAAGAGACATGTTATATCTCTATACAAAAGTATAAGATATTAGGTATATGAATCGTCTTTCTTATCAACATTTAACTCATACAGAGCTGATATGTGTAAGACCAACAATCTCCTCTTAAGTGTATGCCTATTGCATAACATAATTCATTACTAAGATTCATTTCCATTCACCACCAAGCTAATTCAATGTTAATACCACTTATTGGAGAATTCGGTGGAAGTGATAAGAGCAGCAACAAATCAATGTTCTAGGATCACACAAGAATGGGACAATAAGTCTTTACTTAAGATCTTAAAACATTATGTTTATAAGTCATTTATACTTTAATCTTCATAAAGATAATGTCAATTGCTAGCTGATTTAATATTACTATTAACATTTTTCATTGTTATCAAATTTTAAGTTCGACTCACAAGTTTTCTTAAATGGAAATAAATGTAAATAATTTGGTAAGTGTTTTTTAAACTCTAATGTTTTTATTATTCTGAATTGTGGCATTATTCTTTCATCATAAGTTTTCTTATATATAAAATAAACAAAAAATAATGAGTTAAAAGATCTATAAAAAAAAAATTATGAGTTGAGAGATTTTTCTAAATTTTTCTAAAAATGGAGTTGAAGTAGGACTATACAATATTTTATTGTTATATATTACTGATATTTATTTATAATAATTGCATTATTGACCATGATGATAAAGATGAAAAAAATGAGAGATAAAAGCAAAGGAGGGGGGACCAGTATAGTATATCCATCCATGAATCCACATGGACCATAAGCCATGGATAGACAGATTGTGTGATGAAGAAGAACTTATAGAAGACACACAACAAGACATAGAAGAAGAAAAATATGAATGCCACGTGACAATGTTAACATGTGCACCTTATATCACAAGTCGTATTTGACACAGAGAATAGATGTTTACTGTTCCAAAACATAGAATATCCTTCATTCAACATATTCATTAACTCTTCTTAATTGCCTTCTGCTTTTGCTGAACAAACGCATCTTTACCCATAATTACAATTTGTTTCTCCTTAAATGACGTTATTGGCCTTTTTACTTTTTCTTGTCCTTGCCTTGTTTGTTGGTTGGTAGTTCCTAGTTCCTACTACTTTTTTCTTTTTCTTTTCCTTTTCACTTTTAACCTTGTTTTTAACTTCCAACTAACAGCATTTATATTTCTGCATCAATCAACACCAACTTCTCTCGTTCAAAACCTCTAGATTAGATTAGATTCTCATTACTCCCTCCTTCTCAGGTTAACTAGTCTTACGAGATATTCCTATGTAGGCCCGTTTGTTTTGGCTTTTATTAAAAAAAAAATTTATTGTTTTACATAATTTTGTGTAAAAAAAATTTACAAAGAATTTTTTTATAAAAGATTCAAATGAAAATTTGGTTTGAATAACTATTTTTAAAATGTTATTTTAAGTATTCCATTATGTTATCGAAACTTTTTGTGGATATCAAAATTTTAAAAAATCACTTAATTTTGAAGTTATCTTAAGGGTTAGCGGCGCAGCTTGTTGCCTGTTTACTTTACATTCAAGTGTAATTATCCTACGTATATATATATATATATACCATCATTTACCTATTGGTTAAATAAAAACAATTTCAAATAGATTTTCATAAACATCATTTTTGAAATACAACTTTTTGAAAAAATTGTGATTTTAACTATATTTTGATCTTCAATAATGTATATTTATGTTGTATGATATCAAAATTAGTGTTTCAATTTAGAAAAAACGAATATAGAAAAACTTGTAATATTTTGAAAAATGGTTTTACAAAATCTATTTTAAAAAATACAAAGAAAAATTTAATTTTTTAAAAACTGAAACAAACAGGCCCATTATAAGAAAAAAAACACTTTTTAGATACATTAAAATATTTATGTATCTAGTCTATGATATAGTCTAGATACATCAATATTATAATATATTTAAAAAGTAAACTTCTTCTTGTATAACTCGAGAGAGTATTCCCTCCGTTCTTAATTATAAATCTTCTTTGGAGAATTTTTTTGTCTCTAAATATAAACCCATATACAATTTACTAGGTCCATTTATTAGTATTGATTTTCCAAAGATATTCCTAACTAATACTAGTATTATTTAATCTTGAAATACGAAAAGTTAAAATTATACACATTAACCAATAAAGGGTATTTTAGAAAGATTTACATACACATTAACAATAAGCAAACAAATCATTTTGAACATGGAAGTATTCTAGAATCTTGTCATAGTATGTTGGTCACTAATAATAACTTGAAGGTCAGTTATGTTATGAGACAAACTAATTGAGTGGCTCACGACTTAATTTAGGCGATTCATTTTATAGCTAGTTCTCAAGTTTTTAATTTTTGTCCACCTTATATTAAACACACAATTTTTTATAAAATAAATTAAGTTTGTTGGAGTAAAAAGAAAAAAGATTTACGTACAAATTGAACTCATTACCAGTTTTGTTCAACAATTTTCTTAATATTTGTGAGAGAAAAAAAAGAGATATTTATATACAGTGATATATAAAGGGACAGATGGAGTATTAGTTAAGAAAAATTTATATAAAAATAACACTTTTTATGATTTTTATAGTAAGTCCTAGGAGGAATTTATCATATTTGGTTAACGGTGGACTGGTCAGAATTTTTTAAATTTCTTTTTACACTTTTAAAAATATTTTTAGTTGTGTAATTTTAATAATAAAAGTAGTTTGTTGATACATATATTAAATAAATTATTAAAAATGTATTTTATATAATATCTAATTTAAATTATTAATATATTTTTAAATATATAGGTAGTTATTAGTAGTTTTGAAAAGTTATATTGGTAGTTTTATAATATTTATCTATATATATTTATATTGTATGTGTAAAAGAATGAATAAAATTATTCAAGAAATTTTAGTCTTTCCCCCATTTCTATGGAGACCTGTTATTTTTCGTTGAATTGGAACAATTAACATTTATCATTTCTATCATTCGTTTACCAAAATGTCTTTTTTTTAGGTACCAGTTTACCAAAATGTCTTTACTGATAGTAGTAGTTTTTTTTTTTACAATATACTAATAGCAGTAGTTGGTGAAGTGATTTCATGAATTCAAATACAAAAAATAAAAATAATTTATTAAAAAAATATAATAAATATTGTCTAGATATTTTAAAGTAGGCCTGAGCATCGGCTGATTTTGGTCAAGTTAAGGTTAAAAATCACAAAACTGATAAAAATTGCAACCATTTAAATTGGACTCAATTTCGACTGACTACTTCTTCGGTTTGTTTGGGTGGTGGTCGTACGGGCGGCGGGTAAAACCGATCGGTTATTACGATTTGATTGAAATTTTGTTTACATCTAAAACTCCATTATCAAAAAATTCATATTTTTCAAATAGTTTAATATCTTGTACACAATGTAACAAATAATAGAAGAACTAAATGAAAAAACAAAGAGGGCGAGATGTTGTTACTTTGTTTCAAATTTGTAAATCTAATGACAATAATATGTCAAATACAAGAGAAGTATTGATATATATTTCGCACATCCTTCATCAACACATTATTATAACCTTATAAAATATAATATTTCTCTCCTATATCAAAGATGGATAAAAATACCAAAGCGAAGAGTATACGAGATTGACAAAGAGGGAGAGAAAAAAACATTTACATCTTAATGGTTGTTCGGTCAATTTCGGTTACGAAGATATGAAATTTTAGAGACCCGCACCAGTCCATATGCAACCATTCATGTCCATTTTTTTTGTTGCAATTGTCGACCCGAGACCCGACCGGTATCCGGCCGGATGCTTCAATGTGTTATCGGTTTTTAGTCGGATCGCGGATCCGTGCGCAACCCTATTTTAAAGGGACAAATAATTTGACATGGAGAAAACACAAAAGGGACACTTATTATGAAATGGGAAGACTAGTTACTCCTTTCTTCCTATACTAAATGATTTGTTTGACTATTTTACACATTTTAAATATTAATGGTCAAACAAAATAGTAATGGGCTTAGTCCCTCTATGATATAAAAAAATATAGTATTTCATCTGTCTGACAATGAGTCAATCAGTTGACTGTTGTGCTCTATTCACACATTTCAGTTTGAGATGTGTTTGAGTGCAACTTTGACGACAACGAGCTAATCTCGATAGAGGAGATGGATACAAGATGATGTGGTTGGGGGGAGATGCTCTCTCATGGATTGTTTGAGGATGATCAGAAAAGTCGATGCTAGAAATGATGGTAAAATAGATTTTGAGGCGAAAAGTTTAGAAGACTAGAAGATGAACTTGTCTGGTGCGATTAGACTAAAATGAACTTGAAACTAAATTGTGTTTGTACAATTTGGTTAATTGCAATTTAAACTTTGTTATTTAGTTTTTATCCAATTAACGAACTGTTTCAAATCATAATTTTAATTCTTGAACTCAATGAGATGATCTGGTTCATTTAAATTCAGTTTGACAGCTCGGTTTGGTTTTTTGGTTTTTTTGAACAGCCCTGGTGTTTCTCTCTTTGTTAAGGTTTGAAATTTGAACAATTGCGAGGGAACAACATCAATGGGTCGAAGTTAAGTCTCATAATTGATACTAAAATATGCGAAAACGATATTTTTTTTTGTACAAAAGAAATAATAAATACCACATGAAATTATTTATAACATTGGCAGTAAACTTAAGTCATCGTCTCTTTTTTTTATTGCAATTTTGCTAGGAAATTTTGGCAGTGGTTTAAATCCATTTTACAGATTCGAATTTCTTATAACATTGATTACATCTTGAAGTTGTAACAGCTCGGGCCCCACCAATATAGGTGGTCCCGACTGCCACCTCACGATCTTCTCCACCCCCTTTCACTGGTGGAGTTTTTGCCTTCGTGGGAATCGAACCATGTACCATGGGGATAAGTACATGTTCAATCCATTGCCGAACCATGAACATGTACTTATCCCCATGGTACATGGTTCGATTCCCACGGAAGGCAAAAACTCCACCATTGAAGGGGGTGGAGAAGATCGTGAGGTGGCAGTCGGGACCACCTATGTTGGTGGGACCGAGCTGTTACAAAAAAAACGCTTTTTTTTTGTAACAGCCCGGACATTCGGCGCTCTCGGCACTGCTACCTCACGATCTTCTCCAACCCCCTTCACTGGTGAAGTTTTTGCCTTCCGTGGGAATCGAACCCATGTACCTAGGGATAAGTACATTGGTCATTCCATTTTACAGATTCGAATTTCTTATAACATTAATTACATCTTGAAGTTGTAACAGCTCGGGACCCACCAACATAGGTGGTCTCGACTGCCACCTCACAATCAGTAATAAAAGAAATTTATTGGTACCCTCTTAAGCTTTTTGGATCAAACGTAATACTGATTGTGCTACTCTTGGGTGTCCGGATGTGGCTGCTTGTGGAGGATTTTTTCGCGATTGCTCGGTAGCTACACTGGATAGTTTTGCTAATATTAATATTTGGGTGTCTCGTACGCTCTCCATGTTGAGATAATGGGTGTAATGATTGCTATTGAAGCTGCATACTCTTGTGGATGACATCAACTTTGGTTGGAAACAAATTCTTTAATGGTCGAATTGTGTTGATCTTACCAGAAAGATGACTTTTATTGTTTTTCATATTTTCAGGGAAGGAAATTAGTGCTTCGATTTGTCTTGTTGAATATAGATTTTGCTAAATTTTGGAATACTACACTCTCTTCCTACTACACTCTCTTCCTGAATCGGCTGATTCATGTACACACGGTGGATTTCATATAAACCGAAACCGTCCATCTATGTTCACAAGAAACCGCATTTTGAGTCTGTAAACGGTTTCGCCGTTTCAACCCGAGGGTTTACTGTCTTCCCTTCGATTTAAACGAGTTGGACCGGTTTTCAAGTATTTGTCCACCCCTAGACCAGGTACAGTATACAAATCCCCCTTAACTACAGTATGGAATAACAAAAATGGATTTGATGCAGTTATTGCATTAACGCACCAACTGTTCTGGCCGATAAAAAATAAGTGGCCGAAATTAATTTTCATATAAAATAAATTAAACAGATAAGAACCGTCTTATCTATTTTATGTGACAGTGATTACTTACTTCGTGTAATAGCAGCCCTAAATCCATGGAATACCACATGTCGCAACGATAAAAAAACACTTGTACACTCCTCCCTTCTTCTCCACTCACACAGAACACCTTTTGGAAAGGTAATAATGGTCAGCCCATTGTCTACCTATCCGTATCACCCGTGAAATGGCAGTATAGTAATAACATTACAAAACCAAGGACATTTCTGTCTTTACAACTGAACAGCACATGCTGCCAAACACAACACTGTACACAACACTACAGCACCGAACCGAAACTGTGAACAATATGAAGAAGAAGAGAGAGAGAATGTAAAAAAACAAACAGAAACACAAACACAAAACAAAGACTAAGGAAGGAACAACGAGTAGTAGCAATTTACAAGAACAACAAAGTGTTCCTTCCCGCAAAGTAATGTTTGTCTTTCATTACCTTAATTCTATGTTCTTTTTCCCGTAACTTTCGTCATTTTCGTGCAAGTAACTAAATCAATCTGCATTTTCTGTTCTTGTTCATCAATTGTTCATTTATTTCACCAAAATTGTTTAGTCATGTTCTATATTCAGTTACTCTAATTTTCTTCTATTTATTTTCAATTTCATTTTTTATTAAAAAAATGTTCAAATATATTTAGTTTAGTAATGACTTTTTAATTTTCAATTTTCAAAGCTGATTTGTAGTAATGACTTTTTATTTCTTCACTGTCAAGATTTTTCATTCACTTTTTTACTTTTTCATCTTTTTTTATGTTCAATTATTTTGTTGACCATTTGCTTTTGCTATGTTTTGCAGTGTTCAAGATCTTGTTGAATAATGCTATATCTGGAAAATATTTTTCAGATGAATGCTTGATCCAGCTTGAAATCTTCAATTCTTGAGATTTTTTTTCCCTACTTAAGAAGTCAATTTTATTTTCTTAATCAGTGGTAATTAATCAGAGGTAAAACAAATTTTAGTATTTTATTACAAAGTATAAATAATTTTCATGCATGTTTTTTGTTTTGGAGATATACTATTTTTGTTATTGTTGTTAATGGTGATGTTTTAAGATGAAATTGATTATGAATGCAATTTTAGAAACTGATGTTTTGAGGTGATTTTAGGTTGATTTTCGAAGAGAATGGCGTCATGGGATCATATGGGGGATTTTGCAAATATAGCGCAATTGACCGGTGTAGATGCTGTGAAGTTGATTGCTATGATTGTGAAAGCTGCAAGTACTGCAAGGATGCATAAGAAAAACTGCAGACAATTTGCAATGCATTTGAAGTTGATTGGGAATTTGTTGGAACAGCTCAAGATCTCGGAGCTGAAGAGGTACCCCGAAACTAGGGAGCCGTTGGAGCAGCTTGAAGATGCACTCAGAAGGTCGTATATGTTGGTTAATAGTTGTCAAGATCGAAGCTACCTCTATCTGTTGGCGATGGGATGGAATATAGTTTATCAGTTCAGGAAGGCTCAAAATGAAATTGATAGATATCTGCGTCTGGTTCCTCTTATCACTCTTGTCGATAATGCTCGAGTCAGGGTATTTTTTAATCTATTAACTCTTGTTGTGAATTGTTTTTTTACTATTTTCTGTCAGCATAAGGTAGGATGTAATTAAAAAAAAAAAGGTAGCATGTAATGTAAATTAGGATTTAACTCATCGGTGAGGATCGGCACAGTTCATATGTTTTAGCTGCATATTTTTGGTCCTTTAGATAGAGTTGGTTTTTAGTTTTAGGGCCTGTTTGGATTTGGCTTATTTTTGAGCTTATGAAAATAGCTTATGCAAATAAATAAATTTTTATGTTGATTCGTAAGTTTTCACTGACAAAAATTGTATTTTTATAAGTTGTTTTTATCATAAACTACCTTGAAAAATTTATAACAATACATAAAAGTTTATTTATTTGCATAAGCTGTTTCGCATAAGCTCAAAAATAAGCCAATTCAAACGGGGCCTTACTTTTACCCTTTTCAATAAGCAGTACCAAACAAAGAGGTAGTAGCCCGCGTTGTAATAATTGAGCAATAATCAAATCTATGTTCCTTTTCCTCATTTTGTGAGAGATGTCTGCACATGTGAGGTTGTTGCATATTTCCCTACATTTGTAAGGACTTTGATCTGTAGTATATTGTCACTGTAATGGTAGCTTCCGCATTTTGTAAATTTGGTCTGAAATGTGGTTGACGATGATTGCTTATTTGAATCATGCAGGAGAGACTTGAAGTTATTGAAAAGGATCAACGTGAATACACATTAGACGATGAAGACCAACAGGCGCAAACAGTTATTTTTAAACCCGATCCTGACAAGGAAGATGCTGCAGTACTAAAGAAAAATCTTTCTTGCTCTTACCCCAACTGTTCTTTCCCTGAAGCGATTAAAAAAGAAAAGGAAAAGCTTAACCTAGAGCTACAAAGGTCACAAGCAAATTTAGACATGAATCAATGTGAAGTCATTCAGCGCTTATTAGAGGTCACCACAGTAGCAGAATATTCTCTTCCAGACAAATGTTCACCTGAAAAAAGTCATAAGAAAGAGAAACACAGTTACTCCAACGCCAATGATGACAAGGGTCATACATCTGATGAAAAATACCATGCAAAATCGGATACTCTTTCGCAATCAAGGTAATTATTCATTTCCCTCTTCTACAACTTAAATGTGTTCTAGGTTCACTTAGGATAACAAGTTAAGCAAAAATCATAATTGTTATTTTTAATAAATTAATCTGCCTTACTATTTTGGTTATTAACTTATATCGACTGTTTGGTGTATACATGCATGGCCTCGGACAGATTTTCTGTTTCCCAAAAGGATGTGATGTCAACAGGAGGTTCATATCAGCAGGAAGATTGGCATACTGATTTACTTGCATGTTGTTCCGAACCTTCGCTTTGTACGTTCTCTCCTATTTGATATTTTAAAAGTCCGGTCAGCTCCAATAGAATAGTATTTTCAGTTTTTCACCAAGAGGTTTATTAGTTATTACCTATACATTATGGTTCACTATTTCAGCCTTATCAACAGAAAGTGTTTCCTTGTGCATTTCCATTATGTTGGAACTACTAATTCAAAACCCGTTAGTAAAATAATTTTCAAAGATACTTTTCATTTTTACTAATTTGTATGGCATTTGATTTGCAGGTATGAAGACGTTCTTCTATCCTTGTGGAACATTTTCAAAGATTGCCACGGTTGTAAAAAACAGGCCTATGTGTAAGTTAGCTATGTTTCAGCACTAAAGTGATGAATCTACATTTAAGTATTGTTTCTTGCAAACAAATCTAGAATTTATTGAATCAAGTTTGTATCCATCTTAACATTATACTATTTGGGTTCAGTTTAGATTTTGTACCTTAGTAAAATACATTTGTTGGTTTGTGATTTATGAAAGAAGCTAGTAGTATGAAATCCTAGCAATATATGCACCTTTTTATGTTTTAAAAATTGAAGTGGAATCTTGAAGAAATTCGCCAATAATGAAGATTGAAAGACATGATTTTCTGTAATTCAGATTATGTATATAACTTACGAGATAATGTCAAGGGTTCTTTATGTTGCTATATATTTCTCATTGGTTGCTGTGCTTACCTTCGATCTAGTTAATTTCAAAGACTTGAAAATTATTGAGGTTCTGTGATTATGATTTCACTTTTGTGTTTGATCAGCTTCTGCAGAAGCATGTAATGAGTTGATGGCATATTCATTAATATTATCCTGTTGCTGCTATACTTGCTGCATAAGGAGAAAGCTTCGGAAGATGTTGAACATCACGGTAATGACTTCTTGTCACCTCTTTATGCCTTGTTTTTGTGGATTTTTATATAGTTTACTTCGTTGAAGATGCATATAGCATACACGGCTTTCTCTGGTTAAATGTATTCATTTTACTTTACTTTGAGGGATATATTCCATAACGACAACTATTTTTGTAAACATGAAATAGGAGCTGGCTAGCAGTCATTAGCTAGTTTTCTGTTTTTTTACCGACTCTTATGCTTACCCTTTCAAAATAAAATCTATCTGTCTAAATTTTGAGGCAAGTTATAAAAAATAACGTATTTGTCAAGCCTTGGCGCAACACTAATGTTGCTGCCTCGAGACCTAGATTGGAGGTCACGAGTTAAAATCCTGGAAACTGTCTCTCTACTTGTAGGGGTAAAGCCTACAACAAAATGATGTATTTCATATTACTCACAGTTACTTTCTATGGTAGGGGGGCTTTGTTGATGATTTTCTCTCTCATTTGATGTGCTGCTGTTGTGCCCTTGTACAAGAATGGAGAGAAGTGGAGATCCGTGGGGTTAGTGGTATGTCCTCGTATTTTTCATCCTGCACGTCGTTCGATTGGATGTAGCTTATTGTAAATATCAGTTTGCTATAAAACAGTTTTGTAGATTTTTTAGCTCTAAACTATTGTTGCTTATCAGTGCCCAAGTGGCATACAAAACCTTGATGTCGAACCATTTTGCAGGTTCCGAGAAGACCAAAACAAGCCCTCCACCTTCCCAGTACATGGAATCTTAAGTAACAAATGAAACCATCATTTGGTTATTTTGTTATTCAAGTGTCCTACAAGATATTAAAATAGAGGCTACATGAATTCTAACTTGAAGGCAAGAACTATGTATTTTGATTCTCACTTTACCTTGCCTCTTTTAAACTATGTATGTATAGTAATTTTATTGTGTTGTATTATACTACACAAAAGTAGCTTCTAGATTTCTCTCGTGTATCATTATTAATATTTTGTTTTCCTGGTTTAATATAGTTTGAGTTCATTTCTTGGCATATTTTTCGTGTGATAGTTTGTTAGATTTTCTTTGTCTACTTCATTAGACGCAGTTTGTATGTTTGGATTGACAATGAGTTTGATGCCCTTGCCATGATTTTGACATTGTCACCGAAATTCTAATCACGCACTTAACTCCTCACTGATGCTGAATACAAATTGGATTCAACCAACATTTCTTATTTGTATACGCGCATTTTTGTTTTTGGAGGATAGGATATTTGAACCTATTCGAGTATTGTTTGAAGCGCGTTTGTTTTTGCATTCGCATATCTCAAATAATAGTCCAATGTATTCACATACTTAGCCTTTTTAATTTTCATATTCATTTGTGTAGCAATTATTCTATTCCTCATTTGGTAACATATAGTTTTCATGACATTTTAGGAAAAATAAAGTGGGTTAAATTTTATGTCTTAATCCAATTTTCATTTAGTGTACAATGTTTTGTCAGGATGGTATACATAGAAGTGAGATTAAATTAGGTTTAATTTGTCCCATACTTGAAAAAATGTCACATGGGACCAATTGACAAGATAATGTGTCATTTGGCTAAAACAATTAATTGAAGACAACATAAGCATAATTTGCTGTATTAGATTTTTCCTTGTACGTGTGCAATAATGCAAATATCAATTTTTGGGTGGTAGTGGGGGACACTTGGTTGAGGGGTGAACCCTGCCCTTGAATCAAACAAAGTCATGAAGCAAAATTCTCAAAAATCTAGTGAAGATTTAACTTTTTAACTTTACTATTATCATATTTTCACATGCTTTGTTGTACCTCTTTTGAGTGTTTCTAAACATTGCGTTTACTTCAAGGCACAAACGTTGTTGACTCAAATCTTGAAAAATTGTTTTTACTTAAACTTAGATTTTGCGGTGACAAAAATTTATTTTGAATAATTGGGTTTTTTTTTTACAAAGGTAAGAGAAAGAGTAAAACGATAACAACCAGATGAGTAAAAGGACTACAAACTACGGAAGTCCGCAAATAAAATGTCGATAAGCTTACCAATGGAGAGGTGTAGATCAATATTCATGTTAGAATAAGCACCAAGCTTAACCTAATAAGTTAACATGATTATTTTTTTCTAATTATTTTCTTCATAGAGGGTGTGAGCAATGGAAGCGAGCCAAATAAGATTTACGAGGTGTTTGATGTCTTGAATCAATGTAGCATATTATTTTTTAACCTAAATAGTTTTTTTTTGTAGCTTTTTTAAGGGTAAAATAGGTATAATGAAAAAGTCATCCCAAAAATTTGTATCATTTTTATATATAATAATAGATAATAGATATAAATTATTAGGACATCACTCAAAATATATTTTATTTAGATTTCAATAGTATGAAGCTCAACAAAAATAATGTATAAGGTATCTACAATGTAGCAAGAAAAGCCTAAAATAATGTACGGCAAAGTTGAATACGCCAATATATGATAAGGTAGTTTAGTAAAAACATTTATCTTTCTTCCTCTCTTTAATTATATTTTTTTTTCCTTTTTTTTATAAGCAATTTCTTAATTTTCTTAATCTGAATGAATTAGCTAACTTGATCGGTTAATTTGAATAGAAGAGAATATTTATTTAAGAGCATTCAAAACAAAATTAACAAATTAATTACATGAAAACAATACAATGAGTTTTTTTTAATAAGAATATAATGAGTTTTTTCTTTTTGCCTTAACTATGTGGTACTAATATAATGATCTTTAATAACTTGAATTTTGATCGAATTATAAGTAAAATTAGACCAACAATTATTCCAATCATAATTCAAATTAGAATCATCTCAAACTACTCATTTAACATAAACCTATAAGCCATTTGAATTCAACCACTTATTTATTTATTTTCGGTCGAAAGAGAATAGATTCCACTTGAATATAATAAGGAACATTCTCAAAATCATACTTCAAAAATGTTTAAAGAGTTCTACAATTATGGACCGGTTAGACTATAAAGTGCAAAATTATGGACCATAAAGTGTCATGGTTTAATATTTTTTACGAATTTCAATTTTAGAAATTGTATATTGAAACACTTTATATGAATGGTCTAATTTGTCAATTTTTAGGAATTTTATTTGTACAAATTGGAACACTTGTACAAAGTGTTTCAATTTGTTATTTTTTTTAATTTTAATTTTGAAAATTGTATAATAGAATATTTTGTACGAGCGTTCTTCTATATTAACTTTTATGAATTTCAATTTTGCAAACCAGAACATTCATACAAAGTGTTCCAATGTGAATTCGCAAATACTCACTCTCTCATTTTCTCTCTGGTAAATTGGAACTCATCAAGTAATGTTGTGTGAAAAATTGAAAAGAAAATGGTTTTAGTTTTGTTAGAAATTATTAAGAAATAAGTATGGACCTAACTCAACCTCACAAAACCGGCTTGAAAGGTGAGGACTACCACTTGCTTATAAACACTTGTCAATGTCATCTCATATCCGATGTGAGACTTTTTAACACACCCTCCCCACGTTCAGAACTGAACAAGCTGGAACGTGGATCGAACAATAAAGGGTGGCCCAAATCACGGGTAGTCCAATGGAAGTGGATCGAGAGGCTCTGATACCAAGTTAGAAATTATTAAGAAATAAGTATGGGCCTAACTCAACCTCACAAAACCGGCTTGTAAGGTGAGGACTACCACTTGGTTATAAACACTTGTCAAGACCATCTCATATTCGATGTGAGACCTTTTAACAAGTTTTATAAGGGCAAAATGACCGATTTATTAAAAATATAGGACGAAGATATAATTATAGGGGTGATAGCTAATATTTTCCCTTTAAGTACCCAATATGTATGCCAATTCAAAAAAAAAATGAGAGATTTATTTTTGTCATCTATCAATTTTTCTCGCGTCTTACGATTTCTATCTCTTGTGCTGCTTAAATAGTGGATGTTATAAAAATGAGAAATTTGTAAAATAACACCTACATAAAAATTCAAGATTTTAAACACCGGCTATTTAAGTAGCAGATCTGTCCGCTACAGTAGCAGACATTATAAAAATATGAAATTTGAGAGAGAAAAACCCCTAACATGAAAATTTATCATTTTTACAACATCCGTTACTTAAGTAGCGGACGTTATAAAAATGAGAATTTTAAGGAAAAAAAAAAACACACTCCTAACATGAAATTTCTAAGATTTTAAACATATAATTCACTATTCAAGTAGAGGACAATGATATTTTGATAAATTTGTAGAACGTGCTAAAAATATAGTAAAGTGGCAAAAGTAAAACTCAAAAATTGATTCTCTAAACCCAAAAATCTCTTTTTTATTCTAGGTTGTTTGATAAATCTGATGCTTGATAATAATCCATGTGAGAGAAATGCTAACTTGGGCACAACCCCAACACATATACATTTAGGCACACACACATTATTGAAAAAAATTTAAAGATATATAATTTAGTCACATCAACTAATATTAATCAATTCTTTTATTTTTTAATTTTTCAAAAATTTGTATGTGTGTCTAAGAAAAATTATATTAGGCTTGTGCCTATGTAAGAATTGCTCACCATGTGATCCTCACCAAAAAAAAAAAAAAAACCATGTGATCATCAAAAAATCTTAAAATTTGAAGTGAGGAAGTAACCAAGCCATCCTCTTTAAATCGGAACACTTTGTGAGGAAGTGAACGACACTCTACCTTTGGAGCTCAAAATCCAGAGAATCCATTATCCAAGAAAATATATACACAACACAAGAACTTTAATGAGGAGCACGAGGGTTTTGTTTGACTTTGATATCATCTCAAACAACCGAACTTCTCCATCATCACCATTTAGTTGAATAAGGGGAGTTCTCAAAATTCAAATTCATATCAGATATATAATGTGATGTCTCTACCAACTAAGTTAACACTAATAGTTTATTTAATAATTTGTTAGTTATAATACTAGTCATATTTTCCTTTAGAAAAATGCTGTAAGACCCGTAATTCCACTGTACCTTTTGTGTGAATAAAATAAGTAATGACTAAGAATATTAGGGTTTTTTGTTAAGTGGTTTTGTGAGTATTGTCGCCATAATGGCTGTTTGCTGAAATGGAGCCTGTTTTGTGCTCGTGCGCTGGAAAGGCACAGACTTTTGGGTCGTAGTCTTCTTTTGAGTATAAGAGGGTTTATGTGTAGTCAGAATAACGAGTTTTGGATTATTCTGGTTTTTGGAAAAACGAGTAGGAATTTTACCCGCTGATGTAAAATTTTACGGTTTCTGTTTTCCGTCGAATTTTAATTGGAGACTTTATATATCGGCGCGAGTTGGAATCTAGTTTCAGAATTTTTTTGGGAGCTAAGGAAATAAATTTCAGTCGGAGAATAAAGTTTAGCGATAATATTTGGAAACGGTTTACGACGGACGTTTATTGGTTAGATTTTATATTTTTGAGATTTCCGTCCGTTAGCGAGGTGCGACTCGCCGAAAACAAACGCGATGAGCTGAGTAGCGTAAAGTGGATAATTGTTCAAAAAGCAATCATGAGTTAATTGGATCCAATGGCTAGGGTTTTAAGTTGGACTTTATTTTTGATCCAAGGGTGGTGAGTTACCAAGAGATTTTGCATAGTAAGGAGGTTTAAGCTTTGTTGACTTGGAAGGAAAAAACATCACAAATACTCCCCCTCCATCTCTCTCACGGCAAAACACTCTCTCTTTCTCTTCATCCATTCAAAAATTTCATCCTCTTCACAAAGCTTTGAGTTTTGGCTTGCTAGGATCTTTGAGTTCTAGAATCATCATCTTCTTAAGGTAACTAACACTTCTCTTCCTTATTCTCCATGAAAAACCTCATGAATTCTTGAGTTTTATGATTATGTTCTTGAGAAGAAAAATTTGAGAATTTAGTTTTAATTAGTTTTGATTCCATGGTAGTGTTTAAGAGTGTTATGTAGGAAACATTGGTGAAGCATGTAAGTGATTCTCATGGTTAAATCTTGTTTTCACAAATTTTGGTTAAGGGTTTTGAAGAATTTTTTTGAAAAGATCATAAACTTGGATTGTGTTGTATGATTTTGGTTTCGAAGTTAGTTTTAAGCTTTGTGACAAAATGGATTGGTGATTATGAAATTTGTTTCGAAAAATAAGAAAAAAATTATTCTCGTGTTCTTGAGCGACTCGAAGAACACAATTTAGAAAAAGTTTATTTCGAGTTTCAAAAGGAGTCGGGTACACGATCGAATATCGTTACGAACTAGTGAATGTGGACTAGGGTTTCAAATGAAAAAAAAATGTGTAGGGTTGCCCTTTTTGCCTCAAATGGCCGTGGCACACATATAGGGTTCGAGGAATCGAATTTCGAAAATTGTTTAGAGGCAAATAGCTTCCCATGATCATTGTTTAATTGTTTGATGGGTTATGGGATGTTTTGAAAAGAAAATGATCACTTGCCTTAAGAAAAATCTTACTTGAGATTTCTCGAAAATTTGCGATTCGACTCTATAATTTCTAAATCGTTTTGATAAGTACTAGTTAGGTATTATGGGATATTACCATGCTTTTAGAAGTGAAAAATTTTGTGTGGAAGGGTGTTTTGAAAAAAAATGGCCGTGGCCTTTCCTTGTGGGGGGAAGAAATTCCAAAATTTTTTCTAAGTCCACAATTGTGTGAAAATTGTGTATGTGTTGGATAATCTTAGTTTTGAAGAAAAATGAGTATAGGAAAGGTTGTTAGGAAGAAAAAAGATGGGTAACTTATAACGCAAGAAAACTCTGATTTTTTGGTTGATTTATTTTTGAAGAGTTTTTGGTTTGTTTTCAAATGTTTTTGTAGAGTGAAAATGGGTTCCTTGAGGTTGAAAACAATAGTGGTTCTTGGTATGCTTTGAAAACAAAATGAATTTCTTGTAGCGAAAAATAATGTCTTTAACTTCGTGAATTTTTATCGGATTGGGGAGAACTTGGAATCGCTAGGTGAGAGAGTTAGAAAGTGCCTTAAACCCCCCTAGACTTTTGAGAACAAGTTTCGTTCCGATAGGATGTACGATGAGTATTTTATTGATGTTACGCTACATATATTTTAGGTAGCGTGAATTGTAGATTTTCGCGAAAAAGAGTAACGGAAGCTTGCTAAGGTAAGGGCTCCACTTTATTTCTGTCTTTAAAACGGTTACGACATGCTTTGTTTTGCTGTGTATGCAATTGCTGTGTGCTTTGGCATGTTTGTATTATGTATTCTCGTGATGAGAAAGTGTTTACAATACTTGCGCTGTTTACATATGATTATGAGAATATATGTATGAACAGGTGGTTGGAATACATATGATGAGAAATGTATGTATGTTGTTATGTTTGGTTTGCATATGCTAGAGAGGTATGTATTCATTGCATTAGCATATATGGGGAAGCGTATGCTCATGCATTTGGTAGTTGCGTGTACGGTGTGGTGATCGGGAGATCCCACCTTTTTATTCGTAGTGATCGGGAGAGCTACGAGATTTTTGTTGAGATCGATACGTGGTGATCGGGAGAGCCACGAGGTGCGGTGATCGGGAGAGCCCACTCTAATCCTTGTAGTGATCGTGAGAGCTACGGGATTTTATTGATACTTATGGTAGGGGTGTGGTGATCGGGAGAGCCCACTCTAATCCTTGTAGTGATCGGGAGAGCTACGGGATTTTATTTAGTTCGATACGTGGTGATCGGGAGAGCCACGGGGTGCGGTGATCGGGAGAGCCCACTCTAATCCTTGTAGTGATCGGGAGAGCTACGGGATTTTATTGATATTGTTAGTAGGGGATGGACCTACGATTCCGGAATTCATGCATCGTGGTAGCTAGGGTTAGTACCACGCATTGTAGAGGTTGCATTATAGGCTATGTGTGCATTGCTTATATGAACCCGTTGGTGGGAATTGCTTTGTTGGTTAAGAGCTTTCTCTTGTGTTTGTGGAATTTTTGTTATGTGTACAATCTTTCGCACCAGTTATATATACACATACTTTTTATTTTGTGGTGACCCTTTCTTTCATTTGCGGGCTCATCCCACCCAGATGATGGGTTAGGTCGTGGTGACGACGGTGGCTGTTCCAGGCCCTAGTGAGCGGCTGGAGCTTTAGTTTAGTTAGACTATGCGCCGGTGTGTTTTGTGCACCGTGCTTTTTGGTCAGCATAGGGTTTCTAACTTGTTTTGTTGTAAGTATTTGAATACTTAGACTTGGATTGTAATTATTCAGGAATACACTTTACTTGTCGAAGCACCTTATGGTAATGAGTCTTTTTGTATATTTGAATGCCGGCTCATTGAAAAATATTCTATGCGCACTCTGAGTGTTAGTTGAAAAAAAAAAATATTGACTTTTCTGGCCCTTGAAAAACGGGCCGTTACAATTGGTATCAGAGCACGGCTTTAAATCTTCAAAGGGAAGGTGTATACTTGAGTCGTTAGTCCAGAGTCGGTTAGAACATAGCTAGAGTTGTGTTAGTTCTAGCGGTTGTTTTGTTGTGTTGTGGGTTATGTGGTTGGTTGTTTTGAGTCTAGCATGAGATATGCTTAGACACTGTTTTGTGTCTTACTGAAGTAATGCAGGGAGTGAGACTTCAGTAAGTGGAATTGTGAAACCCCGAGCCTTGGTCGAATTTAGTCAACGAGTGTCTCTGAATTCCTTAGACAGAGTGGTCCGAGGAGGATGGACTTGAGGCGAACGAGAACCACAAAGGATTCTTGAAAGTGGCATTGTGTCGTTGTCACTCGAAGGTATTGAGTATGGACGTGTGGACGTCGACTGATAAAGGATTGTAAGTAAGGATCAGATTGGGACGACCTTTTGAAGAAGATATTGAATATCTGCTCTGGTGAGTTAGGGTGCGACTTGATGAAGTCATTAGGTTTTCAAGAGAACGCAGCCACTATGGAATGGTGGGGCATGCGAGATGTCAGTTGGATTTAATTACAATGATTGGATAATAATTGAGGCAACTTGAATTGGAATTAAAGGACGTTGTGCGTCCAGAGTAAGGAAATCTGGTGGGGTTATACGGCGTTTATGCGAACGATGGGTACCTTAAGGGTTTAATTCAAGTATGTGAGATAAATTAGATTCGAAAATAAGACTTGTAAGGATGAATCTCGTGACGATTGAAGATAGGAGACCAAGTATCACTTTGATATATGACAATCTATACATAGTTCGGGAGATAGTAAGTATAGATGTTGATGTGAGATACAACGATAGGTAATTGATTGTTGAATAAAGATGGATGTTGAGAGATATTTAGGTAAAGAACGAGGAGTTCAACCTTTGAAAGTGAGTTGCATATCACTGATAGGTGATAATAGAGGTGTTTATTATGGAAATGTCCAGATAATTGTAGCAGTGTAAGCTAGAATTGTTAACTATTGACAAGTAAACCATAAGAGAAAGTAAACTGGTTTAGCAGTTTGGGGAGATTAGTCAAGATTGAGTAGAGATCCTGTGTGGGTGCGCATATAAGTTAACAATTTTGATCGACCAAGAGGGTTGAAGGACTAAGTGGCATCTTGAATTTATGATACCATGAGAGTCGAGGTAGGCAAGTTTTAAATAATTCAAGTTATGGACGAGAATTTTTGGAGATATTCTAGAAATGTCGTGTATGAGCAGTAAATTCAAGAGTTTGATTTGGGTATCGAACGTACTAAGGATAAAATCATAGCGAAGTGTCGTGCGTTGGTAGATATTTTTGATAAGTCGAGCATTAAGATTTGATATGAATGTTTAATGGCTTGATGGATGAGTAAGACGAGTCGATTGGTAGGTAAATTGCAGTGACCTTTTAAGGACGAGTTAGAAGTGAATAAGAAAACGATGAGTGAATAGATGTAAGAATATGATTGGCCAGAACCGAGATCTGGGAATTGATTCCCTAGTGGGAACAGACCTTATGACTTTAGAATAGTCACGATGATGAAGGACCAATCGAATGGAGAGGAGATACTTAATAGGAACTTGAGGAATTAATCATTTGGAGCGTTTGATTACGACACGTACTATAGTTGACACCGTAAGGGAAGTTAGAGATGGATAAATCCAGTTAGTGAATGGATGTGTCAGGTTGGATAGCGAGAACGTATGTGGGAAATTGGTTATTGTTATTGGAGAATACTGTAGCTTTAGATGGTTATGAAGATTTGAGATTGGTCGAACGGAGAAGGGTATGCTTGTGGTGATTCAAAATTTTGTGAAATGAGAGAGTATTTGGATTGTGTGCGGCGAATTAAAGATGTTGTTTTGATTTAGCAAGTTATTGGTCATGGTGGTTTGGGAACCAACTCTAGACAGTTGTTGGACTAGAAAGTTGCAAAGTAGTAGATTGATGATACAGGCCTGATTGGAGTTTTGTAGAGGTTATGACATCGATGAGTTAGTCGTAAAGGGAGGTTAGTCATGGAAAGAATGTGTTAACAATAAGTGTGGCTAGTGGTGTTTCTAGCCGAACTCGTAGAGAAAATGTTCCATTGTTTGGTTGTCTTTCATTTGATGAATTCATCTTCAGAGAGGAGAAAGAGTGATGGAGATGAAATGGTTTGTGGATCTGTTTCTGGGTCTAGAAAAGAATGAGGAGTAAGAGAGAAGCACATGAGAATGTGGCTTATGTCAATGGAGGATTGGCGAATGGAAATTCCCTCCCACATAATTTCGGAAATTATGATTGTGCGTGTATATTAAGGATTCGAAAGCACCACCTGAATGGATGTCATGGCGGTGTATGTGTTGTATGCGGTAATAATAAAGGGTAAGCAAATGTCTAGTGGCAAAGTTTGGTGGAAGCTAGTAGAGCTTCGATTCATTGTAGTGGTTACAATGAAGAGAGACGTAGCATAATGGAAATTTGTATTGAATAAGTAAAGGACTTCAGATATTGTCATCATGGACGGTTGAATAATAGTGATGTGGGAAGTACCTTAAGATATATTCTGGAGGTAGGTATCTCGACATGAGAGGTGATGTCGGAGTAATTCAGAATGGCCAGGGTGACAAACTCTTTAGAGTAGGAGAGGATTTAATGGTAAGAGGAAAGAAACTAAAGAGAGTTTAGAAATAGAATGAGAATACGATTTAAAATGGTTTGTGCCAATGATGGCAGTCGACGAGGATAAACGTTTTATACTAAGGTTGGCAAGTATAAGCTAGGTATTAATTTGGAAAATAATATTCGACGGCCGAGAGATTGAATTTTGGGAATTGGAGATTTGTATAAAAGAAGTCACAGTGAAGTAGATGGTATCGTCTTGCATGCGCCAAGAAAAAAATTGATGAGTTGTAATCACCAACCGGATGTTGGGATGATGTCATTAAGCTTATGGTTAGAATGAGATTTGAAAGTGAAAGTGTACAGTTCAACACAGTTATAGGATGGAAGGAAAAGTTAAGGACTTATAGATATTGGAGAAGTTGTGAAGTTCTATAGATATGACAACTTCCTTCAGAGTATAATGGTATGAGTGGTACTTGCCATGGTGGCCTTGTACTTACTGATTGAATGATACTAAATGGATGTTTCGTGAGTGGAAGCATGAGAGTCCACGTGACGTGTTTTGGGCGATTGGATCTCACTAACGAGATCGAGATAATAAGAATTGAGGAAATCGTTGGACCATTGTGCCTCGGATGACCTGAAGCACAATTGGAAGGGGGCATTGTTAAAGTTAGGTAAAGAGGGTCTAAACCACCATCATGATTGTCGACTATCTATTGACAAATTGGGGGACTGACCGTCCTTAATTTATTGTTGATAGTAGACGGAATCGAGTTGAATGGAATTGACTAGCTTTGCTAGCTTTGGTGATGCACAGAGAACTTCAGGGTTTCCTTTTGGAGGGTAGCCAGTCACTGCTGCGCGTGAACCTAGTGGTTTAGGCGATGTCGCGGAGGCAAAAGAAGTGACTTTGGAAATTTTGTGTGGACCCTAGGAAATTTGAGGAACCCGAGGTTGTGAACCTCTGTTGTGAGGTTAATTTTTGAGTGGTGAACTCGTTGAGAGTTGCGGTTGATGCACGGTTGTGCCAGTGTGTTGGTGATAGCATTTGTGTGGCTTCACCCGGTGTTAGCATCTGTGTGGCTACACCTAATCCTGAGGGATTTTGTTGTGTTGGTGATGGTAATAACTAGTTGAGTTGTTACTCTTACCTCTAGTTTCGAGGACGAAACTTCTTTTTGGAGGGTAGTAATGTAAGACCCGTAATTCCACTGTACCTTTTGTGTGAATAAAATAAGTAATGACTAAGAATATTAGGGTTTTTTGTTAAGTGGTTTTGTGAGTATTGTCGCCATAACGGCTGTTTGCTGAAATGGAGCCTGTTTTGTGCTCGTGCGCTGGAAAGGCACAGACTTTTGGGTCGTAGTCTTCTTTTGAGTATAAGAGGGTTTATGTGTAGTCAGAATAACGAGTTTTGAATTATTCTGGTTTTTGGAAAAACGAGTAGGAATTTTACCCGCTGATGTAAAATTTTACGGTTTCTGTTTTCCGTCGAATTTTAATTGGAGACTTTATATATCGGCGCGAGTTGGAATCTAGTTTCAGAATTTTTTTGGGAGCTAAGGAAATAAATTTCAGTCGGAGAATAAAGTTTAGCGATAATATTTGGAAACGGTTTACGACGGACGTTTATTGGTTAGATTTTATAATTTTGAGATTTCCGTCCGTTAGCGAGGTGCGACTCGCCGAAAACAAACGCGATGAGCTGAGTAGCGTAAAGTGGATAATTGTTCAAAAAGCAATCATGAGTTAATTGGATCCAATGGCTAGGGTTTTAAGTTGGACTTTATTTTTGATCCAAGGGTGGTGAGTTACCAAGAGATTTTGCATAGTAAGGAGGTTTAAGCTTTGTTGACTTGGAAGGAAAAAACATCACAAATACTCCCCCTCCATCTCTCTCACGGCAAAACACTCTCTCTTTCTCTTCATCCATTCAAAAATTTCATCCTCTTCACAAAGCTTTGAGTTTTGGCTTGCTAGGATCTTTGAGTTCTAGAATCATCATCTTCTTAAGGTAACTAACACTTCTCTTCCTTATTCTCCATGAAAAACCTCATGAATTCTTGAGTTTTATGATTATGTTCTTGAGAAGAAAAATTTGAGAATTTAGTTTTAATTAGTTTTGATTCCATGGTAGTGTTTAAGAGTGTTATGTAGGAAACATTGGTGAAGCATGTAAGTGATTCTCATGGTTAAATCTTGTTTTCACAAATTTTGGTTAAGGGTTTTGAAGAATTTTTTTGAAAAGATCATAAACTTGGATTGTGTTGTATGATTTTGGTTTCGAAGTTAGTTTTAAGCTTTGTGACAAAATGGATTGGTGATTATGAAATTTGTTTCGAAAAATAAGAAAAAAATTATTCTCGTGTTCTTGAGCGACTCGAAGAACACAATTTAGAAAAAGTTTATTTCGAGTTTCAAAAGGAGTCGGGTACACGATCGAATATCGTTACGAACTAGTGAATGTGGACTAGGGTTTCAAATGAAAAAAAAAATGTGTAGGGTTGCCCTTTTTGCCTCAAATGGCCGTGGCACACATATAGGGTTCGAGGAATCGAATTTCGAAAATTGTTTAGAGGCAAATAGCTTCCCATGATCATTGTTTAATTGTTTGATGGGTTATGGGATGTTTTGAAAAGAAAATGATCACTTGCCTTAAGAAAAATCTTACTTGAGATTTCTCGAAAATTTGCGATTCGACTCTATAATTTCTAAATCGTTTTGATAAGTACTAGTTAGGTATTATGGGATATTACCATGCTTTTAGAAGTGAAAAATTTTGTGTGGAAGGGTGTTTTGAAAAAAAATGGCCGTGGCCTTTCCTTGTGGGGGGAAGAAATTCCAAAAATTTTTCTAAGTCCACAATTGTGTGAAAATTGTGTATGTGTTGGATAATCTTAGTTTTGAAGAAAAATGAGTATAGGAAAGGTTGTTAGGAAGAAAAAAGATGGGTAACTTATAACGCAAGAAAACTCTGATTTTTTGGTTGATTTATTTTTGAAGAGTTTTTGGTTTGTTTTCAAATGTTTTTGTAGAGTGAAAATGGGTTCCTTGAGGTTGAAAACAATAGTGGTTCTTGGTATGCTTTGAAAACAAAATGAATTTCTTGTAGCGAAAAATAATGTCTTTAACTTCGTGAATTTTTATCGGATTGGGGAGAACTTGGAATCGCTAGGTGAGAGAGTTAGAAAGTGCCTTAAACCCCCCTAGACTTTTGAGAACAAGTTTCGTTCCGATAGGATGTACGATGAGTATTTTATTGATGTTACGCTACATATATTTTAGGTAGCGTGAATTGTAGATTTTCGCGAAAAAGAGTAATGGAAGCTTGCTAAGGTAAGGGCTCCACTTTATTTCTGTCTTTAAAACGGTTACGACATGCTTTGTTTTGCTGTGTATGCAATTGCTGTGTGCTTTGGCATGTTTGTATTATGTATTCTCGTGATGAGAAAGTGTTTACAATACTTGCGCTGTTTACATATGATTATGAGAATATATGTATGAACAGGTGGTTGGAATACATATGATGAGAAATGTATGTATGTTGTTATGTTTGGTTTGCATATGCTAGAGAGGTATGTATTCATTGCATTAGCATATATGGGGAAGCGTATGCTCATGCATTTGGTAGTTGCGTGTACGGTGTGGTGATCGGGAGAGCCCACCTTTTTATTCGTAGTGATCGGGAGAGCTACGAGATTTTTGTTGAGATCGATACGTGGTGATCGGGAGAGCCACGGGGTGCGGTGATCGGGAGAGCCCACTCTAATCCTTGTAGTGATCGGGAGAGCTACGGGATTTTATTGATACTTATGGTAGGGGTGTGGTGATCGGGAGAGCCCACTCTAATCCTTGTAGTGATCGGGAGAGCTACGGGATTTTATTTAGTTCGATACGTGGTGATCGGGAGAGCCACGGGGTGCGGTGATCGGGAGAGCCCACTCTAATCCTTGTAGTGATCGGGAGAGCTACGGGATTTTATTGATATTGTTAGTAGGGGATGGACCTACGATTCCGGAATTCATGCATCGTGGTAGCTAGGGTTAGTACCACGCATTGTAGAGGTTGCATTATAGGCTATGTGTGCATTGCTTATATGAACCCGTTGGTGGGAATTGCTTTGTTGGTTAAGAGTTTTCTCTTGTGTTTGTGGAATTTTTGTTATGTGTACAATCTTTCGCACCGGTTATATATACACATACTTTTTATTTTGTGGTGACCCTTTCTTTCATTTGCGGGCTCATCCCACCCAGATGATGGGTTAGGTCGTGGCGACGACGGTGGCTGTTCCAGGCCCCAGTGAGCGGCTGGAGCTTTAGTTTAGTTAGACTATGCGCCGGTGTGTTTTGTGCACCGTGCTTTTTGGTCAGCATAGGGTTTCTAACTTGTTTTGTTGTAAGTATTTGAATACTTAGACTTGGATTGTAATTATTCAGGAATACACTTTACTTGTCGAAGCACCTTATGGTAATGAGTCTTTTTGTATATTTGAATGCCGGCTCATTGAAAAATATTCTATGCGCACTCTGAGTGTTAGTTGAAAAAAAAAAAAATATTGACTTTTCTGGCCCTTGAAAAACGGGCCGTTACAATTGCTATTACATGCCTTTAGTGCACGTGTTAATTAATTGAATTTAAAAATTTTAAATTGTACATTTGATTTCTTAAAAATTATCAACTACTACTTTTAAGATGATTAACATGTTTGCGTTGCATATGAACTTTTTTATGTCATAACAAAGTTGGCATCTCTCCATTTTTTCCCTATTTTCTTCACTACAACCTAGTTTTAAACATATAAATGCAAAAATGTAACCTTAAATAAGTTTAAATTACTTTTATACTTCACAAAGTATGAGAAAAAAAATTTACACCGTAAACCAATCACAATAATATTTTTTGTCACATCATCCCACTTAATTAACTCCACTTTTTTGATATGACATGAAATGTTGAACCATTTCTATTGGCTGTCATACATATATAATATGGTGTCCTTTAAAACTTTAATGATTGAAGAAATATAAATAATAAAAAATACTCTATCCATGATAAAATATATGTTAAATTGTTTTTTTTTAAGAGAGAGAGAGAGAGAGAGTCTTAACTCCATCTAGGCCAACTCCCAAAAATTTACTAATGGATTTTAAATGACCAAATTTTTTCTATTAGATATGAAAATATTTTTCAGAAAATGTTAAACAGTGATCCGGACACTAGTTAAACATATATTAATATGAAAATTTTATTTTAAAATTCGTGAATTTAATCTCTTAAAAGTGTAAAAAAAAAATTATCAAACATTCATTTTATCTTATTTTTTATTATTTAATTTTATATTTAACAAGTACCCAAATGGAATTTTTAGCATGACCTTTACTTTTTTTTATACGTGTATTAAAACCACACTCAATTATCAATATCAATCAATATTAAGCCACTAAATTTGATCTAGTGATAGAATATTTGATTAGTATACATGAGATTTGAGTTCGATTCTCACCAGCTCTATTGTAAAAAAAAGTATCAATCAATATCTAGTTCAACAAAAACAAAATCAATTAATATCAATAACTTATTATGTTGCCGTGGAAGAAAATACACAAACCAACAACAAATCTTATCCTAAAAAACACAACATTTATTTTTTCTATCAAATAATAAAATCTTTTTAATTCCCAAATAAAAAAATTGAAATTAAAAGTTGCTCTCCACGTACGAGAATGTAGGGTTAGGGTTTTTATAAATCGAAAAAAGGCAAGACAATTTCAAACTCCAAATCAAATTCCAATCACCATGTCTTCAACCAAGAAAATAACCCTCAAGAGTTCCGATGGCGAAGCCTTCGAGATAGATGAAGCGCTTTTAAACGATATTAAAAGCTAAAAAAACGTTATTAAAGACCCTTATTTGTTATAGTGTACGTGAGCTGATAACGAAACCCCTCTTCCAAACATCACCGGCAAGACCTTGGCCAAGGTCCCCGAGTATTGCAAAAGCATGTTGAGGTTGTGGGTTCTATGGATAAACCTAGGGAGAATGATCTTAAGGCTTGGGATGCGGATTTTGTCAAGGTGGATCAGGCAACCCTTTTCGATCTAATCTTGGTGAGTTTTATTATAATTTTTTTTGTAGTTTTTATTTGGTTTTTGTTGAATCGATTATTGGGATTTTCGATCTGTGTTGTTGGGTAATCTTTGAGGATCAAGATTTTTTTTTTGTGTATGGTTATTTAGTCTTGTTATAGAGTTGGTTATGATTTTGCGGGTTTATACAAAGATAATGGTGCTAGTTTTTTTATTCAGTTTATATTCTAATTATTTGTTGAAGGCTTTAAATTCTTTTGTTTGAATTGATTTTTTTACTTCATGTCAGAATTCATAGGGTTTTCTAGGGTTGTTTGAATTGTGGTTTTGGCTGTTGTTGTTTGGATGGATTTGGAATTCATGGCAGTTAGGATTTTCTAGGGTTGCTTGAATTGATTATATCACTATTGTGTTGTGTTTCTATTGGGTTGTATATGGGTATGGTCCCCTGCTGATGTTGTTCCTATGGTTTATTGTATGTGTTGCCTTTGTTGCCTTCAAAGGCGATATTTATTGTGCTTGAAATTGTTTCACATTGTTAATGTTGAAGCTCCCATTGTGAAATCCCTTTAAGCTTGTTCCGCAAACTTCAAAGGTTGCAAGGCGAAGATTCTGATATATTTTCAATTTTCATTTTGCTTGTTTTAAGAGATAATGTGATCTTGTATTGTTGGGAGTTAAATCCTTTGAATTTGTCTTCATATTATACATAACAAAATTATGGGTGGTGGTTAAACAACTATCAACCCTTGATTTTGTCACATTACTATATACTCACCTTAGAGGAGTTAAATCATTTGTTTTGTATGTCTCTTATGTTTTGTTGGCTTTAGCTTTGGGTTTCTGTTAAAAAGTCCCACATCGGATATGAGATGGCCTTGACAAGTGTTTTTAAGCAAGTGGTAGTCCTCACCTTACAAGCCGGTTTTGTGAGGATGAGTTAGGCCCATACTTATTTTCTTAATAATTTCTAACTTGGTATCAGAGCAGATCTCTGGCCTGCGCCTCTAATTCACTATGGCTGACAGTTCCTCGGTCAACAATGAAATGGAGAGTCATATTCCCAAAAACACTTTGCCTCCAAAGCAAGAGCAGAAGGCTGTTCATGGTGATTCTCATCCAATCCAAATCACCTCTTTTCGACTCAATGGGCCGAACTACTTTCCTTGGTCTCAATCTGTTCAGATGTATATCCGAGGGAAAGGTAAAATCGGATACCTCACCGGTGATCGAACTGAACCAGATTCGTGTGACCCACAACATGATACGTGGGATGCTGAAAATTCCATGGTGATGACATGGTTAGTAAACTCCATGGAAGAAGAAATCAGCATCAACTATTTGTGTTACTCTACAGCAAAAGAACTATGGGAAAGTTTGAAAGAGGTGTATTCCGATCTGGGAAATAAGTCTCAGATTTATGAACTGACCTTGAAGGTTAGAGAAATTCAGCAAGGAAGTGATAATGTCACAAAATACTTCCATTCCTTGAAGCGGGTTTGGCAGGACCTTGATCTCTTTAGTACTTACAAGTGGAAGTCAACTGAGGATGCCAAACACCATCGACAAACGGTGGAAGAAGGAAGAATTTCTCAGTTTCTTGCCGGCCTCAATGAGGATCTAGATGAAGTCCGTGGAAGAATTATTGGGAGAGCAACCCTACCTTCACTAGGTGAAGTTTTTTCTGAGGTTAGAAGGGAGGAAAGTCGCAGGAGCGTGATGATGGTAAAGGCAAAAGTTGATCCAACTCCTCCTGAGACCAATGCTTTGGTTGTGGATGCTGCTGCCTTTAAGAGTTCAAATCAGAGAAACTCATCTGACAGCTGGTGTGACTACTGCCACAAACCGCGTCACACCCGGGAAATTTGCTGGAAACTCCATGGGAAACCAGCACATATGAAAAACGGAAAACCAGGTCCTAGAGCACCCAGATCTGTTCCTACAGCACATGGGGTTGAAAAAACCATACTGAACAACGATCGAGTTGAGGAGCTCATAAGGTTGTTAAAGTCTAGTTCTTTATCTGGTATTCCTAATGTTTCTCTGGCACAAACATGTAATTTTAGTATCCCAACCTCTCTAAATTGTACCTCAAACATGTGTGCACCATGGATCATAGATTCGGGGAAAAATTACCTTATCAAAAAACATTGACTTAAAAAATGTGCTACATGTACCAAAACTTTCATGTAACCTCCTCTCTGTTAGTAAAATATGCAAAGACTCCAATTGCAATGTGAAGTTCTTTAACACCCATTGTATTTTTCAGGACCAGATTTCGGGGAAGATGATTGGCAGTGCTAAAATGATGGATGGACTCTATTACTTTGAGGAAACTTTCGAGAATAAAGCCGTTCATGGCCTTAGTGGTATTAGTTATACCTTAGTGAGGGATCAAATAATGCTCTGGCATAATAGACTAGGGCACCCTAATTTTCAATATCTTAAGCATTTGTTTCCAGATTTGTTCAAAAATGTTGATTGTTCTTCTTTTGAATGTGAAAGTTGTGTTCTTGCTAAAAGTCATAAAATGTCTTATTCCTCTCGACCTTACCATGCATCTAAACCTTTTTATTTAATCCATAGTGATGTATGGGGTCCATCTAAAATTACAACTCAATTTGGAAAACGGTGGTTTGTCACTTTTATTGACGATTACACGCGGTTATGTTGGGTCTATCTTATGAAGGATAAATCTGAAGTATCAAATATATTCCAATGTTTTTAAAAAATGATAGAAACCCAATTTGACACAAAAATATCCATTTCGAGAAGTGACAATGGTACTGAATATTTCAATAAAAACCTCAAAGAGTTTCTCCAACATAAAGGTATTCAACAACAATCAACATGCCTTAGTACACCTCAACAAAATGGCACAGCTGAGAGAAAGAATAGACACCTCCTTGAGGTAGCTCGTGCCATTATGTTTGAGAGCAATGTTCCGAAGTTTTTATGGGGAGATGCTGTTCTAACAACATCATATCTCATAAACAGGATGCCCACTCGCGTGTTAAACTATTTAACACCATTGAATGTTTTCAAAAACCTTTTTCCAACATGTAGATTACATGCTGACTTACCTTTAAAAGTATTTGGTTGTACTGTTTTTATGCATACCCCTAACTCTCGATCTAAATTAGATCCAAGAGCAGAAAAATGCATTTTTATTGGATATTCTCCAAACCAAAAGGGGTATCGATGTTACAATCCTACTGCAAAGAAACTTCATGTTAGTATGGATGTTACTTTTTTAGAACAACAACCTTTCTATAAGAAAAATTCCCTTCAGGGGGAGAGTGTGAGTGAAGACAATTTTTTGAATGAACCTTTGCCAACTCCTATTTTATGCATTGAGAACACAAACTTAAATAGTCACACAACTGAACTTATAGAACAACATGTGGAAACAACTCCTGATTATGAAATTGATAAGGGGAACCTTGTCCCAGACTTAGGTGGTTCCCAAACACGGGAAGAAATACCACAATCAAATCAAGAGCTTCGTGTTTATACTCGAAAATTTCCTCAAAGAAACAAAAAGCAGTCCATCATTTCTGCACCTAGCCAACCAGAAACTCCGGATGATGGTCCAACAGAGATACCACAAGAACAAACAGATAATTCTAAAAACTCAACCGATAATGTTGATCTACCCATAGCCCTTAGAAAAAAAATCAGAACCTGCACAAAAAGGTCACTCAAAGCTAGTACAAGCCATCCTATTTCCAATTATATCACCTACAAAAACCTCTCCAAAACTCACCGAGCCTTCACCTCTAAAATTACTGATTTGTTTGTGCCTAGAAACATTGAGGAAGCACTGGATAATCCAAACTGGAAGTTAGCAGTCCTAGATGAGTTCAATGCACTAAAGAAAAATGAAACATGGGAAATTGTGAACCTACCACATAATAAAAGGAAGGTAGGATGTAAGTGGGTGTTTACCATCAAATGCAAGGCAGATGGAAGTGTAGAGAGGTACAAAGCTAGATTGGTAGCTAAGGGATTTACACAAACTTATGGTGTAGATTATTGATGACAGGAATTTCTACGGTATTTTTAGTATTATTATTAGTAGTAAAATGACCAAAACAGGCCCAAATACGAAGGAAAACCTACAAAAGCAAGAAAAAGCATCAAGACAGAGTCCAAGATGCAAAAAGACAAGAAAAAGCCCAAAAAGTGAAGAAAATCAGCATTCCATCGCAGCACGATGGCTCCCATCGTGCCACGATGGGAGCTGCTTGTTCGCCAAGAAATCAGAAGCAATAAATCTGAAGAGAATCTGTCCATCGCAGCACGATGTGTGCTATCGCAACACGATGGAGTAACTTGGTGCCCAAGCTGATGAAATGCACAGGATCAGTTATAAAATTGAACTGAATCTTCATATCGCAGCACAATGGCTTCATCGTGGTGCGATGCCTTGCTGAGGCCCATTACAAAAACTATAAATAGAGCCTCCCTTTCATTGTTTTATTCATTCAGAAATAGTAGAACACTCTCTACTATAAGGAGAGGTTCAGAGGAGCTCTATTGGGCATAGTTTTCTCCCCTTACGGGAAAACTAACTCAGCATGGTATGATTTCTTTAGGCTTTTGTATTTAGGTTATAATTTCTTGTAATTTAAATATGTAGTCTTTATTATTTATGCCTTAGGTTGTGGTGGAGAAGATGAACTCCCTTATGAATATTTGGAGTCTGTGATTGAGTCTAAGTTATAATAAATGATATTTAGTAATTATGTTTGTTATTTACTTTCGTGAACTTTAATAACGTATTCTCGTAATCTGGCCGGATAAGCGGGAGCGCCAATAGAATTGATATCAGGTTTTGACTTGATATGGTCCGGAACTCGTAGTAAATAATGCTAGGTGTTGACTACGGTCTGGCAAGTGCACCAGTCTGTCGTCGAGTAATAATTCACACTCTAGGTGTCTAGAATGAGTTCGTATCCACAGGGATCGTGCCGAAGCTTCACTAGCGTTATTTAAGTTTGTGATAGTTTGCATTCGCTTTGGTTTTTGAAAAGGTTTTTATAAAATAAGCGCAATGCTTTGCAGAAATATAAATTGCAGAATGTATAAATAATAGATTCAAGAAATATAGAGGCTAGGTATGGTGGTTGGGCTCACTCCCTTCTTCATATTTGGCATGACCAGTGTATAACATAGTTACTTAGATTATGTTCGGCGGTGAATTATCCTTGTTGTAGTAATACCTTACTATTACACTATGTCTATTAAAGTTTCCCTACGTTAACAACTAAGGTACCTACGAGAGCCTAACATCGATGTGTCACATACCTTAATTACTAAGTGAGTTGTTTATAAACACGCATTATAACTTTCACCAATTAACCTCTAGGTCCTAGTATCGGGCTGTTCATCTTCTAAGTGCTCAGATCACACCTAGTGCAGGATGTTACCGTCTCTATACACCTAGCATTATTTACTACGAGTTCCGGACTATATCAAGTCAAAACCTGATATCAATTCTATGGGCGCTCCCGCTTATCCGGCCAGATTACGAGAATACGTTATTAAAGTGCACGAAAGTAAATAACAAACATAATTACTAAATATCATTTATTATAACTTAGACTCAATCACAGACTCCAAATATTCATAGGGGGTTCATCTTCTCCACCACAACCTAAGGCATAAATAATAAAGACTACATATTTAAATTACAATAAATTATAACCTAAATACAAAAGCCTAAAGAAATCATACCTTGCTGAGTTAGTTTTCCCGTAAGGGGAGAAAACTATGCCCAATAGAGCTCCTCTGAACCTCTCCTTATAGTAGAGAGTGTTCTACTATTTCTGAATGAATAAAACAATGAATGGGAGACTCTATTTATAGTTTTCGTAATGGGCCTCAGCAAGGCATCGCAGTACGATGAGGCCATCGTGCTGCGATGTGAAGATTTAGTTCAGTTTTATAACAGATCCTGTGCATTTCATCAGCTTGGGCGCCAAGTTACTCCATCGTGCTACGATAGCACACATCTTGCTGCGATGGACAGATTCTCTTCAGATTTATTGCTTCTGATTTCTTGGCGAACAAGCAGTTCCCATCGTGGCACGATGGGAGCCATCGTGCTGCGATAGAATGCTGATTTTCTTCACTTTTTGGGCTTTTTCTTGTCTTTTTGCATCTTGGACTCTGTCTTGATGCTTTTTCTTGCTTTTGTAGGTTTTCCTTCGTATTTGGGCCTGTCTTGGTCATTTTACTACTAATAATAATACTAAAAATACTGTAGAAATTCCTGTCATCAGATGTATAGAGACGGTAACATCCTGAACTAGTCGTGAACTGAGCGGTTAGAGGAGGAATCATGCACTAGGTGTGATCTGAGCACTTAGAAGATGAACAGTCCGATACTAGGACCTAGAGGTTAATTGGTGAAGGTTATAATGTGTGTTTATAAACAACTCACTTAGTAATTAGGGTATGTGACACATCGAGGTTAGGCTCTCGTAGGTACCTTAGTTATTAACGTAGGGAAACTTTAATAGACATAGTGTAATAGTAAGGTACTACTACAACAAGGATAATTCACCGCCGAACATAATCTAAGTAACTATGTTATATACCGATCATGCCAAATATGAAGAAGGGAGGGAGTCCAACCACCATACCTAGCCTCTATATTTCTTGAATCTATTATTTATACATTCTGTTATTTATATTTCTGCAAAGCATTACGCTTATTTTATAAAAATCTTTTCCAAAAACCAAAGCGAATGCAACTATCACAAACTTAAATAACGCTAGTGAAGCTTCGGCACGATCCTTGTGGATACGAACTCATTCTAGACACCTAGAGTGTGAATTATTACTCGACGACAGACTGGTGCACTTGCCAGACCGTAGTCAAGTTTTTGGCGCCGTTGCCGGGGATTGTGTTTACAAAGCCTTACTAGATTTATTTAAGTTTGTCAAAAAAATTTCAAAAATACAAAAAAATCAAAAAAATCTTGTTAATGATTGTGGATTTTGATCTGTGAAAGTTCTGGCTAAGGATAAGTCTTGGTATTTAAGCGATCCGTTGTGATCCACCTCACTTACCTGGGAATTTTCATAGTGACAAAGACACATGAGACAAACCAAAAATAGTTTTACCATTTAATTTTCCAGTGCTACTGAAGGTATTCAATTGTTGTGCTTGATAATAGGTATCCTGGAGTTTGTGTACGACCCTGGACCAGAAAGAACGCTTTGGAAAAGAAGGCAAGCACAAAGGCTTGCAGCATCCAGCAGTCTCAAAACAGAAGAAGAGCCTACCACCAAAGCCATGGGGGACGAGCAAAGAATTACAATGGGAGACTACTGCAAGAGGACTGACACAGATCAGATCTCACTGGGATTCCAGCCGGCGAATCCAGCTAACTTTGATATCAAGGGTAATGTTCTTACAGGTTTGCGGGAGAACCAGTTCGATGGACGTCCCAACAATGATCCTTGGGATCATCTAGCAAAGTTTTCAGAGACATGTCAGATCCAGAAGGTGCCGGAAAGTGTTACTGATGACCAGAAGAAGCTGCGTTTGTTTGCTTTTTCTCTTACAGGTCCAGCTAAAGATTGGCTTCAATGCTTGCCAAGGGGAACAATTGCAACATGGAAGGAGCTTGAAGACAAGTTCCTGGAAAGATTCTTCACACACACATTATTCCAGAAAAGGAAGTCTGAGATTCTAAGTTTCAAACATCATGAATCTGAAACGCTATGCGAGGCTTATGAACGTTTCAAGCTGCTTATGAGAAGGTGTCCTAACCACAGCATTAGTGCTATGGAGCAGATGCAACTATTCACTGCTGGTATGAAAATGCAACATCGGATGATACTAGATGCCTCAGCTGGTGGGTCCATCAAAGTAAAGACCTATGCAGAGACTAAGGATCTGGTTGAGCAGATGTGCCATAATGAATACAACATGAGCCATGAAAGAGCTGAAAAGACTCCTGGAATTCTTAAGGTGGACCGGGAGATTGCCTACAAAGTAGAGATCGAGTTACTAAGGAGGCAACTTGCTGATATGGAGAAAGCTGTGAAGGAAGCTAGTGTTAAGCAGGTGGAGGGAGTGTGCGACTTCTGCCTAGAAGATCACCCTAATGGGCAATGTTTGCCAGGAGGAAGCAAGGAGCAGGTGAATTACATGGGGAACAACTACAACCCAGGTTGGAGCAAACACCCAAATTTACGCTGGGACCAGACAGGGAACCAGGCTCAAGCTTCATCTCAACCAAGAAAGCCATCTCCATTTGAAGAGTTACTCGATAAATTTGCTAGCATGAGCAAAACTAACTTTGAAAATATCCAGACGACAGTAGCCAACCAGGGGGCAACGATAAAAAGTCTTGAAACCCAGATTGGTCAACTCTCAAAACTGGTAAGCACTCATGTTTCTAAAGATATTGCAGGTAACACGATGGACAATCCAAAAGAGGAATGCAAAGCGCTAAAGGACATGAAAACAGGGCGCGTATACGATGAAGAGAAGCTAAAACAATTCGAGGAGTGGTTCAAAGCTACGTTGGGAATTACAATGGAAGATTACTATGATGAGTATTTAAGTGAGCTAGAAGAATACAGAATCGACCCAACGGTGAAACCACGATTGCCAATCAAGAAGACAGATCCTGGAAGCGTCACCATACTCTGTCAGATTGAGGAAGCAGAAATTCGAGCATTATGTGATGTGGGTTCAAGTGTTAACGTAATGCCATTATCTCTGGCAGACAAGTTAAAACTCACAACTATAACTGCAGGTACAGAACGTGAACTCGTTTTAGCTAACCAAACAACAATTCACTCAGCAGGTACAATCGAGGATGTCTTGGTGAAAGTCGAAGACCTGGTATTTCCAGAAAACTTCATGATCCTAGATATCCAGGAAGATGAAGAGCATCCGATCATTCTTGGAAGACCATTCCTAGCAACTAGAAGGGCACTCATTAATGTGGAGCTCGCTGAGTTGACTCTAAGGAGTGGAGAGGAGGAAAGAACTATCAAAACTTCCAAAACTGAGAGAATAGACTGCTAGATGCTTGAGTGGAAGGACAGAGAAGCTACACCACCGACTCCAACTCAAGAAGTACAAGTAAAGATAGAGGTAGAGGAGCTGGAGAATGAAATGGTGCAGCTAGAGATAGAGACAGCTCAGGAAGAGGAGGTACCCGAGGAACCCACAGATAAACTGAAGAGGCTAACTATTGAAGTGGACATCCGAGCAACATGGGTCAAAGCATGGGGTAGAAACCGAAAAGTGGCCAGAAAATCTAAGTTTGGGGTTAATACGCCACCTCTGAAGAAGCCTGCTGCTGAGAGAAAAGAGGGAAGAAAGAAGAACAACTGGGTCAATACACCAAAAGAACAAAAGAAGGAACATCCACCAAGAAGCAAGGGGAAGTCCATCATGAAAACAGTACCTTCAGAAGATGATGAACGACTCTGCTTTGCCACCTTCAAAGAAAAACAGAACCCAGAGAAATATGAAAGAAGCAACAAAAAAGAGGGAGGAGCTAAGGCGAAAGCTCCTACAGAAGAGAGAGACATGCGAACCTATCCTCTGTAATGGAGGAAATGCCTCAAGCTAATGAGAGGCTAAACAAGCGCTGCTTGGGAGGCAACCCAAGGATGAGTATTTTTAATTTCAGTATTTTCAATTCAGTATTTTAATTTCAGTTTTTCAATTCAATATGCCTAGAATTCTGCATGTCATCTTCATCTGTAACAGCCCTTATTAAAACTTACAAAAAATTAAATAACTGCTTGCTGTTTATTATCTAGTGCATGATAAACTGTTATAGGTAAGATTGCGGCGAAGTGAGTTATAAATTCTGATGAGCCGAATTTCACGCCTTCATAAAGAAACCAAAGGTAATTGCTCCGAAGTGCGAAGTTCGGGAGACAGAGAGACGAGTGATGAAGCTGGTGTCTGTGAGACAAGTGTTCAACTTTCAGATACCTAAGCCATGTGAGGATTTGAGCCAAATATTTCCAAACGGTATTACCACTTTCTTTCAAATTACTATGAGAGTACCGTGCACTTGTTTATTTTCTAGAACTTGCTCTAATTCTCTGCTGACTGGTTAATTTGATATTATATGCATTGAGGCAATTGTTTGTTATAACGCAGAGCCTTTTCAAGCCACCCTTTATTATATTATCCTTTGCTAGCCAATTTTGAGCCGTAAAAAATAATATACCTTTTGTTTCGGTGACAAACCACGATACAAGCCTATAGACCAGAAAAACAATGAAATTACCCTCTTTGGAGTTAAGGTAATAGTTCTCAAAGTCTTGGCAACAAAATAAGTTTGGGGTTGCTCATGGAACTAGCAACGTTTAAGTTTGGGGTGGGTGTACGGAGAACTATCACTACAAAAAAAAAAAGAAAAAAAGGAAAAAGAGACGGGAAAACATCAAAAAAATCCCTAAAAAATAGTCTCTTCAAAAAAAAATTGAATCAAAAAAGAAAGAGCCAAAGGGCAAAAGAAAGTGCCAAAGGGCAAAAGAAAGAGCCAAAGGGCAAAAACAATGATAGAAAAGAACCACACAAAGACACATCCGGTTCTTATTTTCCGATACCAACACAAAAAAGGCACCCTAAGGAACAAAGGTTGCGTACACAAAAAGGAACAACAAAGTAGAACTTAACTCCAATGTTTAGCCTACTATTCCCAAAAATGTCTTACCTTGACCTAAGCCACGTTATAACCCTGAAAAGACCTCCAATAATGCATGTATATTAAATTTTGACTGATTGCTTAGAATTGTTGCAAGCCTATGGTAAAATGACAGGTTGTGCGATGATTGAGAGATAACACTTTCAATTATGAGCGAAAAACACAAATGTGAGAGAGAGAAAAAAGTTGAACATGGACTCTTGCAGACATTTGTCCGATTTGCTACTATTGACGTCTCCTGAGCCTAGCAGGACTGAGCATGATCGTTGCGGTAAGAAATCAGCGGTACCATTGCTGAAATATAAAGCAAGGTTGTGAAATTCCTATCATCTTTATTTATCTCTTATTTCTCTAACGATCTTGTCTGACAGCATGTTACTTGAGGACAAGCAACAGTTTAAGTTTGGGGTTGTGATGACAGGAATTTCTACGGTATTTTTAGTATTATTATTAGTAGTAAAATGACAAAAACATGCCCAAATACGAAGGAAAACCTACAAAAGCAAGAAAAAGCATCAAGACAGAGTCCAAGATGCAAAAAGACAAGAAAAAGCCCAAAAA
The DNA here is from genome assembly GCA_030408175.1 of Trifolium repens. Lineage (NCBI taxonomy): Eukaryota > Viridiplantae > Streptophyta > Magnoliopsida > Fabales > Fabaceae > Trifolium > Trifolium repens. The sequence continues at coordinate 10,383,880 of CP125845.1, forward strand.
GTGAAGAAAATCAGCATTCCATCGCAGCACGATGGCTCCCATCGTGCCACGATGGGAGCTGCTTGTTCGCCAAGAAATCAGAAGCAATAAATCTGAAGAGAATCTGTCCATCGCAACACTATGTGTGCTATCGCAGCACGATGGAGTAACTTGGCGCCCAAGCTGATGAAATGCACAGGATCAGTTATAAAATTGAACTGAATCTTCATATCGCAGCACGATGGCTTCATCGTGGTGCGATGCCTTGCTGAGGCCCATTACGAAAACTATAAATAGAGTCTCCCTTTCATTGTTTTATTCATTCAGAAATAGTAGAACACTCTCTACTATAAGGAGAGGTTCAGAGGAGCTCTATTGGGCATAGTTTTCTCCCCTTACGGGAAAACTAACTCAGCAAGGTACACTACAAGAAAAAAGGTGTTTAGCAACGGTTTTGGGACAGTTTAGCAACGGTTTTTAACTGCTGCAACAGTTTTACCAACGGTTGCCAAACCGTTGCAGATTTGAGCGTTGGTAGCTCAATTAGCGGCGGTTTGGAAAACCGTTACACAAACGGCCACAATAAGTTTAGCAGCGGTTTGAAACCGTTGCTATTGATGAAATGAAAAACAAATTTTGAGCCAGTTTTGCAGCGGTTTGAAACCGCCGCTATATTATTTTTTATTTTTTTTTCTAGTTTTGCAGCGGTTTGAAACCGCCGGTAATTATGAAAAAAAATAAATAAATTTATTTACATTTTACTTATTGTTTCAACTGTTTTATTCATAATAGTACAAACCTAAAATTATACTTATACACTAAAGTCATTCAATAGAGTTAATATCATACATCGAAAACCATAAATCATACATATAAACCATAAAGTTACAAATTTATATACTTATATACTAAACAATTACAATTATATCATGTTATCATTCTACCTAATGTCTCCAAATGCACTGGAAGTATCATACATTGCTTCTCATCTACATCCTGCAATAAAATCAATAAAGTCTTGATACAATGAACTTGTTTAAAGAATAGAACACAGTCACGCGCGTGAGTGTTACTTAATTATGCATAAGTAACTAATTGATGATGGTTGTTAAGCAAACTAGCTAGCTATATGTCCTTTGCATTGATGGTTGACACCAACTTTTTCCTCAGTAATATTGTCTGGTCCATACTACATAAACAATTCACTAAAGCAGTTATAACAATTTTAGCGATTTTGAGAGTGAAACAAAAGAAGGGGATACATTGATATCTGATTCTCTTAGTCTTACCATGGTGTGTGTTTTTGCTGACCCTGTCTGGCCGTCGGCAAATATACAAACATTGAATCCATCCAAAGCTATATGAATAAAAGGTTGTGTATCTGAGAAAACCTCCCCTGCATGTACACATAAAGAGCATCAATCATACATGAAGCAAACACAAGGAGTCAGCAATAGGTGTTGTGGTGCAGTGTACCAAACCTTCATGAACAGAATTTAAATATCAAATCAATTTCTTAACAATGGCTGGAAACAAGTTCTTTGTGACAAAATAGTAACATTTAACCAAAGAAGGATGTAAGCGAGAACATAATTATTCATACAATGAATCAAATTTATTTATGAAAAAGAAAAGACATTTCACAAAAGGAAAGTAACTCAGACCCAACAAATAAATGATAAAGGAAATAGGACAACAGGAATAATAAAACCAGCTTAACTCACAATGAGATTCTACATTAGAATCTAATCCAAATCCACCATCATAAGACTTAAAAGAATAAAGGAAAAAGAAGGACATCAATTTAATTTATGTCTGAAGACACACACACACATGTTCCTAGAAAATGCATACAACCATGAGATAATATTAACTCTTTTTCATCACTAGTTGATGCACTATTTTCACAAACCTGACAATGTAATATGCAATCCTTTATTTTTCCTTGTCCCTGTCACTCCAATTATCAAGCATGAAAACAAATGGCAATTGAAAAATTTAATTAGTTAAAATAATATGATATACCAGAATTATCAATTGATTAAGAAACTAGTACTTCCATTTCATGCATTAGATATATATATATAAATATAATATGTGAACAATTGGATACATTTAAATAGATTGTACAATATAAAGTAGCTAAGACATGCCAATCTTGTCTGATTGGGATTATTCTCCATCGATTGAGCCTTGAGTTACTACATTAGCTCAAGTGGAACCACCACATCTTCAATCATTCTTCTAACCTGCAATGAAGATTATAAGTTAACAAAAAGCATAGCAAAAGACATGTTCAGCTAAAAAGTAAAAAACTTGAATTCATTCTTTCCCTTTTCAATTCCAACACAAATCTAATCTTACATCATCTACCAATAAACACTTACACAAACACCTCATGGAATCTAGTCAATAAAATTTCAACACTATCATTGGATCAAAGTGGCATTACTCTAATCAGCTAACAAAATTGAAAAACCATTAAGTGACGGTAAATAAGGCTGCATTAATATGCATGAACCACAACTATGTACTCTGCCCTGAACCTTTAAGCAAGCAGGACCACTCCAATGAGAATTCACATTAAGTCACATGACAAATCTATGAAGAAATCGGTCTAACTCAGGTGAAGACATAACAGATACAAAATTAATATATATGAAGTTATGAACTGACAATCAATTTAGTGAAAAATTGATTTTAAAATTCTGCAATCTCCACATGACAAAAATTGATTTTGAATGAATAATTTCAGTTAAAAGTTATGTTTTACAAATCTTATCTTACCAATAAATGCGTAAAATCTTGCCGATGAATGAGGAACTCTTCAATTAAATCAACAATCCTGTACAAAAAATAACTATAAAGTAATTTTCTAAATAGACAGCTTGTCAAGGATTTTGTTTCATCTTGGGTCATGAAACTAATTTGTGTAATATTATTTGACATGTTGCTTTTGTCATCCATTTCACTTGTTCCTCTTATAGATGGACCGTTTGGTGATTAAACAGAACTAAAATACGTATGAAATCTCAAAAGTGAAATACATGCTAAATCAAACCAAATGCTAATCAGAAATTGAACAATGAGAATGAGAAGAAATTGAACGCTAAACCCTAATTTACTAATACTATGACAGATTTAAAAAAATTGAACACTAAACACTAACTATCACAGAACACATCATTCAGTGCACATCAAACCCTAATTGTTATGAAATCAAATCGTTTTAGGAAACTTACCACAGATGAATTTGAGCCACATGTGTCGAACAACCGATAATCTGAAGAAGGATTGTGCAAATCAGAAAATTGAGAAAATCGAAAAACACCTTCTAGCAAAATACAGTTTCGCGATCTGCGAAAGGGGAGATGAGAGATCGAAAACTGCACGAAGGTGAGAACGCAAGAGGATTGTCCAAAGACCAGAGGACATATAATCTTACTGATATTATATGGTTTATGGCTTAAGCATTTAAGTTCATGAAATTCTGTTATGGCTATCTTTACAAGTTAAAATTTGCAAACAGAAAGGAGTGAGAAAAGGAGAGTTTCTTGATCTGGTTCCAATAAATTAAGAAGAATAGAGATGTATAAGCTTGCCTTAGCAAGATAGATGCAATTCTATCTTAGAAGGTGTTTGTGCACCTACATTAACGCTTTAAACCAAAATTGCTATATGATTAGAAAAGATAGTAAAAACAAACACTTTACTAATACAATTGCTCGAAAACAAGAACAGGAACAAAAACTAGGTTTTCAAAACCAGCCTTCATTATCTCATAAGTTAATAAACTAATTACCAACAAAATTTATATTCTCTGGTTCGAATCCTATTAAGATACATTCACGTGAAAGTGGATAAATTTGAGTGTAAAAATCACATTTAGAGACAAAAACTATAACTACTGATTTGAAGTTAGAATCAATTCTTTTTTTTTTTGGTACAAAAGTTAGAATCAATTCTAATCACTATTAGAAACACTAAACATATCAAAATCAAATTTAAGTCTTAAAGAATCACCTTTTGGCTCTCCCGACAGTGAATCCAACACACGCACTAACTACAAATTAAAAGAACAGGAGATTAACGAACACAATTGTAAGAACATGAAGTATAAGTAATGAAAATTGTTATTTGCAACACATAGATAGCAACTGTTGCGTTAACGAACTGTTGCTATCTATGTGTTGCAAATAACAATTTTTTTTGTAGTGGTATGATTTCTTTAGACTTTTGTATTTAGGTTATAATTTCTTGTAATTTAAATATGTAGTCTTTATTATTTATGTCTTAGGTTGTGGTGGAGAAGATGAACTCCCCTATGAATATTTGGAGTCTGTGATTGAGTCTAAGTTATAATAAATGATATTTAGTAATTATGTTTGTTATTTACTTTCGTGAACTTTAATAACGTTTTCTCGTAATCTGGCCGGATAAGCGGGAGCGCCCATAGAATTGATATCAGGTTTTGACTTGATATGGTCCGGAACTCGTAGTAAATAATGCTAGGTGTATAGAGACGGTAACATCCTGAACTAGTCGTGAACTGAGCGGTTAGAGGAGGAATCATGCACTAGGTGTGATCTGAGCACTTAAAAGATGAACAGCCCGATACTAGGACCTAGAGGTTAATTGGTGAAGGTTATAATGCGTGTTTATAAACAACTCACTTAATAATTAGGGTATGTGACACATCGAGGTTAGGCTCTCGTAGGTACCTTAGTTATTAACGTAGGGAAACTTTAATAGACATAGTGTAATAGTAAGGTATTACTACAACAAGGATAATTCACCGTTGAACATAATCTAAGTAACTATGTTATATACCGATCATGCCAAATATGAAGAAGGGAGGGAGTCCAACCACCATACCTAGCCTCTATATTTCTTGAATCTATTATTTATACATTCTGTTATTTATATTTCTGCAAAGCATTACGCTTATTTTATAAAAACCTTTTCCAAAAACCAAAGCGAATGCAACTATCACAAACTTAAATAACGCTAGTGAAGCTTCGGCACGATCCCTGTGGATACGAACTCATTCTAGACACCTAGAGTGTGAATTATTACTCGACGACAGACTGATGCACTTGCCAGACCGTAGTCAATTATCAAGAAACTTTTGCTCCAGTTGCTAAACTTAATTCTGTTCGGGTCCTTCTATCCGTTGCTGCCAATTTCAATTGGCCTTTACATCAGTTGGATGTAAAGAATGCTTTCCTAAATGGAGAACTGGAGGAAGAAGTATTTATGAATCTTCCACCTGGATTTGAGGAAGAATTAGGAAAAAATAAGGTGTGTAGACTAAAGAAGTCTTTGTATGGGTTGAAACAATCTCCAAGAGCATGGTTTGAGAGGTTTGCAACTGTGGTAAAAGGACTTGGTTATATCCAAAGTCAAGCGGATCATACTTTGTTTTATAAGCATTCAGCAACTAATAAAATTTCTATTTTGATTGTATATGTGGATGATATTATATTAACAGGTGATGATAGCTTGGAACTCAAAAACTTGAGGGAGAGACTTGCTAAAGTCTTTGAAATCAAGGAACTTGGCCCTTTAAAATACTTCCTTGGAATTGAGTTTGCAAGATCAAAGGAAGGCATCTTTATGAATCAGCGTAAGTACATTATGGATCTTTTAAAGGAAACAGGATTACTTGGATGTAAAGCTGCCGAGACACCTATGGAGCCCAACATAAAGTTGCAGCCCGTTGAAGCTGGAAATACAATTGATAAAGAAAGGTATCAACGTCTAGTAGGACGGCTAATATACCTATCTCATGCGCGTCCAGACATAGCCTTAGCTGTCAGTTTGGTGAGCCAATTTATGCATGCACCAGGACCTGAACATCAAGAGGCTGTTTTCAGGATTTTAAGATATTTGAAGGGGTCGCCTGGGAAAGGACTACTCTATAGAAATCGTGGACATCTTCAAATAGAAGTCTACACTGCTGCAGATTGGGCGAGAAGTATAACTGATCGTAGATCAACATCAGGCTATTGTACCTTTGTTGGTGGAAATTTGGTTAGTTGGAGAAGCAAGAAACAAACTGTTGTAGCAAGAAGTAGTGCAGAAGCTGAATTTAGAGCAGTGGCTCATGGAATATGTGAGTTATTGTGGGTGGAAAAACTCCTACAAGAATTGAAGTTTTACAATTCTCCACCTACAAAACTGTATTGTGACAACAAGTTTGCAATATCTATTGCTCACAATCCAGTCCTACATGACAGGACCAAACACGTGGAAGTTGACAAACATTTCATCAAGGAAAAAATAGAAAGGGGACAAATATGTATCACCTATATTCCCACTACAGAGCAGTTAGTAGATATCTTGACCAAATGATTACCCAAGAAACCGTTTGACAACATAACCAGCAAGCTGTCCATGGAAGACATCTTCAAGCCAGCTTGAGGGGGAGTGTTGCAGAATATTATTATTAATATTTTTGTGAATACTCATGTATCATATATATTATTTCCTTGTTTAGTTATTTCTATTTTCTTGTTAGTATCCTGTAATTAATGTAGAATCCCTGTAATTAATTTTTGACTTTATCTCTACTTCTATTTAAGAGAGAGAGATCACTGCACAAATCAATACAATTGAGAATTATTCTTCTCTCATTTGTTTCAACTTGGTATCAGAGCATATGGTAGGTGGGCCAATGCATTATCCACGCTTCAAGCCCAAATGGGCTCTTGCGTGATGGGGCGTGTTAGAAATAATATAAAACCATTGATGTGGTCAATCCTAACAGCTTAAGCTTTTGCGATAATCGGTTATTTGACATGGTATCAGAGCCTCTCGATCCACTTCCATTGGACTACCCGTTATTTGGGCCACCCATTATTGTTCGATCCACGTTTCAGCTTGTTCAGTTCTGAACGTGGGGAGGGTGTGTTAAAAAGTCCCACATCGGATATGAGATGGCCTTGACAAGTGTTTATAAGCAAGTGGTAGTCCCCACCTTACAAGCCGGTTTTGTGAGGATGAGTTAGGCCCATACTTATTTTCTTAATAATTTCTAACAGTTTCTTTGTTCTCCATTTTTACCTACCTTTGGATTCCTTGTAGCTTCAATCATACTTGGTTCATTCTTAAGCTTATTATATTATTGATTAACTTAATATTGTGATTCTTTTTGTTTATTGGGTTTATAATTGGTGTGTTGATTTCCTTAAGCTTTTGTTTAGCTTACTGTGTTTATTAGTATTCAGGTTGGAAGTAAAGGTTTTTTAACTGCATACTAACATGCCATTTTTCCTTTGTAGGCTGCTAACTACTTGAACATTAAGAACCTGTTGGACCTTACCTGCCAAGCTGCGGCATACATGATCAAGGGGAGGACTCTAGAGGAGATTAGGAAGATCTTCAACATCAAGAATGACTTCTCCCTAGAGGAAGAGGAGGAAGTCCGTAGGAAAAATCAATGGGCTTTTGAATTATTCAATTCTATCTTCTTAAAATCTGAGTTGAAGATCTTTCCTATGGATTAATGTTATGTTTTATTTTATTCTTCAAAGAACATCATATTAGATCTATTTATGCTTGTGGTACTTTTTTATCTTTCAGTTTATATGTTTAATCTGGTCATGAATCTTCGCTACTTCAATTCGTAGACTTTAGTACATTTTGAACTATAAGTAATGGAAGTTGATTATGATTGGCTGGTGCGTTTGGTATGGTATGAGGCTTTTTGTGTTCAATTATATCTACTGATGCCTTGCAATATTTTCACTTATTATAAATATCATGTTTTATTTTATTCTACTTGATCTTTGAAGTTTTAAGTAAATTCCTGGATGCTTTGGGAGATTTTCTCCATTGTGTTACTTGTATTTGGCGTTTTTTAGCACACCTTAGTGCGTTTTAATATAATAATTTCTTTTGTTTCTTAAAAAAAAAAAGTAAGTTTTAATTCAATTTATAATTTTTTTTTGTAAAATAGACAATATATACTTTTAACTTTTTGGTTCATAGCCATATGTACTTTAGTATGTATTTTGTTGATACAAAATGTTTTTTTTTCTCAAATAAAATTTCATGTAGCTGATTTTCTTAAATACTTTATCTTTCTTTTCACTACAAATTTTTGCTATATGTTAAGGTTTTAAGTACATTTTTTAAGGTAGGTTTATATCAGTAGTCTAAATTAACGTCACTTATAGACGTTCTAATTAAAGTTGTGCAAGTTTGTTGTGAGTATTTTACATATTTTGCACAATCAAAGAGATGTTGCAAGTTTGTTGTGAATTTTTTTTACATATTTGAGTCTACATATAATCAAATGCCGACACTTAAAAGAGAAACGATGTGAATAGTATAAAATGAAGGTTTCAAAAGCAACAGACAAATTAGAGGAATAAAATATAACCGTTATTTATAATAAAAATATGCTTGTGATTATTTATAACTTGACCAAATTTACATTTTCAATCTCTGTTGAAATCGATAAAATCAATGAATGGTGGAAATAAGAAAAAAGTCTCCAATAACTTCAATAAAACAAATTTATTCATTTAATAAATTTCACATAAAATTGGACAATGTATTTTTAAAAATATTTTATGACATATTTCTAAATACTTTATTCTAAATAAATTTTCTACTTTAGTATAATATCAATCTTAAATATCAAGAAAAAATCAATGGACATGAACATTCACAGATAATATTTCTTAAACAAATGAATAATTCTACTAACAATATATTAAAAGAAACTACTACTAAAAAACTTAATTTATCCTCATCAGTTTAAAAAATATTTCAAATTTTCTACCCTTAAATGTAATTTTACCTTGAAAGATAAAAAAAAAAAGATACAAGACATTAAAAGAGAAACAAAAATAAAAAATTTAGTAAAATAAACAATAGCTTTAATAAAATAAATTTATTCTTTTAATAAATTTGACAAGAAACTGCACAATATTTTCACTTATATTTTTTAAAAAATTTATAACACATTTTTTTTTGACACAATAACACATTTTTAAATATTGTATTCTAAATAAATTTTCTACTTTACTATAATGTAAAACTTAAATATCAAAAAAAAAAAAAAATCATCGGACATGTGCATTCAAATTTAATTTTATTTTTTTGGTACATAAATTAGTTTTTTTTTCTAATCAATGGAAAAATTAATTTTCATAGATGATAAATAAATATAAAAATACACATGGAGCACGAGGGTTTAACTTAAGGAAAATGCTATTTAGCAAGAATTTTTTGATGCAAGAAAGAGAAGAATAAATCCTCACCCTTGATTACATCCATAACCACCCATGTTTTCCACTAAAAAAAAAGATTAAATGACATCATCCTTTAAGATTTTGCCATGTGTTAATTCTTGCATTTCTTGTGTAAAAATTTCATGCTAAATAGCAATATAGACCATAACATTATTTTATTTTTGGAATATTAATTTTAGACTTATAATTTGGAGGAGCACGAGCACGAGCACGAGCACGAGCACGAGGGTTTTCGGTTTGACTTTCGTTTCATCTCAAACTCAAACTACTGAACTTCTCCATCATCACCATGGCAGCCACACACCAAAACCTTCTCTATCACTCTTATTCCATTCCCAAAACTTCATTCAACAAAAACCCATTACCCCAAAACCTTATTCTTCCCTTCAAATCCAACCCCAACATCATCAAATCACGTGTTCTAAGAGCAGTTTTATCCCAAAACACACCCAAAACCTCACTAGAAACAACCAAGAACACTCATTTTCATCATTGTTTCAGCAAATCCGAAGATGGGTATTTGTATTGTGAAGGTATTAAAGTCGATGAGATTATGGAATCTGTTGAAAAAAGACCTTTTTATTTGTATAGTAAACCACAGATTACTAGAAACGTTGAAGCTTATAAAGATGCATTGGAAGGATTAACATCTATTATTGGTTATGCTATTAAGGCTAATAATAATTATAAGATTCTGGAGCATTTGAGGAATTTGGGTTGTGGTGCTGTTCTTGTTAGTGGAAATGAACTTAAACTTGCTCTTCGTGCTGGATTTGATCCTACAAGGTTGGTTCAACTTTATCAAATTTGATTTTGAGTTAAGTTGTGTTTGGTTAAGCTTTTGATAAACATTGATTTTGAATGGAGTTAGTTTGATATAAATTTTAGTGTAAATGTTTTAATATAGAAATCAAGTTTAGAATCTGTATGTATGAGTATAACTCTGGTTCAGTCATAGTTAGTACTATTGTTTTGCAATTTATCATTAGTTATACTTTTCTGTTGTTGAAAATTTGAGATTCTTAGGTGTATCTTTAATGGAAATGGGAAAATCTTGGAGGATTTGGTCTTGGCTGCCGAAGCAGGTGTATTTGTCAACATTGACAGTGAGTTTGACTTGGAAAACATTGTGGCGGCGGCAAGAATTGCTGGAAAGAGGGTGAATGTTTTACTTCGGATCAATCCTGATGTTGATCCGCAGGTATATTTATTTCTTGTTTTTTTTCTCCCTACTTATTGGTGGTAAATGATAAGCAATTGTAGTTGTAGACAGAGATAAATAAGTTTCCGAAAGAAAATGAAGATTTTTTTATGACCAAGACATTCATCTAAGTTCTGTTTTAGACATCTCTCGGAGCAAAAAAAACAGTTCATACTTTTAACTATCTGCAACATTCAAAATAAATGGCATTTTTTATTTATTCTTATGTTATTTCTTCAACTTCATCGATTACAGTCATTTTCCTCCCGATTCCTGTATGCTCCTTCATCACAAAATCTTTGTTTTTATGTTTGTGTTTGATTGTTTTGTGCACAGCATCACTATAATCGATGAAGACATATGTTCATGTTTAACATCACTAAAAGTTTTTATCTTTGTTATCCTTAGGTCCATCCTTATGTTGCCACCGGGAATAAGAACTCTAAATTTGGCATTAGAAATGAGAAGCTGCAGTGGTTTTTAGATGCTGTGAAGGCGCACCCTGTTGAGCTAAAGCTTGTAGGAGCCCACTGTCATCTTGGATCAACCATTACCAAGGTTATCCAATAGAGTCTTTTATTATGTATTTGTGCTCTGATAGGTTAATTTACACAGTTTATGCTGATTCTTAATCTTCATTGTAATATAAGTGTTGACATGGTTGTTGCTTGCTATTTTACACCCCTTTCCAGGTCGATATTTTCAGGGATGCAGCCACTATTATGGTCAATTACATTGACGAAATTCGTGCTCAGGGTTTTGAAGTTGATTATTTAAATATTGGTGGTGGACTTGGCATTGATTATTATCATGCTGGTGCTGTCCTTCCTAAACCCAGAGATCTAATTGATACCGTGAGGACTCTACTCTATATAACACACTGTCTTGTTTCGTATTATATGTGATTAAGTTCTTAATTCCTTATAAGATAAGGAATACTACTGATAAATGGGCACTCTAAGTATTTTAATTTCTTGTTGATGAATTTCAAGTTTCTGACTTAACTCCACTGCTCAAAATCAACTAGTAATGTATGGATTGTCTAGGTTATATAAGCTCTTTTTAAGCCTTGTCTCTTGTATGGAATTTGGATTTATTGTTTTCTAATATCCTCTGTACGCACAAAACTATTGGGCGTGATGCGTGTTTAATATGGTTAACCCATAATAGATCTAGAATAATCTTTGATACCATCTTTGGTTTTGAACATGATTCCCCCCACAAAACTGGCTTGTGAGGTGTTGTTGGCCTAGGCTTTATAAGCCCTGTTTAGCCTTATCTCAAGCCATTGCGGGACTTGAACTTTTCCCAACAAACAGTGCAAAGGACAGAATCACATCGCATATAAACTATCAAATGTCTTTCGTCAATTGTGTTGTAGTAGTTCGCTGCTTTGCGTAGGATAGAAGTTTTTATGCGTGTTGAATTTCCATATAAATGACTAAATGTAGTATTTATTTGAGTTTTAGTGTATCCTACGAAAGTTGCTTCATATGTGTGTTTGCATATGTTATAAATCGTAGCAGATGAGCGGCTTCTTTTTATCGGCCATTTAATATCACACAGTTAGACCTGTTCTTGTTTTATTTGTACCGTTCACACTATCCTTCCTAATTGAATATTTTTGTTTTCACGATTGGAGTAGGTACGGGAGCTTGTTCTTTCCCGTGGTCTTAAACTCATTATTGAACCAGGGAGATCACTTATAGCAAACACCTGTTGCTTGGTTAACCGGGTGACAGGTGTCAAAACTAACGGCTCTAAAAACTTCATCGTCATTGATGGAAGTATGGCTGAGCTTATCCGCCCAAGTCTTTATGATGCTTATCAGGTATTTGTTCTAGTACCTATTGGTCTATTTTGTCTTATCATTTAAAAGCATTGATAGGGATTATGTTGGAGAATTTTTAAGGATTTTAGACCCCTTACGTGCATGTGCTTTCAACTCATATACAAAGTACTGCTAAGACTCGCTAATTAAATTGCAATATAAAGAGATTACTTTGAAGTTGATAAGACCATTTTAGTTACTTGAGGCTAATGCAGCTTTGTTTGTGCCAGTTTTCTTTTCAGTGAATGTTTTAATGTTATCTTTTTTTTCTGCAGCATATAGAGCTGGTTTCCCCTGCCCCAGCAAATGCTGAGATAGCAACTTTTGATGTAGTCGGCCCTGTCTGCGAGTCTGCAGATTTCTTAGGAAAAGGAAGAGAACTTCCAACTCCTGCAAAGGTACTATAATGTATTGATATTATTATATTTAAATAGTTGCATAAATAATATACTTGCATAACTATGACGATGATGACGACAATATTGTCAAATAGCGGCTATAGCATAGGGAAATTTGAGCAAATTGCTAATGTTCCACAATATGCTATTTAATACAGCGTTTGTCAAACAGTGGCTAAAGCAGCGTAACGAAATTTGAATAGACCGCTATTTTTTCGTGATCTGCAATTGACACCGTTGTATAATGATGGCAATAATGCAAAAACTTGTTCGAAGTTATATTAATCGGAGTTTCACTTGCAGGGTACTGGTCTAGTTGTTCATGATGCTGGTGCTTATTGCATGAGTATGGCATCTACTTACAATCTAAAGATGCGACCTCCCGAGTATTGGGTATGGATCATCCTTTCTTCATTTGCTAATGTAGTTAGACAGGTTCCTCTATAGTACAAGAAAGTGATCTTGAGAGAAAAAAAAAACACATTTCATAATCATTTATCAAAACTAATATATTGATAGCAAAATCAATTTGAAAGGAGGGAGTCCCTTTAATAGCTTTTCTTAGGTCTTGAGTAAAATAATCTGATTGAGAAAATAAACAAAAAATATGGCCTGTCACACACTTGAGGCCTAATTGGATTTGAGCTTATCTACTGTCATAAGTACTTGTGAAACTATTTGAGAGAGCTTAATGAAACAGCTTATGAAAAATAAACAGCTTATAGCTTACATGAAAACAATTTGACTTTATTTTATCATTTGTTAGAAAAAGCTTATACACAAGCAGTCAAGCACTTATATGATAAACACGTTTTTTGCTATAAGCTCTAAATTAAGTTGTTTATTCAAACAGAGCCTTAATACATCAAAATCATAATATTGATTAGCTATTTTTTTATTCACAATTGTATGATGAGTAATTACACATTTTTCGTAAAATCTCGTTGAAGTTTTAAGCCGGGAATCTTTGCTTGCTTGAAAAATCACAATTTCAACTTCATCTATGATTTGTCTCGAAGAATGATATCTTATCTTGTAAAATATTTCAGGTTGAAAATGACGGATCATTGAGCAAAATCAGACACGGTGAAACATTCGAGGACCACATGCGGTTCTTTGAGGGCCTTTGAACTGATAACTTATCTTCTTGCACGAACGGAAGCTCGAGATTTTTCGTATTTGGGGTTTTGATCTTTCCATGTTTACGAACTTGATAATTTGGTTTTGATTCTAATGTAAAACTCTTGAAGGGAAAGCAGAATAAAAGAGAATTCAGTTAGATGTAACACACCATTAAATTTAAATTTCCTCTTTCTAGTTTCAGTTAAGCAAATGTGTGTTTTTGTAGCTATCACATATTCACATGTAATGTGGAGCTTTTTTATGGTGTTTGCATTCATGTCAACTCTTTTATAAGGTTGATTTTTTATGTTGTAGCTTCATAAAACCTACACCTCTTGTTGTTGCCTTCATTTCTACTTTAATGTTATTTGTTGGAGTGGAAAACCTATTTTTACAGTTCTTGATTTATTTTAGTTATTAATTTTAAGGCTTCATTAATGTAGTTTGATTAGATTCGTACAGTTATTTTATAGCCGTCCGATCACAATCGGACGGTTTAAACAAATACAGTCAACAAATACAATTTTTAATGGGTGATGGCATGTCCTAAAACTGAAGGTGGACTCGGTTTTCGTAACTTCAAGGCTTTCAATATGGCTATGGTCGCGAAAGAAGGGTGGCATATAATGATCAATCCGAACACTTTGGTAGCTAGAATTTTTAAAGCACAGTACTTTCCTCATTCATCTTTTCTTGAAGCTAACCTTGGAAATAATCCAAGTTATGTATGGAAAAGTTTATGGAAATCCCTTCATGTGCTTAACCTTGGATGTAGATGGAAGCAAAATTAAGGTGATGACCGAGCCATGGCTTAGAGGTGAGGGGAATGGCTGGATACGTGCACCATGAGCCATGGCTTAGAGGTGAGGGGAAGGGCTGGATACGTGCACCACAACCCAAGGTGTGTACAATATTACTGTAAATGATCTTATGTTGGATGGTATTAAACAATGGGATAGTAATAAAATTATGCAATGGTTTTCTAATGATGGAGGGAAGAACAACTCGGCCAGTACTCTGTTAGAATGGGATATAGATTACTGATGCGGTAAAGAGAAGAAAAATGTGACCGGAGTGTTAGTGGGTATTGGAGCAGTTTATGGAAAATTAGAGCGCCGCCAAAAACTAAACATTTGCTTTGGCGAATCTGTCGCGACTGTCTCCCTACGCGAGTTACATTCCGTCAACATTATGTTCATTGTCCTTCCATCTGTCAGCTGTGTGAGGATGAAGTAGAAGATGACTGGCATGTTATGTTTGGATGTGAAGAAAGTAAAAAAGTTGGGCAGCAGTTGGATTAAGCACAGTAATTGAGTCAAGGCTGTCACGGTTTAACGAGGCTAAGTCGCTGATTCATGATATTTGTCACAACGAAGAAAGGGAGGTAGCTGGAAGGTTTGCTGTGATGATTTGGATGCTATGGAGCAATAGGAATGACTGGTTATGAAACAATGAGTAGAAGAGTGCAACTCAAATTGGTGTGCAAGCTTTTCAAATATACTTGGCAGATGAAGAACAAACCCAGCAGCAACATACTTTGGCAGCCACCACAAATTGGATTGGTCAAATGCAACGTCGATGCCGGTTTTCATGATCGTGGCCGAATAGTGAAAAGAGGCTGGTGTATTAGCAACAATAATTGAATTTTTATAATATTTTATGGAAAACACATTTTCTTTATAGAGAAAATTACCTTATAATTACTAACAAAGATATATTGTTCGAATCTCATTGGCAACAATAATTGAATTTTTATAATTTTTTTTTTTTGTAAAAACTCATTCAAGTATTATACACATTGACTAATTAAAATTTGAATTTCGACTAATGGGGTTTTGCCATATTATGTGTTCATCGCACTTTCATTAGATTATATATGACTTATGAAATCTATGGAAAATCTAAAATAAATTAATATAATTTTGATTTTTTATAATTTATGCTATTTTAAACGTTCTATAACCTTCATCCAAACTTTTTAAACTTTCCATAACCTTTGTTCGAACTTTTTTTAAGAACCTTAATTTATTAATGTGAGTGGAGAGATTCACACATAGATTTTCCCATTTGACGCTTACGCGTGAAGATTGATTCTTTGTGGTACGGTGAAAAGAAAAAATTTGAGAATAGAAACGGGGTCAAAGTATGTTAATATTCATTTAAAAAATTGTATAAAATTTACAATTATTTTTTGTTGATGAAGTCTTATAGAGTCCTGTGTTAAAGATATTTCGTATTTTCATACTCAAATAAACTAAAATAAATCAATCTCATAGACAATTGAAAAACCGTGTATAACCTTCTAAATAATATAAAATAAAAAAGAGACACAGACAACCTTCAAAAGAAAAAATAACATATGAAAATAAATGTTATTGAAAAATATTAAAAATTATCCTGTGTTTGACAATGAACCTAATGTAAATTTTCTATAAAGAGTGGGCTCGAGATGAAAAAAAAATCATGGCATATTTTAATTTTATGGTTACGGTCCCAAAAAATCTTAAGACAATGAAAAATTAAACCATATTTTCCTTTGAGAATGAAGTTTATAATTATTTTATATTTATAGGATCACTATATAGTTTCGGGGATGAAGATGAGATAAAGAATCTATCTCATAATAGTGTAAAATAGGAATCGAAGTAATACTCTTAATCTCGCTTTATTCAGTAATATCGTTAAATCTATATCATGCAAAACATATCTCAATTTTACCTTAGAATTTTAAACCAAATTAATCAAATAATATATCAAAATAAACATATAAATAATACTAAAAAAGAAAATAATCTCGTGCACGGTACGGGCTAACATACTAGTATAATTTTATTATATTAAGTATTTTTAACTAGCGGGGCCGGCCAAAGCCGCTAAGGCTAGGGCTTTAAGTCTCACAAAAAAAAATTAAATATGTAAAAAAGCCTCAGAAAAATATTTTTTTTCATGTATTATAAGCCATAAAATAATAAAAAACATTTAAGTACAAGAAATAAAAGGCCTCACAAATATAAAAAGATACACCAATTGATATGCTTAATTTAAATATTTTATATCCCAAAAAATAATAAAGATAAAATCTAAATAACATTATAATAAAATATGATTATTATTATTAATAATAATAAATCCGAAAATAATTTTATTAATAACTTTTTTTAAAATTCATTTTAGACCTCAATAAATATTGGACCGATCCTATTAATTAGTACGTGACGGACACTAGTTAGCATTTTGCTAAATTTAAATAAACACGACATTATCCTTTTTGTTTCTTTGTCTCGATCAGCACCAAATCATGTGGATTTAAAAAAGTAATAAATAAATATTCTTAAAATATTATAAACATAAATAAAATAAAATATTTTTATCAAAAAAAAAAAAAAAAATTTATAGATCTAAAAAAAGATTATTTAACACAATGAATCAAATCAATGATTGTTTGACACGTAAAAGAATCATATCCGTGCCACGTAAAAAATAACAGTTATAAATTGCCTCACCCCTTCGTATTTTTCTCCATTCAGAACTTGAAGCTTACAATTTAAAGAAAAACAAAAATTAGGGTTAGGGATTTCGCACTGTTTCTAAAATCTTCATCATGTCTTCAACGAAAAAGATCACCTTGAAGAGTTCCGACGGAGAGTCTTTCGAGGTGGACGAAGCGGTTGCGTTGGAATCGCAGACGATTAAGCATATGATAGAAGATGATTGTGCCGACAGTGGAATTCCTCTTCCTAATGTCACAAGTAAGATCTTGGCTAAAGTTATTGAATACTGCAAGAAACATGTTGATGCTGTTAGTTCTGATGACAAACCTTCTGAGGATGAACTCAAAGCTTGGGATGCTGATTTCGTTAAGGTTGACCAAGCTACGCTGTTTGATCTTATTTTGGTGAGTTTTGATTTTGATTATTATTGTATCGATTTTGTTATTATCTTTGTTGGTTGGTTGATGATTTGATTTGGGGGTGGGTGGATTAGGGTTTCTTTGATCAGAATTTGTGTACTTTGTATTCTTTGTTTAATAGTTTGATTTAGGGTTAGATTAGGGTTTCTTTCTTAGCATTTGAGAGATATGGGTTAAATTGATGAGTATATATTATACAGTAATAATTGTCTAACCAAAGTTGTGGGATTCTGTGTTGCTATTGCCTTACCATTTTATTATTAGCTGTTTTTAATATTAAAATTAGGATTCAAAATTCGAACTTTTACAATCCATGGTTGATGGGGGTATTGGTATTGGTATTGGGGTATTGTAATTAAAAGCTTATGTTCATGTTATAATGAAAATTGGCTATTGTTTAAGTTTGAACAGTTTAACAATACATGATTGATTGTTGGCCGAATATTTTGATTGGACGATGCATGATTTGAATATTCATTCTCATTTTGTAAGATTTTTTATTGTGGGACATTGTTTTCACTTTGTTTCTTTGATTCCAAAGTTTTCTATTTAACAATGGAAACAAGTTTTAATGGCAAAGCCAGTGAGTGATGCCATAGAGCTGTTGAGTTAAAACAAAAAAACATAGTGTTATCTGAAATCAAACTAGCCCCAAGAGATCTGGATTATTGTTGAGGAAAAACAAGTAGATTTTGAAAAATATTCTAATCAACGTTGTGGGTTCTTTGAAATTCCGGAGTGCGTTATTTTTAGAAAAACTAATGTACGTTTATGGGCATATGTACCCAGTACTTATATGGGTACGTACCCGGTACCGGTACTCTCCCTCAAATGAAGTACCCGTGCATCATAGCATTTCACATTCTCTCATTTTCTCATGTTTGAGTGATGAATATCAAATTATAGAGAAGTGCTAAGGACACACCCACTAACACACTCTATTGAACACACTCCCAACAATTGGGCCACGTCACCTATACTAGAATGGGCAACCGGTTCAAACCACTACTTCCTTAAGGAATTAAAAAATAAAAAGAATTCGCATCTTCGTTTCTTGCTCGTTCTGAACAAAGCAAATGCCTTTTTTTTAAGGCAAAGCAAAAACCCTTTAACAAGAGAAATTCCTGTAATGGATCTCGACTACAAAAGTATTTTCCAGTACTCCTTTGTGGTTCTGAGAGCTTTTAAGATTTGTTTGTCTTAGATTTGAAAGAAACAATGTTTTTTTAGGAGAATTAATCTTGTAAAATTGTTGTTCTTGACAACCATCACTTAGAAAATACAAATTCATAATTGGATTTAAATTTTTCTTCAAACATATAGGACTCTGTTTTTTAGCCTTTTGACACTCACCGAGAAAAAAAAAAAAGAGGTTATCCTTTAAGATCTGTCAAACCGTCTCTGGATAAAACATTGGAGGATCTAAAAACCATGGGAAGTTGGAACAATAGAGTTTTGTTCATTGTCAAGATCTGAGTGAAGGAAAGCTACGTTGTGGGCATTGGTACTGACTAGTGAGTGCTAGAGGTTAGTGGTGAGGAATAATATTAACTATAAAATAAAATAGAAAAAATAAAACAGGTTCAATAGGTTAACCGGTAAGAGTTTAGAAAAGGTGGGTGATGTGATCCAATAAACAAGAGTGTGTTCAAGGGAGTGTGACAGAGAGTGTGATGATAGCACTTCTCCAAATTATATATTATGATAATATTCTAATCAAAGTTGTGGGCTTCTCTGTTGCTATTGTATGTTATTACAATACCTTTTTGCTATTGATGTTGCAACTCACAAAGGCCTCTATCATTGCTATTGCATTTTACCAACTCTATGTGTTTTCATTCTGCATTGTTTTGTGTTTACTTAGCTTGATAAGGATGTTGATATTTGCTTAATTGGTCTGGCATTTTTCTTTTGTAGGCTGCAAATTACTTGAACATCAAGAGTCTGCTTGATCTTACCTGTCAGACTGTAGCAGATATGATCAAGGGGAAAACACCGGAGGAAATCCGCAAGACCTTTAACATTAAGAATGACTTCAGTCCAGAGGAGGAAGAGGAAGTTCGTAGGGAAAATCAATGGGCATTTGAATGATGCTCTTAAAAGCTCAAAAACAAGAATTGCAATGTGGGTTTATGGCTTATGTTTATTTTATTCATCAAATATCCACAATGCAGATTTATGTATGCTATATGCAATGTACTTGTTTATCTTTTGGATCACTTGTGCTGCGTGTTAACTATATTCACTGAACAGCTTTATATTCCTTTATGAACGTAAGTGCAGTCTGAAATGTAAGTAATAGTAGTTGCTTATTTATCATGTTTGATGAGCAAATGCGTTGGTATGGTATGGTATGGTATATGAGGGTTATATAATTCCAACATACATTATCTCTCAACAATGTTTTTCTATCACTGTTAAATGTTGTGTTGTGCTCTTCACTTTTTGCTTTCTGGCTTTGTTTAACAAATGACTTTTTTACTCTTAACTGACCATTCCTAGCTTGAATTTTTTAAATTACCGAGATATTATATGTTGATCATGAAGGCTTCGTTTGGTTGAAAGGAAAAAAAGAGGAAGGAAAGAAAATTCCGCTTTTCAATGAATGAATTTGGACTAACATTAGTCCAAATTCATTCATTGGGAAGCGGAATTTCTTGCCCCAATTACTCATGTATGAACTAATTGCATATAGACACGTGTTGTGAGATTTCTTTTATGTTCTTCTAATAGGGGATTAACAGTGTTAACTTTAATGGAGATGAGTGTCAATCTAATAATTGAAGAAGGGGAGTTTGTTTTTGATGTTTAAGTAGAACTTCTGTGAGTTGAGTGTAATTTTTTTTTTTCATTTATTTATAAGAATAAGAAAATTTAAAATTCAACTCTAAAATTATCCTTTCTTTTTAAAATGAGTTCACCAAGTCTTTTATGTTGCTACAAGGTGTGAATATTATTATAACGATTACGAATTTTACAAAATTCATCATTGTATTTAAAGTTTATATCATAGATTATCTAATAAAAAAATTTGTTGAAAAAATTGAAAATAATTTGATATGATATTGAGACCAATCAAAATTAACCCTTTATGAGATTTTTTTTGTATCGTTAATCTTGATGAGTATTAATAACATATCAATGATTTTTATTTTTTTAAAAAAAAATAGATGATTTATATAATATAAACTTGAAATTCAACAATTGATTTTGTAAAATTCATATTTATTATAATAGTTTTCATGACTTGTGCACCGTAAAAAATTTAATAAAGTCTTTCATATTAGACAAAACTCTTATTTAAATATTAATACATTATCATCAAATATTACTATATCTTTTTTATGTTTATGTTATATGAATATCAAAATATTGATGAATATTTACGTATGTCAATACATATTTTTTCTACGTAGAAAATGCATTACTATATAAGATAATTTTAAACTAAGTTGAATTGTGTTTCTGTTTTGATAACGCAAAAGAGTATTTACATATAAAAATATTAATACATTACACTTTGATTTTGACAATAAATTTACTAATTTGTTAACGAGTACATATATGTATATAGTTAGAGTTTTCTTCATATTCTTGTAATATTTATTGTGTAAATTAGTAGCTAGAAACTTTAGAGTAGACTGAGAGATGAGCTCCCCATGAATGTTTGGGATATATATCTGACACAATAAAAGTCATAATATACATTTTTTTTTGACATAATATACATTTATTTTGGAATGAATTGTTTTTTTATTATTTACACTTTAATTCCGTATTTTCAATGTCTTGCAGGATAGAGGGAATACGCTTTTAGGATTAGTCCCGAACAATAAATAATAGGCCTCGCTTTGAGAGACGGCAACATCCGACATTGCTCGCGACAGCCTGCAAAGACGGAAACATCAGAGACTGAAACAACCGACATTAGGATGTCAGTGGCTAGGATTAATTGAGTGATCATGACTACTATAGATTGGCTCGACGCATAGTTAGGGTACGTGACAACACGAAATTAGGCAGCCGTGGGTGCGCTAATTATTCAGAAGTCTATATCGGTCTATAACTATTTAGGGTAGTATTAATGCTATCAATAAATATGATTAATCGCCGAACAATTGGAAGTTACTGAAATAGTTATAGCTATGCGCCATATATCAAGCAGGATTAGGGGAGGGAATTGATCTATCTAACCTCCTTCACGCTTCTGAATCACTATCTTTATTTTTCTGCACAAGCATTACAATATTTTCAAACTAAAAGCTTTTTCAAAAATCAAAGCGAATGCAATCTATCGAACTTAAATAAAACTAGTCGTACATGGCACGATCCCTGTGGATACGAACTCATTCTAGACACCTAGAGTGTGAATTATTACTCGACGACTGACTGATTCACTTGACAGACCGTAGTCAATTGGCTTCGTTGAAGTTCTACTTTTCTATATTAGTCAAAAGATTTGATTTGATGTATATTTATTCTAATCCATAGGCTTCTAGCCTCGGCTTCTTTGCCTTCCTAAAACAATAACAGTAGGCTAAGACCAGGGTCGGTCCTTGATGACAGGAATTTCTACGTCATTTTTAGTATTATTATTAGTAGTAAAATGACCAAGACAAGCTCAAATACGAAGGAAAACCTATAAAAGCAAGAAAAAGTATAAAGACAGAGTCCAAGATGCAAAAAGACAAGAAAAAGCCCAAAAAGTGAAGAAAATCAGCATTCCACCGCAGCACGGTGGCTCCCATCGTGCCACGATGGGAGCTGCTTGTTCGCCAAGAAATCAGAAGCAATAAATCTGAAGAGAATCTGTCCATCGCAGCATGATGTGTGCTATCGCAGCACGATGGAGTAACTTGGCGCCCAAGCTGATGAAATGCACAGGATCAGTTATAAAACTGAACTAAATCTTCACATCGCAGCACGATGGCCTCATCGTACTGCGATGCCTTGCTGAGGCCCATTACGAAAACTATAAATAGAGCCTCCCTTTCATTGTTTTAATCATTCAGAAATAGTAGAACACTCTCTACTATAAGGAGAGGTTCAAAGGAGCTCTATTGGGCATAGTTTTCTCCCCTTACGGGAAAACTAACTCAGCAAGGTATGATTTCTTTAGGCTTTTGTATTTAGGTTATAATTTATTGTAATTTAAATATGTAGTCTTTATTATTTATGCCTTAGGTTGTGGTGGAGAAGATGAATTATAACAGGGATTCTACATTAATTACAGGATACTGACATCCTACACTAGGTGTGATCTGAGTACTTAGAAGATGAACAGCCCGATACTAGGACCTAGAGGTTAATTGGTGAAGGTTATAATGCGTGTTTATAAACAACTCACTTAGTAATTAAGGTATGTGACACATCGAGGTTAGGCTCTCGTAGGTACCTTAGTTGTTAACGTAGGGAAACTTTAATAGACATAGTGTAATAGTAAGGTATTACTACAACAAGGATAATTCACCGCCGAACATAATCTAAGTAACTATGTTATACACCGGTCATGCCAAATATGAAGAAGGGGGGGAGTCCAACCACCATACATAGCCTCTATATTTCTTGAATCTATTATTTATACATTCTGCATTTATATTTCTGCAAAGCATTACGCATATTTTATAAAAATCTTTTCAAAAACCAAAGCGAATGCAAACTATCACAAACTTAAATAACGCTAGTGAAGCTGCGGCACGATCCCTGTGGATACGAACTCATTCTAGACACCTAGAGTGTGAATTATTACTCGACGGCAGACTGATGCACTTGCCAGACCGTAGTCAAGTTTTTGGCGCCGTTGCCGGGGATTGTGTTTACAAAGCATTACTAGATTTATTTAAGTTGTCAAAAAAATTCAAAAATACAAAAAAATTAAAAAATCAAAAAAATCTTGTTGATGATTGTGGATTTTGATCTGTGAAAGTTCTGGCTAAGGCAAAGTTTTGGTATTTAAGCGATCCGTTGTGATCCACCTCACTTACCTGAGAATTTTCATAGTGACAAAGACACATGAGACAAACCAAAAAAAATTAAACTATTCCTTTTCCCGTGCTACTGAGGTATTTGTTTAGTGCATGCAGACAGGTACTCAAGGCATTAAGGATCACAGAGGCTGACAACAACCAACTAAAGACAGCATTCTCACGAGAAAACTCCTAAGGAAGATAATGGGAGATGGAACAAATTGCAAAAGAGAAGGCTGCAACAGAAAGTCAATGGTCAGGAGGATCATTGGACTAAAACTTCCGGAAAGACAGTGAAAGAATGTCACAGGAAGTAGAATGAGACGGGGCTGTTTACAACAATGGTTCGGAGACACAGGAGCCATTGGCAGAGATGACAGGAGAAGAGAGAGGCCATCGGGAATAAACCGTTGCAATCAAAAGAACCAATCTGCCAAGTCACCTCAGAGAGACATGCACATATATAAGTTTGGGGTGAAATCATCACGCTCTATGAAACTGCACCCGAAAAATAAGTCGTCAACAGGGATAGTTGAGGGCATGGTGAAACAGACCTAGTCCTATCAGATTGTGATAAATAATTAATGGAAGATGGCCAAGTGCTTCGAGCTGGAACAAAGGAGCACAAAAGAAAGAGACATGCGAACCTATCCTCTGTAATGGAGGAAATGCCTCAAGCTAATGAGAGGCTAAACAAGCGCTGCTTGGGAGGCAACCCAAGGATAAGTATTTAAATTCAGTATTTTCAATTCAG
This sequence comes from Trifolium repens, assembly GCA_030408175.1. Lineage (NCBI taxonomy): Eukaryota > Viridiplantae > Streptophyta > Magnoliopsida > Fabales > Fabaceae > Trifolium > Trifolium repens. The sequence goes on from CP125845.1 coordinate 10,408,304, forward strand.
TAATTTCAATTCAGTATTCAGTTTTTCAATTCAATAAAGTATGCCTAGAATTCCGCATGTCATTTTCATCTATTTTAACCCCTTATTCAAACTTACAAAAAAAATTTAAATAACTGTTTGCTGTTTATTATCTAGTGCATGATAAACTGTTATAGGTAAGATTGCGGCGAAGTAAGTTATAAATTCTGATGAGCCGAATTTCACGCCTTTATACAGAAACCAAAGGTGATTGCTCCGAAGTGCGAAGTTCGGGAGACAGAGAGACGAGTGATGAAGCTGGTGTCTGTGGGACAAGTGTTCAACTTTCAGATACCTAAGCCATGTGGGGATTTGAGCCAAATATTTCCAAACGGTATTACCACTTTCTTTCGATTTACTATGAGAGTACCGTGCACTTGTTTATTTTCTAGAACTTGCTCTAATTCTCTGCTGACTGGTTAATTTGATATTATATGCATTGAGGCAATTGTTTGTTATAACCCAGAGCCTTTTCAAGCCACCCTTTATATATTATTATCCTTTGCTAGCCAAATTTGAGCCGTAAAAAAATAATTATCCCTTTTTGTTTCGGTGACAAACCACGATACAAGCCTATAGACCAGAAAAACAATGATTTACCCTCTTTGGAGTTAGGTAATAGTTATCAAAAGTCTTGGCAACAAAATAAGTTTGGGGTTGCTCATGGAACTAGCAACGTCTAAGTTTGGGGTGAGTATACGTAGAACTATCACTACAAAGAAAAAAAAATGAATGAAAAAGAGACGGGAAAACATCAAAAAATTCCCTAAAAAAATAGTCTCTTCAAAAAAAAAATGAATGAAAAAAAAAAGAGCCAAAGGGCAAAAGAAAGAGCCAAATGGCAAAAGAAAGAGCCAAAAGGCAAAAACAGTGATAGAAAGGAACCACACAAAGACACATCCGGTTCTTATTTTCCGATACCAACACAAAAAGGCACCCTAAGGAACAAAGGTTGCGTACACAAAAAGGAACAACAAAGTAGAACTTAACTCCAATGTTTAGCCTACTATTCCCAAAAATGTCCTACCTTGACCTAAGCCACGTTATAACCCTAAAAAGACCTCCAATAATGCATGTATATTAAATTTTGACTGGTTGCTTAGAATTCTTGCAAGCCTGTGGTAAAATGGCAGGTTGTGCGATGATTGAGAGATAACCCTTTCAATTATGAGCGAAAAACACAAATGTGAGAGAGAAAAAGTTGAACATGGACTCTTGAAGACATTTGTCCGATTTGCTATTATCGACGTCTCCTGAGCCTAGCAGGACTAAGCATGATCGCTGCGGTAAGAAATCAACGGTACCATTGCTGAAATATTAAGCAAGGTTGTGAAATTCCTATCATCTTTATTTATCTCTTATTTCTCTAACGATCTTGTCTGACAACATGTTACTTGAGGACAAGCAACAATTTAAGTTTGGGGTTGTGATGACAGAAATTTCTACGTCATTTGTAGTATTATTATTAGTAGTAAAATGACCAAGACAGGCCAAAATACGAAGGAAAACCTATAAAAGCAAGAAAAAAAGCATCAAGACAGAGTCCAAGATGCAAAAAGACAAGAAAAAGCCCAAAAAGTGAAGAAAATCAGCATTCCATCCCAGCACGATGACTCCCATCGTGCCACGATGGGAACTGCTTGTTCGCCAAGAAATCAGAAGCAATAAATCTGAAGAGAATCTGTCCATCGCAGCACGATGTGTGCTATCTCAGCACGATGGAGTAACTTGGCGCCCAAGCTGATGAAATGCACAGGATCAGTTATAAAATTGAACTGAATCTTCACATCGCAGCACGATGGCTTCATCGTGGTGCGATGCCTTGCTGAGGCCCATTACGAAAACTATAAATAGAGCCTCCCTTTCATTGTTTTATTCATTCATAACTAGTAGAACACTCTCTACTATAAGGAGAGGTTCAGAGGAGCTCTATTGGGCATAGTTTTCTCCCCTTACGGGAAAACTAACTCAGCAAGGTATGATTTCTTTAGGCTTTTGTATTTAGGTTATAATTTATTGTAATTTAAATATGTAGTCTTTATTATTTATGCCTTAGGTTGTGGTGGAGAAGATGAACTCCCCTATGAATATTTGGAGTCTGTGATTGAGTCTAAGTTATAATAAATTATATTTAGTAATTATGTTTGTTATTTACTTTCGTGCACTTTAATAACGTATTCTCGTAATCTGGCCGGATAAGCGGGAGCTCCCATAGAATTGATATCAGGTTTTGACTTGATATAGTCCGGAACTCGTAGTAAATAATGCTAGGTGTTGACTACGGTCTGGCAAGTGCACTAGTCTGTCGTCGAGTAATAATTCACACTCTAGAGTGTGAATTATTACTCGACGACAGACTGATGCACTTGCCAGACCGTAGTCAAGTTTTTGGCGCCGTTGCCGGGGATTGTGTTTACAAAGCATTACTAGATTTATTTAAGTTGTCAAAAAAATTCAAATATACAAAAAAATTAAAAAATCAAAAAAATCTTGTTGATGATTGTGGATTTTGATCTGTGAAAGTTCTGGCTAAGGCAAAGTCTTGGTATTTAAGCGATCCGTTGTGATCCACCTCACTTACCTGAGAATTTTCATAGTGACAAAGACACATGAGACAAACCAAAAAAATTTAAACTATTCTTTTTCCCGTGCTACTGAGGTATTTGTTTAGTGCATGCAGACAGGTACTCAAGGCATTAAGGATCACAGAGGCTGGCAACAACCAACTAAAGACAGCATTCTCACGAGAAAACTCCTAAGGAAGATAATGGGAGATGGAACAAATTGCAAAAGAGAAGGCTGCAACAGAAAGTCAATGGTCAGGAGGATCATTGGACTAAAACTTCCGGAAAGACAGTGAAAGAATGTCACAGGAAGTAGAATGAGACGAGGCTGTTTACAACAATGGTTCGGAGACACAGGAGCCATTGGCAGAGATGACAGGAGAAGAGAGAGGCCATCGGGAATAAACCGTTGCAATCAAAAGAACCAATCTGCCAAGTCACCTCAGAGAGACATGCACATATATAAGTTTGGGGTGAAATCATCACGCTCTATGAAACTGCACCCGAAAAATAAGTCGTCAACAGGGATAGTTGAGGGCATGGTGAAACAGACCTAGTCCTATCAGATTGTGATAAATAATTAATGGAAGATGGCCAAGTGCTTCGAGCTGGAACAAAGGAGCACAAAAGAAAGAGACATGCGAACCTATCCTCTGTAATGGAGGAAATGCATCAAGCTAATGAGAGGCTAAACAAGCGCTGCTTGGGAGGCAGCCCAAGGATAAGTATTTAAATTCAGTATTTTCAATTCAGTAATTTCAATTCAGTATTCAGTTTTTCAATTCAATAAAGTATGCCTAGAATTCCGCATGTCATTTTCATCTATTTTAACCCCTTATTCAAACTTACAAAAAAAATTTAAATAACTGTTTGCTGTTTATTATCTAGTGCATGATAAACTGTTATAGGTAAGATTGCGGCGAAGTAAGTTATAAATTCTGATGAGCCGAATTTCATGCCTTTATACAGAAACCAAAGGTGATTGCTCCGAAGTGCGAAGTTCGGGAGACAGAGAGACGAGTGATGAAGCTGGTGTCTGTGGGACAAGTGTTCAACTTTCAGATACCTAAGCCATGTGGGGATTTGAGCCAAATATTTCCAAACGGTATTACCACTTTCTTTCGATTTACTATGAGAGTACCGTGCACTTGTTTATTTTCTAGAACTTGCTCTAATTCTCTGCTGACTGGTTAATTTGATATTATATGCATTGAGGCAATTGTTTGTTATAACCCAGAGCCTTTTCAAGCCACCCTTTATATATTATTATCCTTTGCTAGCCAAATTTGAGCCGTAAAAAAATAATTATCCCTTTTTGTTTCGGTGACAAACCACGATACAAGCCTATAGACCAGAAAAACAATGATTTACCCTCTTTGGAGTTAGGTAATAGTTATCAAAAGTCTTGGCAACAAAATAAGTTTGGGGTTGCTCATGGAACTAGCAACGTCTAAGTTTGGGGTGAGTATACGTAGAACTATCACTACAAAGAAAAAAAAATGAATGAAAAAGAGACGGGAAAACATCAAAAAATTCCCTAAAAAAATAGTCTCTTCAAAAAAAAAATGAATGAAAAAAAAAAAGAGCCAAAGGGCAAAAGAAAGAGCCAAATGGCAAAAGAAAGAGCCAAAAGGCAAAAACAGTGATAGAAAGGAACCACACAAAGACACATCCGGTTCTTATTTTCCGATACCAACACAAAAAGGCACCCTAAGGAACAAAGGTTGCGTACACAAAAAGGAACAACAAAGTAGAACTTAACTCCAATGTTTAGCCTACTATTCCCAAAAATGTCCTACCTTGACCTAAGCCACGTTATAACCCTAAAAAGACCTCCAATAATGCATGTATATTAAATTTTGACTGGTTGCTTAGAATTCTTGCAAGCCTGTGGTAAAATGGCAGGTTGTGCGATGATTGAGAGATAACCCTTTCAATTATGAGCGAAAAACACAAATGTGAGAGAGAAAAAGTTGAACATGGACTCTTGAAGACATTTGTCCGATTTGCTATTATCGACGTCTCCTGAGCCTAGCAGGACTAAGCATGATCGCTGCGGTAAGAAATCAACGGTACCATTGCTGAAATATTAAGCAAGGTTGTGAAATTCCTATCATCTTTATTTATCTCTTATTTCTCTAACGATCTTGTCTGACAACATGTTACTTGAGGACAAGCAACAATTTAAGTTTGGGGTTGTGATGACAGAAATTTCTACGTCATTTGTAGTATTATTATTAGTAGTAAAATGACCAAGACAGGCCAAAATACGAAGGAAAACCTATAAAAGCAAGAAAAAAAGCATCAAGACAGAGTCCAAGATGCAAAAAGACAAGAAAAAGCCCAAAAAGTGAAGAAAATCAGCATTCCATCCCAGCACGATGGCTCCCATCGTGCCACGATGGGAACTGCTTGTTCGCCAAGAAATCAGAAGCAATAAATCTGAAGAGAATCTGTCCATCGCAGCACGATGTGTGCTATCTCAGCACGATGGAGTAACTTGGCGCCCAAGCTGATGAAATGCACAGGATCAGTTATAAAATTGAACTGAATCTTCACATCGCAGCACGATGGCTTCATCGTGGTGCGATGCCTTGCTGAGGCCCATTACGAAAACTATAAATAGAGCCTCCCTTTCATTGTTTTATTCATTCAGAACTAGTAGAACACTCTCTACTATAAGGAGAGGTTCAGAGGAGCTCTATTGGGCATAGTTTTCTCCCCTTACGGGAAAACTAACTCAGCAAGGTATGATTTCTTTAGGCTTTTGTATTTAGGTTATAATTTATTGTAATTTAAATATGTAGTCTTTATTATTTATGCCTTAGGTTGTGGTGGAGAAGATGAACTCCCCTATGAATATTTGGAGTCTGTGATTGAGTCTAAGTTATAATAAATGATATTTAGTAATTATGTTTGTTATTTACTTTCGTGCACTTTAATAACGTATTCTCGTAATCTGGCCGGATAAGCGGGAGCTCCCATAGAATTGATATCAGGTTTTGACTTGATATAGTCCGGAACTCGTAGTAAATAATGCTAGGTGTTGACTACGGTCTGGCAAGTGCACCAGTCTGTCGTCGAGTAATAATTCACACTCTAGAGTGTGAATTATTACTCGACGACAGACTGATGCACTTGCCAGACCGTAGTCAAGTTTTTGGCGCCGTTGCCGGGGATTGTGTTTACAAAGCATTACTAGATTTATTTAAGTTGTCAAAAAAATTCAAATATACAAAAAAATTAAAAAATCAAAAAAATCTTGTTGATGATTGTGGATTTTGATCTATGAAAGTTCTGGCTAAGGCAAAGTCTTGGTATTTAAGCGATCCGTTGTGATCCACCTCACTTACCTGAGAATTTTCATAGTGACAAAGACACATGAGACAAACCAAAAAAATTTAAACTATTCCTTTTCCCGTGCTACTGAGGTATTTGTTTAGTGCATGCAGACAGGTACTCAAGGCATTAAGGATCACAGAGGCTGGCAACAACCAACTAAAGACAGCATTCTCACGAGAAAACTCCTAAGGAAGATAATGGGAGATGGAACAAATTGCAAAAGAGAAGGCTGCAACAGAAAGTCAATGGTCAGGAGGATCATTGGACTAAAACTTCCGGAAAGACAGTGAAAGAATGTCACAGGAAGTAGAATGAGACGAGGCTGTTTACAACAATGGTTCGGAGACACAGGAGCCATTGGCAGAGATGACAGGAGAAGAGAGAGGCCATCGGGAATAAACCGTTGCAATCAGAAGAACCAATCTGCCAAGTCACCTCAGAGAGACATGCACATATATAAGTTTGGGGTGAAATCATCACGCTCTATGAAACTGCACCCGAAAAATAAGTCGTCAACAGGGATAGTTGAGGGCATGGTGAAACAGACCTAGTCCTATCAGATTGTGATAAATAATTAATGGAAGATGGCCAAGTGCTTCGAGCTGGAACAAAGGAGCACAAAAGAAAGAGACATGCGAACCTATCCTCTGTAATGGAGGAAATGCCTCAAGCTAATGAGAGGCTAAACAAGCGCTGCTTGGGAGGCAACCCAAGGATAAGTATTTAAATTCAGTATTTTCAATTCAGTATTCAGTTTTTCAATTCAATAAAGTATGCCTAGAATTCCGCATGTCATTTTCATCTATTTAACCCCTTATTCAAACTTACAAAAAAAATTTAAATAACTGTTTGCTGTTTATTATCTAGTGCATGATAAACTGTTATAGGTAAGATTGCGGCGAAGTAAGTTATAAATTCTGATGAGCCGAATTTCACGCCTTTATACAGAAACCAAAGGTGATTGCTCCGAAGTGCGAAGTTCGGGAGACAGAGAGACGAGTGATGAAGCTGGTATCTGTGGGACAAGTGTTCAACTTTCAGATACCTAAGCCATGTGGGGATTTGAGCCAAATATTTCCAAACGGTATTACCACTTTCTTTCGATTTACTATGAGAGTACCGTGCACTTGTTTATTTTCTAGAACTTGCTCTAATTCTCTGCTGACTGGTTAATTTGATATTATATGCATTGAGGCAATTGTTTGTTATAACCCAGAGCCTTTTCAAGCCACCCTTTATATATTATTATCCTTTGCTAGCCAAATTTGAGCCGTAAAAAAATAATTATCCCTTTTTGTTTCGGTGACAAACCACGATACAAGCCTATAGACCAGAAAAACAATGATTTACCCTCTTTGGAGTTAGGTAATAGTTATCAAAAGTCTTGGCAACAAAATAAGTTTGGGGTTGCTCATGGAACTAGCAACGTCTAAGTTTGGGGTGAGTATACGTAGAACTATCACTACAAAGAAAAAAAAATGAATGAAAAAGAGACGGGAAAACATCAAAAAATTCCCTAAAAAAATAGTCTCTTCAAAAAAAAAAAGAATGAAAAAAAAAGAGCCAAAGGGCAAAAGAAAGAGCCAAATGGCAAAAGAAAGAGCCAAAAGGCAAAAACAGTGATAGAAAGGAACCACACAAAGACACATCCGGTTCTTATTTTCCGATACCAACACAAAAAGGCACCCTAAGGAACAAAGGTTGCGTACACAAAAAGGAACAACAAAGTAGAACTTAACTCCAATGTTTAGCCTACTATTCCCAAAAATGTCCTACCTTGACCTAAGCCACGTTATAACCCTAAAAAGACCTCCAATAATGCATGTATATTAAATTTTGACTGGTTGCTTAGAATTCTTGCAAGCCTGTGGTAAAATGGCAGGTTGTGCGATGATTGAGAGATAACCCTTTCAATTATGAGCGAAAAACACAAATGTGAGAGAGAAAAAGTTGAACATGGACTCTTGCAGACATTTGTCCGATTTGCTATTATCGACGTCTCCTGAGCCTAGCAGGACTAAGCATGATCGCTGCGGTAAGAAATCAGCGGTACCATTGCTGAAATATTAAGCAAGGTTGTGAAATTCCTATCATCTTTATTTATCTCTTATTTCTCTAACGATCTTGTCTGACAACATGTTACTTGAGGACAAGCAACAGTTTAAGTTTGGGGTTGTGATGACAGAAATTTCTACGTCATTTGTAGTATTATTATTAGTAGTAAAATGACCAAGACAGGCCAAAATACGAAGGAAAACCTATAAAAGCAAGAAAAAAAGCATCAAGACAGAGTCCAAGATGCAAAAAGACAAGAAAAAGCCCAAAAAGTGAAGAAAATCAGCATTCCATCCCAGCACGATGGCACCCATCGTGCCACGATGGGAACTGCTTGTTCGCCAAGAAATCAGAAGCAATAAATCTAAAGAGAATCTGTCCATCGCAGCACGATGTGTGCTATCGCAGCACGATGGAGTAACTTGGCGCCCAAGCTGATGAAATGCACAGGATCAGTTATAAAATTGAACTGAATCTTCACATCGCAGCACGATGGCTTCATCGTGGTGCGATGCCTTGCTGAGGCCCATTACGAAAACTATAAATAGAGTCTCCCTTTCATTGTTTTATTCATTCAGAAATAGTAGAACACTCTCTACTATAAGGAGAGGTTCAGAGGAGCTCTATTGGGCATAGTTTTCTCCCCTTACGGGAAAACTAACTCAGCAAGGTATGATTTCTTTAGGCTTTTGTATTTAGGTTATAATTTATTGTAATTTAAATATGTAGTCTTTATTATTTATGCATTAGGTTGTGGTGGAGAAGATGAACTCCCCTATGAATATTTGGAGTCTGTGATTGAGTCTAAGTTATAATAAATGATATTTAGTAATTATGTTTGTTATTTACTTTCGTGCACTTTAATAACGTATTCTTGTAATCTGGCCGGATAAGCTGGAGCTCCCATAGAATTGATATCAGGTTTTGACTTGATATAGTCCGGCGTAGTAAATAATGCTAGGTGTATAGAGACGGTAACATCCTGAACTAGTCGTGAACTGAGCGGTTAGAGGAGGAATCATGCACTAGGTGTGATCTGAGCACTTAGAAGATGAACAACCCGATACTAGGACCTAGAGGTTAATTGGTGAAGGTTATAATGTGTGTTTATAAACAACTCACTTAGTAATTAAGGTATGTGACACATCGAGGTTAGACTCTCGTAGGTACCTTAGTTGTTAACGTAGGGAAACTTTAATAGACATAGTGTAATAGTAAGGTATTACTACAACAAGGATAATTCACCGCCGAACATAATCTAAATAACAATGTTATACACCGGTCATGCCAAATATGAATAAGGGAGGGAGTCCAACCACCATACCTAGCCTCTATATTTCTTGAATCTATTATTTATACATTATGCATTTATATTTCTGCAAAGCATTACGCTTATTTTATAAAAACCTTTTCAAAAACCAAAGCGAATGCAAACTATCACAAACTTAAATAACGCTGGTGAAGCTGCGGCACGATCCATGTGGATACGAACTCATTCTAGACACCTAGAGTGTGAATTATTACTCGACGACAGACTGGTTCACTTGCCAGACCGTAGTCAGTCCCGAAAATTTAGAGGTCCGACCATGCATAGGTTTCTAATTCATGTTGCTGCCTATACTCATGTTTTATAACATGTATGATCGGTTCTATCCATGATAACTAAGTATCCATAACTAATGTTCAGAGGCACTAGTTAGCATTGATAGTCAAACAGATGGACAATTATGAAAATGGTCAAGCGAACTAGTTGGAGTAACATAGAATATCACAAACTCTGTGTTTCAAAACAGGTCGAATGGGGAGCCCACATATCGACGCCAAGAGTAAGCAAGTGCTGAAGCACGCCAAAGCGGCACTCGCTGTCGTCCACAATCGTGACGATGACGTCTCCGCTAGCATTTCAACAACCTAAGCTTACGCCACCACCACAATCCGCGTCGGTCGATGTACCGAGTCGATTGGCGGACCGACACAAACCGTTCCACATCCGACCGAGACACATCGTCGGTCCCTATCCGCTTCCCTCCCAAGAATTTCAAACACTCTTTGACTCTATTTTCAAAGTCTTTTTCATCATTCCCTCGCAGTACTTGTTCGCTATCGGCCTCTCGCCAATATTTAGCCTTAGACAGGATTTACCGTCTGATTGGGGCTGATTTCCAAACAACCCAACTCGCCGACAGCGCCTTATGGTGCGATAGGGTCAGAGCACAATGGGGCTCTCACCCTCTCCGGCGCCCATATTTCTTACTTACATAGTTACGGTTCTAAATCAATTAGTCTTGGTTTCCGCCACTTGTCTACGTATCTTGTTCAATTTATCCTTTTTGATAGGCTGGCTTACACTGTGATTGCTCAAGGTTCTGCCCAATCTACTGATGTCACCACTTTTTTCCCATTTATGTATTTCTCTTCTTCTTTTTCTCTGTTCAGCCGCTCTGGAACCCTATTGACACTCTTTCTCTCTTAGTGCAATACATAGAAGGAAGAGAAACGATACCATAGTCATCTAATTCATAATATGCCCTAGGAACCGCGAACTAGTTCATGTGAACCGGTTCACAGTACTTTTGCATATTCGTTTCACGCAAATTCCTAGGTGGAAGTGGCGAGACACCTCCGTATTCAATTCAGAACACTTTGATTTTTTCGACCCCGCGACACGGGGCTTAACGCGTCAAGATACGATGTCGTAGGCAGAATTGACTTACACACAAATTTTTTTTGACTCTTCGTGCACACACTCCTACCATTGTTTATTTATTTTTTCTGATCAACACCAAATCGTGTGAATTTTTAAAAAAATAATCTATAAATAATTAAATATTCTTACAATATTATAAATATAAGTAAAATAGAAATACTTATAGAACTAAAAACTAAAAATTTAGAGATCATCAAAAAAGGAAGCTGTTGGAGGATAGGGAATGGGCAAAATATCAAAATCTGGAAGGACAACTGGTTGATTTCTCCAAATAGGTTCAAAGTCCTCACACCTAAAGCAGGCCACAACTCTATATCTAGAGTCAGTGACATTATCACGCTTCAACCCTCCAAAAGCTGGAACACTAGCCTTATTGACCAAGTTTTCCTCCCTTTTGAAAGGGACCAAATTACTCAAATCCCTTTGGTTATGGAGCAGAATGAAGACCAACTCATGTGGCCTTATACTAAGGATGGCTCCTATACTGTTAAATCAGGGTACAACATTATCAAATTATGGCAAGACAATACTAATTCAGCAGCTACCAGCACTACTACTCATTACAACAAGATGTGGAAAGCCCTCTGGTCCCTACACACTATACCCAGGCATAAAGTGCCGCTCTGGAAAATTATCCAACAAGTTATTCCAATCAAACAAGCCCTCAGTAGACGAGGAGTTCAGGGCCAAACTCTGTGCCCTAGGTGTTATCAGAAGGAAGAGACTATTGAGCATGTGTTTAAGGAATGTCTAATTGCAGACAGAATTTGGTTTGGGTCTAAACTAGGGATTCGCATCAACAGTATCCAGGGCAGCTTCCAGGATTGGCTCATTTACGCTATCAACACTCTCAACGAAGAAGATCTAAGCTATGTGGCCACTATATGTTATGGAATATCGTATGCTAGGAATCAACAAATTTTTTAGAACAGACACATTGAAGAGCACGAGACCATTAGCAAAGCACAAATTAGCATTCAAGAGTTCAACCTAGCTCAAACAACTGGGAATTGCAGGAAGACACCTAGATCGAATAACAACCAACGTTGTGCAAGGCTACCTAATTCTGACAAAAGATGGAATAAACCTAGATCTAACTTCATAAAAATAAATTATGATGCTAACCTGTCACAAACGGGAAGATGGGGCTTAGGAGCCACATATCGAGATTCTGACGGCAAACTTCTAGCTGCGGCGACTTGGGAAATGCCGGGAAGTGACGACGCTGAGCTTGCAGAAGCTAGTGCGCTTTACAACACGATTTTACTTGTTGGAGATTGCTGCTTTCAAAACATTGAGGTTGAGAGTGACAACGCCTCAGTTATAGCACTGCTCAAATCGTTTGTTTTCTGCCCTAGGACTTATGTGGGGAATTATGTTTGGGGAATTCACTGTAACAAACACAAATTTAGGGCTTGGTATTTCAACCACATTAGTAGGAATGCTAACAAAGCGGCCCATAGTCTAGCTGCGCTGGCCCACTTAGAGCCCAATAGGATTTGGTTGGAGGAAACTCCCCCTACTCTTGTACCCATTTTATTCTCTGATGTGCTCCATTAATATAAGTCGTATTTTCATTAAAAAAAAAAACTAAAAAATTATTTAATAATACAATGAATCAAATCAATGATTGTTTGACACGTAAAAGAGTCATATTTTTTTTTTGTTAAGGTAAAAAAGAATCATATCTGTGGAGTGGATAAATAAAAAAGTCTCTAACATTTATGAAAAAATAAAATTAAAAATAAAAATAAATAACCAGCTATAAATAGCCTCACCCCTTCCTATTATATTTTCAGAACTCGAAGCTTACAATTTCTAACTAAAGTGAAAGAAAAACAAAAATTAGGGTTAGGGATTTCACACCATTCCTAAAATCTTCATCATGTCTTCAACGAAAAAGATCACCTTGAAGAGTTCCGACGGAGAGTCTTTCGAGGTGGACGAAGCGGTTGCGTTGGAATCGCAGACGATTAAGCATATGATAGAAGATGATTGTGCCGACAGTGGAATTCCTCTTCCTAATGTCACAAGTAAGATCTTGGCTAAAGTTATTGAATACTGCAAGAAACATGTTGATGCTGTTAGTTCTGATGACAAACCTTCTGAGGATGAACTCAAAGCTTGGGATGCTGATTTCGTTAAGGTTGACCAAGCTACGCTGTTTGATCTTATTTTGGTGAGTTTTGATTTTGATTGTGGTTGCATCGATTTTGTTATTATCTTTGTTGATTGTTTGATAATTTGATTTGGGGGTGGGTGGATTGGGGTTTCTTTCATCAGAATTTGTGTAATTTGGGGTTAGATTAGGGTTTTTTCCTTAGTGATGAAATTAGCGAGTCGTTTGAACTGTGTGTAGCTTCAAGATGTTAAGTTATGTTTTTGTTGTGAACTTGTTTGTCCTGTTCAAAGTAATGTTATTTCATATATTTAGGGTTTCTATTTTAACTTTTTTCATTATTAGCTGTTTTTAATATTGAAATTTGGATTTGATTTCAAAGTTTTACACTCCATGGTTGATAGAGTATTGTAATTAAAAGTTTGTGTTAATGTTAAAGATGAAAGTTGGCTATTGTTTGATTTTCAACTGTTTAACAATACATGATGATTGTTTGTTGGCTGAAAATTTTGATCGGATGTTATTCACAAATCAGTCGAAGACTATGCTCACTCACTAGGATTCCCCTTCCTACTAGGCTGAACAACTGAAATAGGGATCTCAATATGACGGAATACCCATAATCTAGGTTTCGTTAAGAATGAAGGAATATGACCAAACAGCCTTCTTATCCCGATGAGTGATACGACAATTCATTCTCATTTGGTATTAGTAAAATTTTATGGGTAGCACATTGTTTTCACTTTGATTCTTGATTTCAGAGTTTTTTACTCCCTCTAGTCCTCTATATATAAGAAAAAGTTTACTCTTTAGATTCATTGTATAATTAATCCATCTAGACTATAATATTGTCTAGAATCTGGATACATAAGTTTTGGAATGAATCTAAAAAGTAAATTTTTTCTTCTGTATGGAACCGGAGGGAGTATTAAACAGTGGAAACGAGTTTTAATGGCAAAGCGAGTGAGTGCCGTAGCGGTATTGAATTAAAATATAAATATAAACTGTTATTGAAATCAAACCAGCCCCAAGAGATCGGTATTATTGTTTGAGAAAATCAAAGTAGATTTTGAAAAAACTTCGAATCGATGTTGTGGGTTCTTTGAAGTCTCGGAAGCCAAATTAGGCATATTAAGATTGCAACTCTCAAATGTCCCTCTCTCTGCTCTTGCATTTTACATTTTCTCAGGATTGCATTACTGAAAATTGATGACATTAAGTGTTTTCTGATTACTTAATCAAACAAACCTGTGTGCTATGCGTTAATTGATGAGAATATCAAAGTGTATATTGTCATAATTTTATAATCAAAGTTGCGGGCTTCACTGATGCTATTGCTGTTGCAACTCACAAAGGTCCTCTCTCATTGCTATTTCATTTTACCTTCTTTCATATTCGTTTGGCATTTTTCTTTTGTAGGCTGCAAATTACTTGAACATCAAGAGTCTGCTGGATCTTACCTGTCAGACTGTAGCCGATATGATCAAGGGGAAAACACCGGAGGAAATCCGCAAGACCTTTAACATTAAGAATGACTTCAGTCCAGAGGAGGAGGAGGAAGTTCGTAGGGAAAATCAATGGGCATTTGAATGATGCTCTTAGAAGCTCAAAAACAAGAATTGCAATGTGGGTTTATGGCTTATGTTTGTTTTATTCATCAAATATCCACAATGTAGATTTATCTATGCTATGCTATATGCAATGTACTTGTTTATCTTTTGGATCACTTTTGCTGCGTGTTAACTATATTCACTGAACAGCTTTATATTCCCTTATGAACTTAAGTGCAGTCTGAAATGTAAGTAATAGTAGTTGTTTATTTATCATGTTTGATGGGCAAATGCGTTGGTATGGTATGGTATATGAGGGTTATTTAATTCCAACATACATTATCTCTCAACAAGGTGTTTTCTATCACTGTTAAATATTGTGCTCTCACTTTTTACTTTCTGGCTTTGTAGAACTTATGTAGTTGAGTGTAAATTTTTCATTTATTTATAAGAATAAGAAATTTTTTAAGTCAACTCTAAAAATATCCTTTTTAATAATATCCTTTGTATAACTATATGAATTTATTTATCTCACTCTTTTTTCATTTCTTTTCTTATCCTGCACCACCGACTATATTTTCTTTTATTTTTTCTTCCTTCACTTTGTTTTGCACCGTATTGGAGCTTTATTTTATCACCAACTACGTTTTTCTTCCTTCACTTTGTTTATCTCTTTTGATAACACAAAAGAGTATTTTACAAATAAAAATATCAATACATTAAAAAAATTAATGATTAAAATAGGCTTAATTAGTTTTTTGATTAGGGGTGGCAAAACGGGCCGAGCCCGCCGGGCCGACCCGTTTGACCCGCAATTTTTTACGGGCTGGGGTGAGGTTTTCGGCCCGCTACCTTAAGTTGGCCCGCCCCGCCCCACCCGGTTTTTGAGCGGGCTTAAATGGTGCGGGCCTAAACGGGGGCGGGCATGCCCGTTTTTCCACTCCTTTCTAGTATTTATCATTTTATCTTATATTGTAAGGAGTACTTATTAACTTAGTTGATGATTTGTTAGTTTAATTAAGCGTAATTATAAAGAATTGTTTGTTAACTTGGTTAATGTTTTTTTAGTTTAATTATCTCTATTCTCTGCTGCAATTTTCTCTTAATTATCCTTATTACTCCCTCCGTCCCTAATTATAGGAGCTAGTTTGACATAACATGAGTATTAAGAAAGTAGATATTAGCATTAAATTGATTGACAAATTATATTAAGTTTACATGTTTACCCTTACAATAAATTGTAGTGCTTTGTATCAAACAAAAGAGAATTTAATGCTACTAAAAAAACTATGCAAAGTAAATAAGGGTAACTTTGGAAAATAAATAATTAATGTCATTGATAATTGTAAAAGGGTCTTATAAAAAGGGACAAATTTTTTGTCAAACTAGCTCCTATAAATAGGGACAAAGGGAGTATAGTATTATTGTTAGTTTAAATATGAGGTAAGAATCGTAAGGAATTGTTAAGTTATTATAATTTAACATATTTAATATTTTTTTAACATTGAATTGTGAAGTTGTAATTCAAATTGTAAAAAAAAAAAAAAGTATTTGGTGGGCATACCCGCCAACCCGCAACCCCGCCAATAAACGGGCGGGCTTGAATTTTGAACCCGCACACCTAAGTTGGCCCGCTCTGCCCCACCCCGTTTTTGGGCGGGCTTAAATGGGGTGGACCTAAACGGGGCGGGCATGCCCGTTTTGCCACCCCTAATTTTGATCCCTTAAAGATATTTTTGGTTTCACATTGGTCCCTTAATGAAAAAAAGTTACACTTTGGTCCCATAAAGACACTCTGTTAGCCACAAAGGTCCTTTCCGTCAAATTTTCAAAAAAATGTTAGTTTTGCACAAATTCCACTGTTACTAATGGTGTACCACCAACATCCAATTTTATTTTCCTTTCTTCATCTTCTTCCTTCATTTGTTCTTCACCTTCATCAAACATCAACAATAAAATTCCAGATCTTCAAACAAACTCAAAATACACACTTCAACCCAGAAAATTAAAATTCAAAAACACAAAAATTAAAATAATTTAACTATCAAACAACTATCTAACAAGTAACAATGATTCTTTCTTGTTTTCCCATCATCTTCATACACATTTATCAAACATACTCAAATCTTCAACAAAACAACCAAAAAAATAAAATTCAATCGAAAATCTTTATCTTTTGTGTTGTTCAACTTCTTTCCTTCTTCCATCTCTATCCTTCTTACTTCTATGTTCAACAAACCTAGACAGAACAACAAACCCATAGAAAAAGAAAATAGTTCAATCAACAAAAGAAAAGGGTTTTTGATTTTGTTTCAATTGCAGCAGCGACAAACATAGTGCGATATAGATTAGATTTTTCTTAGAGCAATCAACAAAAGAGATGGTATGATGGATTTTTTTTTTGGGTTGAAGTAATTTTTGATTTAGTTCAATCAACAAAAGAAAAGGGTTTTTGATTTTTCTGGGTGAAATAGAAGAGAGATGGTATAATGGATTTTATTTTTTTTGGGTTGAAGTAATTTTTTTGGGTTTTTTGTTGAAGATCTGAGTTTGTTTGATGAAGGTGTGTGAAGATGATGAAGATAAAGAAGAAGGGATGAAGGGGATGAAGAAAAAAAATCAAGTGTTGGTGATTCATGATTAGATATCATAGATCTGCATACCCAAATGTATATATTGTAAAAAAAATATCAAATGGTTATAATTATAAAAATTATTGAGGTTTATGGTGGACCATTTACAGTGTTGGTTCATCTTATATATTTGGGGTTAAAATTTAACAGAAAGGACTTTTGTGGCTAACGGAATGTCTTTAAGGGACCAAAGTGAAACTGTTTTTCTTTAAGGGACCAATATGAAACCAAAAATATTTTTAAGGGACTAAAATACTAATTAAGCCATTAAAATAACCTGATGGAGAAGCAACATATAACCCTTTAGTAATACAAGAAGTGTCAATAGAAGCAGCCATGCCAAATAATTGGAAAAATAAACTTCATGTATACAAGCATACGTGACGGCAAAATATAATTTAGTGAATTAGAGAAGTTCTTGCATTTTTCTTGTCATTTTTTCATTATGAATAGGTGACATGAAACACTCACGCTTTCTTATATCTTATACTATTTCTTTTATTCATATTTTTATTTGGGGGTGGATGCAGTAAAAAATCCTTAATACACAATACCGATGAAAAAAGAAAAAAAAAATGTCGGTGCAGTACCTTATCATTATCAATTATCCCACTCGCAAGTGCTCGGTATATCTTTGCAATCTTCCCAAGCTCCTGGTTTGCATCTTTGCTTCCGTAAATAACAGAATAGAAAACAAGGTGATTGAGTATCAAATCTTAAATTCAATTTTAACATTTATAAAGCGAATATTTTTTGGGTGTTTAATTTAAGAGTGTTATAGTTAGATAAACAACAGGATACAAATGGAAGAGTAAATTAAGCAGATGAAATAAACCAAAAAGATGGTTCTTTCTTTTAGATATATTAGGACTTTAAGTATTGAGCTTTATATTTTAGTAGTATGTAGTCCATTAGGTATTATTATATATTCTCTTGTAATCTTTATTATGTTAATCAATGCAATTCTGATTTTACTGAAAACCTAGCCGTCACTTTGTGTTTCTCTATTTTGCACCTCTAATTCTAACACTTTCCTAACCTTTTTCTTCCTACGCGAGATGTTCCATCAGCAAAATAAGATGCAAGACGAGCTCTGGCTAATTTTGTCTTTGCACATAATAAAATTCCTGTAATGCAACAAAATCATTCATGAAAATATTAGAGTGTCATGGGCTAATTTGTTGTTTGTTTTATATACATTAGAATTTAGAAGGGTATCAAAAGAAAAGGTTCTACTTATAGTAAACCATCCCTGATTTATTGCCACTTTTAAGTTAAACAATGAACCATGAAAATAGTGATTATCATAGGGCTTTATGCACGAAACAATTTCAAATAAGATTAAGCAACAAATATAATTCAACACTTTCTCATTTCAAAAGAAATAGTCAGCACAACCTGAAGTTCCCCTCCCTAGACGATGTACTGGAACAGGGTGAGGCTTTTGGCATACTTCAAATGTGCTCTTATTATTGTTGGCTTCCCATTGAAGCTGCGTTAAAACTGTTCTTTGCTGAAAGAGACCACCAGGCAGAACTTGCAAGCCAGAAGGCTTGTTTAGAGCAATCTGAATTCACAATCAACATCACATTTATGAAAACAAGTATTAAAGACATTCTAATTGTTCAGTACATGCAACAATATATATATTAGTCGAGAGAAAGAAATATTGTTGATATCTTAGTTTTGAAGATAATCAATACTCGTGTTAAGGAACCACTGAAAGCAATCAATGAGAATGATAATCTTAGAATTTAGTATTGGGCCCAACTCATCCTTACAAAACCGGCTTGTAAGGTGAAGATTGCCTCTTACTTATAAACACTTATTTAGGCTATCTCGCAACCGATGTGAGACTTCTTAATAGATAAAAATATATAAATCTAGCCAAGAGACAACTCTCTATCTACTGTTCCCCTCCTCATAATCCAAAGTAAAACTTACGATGAAATTAATTAATTTGAAAGTTTCAATTCAACATAATTGATCACGCGAAAACAGTTATAGAAATCAATTTGTGAGACACGGAATGGTATAATAATAATTATAGTACAAAGTAAAACTTACAATGTCATCATCTTCATACAAGACTTGTATTGTGTGCGGTGCATCGGGTTCTTTCCATGGAAGTCTATGATAAACTAGCTTTTCGCCGACTCTAGTATGAAAATTCAGAAAACATGATACAATGGAATAAAATAAAACACCTTATATTATAATAAAACCAGAATGATTTTTCTCTCTCAATAAAAAAAAAAAAAACCTGAGTAATGTGTTTGGATCAGTAACAACTGTTGCATCAACTGTTATCTGTAGATAACATTTTAATTAATCATTACATTCTAATATTCTATGATTAAATTCCATATTATTATTATATAGTAAAATATAACTAAGGCTCTGTTTGGTAAAAAATAGCGGATAGCTGATAAGCTAGCTTATAGCGGATAAGCTTATAGCGGATAGCTTATAAGCTAGCTTTTAGCTTATAGCGAATAAGCTAGCTAATTGAATTTGTAGTGTTTGGTAAAAATAGCGGTTGAACTAGCTTATAAGTATGAAATGACATAAAAAGGATATGTTTAATTAATATTTAATTCTTTTCAAATAAGATGATAGGGGTAAAATTGGAAAAAAGATAATAAGCTATAAGCTCATTGAAATAGCATTTGGAAAATAAGCTATAAGCTAGTAAAATAAGCTATAAGCTCTTTTTCAAAAACTGTTACCAAACAGAGCTTTTAGCTTATAAGCTAAAAGCTATAAGCTATAAGCTAGCTTATTTGGTTTACCAAACAGAGCCTAGTAACTAGTTGAATCGTTGATGATGAAACTCAAACCTGATAACTTTTTATACGCTGCAACCAACTGTTACAATAAGTAGTTATAGCTTAATTTGTGATTATGAGAAAAGTTAGAAAAACTAAAAGGGTAAGTAGTAGTAGTAAGTACCCTTGTAAGGGAGCTGAACTTTTGTATTTGGTTGAGTAAAACTGAATCAGTGTCAACCCTGAATCAATGAATCAATGAATCAGTATAAATTCAAATTGCATCAAATTCAAATTCAAATTCAAATATCAATAAGAAGAAGAAGAAGAAGAAGAAGAAGAAGAAGAAGAAGAAGAAGAAGAAGAAGAAGAAGAAGAAGAAGAAGAAGAAGAAGAAGAAGAAGAAGAAGAAGAAGAAGAGAGGGGGATTTAGGGATCGAACCAGCATCGGAGGGTCGAACGACGTCGTCATAGGAAAGGCCGTCATTCAATTCCGGCCAAGGAATTCCAATTTTCTTTGAACGACCCATTCCCAATTTTTTTTTTGAAGTTCAAGGTCCCAATTTTAAAAAGTGTAATTGAAGTGATAAATTTAAGTTTTACGTTTGTGAATTTTTGGCCAAATTTTACATGATTTGATAAATACAAAATTCATTTTTTTGAAAATCCAAGAGTTAACTCAAAATATTTTTAGTGCGATAACTATTACAATCATTTTTAATAAATGCATATAAACTATTTCGGCATAATATGATATTTAATGTGACTTTCATTCATCTTAAACTAAGAGTTGAGATTTATTGAGAAAAATCTTATTTAGAACATCACCGATGCATATAAACAATCATTAATGTTGTTTGTGTCCGCTACAACGGTGTTATAGAATTATTGTTGATTGTAGCATTGTAAGATAAATACGAGAAGAAACTCTAAATGTTATCTCCTAAACAAGTGCTCCAAAGATTAATATCGTCGTTTATTTTAGTGGTTAAAGAATTGATGAAGTCGATAAAGATAATGAGAAAGATTGGTCGCTTCCTTCTGGTGGCCAAGGACGCGCCTCTAGTTTTGTTAATATTTAATGACATTATCGTGCTATGGTTATAAATGGATATTATGCAGTAATGTTGATGTTAACCATCGATGATATATTATGAGTTTACGGTGTTTATTTACAATGACAAAGCCATATATGGAGTTAGGGGATCGTAACTTTTTTTATATAGACGAAATGAGTTTTAATCATTGAAAACTCTCGCATATAAGTAGGGGAGATAAAATCCGAACCTCAATCATAACGTACAACCTAACAATTTCAACATCTTTATCGATTAAGCTAGGATTTGTGTATAAAGCTAACTAAATTGAACTTTAATGTTGAAGGACCAACTTTAATATCAATAATACTAATAAATAAAGGAATACTCACAATGTTTAACCATATAAGGAGGAGTTAGGATAAATTGGTTTAAGAGTTAGGGTAAAATTTTTGGTCTATATATAAAGTTAACATAGGAGTATTAAAGTTGAAGACTAAATTGATACTTTTATACTTGAAGGACCAACTTTAATATAAAAAATAAATTAATCAGGGCCACAAATGAGATCAAGTGGATAAAGCAATTTTTACTGTAAACCAAGGCCACAAATGAGAATGCAAAACATATTATATTTGTATAAAATTAATCACAAAAGAAAAACAGCATTGCAAAATGTTCCACATTAGTTCCCTTTTGCCATTGCAGAATAATATTAGTACAAGCCTTGAGAATGAAGTAATGAATCACTCAAATAAAGCCAATAATACAATGATATTGTATTGGCCTTTTATTTATTTATTTATTACTTATATGTTTTTGCATTATTACTTGAGCATAAAAGAAAAGGCGAAGATTAAAAATGTAAATAAGAAAACATTTAGCCAACTACGGCATTCGGTTTGAAATGGGAGAACCGAACAAATTACACACTCAGAGTACAGAGACAATTACACTGCAGCAGAACACAAACATACAACAAATCAATCATCAACAGAATACATCAGTTGGTGAAGTTCCTGCCAGCTGAAGGGAAGTTGCATTCCACTTCATAGCATCATCACCACAGTGCCTGTCTTTAGATTTAACCACCGGTAACTGAGCTGAACCAACATCAGAAGTCTCTACTGCAGACAACTTTTTTGCAGCAACTGCCTTCAGACGGTACCTCTCAGCTCTCGACCCGATTACTTGGCCCAATATTGATGCTGCGATAGTAAATGCCATAGCTGATTTAGGCATCAACACAGACTTCCTAAGCATTGCTATGAATGGAACAGCTGCATGGACTGCAGCAAACCATGACGGTGAAAATTTCTCAGTATGTTCTCTCCATATACCCAAGGGAACATTTGCTGCCATCCCCATCATTCCGATCACAAGAACTTTTGTCGGCAAGGCCTGAGGGCGGAGATTCTTTGCAAATGCGGTACGTGCTATAGCTGCTCGGGCATCGACTATTACCTGAGGGCACCTGTACTTCATGCCGGGAGGAGGCTGAATAACCTTTGCTACAAGTGGAAGGACTTTACTAACAGCCTGATATGACTTTGCAATTGGGCAGTTCCCATTTTGCAGCCAGTCATTGCCTGCCTCATGCTTCGAACCATCCTGAATATCAGTTAAATACACACATCAGGGACAGTGAAAAAGTAACGCAAATCATGACTGAAAGTTTTACAATCCTAAAATGTTTTGAAAGAAATATCTCAGTAAGTCTTTTCTTTTTATCGGCAAATATTAGCACATTAGTTGTTATGTTAGTATTTCCTAAATCAAACCATTTGAGCTACCCAACTAAGCAATTTCTTAATTTCTTCCACACCCTCTAGAAATGGAAAAAGAAAAATCAAGTTACTAGGCTTAAATATGTTATTTATAAATTTAAAACCTTGACTAGAGAATCCTTTCATAGGAAATGACTTGGCAGTGGTAAGAAAAGCAGATTGAATGTACTGCATACCTTTGAGGAAGGTTCTTTTTTTGAGGACTTGGATTTTTTATTCTTGTTCTTAAACTTCTCATTAAATGCGTCAAAACCGAAAGGGCCGCCAAATCCAAATGATGATAGACTTATAGTTGCCGCCTTTGCAGCCAAAGGATTGAATTGGGCTTTTGGAGGCTCATGGTTCACTTTGTCTAAACGCTGAAAAGATCTCTCCGATAAGGGCACTACACCATCGCTCCCATGGAAAAGCCTAAATGCCAAATCAAAATTGGGACCGTCTTCAAAAATCGGACCTTTAGCTGCACGCACCTGTGTAAGAGATATATTTTGTAAATGTATCAGTTTCTATTTGAGATTAATAACAGAAAAAGTAAAAAATGTTGCGCTTGCACCATAACGACATTGCAAGATAGCACTGCATATTACAAATTATTTCATAGCATTATAACCTATAAGTAATGAGCGCACGTAGATAAGAAAAAAACACAATTTGTTTCCTGGAACAGAAACTTTAATTTACAGTACACTACTTTTTGGCTTTGACTCGGTAGCTAGCTATACACATATTTTTGACCAGACTCAGTACATGGATATAAGAAGGGCATGATATAACGGGCACATTCTCAAATAACGGCTCGGTGGCAGCAAAATCTACATATGCATGCTAAAGTAAAAGATGAAATGAGAATTATGTCAGCCAAAAGGAAAACTTACCGGCATTGGAAAAGCCAAAGGTGAAACAAATGAGAAGTTAGTGGGTTCATTAATGTTCCTCAAGAAAGGACACCTAAGGATAGAGTCCTCATTTATATCTCTAGTAAAGAAGTCCATTCTTCTGCTTCAAATCTAACAAACCTGAAAAAACGGGAATCATAAATAAGAAAGAAACACATCGAGTAATTTGTGTGCACACACAGATAAACAAACATGTGAAGTTCACATCAAGATTCAATACCTAACGATGGCTAATACTGAACCTATATAATATAAAAGAGCAACATTAAAATAAAATTCTCTCATTTTACAGTCCAAACTTCAACCTTGAATCCTACCCCTCCTTCCTTCCCCATCTCTTGTCATTAACAAAAAACAGAGAAAGAGTTTTCATTGAATCAAATCAACAAGGCTATAGCATTCAATATTATCAATTAGTAACATCATATTTAATGTATGTTTAATTCCACTTTTAGAGGAGCCAAAATTGATTCTAGTATTGTAGAATTAATTTCGACATGTTTGGATGTTTTTCCAGTATTATAGATTTTGCCTCCAGAATTGATTCTAACTTAAAGCTATAATTTGGATCTTTTAATTCTATAATTGATTTTTAAACTAAAATTTATTGTTCGATTCAGCTCACTTTTAATCACAATCAATTTTAAATACTCAATTCATTCAAAATCAATTTTTATAAACACACAATTAAGCAAGTTAAGCATGTCCAACATTGATTCTAACTTGCTTAATTGTGTGTTTAGTTATGTGGTGATAAAAATTGATTTTGAATGAATTGAGTATTTAAAATTGATTGTGATTAAAAGTGAATTGAACAATAAATTTTAGAATCGGATATATATATTCTACATCCTCGGGGGCCGCTTTGTAGCTACGAACATATATTCTAGAATCTTTGGCCGCATCGGTGGCAAGCTCCTCGTGTTTCATATCCTCCTGTGCTTCTGAGTACCATTTCCGTCAATATTTCCCCCGTTCGCCGTAACAGCGAGAGTCTCACACCGTTGCTTCGCTTCCACCTGTGGTTTCTTCTCATCAAATTTTAAAATCTGATCTTTGGGCTTGCCATTCACCTTCGCAACACCCAACACCCCCGCCTCCCTACCGTCCACCTTTGTTTCGTCCACTACGGCATTATTACGGTCAAACCGAGCCACCCGTGCTCGAACACGAAAATCACCAAAACACACCGCATTCAACGCCTTAGCTAACTTAGTAACGTCACGGACATTAGAAAATCTAACAAAACCATAAGGTTGGCCTTGCTTGTTTCTTTTCCTAGCTACGTAAATTTCTTCTAACATTCCACAAACTTCAAATCCTTTACGGAGATAAAAATGCGATAATTGAACCGGGAAGTTTGTGAAATAGAAAGATATGTACCGTTGTCGACTAGAACTGTTACTCATGTTCCTGCCCTCTACATGAGCTGCCTTGCCATTACCATAGCTAGGAAACGATTGTTGTTTCTCTACCGGCCGCCGCTGCTGAGTCAGGTTCGAATCCTTGCCAACAACATCGGTCCACCGCTGTGTCTCACGCGTGCGTACAGGAGCTTGGAATTCAAAACCAAAACCGCGGCCTACGTGATGCTGCGAACCTGCAAAACGAGACTGGTCCTGCCTATAGCGACGATCGCGAAGGAAGGGAGGGTAACAGGAGTTGGTTCTACGATCAGATGAATAGGATCGACGGGACAAAGGAGTATTATCCCTTCTGAAACGTTCTCTGAAGCCCCGATACTCTAAAATTGGTGAAGTATCGTGTCCGATACGCACCCGATACCGATACTCTTCCGATACGTCCCGATACTCGTATCGGAAGAGTATCGGTTAAATATTTATTTTTAAATAAAATAATAATATCCGATATGCGTCCGATACTTCCCGATACTCGTATCGGAAAAGTATCGGTTAAATATTTATTTTTAAATAAAAAATAATATCCGATAGAATCCGTGTTTCCTAATGAATGTCAAACTATTATGTTGTTACACGGGTAACTAACAATGTCTTTTTTTGGATAGTACTAATGATGCTGTATAATACTTAACTTAAGATGTATAACTTAAAATGTACTGGTGATCATTATTTTTTAGGACAATATTAATGAAACACAAATACTTAACTTAGTATTAATGATTTTAATTTATTATAATTAGTATTTTTTGTCTTTGTCACTGTTCTGAAGGTACTATGTTGTCCTACTATATAACAGATTGTTTAAGTATTTGGGCTTGTCCCAAAATTCTAGTATAAGAATGAATGTTTTATGCTTTTAATTGGTCAGCTGCAGGACCTATATAATTGTCTGATATTGCTACAAGATGAACTTGTTGAAGAGGCTTGATGTCATGACTATTATATGTTTTTTGAGCTATTATATGTCTTTAGTTAGGACTGATAAGTCCTTGTATGTTGAGCCTCAAACTGTTTTGCTCTTGTGCAAGCTAATTGGCTTGTGTGTACTCTTTGTACAATGAACTATTGGCGTTTATAATAATAATAATTATAATAATTTTTTGTCTTTCAAAAAAAAAATTATCATTATTAATATTATTGTGCATTTATATATTTAATTTTAAAATTAATTTTTAAATAACGTATCGCGCCAGTATCGGATATGAATTTTTTAAAATTTTCACGTATCGGCGTATCGGTATCGTATCATATCCGTATCGTGTCGCGTATCGGGGCTTCATAGGTTCGCCATGTCTCACAGAAATACTGTCCATATCGCGTTGCCTATGCACTTTCCGACGTCACCGCCGAACCTCGGTCCACTCTCCATCATCCCACCCCATCTGTGGCTCCCTGCCGAAGGCCCTGCCCCCCCATGAATCACAGCTGACCGACCTGGTTTGCCGGCGCGGGTGCCCTAGGCGAGCCCTAGAACCACCGCCTCTCACTCTCTCTCTACCTCTTTCTCTCATTTTTTAAAACTCAAAAAATTAATTATTAATATTTTTATTATTTATTGTAATATCAAATTAATTTTTGTTTATTTTAAATTTATATCAATACTTTATTATATTTCAATTTTATATTTTAAATTTTATTTTATAGGATAAATCAATAATTTAATTTTTTTTATCTAACATGTTTGTTTTTAACTCGCCTCATATTAAGGACAAAAATTTTAGTTAAAGATATACAATCGGATAAGTTTCATAATTTAACTTATTACTGTAGTAATCATTAAATTAAGTTTCTTATTTTGACCAAACTTTTACTTTCTTACCATTTTTTTTTACCATATATACTTTTACCATATTGTATAAAATGTGCATGAAATTCATTGCATAGAAGAAAATTATTATTCTTGACAAAAATATTATTATTATTATTATTATTATTATTATTATTATTATTATTATAATAAGTGAAATCCACATACATACAAGATATTATAAATGTATATTGCCTAAAAAATGTATATTGATATTTCTTTCGTGAATATTGCTTTATAGTGTATGGTTTGGTCAATGGAGTTGTTAGTTGGTGGTGGTTTTACTTTTTTATATTTTATAATAGTATATGGTTTGGCAGCTGATTTGGCGACCTGGCCATGCTTTTCAAGTTTTCATTATTTTAGAAAACTTTGAAGAATATTCCATTCACACCTCTTATTATCACTTTCATTTTATTTCATCAATTAAATTATTGCCGTCCTTACATGATGTTTAAGGAGATTAATTAAGTGAAATACTTTTTTGGGTTGACAATTAAGTGAATGAATATATTAATATTAATTATTTATTTGTTCATCTCATGAAAGGTAAATTTATCAACATCAAGATAAAAAATTGTAAGAATATAGATCGTAGTTTCATTTTTACCATATGCTACTTCAGATATGAATATATTATACTATTGTGTGCCTTCAACTGCCATCATATGTCTCTTTTTTATTATTATTGTGTGCCTTCAGAAATTTGGTTGTTGTTGTTGTAGTAGTATTATTCACTTTTAATTATTTTATCATATACTTTTAGCTAGTTTAAAATAGTTTTTGTCAAAACAAAAAGTGTAGCAGGCTAACATATCCTTCTAAATTTTAAACAAACATATATAAAATAGGAAAAATACTAGTATTTCCACCAAATAACTAAGAAAATCAAATATGTTAATAGTAGTTTAGAATTTATACGGTTAATATTTTTAAAATATTAACCGTATCAATATTCTAAGGAAAATACTAAGCTATAAGTCAGTAAAATAAGCTATAAGTCAGTGTTGAAAAGGTTGTTACCAAACATGTCTTTTAACTTATAAGCTATAAGACATAAACTATAAGTCAGTTTAGTGGTGTTGCCAAACAGATCCATATTGGCATATCTTGTACTAGCACAAATTCTTCTTTGGTGTTAATATATTCCATATTTATTTCTTCAAAAATAAAAAAATTTAAATATAAAAGTGATGTTTTTACTTTAAGATTTACCTTTTTTATTTCTTTAATTAGTGTCATTGGATGTTTTAAAAAGTCATAGGAAGATCTGATAAAATAAAGATATAGTGTTAGTACCAAGAAAAAATTAAAATTAAAATATAGTGTGATTCACGTGCCTCTTTAATTTTTTGTACAATAATTGATGTCCATAATTATTTCTTGCAAATGGATACCACGTGGTGCTCGATTGCTCAAATTCTCATTTGACTACTACTTTTTTTTTTTTGACAAAACACTAGACTACTAGTACTTGATAATTAGTAATTAATATGACTCTTTATTGAATATCATTAATGTTGAGGGATCTTAAAACTACTATATCAATTGATTTTCAATTTTTTATAAAAAATTTATGAATAATCTATATAATATAAATTTTCAATCCAATAACAAATTTTATAAAATTCCGAGTGGTTAAAGTAGCGCCCTTTTTGAATGGAATAGGGGGTGGGTGGGGTAGCTCAGTTGGCACTTGCTGACTGAGCGGGTGTAGGCTGTTGGTCAGGGGTTCGATCCTTGGCAGCAGCAAATATAGTATTTTCTTTATAAACAAGTTGGTGGTACTTATAAACCATCAACTTTAAAAAAAAAAAAAAACTTATACATGTTAAACATCGCCTATTAAATCATACTATTATCCGTGCAATCTTATTTGGGATTTTTCCATCCCAATTTAAAATGTCCATCAAAGATATTCATGGAACTCTCCCAAAAGAGTGTTCATGGTTAAACCCAATTTAAAATGTTGGTCAAAGATATTCATGGAACTCTCCCAAAAGAGATATATATAGTACTCCATCCGTTCCTTTTTATAAGAGACAATTTATTTTTTAGATTCATTCAATAATGAATGTATTTGGTCTATATCATAGCTTAAATACATTCATTATTGAATGAATCTAAAAAGTCAACTGTCTCTTATTAAAAAGAACGGAGGGAGTATATTCATAGGAACCATTTAAGGTTAGTTAGTTACATATGTTTCTTAGTTACGTTATGGTTGAACTAACCTTTTGAATCAAAGTCCAACTGTAAATACAAACAATGATTAATATATATATATATATATATATATATTGAATCTAAGATATACTAGTTTTGAGTTAACTCAAAATGTATAAATTAATCCAAATAAAACAATCATATAATGACGGTCGTGTCCTGTTTCTTACGTCTTACTATGAGGCATGAACAATCCACTGAAAATAATATATAAAAAAATAATAGTAAATTCTTAAAAGAAAATGAAAATGCTAACATGTATCCTTTGCTTTTGCTCTCAAAAGTAACATGTTAGCATGACCCATTCTTAAATCACAATAATCCATAAGAACGAGTCTTGGTTTTTCCTTTTCTCTTTATTAGAGTAGTTTGATGTGGTAGTCACCATGTAGAATCATTCTTCAAAGACCGATTCTTAGAAATAAAAACTTATTTTCTGACAGATATGGAAGTGGCTGAACCAAGAGGGAAATGGGTTTTTAACTTGTTGCACAGTAAAGAGGAAAAAGGAGGGAAAGGAAGAGAAGAAGATGGAGGAAAAGGGCCACTAAAATGTGATATGATATGGCATAGATTGGTCCACTAAAACTCAAGAACCCAAAATATGTTCTATGGTTGGAGCTGCTCACAGACTATATATTGCATATTACTATATTGCAGACTTATACAAGGGGAAAATGAATATTTGATACATATTGGTGTTCTTCAAGCCGTGTTAGGTTGAGGTCAAAGCATAACATTAACACTACCATAGTCCTTGTGATGATATCAATAGGCCAAAATACTTTCTTGGAGTACAAGGTATAGATGCCATTTTCAAAGACAATGCAACGGTGTTTATAAAAAATGCAACAGCCATTCTAAGTTATCTATAACTGAAAACAGTGTTTACAATTACAATGGATGGACTACACTATATAATTTTGTATTATTGGTACTATATGCATAAATAAAAAAACAAGCATGTTGATCATGTCTACAGGTTTTTCTTGAGACTGGATGTGGCAAAGGACGATCTTGGTTTTTTATTGGACTTTCTTGTTATATCACCATCTGGATTGGAACTTCTAATAATGAAAAGGAAAGTTTCAACAAGCATGGCACCCACCAACCCAAGAATTCCTCCGGCAGCATTCTGAAAACATAGATAAGAAGGAAGGAAAGGATACAGAGACAAGATGAGAATTCGGCTAAACTACACAACGATAAATGGATGATAAATATGTCAAGAGAAGATGCTCGGCAATCTATATAGTTTGCGATAATTTGGACTATTTGGTGGTCTCATATTCAAAAGGTGTTTAATGCCCCGTTTCCTTGGACGTGAAAAAGATTGTTGAAGTGGAAAAACTGAAAGCTTATAGAGTTGGTTCACTGCAAGATTATCTAGTTTTAGATACGTTGTTTCATCGTGGTTCACAAACCCCTGCTGCGTCTGGGTGTTTCTATTAATTTCGGCATATAGTTTAACATGTTAGGTATTATTTTGTTCTGGGTAGTTTGTTGGGGTTTGGGAGTTGGCCGGGAGGCTTCCTCTCATGTTGGTTTGAATTTTGTGGCCTAACTTGGCTTCTCTGATGCTCAATCTAGCTTTTGTCAACAAAACTTTTAGCTTATAAAAAAATAGTGGAAAACAGAGTTTAGACAATACCATGGCAGGACTGTGATCAAACAAAGCTCTAAATGCTGCAAATCCAACAAGATAGCCGGTAAACATTGTAACCAAAACATGTAAACCTGAAAATTTTCACGAAAAAGAAATCAAATCAAGATACTTCAAAGATATACAGGCATAAACCGTGCCTTTATGAAATAAAAGCAACTGTTGCAACTGGCAAGTGACATGCCTAGAAAATAAAGAAAACAACTCTGCATATTTTTGTCATATATGAATTCAATTCTTTTTCTTCCCGTTATAATAGAGAATATTAATGGGACTATTTTTTAGTTATAAGATTGGCTTGGTGGTTAGGGTCGAGGAGTTAAGAAGTTAAGTGATAAGAAGCCCAAAGATTTGATTCCCACCCCAACACAATACAAACATTTGTGAAATTTAATAAACTATCACATGAAAGGTATAAATATCAAAAGTGAACTAAAGGAAGCAAAATTGTAGTTGTGAATTATTCCAAAATAAAAATAAAAATTGTAGTTGTGAATTTTAACGATATTCAAGTGTTTGAACATCCTGTTCCTATATATAACAAGTACTGTAAATCTGTTATTGCACATTGATAACCAACAGAATCCACCAGTACCACCAATATACTAACATAAAATGTTTGTAAACAGAAAAGTCTCATTAACAGTGTCATGCATGAAGTGTCATACACTCAAGGCACAATTATGAAGGATGAAACGCAATAAAATGCAATGTCCCTTTTCCACATCCAAATACACGTGTTTTCTTTTCTTTTTCGCTATAAATATCATGTTTTCGTGTTGCTAAGTTCAATTATAATACCATCATAAAAAATAAAAAAACTCCATTACCATGAAAACACGCATAAAACACCCCAATAAAGCAATTGCAACATTTGAATTGCAATTTTGCAGCCATATTAATAGCTTTTGACAACAAAAAAACTTATGGATAAACTGCATTAAAATGAATTTCATAATTAATTCACTAACCAAGTAAGGTACTAAAAAATGAGATCATTGAGACAAACAAGCTAGTCAATCCAATAATGTTCAAGCTCAATCAGTATTGTCAATCGCTGATCACGGAAAATAGCAGGTTGTTCAAATTCCACTACGATAAACTAGTGCTATAGCACAACCAAAGTAGCTATCTGACAACATTCTGTACTAAATAACATATCGTAGAACAATAGTTATTTCTTTAAATTCTGCTACACTATAGTTCCTCTATAACTGATATTTGACAACACTGATTTCAATGAGGAAACTTGAATTATTCATTTATTTTTTTAATTAGCATACCGCAGAACTTCTTTTTCAATTAATCTGTGAAGCACAGACACTCCTCGGATTAGGCGTGTCCCAGTGTCGGACACCGACACTTATAATTACATTGAATTGTGTCATTCTCTCAAATTACTATATGTGTCAACGTGTTAGTGTTAGTGTCTGTGTCCGTGCTGCTTCATAGCAATTAATAATGAACATAGAAAGATCTAGAACTACAAGCTACACAAAAAACTTGATTGATATGATAAACCCTAATAGCAGATAAAAGTGAACAAGAAATTACCAAATCCTAATTGATCCTTGTAAGAAGAGAATGGCTCTTGAACAACTTCCTTTGGTGCAATATCTTTGACAAGCTCTTGATATGCTTTCCTCTCTGCTAAATCTTGTAACTTTTTTAACCTTGCTTTCAATTCTTCACTCTTCACACCAAAAAAGGGTCAACATAAAAGTTAATTTTTCAGAACTTCATAAACAAAATTACAGTAGCAGTAATATACATTATCAATCATATATTTTCAACATCGAATAAAATCAATTATGGAATTAGGGTTTGACCTTTTCTCGGGGTTTAGGGCTGGAGAAGATGAAGCTGGTACCCGAGAAGAGTTGGGTGAATTTGGGTCTGGTGGATGGATCAGAGGCGATCCAGATAGCACGAAGTGGCTCGTACGGTACATCGGATTGGGTGAGCAGATCGGAGGATGTTTGTCGGAGTTCTAGGGAGAGAGCGGTGTCGTTGGAGGCTCCGGAGAGGAAAACCCGAATGGAATCGGTGTTGGATATTACTAACCCGACCCGGTTTGAGTTATTATCGGTGCTCATTTTTGGTTTCTCTGTAAATAAAGTGATGAAGACAGACACGCACCATTCATATTTTCATACTCACTTTTTTTTCTAATAATATTCAACTCTTATTATTTATTTAAAATTAAAATGGAAAATATTTCAATTTTTTTTTTAATAAGCCAACTGAATTATATTAAAAATTAAAAATTAAGCACAGGGTGTTACAAAAATATTCCAATTACTTCAAACACCTCAAACAACAAGATATTTAAAAATCGGACCTTTAGCTGCACGCACCTGTGTAAGAGATATTTTGTAAGTGTATCAGTTTCTATTTGAGATTAATAACAGAAAAAGTAAAAAATGTTGCGCTTGCACCATAACGACATCGCAAGATAGCACTGCATATTACAAATTATTTCATAGCATTATAACCTATAAGTAATGAGCGCACGTAGATAAGAAAAAAACACAATTTGTTTCCTGGAACAGAAACTTTAATTTACAGTACACTACTTTTTGGCTTTGACTCGGTAGCTAGCTATACACATATTTTTGACCAGACTCAGTACATGGATATAAGAAGGGCATGATATAACGGGCACATTCTCAAATAACGGCTCGGTGGCAGCAAAATCTACATATGCATGCTAAAGTAAAAGATGAAAATTATGTCAGCCAAAAGGAAAACTTACCGGCATTGGAAAAGCCAAAGGTGAAACAAATGAGAAGTTAGTGGGTTCATTAATGTTCCTCAAGAAAGGACACCTAAGGATAGAGTCCTCATTTATATCTCTAGTAAAGAAGTCCATTCTTCTGCTTCAAATCTAACAAACCTGAAAAAACGGGAATCATAAATAAGAAAGAAACACATCGAGTAATTTGTGTGCACACACAGATAAACAAACATGTGAAGTTCACATCAAGATTCAATACCTAACGATGGCTAATACTGAACCTATATAATATAAAAGAGCAACATTAAAATAAAATTCTCTCATTTTACAGTCCAAACTTCAACCTTGAATCCTACCCCTCCTTCCTTCCCCATCTCTTGTCATTAACAAGAAACAGAGAAAGAGTTTTCATTGAATCAAATCAACAAGGCTATAGCATTCAATATTACCAATTAGTAACATCATATTTAATGTATGTTTAATTCCACTTTTAGAGGAGCCAAAATTGATTCTA
The DNA here is from genome assembly GCA_030408175.1 of Trifolium repens. Classification (NCBI taxonomy): domain Eukaryota; kingdom Viridiplantae; phylum Streptophyta; class Magnoliopsida; order Fabales; family Fabaceae; genus Trifolium; species Trifolium repens. The sequence goes on from CP125845.1 coordinate 10,442,148, forward strand.
GTATTGTAGAATTAATTTCGACATGTTTGGATGTTTTTCCAGTATTATAGATTTTGCCTCCAGAATTGATTCTAACTTGAAGCTATAATTTGGATCTTTTAATTCTATAATTGATTTTTAAACTCAAATTTATTGTTCGATTCAGCTCACTTTTAATCACAATCAATTTTAAATACTCAATTCATTCAAAATCAATTTTTATAAACACACAATTAAGCAAGTTAAGCATGTCCAACATTGATTCTAACTTGCTTAATTGTGTGTTTAGTTATGTGGTGATAAAAATTGATTTTGAATGAATTGAGTATTTAAAATTGATTGTGATTAAAAGTGAATTGAACAATAAATTTGAGCTGAATTGAACAATAAATTTGAGTCTAAAAATCAATTATAGTCCCCATTAAGCAAAACAGAACTGAGCAACCCAATAAGCAAAACAGAAAAAAGGAAAAAAGGTTTTCACTATCACTGAGCAACCCAATAAGCAAAACAGAAAAAAGGTTCAACATTTACATGAATCAAGATAAGGGAATCTAAGTATATAGAAGATCAAGTTTAGCACTAAAAAAATATATATCTAAGTAGCTAAAACAAACAATTATTCATAGTAGCTAAAACAAAATATATATCTAAGTAGCTAAACACTAATTATTCATCACTGTGTTTACAACAAAACAAACAAACTCAGCATGTAGTTACTAAATCAAGATTAGGAAAATGGAAAATGGATTTCAGCATGTAATTATTCATCACTAATTATAACACATAGAAACCGTAACAAAATTTCAGCAACAGGAAAATGGATTTATCAAAATCAAATTAGGTAACAAAATCAAGATTAGGAAAATCAAAATTAAATAAAAAATCAGCAATCACAACAAGATTAGGAAAATGGATTTATTAATCACAATCATATTAGGTAACAAAATTAAAACAAAATCAGATTAAGTAACAAAATCAAAACTTAACAAAAATCAGATTATGAAACAAATTAAGATAGAAAAGATTAGAAGAATATATTGATGGAAACTTTTGAGATACAAATCAGGAAACGATTAGAAGAATATACCTGATGGAAACGGCCGCGCGTGAGAAGTGAGAAGTGAGAGAGGCGGAGGAGTCGAGGCGAGGAGTAGAGGCGGCCGCCGGTGAAGGAGGCGGAGGAGTGAATGAAGATGACGACAGAGAAGTGAGGAGTGAGGTCGAGTGAAAGTGAGTCGCGGCCGCGTGAAGGGAACGAGTGAAAGTGAGTAGCAGCGGCCGTCTGTGAGAAGGGAAAGAATGAGTGAAAGTGTGAAACCCTAATTTTACACTTATATATACTTAGGGGCACTTATGTAATTTCATATATAAACGGGTGTGGTTTCGGGTTTCGGGTGCGGGTTTGAGTACTCCCACACCCGCACCCGAACTATCGGGTGCACCCGAATCCGAACCCAAACTCAGTCAACTCGGGTTTTCACCCGTTGACTCGGGTGCGGGCGGGCCCCGCGGGTTTGGGTCTGTCTTCCATCCCTAACGATGGCTAAGTCACATCAAGATTCAATACCTAACGATGGCTAATACCGAACCCATATAATATAAAGGAGCAACATTAAAATAAAATTCTCTTATTTTACAGTCCAAACTTCAACCTTGAATCCTACCCCTCCTTCCTTCCCCATCTCTTGTCATTAACAAGAAACAGGGAAAGAGTTGTTATTGAATCAAATCAACAAGGCTATAGCATTCATATTACCAATTAGTAACATCATATTTAATGTATGTTTAGTTCCACTTTTAAAGGAGCCAAAATTGATTCTAGTATTGTAGAATTAATTTCGACATGTTTGGATGTTTTCCAGTATAATTGATATTGGATTCTAACTTGAAGCTATAATTTGGATCTTTTAATTCTATAATTGATTTTTAGACTCAAATTTATTGTTCAATTCAGCTCAAATTTATTGTTCAATTCACTTTTAATCACAATCAATTTTAAATACTCAATTCATTCAAAATCAATTTTTATCACCACATAACTAAACACACAATTAAGCAAGTTAAGCGCAATCTTAGTTCCCAAATTGCATTAATTCACACAACTAAAGGTTCTAACATATCTGATTTTTTTTGCATATCCAAAAGTCAACTCAAGAGCAAATACCAATTCAATTTCTACATTCAACCCATTTTACAACAATTGAAGCATACCAAAACCCAATTCACAAATTCACCAATTAAGTTCAAATCAGATGAAAAAATCGAAACTTTTCAACAATAATAACTCAAATCCCAAAAAAAAAGACAAATTATCACAAAAAAAACAAAAGGGGTTGGGAAAAATCACCCAGAAGAAAAAATCAAAACATGGATCCAAATTGCTTCACCAAGGAAACATAGAATCAATGAGCTTTAACAAAAAAATAACGAAATTATAAAGAAAAACAAATAATGAAAGAGTTGAGATAGATACCTTTCGGAGAATGCAAGAGACACACGCCAATGTAGAGAGAGAAAGTGATGAGAGATAGAGAGAGAGAGAGAGAGAGAGAGAGAGAGAGAGAGAGAACGTGGTTAGGTGAAAGAGAGAGATGCTAACTCTAATCTAACGCTGAGGGAAAAAATTGAAGAATTTTCTTTTTTTTTTCTTTCTCTTTAATTTTCTTCTCAAAAAATAAATAAATGTTGAATTGAATAATAGTGATGTTTATTTTTTGGAAGAGTTTAAGAGAGAAAGAAAAATTGAATAAAAGTCAATTATGGCTGTGACGTGCACACCAAAGTTGAATGGTTTGTGCTATGCACGAGTTTTTGTAATTGGAATTATTCTATCTTGTTATATGTCATGATTTTTTATTCATTAAAGATTAGGTCAAGTTCTACATCAAAGTAAAAAAAAGTATTAATAAGGCTCCCACCAAAAATAACTTAGTTTACTCATTTAGTTTACTCCTACTAAAGATGCTCTAATAAGGATAAAATGAGTACGTCTGTTTTTTTATTAATAAAAAAAATACTAAATTCTACTGGCATTGCTAAATAAACAAAAAAATATTTTTAAAAACTTGTTAAAAAATATCCATATTTTTGTAATTTTTAAAATAATTTTATTTCTATGTTCAAAAAATTAATTATTTTTTTTTGAACAAGCGAAAATGGATCATATATATATACACGAGAAAACTAGCAGAGGCCCCTCACAAGACGTGCAGAAGAGCTCTATCAAAGTTTACAAAAAGGTCCAAATAAACAACATGAGTAAAAATACAATCAGTCGATGCCCAAACAAAGCAATGGGTTCGACCACCAGTAATGATAGTTGGTAGCTAAAGTAACATCTGTCGTAAGCAGCCACCTATAGGAGAAGAGCTTGACTTTGTCCAGAAGCTGATGAACTGAATTCGTCGAATTTTTGAAGACCCGGATATTTCTTTCATTCCACACTACCCATACACAAGCGAGCCAGATGAGCTGGAGAAAGGAGCGCCGAGCTCGGAGACCACCAACTGAGTAAGTGAACTGCAAGAAGTGATCTGTGAGGCTGTAAGCATCCACCGCCGAGAAACCAATCCAAGATCGAACTAAGGCCCAGAGAGACCCAAAAGTGCTGCATGATAGAAACAAGTGCCGAGCCGTCTCAATACTACCACAACCTGCCACGCAATAGTGAAGATCTGGAGCGAGAATGCCGCGGGAAACAAGGTTTGCCTTTGTGGGCAACCTGTCACGCAAGAGGCGCCAAGCAAAAATGGACACCTTCAAGGGAACATATCTGTGCCATATAAGGTCCTCAGCCTCCCCTATCACAATCATATCCTGAGAAGTCAACACCTGGTACGCGTCTGTGCCATATAATTGTGAGATCTCAATTTCAGATCCAAGTCACGACATCCGGCCTAATAATTTTAATAAATTTTGCCGGTTGAGCTCTTATTGAAAAATTCATGTTATATTTATTCTACTTGATCTTGGGGTATTTTATTTTATTTTACTCTTACAATTATAATGAAAAATAATAATAATAAAAAAATAACCAGCTATAAATAGACTCGCCCCTTCATATTTTGTTTCCATTCAGAACTTGAAGCTTACAATTTTTAACCAAGGAAAAAAAAGAAAAAAAAAATTAGGGTTAGGGATTTCACACCGTTCCGAAAATCTTAATCATGTCTTCAACGAAAAAGATCACCTTGAAGAGTTCCGACGGAGAGTCTTTCGAGGTCGATGAATCGGTTGCGGTGGAATCGCAGACGATTAAGCATATGATAGAAGATGATTGTGCCGGCAGTGGAATTCCTCTTCCTAATGTGACAAGTAAGATCTTGGCTAAAGTTATTGAATACTGCAAGAAACATGTTGATGCTGTTAGTTCTGATGACAAACCTTCTGAGGATGAACTCAAAGCTTGGGATGCTGATTTTGTTAAGGTTGACCAAGCTACGCTGTTTGATCTTATTTTGGTGAGTTTTGATTTTGATTTTGATTTCTTAGTTTGGATCTAATTGTGGTTGTATCGATTTTGTTATTATCTTTGTTGGTTTTTTGATAATTTGATTTGAGGGTGGGTGGATTAGGGTTTCTTTCATCAGAATTTGTGTATTTCGTATTCTTTGTTTAATAGTTTGATTTAGGGTTATATTAGGGTTTCTTTCTTAGCAGTGATGAAGTTAGTGAGTCGTTATGTCTCTGTGATGTACATATTTGTTCTGTTCAAAGTAGGGTTATTTCATTGATGTTTGGTATCACGGTGGATATGCCAGAATCACAATGATTCACTGTGATTTCCCAAAAGCTACGCTCTATAGCTTCTGTAAAAACACAGTGAGTCACTGTGATTTTAACTTATTTTATTATTAGCTTTTTTTAATATTAAAATTAGGATTCAAAATTCAAACTTTTATACTACATGTTGATGGGGTATTGTAGCTAAAAGTTTACTTTCATGTTAAGTTGAAAGTCGGCTATTGTTTAGTTTTGAACAGTTTAACAATACATGATTGATTGTTGGCTGAAAATTTGATTGGACAATTCATGATACTTAATTTTTTATGTATTTTTATTGTAAGGCATTTCCTGAAAAATCAAGGCTTGTTTGGTTTTCTTGATTTCAAAGTTTTCTATTAAACAGTGGAAACAAAGTTTTAATGTCAAGCCAGTGAGTGAGTGCCGTAGATGTATTGAGTTAAAACAGAAGAACATTAAGTGTTATCTGAAATCAAACTAGCCCCGAGTGATCTGGATTATTGTTTAGAAAATCAATTGTATTTTATGAAAGTGTTAATTGATGAGAATATCAAAGTACATAATGATAATTTTCTAATCGAAGCTGTTGGCTTTTGCTTTGCTATTGTATTTTATTACAATACTGTTTTGCTATTGATCTTGCAACTCACAAAGGCCTCTCTCATTGCTATTGCATTTTACCATCTCTCGTGTTTTCATCACTTCTGCAGTGTTTTGTGTTTATGTAGCTGGATAAGGATGTTGATATTTGCTTATTGGTTCAATATTTTTCTTTTGTAGGCTGCAAATTACTTGAACATCAAGAGTCTGCTGGATCTTACCTGTCAAACTGTAGCCGATATGATCAAGGGGAAAACACCGGAGGAAATCCGCAAGACCTTTAACATTAAGAATGACTTCAGTCCAGAGGAGGAGGAGGAAGTTCGTAGGGAAAATCAATGGGCATTTGAATGATGCTCTTAAAAGCTCGAAAAGAAGAATTGCAATGTGGGTTTATGGTTTTTTTTAACAAATTACTCTTTTTTTGGTCAAAAATAAAAAACAAATGACTCTGGTTTCTTAATTGACTATCCTAGATTGGAGTTTGAAATGACTCTTTTTTTGATCATGAAGAGTGAACGATTATATAGAGATGAAATTTTTTGTCCCAATTGCTTTTTGCTTTCTCGAATTGTCTTTAATTTTTTACTTACATCCATTTACACTGAAAATCGTTTCATGTGCCAACTAACCTTATCTTGTAGAGACAAAATAAGTTGTTTTGTTTTTATTAAATTAGTTTATAAGTATTTCTGGTAAAATAAAATGGGTTCGGTGAAAAGTTTTTCATTCAGACTAGCTTTTATTAGATGTTAGCTTTTCAGTTATAAGGTATCAATTATCAACTATCATCAATTAATTAACTTAATTGTATCAAACAGAACCTACCTTAGACTTTCAAAATTAGATTGAGATTTTTATCTCTGCCCTCACATAACAACACTGACTTGTACTACTCTCTAGTTTTCAAAATTAATTCATTTGTTTTGTAGTCCAGTTCAGGTTTACTCCCAATAAGCAAAGGTGTTTTTGTGTTGCAATTAAACATGTTATAGGGGTCGGTTTGTTTTGCACTCATATATCATGTACTGTGATTTTGCATATAGACACATGTTATAGCCTGGTAAGAGAATTGTGAGAGGGAACTTTGACATGGGAAATTTGTGAGAGTGATAACTGGTTAAATGTATTACAAAGTACAAACTACCTGGATTTCATCTATATGACTTTGAGACTATAAATGTGTCGTTACAAAGTAACTATTTTACAAAGAAGCTATTGTAGCAAATTACTTGGGAGAGCTTTTGTGTCATTTTTGGAAGGCTATATAGCAGCAACTGCTCTGTAATATGAATTCATGAAGCAGAGCACAACATTAAAATGCACATGTCATATCTTGCTAAGTATTTCAAGTGCTTAGTAAAAAAAAAAAAAGTATTGGAAGTGTAAGTTTTGTTATATAGTGGTTCCAATTCTGAAAATTTGTCACAGCTTGAATTTTTAATATTGAAGATGTCAGACCAATGCAACTATGCAAGGAAATAAATCAAATAACGGACTTGGTATAATTTAGAAAAAAATAGATATAAAATCATCTAATATTCAAGAATGCTTAGATTATTCTGGTTTTTCAGCAGGCAAAATGAATTATTGATTGAATCGTCTTAAAATGTCTGGAATTCATTTGAATTTTTGTTTATGGCTTGCAGGAATTTTCTATAGAAATTGATTTAATGTTAAGTTTAAAATTTTTTATGATGTGCTATTTTATTAGAGCTATTTTCATTAAATGATATTATTCACTTATCATACTTTGAGCATATTTTTTTAATAATATATAGATATAAATATAAGCATATAAAATCTTGTTTGATTTGTTTTGATGAGTATTTTCAAAATATCTAATTTTTTATAATTTTTACTAATAGAGAATTAAAGATATTAGTGATCAAAATATCTAGTTCTTTTATTTTGGGATGAAGGTGATATTTCTTAAAGGTGTTATCACATTTATTTCCATGCAATTGTCATGCTTAAATGGGGAATCTCACTTGCATAGGTGTAGCTTTAGATCCATCATAAATGTAACCAAAATTATTTTTTATTTTTTTTATTGTAGTTCATTGCATAATTAATACTTTTTCCGATCCTTTTTATAAGAAATATTTTGACAAAATCAGCTCAATTGGTAGTGGGAATGGATTGAACATGTACTTATCCCCATGGTACACGGTTCGATTCCCACGGAAGGCAAAAACTCCAATGGTAAAGAGGGTTGGAGAAGATCGTGAGGTGGCAGTCGGGACCACCTATGTTGGTGGGGCCCGGGCTGTTACATAGATTAAGGAGACGCATTATAAATAATTCTTTTCATTTAATACTCTTAAAAGAGAGAGAGATATTAACTCCATCTAACATGGCCAACTCCCAATTTACTAGTAGATTTTAAAAGATCAATTTTTTTAATACATATCAAATTATATTTTAGAAAAAGCAAAACAGTCACCTAGTTAATCATATTAATATGAAAATTTTATTTTAAAATTTATATATTCAATATCTTAAAAGTGTAAAAAAATTATAATATTAATATTAATTTTTTTTATTTAAATGTTAAATAAATACCCAAATGTACTATTTAGCATGACTCATTTTTTTATACGTGTATTAAATTCACACTCGATTATCAACATCAAGTCACTAGATTTGGTCGTAGTAAAATATTTGAGGAATATACATGGAGTTACATAAAATAAAGTAATATTACACGAGGACCCAAGTTCGATTCTTATCGGCTCTATTAAAAAATATATCAATCAATATCTAGTTCAACAAAATCAAAATCAATCAATATCAATAAATTATTCTATTTTCGATGAAGAAAATAAAGATACCAACAACAAATCTTAATGTAGAAAAAACAACATATCTCTTTTCTATTAAAAAAAACAACATATCTCTCTTCTTATAATGTTAACGATTTTTTTTTTGTAGTTTATTTTACCACCCTGCAATATAGGCTTTTACCCCTTGCAGTGAGATAAAATAAACTAGAAAAAAATCTGTCAATATTGCAAGGTGGCATTCTCAATTTGTTTTTAAGGAGGTAAAGTTAAACACGCTTATATTGCAGGGGTGAATACATATTTACCCAAAAATAAAAATAAAAATAAAAATTGCTCTCGACGTAAGTGACTATAGCTAAAAGCACCATAAATGAGCCAACCACGCCCATCGTTTTTCACAATTCAAAAAGCAAAATAAAATTCTAGGTTAGGGTTTTTACAAATCGAAAAAGGGCAAAACAATTTGAAACTCCAAATCAAATTCCAATCACCATGTCTTCAACCAAAAAAATAACCCTCAAGAGTTCAGATGGCGTAGCCTTCGAGATCGATGTAGGTATTGCTTTAGAATCGCAGACACTAAAGCACATGATTGAAGATAAGTGCACAGATAACGAAATCCCTCTTTCAAATATCACCAGCAAGATCTTGGTCAAGGTAATTGAATAGTGCAAAAAATATGCTGAGGCTGTGGGCTCTATGGATAAACCTAGCGAGAATGATCTTAAGGCTTGGGATGCGGATTTTGTCAAGGTGGATCAGGCAACCCTTTTCGACCTAATCTTGGTGAGATTTATCTTCTTTTTTTTTAGTTTTGATTTGGTTTTTGTTGAATCGTTTATTGGGATTTTTTATTTGTGTTTATTGAGTAATATTTGAGGTTCAAGATTAAGTTTATTTCGTATGGATTTTTTGCTTGTTATATTTGATTTTGATTTTGTGGGTTTATACAAAGATGATGTTTTTAGGTTTTTATTATGTAAGTATTGTAATTAATTGTTGAAATTTTTAAATTCTTTGTTGATTTGATTTTGTTATTTTACTCATGACGGAATTCATAGCAGTTAGGGTTTTCTAGGGTTGTTTAAATTGTGTTTGTTGTTTGATTTGTGGTGGTTGTTGTTTAAAGTTATTTGGAATTCATGGCAGTTAGGATTTTCTATTGGGCTATATGGGCATGGTCACTTGATACTGTTGTTTCTATGTTGTGTTGAATTAGGTGTTTTTGTTGTCATTAATGGCTATATCTTATCTTGCTCGAACTTGTTTCATATGGTTAATGTTGTGGCTGCCATTATGAAATCCCTTTAAGCTTGTTTCGTAAACCTTAAAGGTTGCAAGGCGAAGATTCTGATATATTTTTAGTTTTCATTTTGCTTGTTTTAGGAGATAATGTGATGTTGTGATATTGGGAGTTAAATCCTTTGAATTTGTGTTCATGTTATACATAACAAATTATGGGTGATTAAACTGTCAACCTTTGATTTTCTCACATTACTGGTTACTTACCATAGATGAGTTAAATCATTTGTTTTGTATGTTCCTTAATGCTTTGTTGGCTTTATCTTTGGGTTTCTCAGTTCTCCATTTTTACCTAACTGTTGATTCCTTTAAGCTTCAAACATACTTGGTTCATCCTTAATTGTTATCATGTTTACTATTTCAGTTTGTTTGTTTTAGCATTTTTTGTTGGTTGAACGATCAAAAGCATGCATGACTATTGTGTTTATTAGTATCCAGTTTGGAAGGAAAGGTTATTTAAACTGCATACTGACATGCCATTTTTCCATTATAGGCTGCTAACTTCCTGAACATCGAGAACCTTTTGAACCTTACCTGCCAAACTGTGGCATATATGATCAAAGGGAAGACTCCAGAGGATATTAGGAAGACCTTCAACATCAAAAATGACTTCTCTCCTGAGGAAGAGGAGGAAATCCGTAGGGAAAACCAGTGGACTTTTGAATGATTCAATTCTAACTTGTTACATTCTGAGTTGAAAATTTGTCCTGTGGATTAATGTTATGCTTTATTTTATTCTTCAAAGAACATCATATTAGATCTATCTATGCTTTTGGTACTTGTTTATCTTTCGGTTTTGTCCGGAGTATATCTATTGAATGCGGTCATGAATTTGCATTATTGTTGTTCGTAGATTTTAGTACATTTTGACTTGTAAGTAATGGTAGTTGATTATGATTGGCTGATGCGTTTGGTATGGTATGAGTTTTTTTGTTTAATAATTTCTACGGCTGCGTTGCAATATTTTCACTTATCATTAAAATCATGTTTTACTTTAGTCTACTTGATATTTGAAGTTTAAAGTAAAAATAGTTTTAGTAATTTCTGGATGTTTTGAGATTTTCTCCACTATATTACTTGTATTTGGCGTTTTTTAACACACTTTATGCGTTTTAATATAATTTCATAAGTTTAATAAGAATTTTAAAAAAATATATAAGAATTTTTTTTCTAAATTTTAATTGAATTTATAATTTTTTGTAAAATAGACAATAAATATACTTTTTACTTTTGGCCAATGGTTACTTGTATTGATTTTTTTAACACCTTGTGCGTTTTAATATATTTCTTTTAATTAAGAATTTTCTTACTAAGTTTAAATTTGATTTATAATTTTTTGTAAAATAAATAATAAATATACTTTTTACTTTTTGACTAATATGTCCTGTAGTATGTATTTTGTTGATACAAAACGCATTGTTTTCTCAAATAAAAATTTTCTGAAGCTGATTTTTTAAATTAATTTTTTGTGTTTTTTTACTACATCTTTTTACATGTTAGGGTTTTAAGTGCATTTTTCAAAGTGGATTTATATAACTAGTCTAAATTAACGTCACTTACAAACGTTCTAATTAAAGTGGTGCAAGTTTGTTGTGAAATTTTTACATATTAGATTTTGCACTTAGTCAAAAAGCACATTTAGAAAGGAACCAAAAGAAACCGAGGGAGTAACATAAAATGAAGGTTTCAAAAACTCCCAAGAATTAAAGGGATAAAATGCTTGTAATTATTTGTAGCTTGACCAAACTTAAATTTCCAAACTCTTGAAATCGATAAAATGAAAGTATGGTGGAAATTAGAAAAAAGTTTCCCTTGCATTACCAATGAAGATGCGACTTCTTCTAGGACACACAATCTCAATGATCACCGAGGAAGAATCATCTCCTATAGCACGAACCTTTGTCTATTTATTGATTCTCACTTTTTTTCATCCCCACAAAAAACCAACGCAATCCTATCTCACTAGTATTATGGGTCATTTTAGTGTACTTTCTTATTAAATTATCAATGAGAGAAATGCCAGAGTTTAGGTTTTAGGAATGTATTACTTATTAGAGGCAATCATTGCAAGTGGGATGATGATGTTGAGATTTAAGATATCATACACACTACAAGATAGATAACAAGCCAATGCCATAGTAGCAATCTATCTACACTTGCAATGTTCTTCCTCTGTCAAGCTACTTTTCCATCAACACTGCTAGATCATTTCAATAATTGTTCAATTTTATGATTTATTTATTTTTTATTTTTTTTCAATCGGCAAAATATTATTAAAACTACCACCTTTTCAAGAAGAAAAAGGAGAGCCAAGGAAAGAGTACAAATGGAATAACAAGGCCAATGGAACAAACCTCCCAAGTGGCCAAACAAACAAGGAAAAATAGAGCAACCAACCTCGAAAAACAACACGCCAAAACACTATCCCATTAAAATTACCGAAGGAGACAATCTCCAGAGTCTCAAGTCCACTCATAGAACAAACAAGGGATCATCTTTAGACGGGCGATACTCCAATTCCAACTCAAGACTTTTATGTCTTCCACAATATCTCTTAAGAAAAAGGTGCCGATTGCAAGAATTGCATTATTAAGACTTTTATGATTTTTTTATTGAAGTGGTTTCTTTTTGCTCTTGGCATAGAAACTTGCCTAGAAGAATCCACTTAAACTAAATGATGTTGGTCCTGAAAAATTAGATTTAGAGCACAATGGAGACCAAAAATCTAACCAAGTTTTCACTAGTACATAACAATTTCTAGCATCCTCTTAACTAATTCATTTCACTAATAAGAAGATTGATACTTTCTCCGTCCCAAAATGTAAGCAAAATTGGTAAACAAAATAGAAAGTAGGGTTAGCACCATTAATGCTAAACTCCATCCACACTAAAAATCTTCATAATAAATTAAACACCTCAAAACAAAATTGGGATATTAGTATCCGTATGGATGCCCGAAGAAAAACTTGCATCTATATAAAACTTATATCCTCCAATGTCATTTTGTTTGTTTGACACTCTGAAATTGTGAACAATATATTTCAACTCCACAAGACTGCTTCTTTCTAGGTATCATCCCTAAATTTCTTTCCTTCATTAGTTTTTGCACTCTAGAAACATTCTCCCATTGAGCAGCCACCGCATAAATGATCAGCAGAAAATGGTAATAGTATAGGTTCATTAGTTTTTACTCAGACACTCATCATCACATACTACTATTGGAATACCATAACTTTTGTTGCAGGAAAAATGTTTATCAAAGGTTAATATACCACAACAATCCTAATCAAATGTTACTTTTTTTGTTTTAAAATGTTAATTAAGTAAAATAGTATAATGATCACTGGTACATCATAAGTTATACATCTTAAGTAAAATATTATACAAAAAATATATCATTAATTCTATCTAAAAAAACATCACAAGTACTTGTCCAAAAAATAATTTCTGTATCGGACACGTATCAGATATTATTTTTTTATTTAAAACTAATGATTTAACCGATACTCTTCCGATACGAGTATCAGGATGTATCGGACACATATCAAGTATTATTTTTGTATTTAAAAATAATAATTTAACCGATACTTTTCCGATACACGTATCGAATGTATCAGAAGAGTATCGGTATCGAGTACGTGTTGGACACGATTCGTCACCATTTTTTAATATCGGTACAGGTTCTGCTATAGAATAGAAGCAAACGGAGAAGAAGAGTAAGAGAATAGAGAGATTGTTGAAGTGAAATGGTGAAAGTAAGCAAAGAGGTTATGCAAAAAGCAGCTACACTTCTCTCCGATTTCCTCGTTTGTCCTCTCTCCAAACAACCCCTAAGGTATCTCACATATCTTCTCCTCTCTTTATTCATTCTCCTTTCAAATTTCTTACTGCAAAATTGATATGCTATATACATAGGTATTGCGAGGAATCAACTTCCCTAATCAGTGATACTATTGCTGTTTCATTTCCCGTAAGATATGATTCTATGTTTTCCTCAATTATTTCCCCTTTTCATTGTTCATTTCTTCACGATGCTGTTTAATTTCTTCTTTCTGTAAAATGTCTATAGGAATGAGTGGTACTGTGTTAATATCTTAATTGATCATTGAAATTATCCTATCATATCAACTTAGACCCTGTTATATTAGCAGCTTATAGCATAAGCACTTATCATGATAAGCGCTTATGTATAAGCAATTTCTTTACCAAAAGATAAAATAAAGTTAACTTGTTTTTGTATATGGTATAAGTTATTTCATTAGTTACACTGGATAACTTATGAAAATAAGCTGAATAAAACTTATGAAAATTGGTATAAGTTGTTATCATAAGTTCTGCCAAATAATCTCACAAAACTTATGCAAGTAGATAAGCTCAAATAAGGCAATCCAAATAGGCCCCTAGTTCTTATATTAACAAAAAAAAATTCAAAAATGTTGATCGGTTTGTCAATCTATCTGGATATGTTATCAAATGCATCCCGAAACGTTAGTTTCAATTGCAACGCTATGAAACTGATTAATGTTTTGCATTTTAGGGATCATTTTGATATATTCTTAATGTAGGGGAATAGATTGATACGGTTATACAATTTCATGGATCAAATTTGGGAATTTACTCAATAACATCAATTGCTAAAGAAAAATTATCCCTGCCCTCCCTTCCCCTTCTGAACACAGACCTCTGAATATAGGGCAGTTTGGAGTTTGGTAAAGAGTTTAATTAACTGTTTTTCTTAATATGAACTAATATAAACTGTTTGTTTATATAATCAGAATGAAAATGTGGATAAACTTTGCATAGGTTCTGAACAAGCTGATTCTATAAAATTTAGGGAATTTATGATATCAACTTAAAACAACTTATGAGCATACTCATATACTGTTTTAATAGTTAGTTACATAAGTACTTTTGTCAAAAAGTACTGTTTAGATTTTTAGATAAACTCTTCTAAACATAAACCTAGGCACTATGGCATAATTGATAATTACATGTAAACATATGTGCATGTGTTTTAGTGATGACTTGCGTTACATTTTTTTTCTTTCTACCTGTAGATAAAGAATGGGATACCTTGCTTGGTTCCAAGAGACGGGAAGATACTTGACGAAGAAGATGCATCAAAACCAGATAACAATTTATATGATGCAGTAAATGAAGAGAATAAAGGAAGAAATTCCTAAGATGATGAACTGTGAGAGACGTATAAGGTTTGAAATTTAGTTTTGCAGAAATGTTGTTGCCCTCTTTACACTTTTCCTCATGTGTTCTCTACATGATGATCAAAATCTCTCTCAAACTGTTGCTTGTAGAATTTTGTTTGACAAAGAAGTTATCCCTTAACACTTTGTGGAGGACTGAAATATGACTCTTCCTTCCATGAAAAGATTATGAAAAATAAATCTCAGTTTCCCCCTTCACTTTCACTGTTTGATTATTTTATCCATGCTGTGTAGGTTGATTTGTATCTGTTGGATACACTTTAACTTAATGATTCAATTATTCAAAGTTTATAACATTACATACATTTTTTATTATTGGTGGTGACTGGTGATACATATTACTCCTATAGAAGATAAAGATAAGGTTCTTTGTATACCAGGGGTTTGGTATAGATATGCGAGATTAATAACGCCGCAAAACGAACTCTGTTTAGAAGCAAATGTTAGTAAGTTACTGGTTTTGTTATTTTTTTTTTAGAGCTTGGACCATAGACCTCGTGCTGATAACTTCTTTAGTGTCTCTTAGTTCTCCAACAAAGTATATCTATTTGGGACCAAAACGGACTTTGTTACTGCTAAAAACCGAGCTAAATGCCATGTATTGTGACTTTGTGAACAAGAGTGTTTTCAACTTTTTATTTTATTTACATGAAAACATACGGACCCGGCAAAACCACAATCAAAGAATTCACGCATTTACCAGTGTTGTTAATAGCGAATCGCGGAAAATAGCGGATTGCCAAAAAACCGATATGAGAAATATCGGATGGCGTAGCGGGCAAATAGCGGAAGCCACAAAGCGGTTAAAATAAATAATTATATATAAAATAAAACATACTCCTAGGTATAAAACACAAATAAAGCTACATGATATTAAAAAAAATTGACCGACATTAATCTGAAAATGTCAAATTCAAACAACTAATAAAGCAAAAAACAGAAATTAAAAACAACTTAAAACTCAAAAGCTAAGTAGTTCAAACTTCAAAACAACTAATAATGGTAGTTCTAGCTCTAACTAGTGAAATGGTGAAGGAGAAGAGCAACAAAGTGTGAAGGAGAAGAGAACTGAAGGTGGTGGAGGCAGCGGTTATGAGATATGCGAGTCATGCGAGTCAGTAGTTAGTTTGTTTACCTAGGTAGTGGTTTTAGGGTAATATTATAGTATTATCTATACATAAACCCACCCACACCAACTCAGCACTCACTCAACCACTTTGCATTGTTTTATTTCCACTGCTAAAAGCCTAAAACATTAACCAATTCCGATATCTATACATAGCGGCTATACCGGTTTATGAGAAAATCGGCGCTATTTTGAGCATAGCGGAGTCAAGATGCCGTACCAGCTTTCGTATCGGATAGCCAAAATTCCGATACGCAATACCGGTATACCGGCGCTATACCGGATATTTAAAAACACTGGCATTTACATAGTTGGACATCAGTGGTCGTTTGATTAAGATTGGACTATCCATATTTCAAATTTGGTATTTTGATTTATAAAATAAAAATCTGTATTTTTATGAATCATCTGATCAAAATTGACCAACCATAGATGTCATGAGTGTGTGAATGCGGGATCCCGTGACGGGAAATCAACATTTGATGACATACATATACATATATAAAGAAAATGATGGGAGAAAGAAATAAATAAAATGTTTTTAAAGTGTACAATATATAGCCTTTCTTGCACTTGAAAGCAATGGTGTGCCTCAATGAGGTCTGGTAACTTGACTTTTACTGCTTACCTACCTTTCTATTTGTTTTTTTGTTTTTGTTTTTTTTAAACATCAAATTCTCTCATATTTTTGAAGATTTTCCAATTTGAGCTAGTACTAAGGTTCATTGATTTTTGAGTTTCTATGCATTTACACTCCATAGGAGTAGTAATTTGACTGATAAATCTGATATTGACAACTTAACTCGTTGCTTAACTTCTTCATTCCCTTCCTTTTTACGTTTTACACAAACAGTCTACTAATAACTTAGTTTGAAATCAGCTGAATTATGGAAGATTTACACATGATTCACATAGTATAATGTAAAACACTAAAACATATGAACTGTAAATATAAAACTCAATATTTTTAAATTTTTATTTTTTTGCGTGTAGTGTAATATTTAAACTCATTATTATATTTATCAGAACCATGATCATATATATGATGCTCTGCACATTTCATGAGGGCAATCAAGTTGACTGTTGAATCACGAATTGGCATGTCACCTTGCTTTGTTGCGTAAATGGTCCAAGCTGTAGTAACATCAAGTATTCAAGATTATTTTATTTTAAAATGGCCTTTTTATTCTGTTAAATAAAAATAAAAATTTTAGAAATGTGATTGCACACATTGTCCATTTAGATAAAATATTTACCAATATTATATTGGTCCGAGTTAGAATTCAATTCGGATTACATAAAGCAATGTCTCAGGTTCAGGTTTTGTAAATGAAAAAAATACAGTTGGAACTTGGAAGGAGAGATTTCACTAAATATGGTCGGTCAAGTTTTTTGACGGAAATAAGTTATTAATAAAATTGATAAATATTTTGCACCAATAACATAATATACTTCAAATATAAAGAACTTTTAGGTGGATAGTAAGATTTACTCATGTCATCTTTTTTTTTTCTTTTAGATCAAAGCCTAAAATCTTTATGAAAGTCGATCATTGTCAAATAAATGTTAAGAGTTTGCTTGTGATTCACCCAACAATTCAAAGCACAATTATGTTGATAGAATGTATAAACCACCATTGTGATTCACCCATTGATTCAAATAAAGAATAAGTAAGAGTTTGCAACGAGTTATGCATATTCTTTGCTAACAGTCATTGACTAGGACTTAAACTAGATAACAAAATTAGGCAGACATATCACGTAGTGCAACTGGAGATATTAATCCTAAGAGATAATTGAGATTTATTAACGAAGTTATCACCTTTTAACATATACTTTTCATAGATATCGGCTAGACATAAAATCCCCAACCAAATAGTTAAACAACTTAAGCCTCTACCACTTGTGTCAAACTATACAGTAATAATCGAAAATTTTCAATGAAGTGTCCCATAAGCATCAAAGTGTTTTTTATATTTCATGAGGATGAGAAGATAATGACACCTTCCTAGATTTTCATCCCTAATGAAAAGAACAATAATTAATAAAAACAATCAAGTAAATAAAATAAAAAAAATAAGAGAAGATTGTTAAAAAAAGTATAATCTAGCACATGAGTACACACATGACAATAGGTACTATAAAGAAGTTAGGCATCAAGTAGTTTATATATATAGGTCAAGAGTAACACTCTTGTGTTGGTGTAACCACATTATGTTTGGACCCTTTTGTTTTTAGAAACTCTCACACAAACCTTATATCTAACCACCCTTTCAAACCAAGCAAAACAACAAACTATAATTGTCACAATAAGACCCATTAGTTACACCTCAATTTCTTAATAAGGGTCTAATAGAGATGCTTACCCTTCAAAAAATCAAATGACACTCAAAAGCTTTGTATCACTTGTCTTCAATTTAATTGGCCTAGAAGATTCACAAACAAACAAGGATGCAACTATACCTTCTTACATTGTTGCTACCTCAATTGTTCCAAAGAAGATCAATCAACAATCATCAGAATCTATGGAGAAAAATCATGATGTTGGTTTATGTTGTGTGTGTTTGTCAATGTTAAACAACAAAGATGAAATTCGTGTACTTCCTTGTTTGCATGAATTTCATGAAGTTTGTGTAAATAGTTGGCTAAATGGTCATAAAAAAACATGTCCATTATGTCGTTTTTCAATGGGAGCTGAAGAAAAGTCTCATCATGCTGAAATGTTCAGTGATGAGATGCTAATATGGTTTTCTTCTTTCCATATAACTGGTATGTAATTTGTAAATGTAATGATCTAAAATTCACAAGTGAATTTTTCTGGTTTTGCTACAAGCAGAGTCTTATTTGCTTTTGTAATTTTGTTGCTGCAAGGCTTATAAATATGATAATGATTCTAATTAAGCAAGCTTAAATGAAGTTCTAATGTCAATAGATCATATTGATTAGAAAATTTTGGTTATTTTAAATAGAACTCTTAAAAACATTTTGTTATGAAGTTTTGGTTTATTACTCTTACCTTACCTGAAATAAAATGAAGTTTTGGTTTATAATTATGCCTTAATTTTATATACATACTTATATGAAATAAAAATAAATTAATAGTAGAACAATTTTGTAAAACATATTTTCAAATTAAGAAAGTTTGTAGTAATATTAAAACAAAATTAGTTTGCCAAAAAATGTTGTATTTTTTTTTAGAAGTGGCAAAGTGGGCATGCCCGACCCGTTTAGATTGTCCAACCATATAAATTTGGACTTCAAACATTTACCCATCTAAATTTCTCAACAATAATATATACTAAATCTTCTATAATGATATATCAAGCTATTCAAATTAGAAAAGAATTGTAAGTGCATAAGGCTTATTTAATTTCGTTTGATGCTTTTGTGGTCTGGTTTGTTATAGAATGGTACTGCACATGATACTCTAAAAGAAGCAAACAACACAGACTTATTATAAGGTAGATGAAACTCACATGAAACTCTAAAAGACTTTTCTTTTGATACTGCAAATAGATTTATTATATGACACTTCATAGTACAAGTAGTCCTAAGAGGCCAAAAAATATACAATATGACAGTCCACATAGAGTACACAGCACGCAGTAGCACACACGGCGGAAAGAAGATGCACGTAGAGTCACAAAAAATAAACAAATGGAACCCTAGTATTAAAGGAAGAATGAACTTTTTAAAGGAAATAAAGTAATAATAATCAATCAGATTTTTTTTTATCAAAAACAAGAAGAAAAAAATATACTGGATTGAGTTTAAGATGACCAACTTTCATGTTAAAAAAACAAAAAATAAATATAACAAAGCTCGCGGACATGCCCGCCCCGACCCGCCCCCAACCCATTTTTTAAGCGGGTTAGACGGTGCGGGCCAACTTAGGGTACTAGGTTGAAAATCTCAGCCCGACCCGCCCTAAATGGCGGGCCAAACGGATCGTCCCCGCGGACTTGGCCCATTTTGCCACCCCTATTTTTTTTGTAAGTGTTAGTTTTAATTTTGAACTTAAACTAACATTGATAACTTTACTTTTTTTTTTTGGTATTATTGATAACTTTACAATTTTAATTTTAAAATTACAGTATTATAAATTTTAAAAAAATGATGAAAATATAAATAATATACCTTAAAGTTTAAATAAAAATAAATAAATTAATAACAAATTGAATATTAGATACATAGTATACAATTGATTTTTCCTTGTTCCCATGTATTAATTATGATTTTTGGTGTCATGCATCTCAATCATTGAGAACACTTCCAACTAACTACATGCATGACACCGCCTCATATTATAAAAGTTTAAATTAAAAATTTAAATTTTAAATATTAACAAATCATATACAATGATTTTTCTGCTATTCTTATGTATGAAATATGACTCTTAGAGTTATACATATCAATCACCAAAAACATCACCAACCAACCACATGCATAACACCATAAATACATTTTTTGAAGAAGTCATTCTCTATCCAAACTTTTCATGCATCAATTGACTCTTATATTCATACATGTCATGTGTTAATCTATATTATATATGTTAGAGAAATAGAAAATTATTGTAAATTTTAACCTTTATTACATTTATATATCTATTATCTATCAAAAAATTGAAATTTTTAAAATAATCAAATACAAATTGTAAACATTATAAAAAATTTCAGTTGTCACCACTTTAAACTTAAATAAAAAATATCATAAACATTAATTATATATTTTGATTTCTTATTTCTCTTGGTATTTTTTTCTTAGTATATTTTTTTTTCTTTTTTTCACATGTTCTACATATCATATAAATGGGAGACAATTATGCAAATTTCACGAGTACCTTATTAATACAAAAACAAAAATTAGTACCCCTTTAACAGTGAAAATTGCTATTTACGCCCCTACCAATTGCTCACAGGCCCCCTGAACTGACAAAAATACTCCTATTAAGCCATTTCGTTGTTGAAAACACGATGGAAAACATTTTCGTCTCACAGGTGACGAAACTATGAAAAGTTTTCAAATGGGCAGGTTAGCCAATTCTCGTTTGCCAGAAAACACAATATTTCACCTCGTGGTTGACGAAACGGGAGTTCGTCACCTACGCAACGAACACGCTGGTTTTCATCACCTAGGTGACGAATTGAGCTGATATAGGTGACAGAATACCTACCCGACCTATCATATTTCACTTTACCATTAAACATCAAAAAATAGATCTAGGGCGATTTTTGAGGTAGGAAGGCTTGATCTCCACGTTCATACACTCAAAGAAGCTACCCACACTGATTTGAAGTAATATAACAGGTAAGAAATACTTCTATCGGTTTATTTTTTTATTTTATACTTTGATCTGGTAGCTGTCTTCGTTACCTGGGTGACGAAATGATGCTATTCGTTACGCAAGTGACGAAATGTAGGTTATTTGCAGCAGATGCATCCTATTCTTCATTTGCTTAGCATTTTCGTTTTTTGTTTTTGTTTTGATGTTAAGAATATTTATTGTTTTGTGTACGTGCAGGTGTTGCCATGGCTGAACCTCCGGCTCAATTGAATGAACAAAGTGGTAATCCTGGCATTGGTCAAGAAGTGGTTGTCGCACCCGTTGATGAACCAATCGGTATTTTTGTTAACACAAGTCATCTATTTTTAAGTGTTGCATTGTCTAATGATAGGGATGAACTGATTGAATGGTGTAGACAAGTGGCCTTAAATGCTGGATTTAGTATGCTGATAGAGAAATATGATAAGGGCAATGGAGATAGACGGAAATCGTTTTTCATTTTGGGTTACGAAAGAGGTGGAGTTTACAAAGAACCAAAGAAGAAATTAAAGAGAGATGACACGACAACAAGGAAATGTGAGTGTCCGTTTAGGCTGCGTGGTTACTTTCTTGCAACCAAGCAATGGAAACTAAGTGTCGTGAATGGTGAACATAACCATGAGATGGCGAAAAATTTGGAAGGTCATATTCTTGCCGGACGGTTAAAATCGGAAGAAAAGGAATGCGTGCACCGGTTGACAAGGAACTTGGTTTCTCCAAAAACCATTTTGAACATGTTGAGGGAGAAAAATAAAGAAACAAATCTACAACGAGCGTCAACGGTACAAACGTGATCTTAGGGGTGAAATGAGTGAAATTCAACAACTCTTGAAATGTCTTGAATCTCACAGATACTTCCACAAGTTTCGAACCGATGATGAGTCTACGACATTACAAGATATTTTCTTCGCACATCCTGATAGTGTTAAATTGTTTCATGAGATGATGGAAAATGAAAAAACACTTATCCCGAAGCAAAAGTCAAATGAAGATGATCCCATCGTCGTTGAAGATTGAAAAAGTACACGTCAGCCTCATACTTTTTTGTTTTTGTGGTCCTAATGTGACCGACACTATTTTGTGGTCTTAGTGTGACCGACTTTAATTTTGAGGTTGTAAATGTTTGGGGGTTTAAAGATAAGATATTTGTGTGGTTGTAAATGAACAAGTATTTATGTGGTTGTAGTTGAACAAAAAATTATATAAATCAATCTATCCATGTAGCTTATCCAATCAAAAATCTTATCTTCTTCTTTCTCTTGCTTGGCTTACATTTTTTTAGATATGGATAAAATGAGCGCTGGAGATCATTGGGTTTCAAATTATTTAGCAATTGGGTTCGAAAATCAAAATCAAACAACTATAACGGCTGTAAACAATGACAAATCATCCACAAATTCATGAAAAATTATTAAATTGATAGAAAACTTACTTGAAATTTCGGTTCCTAGGTCACAAATTCCTCTTTCTTTTAATAACAAATATTAAGTATCCCAAGAGGTTCGGAAAAAAAATTCCTCTAATTTTCTTTGGTCCAACATCCCATATACTAAAATCAAATAAATCTTATCGACTTTGATCATGGTCCAAATATTTTGTTCTTCAAGAACTTAACCGTATATCGCTATCAACAATGGTAATGAAAAAAATTACAATTTTCCGATCCTTCTGGGATACTTAATATTAAACTTTTGGTTATTCAAGAATTATACTTTTAGGGGTACTTGATATGGAATTATTAATTCTTCAAGAATTATACCACCAATATTCATAAACATTGATTATGAAAAATTATTCTTGAGCGATACTACAAGAATGCTTTAATATTGAATTTTAAGTTCTTCAGGAACTATACAAATAATTTTTCATTAACAATATGGTTAAGGAAATCCATATTCTTTGAGCAATCCTTCAGGGATGCGTTAATATTAAGGCTTTAGTTCTTCAAGAACTATATCACAATGATCTTCATAATAACCGCAATGATCTTCATAATTTCTTCAAGAAAATTGCATTCTTTGAGCAATCATTCTAGGATGCTATGAACTTTTGGTTCTTCAGAACTATCTTACAAGATTTTTTATAGTGATCAAGAATAATTCACTTTTTCCAAAATCCTTCAAAGATGCTCTATATTAAATTTATATTACAAATGATCTTCATAGTAAGAGCAATCAATTCTTGGCACAATCCTTCAGGGATGCACAATATTAACTTTCTAGTTCTCCAAGAACTATGTCCAAATGCCCAAAACAATTATATAATTCATTTTTTTTAGAAGTCTTTTGTTTCAATACGAAGGTTTTCTTTTATAGTTCTTCGGGAACTATATCACAATTGATCTTTATAAACAAAAACAAAGATCAATATTTGAGCAATCCTTCGAGGATACTTTAATGTTTGAATTCTTCTAGAATTCATCAAGATTAAATATGATTAACACATGAAAATATAAATAATAATAATAATAATAATAATAATATTATTAATAATATTAAATTCCTTTATTAACTTTTAGAAAATAATGATGCTAACATTCATCAAGGAATTAGTTGGTCATATGAAATCAAAATTGACAATAATAATAGAATTATTAATTGGTCATAATGCATATTCCTTAATTGATCCGGGTAATGAATTGATAAAAGAAAGAAATAAATAACCATTAAAATTTTCCGTAAATAGTATTGGTGATAGTCAAAATCAATGCAAATTGGTCAAAATTAACATATTTAGTTCTCTAATTTACATGACCTTATATTTTCTTTCTTATTAAAAATTCCATTTAATTGCCTTAATCATCATGCTTTTTGTAATAATTATATATTAATTTATGGTCAATTAAAAAGTGGCGCATGGAAGACATATCACGTATAAGTTATAGAAACAATATATGATCATAAAAAGTAAATTGCAATTAAACTATAAATTGTTAAAACTCTAAAAATAAAATTGATAAAATTATCCTTCAGGGATACATGTATGTTGAATTCTTCTGGAATTCATAACAAATAAATTACATTCTTACGTAGCATCCTTATACTGTAATAATAGTCCTTTGTGCAATCCTTCAGGGATGCATATATACATATATTGGATTATGAAATTAAATTGTGATTTTAAGTTCTACAAGAATTATATAGAATGTAAGAACAACGATTTGTGCAATGCTTCAGGAATGCATGAGTATTGAATTCTTCTGGAATTCAAAGGGAATAAAATTCTTATAAGTTCTTCGAGAACTACATAATAAATCAGTATCAATTTTCAATCCTTCAAGATGTAGGAATATTAATAAAATAGAACAAATAGATTTCATAATAAATGGCGATCCATTTTTTGTATGTTCATCAAGAACTAAAATCAGTGAATTCTTCCGGAATTCTTGATGGAAAATTTGAGTATTGTAAATTCTTCGGGAATTAAGTTTATTGAATTCTTCGAGAACTCATAGATTAAATTTTTAAGTTCTTTGGGAACTAATATTATCGAATTCTTCAGGAATTACTAGATTAAATTTATTTGTTCTTTTGGATGATCGAAGTATCGATGTTTCACCATACTGTTGTCGGTCACGAAACTCGAACAATATCGAACATCCAAATACATAAAGACGTGAATCTTCAGGATTCATATTTTATCATGCTATGAATTTTCAGGATTCATATTTCAAAAATTTTACCACGATGCTTCTGGATCGTAGACTATGAATATTCATGATTCATATTTCAAAAATTTAACTATGGTGCTTCTGGACCATAAGTTGTAAATCAATATAAAAAATAAAGATCTGGAAAAAAAAAACTAGAATTATAAAACTCATACATAAAAATAAAGAGAAGGGAAAAACTTACAAATTCTAGAAAGAATTATTTAGGAGAGACTATCGTGCTGATAACGTGTTATAAAATAAAGTGATAGAGAAAGAGAATAGAGATAGAGAAGAGATGAAGAAGAGAAAGAAAAAAAACTCTTGTATTTCTTATTCATAAGTGTGTATTTACATTGTAACATAAGCTCTATTTATAGGACAATATATTGGACCAATGATATGGGCCAAAACATAATGGACATCTACTAGAATTATTCGTAACAATTATTAAATATTTACTACTCATTTCAATCACTATGATTAACTATTCTACTCTTCAACTAATCTTGTGAAACATAATTATGCAAAGTGGAAAATTTTATGGAAAGAAAAACCCAGGCCCCCATTACTCTCCTTCTATTAAATGGTACTACTACTCAATGACCATTGCCATAGATAGGGAGATAAAAACAAAAATGTCATGTCTTGTCTCACAAAACCTCTCCAGCTAAAGCTTCTAGTTTGTTTGTACTAAGCTATATACTCTCCAGCTAAAGCTTCTTTTTGGTCACGCTTTTAATCCTCTTCCAACTCACTCTTTCACTTTCCACATGAAGAAAATTTTGCAAAATAAATAAATAAAAACAAAAAAAGTTACAAAACGTCAAAACAAACTAGGCCAATAATAATACCAAAAAAAGACCCATCAAAATATGTTTCCCCATTGAGGCCATTCTTGATTCTTTTTTTATACATATTCCCCTTGTCCTCAAAATAAAATCACTTATCTAGCTAACGTGGAATAATAATACACAACTTACAAATTAAGTCATATTACACATTAAATAAAAGCCATTACATCATTGTACACTAAAAAGGGTAACATTTTGTTTAGACCATAATTAGTTAGATATAAGCTATTCTTCTACTACTACTACTACTACTTGTGCTTAAATTGTTGATGTTCGATATAAGCTATTTTTCTTCTTTTGTTGAACACTAATTTCTGCTTCAAATAACTGCATTCACATTTAAACAAACAAAAACAAACCCCCTAAGATTACTCATACTAGTACAATATATGAAATTGAAAGTATATAATAGTACATAGTTAATAAAAATAAATATAAAGAAAAAAAAATGAAGCAATGTTCATAAGTATATGCAATGAGTGACTAAAGGAAAAAATAAAATGAAGTGAGACAAAATCATGTATTTACCTCTTTTTGTTGTCTTTTAAGTCTTGCATTTTCTTCTTGTAATAGTTCAACTTTTTGTTCTAGTTCAGTTGTGTAAGCCTGAAATAACCACAAAAAAAAATAAAAATTAAATGATTTTGCAAAAACTACAATTTGGAGAGTTGGTGATTTTGCAAAAAAATTGACAAACAAATACGATATCAAACATTAACTACAACAATGATCTAGATTGAGCGCAGTCGGCATCCATAATTGCATAAAATCATTAAAATACAACCGGTCTCATTAACCTCATCAACCGCATTGCCACATTTGACTACGAGTCACCGCAATATTAAAAACAAAAATTTTGATATAATTGTGACTCCGCGGTTTAAATGAGTATACATAGCATTATTATATTCATAAAATCACGATGAACCACTGTAATTTTGTAAAAAGTGAAACTTCAACAAAATCATAGTGTCAGAATATTTTTGTCAAACTCACGGCGATAAAAACATAACACTAAATTTAGTGAGTGAAAGTAAGAAAGAAAGAAAGAAAGGAAGAAACAATCTTTTCCTGTTTTCTAGCTCTTGAACGTGCAGCAGATTCTCTATTCTTGATCATTCTCTTATTTCTTCTTTCACCAGGACTAATATCAGGTTCACCAAACCTCTTCCCAAAACAAGTGAAAGAATTAGAACCAACACCCACATTTTGTTCATAAGATGAAGGATTAACAAAACAACCAGAAACATTTTGTTGCTGTTGTTGATGTTGTTGCTGCTGATGATGAAGTAGTAACTGATCAGAATTATTTTGTTTGGTTTGTCTGATAAGAGGGTCAAAGTGAAAATCAGGATGATGAGAGTTCAAACTAAGAGCAGTGACAAGTGGTGGTGGTGGTGGTGGTGGTGGGGCAGAACAATAAAAAGAACCATTATTAGTATTATTATTGTTGTTGTTTTGATCAGAAGCAACAGAAGAAGATGAATTATTAGAAGAATAATCTATGCTTTTTGGTGGTGGGTCTAAGTCAAGGGGTCTAGTAAGAAAATCTTGAAGAATAACACCACCAAAAGTAGAACGAGTATTCATCAACATAGGTCTTGTGTTTTGGTCATTCAATGAAGATAAGTTTATGTCTTTCCAAACTTCTTCCATAATGTATGTATTTGGTGGGATATGATAGTATAGGAGGGGGAGGGGGGGTAATGTATAATGTGTTAGGGGTTCATATAGTAAAAAAAAAAAGTGAGATGAGATATGATGAATGAATAGATTAGATGGGAGAGAAGTGTGAAGTTTGTAGAGAGAGAGTACTGTTATTCATCAATTCTTTCTTGCATGATCAGTAAGTACGAAATGCTTACAGCTACAGTCATCAATAACATCAACTATACTATACTTCGTCCAGTCAATATTCGTATGTATTTAGTCAAATTTTCATTCAAATACTTTCTTTCTTTTTTGTTACATAATCGAGAAAAATACTTACTTAGCCATAACTATAAAATTGAGATGTTAGGCACATACATAATAAGTAATGGAAAAAATAAAAAGATAAATAGATGAAATGATGTGATTAAATTATTTTTTTATTAATTTTATTTATTTATGTGAGTATGCCTAAATATATGTGTTTAAATATTGTGCGCAAGTAAGACTTTCTCCATAATCGAAGTAATAGAAAGTATTGCATAAAATTTATACACACAACTCCTTGGATTAAAAGGTCTAAAAGTGTTGTATTTTAAATATTAGGGGTTAAGTCTCATATTGATTATGAAAGATAAAAATATTGGATTTATAAGAGAGATTTTTTGTTAATTTAATGTTTTAAGATTTTGATTAGAGATAGAGATACAGAATTTCTCTTACTTATGATCTTAAAGCATTGTCTCTATTATTATCTTCATATTAAATAAGTCTTAGGGACAGTTTAGGCTCATTTTTGTTCCACCAGTTTTATTTGAAGCAACATTTTAGTCCTTCCATATAAAAATCTAGGTGTTTGATTACGTTATTTCAATTTCGATTCTAACCCACATTTTTAAAATTGGTTAGCTTTAATCAAAATGTTCTCTTTAAAAATGTTGATCATATGTATGTTAAGTGACGCTGTGGCTTGAAAAGACTAAAATGTGGAACTAGATTTCATGTTGTCACAGCAGGATGCTATAACAGATCTTGATCGTTCGATCTCTGATGAACGGCTGAAATCTTTTTACTTTATAAAACTGTGTTTTAAATCTGAACTGTTCGATCTCAATTTAACAGCTGAGATTCAAAACCGCGTGAAATTGCATGCAAAAATCACAGCAGAAAATCCAAAGCCTTAAAATGTTCCTTGAAATAAATTAAAAGAAAAGAAGTTGGAATGCAAATTAAAATGACTCTTATCCTTGCATATATTTAAGCCTAAGCAAAACATCAAATATTATGGATATTATTTTTATTTTTAAAGTTAAACATCAATTTGATAGATACTATCAAAATCCAAAATGCCCACACTTGGATTCATCTCACACGCCTCACTTCAACCACATTGACCCGTGTATCCCTGTTAAGGAAAACACGGTCGATCCTGTTATCATGTTTGGAAAACCAAACACATTCCCAAAAGGATGTCCAAATTTTTTGCAGAGTCCATCATCCCATTCCCAACAGAGGAGGGCACCTGTTGCTAATAATTCAATCTATACACTTTCACAGTATATTTCACATCACTACAGATAAAAGAATATTCCAAGACAAAAAAAAAATTGACATATTTTATAAACAGCACTCATGCAAGCGGATAAAAAAAATATTATTGAATCGATAATCTAAATCAATTCAAATTGAAAAATTGATTTTTATGGTTCGGATTCAAAACTAAACCGAACCAATTAAAAACTGATGTGATTTGATTTGATTCGATTCTTGAATTCAATTTTTAATAGCCGGTGAACCGAATAAATAATTATATTATTAACCACATACTAAAATTGGCTCAACTCATTGTAAAAAAAAATAAAAAAATTGGCACAACTTAGTAAGACTCTCAAGTTGCATTTCTCTCAAACCATAACTTATAAACATAACACTCTAAGACCTCATTTTAACAAAAGACCCCAGTTTAACAAAAATACCTTAGGCAAACTTTGTATTTTGTATTCAAAAACCTATGGATTTATTATTGTTACCTTTGTTAGAATTGAAACATGTGTTTGAAAACCATGTCATTGTCTTTTCTTTTATGTATGGCGATGAATGATTACATTAGTGTTACATGTGATTGAAAATATAATATAAGGAAATATATTGGAAAAAAATAACAGGAAGGAATACCACGCGAAAATAAAAGCGCTACAAACCGATTAGCTTGTTTCGGTTTCATTTTTAAAAAACACCAAAAACCAAATCAAACCGAACCAATCAAGAGTTTATTGGTTTGGACAGTTCACGCTGGATTCACCATAAACCGATCCAAACAGGTCCAATTATACCCTTACTCATAGACCATTTGTTAACGTGACATATTTTAAATAGAGATTTGCTAAAACTAAAAGAAATGTTAGATATTTGTGAGCGTTGTTATGTTAGTTTTTTCTTTTTGCCAAGACTTGAATTTCAATCAATGATTTTGGCATCAACGTTGCAGATTCGGCTATTGCACTTAGTTTGTCTTTATTTGCAACGAGACATATATATATATATATATAATTTTAAAGTAAAAATATGTGTATAATACCTATAAAAAATAAAAATTGAAAACTTGGGGCGGACCGTGGCCCTGCCCTCATAGGGCCTCGCCCCTGTTTACAAGTGGTAAGATATCGAATCATCATTTGTTTAAGGCTGAGTTTGGATTGACGGAATAAGATGAAATAGAATGGAAAAAGATGGAATAGAATAATATAATGTTCCATTGTTTGGATTTGAAAAATAATAATGAAATTTGAGTTTGTTCATATCCTTTTTAATATATCCAAACAATGGAATTAAAGATTTATTCAATTTCGTTTCATCTCATTCCCCTCCACATCACTCTATTCCACTATGTTTCATTCTATCATATTACATCAATTCAAACGGAGCAAAAAAGTCTAAATCATTATCACTTTAAACAATTATTTGATGGTGTGCTTTGTGTATATTTTTAACTTTGAGAGTGCTCTCTCTCTCTCTCTCTCTCTCTCTCTTGTTTTGACAATTTTTTTAATTTTTTTAATTTATTTATAATGGAACTGGGATCAAACTCGGGACCTCTAGTATATTGCTCAAACCTCTCACCATTAGACTTTCATAGGCTTTTGTTTAATTATACATAGTCTTAACTTTGACGGTTTAACTATAAATTGAATTGAAGCTGGAAAAATTTCATTTTCGCATGTTTGAGATTTCTTTGCTAGGAGTCATGAAATATCATAAGGTTTGGGCCGCAGTGTATGAGAAACAACAAATAGTTTTTTTTTTTTTTTAATAAAGAAGAAGGCTTAAATCCATAAAATAAAAATTACACAACGACTACATGAAGATAACTAACTTCGTAAATATCAGCAGTAAGTAAAGGATTAAATTGTGCCGGACAAAATTCATAAAATATCACTGACGGACCTATCGAGCAATCTAATTAAATTAATAAGAGCATATACACACATGTTTCCCTCTCGGTACACATTTGGATCTTCACCTCCCACTCCCATTGAAGTAATCTTCTTATTTTCTTACAAAGACTATCCCGGATGACAAATATAGGGAAAAAAAATGAAAAAAATAAAACTAGTGATATTTTTGTCACGATCATTTGAAAATAAAAATAAAAAAGAGTAAATTTTGTACTAAACATTTTATTTTATATTTTAAAAAAAATTGGTTACACAAATTTTAAAATCATTTTTCTATATTATACTTCTTAACTAATACTTTAATTGTACTAATTAGTATTTCCTAATAATTTTTGGCGTAAATAGCACAACTTTATAAATAAAGGATATTTTTAAAGTTTATTGAATAATACTCTCTTTCTTATTAACTAAATTTAAAAGTGAATTATTATTTATTGATTTTATTTTTTTAAATTACTCCTTCATAATTTGAAGGTATTTATCCATCTAACAATGAGAACAAATCATATACATATGAAATAAAATATGGTTACAACTTAATTGTGAATACCACATGTAATTATTCTTATACGGCTTGTTTTCATTGGTTGATGGAAAAATAGCCTCAAATTATAAAGGATGTTTAGCAAATAAGGAATGGAGATTGGAGGAAAGTACTATATTTAAAAATAATTAGTTTTTCACTAATATTTTTCATTCTAAAAAAATCATTTTAAATTAATTTCATAAAATTATATCCTAGCCATCAAATCTAGTTGCTTTAATTAGAACTGGACAGCTGTCAGTCTTACACATTGTTGGACATAAAAAAATAAATTTTCTTTTGCACAAGGTGACACTAACTTTTCCTTTAACCAGTCATTTTTTCTTGCCTCATTTTCCCATAAAAGTATCTCTATGACTATTCTCATGTCACCCTCTACTAACTTTTTTCTTAGGCTTCTATTTTCTCTTGCTTTCTTCTTCTCCAGCTTATTACCATTTTCAACAATCACTTCCATATGAAGTGAATACACAATTCCCTTTAAAAACTCCTCTCTATCATTTTATTTCCTTACTAGGTACATACAAAATGAATCCACTTTGTGCAACATTTTTATTTCTATTTCTATGAAGTTTGAGTTTTACCAAATTTATTAAAATGAGTAGTACTATTAGTTCAAAATTAGATAGACCCTCGAGTTTCAAGTTTCAATAAATAATAAATAAATAATAATCCTTCTTTGCTAACTAGGTTTGATTGATGGAGACTAATCAAGCTAGCTTGAGTACTGTATAGGTGTTCAGAAAGAATATCAATCAGAACAAGACCCTTGTTAAAGAAAATTATTTTATTTTATTTATTTTTAAAGGGTTTTTTGTCCTATCTATATAATCTAAAACTATAACTATAAAGTGTATGTTCTGTCACCTATTGAATGACATTGTGATATTGTTCATTGGTCTAAAAAGGTAGATTGGTCAGTAACCGTTGGATGTTAGGCTCTGTTTGGTAAAAATAGCGGTTGGCTGATAAGCTAGCTGATGGCTGATAGCTTATAGCTTATAGCTGATGGCTGATGACTTATGACTTATAGCTGATAAGCTAATAGAAGTGTTTGGTAAAATTAGCGGTCAACTAGCTGATAAATGTAAAATGACATAAAAGGACATTCTTAATTGATAATAAAATTTATATTTAAGATAATAATTTAAATTTATTAATGTAATATATTTTTTATATATTATTATCAAATTAATTTGTCTATCTTAAAATTGCACAAGTACAATTATATAAAAAATATTAGTAATTTATAATCATTTTTTTAAGAATATCTTACATAAAAAATTAATTTGTCTAAATTTTTCTTTTGAATATCTTACATACATAGCCCATATATAATTAAGAATATCTAACACAAAAATGATTTTTTTTAAACAACATCCTACAAAAAGGAAAAAATAACTTACATACATATGGAGTATATGATACTCCGGATATGGATAACGAAATCATACGTACTGTGTATTACTTTTTTTTTTTTTAAACAGAAACGTATTATATATTACATTAATACCGAATATATCCTACATATATATCAAACATCGCTTTTTTTATAAAAGAAATATAGATGGAGATAGTTTGTATTATTCTAAGCCCATAATTATTTTCTTTTAAATTAAAATAAATTATAAAGGGTAAAAGTGGATTTTAGTTAAGACAACAAGGGTAAAAATGGAAGAAAAAATGATAAGCTATAAGCTATAAGCTCATAAGCTACTTGAAATAGCTTATGAAAAATAAGCTATAAGTCAGTAAAATAAGCTATAAGTCAGTAAATAAAAACTGTTACCAAACAAGTCTTTTAGCTTATAAGCTATAAGACATAAGCTATAAGTCAGTTTTCTGACCTTGCCAAACAGACCCTTAATGTATTATATGGATGACTCAAATCAAGTAGACACGTACTTTGTACTAACTTTATAGTAATAGTAATTTTTTAATGAATAATTAATGAATAAACATTGGACTTAGTCGGAAACAAATTAAGCAGTGTGAAGAGGAAACCAAATTCTATGAGGTTCAAAAGAGCAACACTTGTCCAAACTCCAAAACACATATGGTTCACTATTTCGTTCGGTTTCCAAAAAAAGATGTGTATTGCTTGTCAACTCCTAGTTCTACGAACCAATTTCATGTTAGCAGTTGGTGATTGGCAATTTGGCAGTAGTATTGAAGGACATGGTCTTCCAAGTCCAACTTATATTTGAACAAATTTTATGTTAACAAGTGTGTTAAGTGTCTTGCCTTAAAAAAAAGTGTTTTAAGGTCATTAGTTAAATGATTAAACTCGCGTTGAAATGAGAGGGTAGTGAGTGATTACTATATGAACCTTGTGCAGTCATCTAGTCGATACATTTAAGTTCGTTTCATTAAGATTGGATGGTTTATATTTAATCGTCAAATTTTATATTAAAAAAATCAAAAATGATTTTAAGACAATGCACTTAAAGTCGTCAATATGTCGATGCATTTAAAGCTGTCTGATCAAGATAAGTGATGAGTGCACCTGACTGCATCAATAAGAGACTGTATTTAATTTGTTTCCCTTATGGAATGCTTTTAGGTAAAGAGATACTAGTATATGAGTAGTTCCCAAATGTTTTCCCTGGAAATTGCGAATTGCCCCCGACTCGTGAAAGTATAACTCTGAAATAGTCCTAATCACAAAGTGAGAATGTATTGTCTTGCCCCCTAAGACTATTTCTTAGCATCTGCCAGCCACCTCGACAAATTGGTCCACCATTATGGTACTTCGAGTGTCCTCTTTCCGATGAACCTGGATCCTTAAAAACATAATCTAAGGAAGAACATCAAGCAGCCAAAAAAATAAAGATCAAAGATGAGGATGTTTTTCCTACAAGTTTTGAACTAGGACGGTTAACAATCTCAGAATTCTGCAACCAAACCTAGAACAACCTTTCTTGGATTCAACTGGCTAAAGCAACATGTCAATCACCTTTAGTGCCTAGCTTCTTACTATATTAGGTTTTGTGTAAATAAACGTTTGCTTAATAAAAATAAAAAGTTGATGATGATGACAATCTTATATACAATGTTTGCTTGATTTTTTTTTGTCCTTCAAAGCATTTTGATATGAACGTTTACATGTTACAGGTAGGGTTGGGAATAGGCCAGGCGGCCTCCAGGGGCATTCGGCCTGGCCTGTCTTAGGCCTGGCCTAGCCTGGCCTGTTTATTAAAAATGTCAGGCTTAGGCCTTGAAAATGGCCTGTTTATATAAATATGTCAGGCTTAGGCTTTTAAAAAAGCCTGTGAAGCCTGATAGGCCGGCCTGTTTATATTTAATAATTATTATTTATATAATATTATTATTTATATCATCTTGTTTGTATAAAAAATAAATATTATTTATATAAATACAAAATATTTATTAGACAATATATATATATTTTACAAACACAAATTATAGTGTATATTTTGGTTGTACTACACCGCTTAACATTAGTGTTAAAAAAATAATTGTATTATGGCATATTTAATAGACTTTATCGTAATCGTATTTGTTATTTTATTAGCTTTTAATTCTTGTGCTAATCATTTTATTAGCTTTTTCTTAATGTTGTAGAAATTATAAAAATTTAAATGTGAAATAGGCTTTAAGGCATGTTTAATTAGCCTATATATTTAAAAAGACTATATAAAGGATTTTATGTAACACAGACTCATAAACAGGCTACAAGGCCATGCCAGACTTTTAGCAGGCCCAGGCCAGGCCAAAAAAAATGCATTTGATAGGCCGTAGGCCAGGCTTAGGCTTAAAAAAAAATCGTAGGCCAGGATCAGGCCTGTCAAAGCCTGGCCTGGCCTGTTCCCAACCCTAGTTACAGGGCCTACAAATGAACAACGTTCTGTATATATTGTTGGAGGAAAATAAAAGGTTCAACAGAATCACACATCATATATGTGTATTATTTGATTTGATAGTACTTAGTTGATTGCATGCAAGAAACTTATTCAATTTCAGAGTATTGTTGGAAATCTATGCATGTCATGTGGTTGGACCTTATAATGTAGAGTCTATATTCTTCCAAGCACACTAACACTATCTTTGATGAAGATGTTTATTTAGTTTATCCCATTTACATTTTACAATTAACTTTTGATAAGTAGGATTTGTTTTAAGGTTCTTGACTGAAGATTGATGATCTGGGCTAATAACTAGATAAAAACTGTAATGTAGAAGTAATTTTAAAAGTAAAATCTAGGGAACAAAAATGTTTCAGTGAATTTTTCAAACTAGACTCAAATATAAAATCCAAGTGTAAATAATTATTTTTTGTCAAAAAAAAAATTGTAAATAATTAATCACTTGAAAAGATATTTAATCAATCCATTTTCTTTTAAGTCTGTTTTAACAGGAATCACTCTCTTTTCAAGTGATCAATTAGTCATACTTGGGCGTATATTTGGTTCATACTTAGAACTCAAAAAATTCTGATGCATACATTTCTACTGGTTGATGACTTTGAGTTAGTTTGAAAGATAATTGATTAACTTTCTAGCAATAATTGACAATTAACAAGTTATGACCCAAAGATAGGTAGTAATCCATTACATTACAACTACCAAATATAAAATAAAATAAATTTTTTTCTTCTGTTAATAGACTCCTCACTCGAGGACTTTTCACTCGGATTTCAAATGCTAGAGGAGTTGTTATTCTATTTATATGAGGTATTTGAGGGATCTTAGACCTATGATTAAAATGATAACTAAATTAAAATAGGATTTTTTTTTTCTGTTAATGGCAACCCAAGATTAAAATGATTACTAAATTAAGGGATCTTAGACCTATGAATTTAGCAAGTTTAGACTTAGACTGCGATGATTTTCAAGAGAAACACCTGAACCTAGCAGTTAGAAGATTTTATTAAGATCAAAGAACAGGAAGAAAATACATTAAAGTTAATGAATAATAAATCAAAGAAAGTGATACATCAACTGCAGCATATGCCTATAAAAAAAATAAAAACTCCTGCATGCTATGAATGCAGCAAACCTGACATGAAAATTGCAGTCTTCCTCAAAGAAGCAAACCAAGACATCAAAATTGAACAGTTTTCCTCAAAAAGGAGAAAGCAGACAACAAACTTAATAAAGGAAAGAAAGCTTAGGTTGCTTGGGATGATAATGATGTTGCTCCACAAGTTCTGAATATGAAGGATTGAATCCAATATTTGTCTGATGATGAGTCACAATAGTGATGACTGATGACAAATGTTTAGAAATAATGAATTATCGACATGTTATACCTAGATAATCTTTCATATGATATTAAGTGCCTCACTGGTAAAACTAATGATGCATGGTTGTGGCATAAACAAATCACTATCAAGGACCAAGTGCACTAATATATTCCTAAATATTAATAAATTTCTTCAAAATTATTAGGGGTTCAAAGAATTTCTAATGCATTTATTCAAGTCTGGCAGCTCACAGGGCAGGGAACGGCTCATACACAGAATTTGAAACATGAGACCAACTATATATCTAGAATTTCTTGCTACAGCACTCCGGCTTAATCATAAGAGGAAGAGAATACAGCAGTGCAAGACTATCCTGCCTGCTTCAAGCCAAAACTATAGAAGATATATATCTATAAAATAAATTTATCAGGTACAATGCCATTTGGATGTCAATATAAAATACACTGCAAAATAAAATGCAACTACTATACAGAGAAAAGAGTAAATATTTCTGTCAAAAAAGGAGTAGATATTGTACACATAATTATAATTATATTATATCCTTAATTTCTGACTATGAAGGTTGACTACAATGTAAGCATTTTACTGCAACTATTTTAGCTGAAAAGAGATTATAGCAAACTAGAATATACCTTTCTAAACAGCTGATGTCAAAGTTATATCAGTATGGATGGAATATTGTCCGCCGTTCCATCAAAAGAAGAAATATGATAATTGGTAAGGAGATATTTTTTCAAAATAGACTATTAAATTTAAGGAGTACATATGCAAGTCGGACCCTACCTCTATCTATTTCAAACTTGCCAAGCTCAACTCTAGCAGCATATGATAATTGGTATATCCACAAATAAAAGCAGAATCCCTTGGTACCATATCATGTTCTTGAGCTACCTGATATGGAACAACAAAAACAAGAGCAATGATTGCAAAATAAGAAAACCGAATAACAAAGCCCAAAATAGAATAAAGAAGATTCATTCAAAAATTCAGAGCATGCCTTTGCAGCAGCCCTACCAATAGTTGGATGGAAACTCGAGTATAAATAGCAATTTACAACAGGAATATAGCATTGAAGTAAAAATTTGACCCAGAGTAAACAGCAACACCCCATTTTTAGAACAGAATCAGCATCATAATAACTATTATATAGTATAGCCTGAATGCATAGTCCATCAACTTAGATCCACTACGACAAATGCTAACATGCAGAAATTGGAGTCAGCTCAGACTCCAGCAGCTGCAAGGAACATAATTCATGTCTCACAAGAAAGGAATGAAAGGTTAAATATAATGTGTACTTGCAGAGAATATACTTATGTTGCAAAAGTACGCCGTCAATTACTGAATTTTGGAGATACCATGTTTTACTACATCAAGCAGTAACTTCTCTAAGAAATACATGCATACAGATATATTTGCAAAATTGTAAACGTGGCATTAACCATGCAAAACTAGTACTAACGTGAAGCATGAATAAAACAACAAAAAAAATATAATCAAACCAAAACAGTTATAAATCCTTATGAAGGTATCTTGGAAAACGTTAAAATAATCCAGACACCACATATCAACAAAAAGATATCAATCCTCGCAGAGAACGGTTATTAAACCTTATACATAGGTATTTTCCGTAAACTGCAAATTTGATTCACAGAGCACATTCAACTGTAGGCCAAAATACAGGAGAACAATACAACTATTATGAAAAACAGAAACAATTCGAAAGAAAAAAAAAAAGAACTAATTGGAAAATATACAGCATCATTTTTCAAGCAACAAAGGATTCAAAACAGCGACGGAATACTGCATAGTTATAAAATAGGTCTATAGTTGGAAAACAAAAGTGATAGGCTGATAGCTGAGTTTCAATTACAAGTTCCTTCGTAACTCTACATCATAGAGTAGTCTACATGAGATATAACAATAGAATTATTAATAATTCAGATATAATCAAATTTCAAAACTAACCAATGGTAAAGATGCTACAATCCTTTTTTTTGACACAAAGAAGCGACAGTTCTGGTAAATCAATGTTTGCTATCCTCAGCTGCCTTCTCCTCCTTCCCAAGTGCAATCACCACTTTCTTCAAGATGGATTCTGTCGGTTGGTGAGAGTTCTCTACTGCCTTTGAGATCGCTTGCCATTTCTCCCCGTGTTTTGGTTCAGCAGCAACACATCTCTTCAATACATCTTTCTGGTTCTCCTCAGTTCCATGCTGTAATTCAAATTTGTAGCACAGAGCCCAAAAATCACCAATGTCAGGAGCAAGTGTCACAGCCCTATTCAACCAACTCCTGGCTTTGTCCACCTTCCTGTCAATCCAGAATAATTTGGCCACGGCAGCTATAACATGGGGATCATGGTCACATTTCTTTAGGGCATCCATACTCTTGCTTCTACGCTGCGGACGAGGAACCATCTCAATTGAAGCCGCCCATAGAATGCCACTGTTGGGACACTCCTGCAATGCTTTTGCCATCAAATTATCAGCTTCTTTCTTATGTCCATGCTTTAATTCTGCTCTAACAGCTGCTAGCCAGAGTTCAGGATTTTGAGGATTCCTCTTTCGAGCCATTATGAGAATTGCACGAACTTTACTCAGCCCACTCATCTCCTCTTCAAGATTAGCAAGAGAGAGCCAAAGGGGTACAGAATTAGGACAGGGTTTCAGACCAGAATCATAGACCTTCTTAGCTTCCATCTTGTGAGCATGCTGCTTCTCAGGCTGACCCTGCTGCTTTGCGGCCTCAGCAAGCCGTTCCTCAAGTTGGCCGAGCATCAACCACAATTTATAAAATGAAGGGAATTGCTTCAACCCTTCATTTAACAGTTTCCTTTCCTCTTCAATGTTTCCTAGTTCTCTCTCTATGATAGCTGATTTCATCCAGACTCTCTCTGTACCTCCTCTCTCCCTCGCTTTAGCTAACAACATTCTAGCTCTTTCGGGCTCGTGATTTTCAAACTCTAGTTTAAAAGCTGCAAGCCATATTTCCTCTGAATTGGGAATGGCAGCGTAAGCTTCTTGGAGAATAGCACGAGCTGCAGGCACGTCTCCAGCAAGCCACTTCTCCTTGGCACCCATAAGCCAAAGAACTTCAGCCTGAGGTCTGTAAGTAACTGCTTTACGAAGTAATGCATCAAGAGATTCCCTGGTACCATGACTCCTCTCAAGCTGTGCTGCTTTGAGCCATATGCTCTTCTTAGTTAAGAAGACAGTCAAGGCATGAGCATATATAGCTCTAGCAGTCTCAATAGAACCTCTTTTCTTGCATTCCTCGGCATCAGCTACCCATGTCCTCTTCCTATCTTCTTCTTCAACTCCAATTCCAATTGTATTGTGGATTATTGCTTGACAAGTTGCAACCGAACCAGCTCGTTCTGCAGCCTCTGCTTCCTTCATCCAAGCTTCTCTATCAATCACCACACCTTCTCTCTGCAAAGCCCTTATACCCCTCTCAATAATCTTGCCAACCATGGATGTATTCCCATTAGCTTCTTCCAACTTGGCAGCTGTTATCCATATAGCCGGCTCCTTGGGCAGCCTCTCTCTTGCCCTATTGAGAACCTTCTTAGCATTGTCATAAGTTTCCAACCTAGCAAGCGCAAGCCACAATTCCACATGCAATGGACAACATTCCACAGCTCTGTGAAGTAAAA
Organism: Trifolium repens; assembly: GCA_030408175.1. Classification (NCBI taxonomy): domain Eukaryota; kingdom Viridiplantae; phylum Streptophyta; class Magnoliopsida; order Fabales; family Fabaceae; genus Trifolium; species Trifolium repens. The sequence goes on from CP125845.1 coordinate 10,482,271, forward strand.
GCCTAGCATCTTCTTCATTGGCAAGCTCCACAACAGCCTTCCACAATCTAACCGAATCAGGAATGTGCTCAAGCCCTTTCCTCAACACCCTACTCCTGTTCATATCATCATTTTCCAATTTCGAAGCCTGCATCCACAACTTAACAGAAGTAGGAATCGACTTAACACCACGAGCTATCACAGCTTTCGCATCATCAGGATTCGCCAGCCTACAAGCCTCAAGCCACACATCTTCATTTTTGGGACATTCTTCACACCCTTTCTGTATCAATTGCCTAGCCGCCTGAAGCTTACCAGCCAACTCCTCTAACCTGGCAGCAGCAATCCAACCAGGAGGATGTTTCGGATTCGTTTGAGTAACACTCTTGAGCAACAATCTAGCCTTCTTAAAATCAGAAATCTCAGCATCACTAGTAATTTTCATACTATTAAGAACAGTAAGATACCCCTTTGGATCAACATTAGTCATACCAGAAACCGAATCAGACAACCTATCCAATTTCAATGACAAAACAGTACCTCTACCCTCACCAACAGCAGTTAAATCAGTAACAGGTGTTTGTGACCATGGAGTCTCAGTACCATTTGCTGAAGCAGCCCTACTCTTTGGATCCAACGCCGTAACATGCTCTTGCTCTTGCCTTGCTTTCTCAAGAAGAGTATCGGGAACAGGAACAAAACTCTCAAACCTCTTCTTCTTATTCTTCGACGAATAACCACCACTCTCAAACTTCTCTAAACTCTGCCAATCATCGGTAGATAAAGTATACAATTTCCTCTTCAAATCAGCAAATTGTTCAGTAATTTTCGGATTCGAAGCTCTATACTTCTCAATCTCTTGCTTCAACCTAGCTTCTCTACGATCCTTCCTTCTGGAATCCATTCTCTTATCAATCCCTTCCCAAACAGCATCAGCTTCTCTATCATCCTCATCATATTCAGCAGAAGCAAATAAACCAACATCATTACCTTCAAACTCATCAAATTTCTGATTCTCATCATATCCCTTATCCTCACCTTCATCATCTTCCTCAGCAGCATCCTCCCCACCTTTCCCTCTCCCCCTTCCAACACCAGGAGCCGCACCGGCAGCAGCAGCGGATCTATCAGGCAAATCAGGAGCAGCCCGAGCAGGACCAATATCTGACCTCGTGGTAAAACCGGTGGCACCACGACCAAGTCCGGCGACGTAATTAGCAGGAGGTTTTGAATTGAGAAAATCGAATCGAGGCGGTTTAGGAACGGCGGGAGGTTGAGTACCGCCATAGAAAGGAACGTGTAGGGTTAGGGTTGAGTAATTTCCAACACCGAGATTTGAGATTAGAAGAGAATCGTTATCGCCGAGTAATCGAAGACTCTGTGAAAGGAATAAACGTTGGTGTGAAATCGGTATTCCGTGAAATTGTTCGATTTGGAGTTTGAGATTATGGAGAGTGGTGGTGTTAGGGTTTATGTCGAGGGATAGGATTTTTCCGGTGGGTGGAACGATGAACACCATGGTTGTTGATTAGTGTGAATTGAGCAATCTAAGTTTTGTTTCTACGAAGAAGAAGAAGCAGTTTCTTCGGTACACATATACATCTAATCTAAACCCTTTTAGTTAAAGTTTTACTGATCTATATATAGAGCTGTCAAATGGGCCGGCCCAGCCCGACCCGACCCGGGCCCATAGGGTCAAGACATCTATTGGGCCTAAGTGGGCCGGCCCATTAAGGCCCGAGGCCCGGCCCGCTTAGCCCAGCCCAATAAGCATGGGCCGATGGGCCGGCCCGACACATTTTTTCAAAAAAATTTTATAAAAAAATGACAAATTTTTTGTAAAAAAAAAATTCAATGAACAATAAAACTACATATGCATCGCACACAAATTAATATCCATAAAAAAGTGAGTGTCATGATTTCATGAAATAATAAATACTTCAAAATATTCATGCAAAAGTCGAGAGATTTGTGGATGATGATTCATAAAGTGCATCCTCAAAGCTAATAAATTTCAAGCTTACATCAGACACTAAACTTTTAACATAACCATTCAAAATACATAAATTAAATTATAAAAAAAAAAGTAAATTATAAATCTCATCTTTTTCCTTAAAAAAAAAAACAAATCTCATCTTTTGTTACTTATTTTATCTAAAGATTTTATGCTAACTAAAATTCCTTATTTTGAGGTAAATTTTTTTTTAGATATATTTTTTTAATTCTTTAATGGGCCGGCCCAAAAGCCCGTTGGCCCAGCCCATGATGGCCCATATGCCCGACAGCCCAGCCCAATAAGGCCCAATGATATTTTTGGGAAGCCCAGCCCGGCCCAGCCCGTAGACAACTATAGGGCTACTGGGCCGGCCCGATAGCCCGGCCCATTTTTACAGCTCTATCTATATATATACAATTTTTTTAAAATATTTACAATTTTATTATTATTAAATTTTTTTTTTTGTCAAGTAGCCTAGTGGCTCGAAATTCCACCTTTAAAGTGGATAAGTGGGATGACCGGGGTTCGAACCCCGATTCCACCTTTTATTATTATTAAATTTAATATTGCAATATAAATTAAAATAATTATTTGTATAATAAAAATATAAGTTAAATTAAATGTATAGTTTTAAATACAATTAAAGTTCTCTTATAAAAAAAAATACAATTAAAGTTCATTTTGGCAATTAGTATTACACATAAAAAATCAATTTTGATAAAAGATCATTCAAACAACTTGAATTGATGAAAGCCATTTTATGGGAATGTATCCAAATATAAATTAATTTACGTACAACACACTTCTAACCAATTTTGTGACTTTTATTTTGTTAAGACAATGAGCTTGGGATTCTTATTTTTCGGTTACGACTCAAATTGGTAATTTAAAACCCACGAATTTGTTATAGTTACTTTATTGTGTTTTAAATTTTTGCTATTTTAGGTTTGCATGTTGCTCTCAACCACATTAAAAATTACATTTTTGTCTCTAAATACATATTGGAAGTTATGTTCAGAACTATAAGTATGACTTGAAAGTTATAATCTGTTCGGTGTGTTTTCAAACGTAACTTATCAACCATGTCAATATACACCTGTTAGGGGTGGAAAAGTGGGCAGATTTGGATTTAGATTTTAATAGATAGACCAAAATAATCCGTTAACAATCCATTTAAAACTTTTTAACATATCAATCTGATCCATCAACCAAACATGAAAACTATCTCATATTTTTAGCAGACGGATATCCGTAATTCGTTTATAAAATTATATTAACCTCTTATAATTAATTTGATTTAAGGTGGCTTATTTTAATGAATAAAAACCTTTTTTTTTGTAGTGAAAGAGGACTAACGCCCAAAAAAGAAAAGAAACTAAAGAGTTACATGAATATTTCGAGGCATGCAAGCCCCTGAAACGTCAGCAAAAAGAAGATTCGAAACCTCATTTGGAGGAGTCTCCATAACATGAATGTTAAAAGAATTCAAAGAAAAGCTGAAATTAGTCATCCAATCAGCACTTCTATTTCCCTCTCGGCAAGTATGATTAAATTGCACCTGCCAGTTTAACTTTATAAGCTCTCCTATACGACGCACCAAGGTAGGCGCATTGCCATTGAATTTAACTTTCCCCGTGATCATGTCAACCAGACTTTTTGAGTCACTTTCCACTTGAAGATGATGGAAACCCTGTCTCCAGGCAAGCTGCATTCCCAAGTACATTCCCCACATTTCAGCAGAGAGAGCGTCACAAGTTCCTATTTTGCGGGAGTATCCTTTGATCCACCTGCCATCTGAATCTCGAAAGAGTCCACCACACCCAGCAAGACCCAAAGAATCCTTGTAGGCTCCATCACAGTTAAGTTTGATCCACCCTTCTCTAGGTCTTTTCCATCCAATGAAAATAGTGTCATAATGGCGAATATTCAGAGGATGGTGTATGCACTTGTTGATGTCTTCAACTATCTTGATAATCACGTAACTTGGGTCATTCGGACGTTGGAAGTCATCTTCAAAAATTGTTTTGTTTCTCCACTTCCACATGTGCCAACACGCCACCATAAAAATTGTTCTTCACTTCCTATTTTGGATACCATGTGGTTTATGATTGATGTTCTTGAAGATCCATTCACTGCAATTAGAAATAGAAAAAAAGTTAGTAATTTGATTTGAAGGGACAAGCCTTATCCAAGTTTGGATTGCGGTAGGGCAATCTCTCAAAACATGAATAGTGGTTTCATTGACTCCGTCACATCTGGAGCATGTGGGAGAAGCTCCAACACCCCATTTGCTCCTACGAAAATTAGTGAGCAGCCGCTCGTGAGCTGCCATCCACATAAATGTTTGAATTCTATGCGGGCCTTTCCAGCTCCACAAGGTCTTCCAATCTCCCACGATAGGCTGAGTTCTAGTGTTATGATTATCATAGGCACTTTTAACTGTGAAGTTTCTAGTGTTGGTTCCTCCCCATCCAATCGTGTCTTGCCCGTCTATATCCATAGGAGCAGGGATAGCAAGAACCTGAAAACAAAAGTTAGAAGGTAAGTTAGAAGTTAGAAAATCAAAATCCCACTCTCCTGCAGGGGTAAGCACATCCCTTACAGAAAGAGTCGTGTCGATAGTATTTTGATTAGTAACAGAGAGAAAAGAAGTTCCACTTGGGGTCCATTTGTCCAGCCAGAAATTAATATTGTTTCCATCGTCCAACTGCCACACAATATTTTGTTGGAATTTTCCCCAAATACCTGTTAAAGCTTTCCATAAATGAGAGTCATAGGGTTGAGAGCTTATGGTTACCCTAAGATCATTATTCCTTCCGTACTTACTATAAAGAACCTTACACCAAAGGTCGTTTGGTTTGGTGATCAGATTCCAAAGCATCTTCATAAGAAAAGCATCATTCATATGTTGAGGTCTCTTAATGCCCAATCCCCCCTCATTCTTTGGAAGGCAACAAATGTCCCATCCAACTAGATGAGGTCTGCGAGACTGGTCAGTATCTCCCCATAAAAAGCTCTTTTGAATTTTTTCCATTTCATTGCAAAGGGTTTTAGGGAGCTTAGCATACTGCATATGATAGTATGGTATAGAGCTCAAAACTGATTTAGATAAAGTAAGTCTGCCCGCAAAGCTCAAACACTGTTGCTTTCACCCACTCAACCTGTTTTGAATTTTATCAATGATGTTGTTAAACTTTCCCCTAGTAGCTCTGCCTGAACTAATATTTGCCCCCAGATACCTGTCAATATTGTTGATTTGTTTATACCCTGTGTGATGAATAATGTCATCCCTGGCCTGTTGATCAACATTTTTAGAGAAGTAAATTTCTGTTTTTTGACTATTGATTTTTTGTCCAGAAGCTTGACAAAAAAGATCAAGACAATGCATAATAAGATTAGCTTGCTCAATAGAAGCCTCTGCAAACAAAAGAAGATCATCAGCAAAAAGAAGATGAGATATTTGAGGGCCATACCTACCTGCAAGCATTGGTTTCCAATACTGAGCATCTACCTGGTCTGCGATAATATGAGACAATCGCTCCATACAAATGACGAAAAGATAAGGAGACAGAGGGTCTCCTTGTCTAATGCCTCTCGAAGGAGTAAACATATCTGTTTTCTCACCATTCCATAAAATTTTAAAAGATGGAGAAGAAATACAATGCTGAATAATGTTAATGAGGTTAGGCGGAAACTTACATTCATAAAGACAATTTTCCACAAATTTCCAATTAAGACGATCATAAGTCTTCTCAAGATCAATTTTAATGGACAAAAACATCTTATTACCTTTCATCCTAGCCATAGAATGCACCATTTCTTGTGCCACTATGATATTATGATGTATAGTACGCTGTTAAAAACCAGAAGTTTCTATCTTCGGTGGATCTTTTCTTTTTTTTTTTCAGTGGATCTTTTTTTTTTCCAGTAGATCTTACCTTAGACTTAGAATTGTGCCAAGGTTTGAGAACAAAAGGGGATAAGATCCTTATCTGAATACCGTCGTTAAACCAGTTTTTTGGCAATTCGTTCTGGGATACCGGAACGCCCTGATAGGTGCATTTAATATGCACTTCTTTTTTCAAATCCCTAAAATCTTCTGACCATTCTGGATTTTGAAATAATAGGATACAAATGATATTTTTCGTTATTATCAATGAAGGTAATACAATATATTTTCTAAGAATTGATTGCGTTAGTAATACAAAACTTCTAATTATTAGACCATATAGAATGCTTTCCCAGGATTCTTCTATTTCTCTAAGTCTCATTTCAGCGTCGAATTTGTCTTCCGCTTCTTCTTCTTGTATCCTTATCCTTTGCCGCAAATCTAAAATTTCTGTATCAGTCCTAGGTTTCCCGAAATTTCCAATTAAGACGATCATAAGCCTTCTCAAGATCAATTTTAATGGACATAAACATCTTATTACCTTTCATCCTAACCGTAGAATGCACCATTTCTTGTGCCACTATGATATTATGATGTATAGTACGCCCTGGGATGAAACTAGATTGATATGGAGATATGATCATATCCAACATAGGCTTAATTCTATTCACAATAGCCTTAGTTATAATTTTGTAAACAACATTACACAAAGCTATAGGACGAAATTGAGAAACAAACTCAGGCCTATCAACTTTAGGAATTAACACAAGTAAAGTATTATTAATCGAAGAGATAAGAGAAGGATTAAGCCAAACCTGGTTAACATATTGAAAAATAGAGTCAGCCACAGTGTCCGAATTTTGTTGAAAAAAAAGAGCAGGGTAACCATCCTCACCAGGTGATTTTAGAGGCCCCATGTCAAAAAGGGCTTTCTTGCATTCATCAAACTGGATAATAGCATTTAAAACATTTTGGTGACATTCCATGTTATTTGGATAAGTAGTCCAAGAAACAATCGGATCACGAACTTCTTTATCCTCCTGAAAAAGATTGATATAGAAATTTCGGACTAAGTTTCTACGGCTTTCTGGTTCATCCACCCATGTTCTATCCTCTTTGCGCAAAGAAATAATTTTGCTGCGTCTCCTTCTGACAATGGTTTTGGAGTGATAATACTTAGTATTGCAGTCTCCATCAGTAATCCATTGACTCCTAGATTTTTGAAACCAGAGGCACTCTTCCTTTTAATTAAATATAAAATGGAACATGCACCGACGGTGTAAAATCTAATATCAACTATGTATTATGCCAAATCATCACACTACACCCCACTTTCATGGTATGACGTGGAGGAATTGTTAATTCATATTGGATGTTCGTGTAAAAATATTTTACACTGACGTAACATATCTATTAAACTTTTAATTAAATTACATTGTCAATGCATGAACAATTTTTAGTAAAAAAAGGAAGAAAAAAAAAAAGAAAATAACCAAAAGTCAACACATAGTGGATTATAATATTATATATAATAATATACTCCCTATAAGTTTTTATAAAAAAGCTATAATATATAAGCTTTAGTTTTTTTTCAAAAGAAAAAACCAGGATATTTATGTTATTATAGAAAACTAGTTTTGAGACCCGTGCATTCGCACGGGTCTATTAACTTTTATTTATAAAATATTGTTAAAATATAAGTGTCGTCATTGTGTTATTTTTTATAAAATTTATTAAATTAATAATTTTTTGATTAAAGGTAATTGTCCTATGTATTATTAATTTTTTTTTATTAAAGCAATTGTCCCGTGTATGAATTTTTTATTCAATTCCTTTGATGTATTAGTGATACATATTTTGTCTTGTGCTTTTTTTTATATTTATTATTGATGAGAATTTATTCTTCTATTGTTTAAAAAAACTTATTTGTAAAAGCTCATGTCCATTGATTTTAATTTTTTTTTTATATTTAAGATTGATATTAATATATTATACTAAAGTATCAAATTTATTTTGAATAAAATATTTAGAAATATGTTAGAAAATATTTTTAAAAAGTTTTTTTGACAAAAAAAATATTTTTTAAATATAAGTGACATCATTGTGTTCTTTCATGTAAAATTTATTGAATTAATATTTTTTTTATTAAAGCAATTGTCCCGTGCATGATTTTTGTGTAATAAATTATAATTAATATTAATAAATATTTATTATTCAATTCCTTTTTTTATTAAAGCAATTGTCTCGTGTATAATTAATTTTTTTTTATTAAAGCAATTGTCTCGTGTTAATTCGTAAGTTTTTTCTTTATGCATGTTAATTCATAAGTTTTCACTTACAAAAATTATATCTTTATAACTTGTTTTCATAAACTACTTTATAAAACTTATAATAAGTCAATCCAAAGAGACTCACTATATTTTTGTTTCTATTTTAATGTTCTTTTCTTTTTAAGTTACTATTTTTTCATTCAAAAAAAGGTTAGTACTATTTTTTATGCGTATCTTTTATATTTATTTTTGTTCCTATTTTTAAGCGTAAATTTTTTTATTTAATTTTTTTTTGTTAAATATATTGGATTAATATATTTTTTTAGAGGTATTTTCAGATGCTATTTTTAAGGGAATATTTTTCTTTTATGCTTATCTTTTTTTTATTCTTCGTATTTTTGTTTTGTATCTTTTTTTTTAGTTTAGTGTTAAAATTACATTTAAGGGCATAAACTCTGAAATATTATTAAACTTGATTGGACAAATTTGATATTTTAGTTGTAGTTTCTTTTAATATATTGTAAGTAGATATATACAGAGATAATGTACTACATATTATATATTTAGTTAATAGTATTCGGAAACAAACTTTAATATATACGGTGGCCGCCGATGGTGGCATGTAGTGGTAGCTCGACAACTCACAACGGCAAGCGGTGACAGAAAGACAATTTCCCTAAGGCTTTGTTTGGATGAGAAAGGAAAATAAAAGGAAAGAAAGTAAGAGGAAAGAATGTTGGAGGAATGAAAGTGAATAGAAAGTGAATGAAAAGTGAGATGAAAATTTGGTTGTTTGTTTTAAGTGAAAGTGAATAGAAAGTGAGAGGAAAGAAAGATATGTAAATTTAAAATGACAATAATACCCTTAATAATAATAAAATGTGATATTGGCAAAAAAAATTAAAATATATTTTGATTAATATATTCAAATAAACATTTATGCAAGTGTAAGACACGTATAAAATATTAATAAACTAAAAAAATATTTTTATCACGTTTTTTTTAAACAAAATAGTGACTTGAGATTTAAAAAAATCATAATTAGTTGAACAATTTAATAAAAAAAGGCTTAAATGCACTTTTGGTCCCCTATTTTGATATTTTTGAACTTTTGGTCCCCCTATTTTCAAAAGGAAAATGCTGGATCTTACGAATCCAACTTCAACGAAAGAGAAGAAATACACAATGTTTGACTTGATATTACCATTTTGTCCAAGTTTTATTTCCTATTTTACCAAACTACCCATGTATGGTTAGTTTTCTATACTGTCGTCCAATTTCGTGTTATAGTCTTCCGTACTATATAGCATAGCTGATAAAAATCAACATTTTGGTCCCCTTATTATCAAAGTCAACATTTTTTTTGGTCCCCCTCCTATTTTAATGAGGTGGCACTTAGGTGGCATTAATGAATTGGGAAACTTGTTTTCCATTTCATTATCTATTACTATATATAAAGAGGATACAAATTTTTGGGATGACTTTTTCATTATACCTATTTTACCCTTAAAAAAACTACAAAAAAAAAACTAAATATTTGTATATGTTGAAAAATAACTTCCACATAAAAATAGATTTTCAGTTTTTTTTAGTAAATAATTTTTTGTTTCTCTTAATAACTAAGCACAACTTCCACAAAAAAGTATGTTCTCAGCTTTTTTATAGTAAAAAAAAATATATTTTTTTCTTCTTAATAACTACCTACAACAAAAAAGGATGTTAAGTAGTTATCAATTAACTAAGTCCAATAGAAAAGGAGATTAAATAGTTATTTTATATTTGCGCAATAGAGAATTTCGATCACAACAAATAAAAAAATAGAATATATATCACACAAACGGGTACGGAAGGCGGCTAGTTATTTATAATTAATATTATTATTTATGTTCTTTATAAATTAAAATATTAAAAATAAATTAAAAAATACTTCTTTCTTCTTCTTCTTCTTCTTAATCATCAACATTCAACAACACCAGATTCATTGTCACCACTCACCATTAAATCTCCTTCAGAAAAAATAATCACCATCATCATCATCAAATCTAAAAACAAATTCTAAAATCTAAGAACACAATTTCCACATCCCAAATCTAAAAACACCTTGAAACCCAAATCATCCACCATGGCTTCTTAAACAATAACTCCATCAAACCATTACCGACGACAACTTTTCTTCTTGTCCCTTCGGTGATACAAATCGTGACCTCCGAATCTATTTAGTTCTCGCCGTCAGAGCAAGCGACTCAGATTTCGAGGTCGTTGATGAATCCAAATCTATGGTGACTATATTTCTGGGTCATACAAATGGTGGAGATTTCAAATCTGAGATGCCTTAAATCTCGAATTTGGGGGTTTTTTTTCTTCTTCTCGAGGTTTGAGTGTTTATAGATTTGGATTTTGGATTTCAAGGGTATTGACGATGATGATGAATCTGGTGTGTGTGTGTGTGTGTGAGATGAATGTGTTTGAGTTTTTTGAGTTGTGGTTGGATGTATAACTTTTATGGGTGTGTTTGTGGTGATGATGATTATGGATTAAAATTTGTAATTTTGTCAATTTTAATGCCAGATTTTATTTTTCTTTTTTGTGTGTATAAATTGATTATATTTTGATATACATTGTATGCGTTTCTCTATTTCAAAAATGATGGATGCTGATTTTTTATTCTATTTTGATTAGTTTTTGGTATTATTGATATTTATTTAATTATTATTTAGATTTATTATAATTAACATAAATGAAATGAAAATTATAAAATGACATGGAAAAGAACTTGGCCAACACATAGGTGCCAACTCAATGTCATGTTAATGAGTAGGATGCCACCTCGTTAAAATAGGAGGGGGATCAAAAAAAATGTTGACTTTGATAATAGGGGGACCAAAAAGTTGATTTTGAAAATAGGGGAATCAAAAGTTCAAAAATATCAAAATAGGGAGACCAAAAGGGCATTTAAGCCTAAAAAAAAATAATCAGGGGTTGTTGTAATTTTTTACCCTTTTATAGAATATTCTGCAATCTTTATCTCCTTCCTCTTTCTTTCCTTCTAGTTTCCCTTAAACCAAACAATGTGTAAGTTGATCTAGGGCCCTCTGACGTTGACTAACGTGGTTTAGTAATTGTCTAATATTGACTTTCACCTTAGTCAATTTTTTTTTCTTTCAATTTTTAATATGTTATGTTAAATTATAAACAAAATCTGTTTATTAAACATATTAAATTGTATATTACGTATTTGTTACTAATTTAAAAATCAGTTTTCTTAAATAAAAAAATTATTTTATTTAGATTTTAATATATTATTGTTAAATTTATAATGATTGTAAACCTTCCATACATTTGATCTACATATTCATCTTCCTTTATTTCAAATAGTTCAAACTTTCTTACACCTATATCAATTTCTTGTTTTTTTACCATGATTGGTTCCTTCATGGTGAGTTTGTAGAGTATTCTACATTTTCTTTGCAGTTTTACACTCCATGATCATGTGATATGACCTTCACGGAAAATAGTTGATCATATTCAATCTATCTAATCCTAATAAAAAGTTAAGTCTAGTGCCTAAATTACGGATCTGAATCCACTACAGTAAATAAATCACACAGCTTCACGCATTAATCAATCTCAACCCTTGATTTATGATCAATCAATCCATATTTTTAAACACAATTTTTTAATGTAAAATAATCTCAACTGGGGATCTGTAATCAGATGGCCAAAATTCATTACAGTTGGGTGTTGTAACCTCGGTAAATCCACTTCCCAAAATTACCTCTTTGACTAAAAACATTTGGCATCAAAGATATAAAGTTAAATTAAACAATCACTGGATGGATGGCTTGATCATCCATTCAACAATCATAAGGTGGAGACCATACTCTATTGTGGTAGCCTCATCCGTCCAAGATCCAAGTCGCGGTAACTATCACCTTACTAATAGGCTAATCAAATAGGAGGTATCACAATTAACTTTTGAAAATCCATAGGAGGTTTCCATGAAATCTCATTTTACCACCCTACTTAACTCTGCCCATTTTTTTACACGCCTATGATTTTACCAAAATACCATTGTCCCCTATACGCTATTTAAATAGCAAATACACTTAAAAATACCCAACCATTATAACATCCGCTACTTAAGTAGTGGATGATATTTTCCAAAATTTCTCATTTTTATAACATTCTCTGCATAAGTAATGAAGAAGAAAACGGGAATAAAGCACGCGAGTAACTAGTAGAGTCACAAAAGTAATTTTCCGTTTTCATATTCTTCCGTTGACATTTTCAATTCCAATTTGGGAGTTGGGGTTAGTGTGAATTTGTTGGCACTCCTTCAAAATAGCAGTATACTTGTTGATGGGGTCCCTGGCAAAGCATGTCAACTCCATCAAAGTAGCTTTTATTTTGTGCAAGCCACATTCCATGCGGTTGATACCCACCAAATCTGCGGAGCTTCTATTACCATGAAGAATAAAGACGTATTTTTTTGCCGTCTTATAACTTTCTCACGCGTCCTAATAGTTTTCTATTTTATCTTTTATGTACAAGTTGTAGGGAGTGGTTATGGTACATAAGTTTTTTTCTTATGTACCGTGCATAAATAATGAAAATTACTTAATGCATCCACCAGATTGCTTAACACACCTCCCAGATTACTTAGCGCACCCCCCAGATTTCTAACGCACCCCCCAAATTTCTAATGCACCCCCTAAAAATCTGGGGGGTGCGCTAAGTAATTTGGGGGTACACTAGAAATTTGGGGGGTGCGCTAAACAATTTTGAGTATTTATGCAAGGTGCATAAACATGGCTTATGCACCATAACTTATGCCCAAGTTGCAGACGTATACAAAACGATACTTTTTTCCCAAATTTCTCATTTTTAGCAAAAATAGAGTATTTTGATAATTTTATAAGACCCGCAAAAAAGTTGGGAAGATGGCAAACAAAATCTCAAGAATAAACTACAAAATCCAACTGCCACGAAATTGAAAAAAAAATCTCGGAAGGATAAACTAGGAAATCCAACTGCTATGAAATTGATAGTTAATTTCATTTCTTCACTTCTTCAAAATAAAAATAAAAATAAAAATTTCACAGTTCTTTCTAAATTAGGGATTAGCTAGATACATGTTATCTAAATTGTTGTCAATTTTAATTTCAATATTCACAGTGCATTGAAAAAAAATTATTTTGACGTTTTTTAAAAATATCTAGCTTTTTTATTTTGACGTTTTTTTCATTAGTTGTTTTAGAAGAATAGTAATGTTACATAATAAAAAATTAATACTAGATACGACGTTTAAAGCAATTTATATACCTATAACCTCAAACAAAATAAACAAACTGCATCAATACCGTGTGGGAGAAAGTTATGAAGGTGAGATAGAAAGTAATGAAATATCAGGATATAAATTCAGGTTCCAAGCAACTTATTCAGGTCTAGATAGAAAAGTAATCTCCACCGTGCACATCTGTAACCTGTATAATTCGTCTTAAGTTCTAAACAACCACACATTTGAGTTCAAACAAACATGAAAACTAAAAATATCAATGTCATTCCGGACATGAAAATGACGGGATATAGCAAGGGCCATCAAGCAAGCATTCTTTAATGTGGTCCTAGGACAAGCTCAGCTACCAGAAAGTCATTTTCCTCTTCCCTCAGTGGCAGCGGGTAGCTATCATCAGACACATTCAATATATATCACCCATAAACTAATAAATAAAAAGCTCCTAAAACTGGTAGGAAGCTGACCCCAGATTTTAAAATGCAGCTGAGGGGCAGTCGGAAAACAAAAAAAGGCAAAGTTCTGCGGCGTATTCAAGCAAGCAAAACCACCCTCTAAAGCTAAAAACATACATATATATATCCCACAAATACACGGAAACACAACAGTAGTGTCACTAGGTCCACTGTCCACAACAAACAAAATAACATGTTTTTTTATCTTTCATTTTTTAGAGGGAGGGGGGTTGAATTTACCATTTAGTCCAGTTTTCTGTTTAGTAATAGGATTTTTCCTCCGATTCCTCAATAATGCTATCCTAAATGTCTCGTGAGATATTATTTCCCATTGTGCCACATGCAAAAACTGAGATAATTTTTAGATACCTGCCTTCCAGTTTCCTCCTCAACTCTTGAGCGCTCTCCAAAAAAAAAAAACCAAGTGCCGAAGCACATTTGCAGCTCTAATTTCTCAATGAAATAGAGTGATCCGAGCCATGAGGACCAACTTGACCAGTACTTTCGCTAGGGGAAAGATGCAATGGAGTACTCAAATCTCCAAATGCAGGTTTATGTTCTGAATTATCTGGTACAACAACTGGTCCTCCTGCACCCTCATAGGTAGTTGTCTCCAGAGCAATATTGTGCACTTGTTCTGCCAGTACGTCATGATTCAACACTCCATGAGTTTGAACGTTGGTAAACTGAACAGGGGGAGGCAAGATCCATTTCTCCCAATCATTTTGCCTCCTTATTCTGTCTCCCTATAATATAAATAAAATCAAAACAAAAGGTTCAACAAATTGATAGAACAGGGAAAATTTGAATAGTCTAGTAAATTATTTATACTAGTTATTCCGATACAACAATATCTCCATTCAAATTATAAATACAAATCTCCAATGCAAGAATCAAAAAGAAAAATTGGTAGAAGAATGAAAATGAGAAAGAAAGAAATTCAAAAGCGAAGGAAATAAATCCAAAACAACAGTTTCTATAAATTGATAGAACAAGGAAAATGAGAATTATCATATTTATTCGATATTCCAACTGAAATTGTGTATCTGTTTAAGTTATAAACTAAAATTTCTGATGCAAGATTCAGAAAAATACCTGCACTTCAACAGCAGATGAAGTTTGCATTACATCTATTATAAGCTGGATATTTTCAGTCAAATCCTTGACCTGCAGACGGAAATATTTTCATTAATTAAAATATAATGGTACAACTCACATCCAAATAGAAGAATTTTAAAGACAGTTTAGATGTGTTTGGAAAACAGCACAGTACAAAATTTAAATGATATATGATGAGGTCAACCACAAAATAGTCAACACTATAAGTTCGAACAAACATGAAAACTGAAACAGGTATTACAAACATAGTCACACACATGTATATATCCAACCCCATCTCTCCAGCTACGGCCATAACTATGATGGTTAATAATTTAGTAGACAAACTTCTGTATACACCAGAACATACAATTTTGCAGGTATGCTTTAAAGGCAATTACATACAACAAAAAATACAATGATCAACATCAATAACAAAATATAGAGATCTTCATGGTCTACACTTGATCTATAACCATAATATCACAAGCACAGCAATGATTGTATCCATTATATATTCATATGAGCTAATTTAGCTGTTATGAGATGATAGTAGTACCAATAATAATAATGACAGTAGTAATACTTAATATGCTAAAAAGAAAATAATTACAAAACCGAGAGAACAAATAATTAAAGAGAAAATTAAAAGGATCAAACTTCAAATCTTTTCAATAGCTTTTTATTCTTCTTCTGATATGATTCATTGTGCACAAACATTCCTGTATGGTTATATTTAACTATCATATCCATGCTTTTCCAGTGAAGGAATCCTGAGAAAAGGCACCTATTCAAACAATATCCATTACAACATATAATGACCAGTAGGCAATGTTTCGGGTTTTCATCTTACTGATGTTCAAACAAAATATGGATTGCAGAAAAAATATCATTTTAAGTGAAATAGCTTTTTATTCTTCTTCTGATATGATTCATTGTGCACAAACATTCCTGTATGGTTATATTTAACTATCATATCCATGCTTTTCCAGTGAAGGAATCCTGAGAAAAGGCACCTATTCAAACAATATCCATTACAACATATAATGACCAGTAGGCAATGTTTCGGGTTTTCATCTTACTGATGTTCAAACAAAATATGGATTGCAGAAAAAATATCATTTTAAGTGAAATAGTTGTGAAAATTTTGAAAAAGAAAATACAGGACCTAGCCTTGCCTTTTAAAAATTTCCAGAAAAAATTCTATAAACTTTCCTCAAGACACTAAAAGCAACTATTTTGTTCTCCTAGTTTAATTTAGTGATACGCAGCATAACTAATCACAAATAGAGCCTAGACTCCTTAAAGAGAACTGCATATAGGCCCCGTTTAGATTAGCTTATTTTTGAGCCTATGTAAAACAACTTTACGTATTATTATAAGTTTGTCAAGGTAGTTTATGAAAAAATAGCTTATAAAAATACAGTTTTCATTAGTGAAAACTTATAAATTAACATAAAACCTTATTTATTTGCATAAGTTATTTTGTATAAGCTCAAAAATATACTAATCCAAACGGGCCCATATTATAGAAAGCAAAGATATGACAACAGAAAAAGTAAAGACATTTACCAAAAAAAAGAAAAATGTAAAGATGATAACATCAATCCACCAAAATTTGGAAAAATACTAGCTTAATTCCTCAGACAATTTAAAATAGTATAGGGAAGGATGCTAGCTTTGGCAATGTGACAGGAACTCTGCAGCCATGAGGAGACAGGATGAGGATTGTCTGACTTTAACGTGCCAAAGGCATGGTAACTTAGATCTTCATGAACCATCAGATCAATCATATGTCACAATAGTGACACATGTTTCTTAATTTTTGCTCAAAACATTGAAAAAGCACGCTGAGAAGCATTTCCTTCTGGTACCTTTAACCAGATGGCGTTGTCCAAGCAAGCCGTCGCATGACCACTGTCATCAACTCCGATAACGGCTTCTGCCCCGTAGCCAGCTTCTCACAACTGTTACCTCTGTGTATGTGCTGCACATTCTATCTTGACGCACATAAAGCATTAGAATTCCACGTAAAATTCAGACTCCATTCAAACCTTCTTTCTTGAGCAACTCTGTTAATGCATCAATAGTAGGAACTAAAAGATAAACTGCAACAAGCCAACAATCAAGACAAATCCGATCTGAGATGGAAAAAGGTTCGTCGGGGGCGACATGGAAGCGTGGGTCGCAGATCCCGTTTTAATTTTTGGTTGGGTTGACGGCAGCAACAACGGGTGGAGGTTCAACAGTGGATGGCAGATTGACGGTAGGCAGACGGTGGACGGCGATCAACATTACAGTTGACGTGAAGAACAACGATGGAAGTTAGAGGGATTTGTACTATTATGCGGTTTTTTTAGAAATAAATAAAAAAGTTTGACGTGTGGCAATTGATCAAACGGCTGATATTCATTGAAAGGTATACCTTTCCCGCCATAAAGGCATAGAATCCGGTTCCTGGGGAGACAACACATGCTAACACCATTGTCATGCTGGATTGCCATAAAACAAGCAAAACAAATTATAACATACAATATTTATCAATATAAAAACACTGCATATGCAAGCAATCAATCATGACCCAATCCTTTCCAAAAAGCACCAAAATTAGTAAATATGTGGCTTTCATTAAAAGGCTGAAAATGCTCACATAAAATTAATCCTTCTACTTCAGCAGTAGTAAAACTATTAATGTAAAACTAAAAAGCGGATACTAATGTGCGCGTGTTAAGAGTCAGCTATAAAAAGCAAAAGTATAACACATTCTCACTTTTCTCTCTCATATATACCAAACTACTCACTTTTTTGAAGCCTGCAATTAGTGTTATTGGAACCCAGCC
This sequence comes from Trifolium repens, assembly GCA_030408175.1. Classification (NCBI taxonomy): domain Eukaryota; kingdom Viridiplantae; phylum Streptophyta; class Magnoliopsida; order Fabales; family Fabaceae; genus Trifolium; species Trifolium repens. The sequence continues at coordinate 10,500,091 of CP125845.1, forward strand.
CTGGTCATCCATGTTCTGCCGCAAGAATATATCTTTAACTAAATTTTCATTACTGCAATAGAAAAGTTGTGTTATTGTTAACAGTCACTTTCTAAACCGATAAAAAGGCGTTACTAAAATTGACGGACCAAAGTAGAAGCAGTACCTAAAATAGTAGTCAATCTGGCTGAGTATCTTAATGTGCAACTGAGGGTCTGGCCCTGCATAATAAAGAGCATGATGTGGCATTGGAGGCACAAAGGGTGGAGGTGGAGGTGCGACAAATACCACTGGAGGTGCTAGTTCTGAAAATGAACACAGTCATCAGAGAATATCCATATCCTGAAAGAAATCTTCTTGACATTAATACAACATACCATGGAATCCCATGTGGCCACCATAAGGCCGCAATGATGGTGGATGAATAAATTGTGGAGAATTAGGAGGCATAGACGGCCTTATAATTCTTGGAGAAACTCTTGGCGGCACATGCATATCTCTGCCATTGAAATTGCGACGATTGTTCCAGTCTTGATCACGCCTGTTCCCATAGTTATGATGGTTAGAACCATCTCCACGCTGATGTGGACCACCATTACGATTTCTAAATGAATTACGCTGATGTGGATGATCACTTGACACAAACCCACTTCTCTGTGTATGGTCTTTGGAAGAAGAGTTGTGAGATCCTGTTGCAGCTATTGAAACTTGGGGTGCAGACTGTTGTGTGTGGCCCCCATTAGAAGATACATTTGAACTGTTGTGTTTGATTGGTTTCTGGCGAGTTGGTGCCATATTGTTTACATTTACATGTACATTATCTCCTCCGACTTGTCTTTGTGAAGAGGAAGGAGGTGTGCTTTCCATACCCTATAATTGGCACTTAAAACAATAGCAATATTGTTGTGCATATAAACAAAAACTAAAAAACAAATAGCTTATATAAATATGCCAACAAAGTGAAAAATGACAGCATTTCACAATGCATCTGTTTTCCGTGACACAGCAATTCGATCTAACATTTTTCCCAGATCACATACTTCAGAAGCTGTGTGTATTTTCCATAACTTCAGACCAAAAATGTACTTGCATTTTCCAAACCGTTTACAAAATTGTGCAGTGAAAAGAATAAGAAAATTGAACTTGACAGTGAAGTACATAACATAAAGGCGTATCCATCTTCCTAACCTACTGAAATATACTTCAAACTTCATTTTGCATGATATCATCAGTGAAATTAATTTCAACCATTGAGAACATATAAAAAATCAATTCAACAACGCTACAAAAATAATTATCTCTAACAAATCAGCACTATTGAAATTGCAGGTATTGTAAATTGCAACAACTGAAATACTGTATTATAGTGAATCGCAACAGAAACAAACCTGCGATTGAGGAACCGAAGATCCATCTAACAAACCCTTAGATGACTCCGATTTCGAAGCACCTCTAGCAGACTCAGACAGCGCTGGCCAATACTGTGCATCTATAACCGGCCGAACCTCCGAAACTACGTCATTGGATGAAGGCTTATTCCAAACAAGTTTCTTACCGGTAGAACCAGTAGCGTCATTGCGGTCACCTCCGTTATCCGAAATCTCAGAAACCGAGCTAGAATCATCAACCGGTAAATTTTGAGACGGAAAAATCTCCTCCGATGAAGAAACAGTGACAACGGACTCCGATTCGCCGCGAACTACTTGATTCCACGGCGAAGAGACAGGAACACGACGCGATTGGATGTTATCGGAGGAATGGTTACCGATCATAGCCATCGAGAACAGCGAATCTTTAGGGCTAGGAACTGTAAGAAGATGAAATGATCAACGTTATCAACGAAGGTTTGATTTGATTCGATTAGAGTGATTTGTGAGATTTAGATGAAAGTGTGAAATGAAATGTGGTAAATTAGGGTTCCAAAAATTGTGCGATCGAATCGCAGAGAATATAATGAGAAGAAGAAGAAGAAGAGAAGAAAAGTTTGTTTTATTTGTGTTGGGAGAGAAGAATGCGTTAGAAAGAAAGATAGAAGAAACGTTTTGGATGCGAGGTTTTTTCTTACCGTGAAGGGGATGAGTTTACTGAAACACCCTCTGGTTTTGCTACGTTGGAGTCTTGGTTGTGACGTGTGAGTGTTACGGGAATTTATATTTAACGCGAAAAAAATGTGTTGCATTACACTTAGGAAAGGATTTTGACTCATACACTCTTCAGAAAAATTAGTGTCTGTTTCTTTTGCTGAATAATAACAACAGTTCTTAATGGCTCCTCTAAATAAATAAAAAATAAAAATATTTAAATACATTTTTGTCTTTTATTTTCAATAAAATAAAATAGTGGTCTTTCATTTTAAAAATTAATCTTTTCTTTAGTCCATTAATTTAATTTTTTTTCTTTCTAAATTTTGATATTTTATCTTTCTTTCTTTTATATCATTTTTATGATATGATCTATTCATTTGTGACGTGATAGTGTTTATAACATTACGACGGATATTCATATCATAAAAAACATGTACAGTAAATATTGTCATTTCATCGCATAGTCAAAAATTGACACAAAAATAAGATAGGGACCAAAATTTTGAAAGAAAAAAAAGTTTAGGAGAAAAAAAGATTTTTTAAAATATGGACACAAGAAAATGAATGTATTTGGTTTAAAATCTAAATTAAATAGATCAAATTTTTCAAATCATATTTTTCTTAAAAAAATGAATTTTTCTGGTTATATTTTTATTTTGGAGGACGTGTAGTATAATTTTAAAAATCAAAATTTTGTTTAGATTTTTTTTAACATGAGAAAAATAAGGAAAAGAAAAAATTATGCTCACTGAAGAAAAATTATACGCAATGACTAGAACATATGAAGTACAGACTCTGACACGTACACCACGACACGACATGGACACTCCGACACCAATAGTATCAAAAACTCAAGACACCGGCACCGCTACATATATAATAAAATTAGAATTTTATTTATTGATATATTATTAAAATAATTAAAAATATTCTAATCAAAATTAATGCTTGTAATTCTTCATTGATAACATTGTTTCAATACGTATTTAACTTTTTTAGACGTGTCCGAGATTAAACAAAAATATGTATAAGGAATGTTGGACCAAATACAAATTCATTTTGAAACACTTGTTTGAATATATCGTCTGACATCTGTTGTATGAGTGTCATATAAGTGTAAAACATTGATTTAGAAAACATTGAAGCAAAGAAAAAAAAATACTTTTTTAGTGAAACTTATTTAATTTTTCCGACATTTATCATACAAGTATCATATAAATGTCGGACACTCACGTGTTTTGGACAGCACAACATGCCAGTGATGCCACTTTCTAAAGGTATCCATACCTCGTAGACCACATAGATGAGTAGTCGGTAATCCATGATCTTCAAACTATTAAGATAAGAATAATCTAACTTAGCAATCTTCAAGCTATTAAGAGAAGCAAAATCCAACTTAGCAATAGAGTTGGCACGCTACATTCGTATTCATAGGGTATGAATGACGCCACTCGACATTTAAGTCATCATAGCTTAGTAAAAACTAATTAAGTCGATTTGTAGCATAAGCATGCATTATGCATAACTAGTATCCAGACCACCCGTGCCAAGCACGGGTAAAAATGCGTCTGTAGATTTATTAATTTATAAATAATATATTTTTATAAATTTTACTTTAAATTTAAAATTTAAAATTGTAATTGCTAATGGAAGATAATTAATAACAACTACGTAAATATTTATATATTTAATAATTAAAATAGCAATCTGTGAAAAAAACTAATTGTAAATTTTATGTATATAGATTTTCTTAGGGAAGATTTCTATAGTTCATAATTTTTTTTTATCAAATTAAAGATGTATCGTAGTTGTTGTTTCTATTATTCTCAACTAAAAGAATTATAACGTTGATAGAAAAAAAATTATGGGATATATGGAAAAGACTTTTAGGTTTCATATAAAGGCTTTGAGGTGGATATAAATAACAAAAAAAAATGCATGTGTATCAATATATGAGTTGAAATATAGACTACAATATAAATAACAAATTAAAAAAATCGATTCCCGTATTAATATTTATGGTTAAATATATTTTTTGTCCCTACATTTTATAGACTTCTAAAAATAGTCCCTACATTTTTTTATTATATTTTTAGTCCTCCACGTTTTTCCGTTTCCAATACAGTGGTCTCTAATGTGAAATTTTAGTTAATTGGACAGATGAAATAAGCAACATATGCCACACAGACTTATTTAATGAAGTTGGCGCACAAAGAGTGAGCATTAAATGAGTCCTTGTGACATCTATGTGTCATTTTCCGTCTGTCCAGTCAACCAAAATTTTACATTAGGGATCAATAAATGTTGGAAACAACAAAAACATGAGGACTATAAATATAATATAAAAAAATATAGGGACCATTTTTAGAAGTCCGTTCAAATGGACTTGCAACATATTTAACCGTAATATTTAAACAAAGATATAGGTTCCCATTGAAATTAAAAAAATAGTCTCTCTATTAATATATGACTAAAAATATAGATTCGTTAAAAATTATAAAGTAAATAGGTCTTCGTATTAATATATGAGTAAAACTATAGATTTAAGTATAAATTATAAAAATTAAAAAAAGAGTCATCCGTATTAATGCATAAGTAGAAATATATGTTCCGGTAAAAATTACAAAAAAAATGCTCCAGTATTGATGTATGAGTTGAAATATAAGCCGCGCAAAAATAAATAAAAAAAGCTTTCGTATAATATATGTGTAGAAATATAAACGACAGTATAAATTACAAAAATAAAAATAGATCTCGTATTAATATATATATGAAAAGAAATATAAGTTTTTGTAGTAACTAAAAAAAATACTTCTCGTATTAATATGAGTAAAAATATAGATTTCGTAAATATTAGAAGAAAAACAATTGGTCTTCATATTAATATATATTAATAGAAATATAACTTCTCGTAAAAATTACATAAAAAAAGTCTTTCTTATTAATATGTGAGTAAAAATATATGTACTCATAGACATTTTTAATAAAAAATTGGCATCTGTATTGATGTATGAGTAGAAATATAGATCTTGCAGAAAAAATAAATAAATAGGGTTTCGTATTACCATGAGTAGAAATATAAACTACAAAATAAATTACAAAAATAAAATAGATCCCGTATTAATGTATGAATAGAAATATAGGTTCTCATTTAAATAAAAAATAATCATCATATGATTAAAATATAGATTCCATAAAAACTATAAGAAAAAAAACAAAAAAAAAACATACGTATTAATATATGAGTACACAATACGCTCCAACATGAATTACAATAAAAAATAAGCATCCGTATATTATTATATAAATAGAAATATAAGTCACAAAATAACAAAAAAAATAGCTTCGTATTAATATGAGTAGAAATACAGATTCTTGTATAAATTTTAACAATGATTTTATGTGAGCGTCACGTGCATTGCGATTTTCAAATTTTAGTTCAATATTAGGGACAAAGAATTTGAATTAGAAGTGTGTGTGTATATATATATATATATATATATACATATGTTGTAAAAAAAATATATATATAATATTTTGAAGAATAGAAAAATATATATGTAATATTTTGAAGAATATAAATGAGATGAGACATATTTATAGACATATATATTAATATTCATTAAACAACTATTACGTACAACTTATTTTATTTTAATGACGGCTCTTGAACAAAAAAAGAAAAATGAAAGCATTAATTTTGATTACTTTAATCAAATATAAATTTTGCTTATCAATATTTTTTACGGGTATTTTACATATAAATAATAACATATATAGCTTAAATTCCATTACCAACACCATCCTTCCACCATAATCCTTTCTATCAATAATTGAAGTTAACTTTAGAATTTGATCTAATGATAATTGTAATATTGCGAAATAAAATTTCAATTGATAAAAAATAAAGAAAAATAAATGAGGAGTAGTATTTTTCTCGCGAGATCTTGAAATTGAATCTAAATTATAAAGATTAGCTGATAATTAAGAACCATCCCATAATTTTATTGCTAAAAAACATATTCTATATATTTTCTATTACTAAGAGACCAACTTTATAGTTGTAAGACCCAATATTTCATTGTATAGTTGGTTTAAGGAATATTAGGGTTTCGATGTGTTCGTGTGACGAAACATCGTGTAATTAGTAGCTTTTGCTGTAATTGAGCCTGTTTTGTGCTCGTGCACTGTAATTGTACAGACTTTTGTCTTGTGATCCTGTTGCTTGAATAAGAAGTTATTTGTGGTTTTAGAATAACGAGTTTTGGATTATTCTTGTTTTTGGAAAAACGAGTAGGATTTTACCCGCGGATGGAAAATCTTACTGCGTCTGTTTTAAGTGAGGTTTCGGATGGAAGTTTTATATATCTGCGCGAGTTAGGATATATTCTGAGATTAATTTTCTAAGGTATGGAAGAAAATTACAGTCGCGGAAAAAGATTCGGCGATAAGTTTTGGAAATGTTAAACGTTAGACGTTCTTTCCGTAGGTTTTATGTTTTTGTGATTTACGTTCGTCGCGACGCGCGAGAGCTGAGTGCGTGATTTGTTTTGGAAGATTTGATGATATCTTGTGATTTCTCATAAAGCAAATTGATCCAATGGCTAGGGTTTAAGCTTGGACTTTTGACTTTGATCCAAGGGTGGATTGGCTATCAAGAGGCTTGACATAGTAAGGAGGTTTGATGACTTTGGTCACTTAGAAACATCACATAATCATCTCATTCTTTCTCTCTTTCACGTGAAACTCCATTTCACTTTCCAACCTTCACAAAATTTTCCATTCTTCACCATTTCACTCCATTTCAAGCTTTGGGGCTTAGAGGAAAGTTGTAGAGGATCACCTTCTTAAGGTAACCACTCTTTTCCTTTCCTTTTTGTTGGTTCAAACTCTTAGGGTTATGAGTTTTAGATTATGTTCATGAGATGGAAAGGTTAGGAATTGATTCTTGTTCCATGAATGTTGTTCATGAGGGTTAATAAGCTTGTGTAGGCTTTGTTATGTTTGTTTTCCATGAGTTGGTGAAAAATCTCATGAGAAAAGTTAGGGTTTTGGTTTGGTTATGTATTGATCAATAACATGAGGTTAAGTTGTAAGGTTTTGAAAAGAAAAGTTGTCTTTGAACCTTTGGGCAAAAGGGAAATGCGTTGTATGGTTTTGTTTTAGAAAATCCGATGAAAAATATTTTGTGGTTTATGAAAATATTTCCTAAGTGTTTTGGGTAGTGTTTTGGGGTCAAAGTGGTTTAAAACTCTTGTGACATGTGGTGTCGCTTTTTACCTTGAAAACATGTTCGAAAACGATTGCCGGACGGTTAAGGCCCGTAATAAAACTTGTGCTTGGATTTGGTTTTGATTTTGGAAATGAAAATCAAATAACTTGCACTCGAAGCAACCAACAAGCTTTCGGAAAATGAATTGTTTGATTATGAAAATGGTTTGCTTTTGTGCCTTGAAAAGATGTTGGGAACTAATAGAATCAAACTAGGTTTGGGTGGAAAAAGGTGGTGTGAGTTGCTGTCTTTTGCTGTCATGACAGTTGAAACTCGCTGAGCGAGTGGTTACTCGCCAGGGCGAGTGTCACAGGTCCTGACAACACGCCAGGGCGAGCTCCAGAGCGAGTAAGACCAGTCCTCACTGCCTTCACTCGCTGCCAACTCGCCAGGGCGAGCTCTGAGAGTTGAAATTTTGGATTCTGATTTCTAAACTTGGTTTTTAACTTTCTAATCCCTTTTTATTAATTTATGGAAGTGGTTGGGATTGGAAACGAGTTTTTCGGGTACTCGGAAAGTACGTAGCTTATAACGCAAGAAAACGGCCATTTTGCATTTCAAATTATTTAAGACTTTGGCCTATTGTTTTGGGTCCTAAAAATAGTACAAATAACTCATGGGGGTTGATCAATACGGTAGTTTTTGTATGGTATCCGAAAGAGCGGATTTTTCCTTAGGAACCTTTAGGTTTTTGGGGTTTTTGGTTAAGTTTCAATACTATTGGTTGGAGAACAATGTATTGATGGTACACTGCTTGTTTTAGGAAGCGCGTTGTGTTGTTTGGACGAGTTTTAATAAACGGAAGCTTGCCGAGGTAAGGGCTCCACTTTATTTCTGTCTTTAAATGGGTACGACATGCTTTGTTTTGCTGTGTATGCAATTGCTGTGTGCTTTGGCATGTTTGTATTTATGTATTCTCGTTGATGAGAACGTGGTTATAAATGCGTGTGCAATTTACATATGATTGAGAAAATGTATGTATGTTGTGAAGCTTTGTACATAGGCTTTAGGCTATGTGATTGTTTGCATGAGCATATATGAATGCGTGCGTCAGATAGGACTACGCGAGGATTTTGTCTTGTGTGACTATCCCGTATATGCCGAAGAGAATATATGTCATGCATTTCATAGTTGCGTGCCTAGGTGTATGTCTTGTGTGACTTGCCTTCGTACCGGGCGTTTGTCTGTGCGACTTCGCCAAATCCTACTGGATTTTATTGAGTTGGTGGTTGTCTTGTGTGACTCACCCGGTGTTATCCCACCGTGATTGTTTTGGTACTGTCTTGTGTGACACTACCCGGTGTTATCCCACCAATAGTAGGAGGTGTTATCCCACCAGAGACCTACGCCTTCTATAGAGAGGTTGAATTCCGGAATTAAATTCATGCATGTGGCAGCCAGTGATTGGTGTCACGATCATGTAGAGTCTGCATTGGTAGGCTAAGTGTGCATTATATATATAAGCCCGTTGGTGGGAATTGCTTTTGTGTTAAAGAGCTTTCTCTTGTGTATGTGGAAATTTGTTATGTGTACATCTTTCGCACCGGTTATCTATATATATACTTTTATTTTGTGGTGACCCTTTCTTTCATTTGCGGGCTCATCCCACCCCAGATGATGATGTAGGTCGAGAGGATGGTGTTGGCAGCTCTAGGCCATAGTGAGCTTGTGTTGAAGCTTAGAGTAGTTAGACTATGCGCCGGTGTGTTTTGTGCACCGTGCTTTTGGGTTAGCATAGAGTTTTCTAACTTGTTTTGAATACTTAGACTTGGACTGTAATTATTCAGGAATACACTTTGCTTGTCGAAGCACCTTTTGGTAATGAGTTCTTTTGTATATTTGAATGCCGGCTCATTTAAAATCTTTTATGCGTAACTCTGGTTGTGTACAAAAAAAAAATATATATATATATTGCCTTTTTGGCCTTTGAAAAACGGGTTGTTACAATTGGTATCAGAGCACGGCTTTAAATCTTCAAAGGGAAAGTGTATACTTGAGTCGTTAGTCCAGAGTCGGTTAGAACATAACTAGAGTCGTGTTAGTTCTAGTGTTTGTTCTGTGTCGGGTTATGAGTTAGTAACCGTTGGATGAGGTTTTCTGTTGAGATTCAGAAATGTTTGGATAAGGAATCTAATCAGAATTGGTATTGTGCAGAGATAGAATGCCGCCATGAAGGGCGAATCCAGCTCCTGTAGTACCAGAGGTTGATATAAATCAGATGGCTTATGCCATGCATACAATGGCAGCGGCTTTGACTGCTCAGAGCCATGCTAAGGCGCAGAGAGATCTGGAAAAGCGCGAAAGGGAAATACTCGCTACTGGGTCTAGACTACTTTCAAATTTCAACCACCAAACTCCTCCAAAGTTTAATGGGGAGGGAGGTCCGGAAACTGCTGATTTGTGGCTCCAATCTGTGGAGAGAATATTCGGGGCAATTCATTGTCCAGAAGGGGAGAAGGTAGTCTTAGCTACCTATCAGTTATTGGGAGGTTCTGAGTATTGGTGGAGGAACACCCGTATTATCATGGAGAATGGCCATGAGGATTTGAATTGGGAGAACTTCAAGAGGAGGTTTTTAGCCAAGTACTTTCCCGAGACTGCAAGGGAAAGGTATGGGGAAGAATTTCTGAGGTTGCGTCAGGGGGCATGAATGTTGAAACTTATGCCAAGAAGTTCGAATCACTATCCCGTTTCTTCCGCTTCTTTAGGGATGGGATAGATGAGGATTATATGTGCCGTCGTTTCCAAGATGGGTTGAGGTACGAACTGCAGGATTCGGTTGTGCCATTGGGTATCCGACAGTTTCAGGTCTTGGTAGAGAAGTGCCAAGAGGTAGAGGACATGAGGAATAAGCGGGTGAACCGCCAAGGAGGGTCTAGTGCCGGAGGACCAAGTCGCACCAATGATCGTGGTTCGACTCAGAATAGTGGGAGGCAAGGGAGTAAGCCTTATAACCGTCCTCAACATAGTAAAGGACCGGGCCGATCGGTGAATCAAGTGACCCGGGGAAAATCTGATGGTGGTAAGGGGACTTGCTACAACTGTGGAGAAGCGGGGCATTTTTCCAATGAGTGCACGCAACCAAAGGGGGGAAACGCTTGCTTCAATTGCAAGAAGCCGAGACATTTTGCTAGAGATTGCAGAGCCCCGAAGGCTGGGCCGTCGGCAAATGTGGCACAAGGCTCACAGGGTGCCAGACTTTCGGCAAAGGCACGTGCTTACTGTATGGGCACTGAACTGAGTGGGCAGGCTAGCAATGCCATCCACGAGAGCTGTCACATCGCAGGTAATTCTTTAACTGCTTTGATTGACACGGGGGCAACCCACTCATTCATATCTTTGGCATGTGCAAATCGTTTGAGTTTGAATGTTTCTGTGCTTCAGTTTGATTTGAATGTTTTGACTCCTGCTAAGGATTTGGTAGTGAATACTGCATGTTTGCATTGTTTGGTAGTAATCCAGAATAGGGATTTTCTGGTCAATTTGGTTTGTCTACCGCTTTCGTCTCTCGAGATCATCCTCGGGATGGATTGGTTGTCCTATCATTATGTTATTCTAGACTGTGCTCGGAAATTGGTTTTCTTTCCCGAGCCAGGTGTGCGAAGGTACTTGTCTGCAAATCGGCTTTCTGTGGTTATGTGTAATGGAGAGCCGGAGATAGTTTCACTTGCTAGCTTAGGAGTGACGTCGGAGATCCGAATTGAGGAAATTCGAGTGGTTCAGGATTTCCAAGATGTGTTTCCATCGGAGATTCCAGCTTTTCCTCCGTGTAGAGAGGTGGAATTCTTTATTGATTTGCAACCGGGTACGGGTCCGATTTCGGAATCAGCTTATCGGATGGCTCCAGCTGAGTTGGTAGAGTTGAAAAGTCAGATTGAGGACTTGTTAGATAAAGGTTTCATAAGGCCTAGTGTGTCGCCTTGGGGAGCACCGGTCTTATTGGTTAAAAAGAAGGATAGTAAGTCTCGTTTATGTGTGGATTATCGGAAGCTTAATAAGGTGACTGTCAAGAACCGATATCCACTGCCGCGTATTGATGATTTGATGGATCAGTTGAGGGGAGCCTCTGTGTTTTCCAAGATCGACTTGAAATCTGGATATCACCAGATAAGAGTACGAGATGAGGATATTCAGAAAACGGCGTTTAGGACGCGGTATGGGCATTATGAGTTTTTAGTGATGCCGTTCGGAGTGACGAATGCACCTGCTATCTTTATGGCCTACATGAATCGGATATTCCATTCATTTTTGGACAAGTTTGTGGTGGTGTTTATTGATGACATCTTGGTGTATTCGAAGAGTGAAGAGGAGCATGAAGAGCATCTTCGCTTGGTTTTGCAAGTTTTGAGGGAGAAAAAGTTGTATTCTAATCCGTCAAAGTGTGACTTTTGGTTGGAAGAGGTGAATTTCTTTGGCCATGTTATATCAAAAGAGGGAATAGCCGTGGATCCAGCCAAGATTGATACGGTACTTTCATGGAAGCAGCCTCAAACAGCGACTGATGTGAGAAGTTTTGTGGGTTTGGCCGGTTATTACCGGAGATTCATTGAGGGTTTCGCTAAGATTGTGGCGCCTATGACACAACTTACGCGAAAAGATCAACCTTTTGCTTGGACTGAGAAGTGTGAATTGAGTTTTCAGTTGTTGAAGGAGCGATTGACGACTTCACCAGTTTTGATGTTACCACAGTCGGAGGAACCGTATGAGGTTTATTGTGATGCTTCTCATCAAGGGTTGGGTTGTGTGTTGATGCAACACAAGAGGGCAGTAGCTTATGCGTCAAGGCAACTGAAAGTGCATGAAAAGAATTATCCTACGCACGATTTAGAGCTTGCGGCCATTGTTTTTGCGTTGAAGATTTGGAGACATCATCTTTATGGTTGCACTTTTGTCGTGTTTAGTGACCATAAAAGTCTTAAGTATCTGTTCGATCAGAAAGAGCTTAATATGCGACAGAGGAGATGGATGGAAACTTTGAAAGATTTTGATTTCACCTTAGAATACCATCCGGGAAAGGCTAATGTGGTAGCCGATGCTTTGAGTAGGAAGAGTGTGTCGGCATGTTCGGCGCAAATGGCTAGTCAACAAGAGCTGTTGAGAGAGTTTCGTGACTTGCACCTAGAAGTAGAGTTTGCTTTAGGGAATATGAGACTGGGTATGATTACCATCTCGAACGGTCTGTTGGAAGACATTGCAAATTGTCAAGATGACAAGTTTCTCATGGAGAAAAGAGCTTTGATTGTTCGAGGAACCAACCGAGATTTCAAGGTGGGATCAGACAATATCTTGAGGTGTCAAGGTAGGGTGTGTGTGCCCGAAGCTATGAACTTGAGAAACATCATTCTAGGGGAGGCACACAAGAGTAAACTTAGTATACATCCCGGAGCAACAAAGATGTATCAAGATCTGAGGCATGATTTCTGGTGGCCGGGTATGAAAAAGGATGTGGCTGAGTATGTGGCGTCGTGTCTGACTTGTCAGAAGGCGAAGATTGAACATCAGAGACCAGCAGGGATGCTGCAGTCATTAGATATCCCCGAGTGGAAGTGGGATAGCATTTCTATGGATTTCATCACTGGTTTACCTAAGACCAGGAGGAAGCATGATTCCATTTGGGTGATTGTGGATCGTTTGACGAAGTCCGCTCATTTTCTACCGGTAAGAACTACAGATACTGCGGCAAAGTTGACCGATATTTACATTGCCGAGATTGTGAGGTTACATGGGATTCCGTCAAGTATAGTGTCGGATCGAGACCCAAAGTTTACTTCACACTTTTGGAGGACTTTGCATGAGGCGTTGGGGACGAAACTGAGAGTGAGTTCCGCCTACCATCCTCAGACAGATGGGCAGACCGAGAGAACAAATCAGTCTTTAGAGGATTTGTTGAGAGCATGTGTATTGGATGATCGTGGAAGTTGGGATGATGTGTTACCTTTGATAGAATTCACATACAACAACAGTTTCCACGCTAGTATTGGAATGGCACCATACGAGGCTTTGTATGGGAGAAGATGTCAGACTCCTTTGTGTTGGTACCAAGATGGGGAGAGTATGATAGTAGGACCGGAAATGGTACAACAGACGACGGACAAGGTCCGAAAGATAAGGGCAATGATGAAAGTTGCTCAAGATCGTCAAAAAAGTTATGCGGATAGGCGTCGGAGGCCTTTAGAGTTTGAGGAGGGAGATCACGTATTTCTCCGAGTTACACCAACAACTGGCGTTGGAAGGGCTTTGAAAGCAAAGAAGTTGACTCCGAAGTTTATAGGGCCTTATCAGATTTTGGAACGGATTGGGAAGGTAGCATACCGGATCGCGTTGCCACCGGTACTATCTTTGATTCATGACGTGTTCCATGTGTCGCAATTGCGGAAATATACACCGGATCCATCACATGTGATTACACCAGATGACATCCAGTTGAGGGATAACTTGTCATTTGAAGTTCCGCCGATCAAGGTTACGGATAGGAAGATGAAACGTCTGAGGACGAAAGAGATACCTTTGGTGAAGGTAATATGGAATGAAGCTACGGGAGATACCACCTGGGAGCTCGAGAGTAAGATGAAAGAGTTATACCCCAGTTTGTTTGACGATGTCTAAGTTTCGAGGACGAAACTTCTTTTAGGGGGGTAGTATTGTAAGACCCAAGATTTCATTGTATAGTTGGTTTAAGGAATATTAGGGTTTCGATGTGTTCGTGTGACGAAACATCGTGTAATTAGTAGCTTTTGCTGTAATTGAGCCTGTTTTGTGCTCGTGCACTGTAATTGTACAGACTTTTGTCTTGTGATCCTGTTGCTTGAATAAGAAGTTATTTGTGGTTTTAGAATAACGAGTTTTGGATTATTCTTGTTTTTGGAAAAACGAGTAGGATTTTACCCGCGGATGGAAAATCTTACTGCGTCTGTTTTAAGTGAGGTTTCGGATGGAAGTTTTATATATCTGCGCGAGTTAGGATATATTCTGAGATTAATTTTCTAAGGTATGGAAGAAAATTACAGTCGCGGAAAAAGATTCGGCGATAAGTTTTGGAAATGTTAAACGTTAGACGTTCTTTCCGTAGGTTTTATGTTTTTGTGATTTACGTTCGTCGCGACGCGCGAGAGCTGAGTGCGTGATTTGTTTTGGAAGATTTGATGATATCTTGTGATTTCTCATAAAGCAAATTGATCCAATGGCTAGGGTTTAAGCTTGGACTTTTGACTTTGATCCAAGGGTGGATTGGCTATCAAGAGGCTTGACATAGTAAGGAGGTTTGATGACTTTGGTCACTTAGAAACATCACATAATCATCTCATTCTTTCTCTCTTTCACGTGAAACTCCATTTCACTTTCCAACCTTCACAAAATTTTCCATTCTTCACCATTTCACTCCATTTCAAGCTTTGGGGCTTAGAGGAAAGTTGTAGAGGATCACCTTCTTAAGGTAACCACTCTTTTCCTTTCCTTTTTGTTGGTTCAAACTCTTAGGGTTATGAGTTTTAGATTATGTTCATGAGATGGAAAGGTTAGGAATTGATTCTTGTTCCATGAATGTTGTTCATGAGGGTTAATAAGCTTGTGTAGGCTTTGTTATGTTTGTTTTCCATGAGTTGGTGAAAAATCTCATGAGAAAAGTTAGGGTTTTGGTTTGGTTATGTATTGATCAATAACATGAGGTTAAGTTGTAAGGTTTTGAAAAGAAAAGTTGTCTTTGAACCTTTGGGCAAAAGGGAAATGCGTTGTATGGTTTTGTTTTAGAAAATCCGATGAAAAATATTTTGTGGTTTATGAAAATATTTCCTAAGTGTTTTGGGTAGTGTTTTGGGGTCAAAGTGGTTTAAAACTCTTGTGACATGTGGTGTCGCTTTTTACCTTGAAAACATGTTCGAAAACGATTGCCGGACGGTTAAGGCCCGTAATAAAACTTGTGCTTGGATTTGGTTTTGATTTTGGAAATGAAAATCAAATAACTTGCACTCGAAGCAACCAACAAGCTTTCGGAAAATGAATTGCTTGATTATGAAAATGGTTTGCTTTTGTGCCTTGAAAAGATGTTGGGAACTAATAGAATCAAACTAGGTTTGGGTGGAAAAAGGTGGTGTGAGTTGCTGTCTTTTGCTGTCATGACAGTTGAAACTCGCTGAGCGAGTGGTTACTCGCCAGGGCGAGTGTCACAGGTCCTGACAACACGCCAGGGCGAGCTCCAGAGCGAGTAAGACCAGTCCTCACTGCCTTCACTCGCTGCCAACTCGCCAGGGCGAGCTCTGAGAGTTGAAATTTTGGATTCTGATTTCTAAACTTGGTTTTTAACTTTCTAATCTCTTTTTATTAATTTATGGAAGTGGTTGGGATTGGAAACGAGTTTTTCGGGTACTCGGAAAGTACGTAGCTTATAACGCAAGAAAACGGCCATTTTGCATTTCAAATTATTTAAGACTTTGGCCTATTGTTTTGGGTCCTAAAAATAGTACAAATAACTCATGGGGGTTGATCAATACGGTAGTTTTTGTATGGTATCCGAAAGAGCGGATTTTTCCTTAGGAACCTTTAGGTTTTTGGTTAAGTTTCAATACTATTGGTTGGAGAACAATGTATTGATGGTACACTGCTTGTTTTAGGAAGCGCGTTGTGTTGTTTGGACGAGTTTTAATAAACGGAAGCTTGCCGAGGTAAGGGCTCCACTTTATTTCTGTCTTTAAATGGGTACGACATGCTTTGTTTTGCTGTGTATGCAATTGCTGTGTGCTTTGGCATGTTTGTATTTATGTATTCTCGTTGATGAGAACGTGGTTATAAATGCGTGTGCAATTTACATATGATTGAGAAAATGTATGTATGTTGTGAAGCTTTGTACATAGGCTTTAGGCTATGTGATTGTTTGCATGAGCATATATGAATGCGTTCGTCAGATAGGACTACGCGAGGATTTTGTCTTGTGTGACTATCCCGTATATGCCGAAGAGAATATATGTCATGCATTTCATAGTTGCGTGCCTAGGTGTATGTCTTGTGTGACTTGCCTTCGTACCGGGCGTTTGTCTGTGCGACTTCGCCAAATCCTACTGGATTTTATTGAGTTGGTGGTTGTCTTGTGTGACTCACCCGGTGTTATCCCACCGTGATTGTTTTGGTACTGTCTTGTGTGACACTACCCGGTGTTATCCCACCAATAGTAGGAGGTGTTATCCCACCAGAGACCTACGCCTTCTATAGAGAGGTTGAATTCCGGAATTAAATTCATGCATGTGGCAGCCAGTGATTGGTGTCACGATCATGTAGAGTCTGCATTGGTAGGCTAAGTGTGCATTATATATATAAGCCCGTTGGTGGGAATTGCTTTTGTGTTAAAGAGCTTTCTCTTGTGTATGTGGAAATTTGTTATGTGTACATCTTTCGCACCGGTTATCTATATATATACTTTTATTTTGTGGTGACCCTTTCTTTCATTTGCGGGCTCATCCCACCCCAGATGATGATGTAGGTCGAGAGGATGGTGTTGGCAGCTCTAGGCCATAGTGAGCTTGTGTTGAAGCTTAGAGTAGTTAGACTATGCGCCGGTGTGTTTTGTGCACCGTGCTTTTGGGTTAGCATAGAGTTTTCTAACTTGTTTTGAATACTTAGACTTGGACTGTAATTATTCAGGAATACACTTTGCTTGTCGAAGCACCTTTTGGTAATGAGTTCTTTTGTATATTTGAATGCCGGCTCATTTAAAATCTTTTATGCGTAACTCTGGTTGTGTACAAAAAAAAATATATATATATATATATATATATATATATATATATATATATATATATATATATATATATATATATATTGCCTTTTTGGCCTTTGAAAAACGGGTTGTTACAATTGGTATCAGAGCACGGCTTTAAATCTTCAAAGGGAAAGTGTATACTTGAGTCGTTAGTCCAGAGTCGGTTAGAACATAACTAGAGTCGTGTTAGTTCTAGTGTTTGTTCTGTGTCGGGTTATGAGTTAGTAACCGTTGGATGAGGTTTTCTGTTGAGATTCATAAATGTTTGGATAAGGAATCTAATCAGAATTGGTATTGTGCAGAGATAGAATGCCGCCAAGAAGGGCGAATCCAGCTCCTGTAGTACCAGAGGTTGATATAAATCAGATGGCTTATGCCATGCATACAATGGCAGCGGCTTTGACTGCTCAGAGCCATGCTAAGGCGCAGAGAGATCTGGAAAAGCGCGAAAGGGAAATACTCGCTACTGGGTCTAGACTACTTTCAAATTTCAACCACCAAACTCCTCCAAAGTTTAATGGGGAGGGAGGTCCGGAAACTGCTGATTTGTGGCTCCAATCTGTGGAGAGAATATTCGGGGCAATTCATTGTCCAGAAGGGGAGAAGGTAGTCTTAGCTACCTATCAGTTATTGGGAGGTTCTGAGTATTGGTGGAGGAACACCCGTATTATCATGGAGAATGGCCATGAGGATTTGAATTGGGAGAACTTCAAGAGGAGGTTTTTAGCCAAGTACTTTCCCGAGACTGCAAGGGAAAGGTATGGGGAAGAATTTCTGAGGTTGCGTCAGGGGGGCATGAATGTTGAAACTTATGCCAAGAAGTTCGAATCACTATCCCATTTCTTCCGCTTCTTTAGGGATGGGATAGATGAGGATTATATGTGCCGTCGTTTCCAAGATGGGTTGAGGTACGAACTGCAGGATTCGGTTGTGCCATTGGGTATCCGACAGTTTCAGGTCTTGGTAGAGAAGTGCCAAGAGGTAGAGGACATGAGGAATAAGCGGGTGAACCGCCAAGGAGGGTCTAGTGCCGGAGGACCAAGTCGCACCAATGATCGTGGTTCGACTCAGAATAGTGGGAGGCAAGGGAGTAAGCCTTATAACCGTCCTCAACATAGTAAAGGACCGGGCCGATCGGTGAATCAAGTGACCCGGGGAAAATCTGATGGTGGTAAGGGGACTTGCTACAACTGTGGAGAAGCGGGGCATTTTTCCAATGAGTGCACGCAACCAAAGGGGGGAAACGCTTGCTTCAATTGCAAGAAGCCGAGACATTTTGCTAGAGATTGCAGAGCCCCGAAGGCTGGGCCGTCGGCAAATGTGGCACAAGGCTCACAGGGTGCCAGACTTTCGGCAAAGGCACGTGCTTACTGTATGGGCACTGAACTGAGTGGGCAGGCTAGCAATGCCATCCACGAGAGCTGTCACATCGCAGGTAATTCTTTAACTGCTTTGATTGACACGGGGGCAACCCACTCATTCATATCTTTGGCATGTGCAAATCGTTTGAGTTTGAATGTTTCTGTGCTTCAGTTTGATTTGAATGTTTTGACTCCTGCTAAGGATTTGGTAGTGAATACTGCATGTTTGCATTGTTTGGTAGTAATCCAGAATAGGGATTTTCTGGTCAATTTGGTTTGTCTACCGCTTTCGTCTCTCGAGATCATCCTCGGGATGGATTGGTTGTCCTATCATTATGTTATTCTAGACTGTGCTCGGAAATTGGTTTTCTGTAATATCCCAACTCCTAAATTATCCAACTAATTTTAATTAGAAGTGGTCTAATAAAATTAGTAATCTTTTAGAGAAGGTTAATTAACTAAACAGTGGAATTAAGCGTATTATGTGTATGAGTTAGTAATTTAATCAAATTAAATTACACAATTAATATCTTAACACTACACTTAAGGTTAATTAACTTTGAGAAATTCAAATCTTCCCTCCTATGACTCATCTCTATGACTCACAATTCCACCCATTTCAAGTGGAACCTTAAGCCAACACCTCACCAAGTCTTTCCTCCACTCTTATCACATGCAATGCTACTTTCTAACTTCACTCTCCCACTTCAGAAAATCTGAAGCTCACTCCACCCATTCTCTCTTCTCTTTAACGCCAATTTCAAGCAACAAAGGGCAAGAAAACAAACTACCACTTCCAAAGAAACATCACATGCCACTACCTACCAAACTCCCCATTTTCCATTCATACACATGCAAAGGCTTGTGATTACAGAATCTGAGTGCATTAAACTATAACATCTGAGACACCACCTTCCCAAAGACTCACATGTCACAAAACAACAATACTTCAATTTCATGTGAACCTTCACCCAACCAAAGCACATGCAAACTAAGGCCAAGACAAATCAAACTCTGTCCTTACCAGCCTCTTAACCACTATAAATAACCCCATTCACTCAGCTGAATTCATCAACAAACACCATCAATTCGTAGAGCTTGGCATAAGAGTTTCAAAGGTTCAAATCTTCCAATCCTTGGTCTGGAGTTCGTGGGGCTTGTAGAGGGTTGCAGTAGCTGTTTCTAGGAACTCAGAAGCTAGGATTAAAGCTTCAATCAGGTGGGTTCTTAGGCTAGGTAGTTTAGTTTTCCCAATTTTATGAAAATATGCATGATAACATAGGAATTAGGAATTTGTTGTGTGAGGGAGATTAACTCCCAAATTTCCCTCCAATCTATCTTATATTATATGTTTTATATTTCTGCACTGTCTTAGATGAGGAATGTAGGCGAAACTATGAAAAATTATTGATTTTCGTAAAACAGGGGCATTTCTGCATGAACTCGCCATAGCGAGTTGCTAGCGAGTATTCATGGCGAGCTGGGCTCTGAGCTGATGAAACTCGCCATGGCGAGCTTCTGCTCGCCACAGCGAGTTGATTTAGGTCAGGACCTATAATCTCGCCATAGCGAACTGGTGACTCGCCGTAGCGAGCTAGTGCAGAGTTGACCATTAATCTCGCCATGGCGAGCAGGTAACTCGCCAGGCGAGCTTACACAGTAAAACCTGCAACTTTTGATTTTCAAACTAATTTAATCGCTCGTTTTATTTCCTCATCTGAGATAGATAAATTGCAGAAATGTAACTGGTATAATGTTAAATAGAATGTTAATCACAGATGATCTTAGGGTATAACCTAGATTTAATTAAGTTTGTATGTTCCCCGGGATTTGGAAATTCATGGTAGTAATAACTCAATTTTAGTATCAGTCAATTAAGAGCGATTTATATCGCACTATGGACTCCCAATGGGATAATCCATTAGGTTATGACTTTGTGAGCTTTATGCCGTGACCGAATCGGTTGACGGATATGGCAGGCCTCTGAGACCTGCTCACCTCAGAGTGTCCTAGTGTTAAAATGAATAAGATATGTTTTCTGTGTTACACATTTATTTATGCTTATGATTCATGATAATATGTTAGTATGTATGACTGATTAGGATTCCCCGGTGTAGTCACCTTAGGAGGGTAGTAGGACTCACTGAGGCTTAGTTGTCTCACCCCACTCCAAACAATTATTTTCAGATAGAGCAGGTCGGTTGAGGTATGCTGTTCGGTGTGCTCGTGGCTTTGCTTGGAGGACGCATTTCTTTCATGCTTTTCCATTTCCTGTTGTTATTTCAATTCAATAATGTTTTGCCGTACCTTTTCTATCGTTTTCCGCTGTACTTTGTATTCGTGTTGTATTTAGCACCTGCGTGTGCTTTGAACTTTTCTGAATGTAATAATAATGACTCAGCTACCAGTTATGATATTTCACTGATATTCTAGATATTTCATGTGGGGTGTTATAATTGGTATCAGAGCAGGTCGATTCAGATCGTGCCAGAGTTCATTAGTATTACTATCCGAATCCCAGTATTTGTCTGGATTTCTAACATCTGTTCTAGATGTCAAGTCATTTTAAGCCTAGCTAACTTGACTTGATATTGGCAGTTAGAGCACTATGTCAGGAGCAAGACGAGGACCTGGAAGGCCTAGAAGGAACGTTGCTGATGATGATGATGAACCTGAGATGTACGGAGATGCTAATGCAAACATGTGGGCTGAAATGATGCAACAGCAGCAGCAGTTTCAGGCCCAGCAAGCCCAGCAACATCAAGAATTCATGAATATGTTTCAACAGCATATGAACAATCCTCCACCACAGCAGCAAGGATCAAGCGCTGCATTCCGTGAATTCTGCCGAATGAGTCCGCCGGAGTTTTACGGAGAGTACAATCCAGCGAAAGCCAGGGAATGGATTCAGCGAATGAGCGGAATCCTTGAATCCATGGATTGCACAGAAGTTGACAAAGTAACATTCGTCTCCCGCTTCTTTAGGGGCGACGCGTGTCACTGGTGGGATGGAACCAAGGCGTATATGGAGGCCAGTCAGATGGAGGTGAATTGGGAAAATTTCCGACGTCTCTTCGTTGGACATTATATCCCAGAGAGCTACCAATTCCAGATGGAACGTGAACTGACGGAGCTAAAGCAGGGAAGTATGTCAGTGGCGGAGTATACCATGAAGTTTGATGAGCTGGTCAGATATGTGATGGATGGGAATGATGCTCCCAGTGAATCATGGAAGATGAAGAAGTATAGGTTCGGGCTGAGAGCTGACATAGCCCACGATGTCTCTATGCAGCATATCACTACCTTTGGTGATCTGGTGCAGAAGAGCTATCATGCGGAGGCAGACCTTGGTAACATTCATAAGGAGCGTAGTGAAGCAGTTCAGAAGAGGAAGGATTCTGGAAAGTTCAACCTACAAGTGAGAACCAAGGGCACCACAAGCAAAGGGAAACAGAGCTATTCCCAGCGCTCACCGAGGAACTGTGCTGAATGTGGTTTCCCTCACAGTGGAGAATGCATGAAAGGGAAGAACATGTGTTACTATTGTAAGCAGCCTGGCCACTACAAGCACGAGTGTCCTAAGCTGAAGAGACAGGGCGATTCCAGCGGCGCTTCTAAAAGCAAAGGTCGGGTATTTTCACTTGATGGTGAGAAAGTCAAATCTAATAATGCTTTGATTATGGATGTATGCATGTTAGGACAGTCTGAAGTGTTAGTTTTGTTTGATTGTGGAGCTACTAATTCCTTTATAGCCGTTGACTGTGTTCAGCGACTCCAACTACCTTCTGTGCCTTTAATTCCCCCAATGACTGTGGCTGTTGCCACAGGAGGCAAGGTTACTTCTAAACGTGTTTGTCAGAATTGTCCTGTTCTTGTGGGCAGTAAAGTCTATAACATAGATTTGATCTGTCTACCCTTGAAAGATTTTGACGTAGTCCTAGGCATGGATTGGCTTTCTGCCAATACTGTGTACATTGGATGTGCTGAAAGGAATCTCTTCATTCCAACCGAAACTTCACCAGAAAGCAGAGCTCTTACCGCTTTACTCCAGAATACTCATCAGATGATCCAGTACTTAGGTGCCAGTACTAAGTGTTTCAGTGTCTTGTTCACCATCGATCCGGAACCCAGTTTAAGCCCCAGTGATATTCCAGTTGTTAGTGAGTTTTTAGACGTTTTTCCAGATGACATCATGAATTTACCTCCCGAAAGGGAAGTGGAGTTTTCCATCGACCTTATTCCTGGTTCCCAGCCGATCTCAGTTGCCCCGTATAGGATGTCTCCCTTAGAGCTTCGTGAACTGAAATCTCAACTAGAAGAGTTGCTTCAGAAACACTTTATCAGACCCAGTGTCTCACCTTGGGGAGCACCGGTATTACTTGTGAAGAAGAAGGATGGTACGATGCGTCTGTGCATTGATTATCGTCAACTCAACAAGGTCACAATCAAGAACAAGTATCCCTTACCGAGAATTGATGACTTGTTAGATCAACTCAGAGGTGCTACTATCTTCTCCAAGATTGATCTTCGTTCTGGATATCATCAGATCCGTATCAAGTCCTCGGATGTTTCCAAGACAGCGTTCAGGACTCGCTATGGACATTATGAATTCCTGGTCATGCCGTTCGGTCTGACTAATGCTCCAGCCATTTTTATGGACTACATGAATCGGATTTTCCAGCCGTACCTTGATCAGTTTGTTGTCATTTTCATTGATGACATTCTGATCTATTCTAAGGATTCACAGGAGCATGCGGAGCACCTGAGAATTGTGTTGAGTATCCTCAGAGAGAAACAACTGTATGCCAAGTTCAGCAAGTGCGAATTTTGGCTATCTGAAGTTAAATTCTTGGGTCATGTCATATCGCAAGGCGGTGTGTCTGTTGATCCATCCAAGGTAGAAGCAGTGTTGAATTGGGAACGACCCAGAAGTGTTACCGAAGTCCGAAGTTTCCTCGGATTGGCAGGCTATTACCGGAGATTCATCTTAGGATTTTCGGAGATTGCTTTGCCATTAACCCGTCTAACCAGAAAGGGTGCAGACTTTGATTGGGATGCTACTTGTGATTGGAGTTTCAGAACCCTTAAGGAAAAGCTAACCACAGCACCAGTGTTAGTGATTCCTGATCCAACCCGCAAGTATGTGGTGTACTGTGACGCGTCCAACAAGGGACTTGGATGTGTACTGATGCAAGATGGTGCAGTTGTAGCGTATGCATCCAGGCAGCTAAAACCTCATGAGCAGAATTATCCTACCCATGATTTGGAATTAGCAGCCATTATCTTTGCACTCAAAATCTGGAGACATCATCTGTATGGAGTGCAGTTTGATCTGTTCAGTGATCACAAGAGTCTGAAGTACTTGTTTGATCAAAAGGAGTTGAATATGAGGCAGCGACGTTGGATGGAGTACCTCAAAGATTTTGACTTCAATCTCAACTACCATCCAGGAAAGGCCAATGTTGTGGCAGATGCTCTAAGCAGAAAGACGTTGTATGCATCGGAGTTACTAATGCAACAGTGCGGTCTGTATGAGAAGTTTAGAGATCTCAATCTGAATGTGATATATCGTAAGAGCGGTATTCGCATCAACAGAATCGAAGTGTCCTGTGAGTTACGCCCAAGTATTGTGCAGGCTCAGCAGGATGATGTAGAGTTACAGAAGAGGATAAACCATCCGGAGTTCTCAGTAGCCACGGACGGTGCTATTCTCTATGAAGGCAGACTTTGTGTACCTCAGAATGATGAGTTGAAGCGGTTGATTCTAGAAGAGGCACACAAGAGTGGATTTTCAATTCACCCTGGATCCACCAAGATGTATCACGATTTGAAGGAGAACTATTGGTGGCCTAACATGAAGGCAGAGATTGCTGAATTCGTGTCCAGGTGTATTGTTTGTCAACAGGTGAAGATTGAACATCAGAAACCTGGAGGACTGTTACAACCATTGGATATTCCAGAGTGGAAATGGGAACACATCACTATGGATTTTGTAGGAGGACTGCCACGTAACCAGCGAGGTCAGGATTCGATCTGGGTAATCGTGGACAGGTTGACGAAGTCAGCTCATTTCATTCCAGTGAAATCCACCTACAAGGCCCCGCAATATGCAGCCATCTTCATGGAGCAGATTGTAAGGCTGCATGGTGTACCTTTGAGCATCGTGTCGGATAGAGACCCGATTTTCACTTCAAGGTTTTGGAAAGCATTTCAGAATGCGATGGGGACTCGGCTAAAGATGAGTACATCGCATCATCCTCAGACTGATGGTCAGTCAGAAAGGACTATTCAGACCCTTGAGGATATGCTTCGAGCTTGTGTATTAGAAGATGGTGGTTCGTGGAGTAATCACTTACACCTAATAGAGTTCGCATACAATAACAGTTACCATGCCAGTATCGGTATGGCACCTTATGAAGCTTTGTATGGCAGGAAGTGTAGGACCCCGTTGTGTTGGACAGAAGTTGGTGATCGTAGTTTCTTGGGACCGGATATAGTCCAAGAGACCACTTTAAAGATTAAGTCTATTCGGGATAAGTTAAAAATTGCTCAGAGTCGGCAGAAGAGTTACGCCGACAGAAGAAGGAGATTTTTAGAATTTCAGGAAGGTGACCATGTGTTCTTGAGAGTTACTCCTAAGTTGGGTTTGCGAGGTGTTTTCAAAACTAAGAAGCTCTGTCCTAGATTCATTGGACCTTATCAGATCCTTCGACGCGTCGGTCCTGTAGCCTATCAGTTAGCTCTTCCTCCATCTATGTCAGGGTTACACGACGTGTTTCATGTATCTCAATTACGGAAGTATATTCCTGATCCTTATCAGCCAGTGGAACTTGAACAAATCAATCTCCAGCCAGATCTAACTTATCAGCCGGATCCTGTTCGGATTGTTGAACGTGATGCTAAAATACTTCGGAACAAGAGGATTCCAATTGTCAAAGTTGAATGGGCTCGGTCCCCTGACGGTGAATTCACGTGGGAACTGG
Source organism: Trifolium repens (assembly GCA_030408175.1). Taxonomy (NCBI): domain Eukaryota; kingdom Viridiplantae; phylum Streptophyta; class Magnoliopsida; order Fabales; family Fabaceae; genus Trifolium; species Trifolium repens. The sequence continues at coordinate 10,525,518 of CP125845.1, forward strand.
AGTCAGACATGCGGAAGAGTTATCCTTATCTGTTTTCGAGGTAAATTTCTTAATTTCGAGGACGAAATTTCTTTAAGGGGGGTAGGTTGTAATATCCCAACTCCTAAATTATCCAACTAATTTTAATTAGAAGTGGTCTAATAAAATTAGTAATCTTTTAGAGAAGGTTAATTAACTAAACAGTGGAATTAAGCGTATTATGTGTATGAGTTAGTAATTTAATCAAATTAAATTACACAATTAATATCTTAACACTACACTTAAGGTTAATTAACTTTGAGAAATTCAAATCTTCCCTCCTATGACTCATCTCTATGACTCACAATTCCACCCATTTCAAGTGGAACCTTAAGCCAACACCTCACCAAGTCTTTCCTCCACTCTTATCACATGCAATGCTACTTTCTAACTTCACTCTCCCACTTCAGAAAATCTGAAGCTCACTCCACCCATTCTCTCTTCTCTTTAACGCCAATTTCAAGCAACAAAGGGCAAGAAAACAAACTACCACTTCCAAAGAAACATCACATGCCACTACCTACCAAACTCCCCATTTTCCATTCATACACATGCAAAGGCTTGTGATTACAGAATCTGAGTGCATTAAACTATAACATCTGAGACACCACCTTCCCAAAGACTCACATGTCACAAAACAACAATACTTCAATTTCATGTGAACCTTCACCCAACCAAAGCACATGCAAACTAAGGCCAAGACAAATCAAACTCTGTCCTTACCAGCCTCTTAACCACTATAAATAACCCCATTCACTCAGCTGAATTCATCAACAAACACCATCAATTCGTAGAGCTTGGCATAAGAGTTTCAAAGGTTCAAATCTTCCAATCCTTGGTCTGGAGTTCGTGGGGCTTGTAGAGGGTTGCAGTAGCTGTTTCTAGGAACTCAGAAGCTAGGATTAAAGCTTCAATCAGGTGGGTTCTTAGGCTAGGTAGTTTAGTTTTCCCAATTTTATGAAAATATGCATGATAACATAGGAATTAGGAATTTGTTGTGTGAGGGAGATTAACTCCCAAATTTCCCTCCAATCTATCTTATATTATATGTTTTATATTTCTGCACTGTCTTAGATGAGGAATGTAGGCGAAACTATGAAAAATTATTGATTTTCGTAAAACAGGGGCATTTCTGCATGAACTCGCCATAGCGAGTTGCTAGCGAGTATTCATGGCGAGCTGGGCTCTGAGCTGATGAAACTCGCCATGGCGAGCTTCTGCTCGCCACGGCGAGTTGATTTAGGTCAGGACCTATAATCTCGCCATAGCGAACTGGTGACTCGCCGTAGCGAGCTAGTGCAGAGTTGACCATTAATCTCGCCATGGCGAGCAGGTAACTCGCCAGGCGAGCTTACACAGTAAAACCTGCAACTTTTGATTTTCAAACTAATTTAATCGCTCGTTTTATTTCCTCATCTGAGATAGATAAATTGCAGAAATGTAACTGGTATAATGTTAAATAGAATGTTAATCACAGATGATCTTAGGGTATAACCTAGATTTAATTAAGTTTGTATGTTCCCCGGGATTTGGAAATTCATGGTAGTAATAACTCAATTTTAGTATCAGTCAATTAAGAGCGATTTATATCGCACTATGGACTCCCAATGGGATAATCCATTAGGTTATGACTTTGTGAGCTTTATGCCGTGACCGAATCGGTTGACGGATATGGCAGGCCTCTGAGACCTGCTCACCTCAGAGTGTCCTAGTGTTAAAATGAATAAGATATGTTTTCTGTGTTACACATTTATTTATGCTTATGATTCATGATAATATGTTAGTTTGTATGACTGATTAGGATTCCCCGGTGTAGTCACCTTAGGAGGGTAGTAGGACTCACTGAGGCTTAGTTGTCTCACCCCACTCCAAACAATTATTTTCAGATAGAGCAGGTCGGTTGAGGTATGCTGTTCGGTGTGCTCGTGGCTTTGCTTGGAGGACGCATTTCTTTCATGCTTTTCCATTTCCTGTTGTTATTTCAATTCAATAATGTTTTGCCGTACCTTTTCTATCGTTTTCCGCTGTACTTTGTATTCGTGTTGTATTTAGCACCTGCGTGTGCTTTGAACTTTTCTGAATGTAATAATAATGACTCAGCTACCAGTTATGATATTTCACTGATATTCTAGATATTTCATGTGGGGTGTTATATTTTCTTTCCCGAGCCAGGTGTGCGAAGGTACTTGTCTGCAAATCGGCTTTCTGTGGTTATGTGTAATGGAGAGCCGGAGATAGTTTCACTTGCTAGCTTAGGAGTAACGTCGGAGATCCGAATTGAGGAAATTCGAGTGGTTCAGGATTTCCAAGATGTGTTTCCATCGGAGATTCCAGCTTTTCCTCCGTGTAGAGAGGTGGAATTCTTTATTGATTTGCAACCGGGTACGGGTCCGATTTCGGAATCAGCTTATCGGATGGCTCCAACTGAGTTGGTAGAGTTGAAAAGTCAGATTGAGGACTTGTTAGATAAAGGTTTCATAAGGCCTAGTGTGTCGCCTTGGGGAGCACCGGTCTTATTGGTTAAAAAGAAGGATAGTAAGTCTCGTTTATGTGTGGATTATCGGAAGCTTAATAAGGTGACTGTCAAGAACCGATATCCACTGCCGCGTATTGATGATTTGATGGATCAGTTGAGGGGAGCCTCTGTGTTTTCCAAGATCGACTTGAAATCTGGATATCACCAGATAAGAGTACGAGATGAGGATATTCAGAAAACGGCGTTTAGGATGCGGTATGGGCATTATGAGTTTTTAGTGATGCCGTTCGGAGTGACGAATGCACCTGCTATCTTTATGGCCTACATGAATCGGATATTCCATTCATTTTTGGACAAGTTTGTGGTGGTGTTTATTGATGACATCTTGGTGTATTCGAAGAGTGAAGAGGAGCATGAAGAGCATCTTCGCTTGGTTTTGCAAGTTTTGAGGGAGAAAAAGTTGTATGCTAATCCGTCAAAGTGTGACTTTTGGTTGGAAGAGGTGAATTTCTTTGGCCATGTTATATCAAAAGAGGGAATAGCCGTGGATCCAGCCAAGATTGATACGGTACTTTCATGGAAGCAGCCTCAAACAGCGACTGATGTGAGAAGTTTTGTGGGTTTGGCCGGTTATTACCGGAGATTCATTGAGGGTTTCGCTAAGATTGTGGCGCCTATGACACAACTTACGCGAAAAGATCAACCTTTTGCTTGGACTGAGAAGTGTGAATTGAGTTTTCAGTTGTTGAAGGAGCGATTGACGACTTCACCAGTTTTGATGTTACCACAGTCGGAGGAACCGTATGAGGTTTATTGTGATGCTTCTCATCAAGGGTTGGGTTGTGTGTTGATGCAACACAAGAGGGCAGTAGCTTATGCGTCAAGGCAACTGAAAGTGCATGAAAAGAATTATCCTACGCACGATTTAGAGCTTGCGGCCATTGTTTTTGCGTTGAAGATTTGGAGACATCATCTTTATGGTTGCACTTTTGTCGTGTTTAGTGTCCATAAAAGTCTTAAGTATCTGTTCGATCAGAAAGAGCTTAATATGCGACAGAGGAGATGGATGGAAACTTTGAAAGATTTTGATTTCACCTTAGAATACCATCCGGGAAAGGCTAATGTGGTAGCCGATGCTTTGAGTAGGAAGAGTGTGTCGGCATGTTCGGCGCAAATGGCTAGTCAACAAGAGCTGTTGAGAGAGTTTCGTGACTTACACCTAGAAGTAGAGTTTGCTTTAGGGAATATGAGACTGGGTATGATTACCATCTCGAACGGTCTGTTGGAAGACATTGCAAATTGTCAAGATGACAAGTTTCTCATGGAGAAAAGAGCTTTGATTGTTCGAGGAACCAACCGAGATTTCAAGGTGGGATCGGACAATATCTTGAGGTGTCAAGGTAGGGTGTGTGTGCCCGAAGCTATGAACTTGAGAAACATCATTCTAGGGGAGGCACACAAGAGTAAACTTAGTATACATCCCGGAGCAACAAAGATGTATCAAGATCTGAGGCATGATTTCTGGTGGCCGGGTATGAAAAAGGATGTGGCTGAGTATGTGGCGTCGTGTCTGACTTGTCAGAAGGCGAAGATTGAACATCAGAGACCAGCAGGGATGCTGCAGTCATTAGATATCCCCGAGTGGAAGTGGGATAGCATTTCTATGGATTTCATCACTGGTTTACCTAAGACCAGGAGGAAGCATGATTCCATTTGGGTGATTGTGGATCGTTTGACGAAGTCCGCTCATTTTCTACCGGTAAGAACTACAGATACTGCGGCAAAGTTGACCGATATTATAACGCCCAAACTAAAATATCTAGAATATTTAGTCAAGACATACATAATTGAATCTGAGTATAATAAAATTTACTGAATAATTTAGCAAGATACAAATTGCTTAAGATACAAAAGGGATAACAAATAAAATACAGCGATAAATGCTAGTATTCTGAGTAAACAAGATAATAAACTAAAGGCAAGACGAAGAAAATAAAATCTTCAAGGCGGACAATCCAAGCTCAGCTCCAACTGTCAGCCTCCTACCTGGTCCTTGCTCCGAATATCCTGTTTACCTAAAAAAAATTGTTTGGAGTGGGGTGAGACTACTAAGCCTCAGTGAGTCCTACTACCCTCCTAGAGGTGACTACACCGGGGGCACCTAAATCAGTCGTATCATATTAACTTAACTAACATAACATAATAGCATAATATAAAGGTGTATCACAGATTAATAAACTCTTATTCATTTTAGATACAAGGACACTCTGAGGTGAGCATGTCTCAGAGGCCTGCCATATCCGTCAACCGATTCGGTCACGGCATGCAGCTCACAATAACGTATCCTAATGGATTGTCCCATTGGGAGTCCATAACGCGATATCACAAAGTCGCTCATAATTGACTGAAGCTAAATTAGTTCTTACTACCAATATTTCCCAAAACCCGGGGAGCATGCAAGCCTAATAATAACTAAGTTATGCCCTAAGCATTATCTGTGATTAACATCCTGTTCAACATTATATTAATTAAATTACTGCAAGTTATCTGATTATAACGAGGATATAAAACGAGTGTGGGAATCTTTATTTAGAAAATAGAAAATGTAAGTCAGTTCTGTACAAGCTCGCTACGGCGAGTCACTAGCTCGCTATGGCGAGATTATAGGTCCTGACCTAAATCAACTCGCTGTGGCGAGCAGAAGCTCGCCATGGCGAGTTTCATCAGCCCAGAACCCAGCTCGCCATGAATGCTCGCCAGCTACTCGCTGTGGCGAGTTCATGCAGAGTTTACCCTGTTCTGTCAAAAATCATATTTTTCCAGAAATACACCTACAATCCTCGTTTTATCAGTGCAGTAGCATAATTTACATAATATACAAACAGAATGGAGGGAAATTTGGGATTAATTCCCCTCACACAACTTTTCCTAATTTTTCCTAAGTTAACATGCAAATTCATAAATTGGGGGAAACTATCTACACTATCCTAAGAACCCACCTGATAATGAAGCTTTATCTTGCATACCAGCTCTGCTACAGCACCAAGCTTCCTAGTCCAAGACTCACTTGAAACCCCAAGACTTGTGCTCATGAGAAAAGAGTGAATTCATGAGTTTATGACAATTGCTAAGGTTAAAGAAAATGAGGTAGTCATTACCCTACTGAGAAGGTAAGAGGAATGCTAGGAATAACTTACACAGGCCGGGACTGAGCACGATCAGAAAGGAGTTGATACAGCAACCACTGCTGCACTCGCTGCGGCGAGTGATAGCTCGCCTGGCGAGCGTGACAGGAACTGAAACAAGTTCTGCAAAATCTTTCAATACTTCACTTCTCCATGTAACCCATACCTTCCAACTACCTCCAAACTCGTGTTCTCGTGGGATAAACACACATGCAACCCAGAATTTCAAGTATAAGTTAGGATTTGAGTGATTGGATTAAAAGGGGAAAAACTCAAGAGTTCATGAATGGTGAGCTTCTTACCTCTAGGGTTTTGAACAGAAATTTCTTCAATCCTCTGAGTACCCAAAACATGCAGTGGCTGAGGTTCCTATTCCTCATTCTAAAACTTGAATCCATAGAGGGTTGATGGACAAGCATGATGAACCATGGAGTTTGAATGAAAAATTGCGTGAGGATGGTTTGAAGCTCATGGCCAAGAGCTGTTTGCATGTTAGATTGGGGCAGAAAAATCAAGAGTTGAAGTAAAAAGGGTACATGTTGATGTTGTTTGTTGTTTCGGCCAAGAGAGAGCAAGAGGGGTGATGACCTTCTTGGCTAAAGGCTTCAGGGAACAGAAACAGAAGAATGAAGGGTTTTGCACATAAGTCTTGTGCTTATGTAGTAAGGAACGTGGGTCCCACTTGGCTTAAATCCATAGTTTAGTAATATAAGAGCATCAAAGGAGGTAGTGTATTTAGATGTGTGACAAATTCTATCTTCTTAATCCAAATAGTCCCAATTTGATTACTTAAATTAATAATCTCTTATTAATTTAGAGTTGGGTTGTTACAATCTACCCCCCTTAAAGAATTTCGTCCTCGAAATTCAACACTTCTTCACTTCACATCGGGGTAAATCGTCTAGGAATGCATTAACTTCATTTATCCACCGGTCAAACGTTTTCCGTTCCTTGGAATAAAACTCTCCTCTCTTACGGGTTACTGGTTATTCTCACATTCTCAAGAGTTGCAGTGCTGCGCACTCTGATTCAACTTTTACTACTATTACACTTCTTCCATTCCCAATGGATGTAGTTCCAGTTCTACCGGATTTAGAGTGTCGGTATCTGGCCTAGTTTTGGTATTGTCATAACCAATCTCTCTCAGTCACATGCCGTTTTCTTGCTGGGTACCACCATACTTGACATGTTATATGTACTTCTGTATCGCGTGTAGTGAAATTACTCCAGAATTGATCGAAATATAAAACGAGTGGAAAATTGTCTAAACACTACTGGTTCTTCTGCCAACGAGTCAGACTTATTCTCAGACGAACTTATAGTTGTCCGATAAAATCCCACCTACAATCTCTACCTATCCCGACACGACACGATGATTGAGTTGCACATTTAACACGTGGCGCACTTGGTGCAGATCACTCCTCAGGGTTACAGGTCATACTTGTCTGAAGTCCTTCGCTGGTAACTAATGTATGAAACTTGGCTAGCTGAAAGCATAAGGTCTGAATTTGTAACGCTAAAGCTGGATCGAATGGTTTGGATTATCATGGTTGACTGGATTATCTTAACAGATTACTAATGATAGGAAAAAGGGTTTGATACTTTACTTCGGACAAGTGATTTCCACACTCACACCACTGATTACAGGCAACTAGACTCGAAATTGGAATATGCTGGTTCAGGCGTTCAAGCTTCAACGCTTGATCTCACGGGATTACCGGAAATTGAGTTCTGGAAGTTGAAATGTTCGGGCGGAGACACTCAAGGTTAACACACTGATCTCACATGGTCAGGAGCACGGAGTTAGCAGGTTTGAATCCTTAACACTGCTTTCACTGGTATAACTTAACTCCCTTGATTTAGGGGTTGGCCCAAACCTAATTCTGAGTTTGATTGATAAGGTTACGAAAGATAGATAGCTAACTTTATCGTAGAGCAGGTTACTGATTTCAAGTGCACGGAGTTAAACTGATTTTCTGATACTGGGCTAGATAAGTTTCACTAGGTGGTTTGAAGTGTGTTGATTGACAGATCAACCAAGCGAGTAAGAAATGAAACTGGAATTATTCTCGACCTTCTCAAGAATAATTAATTTCCGCAGATAGATTTTGTTAGTAGTAACACAACTGGCAAAAATAGAACAACACCTAATGTGGTTACTTAAGTGTGACATTATCACTCTCGATGTAATTAACTGGCTTCGAGAAATTTGAAAAGGTTGAATCCGGAGTGAATTTAGGTACAGTACGTGGTTGTCAAATCACTAAGGCACGAGAAGAATTTGTCCAACTGAAGCGTGGTTAGGGAATACACACGTGCATGGTATTCCAAGACTTGCGAATATGAAATTGAGTATTGTTCGGTTCGATGACTCTGCTGAGTTAGGATCTCTAGGGATGAATAGGCAACTGAAGATTTGTCTTCTACTGGTTTAAACTTATATCTTATACTTCTAATTTTCAGTCAGTCTCTCAAGTTAGGACAACTGCATTTCCACTCAAAGTCTCTTGCTGTCTATTTCTCACCGGTAGGTTTAACTGATTCACCTAGGCTCTAAATTGGAAGGGCAACTAATCTTACCGGTCTCTTATTTTAAAGGTTCTAATATAGTAACTTACTTGGTGACTGGTCGAGCTAATGTTGAATTGGATTTATCAAGTCGTGTTCCTTATTATTTGGTACTATGCTAGTGGTAGAATATGGCTGGCCAAATCTAAACCTCATCCGGCTAACTAATTGATCTGTAATATTGAATTACTAACCTAGGGACAACTGATGGGCAACTCCCGAGGCACGGTTACTAATCCTGCTCACTTCTTAGCTGGGTGGTCATCTGTGTGAGTTTCGTTCAGTTAAAGTCAAACCGGTATTAATTTGAATCATCGGTCTCTAAACTTTCTAATGGCCAGACAACTACGGACTAGCTTTGGTGACCAATTGTGCTAAAGGTACTCTCAATTGCTATTACTAATCAAAACTTAACTTGTGGTGGTTCGGTGTAATTTCTGGTATAGGGCGACAGGCTGGTCCTATTGATGACATCTAAGGGTGGTTATCTTAAGGGTCTACTCAGCCGGTTTTGCGATAAGGAATTATTAAGGTACAAGTGCTAAGATTTCTCTATTCTTACCGGGGTAACCAACTGGTCTGAATTGCTGGGTTACTAGTTTATGGATACTTAACCTAACGGTCTTTAACAATCCTATTTAGATGCCGGTATTGCTAGGGAAGAATTCAATTTTGATGTGAGTCAAGGTTATACCTTCGGTTCAGTTTCTAACTATTCGTTGATGATGCTATTATGTTTGTCTAAGGGTCGGGCGTAGTAATGGAATTGTCTAAGTGGCATACTAACAATTCTAGATTCTTGGAATAAGGTATTAGTATCGGGTACTAATTACTAAGCTGTTTGAGTTTATTACTAGTTTGGTTATTAAACTATCCTATGATGATGTTCTAGTAATTTCTGACTTAAGAGTCCTGATAATGCTAGTAAGGATCCTAATTGTAGACTAATCTGAGTTTGGGTCCCTAAAGATTTTCTGGTTTACTGTTAAAGACTGGTGGGGTTGGAAAGGAAATTCCTAATTGTTGTACTGAATGTAACTGGTATGTCAGTGGTGTGATAGTAATGTTCTTACGAGTTGAAAGGTAAAAGTAACTTAGTTAAGGGCATTCTAAAGGATAACCTAATAAGGTGACTTGAGGGGATATGGAATGTGCGTTTGTCCTATTTGGGTTACTCAAATACAGACGATTTGATTTGAATTTCTATTACGGTGTTATCCACCAGGTTTTTCTACGCTGGGTTGCTAACTCAGGACCCTATACATGGTTGAACTCAGTTATGCTTTCTCGAATACGGATACGGATTACCAGGATTCTAAATGTCACATCAGTTACGATCAAGCTCCCAATAGTTTCGCTGCACTTATTGGTTTCTAATGGGAAGGTACAGTCAGTCTAATTTTCTTATCGTCTCCTAATCCCAATGTCATCTCAAAAGTAATTCCTCAACAACTCTTATGCTCACATGGTAGTTTGGGGTTGCTTAAACCAAAACTTCAAAAGGTAGAATGATAAGATACATAAGGAGAGCTTGAGACTGTTCACCATGGCAAAAATGACTGAACCGAGGACCAGGCTACAACAAGCAACAGCAGCAGCCTGCTAAGCTCGCTGCAGCGTGTTTTTACTCGCTAAGCGAGTGAAGCAGAGTGAAAGAGAATGATTATGTGGTTCGTCCAATCTTCTACTTTGCACAATACCATAACTCCTAATCCTAAGCTAACTTGAATTTAGGATGAGTTTTGGTTTACTGCCTACCGTTCTTGGGTGTTGATTTGATCCACGAATTTAGCTGAATTTAGACTCTCACTAGGATAAAGTTACTTATAGGCTCAGGAAGTTTACCTAACATACAGTGTCAGTTGTATACTGTTGTGTACCACACACTTCAGTATAAGGATTCACTGGCATATCTCCAACTACAGTTCTACTCCTGACTTGTTACTTCACAAAATTAATATACCCATCAGACTGTGCTTACTCCGGTGGCACCATTTGCCATCGCTCCAAAAATTCACTTATAAGGACCTTCTTCGGCGACTGTTCTTCGATTGCAGCTTCGCTACGGATTTACCGTTGGAATTCCAGAGTTCACTTCAGTTCTAAACCATAATACCCTGCCTACCATATACAATACTGAGTTGATCAGGCTCAGCATGCGATGGTTTCAGCGTAAACAGTCCAGATCCAAAGGGTCTGTATTATTAGGAAGGATTGGAATGACTCATGGCAAGGTCCGATACTGGATCGACCTGCTCTGATACCAATTATAACGCCCCAACTAAAATATCTAGAATATTTAGTCAAGACATACATAATTGAATCTGAGTATAATAAAATTTACTGAATAATTTAGCAAGATACAAATTGCTTAAGATACAAAAGGGATAACAAATAAAATACAGCGATAAATGCTAGTATTCTGAGTAAACAAGATAATAAACTAAAGGCAAGACGAAGAAAATAAAATCTTCAAGGCGGACAATCCAAGCTCAGCTCCAACTGTCAGCCTCCTACCTGGTCCTTGCTCCGAATATCCTGTTTACCTAAAAAAAATTGTTTGGAGTGGGGTGAGACTACTAAGCCTCAGTGAGTCCTACTACCCTCCTAGAGGTGACTACACCGGGGGCACCTAAATCAGTCGTATCATATTAACTTAACTAACATAACATAATAGCATAATATAAAGGTGTATCACAGATTAATAAACTCTTATTCATTTTAGATACAAGGACACTCTGAGGTGAGCATGTCTCAGAGGCCTGCCATATCCGTCAACCGATTCGGTCACGGCATGCAGCTCACAATAACGTATCCTAATGGATTGTCCCATTGGGAGTCCATAACGCGATATCACAAAGTCGCTCATAATTGACTGAAGCTAAATTAGTTCTTACTACCAATATTTCCCAAAACCCGGGGAGCATGCAAGCCTAATAATAACTAAGTTATGCCCTAAGCATTATCTGTGATTAACATCCTGTTCAACATTATATTAATTAAATTACTGCAAGTTATCTGATTATAACGAGGATATAAAACGAGTGTGGGAATCTTTATTTAGAAAATAGAAAATGTAAGTCAGTTCTGTACAAGCTCGCTACGGCGAGTCACTAGCTCGCTATGGCGAGATTATAGGTCCTGACCTAAATCAACTCGCTGTGGCGAGCAGAAGCTCGCCATGGCGAGTTTCATCAGCCCAGAACCCAGCTCGCCATGAATGCTCGCCAGCTACTCGCTGTGGCGAGTTCATGCAGAGTTTACCCTGTTCTGTCAAAAATCATATTTTTCCAGAAATACACCTACAATCCTCGTTTTATCAGTGCAGTAGCATAATTTACATAATATACAAACAGAATGGAGGGAAATTTGGGATTAATTCCCCTCACACAACTTTTCCTAATTTTTCCTAAGTTAACATGCAAATTCATAAATTGGGGGAAACTATCTACACTATCCTAAGAACCCACCTGATAATGAAGCTTTATCTTGCATACCAGCTCTGCTACAGCACCAAGCTTCCTAGTCCAAGACTCACTTGAAACCCCAAGACTTGTGCTCATGAGAAAAGAGTGAATTCATGAGTTTATGACAATTGCTAAGGTTAAAGAAAATGAGGTAGTCATTACCCTACTGAGAAGGTAAGAGGAATGCTAGGAATAACTTACACAGGCCGGGACTGAGCACGATCAGAAAGGAGTTGATACAGCAACCACTGCTGCACTCGCTGCGGCGAGTGATAGCTCGCCTGGCGAGCGTGACAGGAACTGAAACAAGTTCTGCAAAATCTTTCAATACTTCACTTCTCCATGTAACCCATACCTTCCAACTACCTCCAAACTCGTGTTCTCGTGGGATAAACACACATGCAACCCAGAATTTCAAGTATAAGTTAGGATTTGAGTGATTGGATTAAAAGGGGAAAAACTCAAGAGTTCATGAATGGTGAGCTTCTTACCTCTAGGGTTTTGAACAGAAATTTCTTCAATCCTCTGAGTACCCAAAACATGCAGTGGCTGAGGTTCCTATTCCTCATTCTAAAACTTGAATCCATAGAGGGTTGATGGACAAGCATGATGAACCATGGAGTTTGAATGAAAAATTGCGTGAGGATGGTTTGAAGCTCATGGCCAAGAGCTGTTTGCATGTTGGATTGGGGCAGAAAAATCAAGAGTTGAAGTAAAAAGGGTACATGTTGATGTTGTTTGTTGTTTCGGCCAAGAGAGAGCAAGAGGGGTGATGACCTTCTTGGCTAAAGGCTTCAGGGAACAGAAACAGAAGAATGAAGGGTTTTGCACATAAGTCTTGTGCTTATGTAGTAAGGAACGTGGGTCCCACTTGGCTTAAATCCATAGTTTAGTAATATAAGAGCATCAAAGGAGGTAGTGTATTTAGATGTGTGACAAATTCTATCTTCTTAATCCAAATAGTCCCAATTTGATTACTTAAATTAATAATCTCTTATTAATTTAGAGTTGGGTTGTTACAGATATTTACATTGCCGAGATTGTGAGGTTACATGGGATTCCGTCAAGTATAGTGTCGGATCGAGACCCAAAGTTTACTTCACACTTTTGGAGGACTTTGCATGAGGCGTTGGGGACGAAACTGAGAGTGAGTTCCGCCTACCATCCTCAGACAGATGGGCAGACCGAGAGAACAAATCAGTCTTTAGAGGATTTGTTGAGAGCATGTGTATTGGATGATCGTGGAAGTTGGGATGATGTGTTACCTTTGATAGAATTCACATACAACAACAGTTTCCACGCTAGTATTGGAATGGCACCATACGAGGCTTTGTATGGGAGAAGATGTCAGACTCCTTTGTGTTGGTACCAAGATGGGGAGAGTATGATAGTAGGACCGGAAATGGTACAACAGACGACGGACAAGGTCCGAAAGATAAGGGCAATGATGAAAGTTGCTCAAGATCGTCAAAAAAGTTATGCGGATAGGCGTCGGAGGCCTTTAGAGTTTGAGGAGGGAGATCACGTATTTCTCCGAGTTACACCAACAACTGGCGTTGGAAGGGCTTTGAAAGCAAAGAAGTTGACTCCGAAGTTTATAGGGCCTTATCAGATTTTGGAACGGATTGGGAAGGTAGCATACCGGATCGCGTTGCCACCGGTACTATCTTTGATTCATGACGTGTTCCATGTGTCGCAATTGCGGAAATATACACCGGATCCATCACATGTGATTACACTAGATGACATCCAGTTGAGGGATAACTTGTCATTTGAAGTTCCGCCGATCAAGGTTACGGATAGGAAGATGAAACGTCTGAGGACGAAAGAGATACCTTTGGTGAAGGTAATATGGAATGAAGCTACGGGAGATACCACCTGGGAGCTCGAGAGTAAGATGAAAGAGTTATACCCCAGTTTGTTTGACGATGTCTAAGTTTCGAGGACGAAACTTCTTTTAGGGGGGTAGTATTGTAAGACCCAAGATTTCATTGTATAGTTGGTTTAAGGAATATTAGGGTTTCGATGTGTTCGTGTGACGAAACATCGTGTAATTAGTAGCTTTTGCTGTAATTGAGCCTGTTTTGTGCTCGTGCACTGTAATTGTACAGACTTTTGTCTTGTGATCCTGTTGCTTGAATAAGAAGTTATTTGTGGTTTTAGAATAACGAGTTTTGGATTATTCTTGTTTTTGGAAAAACGAGTAGGATTTTACCCGCGGATGGAAAATCTTACTGCGTCTGTTTTAAGTGAGGTTTCGGATGGAAGTTTTATATATCTGCGCGAGTTAGGATATATTCTGAGATTAATTTTCTAAGGTATGGAAGAAAATTACAGTCGCGGAAAAAGATTCGGCGATAAGTTTTGGAAATGTTAAACGTTAGACGTTCTTTCCGTAGGTTTTATGTTTTTGTGATTTACGTTCGTCGCGACGCGCGAGAGCTGAGTGCGTGATTTGTTTTGGAAGATTTGATGATATCTTGTGATTTCTCATAAAGCAAATTGATCCAATGGCTAGGGTTTAAGCTTGGACTTTTGACTTTGATCCAAGGGTGGATTGGCTATCAAGAGGCTTGACATAGTAAGGAGGTTTGATGACTTTGGTCACTTAGAAACATCACATAATCATCTCATTCTTTCTCTCTTTCACGTGAAACTCCATTTCACTTTCCAACCTTCACAAAATTTTCCATTCTTCACCATTTCACTCCATTTCAAGCTTTGGGGCTTAGAGGAAAGTTGTAGAGGATCACCTTCTTAAGGTAACCACTCTTTTCCTTTCCTTTTTGTTGGTTCAAACTCTTAGGGTTATGAGTTTTAGATTATGTTCATGAGATGGAAAGGTTAGGAATTGATTCTTGTTCCATGAATGTTGTTCATGAGGGTTAATAAGCTTGTGTAGGCTTTGTTATGTTTGTTTTCCATGAGTTGGTGAAAAATCTCATGAGAAAAGTTAGGGTTTTGGTTTGGTTATGTATTGATCAATAACATGAGGTTAAGTTCTAAGGTTTTGAAAAGAAAAGTTGTCTTTGAACCTTTGGGCAAAAGGGAAATGCGTTGTATGGTTTTGTTTTAGAAAATCCGATGAAAAATATTTTGTGGTTTATGAAAATATTTCCTAAGTGTTTTGGGTAGTGTTTTGGGGTCAAAGTGGTTTAAAACTCTTGTGACATGTGGTGTCGCTTTTTACCTTGAAAACATGTTCGAAAACGATTGCCGGACGGTTAAGGCCCGTAATAAAACTTGTGCTTGGATTTGGTTTTGATTTTGGAAATGAAAATCAAATAACTTGCACTCGAAGCAACCAACAAGCTTTCGGAAAATGAATTGCTTGCTTATGAAAATGGTTTGCTTTTGTGCCTTGAAAAGATGTTGGGAACTAATAGAATCAAACTAGGTTTGGGTGGAAAAAGGTGGTGTGAGTTGCTGTCTTTTGCTGTCATGACAGTTGAAACTCGCTGAGCGAGTGGTTACTCGCCAGGGCGAGTGTCACAGGTCCTGACAACACGCCAGGGCGAGCTCCAGAGCGAGTAAGACCAGTCCTCACTGCCTTCACTCGCTGCCAACTCGCCAGGGCGAGCTCTGAGAGTTGAAATTTTGGATTCTGATTTCTAAACTTGGTTTTTAACTTTCTAATCCCTTTTTATTAATTTATGGAAGTGGTTGGGATTGGAAACGAGTTTTTCGGGTACTCGGAAAGTACGTAGCTTATAACGCAAGAAAACGGCTATTTTGCATTTCAAATTATTTAAGACTTTGGCCTATTGTTTTGGGTCCTAAAAATAGTACAAATAACTCATGGGGGTTGATCAATACGGTAGTTTTTGTATGGTATCCGAAAGAGCGGATTTTTCCTTAGGAACCTTTAGGTTTTTGGGGTTTTTGGTTAAGTTTCAATACTATTGGTTGGAGAACAATGTATTGATGGTACGCTGCTTGTTTTAGGAAGCGCGTTGTGTTGTTTGGACGAGTTTTAATAAACGGAAGCTTGCCGAGGTAAGGGCTCCACTTTATTTCTGTCTTTAAATGGGTACGACATGCTTTGTTTTGCTGTGTATGCAATTGCTGTGTGCTTTGGCATGTTTGTATTTATGTATTCTCGTTGATGAGAACGTGGTTATAAATGCGTGTGCAATTTACATATGATTGAGAAAATGTATGTATGTTGTGAAGCTTTGTACATAGGCTTTAGGCTATGTGATTGTTTGCATGAGCATATATGAATGCGTGCGTCAGATAGGACTACGCGAGGATTTTGTCTTGTGTGACTATCCCGTATATGCCGAAGAGAATATATGTCATGCATTTCATAGTTGCGTGCCTAGGTGTATGTCTTGTGTGACTTGCCTTCGTACCGGGCGTTTGTCTGTGCGACTTCGCCAAATCCTACTGGATTTTATTGAGTTGGTGGTTGTCTTGTGTGACTCACCCGGTGTTATCCCACCGTGATTGTTTTGGTACTGTCTTGTGTGACACTACCCGGTGTTATCCCACCAATAGTAGGAGGTGTTATCCCACCAGAGACCTACGCCTTCTATAGAGAGGTTGAATTCCGGAATTAAATTCATGCATGTGGCAGCCAGTGATTGGTGTCACGATCATGTAGAGTCTGCATTGGTAGGCTAAGTGTGCATTATATATATAAGCCCGTTGGTGGGAATTGCTTTTGTGTTAAAGAGCTTTCTCTTGTGTATGTGGAAATTTGTTATGTGTACATCTTTCGCACCGGTTATCTATATATATACTTTTATTTTGTGGTGACCCTTTCTTTCATTTGCGGGCTCATCCCACCCCAGATGATGATGTAGGTCGAGAGGATGGTGTTGGCAGCTCTAGGCCATAGTGAGCTTGTGTTGAAGCTTAGAGTAGTTAGACTATGCGCCGGTGTGTTTTGTGCACCGTGCTTTTGGGTTAGCATAGAGTTTTCTAACTTGTTTTGAATACTTAGACTTGGACTGTAATTATTCAGGAATACACTTTGCTTGTCGAAGCACCTTTTGGTAATGAGTTCTTTTGTATATTTGAATGCCGGCTCATTTAAAATCTTTTATGCGTAACTCTGGTTGTGTACAAAAAAAAAAAAAAATATTGCCTTTTTGGCCTTTGAAAAACGGGTTGTTACAATAGTATAGAAAAAAGACCAATATTCGTTTTTTGTTGGTTGAAATAAATCCCCATATAACTATATTACAATATTGCATTCAAATCATTTAAATTTTAAAATACAATATTTAAATCTAAAACTACAAATTGGTCTATATAGCAAACATAATAAAATCAAACCGCATCAATGTTTACTTTGTCACTTGCCCCTTTAGTTGACCTGTACAATCAAATAAAAAGTATAAATATAAGTTTGAAGATTGAAGTATGAGAATAAACAAAAAATGTAAACAGGACATGTCCATAATATAAAAAATAGACTCATAGCTCAGAACAAACAAAAGTTTGTAAATACATACCATAACGAATAAAACTCACACTCACAAATTCAAGAATAACTTTGATACTAATATTTTAGAAATGCATTACAAAATAGCAAGAAACCTGCAAAATCTGCAAATATCCAACAGTTAAAAAAATAAAAATAGACTAAACCTGCAAAACTAAGAAAAAATGACAAATTAAAGGAAATAGTGAGAGTGAAATAAAAAGGAAAGACTACTCAAGAAATAAAATTTTATTCAACCAATATAAAATAATAGTATCATTACCATAATTTTTGAAATGGAAACGCACATGTATATATAGAATTGTGAGGCTAGCAACAATTACGGGAGTATCTCTGAAGTTTTGCATATGGTTGACTATATATAGTATATATGGATTAATTCTCAAATTCTAAAATAGGTAACTATTTGAATTGTTTCTTTTTAAGCGCAACCCTAACCATCACATTCCAGTTTTCTTTTGAGGCATCCAAAGAAGCAATTGAATCGTACTTTGGAGCCATTAGAATTTGTAATTTGTAAATTTGTAAATAAGAGAATTGGTATTGAGATTGGATGTGATGAATAGAAAATAACATTGCGTAGACTATTTATAAATGTAAAATAGGTCAAAATAAAGCATAAACTTAAGGAATATTCTATTAATTATTAAATGGGTGAAAGTCAAATTAGGTAGAGTATATTTTTTGTGGGGAGATATTTGGGCCATTAATACGGATTCACTGATTTTAATGGGGAGATTATGTTGAAAAAAAATGAATATTGCCTTTCCTTTTGTAGGTATAATTGACAACACATGAACATAAGTCAATTGCTTATGTATAATGACTTTGAACAGTAAATAAATAGCATTTAATTCTAAGAATTGCGGATCAAAATTCAAAATAATTAGCATATCAAAATTCAAAATAGCTATATGGAAATAATTCTAAGAATAGCATTTTTAAAGCTTTTATCAAAATTCAAAATAGCTACTTTTTTAAGGTTTTGATCATAATTCATAATTCAAAATAGCTATTTTTCTAAGGTTTTGATCAAAATTCAAAATAGCTATTTTTTTAAGGATTTGCTTGAAATATTTTTTTTATATTGTCTTTGCTTATGTGGTGTGTGTAAGACCCAAGATTTCATTGTATAGTTGGTTTAAGGAACATTAGGGTTTCGATGTGTTCATGTGGTGAAACATCGTGTAATTATAGGTTTCTGCTGTAATTGAGTCTGTTTTGTGCTCGTGCACTGTAATTGTACAGACTTTTGTCTTGTAATCCTCTTTTGTGAATAAGAAGGTTGATGTGGATTCAGAATAACGAGTTTCGGATTATTCTTGTTTTTGGAAAAAACGAGTAGGATTTTACCCGCGGATGTAAAATCTTACTGCGTCTGTTTTAAGTGAGGTTTCGGATGGGAGTTTTATATATCTGCGTGAGTGAGGTTATGTTCTGAGAATAATTTTCTAAGGTATGGAAGAAAATTACAGTCGCGGAAAAAGATTCGACGATAAGTTTTGGAAATGTTTAACGTTAGACGTTCTTTCCGTAGGTTTTATGTTTTTGTGATTTACGTTCGTCGCGACGCGCGAGAGCTGAGTACGTGTCTTGTTTTGGAAGATTTGATTAAATCTTGTGACTTAATCATAAAGCAAATTGATCCAATGGCTAGGGTTTAAGCTTGGACTTTTGACTTTGATCCAAGGGTGGATTGGCTATCAAGAGCCTTTGTCATAGTAAGGAGGTTTGGTGACTTTGTGGACTTAGAAAAACATCACAAGTCTCTCTTTTCTTTCTCTCTTTCACGTGAGACTCCATTTCTTTCTTAACACTTCACCAAATTTTCCATTCTTCACCATTTCACTCCATTTCAAGCTTGTAGGATCAAAGGGATTTTGTAGAGAATCACTTTCTAAAGGTAACCCTCTCTTCTCATCTCCTAGGTTGGTAGACTTATAGAGTTTAGGAGTTTTTGGGTTTATGTTCTCATGAGGGTTTGTTAGGAAATGTTACTTTTCATGGTTTTTGTTTCATGAATGTTGTTCATGAGGTTTAGAGAAGCATGTGTAGGCTTTGTTATTTTTGTTTTCCATGAGTTGGTGAAAAATCTCATGAGAAAAGTTAGGGTTTTGGGTTGGTTATGTATTGATCAATAACATGTGGTTAGGTTGTAAGGTTTTGAAAAGAAACGTTGTCTTTGAACCTTTGGGCAAAAGGGAAATGTGTTGTATGGTTTTGTTTTAGAAAATCCGATGAAAAATATTTTGGGGTTTATGAAAATATTTCCTAAGTGTTTTGTGTGGTGATTTTGGGGTCCAAGTGGTTTAAAACTCTTGTGACATGTGGTGTTGCTTTTCGCCTTGAAAACATGTTTGAAAATGATTACCGGTCGGTTAAGGCCCGTAATGAAACTTGTGCTTGGGTTTGGTTTTGATTTTGGAAATCAAAATCAAATAACTTGCACTCGAAGCAACCAACATGCTTTCGGAGATGTATTGCTTGCTTATGAAAATGGTTTGCTTTTGTGCCTTGAAAAGGTGTTGGGAACTAATAGAATCAAACTAGGCTTGGTTGGGGAAAAAGGTGGTGTGAGTTGCTGTTTTTGCTGTCATGACAGGTGCAATTCGCCGGGCGAGTGTTAACTCGTTGGGGCGAGCGTCACAGGTCATGAACACGCCAGGGCGAGCTCCACAGCGAGTGAGACCTGTCTTCACTGCCTTCACTCGCTGCCAACTCGCCAGGGCAATCTCTGAGACCTAAAATTTTGGATTCTGATTTCTAAACTTGGTTTTTAACTTTCTAATCTCTTTTTATTAATTTATGGAAGTGGCGGGGATTGGAAACGAGTTTTTCGGGTACTCGGAAAGTACGTAACTTGTAACGCAAGAAAACGGCCGTTTTGCATTTCAAATTATTTAAGACTTTTGACAATTGTTTTGGGTCCTAAAAATAGTACCAATAACTCATGGTGGTTGATCAATACGATGGTATTTGGTATGATATCCGAAAGAGTGGATTTTCCTTAGGAACCTTTAGGTTTTGGGGGTTTTTGGTTTAGTTTCAATACGATTGGTTGGGAAACAATGTATTGATAATGCGCTGCTTGTTTTAGGAAGCGCGTTGTGTTGTTTGGACGAGTTTTAGTAAACGGAAGCTTGCCGAGGTAAGGGCTCCACTTTATTTCTGTCTTTAAATGGTTACGACATGCTTGGATTTACTGTGTGTTTTGCATGTCTGAATTATGTATTCTCGTGAATGAGAAGGTGTTTATATTCACATATGTTTGTTACCTACGCTATTAGGTTATGTGAATGTTTGCATGAGCATATATGATTGCGTACGTCAGATGGAGACTACGCGGGGTTTGTCAGATGGGACTGCCCGGTATATGCCAAAAGAATATATGCCATGCATTTCATAGTTGCGTGCCTAGGTGTATGTCTGTGTGACTTTGCCTACGTACCGGGCGTTTGTCTGTGCGACTTCGCCAAATCCTACTGGATTTTATTGAGTTGGTGTTGTCTGTGCGACTCACCCGGTGTTATCCCACCGTGATTGTTTTGGTATTGTCTGTGCGACTCTACCTGGTGTTATCCCACCAATTGTAGGAGGTGTTATCCCACCAGAGACCTACGCCTTCTATAGAGAGGTTGAATTCCGGAATTAAAATCATGCATGTGGCGAACCAGAGATCGGTTGTCACACCCATTGTAGAAGTCTGCATTAGGCTTGGTGATTTATTTATATAGACCCGTTGGTGGGAACTACTTTTGAGATTAAGAGCTTTCTCTTGTGTTTGTGGAATTATTGTTATGTGTACAATCTTTCGCACCGATTATATATATACATACTTTTATTTTGTGGTGACTCTTTCTTTCATTTGCGGGCTCATCCCACCCAGATGATGGGTTAGGTCGTGGTGACGACGGTGGCTGTTCCAGGCCCCAGTGAGCGGTTGGAGCTTTAGCTTAGTTAGACTATGCGCCGGTGTGGGTTGTACACCGTGCTTTTTGGGTTTAGGCATAGGATTCTAACTTGTTTTGTTGTAAGTATTTGAATACTTAGACTTGGATTGTAATTATTCAGGAATACACTTTGCTTGTCGAAGCACTTTATGGTAATGAGTTCTTTTGTATATTTGAATGCCGGCTCATTTAAAATCTTTTATGCGTAACTCTGATGTGTACAAAAAAAAAATGTCTTTTCTGGCCTTTAAAAAATGGGTTGTTACAGTGTGATTTGTTAAAAAAAAAAATTGTATTAATTAATTGCTTCGAGATTGTTTTTTTATATTGTGTTTTTTTTTTGAACTAAATCATTTAATTCATTAATTAATTGCTTAGAGATTGTTTTTTTATATTGTGTTTTTTTTTGGAACTAAATCATTTAATTCATTAATTAATTGTTTAGAGATTGCCTTAGAGAAATAATTGCATAATTTGAGCACACCACGTTTTTATTATGCTTGTACTTTGATCCTTGTTTTTTTTTTGAACTAAATCATTTAATTCATTAATTGCCAAAACAATGTGAGAGTAGAATCATTGTGGGATTGCCACGTGTACGATATGCTTTGAGGAAAGGCTCCTAAATAATATATATATAGATATAGATAAGATGAATAAGCCATTTTGCTTCAAAGCATTTGGGATATGTCTACGGAGGGGGAGGGGGAGGATGATAGGATGATAGGATTTAATATTACCTTGTCAAAAAAAACTCTTTAACAAAAACAATTTTTTTTTAAAAAGTAGTTTTTGCATTAAAACGTAAATTTGTAGATGATAAATAATTTTTTCTAAAATTATCTTTCAATTATTAAAAGAGTGAAATAGTGGTCTTTTAGTTCTCTTTATTTAATTAAGAGTATTTTTATAAATGTTTAATTAAAACACCTTAATTTTTGAAAAGAGTCTTATAAAATATAAACATAATTTTTTTGCAAAAATATCTTATATATTGAAACCGGAGATAGTAGTGTGATTAAATGTCATATTCTTTTAACTTTTTTAAAATCTCAAATATATATACCAAAATATAACATTTAGTCATCCAAAATCCAACTCTCAGGCACACTTTTAAAAAATCAACTAACAAATAAATTGAAACCTAAATTCTAGGTAATTTTGATACCATAAAATAATCCACCAGTACAACATGAAGAATAGAGTTCACAACACTATATCCGATATTAAAAAAGGTTATGTTAACTAGTGTATTTGAGATACAAGTTAAGAAAATAAAAGAAATACATAGTTTGTATTGAAAATAGCATTTTTTTTTTTATATTAAAACATGAATTACACAAATTTTAATGTCATTTTCCATCAAATAGATGTATATGTATTTGCATATTAGTTTGTTTTTAAAAACAAATTATTAATAATTTTTTGGCTAATTACAATTGCACATGTGTTAAAAGATAAATTAGAGAATCAAAATTGCATTTAAGACTTAAAATTATTAGATACATGAGGTCAAAATCATAATCAACAAACTAACAATATGCGACACAGATGATAGATATTTAAGTCTCTTAATTATTTAGTTCAAGTGAATCGATTTTTATTTTTATTTTTGCTTTAGCACCGGTTTTCGACCCATCAAAGGTAAACGACTAATCTGGCTCATCTGACTCGTGCGTAGAGGCATGCGCACTGGCCAAACGTTGTTTCCCCTGGAAATCGAACTTGATATTTCTCGGGTATGTCCTTAAAATGATTTCCTTGCCACTGGAGCCCAAACAACTTGGTTAAATTGAAAAATATTTGTTGAGAAAGATTAACCTCTAAAATAGATCTCAACTACTTCAAAAAATTAGTTTATTTAATTACATGCGGTTGATATCTTGACTTTAAAAAAAAATACTAAAACCAAAGTGTGTCCATAAAAAAATTAAGTTGTGAGAGACGAATTCAATTTATATATTTTTATTTTATGTGCTCAACAAATTTTCTAATGGAAGTTAGTCACTTTTTAACGTCATAATTTTTTTCACCAATAACATTTTTTTTACTGTTTCACGTATAACATGATAAACAAGAAAAATGATAAACATTTGATACCATTTCTTTCACTAATTAATTATAGTTTTTCTAATAGTACTATGTATAAAGGATCAGTGAACAAAAAAAAATCATGTTTTTTTTTTTGTGGTACTGGTACAATATAAAATGATCAAGTTACTCCATGTGAAACACAAAACAAAAGAAGTAAATAGACCAGACAGTGGGCACACGAATCTAGCAAAACTGCCTTTGAAATTTATCAAAATCTCCACGTATTCGTGTTTTTAAGAAGTTACTACTACTAGTAATTGGAGAAAATTCTTGTATAGAAAAAAATACAATTAAATGGTGTTAGGTACATTTATAATTCTGTCAAAAAAAAAAAAAAAAATGATATAAATTGATGTGAAATTTTTTTTTATTTTTTTTTTATTTGTGTACATGTGCTTAAATTTTATGCTAAAATGATTGTGCATGTGTAAGTCTTCTTCAGTAGTTGGTATGGAAATAAAGAGACACTTTCCTTATGGGCGAAAGTAGATATTTAAAAAAAGTAAATATTTACTTTTCGCGTCATTCAGAAATCCTCACCATCTCCTGGAATTATCAAGATAACATTCTCACATTCTAGGATATGACTTCTCATTCTATTTTGCAAGTGACAATTTTATTTAACTTAAGTCCGGTGTATGCGCCCCATAAATAAATATATCATGAAAAAAAGAATAGTAGATATTAAGTATGCTAACATGTGTCCTTTAGCCGACCCTTAGTATATCTATATTGTTTTCTTTAATGAAGACATTATTTGTATATTTCATCTAGTTCCATATATAAGAGAAATTTGACTTTTAAAATTTATTGAAAATGCAATATTTTTAGTTATATACATATATAATTTTTTCCAGTGAATATGAAATGTTAAATATTGTTTATATATAAAATCAGAGGGAGTAATAGTTCAGTCAAGAGATCATAATTTTTTTGTTTTAATTTTCAAGTACGGTTGCGGTAATGAGTGACTTCTTAGAGTGGGAAGAAGGAGGGGCGACGTGGTCGTGGCGCCGTCAATTGTGGGTGTGAGAGAAAAAGATGTTAGGGGATTGTAGGAGTTTACTTTCTGACATTGTCTTGCAGCCTAACGTCGCAGATCAATGGTTGTGGCGGCACGACCCATATGGTGGTTATATTGTACGAGGCGCTTATAATCTGCTCACTTAAAGGGAAGTACAAGATGTGGGGGCTACACCAAACTTAATATGGCACAAACAGGTACCCTTAAAGGGGTGAGTGTTGGCTTGGCGGTTATTTCGTAACAGGTTAGTGACTAAAGACAATTTGGTGAGGTGACACATTATTACTCACGACTCTCAATTTTGTATGACTGGTTGTGGGGGAGTGGAAACAACGCAACATTTGTTCCTTTCTTTTCTAGTTTTTGCACCTTTTTGGAGCTTGATTATAACTCGGGTTGGTATATCATCGGCTGATCTGTTTTTTATAAAAGATCATTTTGTTTAGTTTACCCAATCTGCTGGTGGTCCACGAGCTCGCCGCTCATTCTTGCAGCTACTTTGGTTATGTAGCAGTAGCATTTGGGCGATGTGGCATGAACATAATAGTAGAATTTTTAATGCGATTGAATCAACCGTCCATCAAATGCTAGATAAAGTCAAAGTTCACTCACTTTGCTGGATGAAAGCATATACTGTGAATCTCGGTTAAAATTTTCATATGTGGTGGTCGCGCCCTTTTGTTTGCCTGGGCTTTGGTTAACTGGTGTTTGACTGTTATGCCTTTTGTAAACTCTTGTTGTCCGGTTTGGTACACCTTGTGCTGACCATGACTCATTGTTATTATAAATAAAATCTATTTTTGCTTGTAAAAAAAATTGCAGTTTTTATTTTGACGCAATTTTTCAAGTAGTGTTAAATTGTTAAAATTTTACGAAATGGATAAGTAATGCGATGTTCCAACTAAGTTAAATTAAGCTTAATGGCAAATTTTTATTTTCTATTCACAAAGGTTGGGGTAGGCAAAAAAATCCAAAAATCGAAACCGTTAAACTAAATTGAATCGTATCAAAAAAATCGAACCATAACTAACAGTTTTAAAACCAAATTAAAACAGTTCGGTTTTGATTCATAATTATTAGTTTGATTTCGTTTACTTTAGTGAAAAATTGGTTATGGTTTGATTTAGAACCATAAAATCGAAAAACAAACAGTTCACTTCGACTCAATTATTATAAATTTTAAAAAGAGTTTACTTCGGTTCGGCCGAACCATGCCCACCCCTAAAATTGCACTAGATTTGAACAGATTTACTGCAAAACGGTTTGGAATTTGACCTAAATTCCTTTTCAATTTCGCGGGAGACATGGAAGACGAAGAATCCGATACCACAGTCACCATGAGCACGATTTCTCAGCACAATTTCAACCACGACTCTGAAACTCTCTGCATCTCCATCATCGAGGTGCTCAATTTCCACTTCCCATAAAACTCCCATTTCATCACTCGAAAATCTCAAACTAACAAACACTCTGTTATTCTACGCTTTCAATACAGAACATGAGCGAAGATTATGGCTTATACGTGTGGCCTTGCGCTGTAATTCTCAGCGAATATGTTTGGCAACAGAAGCACCGATTCATAGGAGCTAACGTTGTTGAGGTACGAGTGTGTGTGTGTGTGTGTTTTTTCCTTTTCAAAGAAATTCGTGATTACATGTAGTTTATTGTTTATGTAGCTTGGTGCTGGAACTTGCTTACCTGGTTTGGTTGCTGCAAAAGTTGGTGCCAATGTCACTCTTACGGATGACTCTAGCAGATTAGAGGTAATACCCTATCAGTCTATCACTGTGTTTATTTATTGATATATGTTTTTAAATTAAGGAGTGTTTGTACAATTTGGTGGTTAATTTAGTTTATATAATCATCGGCATTTAGGATTTAAAGGATACACATTGTCAGTGTAAATTAGTTTTGCATTGCAATCCGATGAAAATTCATTATTTATTTTGTTGATTGAATGAAAATTCATTATTTTATCACATTACTACATCTAAAAAGTGGTGATATTACATAGCAAAATAGAGAGTTCATGTTAAATTTCAGTGTAAAACTACTTTACATCGACAGTGTATGTATGCCTATTAACTCTAGTACTTATATTTCGACAAGTTTATAAAATCAATTGTTCAACGTGTTGACAAGCTTTAATAAGCGTTTAACTAAGAGGCGTGTTTACCAAACATGTGCTAAGTATGCTTTGAATGCAACTGTTTTATGGGTTTGGCAATATGACACAATGGCTTTCAATTTTCATTGGTAGTATTAGTATTATCATTTGATTATTTAATGGGCGGACTCTGAAATTTTTAGGTTTGTTTGATGACTGGTGCTTGTTCTGGACTTGCAGGTGCTTGATAACATGAGAAGAGTTTGTGGCTTGAATAAACTTGCGTGCAATGTAAGCTATCCCCGTAATGACACTAATGAAGCCTATTGGAAATGCTTGCTTTTTCCATGTTAATATTAGAATAGCATCATGTGTACTTATATAATATATATCTTGGATTTTCTGAAAGGTGGTTATAAACAAAAACTGATTTTGAAGTTTTTATTTGTATAATGTTTGTCTGTGTTGTCTGAATGTATTGGTTTCTATTTAAAGGTGCTAGGGCTGACATGGGGTGTTTGGGATTCATCCATATTTGATTTACAACCTACAATTATTTTAGGCGCTGACGTGTTGTATGACTCAAATGGTGAGAAACGAGTTCTGTTTCAGTTATTTGTTACCTTTCTCTGTAGGTCTGATGTAATACAACATTGTATCTTTTATATTATTTAGCTTTTGATGATCTCTTTGCCACCGTGACATTCTCGCTTCGAAATTCACCTGGATCAATTTTTATAACGTCATACCATAATAGAAGGTACTTTTCATTCCGTGTAATGCTCAGATAATGTGAAGATATTTCATCTTAACTCTAAATTCTGCATCTTATAATTATTTTAATATTTTCTTAACTTAGCTATGTATTTGGTTGCAGTGGGCATCACCTTATTGAGTTCTTGATGAAAAAATGGGGCTTGAAGTGTCTCAAGCTTCTTGATGGGTTTTCTATTCTGCCATCCTTCAAGGCTTCTCAGCTAAGTGGTAACATCCAATTGGCAGAGATAGCTCTAAATTCGAAAGATAATGCTTGAGGTACCTAAAGTTTTATAATAACATTTAGTAGTATTTGTATTTTTAGATGACACTGCTGCTGCTATATATGTTGTACTTCTTGATGATGATCAAGCAATAGAATAGGACAGGATCATCCTAAAGGAATACCTCCTAAGATGGATATTGTACTTCTATCTATACATTTGATGAACAAAAAACAGGCTTTCTTTTTATTTTAATGTTGTTTAATGTCAAAACATGGTAGCAAGTAGCAAGCTTTTTGGATGTGGAATTGGGATTGCGCGCATGAAACAATTTTCCAGCATTATTTATTTCAACTGCTTTAAGAACCATGTTTGGGCTTGATTTGATTTACTCTTTAGAATCACTTAGGGTTTTATTATACAGTAACCGAATAGATGGTTACATGTTGATATTTGGTGTGTTGTCAAATGGTCATACTTAAAACCTTTATGACTATTTTGAATCGTTTTCAAATTTGAGTTTTGCATTCTTATCTACTATTTGTTGGTCATGTTCCTGACAAGATCGTGCTCATACTTTTTCCCATGAAAATCACCACTTGGAGAAGTAGAGAGCTCAATTGGCTGAACGAAACCATTCTTGACTAATTATTTAAGAGTTAAGATTAGTAGATTACTTATAACGATATTTCTCAATTGATTTGCCAAGACAAGATTGAGCTTTTATTACATTGAAATAAGAATACATATTTCTTTATAAATGAAAAAACACAATATTCTTGCCATCTTCAAAATGTGATCCACCACTTTTCATACAATAGCTTGTCTGAATTACCACAATTAACTTGAATTAAATTAATGCTTTCTAATTGATCTTTCTGCAGTCCTTCCTAACTTCTTGCCCACCATTGATGCTACTCATTTTGATCATGGACTTTGCAAAAGCGTCATAGAAAGCTTTTTGTGAGGCGGCAAACTGAGAAACAAAATGCTTGGTTTTTGGGCTGTCAAGCAAAGCCTGATCAGAAGAAAACAAGGCATTTTGTTGGAGGATCAACTTGTAATATGTATTATCGAAAGCTGTTGAAGAAGGGTCCATCGTGGCGCCTGCATTTTTTGCCTGATTTTTCTTCGGACAAATTGATTTTAGTTTTGTTGCAAACGACGGATTTAATAAAGGGTCCACATCATGTGTAGCATTAAAGTTTTGGATTCTGTTCCGGAAAGACGAGCAGTGAGAGAAACCTAAGGTATGCCCTCCTGTATATGGGTCAAAACAAGTTACTTTGAACTCTATTATGATATAAATTGGAAAACATGAAAAATGGTGAAGTTTTAGCTGCTTTTAACTTAAAAATTACCTGACAGAGCTACCAAGTCTTTTGCTGACAATGCTCTTTGAGAGAAACTTTGCTGCAGTTGTGATATGTTGAATGTTGGTGCTGGTAATTGTCTTGTTTCACTGGCCTTGGATGTTCTTCCATCCTTTCTTCCCTTAGGAACGTCCCATTTAGGTCCTCCTGACTGTAGAATATACGTGGATATACCATCAGTTATACATGCAAATACAAGTTACCATATCTGCATATATTAATGCTAAAATAAAAATAAAATAATGGAATCTCAATGTCGAGAACTTTGGTTCTTGGCTTTGTTTTATTACCAGATAAACTGCGTCTCTTGCTGCAAGAGCGAGGATATCAGCGCAAGAAACTACACCGGGGCATTTAGCTTCTAATGCTTTCTTTGCGTTATCAATGACATAGAATGCATGCAATGAAATGTTTGGCGGTCCATCCTTTTCTGCTTTGTTGTTTCCTTTTGAATTTAGCAGCACAGACGCATCACATCCCTTCAAAAGTATATGAAACAATGACACGTTGAAATGAATAATCAAATTTATAGATGGTGTAGAGGAAAAAGGAAACAAAAAAAAAAAAAGAAGAAAGGAGTTCATTATAGCAATACTCGAACGAAGCAATCATGGAAGTGCATTCGCAGAAGCGCTGCTGGAACAGTTTTGTCCTTAGCAGTAGCATCCTTCACTGTCTTCAAAACAATATACTCTAGATCATGGCATGTTTTTTCATAGTAGTTTACACTCAGTGATTTGCTTGTAGATACCACTGAAAACATGACAATCAAATTCAATAATGTAACCATGACAGCCATGCTAATTAAGAGTACTTGATGTTTTTTTAAGCTGTTATTACTTGAGGAAATCTCAGATGACTAGAATGGATTTTAAAGGGATAAAAGAGATTAATTATTAGATGAGATAATGTGGCCCTTGAAGACCAGTTCGTTAACTAGTATTGTCAAATGTCAATGAAGTAGTAATGTTTAAGCATTCTCATTGCAAAAAGACAATGCACTTATGGTCCGTAAACCAAAGGAAGGTTCAATTGTTCTAATGTACAACGTTATTGGTCGGGTGGAATTTCATGGTGTGGGGCATGTTACTCGATTAGAATAAATTAGTTACAAGTTCAAACTAAATCTATCTAGTGTTAAGCTATAATTGTATGATCTTCATGAATACAATTAGTAAAAAGTCAATAACTATGATACATTATTATGATTAATTGGTTATTACACAAGTTTTTGGCAATGGCATTTCCCTAATGTGAGGAGTAAACTGCTTTATTTTTAAGGCCATTTAGGTTAGTGGCCACTTCCTATTTCTTTTAAGGCTGTCTCAATAAGTTTTTTTAAAAGTTATTTTACTTTTTACATGGTATTTTATATGTTTCTCTTAACTTACTATTTCTGCTTGTGAAGGAAAGTATTACTGTTATTTTGCTTTAGCTTTAGTTTTTCCAAGGCCCGTGAACTCCCTTTAGGATTATCGTTTAGGAAAATTTGAGTTTAATTTTTAGCGTAAATAATTTTTAATCAAATTTTACTTAACTCGCGGTCAAATTCTAAATTACTAGATTCTCATTCCCTAAAAATCAAAGGGTTAATGCTAACAACAACAAAAATTAGAAATCTAGCAAAGTGATATATCAACCATTCTAATTGGTAGCAGCCATAACCATAGTAATGTTTTGGCTTAAATGCAGTTTTACCCCCCCTATTTTGAATAAATTGGAATTTTACCCCCCCTATTTTACTAAAACGGCAATTAATCTCTCTATGTAACTCCAAATTTAGTGGAGTTTGATTATGTGGAAAGTTAACTCGATTACGGTCATTTTGGTACTAGTTTGGTGAATTATTGATCAAAATCGAGTTATCAAAATTGAGGTATCAGCTTGCTTCTGAGCCTCAACTTCAAGGCTTCGCACAGAATTCAAGTTTGATCAATAATTCACCAAACTGATACCAAAATGACCGTAATCGAGTTAACTTTCCACAGAATCAAACTCCACTAAATTTGGAGTTACATAGAGAGATTAATTGCCGTTTTAGTGAAATAGGGGGGGTAAAATTCCGATTTATTCAAAATAGGGGGGGTAAAACTGCATTTAAGCCTAATGTTTTTTTGAAAAGCTGACCATAGTAATGTTAGGTTATGAGAGGACAATCCCGGGGATCATTCACATTGGACATAGCAACCATTCAAATGAGTTGAGTATGAGTCATTTAATTCTTTATACTCTTCTTCAAGCAAAAACTTTTTTCATCCATACACT
The DNA here is from genome assembly GCA_030408175.1 of Trifolium repens. NCBI lineage: Eukaryota > Viridiplantae > Streptophyta > Magnoliopsida > Fabales > Fabaceae > Trifolium > Trifolium repens. The sequence goes on from CP125845.1 coordinate 10,556,477, forward strand.
TGCAGTGTCATTGCCGCTGCACTCAACCTCCACTTTACAAGTCATCCACAACTATATTGTATTATATAAAAAAAATAGCCCTCCACGCAAGGTGTTAGACTATCATCTTTTTTTCCTCTTCCCCCTCCCTTCTTAAACTCCAAAACACAAATAACACTATTTTTTGGGGATGAATGAGATCCCTGTGATAACAATTCCTGCCCAAAAAAGGAAGGCTGATAACTATTTGAAAACATATCAAATTAACTCATTTTTTGAATGTTCGTAAGACGTTAATTTTGATGTATATTATTGACATATCAAATAATTTTCGATTGATGTTATATTTTATATAGATGAAGATGATCTATGTTATAATATATTTCAATCCAATGATAGATTTTGCAATATGATTATCCGATAAAGAATTATCAGAGATGTCATATAAAAAGTTTGATACCTTAATGTCATTTGATCCTGACCCCCAAAACAAACTGTATTTTGTCCAAAAGTACAAATCTACGTTTGAAATAATTTCGGGAGGTGGGAAAACTCTTCCTTAACCATTTATCCAAATCAAGCAATACATCATACATATCAGTGTTTCCTTTTGTTTGGGTTACAAATACTCATTGCTAGTTACTACAGTACGTACTAGCAAAGAATGCCTCTCCTCAACATGTTGAGGTGGTTAAGACCGAGCCATCGTAATTATGTTGTTTTTGCTACCATAGCTTGCATTCTAAGTCTTTCTATATGCTAGCCATGTTCTATCAAAACTATAATTATTGTATTTGTTTTTCTATTGATGTGGTTTTCTAGTTAAAAGGAATCTAATTATTGGGAGACCTGCTTTATTTCTATGTCCAAACTCCAAACAGTTTGGTGATTTTACAAAAGGTAGATCATTATGCAAATTTTGTTCTTCGTTTAAGATGAAAAAGTAGCTATCGAGTTAGTGTGGCTAGCTGTAATGATGTACTTTTTAGGTCCATTGGGCCCTTTTTAGTTTTGAATTGAAGATGAGTTGATTGTGTTATTGACTATGATCCATTAACATTAGTGAATGAGATTTACTTCGGCCACTATACCAATTACTCGCGCGTCCTAAGCCTTTCTTGTTTTATCATTTTGCTATTTAAGTAGAGGATGTTCTAGAAATGAATTTTTTTCAAAAATGTCGTCCGCTACTTAAATTGTTGGCGTTATAAAAAACAATTATGATATGGTGTTTTTGAGTGTATACACTAGCTAAGTAGCCGACAGGGGTATGTGCGAGAAAATAGATAAGGTGACAAAAGTAAATTATTATTGGGCATATAAATTTTGATGTCAAATAAAATGTTCTTAACTTTTGCGTAATACGAGATGTGCATAATTTGTAGAAGATAAAAATAATCGAGGGATAAAAAAAACATTTTTCTATATATGTATTTTTCTGAAATTTAAATAACACGGTTTACTTCTTGCTAAATAATATTCTTGCATGTTCTGAAATTCTTATGTTTGAGAGTTCAGATTGGGTGAATGTCTGTGTAAAATTAATTAAATTTTAGTTTTCATGTGTGTACAACAATGAAGGCCATGCAATTTGAACCTTAGTTTTCATTAGGGGTGAGCACGAACCCGCAATCCGACATAACCGCTAATATATGGAAGCACTCGGTCGGGTGCGGGTCGGGTCTCGAATCAACAATTGTAAAAAATCGGTCATGAACGGTTGTATACGGGCGGGTGCGGGTCTCTAAAATTTATCTCTTCATAACCGAAACCGACCGAACAATTACTAAAATATAAATATTTTTTTTTTTTCAGTTTTGAGCACCTCTTAATCTCTTATACTCTTCGCTTTGTTAATTTTGTCTATCTTTGATAAAGAAGAAAAATGTTATATTTTACGAGTTTATGCTTGTAATAGGTTGATAAAGGAGATGTGAAAGATAATATTATAGATTTATATTAATTTTTACTTCTCATCTACTATATATTATTGTCGTTGGATTAACAAATTTGAAACAAAATAATTGCATCTCATCATTTTTATTGTATCATTTGTTGCAGTGTGTACGAAATATTGAACTATTTGAAGAAGAATATTTTTTTGATCAATGAAATTTTAGATGTAACAACAAAGTTTCAATGTAACCCGTTAAAACCGACCCTGCTATACCCGTCACCCGTATGACCCGAACCCGAACAAACCGAAGATGTAGACGGTCGGAATTGGGTCCAAATTAAGAGGCCGCGGTTTTTATCGGTTTTACGATTTTCAGCCCGAATCCGACCGAACCCGACCGATGCTCACCCCTAGTTTTCATGTAAACTATCCAAATTAAATTTGAGTTATTTGATTCGGTTTGTTTTTTTAAAAAAATAAGCTGTTGATGCGAATTGTACGTCCCCGATTAATTTATTTTTTGTATACGCAAATGTTAATATAGTTAATACCTAAACCTCCTCTTAAACTCCTTCAATACAGCATTTTTGACTTTAGGCAACGAACTTATAGGCAACGGCTGGAAAACAGTTGCTATAAGGGGTCAAAGACAACGCTTTTATACATGTTGCCAAGTTTCTATACTTTATTCCCTGGTATGGTAAAAACCGTTGCCTATTTATTTTAGTCCACGGTTTTATACGTGTTGAAGAAAGTAAACCGTTGCCTATTTATTTTAGTCCACGATTTTATACGTGTTGAAGAAAGTAAACCGTTGCCTTTACATATTCCATAGGGAACACGTATGAACCGTAGACTAAACCACTTTGGCGACGGTTTTTTACTATTTTAGGCCACACTTGTAAAACCGTTGCTGATAAACTTACAAAACCGTTGACTAAAGTCACATATTTCAATTCCCCCAACCAAATTCAATTGTGCGCTAAACTCAATTCAATCTCCCTCTCTTTTTTTCTCAAATTCCCTCTTTTTTATTTGTCTAGAGATTCAGTCGTTTTTCATTGGAAAAAAAAATTAAAAAATAAAAACCACACTTTGTTTTTCTTTCAGACAAAACTCAAACAAAAACACGCACACTTCTCTCTCACACACAAACGCAGACAAAATCCACTTCTTCAGTAGCAATGGAGACAAAATCCCAACTAAGCTTCTTTCTCCTTCGTGTGAACTAAGCTTCTTCCATATCAATTTCTTTGTCTTCTTCCATCGATTCCTTCAACCGATCGAAACCACAACCCCTAATCTTAACCCCTTTCATCGATTCCTTCACCTTCTTTCTCCATCGTGTGAACTAACCCTAACCCCTTTCATCGATTTACTCGGGTTTGTAATCAAAACGATCAGCTGGTTGTGATAGAAGCTCTCCGCTGGTTGTGATTGAAGCTCAGGTTTGTAATATTTTGTTTCTGTCAAGTGAATAGTACAATCGTTTTCTTTGTTAGGGTTCTCTTGGTAGAGGAAAACATGAAAAACTTCATTATTGTTATTCTCTGTATCTGGGGTTTTCTAAAGCATTTTCATTCTCATTGTTGTGGCTCTTAAATATTTCACACATATGCCTTCAAGTCTTCAACAAGTTTATGCGTTTTTTGTTTTTGTTTTTATAGAGAAATAGATTGTGATAATATTCACTGATATACAATACATGTAAATATACAGTTCAATATACATACAGGAAATAGAAAATAATAATTGCAAATAATGATATGAGATATTCTAGTACTAATTGTGAGGTATATTGTTCAATGTGTAAGTTGACTGATATGAGTAAGATATTGCTCCTTTAGCTTCGCTTCAAAGAATAGATTATGGTATATTTACAATGGGCTAAAATACAAGTGGCTTAAATTGTCCCTGTTATGCTATATTTACTTAATATTCCTTGCCACATGGTCTGGATGTTAAAAACGACCACACCACATGCCTATAAATTATTGCAAATTGATACTAAAGAATAGCCTCAAAATAGAAGCAACAAGTCACCTTTACTGATAGATTATTAGAGTGGTTTTAGTCTAGTGTTATTTATGAAATAAGAGTAGTGTTGTTCATGCAATAAGTGGATCTCAATCTTAAAGACAATAGTGTGTTTGTGTGTTGTTGTGCATTAGTTAGTGCCTCCCTAATGGTGTTTTTATTTTCTAGTGTTTGTCTGGTGTTGCTAAGGTGTATATTTCTAGTGGTCTCTTGGCTTTTGGAGTTATTTTATTTTGAACTTGGTATATTTTCTATCCATCTTTCGAGCACAAGATTTTTGCCGAACCTTTTTGATACCATATTCATATAATACATATGGAAACTTAATCTAAATCTATTTTAGTCTAGAATCATATAGAATCATGATTTAATTTTTTTATAAGTTAATTTAAGGATTAAGGGAGTTGTATTTGGTGAATCAAATTTCCGCTCTTTTTTGTTTGTCCGATACTTCACTACTTATCGATTTCTACATAATCTCTGCAACCCTTCAAGCTCTAGCTTTTATGTTTTGTTTCACCCAAATACACTTTGCTGATTAATTTCCACTACTTAGTGTTTTTGCAACTTTTATATGGTTCCTATTTTTGTTTTCAGGCTAGCAGTACTCACGGGACAGTGTTTCTCAAGCAGTTTTCATCTGGACGGCTTCTCCTAACTGGTAATCAAATTTTTAGCAATAAAATTGTTTTCTTCCTTAATTGGTAACTAGTAATTATTATTTTTAGCTTTGCGCTTCAGCCTTGTCTTTGTTGTTTTTGTGTTCACGTGGCGATGTATGGCCTATATCCTGTTTTTATTTTTTTTGTCATTAGTAAATTCAGAACTAACCAATGCTAATGAGTAAATTCAAAACCTTAAAACTAACCAATACTAATGAGTAAATTCAGAACTTACACTGAACATTGCCTCTTGCTTTACTTAAAACTTTAAAACTAACCAATGCTAATGAGTAAATTCAGAACCTTTGTATTTATAGATATACCCTCTTATAGTATGTTAGAAGGTACTATGTATTTATACATATCATATAGTATATTATAATTATAATTTTTTATGCATTAGAATAATTAAAGGTATGGACAAAGAGTGGACTAAACTCCCAAGACATTGGAAGAGATATAGGAAAGGTGTTAAGTCTTTTCTAGATTTTGCGTATACCAAAGGAAGTCCTCAAGGGCGTGAAATTTCGTGTCCTTGTGCTCACTGTGCAAATGGTAAATGGGTAAGAAGACATGTGGTGCGTAATCATTTAATAGCTGCTGGTTTTGTTGAAGGATATGATGTTTGGGTAAACCATGGAGAGGATATGCCCTTGCCTATGGATGTCGACAAGGACACAAAAGATCAAGAAGACTCGCATGATGACATCGGTGGCTTATTGTATGACATTTTCAGAGATGTGGTAGAAGAAGATGAGAGCAGTAAGGGTCCTAATGAGGAGGCTAAAAAGTTTTACAATTTGATTAATGAGGCAAAGCAGGAACTATACCCAGGATGTGAAGGCTTCTCTACTTTATCATTCATAATTCGACTTTACTTGTTGAAATGTCTTCATGGGTGGAGCAATGCATCATTCACTTCCCTTTTAGAATTATTGAAGGAAGCGATTCCAAATTTAAACATTCCTGAATCTTTTAATAAAACAAAGACGATGATTAGTGATTTGGGTCTTGATTACAAAAAAATACACGCATGTCCAAATGATTGCATGTTATATTGGAAAGATCGTGAGAATGATAGCTCTTGCAGTATTTGTAAAGCTTCACGATGGAAGGAGTTCACTCAAGTACAGAGTGAATCGTCTGAGCAAGAAAAATATGATCATAAAGTCCCTGCAAAGGTTTTGAGACATTTTCCATTGATTCCTCGACTTCAAAGGCTATTTATGTGTTCAAAGACAGCTAAGGAAATGAGGTGGCATGAAGAGGAACGCTCAAAGGATGGAAAATTGAGGCATCCCGCTGATGGCCAAGCATGGAAGGACTTTGACAGACTTCATCCCGACTTTGCTTCTGAGTCTCGTAACGTAAGACTTGGCTTATGAAAATGATTGAAGCAGCCCATGAAAAAGAAAATGATTGAAGTTGAATCAATAGAAATACAGCAAGTTGCGAAAAAAAAATCTGTTGGAAATGGTAGTTCGAAGGCAAAGGAGCAGCTTAGGAAAAGAGTAGTGTCTAATGATGAGTCGGGGACAAAAGAGAAACCTGTGAAAAGGATAGTCGTTGAAGATGAGTCAATGGCAAGGCATGAAAGTGCTAGAAAGAAGTCAAAAAGAACCCATTTGTGTCCATCAATGTTAATTGATGATTTTCTTAAAGAAAATGGAAAAGATGCTGAAAAAGAGATTGAAAAGTTGATTGAAGATGAAGGGACACTCTTGTGGAAGAACAAGAGAATATGGATTGTGAGGAAGCTGCTGAAACAAATGGTGATGTTAATTTATTTTGTTAATCATATATTTTATTAATTTTATTTTGTGTGTGTGTGTATTTTTTTGTTAATCTTATTTTGTTAATCACTTTCAGAGACAACTAAGAAAAGAACACGAGGACCAACACGTTTTTTAAAAACATATGCAAGGCCTCCCAATAAGCGTGAAGAAGTTACTCTAGATGACGATGGTGAGATTATTGGGCCCGATGCTAAAACTGTTGTAGGTCTGAGCAATTTCCTAGGCACTATAGCAAGGAATTCAGATTTTTGTCCTTTGATCTATACAAACTTCAAACTGTTGCTAGAAGAGGAAAGGGAAAAGGATCATTTGGACCGTAGGGAGCGTATATGGAGATATGTTAATGTATGAGAAGTAAATATTTTTTTCTTATTTCAATAATCAAATATTTATCAACGTTTAATAGCAAGTATTTTTTTTTTTTTGTAGAGGTATTACATTATTCCCGATGAAGGAAAAAAAGCTGTGTTTCATTGCATAAATGTGGCTTGGAGACGCTATAAATATGATATCAAGAAAGACCATTTTTTGAAGTACGCAAGTATGAAGGACAGATTGAAAAATCGTCCTGATAGCATATCTGAAGATCACTTCAAGAAACTGTTGATATATTGGAAAGATAGCAAAGTCCAAGTAAGCTAGCTAGTTGTTTTGCTCAATAATTTTGTTAAGAAACTGTTGATATATTGGAGTGATACTATTTCAGTTATAGACTTTAATTTGTTTCTCGTAATGTAGGCCATTAGCCAAAAGAATGCAGTTAATAGGAGCAAGCAAAAGTTTAGGCATCGTGTGGGACCAACAAATTTTGCTAGCATTCGTGCGAAAATGGTATGATAATTTTCTATTTTTCTTTTAGAGGAACTGTTTGGATTAATTGATTATATATATCATGTGCAGCTTCCTTTTATTCATATCATACGAAAAGTAGAAACAGTTTGGTTTAATTAGTTTGGTTTAGAAACTGATTGGTTTAATTTTCTGTTTGGTTTAGATTATATCATTGTTTCGAAAAGTATAAACTGTTTGGTTTAATTGATTATATCATGTGCAGCTTCCTTTTATTCATATCATACGAAAAGTAGAAACAGTTTGGTTTGACTAGTATTTGTTTTCTCAATCTATGATTACTAATGTAGCGGGAAAAGAAGGGTGGAGAAGTCTCTCAAGCTGAGGTGTTTGTTGAAACTCGCAAAGGAAAAGAGGTCGATGGAGAAACACAAATTGCTATAGTAAGTTACAAAATTCTAATACTCATTTGGATTACATACATAGCTGCTTATTGTATTTTTATACCGAGTTTTTTATAATTAGGATAAACTTCAAGAGTCAATTGAAAAATCAGATGAAGCTGCAAAAGAAACATTTCACTCACTGTTTGGGAAAGAAAGGTCCGGTAGAATTCGTTGTCATGGAAGAACTGCTACACCATCATCATTAAGGAAAAAAGAAGAAATTGCTTTAGTGAAAAAGCAATATGATGGTAAAATTGCTGACATGTCGCAGAAGATGGGAGCAATGGAAGTACTTTTAAAAAGCATGTGCATTCAACAAAATCCACATTTAAGTGAAGAAGATGTAAATAATATGATTAGTAATGCTTTACTTGGTGATGATAATAGTCCAACACCACGTTCATCGACATCGACCTATGTTCCTGCTCATCTAAAGGTATAACTTTATTGCACTAGTCAACATGGTTCTTATAGCTGGTTTTTTTTGTGAAACAAAGTTTCTGCCTCTTAGCTGGTTTCATTCTCTTAGGCTCATATTGAGCTTATTGCCTGAATGTAGTGAAACAATTTTTGTTTTACCAACTTGAATATTAGTTTTTGTGGGCTATTGTTGTCTGTGAATTGTTTCTGTTATTGTGATACCAATCTATTTGGATACTAGGGAGATGAATCCGGTAATATCCTAATTCTATACCAATCTATTTACCTACTGCTATAGTTGCTACATAAGTGCAAACTGTTTACAAGAATCCTATGACATTGTTCGTGAACTTTAGTTTTGTGATCGTCTTTGTATTTTTTTTCATATTTTTAGGTTAGAAATGAAAATGATCATAATCAAGATGATGATCTTTACGGTGGTCAAGATGATGATGATCTTCAAGATGATCAAGATGATGATGACCAAGAAGATGTTCAAGATGTCGATGATCTTCAAGAAGATGATTTTCATGATCATGATCCTGAACATGATGAATATTATGATGACCAACATTGATTCAAGATTAGAATCATGTTTTGCTTTTTGTAATTACATATAGTTAACCTCTAGTTTATATTGCTTGGATCTTATTTGAAAAGTTAACTTGTAGTTTATATCACTTGGATCTATTTTGAAAAGTTAACTTGTAGTTTATGTCGTTTGGATGTATTTTGAAAAATACTTGTTAGAACTTTGAAAATACCTATCGAACAATTTATTATGAAATTATTGTGTTTACTATAATTTTATTGTGAATGTTGCATAGATCATCATGACAACTACAATTGTATCAACATATAAACAAATAAAGACAAAATTCTATGAAAATTAATATACATATATAACAGGGAATTAATCGATAAAATCATTTTATTTAGCGCATTTGACTTTATAGGCAACGAATTTAGACTGTTGCTTAATGTAAACCGTTGTCTTTACAAAGGTTTCAGGCAACGATTACATTCCTGTTGCTACACCAAAACCGATGCCTCTTCTTGTTTTAGCAACAGCTATATCCTGTTGCATGTTGAAAACCGTTGCTTAAAACAAGTGCAAAAACCGTCGCCTTTTCATATGTAAAGCAACGGTTTCAAGAATGTGTTGCTAAAAAGTAAAAAACCGTTGCTTATTTGAAAAGGCAACGGCCGTATATCCCACGCCTAGAAAACCGTCGCTTAAAGGCTTGGGCAACGGTTTTTTCACCTTTGGCCACGGTTTTCTGCTGTTGCTGAAAGTCAAAAATGTTGTAGTTCCCGTACCTCACCAACCGAGCTTCCTCGGCAAAAATCCGATTACATTTAATTCAGTTCTCTTGCACCACTTGTATTATTTGCATTTGAATTATGAACATATTTATGTAAGTAACCAACAAGGATTTGCATTGAAGTTCTAAACACAAAAAATGAGGTCAACCAACTACAATAGAGATAGTACAATACAAGAATTTAAATGTATATTGTTTGATATACAATATGTTTGTATGCTTTTACATTATTCACAAACCCTATCAAATCAATGCTATCAAGACTCCAGAAAAAAAATGTGTAGTAATATAATGCTTCTCTCGTGTGTTCTGACAAAAAAAAATACTAAACTAAATAATAAATCACTAAACAGCTAAATCTATCCTCAAAAAAGGGCTAAAAGCAGAAGAAGGGTCACTATAAATGCAAAAGTAGGTTTTATCTTAAATGAGTGACTAGATGGTAGTTTTTCAGGATCATTAGACTGATTAGATGTTGGTTCAGGATTCACAGCAATAGCAGGAGAAACAGCCGGAGCATGCGTTCGGTTAACAGGTAAATTCGAGAGTTCATCGTCATAACCTGATAATAAAAACATATCATATCTCATTAACAAAAACCGATGAAGACGTAAATGAAATGATGCTATTAGGTTGAAATGTACTACTCACAGTTAGATTCCTTCCAACCGAGCGTCATGTTTTCGCGATCAAAGACTACCCGGTAACCAGTCATGAAGTTTTCTGCAAAAAAAAAAAAAGAATATAACGATCAATGTTGCGGACATTATATAAAACAATTATAATGTATTTAAAGCTTCAATTCGATTAAAATACTCACGTCCGATGATATTCACATTGTTGCTTTTCAAGACAGCCAAACAAAGAACATCGTTAACATCCTGGAATTAATACCACAAGAAGCATTTATGAGGTTAAAAGGGATCAAAAACATTAGATATCAATTACATGAATCACAAATGTTAAATTTTATGCTCTCGCCTGACCACTAACCGTTATTATTGGATCCATGACAAAATAATTGTCTCCGCCTTTCATCGTCAGGTTAATAGTAGGAACTTGAACAGTCTGGTTTGATCTGGAAACAAAGTTGAAATCTTAACTAATTTGCAACTAATACATTTTTAAGTGTTTGGCGATTAATTTGAAACGAAAAAGAAGAGAATTCTCTCAAGCTATAAATTTTATAATCACCTTAAGTCATAGCAGTACTCAAATGGAAGATCATCAGAATCAGAAAATGAATGTCTTGGCAGTTTAATCTTCGAATCAAACTGCAAAAGCAATGGAATAATTAAAAAGAACTCAACTACTCAATTGACACGAAATGAAACTCTAGATACCCTCGTAAAAAATACAATTAGTTAAGATTACTCACACTTTGAGTAATTTGCTTATACGCCGGGTTGTTTAGGTATGTAAATGAAGTACCAGTGTCAAATATTGCATTGAACTCAAGATCAGCAATTGTTCCCCCAACAATAATTTGTGTGACAGTGATGTTGTAAGTTGAACTACAAAAAAATAGCTCGTGTTAAAACTTCAAATACACGGCACTTCTAATACGGACCTTTCAGAAAAAAGTCTAAAGACGGTAAAAACACAAACGAACAACTTACTGTAATGGTCTAATGTTGAATGGTGTTTTTCCTTGGTCCAAGCTGCTAGTGTTATCCCCAAATGTGATTCTTCCAAGACCATCATCACCAAAACACATTGAAAAAGAATTTGAAGTTAGGCCTTGTTTGGCTAAGATACTTGGAACCGATACATCACTCATTCCTAGTCCAAACAAACCATTTGGAGCTGCTCCATTCAGAAAAGCTCCTGTTTGAACTTGTCCACAGCTGCAACATATTCAATGACAAATACAAATTTTCAGGTTACAGAAAAAGTAAGGCATTGATAAAAATATATGTATGCGTGTAAACTCGAAAATATAATATATTTGAGCAAGATGTTGTGAATTTACCCAAAAGTAATTCTTGGGTTAGCCTGTTTAGTTTGATTATCATAATCTGTAATTAGGTGTAATTCATCTTCTACCAAAAAACCAGTAGTTGAAGTATCTTCTGATAGATATTCAACTTGATATGGACAAGTGCCACTAGATGAAGAACATTGTTTCTGATGCTCACATAAGCTGCTATTGCAAGGAACATTTTTGCTAGTTGATGATCCTTTGTTATCATAGATATTAAACTCAATTTTCTGTTAAGATAAAAAAAATAACAAAGTGTCATTAAGAGATTTGTTTCTATGTATTGACAGTGTAAAACGTTTTTATACGTGCATTCAATCAAATCACGTCATGTAGACATTTGTGGAGATAATATAGTACAGATAAAAAATATATATACCCGTCCTGTTGATAGCTGTAGACCACGGACGCATTTGGTACAATTACAAGGTAGCCAGAATAAGTCACTCCCAGTATCTAATGCAACAAGAAATGATGAAGCTGGTGTCCCAACAGAAACATTGGCAAAATGCAAACTGAAATCCAAACAGATACATTATTATTATCCACACAACAAGAATGTATAACAAAACCATCAAGTATTTTTACTTTTATATTAATTTTTTTTTTTAAAAAAAGATACTTAATCCAGAAAATGAAAAAAATAAGGTCATGTTTGGATAAACAACTTATAGCATATAGCATAAGTTCTTTGTGTATAAACTATTTATGTAGCAAAATATAAAGTAAAGTAACATTATTTTTGTATAAGCTATAAGCTGTTTTCCTAAGCTATCTTGAAAGGTTTATGAAAATAACTTATGAACAATGTCATAAGTTGTTTTAATAACTTTTCTCATACAATCTCACAAAACAAAACGTATACAGTAGATAAGCTAAAATAAGTCAATCCTAATAGATTGTAATTAAATAACATATTTTAAAATTTGAAAATGCTAATTAATGCCCTGGCCTGGAGTAAAATCCAAGATAGTAAAATCATCTTGAACCTTTTCTAGTTAACATTTTAAAGATATAAAATAATGCTACGTATTTTCAATGTAAAACTTATGTAAAACATATTTATTTTGTTTCCTCGACTAGTGTTTAAGAGGCGCTAGTTAGCATAACCCTTTAAAATTTTGTCCATTTTCAAAATTAAAGAATAAATCACCAATTTAGTCTTCGAAAATTTAGGCATGAAACAATTTAATATCTCAAAATTTACAATATTTTTGCATAAAAAATTTAGATCAAATTTTGTCAAAAAAAAAAAGATCAAATTAATTCTTGTGAATTGGTTGACTTAATCTAAAAAATTATCATCTAAATCTACTGTAATAAAAAGTTATCAATCTCAACTCAATAATCAATTTTAAAGACTAATGTCTTTGTCCCTGGATCACATTAAAAATTCAAAGCTCTCTCTCTCTCTCTCTCTCTCTCTCTCTCTCTCTCTCTCTCTCTCTCTTTCTTTTCTTTTAAAAAGGAGTTTCCCATGTGAACTTTTTTCATATACCAAACCAAACACAACCATATGTGGTTGCTAATTGCTATGTCATAGAGCGGTCATAAAATATATGAACCAGAAAAAAAAAATCAAAATTAAATAACAGAAATTTGCTAATACAAAAAATAAAATAAAAAACATAAAAAAATTAACAAATCGTTGAAAAAAAAAAACACTTACTATCCAAACAAGCCAATCTGATAAGTGGAGTTATCAGGAGAAAAAGTAAGAAGCTGATCAACATCACCACCGTCACCGGCGGCGAGACGGCGACCACGAAACACGCGGTCTCTATGGGCCATAGCAACATAATATTCACGAGTACCTTTGTCAGGAACTTTGTCAATACCCAAAATACCCTTGACCGGATCAGAAAACCGATGGTGAATATCAAAACCAAATGAAGTTAAACCATAACACCTCTGTGATTGTGAAATTAAACATAGTATTAACGTTAATAATGATATTGATAGATACAAAGAATTATGGGTTTGGTAAGAGGTGAAAAATGAAGCCATATGAATGAGTTGAATTGAAAGTAGCTATAACTATAGTAATTGTGATGTGAAAATATTTAGGAAAATATGTATATATTGTTGAGAGAGTTAACTTAATGAGTATGTTTTGTGCGTGTCAAAAAATGTCAATGGTAGAGTCAAGAAGCGTGTGGTAAGAAACTTCCGTGTGTATCATGAAACATTCAATTTCAAATATAGACAATTTATATCTTGTACGTTCCTCAATTCAACATTTATTGGTATATTCTAATGAAACACAGATACTCTTTGGATTAAGCGCGTATTTCGATATCGGACACGTGTTAATGTTGATATTTATAATTATATTAAATTGTGTTATTTTTTTAAATTATTATCTGTGTTGACATATCAGTATAGTGTCCGTGCCACTATTTATGTCTGTGCTTCTTAAGGTATATTTGTTTCTTCTTCTTGCGTCTTAAATCTTTCATACTTTTAATTTAACTAGACTTGTACAACTTTATCTTTAATCCACTTAATAAAAAACATTCCAGTAATCCATGTTTTTATTTTTTGTATTTTTTTTTTTTGATCTTAGTTGAAGTGGTAATTTACTGGAAATTAATCTCATATAATGGAAATAATTAGATATGAACAATTTATCACGTGAAAATAAAATTCAGAGTTTGACTTATTATTCAAGGATATTAATAAATGTCTATCATTGATTTTCAAAAGGCATATTCACCTTAAGTGAATTCAAAAATCTCTTTATAATTAATCAAGTTGAGTAGCATATGAAATACTCACTTTATGTGAAAAATGTGTTTTAACATATTTGAATGGCTCACTTGATAATGATGATTATCTGAGAATCCCTGAAGGATTTAATTTTTGTGAGACATATAAAATCAAATTATTGAAGAGATGACTTAATAAACATGAATAAATCTCCTTATATACTCGAGCAATAATATATGCATGTTGTATAATATTCATGTTGAATATTTCCAAATAAGAAATATGAAAATGACAATTTGTTCATTTTTAAGAAAATATTTAGCAAGGAATTTGTTATATTTAAGATTTATGTTGATGAAAATATCATCAAGACTCTTGAAGAGCATATGAGATATTGTCATTCTTACAAAAGAAGTAATATTTTGTGAATCATGAAGCTTATATACAAAGGTTTCTAAAATGATTCTATAAGAAAAATAAGATCAGTTATGATACCCAATTTTGTAAGATCGTCGATGTAAACAAATGTCATTTTAGAATTCAAGTAAATGATGAAGAACTAATTGGTCCTGAAGTACCACATTTTAGTACCACATTTTAGTTCAAATGGAGACAAATACATTGTTGGCTTATTATTTGTTGTCAATATATCGTAAAATATATATTTTGTTATTTTATATATTTGCAGGTTATTTGTCTTATCTTGATAATAGTATTATCACAAACAAACTATATGTTTACATGAGGTACAATCACTCATAAAAATTTGTGAAACAACAATCTCAACAACAGTCACAACAACAATCTCATGAAATGATGAAGAACTTTAGCGCTCCGAGAGATGAGTCAAGAATGTGTTTTGATTGAAGGATAGTTTTCATCTCATACAAGAGATTTTGTAATTTTTTCTCCTAAAGGGTTCATACAACAATTCAATATGAAGAAAATGTTGCACAAACTGCAAATCTGGAGGAGATTATAATAAAGAAGATATGACAGGTCTTTCTACGAAGTCAACTTCAAGTAAAGTTTTTGAGAAATTAATATGGAAGATTATTTGATTTTTCTTCACCCCATATATAATTGTCTTTATGAGGGGGAGACATGTTCTGCACTCTTTTTCCCTTCACCATGGTTTTGTCCCACTGGATTTTCCTGGTAAGGTTTTTAATGGGGCAGTTCACACGCAAAGAATGATGCACTCTTTTTCCTTCACTAAGATTTTTTTCCAATGAGTTTTTCTCTAGTAAGGTTTTGACGAGGCATATCCTCCATGGACATCCAAGGGTGAGTGTTATGAATAATCATAGGTGGATGTCCATTAGCCATGGTCTATTTCATTGGCCCAATATGTTATCCTATAAATAGAGCTTACGTTATAATGTAAATACACACTTGTGAAGAGAATAATACAATCTCTATTTGCTCTCTCTTCTCTCCTTTACCTTTTCTTCTCTATTACTTCTCTAGTTTAGAAATTGTTCATAACACAAAGATCATAGATAGAGAGAGTACTTAAATTATTAGTTAAATGATTTTCTATTTTACAAAATAAAAACACATTTTCTATAATTTAAAAATTAAAGGACAGTATTTACATGTTGTGCTTTAAGTGCAGTTTCTATTGTGTCTTATAAAAAAAAAAATCATATTTATCTAAAATACTGTAAGTAAGTCTCGATTGTCAAAACATTATACGGCAAGTAAGTCTCAACTTTTAAAACATTATAATAACTTCTTTAAAAAAAAATAATAATCAAATAGAATTTTTTTTATGGTGCCCAACCAAATAGAATTATTCATCTAAAATGTCAATTAAATAAAATAAAATTATTTTTAAATTTTTATTTCTTACAATAGTAAATTTTTATATTTAAATGTAAAAGAATAATATAACATTTATAAAAAAATCAAATCATATTTTTTCCCCAAATATATATCATATGTATAGTATAAAATAAATAAAAAATAAAGTCATAATTTATTAAAATCATCATCACGAGTTCTTTTTTATGCCTCAAAATATTATTTTATTTTGAATTAGTCAAGAATTGTTGTCAGAGGCACTTTGCAATTGCATGGAGGGAGATTTATGTTTTGGTTTAAGATTCACAAGTACAGTACTCCTATACGTATTTGTAGAACAAGTCAGAGTCTTCTTTTTCGTCCGCAACCGGCGTTGATAGGTCCTATAGTGTTTGCGAAAAGCGGGTCCTATATTAAATGAGAAGAGAAATGCTAATATTAACACAAACCCAAATATTTATTTCACAAAATTAAAGAGAAAAGAATTAAAATGATATTGATGTGACAAAATTATTAATATTTTTTGTTTATGTGTATGTGTCTAAAATTTATGACCAAATCTTTGTGTTAGGTAAAACTTTCTCTATATGATAAATACGGTAAAAAAAATATTTTTATAATGGTAAAATTTTAAAATAATATTCATGCAAGTGCAAAGACTTATTTTTTAAATTTAAGAGGTCAACTTCTTTACAATCTATGTTTTTACGTAAGAAAAAATAGTTTAAAAGTAACTTTTTTTCTTAATAATAAATTGATTTAAATAGTAAAAATTTTGATATTGTTGAAAGTTTGATTTCTCACCGTCACATATAGAAAGAATTTGATAATTTAATTATTAACTCTTACGTATAAAATAATTGATGAAAAAAGATCATTTCTTTTAATTTATGTTTATTTTATACGTATACAGTCCTAAATCAAATACTAGTTGAACTCTAAATATGTCAGTTAGATCGTATTGGTCTTTCTTTCTTTTCCACATTGACTTAATTTATGTTTTTTTAGTTATTAATTAACTAATTAATAAAGTTGGTGAACAAAGAACGTTTTGCTGGTGAAAATCAGTATTTTCAGCGGCGAAGAAGCCAACTGCTCCTAGTTGAACTTTAACCTTTTCCAAGCTTGAAGTTTTTTATATTATTTTTTATGATAATTATTTTTATTATTTTTGTCTTGATAAGGATGTTGTCAAGTGCCATTTCAAATGTCTAAGCATAAAATCTCTGGATATATTAAAAAAATTATAGTGATATTTTTTATGGTATATGATGAATAGACCAAATAGATAAGATATATTTCTTCTCTAGAAATAAAAAAATTGCCTTATCATATTTTCTTTCCGATGCTATTTTTTAAGATATATTTTTTCTCTAGAACATTGTTATTTTTCTATATCTGTTGTACCATTGAAAATGGGTCGTGTTATATAAGAGCAATCTTGATCGCACGATCAAAGATCACGCCACACACAAATTTATGACATATCTCCCAAACGAATGTTCTCTATCATAATTTGTATTTTTTTGTTATAAAATGATATATTTTTGTTAGAAAAATATATTTTAAAAATATTTTGATAAAATGCTATAAAAGGGGTGTTGTCAAACTTAAAAATTAGTTTATGTATCTGCTAATAGCTAGCTTTGAATGTTCTTATTCAGAGGCGGAGACAAGGTCCGACCAGTTTGAACACTTGCATGCGTCCGGCCTAAAATTTTTGGTATTTTAGAAGTTAGTTTAATGCAAAACTAAAAAACTTTAGAGATTAATTTAGGATATATCAGAAATATTTGGTTTAAAGCTTATTTTTCAGTGCCAAATTGAGTTTTTTGTTTAAAATTGAGATTTTATCCGGACTTTATAAATTTTATGGCTCCACCACTGTTCGTATTGAACACAACTTTATAAAAAAAATGATATATTTCACTCTTAAACATTTTTTTTTAACAACAAAATTCTATAGATTGAATAAAAGTACAAATGATACAATACCCATAAGTCAGAATTAAGTACAAGGGGTACTTGACCCAAACACCAACAGTAGCACGAATTGACAATCATATGGTAAAAGAAATCGAATCCTATCTAATAACACAATCTATTGGGTAAGTCTTCCACTCATAAAAACTACAAACTCCTCCATTCTTTCTCGTCGTTAACCACTTCCAAACTATCATCCTAATTCCTTCAAAAACTTCGTCAATGTCCGCCTCTTTAGATAAAAAGGTTGAACCATTTCTTGCTCTCCAAATAGACCATATAACCGCATCACACTAAAAGGAATCCCTTGAGTCGTTTTCCATTTGCGTTGCCAAAATAAAATGTTTGTAACAAAGCAAAAGGGTCACAAGGCACCACCGAGATCAAGCCGAACCAATTAAAAATCTTATGCCACAATGTGATAGCAAATGGGCATTCTCCAAAAAGATGACTCTCACCATCCACCACATCCGGGCACCACACACACAATTAATATAATTTTGGAAACAAACATGAGTTTAACATACTTTAATAAAATTGAGTAAAAATTAAAAATAGTTTAATAAAATATAATTTAGTTTTCTTAATAGCTTATGTTTGTTCATGAAGGTTTTGTCAAAAAAATGAAAATATATTCATATATGAAAGCAAATGAGGTGTGTTCAACTTTAACATGATTTGGTCGCTATGTGCACCGGCCACCAACAACTTTCCAACCAAAATTTCTACCTGAAATAATATAATGAAACATGAGCAAAGAAATAATGGGAGGCATTAGTCAATAATAGAATTTAAGTTATAAGTACCGACATTGTAATTCTTTTTGCATCAAATTAAGTTATGCAATGTAGACATTTTTAGATATTTTAGAAATCAACCTATAAATATATAATGTAAATAAGATTTGAAATATGTGTAAATAAAATTAATAGCATCAGGGTATATAAATTAATCTCATAGCCAATAAGCACTTGGAGTCTTGGACAATGGATTTTCAGGTAAAATTTTAGGAGATTTTTTTTGGCACCCTTTAAATATTCTTGCGCACTTTGCAAAATTTTAAAATACTTTTGTCCATTAGTCATTTAGCAAACACAATTCGCTACCTAAGTAAGGGATGTGTAAAAATATTCAATAACAAGAATGGTTGGAGATTTCACGCCTTCAAAGAACTCCTGAGAATTTTTTGAATTTTTTTGACATCTGCTACTTAAGTAATGAACACTAGATTTAACTTTGACCAGTTCACTACTTAAGTAACGAACTATATATATATATATATATATATATATATATATATATATATATATATGGAGTTTGCTAATTTAGAATTCTCAAACAACATTTTTCTAATAAAAAAAACATAAAATTGTTTTATAAAAGTCTGTATAAATTAGCAAATGAGTGCACAACATTTAATAAAATTTACCTAACTAATCCTCAATTTTCTAGTGTAAAATAACTAAATGTCAATGATTTTTTGTCCAAAGTGAAAAGGTGCACCTTGCTAATTTAGACCTTCATATTTTTAAGTGGGTCTAAATTAACAAACCCATATATATATATATATATATAAAAATTCGCTTCTCCACCAACATTTTTCCCTCCACTCCAAACCTTCCAAAAATCACAATTTTTACGAAAATTTTGTCTTCAACATACATCCAAAGTATCAAGGAACTCCACATATAGTACAGTGAGCTGAATGCAAAAGTAATATGAATCTAAAACTCTCCTTATTCCATTTCATATGCATTTCGTTTGAATTACACTAAACATATCATGGCCGCACAAATGGTCAATTAAAATTGGTGAATTGGCAAGGACTTTGATTGTGATCACAGACCTTAACCACCAACTAATCTGCTATGTAACGAACTTAGTTTGAAAGACAAATAGCGACCAATGGTTGTTAATTTTTTTTCACTTTCATCACGTTTTATACTTCCGCCTTCAATAGTAGAAAGACAAAATTAAAAGCAAGGACACACGAGGAACAAGAAGGGTGCAAAAAGAAATTTCCAAATCATAGCCGTATTGGATTTTATTTGACTGATCCTAACCATTTTCTTGCTTTGACCTTAAGCCTAGCTAGCTCCTTCTTGGGCCAGTTTAATATCTAAATAAAGAGACAAGTACTTTTGCTATTCTATGGGTTACTCGCGCGCTCTACGAAATAATCAAAATACCTTTTCGTGGCTTAAGTCACGGATGTAGGAAAAATGAGAAATTTTGGAAAATGCCGTCTGTGACTTAAATAGCGGACGTTATAAAAATAAAACCCGGTAGGATGTTTTAAGGGGGTGTCCGTGACTTAAGTTACGGACGGGGGTATTTTTGCAATTTCATAGGGCGCGCCTAAAAGCAGTAGGGCACCAAAAGTAATTGTCAATAAAGAAGGTTCCCCCCTCCCACCACGCTTCTTTTTTCTCTCTCGAAATTCCAATTTTGTCCATGCATAAAAATTCAGAAAATATCTTTCGAATTTTTTCTAGTGTAAAATAATGGTTTTCAAGGGCACAAAAATTTTGGAATTTTTTTTACGCATGGACAAAATTAGAATTTCGGGAGGATAAAAGAAACATGGAGGGAGGGGGTGGATTTTTCGTAAAAAAATTATATACTTGTACAACATATAATATTTCATTTGAATATTGCTCTTTAGGCTCTCCCTTTTGCTCTTGAACTCAAACCCCTAAAAATCCAATTTTATGTCTAGCATGTTTTGGAACATAACTTCCAAACATAGAATGTTCTGAAGATATCTTTCAAAATGAATTTGGATAATAACTTATGAAATGGGTGAACTCATGTAATCTCTCAAATTTCATATTTTTTGTGTCTTAAATCAAGATTTCATAAAATAAAAAAATTAAACATATTTAGCATCAAAGAATTGGTAATGTGCATTTTTAAACTATTACTTTTTTGATTTAGCATTTTTTTATACAGGGAAAAACTAACATGTTCCTTAGGGGCACATGTTAATCATTCAAAAAAGGAATGTTTTGTCATAAGTCATGTATCTAATTCATTTTTTCAACTTGATCACAAATTAGCTGCACAAAATTTAAGATAAGGAAGTTATCTTTTGAAAATGTAAAAAATGATATCTAGGAACGTAACTTCCAAAATATGTCAAAATTAAATATGTTTTAGAAGTTTCGAAACCCTGTGAAATCAACATGGCTTATAATAATGAGATTCTTATTTTTTTATTTTTTTTTGCATTGTGACCATATGTATATACCTAACCCAAACAATAGAGGTAATTTTATAGGGGTCAAAATTGAGCCATTAAAATTTAGAAGGTCAAAATCAAACAATTATGAAACTTTAGAGGGCAAAATGACATTTATGCCTTTAAGAAAATACTAGGTATGTTTCATATGAATTTAAGATGGTGTCTATTGTGATTTGTGACCCACTTAGATTTAGGATAAACTTTACTATGTGTAAGCATGTTGGAAATGAAATAGAATTGTCCTCTTTATGAGAATGTTGAGTAAGTTTTGACGTGAATTAGAACCAAATTGATTCTTATACATGGCATTGTGGCTAATAACTCATCAATCTTCTTAATTGTGATGTCTTCTTTCCACCATCTTCTTCTCCAAATCCAAGTTTGTTTGTTTCTTTTCCCTTTTCATTTACTATTTTGTTTTAAGAAATCATTTGGTGAAAATTAAAGCAATTTCATTCGCATTATTTGGTATAAGAGCCTGATTTATGATTTTCAAGGCACACACGCAATAGAATGAAAAGTACATAATATATGATCATTATAAGTAAAAGTGATAAAGAATTAACCAACTCACTATTACAAAACTTGAATAACCATGCTCCTCAAATATCAATCAAGTTGTCACGAGCAAATAAGATTTTGAATAATGTAAGATTCTGACTCTTCGATTCTAAATATACTCCCTCCGTCCCAAAATAAATGACCTGTTTGACCACCTTTACGTTTGCCAATGCACGACTTTGATCATCAATATGTTTAATTCTCTTTTATTAAAAATTCTAAAAATTGTATATTTTGAAAATACTCGCCGAGACAAATCAAACAAGATCTCATATGCTAATATTTTTATGTATATATTAGTAGAAAAATAGAGTCAAAGCATGTCATATGAATAGTACCCAAAGTCAAAATTGGGTCATTTATTTTGGGACGGAGGGAGTATAAAAATTCGAGTCAATAAAAATTGATATATCTTATTCGATTAGATACATCAATTGATTAGTTAAAGTGTTTTCATTACTTTACTTCTCGTTGTATGATTCGACAATTCCTTAGACTTCTTGTTTAGGGAAATTGTCCATTAATAAAATTTAGCCGATTTAAAAAAAAATACATCAATTGATTTTTTTTTTGACAAAATACATCAATTGATTAAACTTTCTCTTATATGTAAATTTGTATATGGTATGGCATAATTGTTTAACCAACATTAAGTTGGTTTAAGTGAAATGGGACTCAAAGTTTTTAACTAATAATGTCTTGTGTTTGAAATATATAAACAGACAAAAAAAAGTATTGTTGAAAAGTAAAACACACTGCAAGTGGTTAACTAATTTTTTTGACAAAGATTCATCAAATATTTCACATGAGGAGTGCTAACTAGAGCTGTCAAATGGGCCGGCCCAGCCCGACCCGGGCCCATAGGCCCAAGACATCTATTGGGCCTAAGTGGGTCGGCCCATTAAGGCCCGAGGCCCGGCCCGCTTAGCCCAGCCCAATAAGCATGGGCCGATGGGCCGGCCCGACACATTTTTTCAAAAAAATTTTATAAAAAAATGACAAATTTTTTGTAAAAAAAAAATTCAATGAACAATAAAACTACATATGCATCGCACACAAATTAATATCCATAAAAAAGTGAGTGTCATGATTTCATGAAATAATAAATACTTCAAAATATTCATGCAAAAGTCGAGAGATTTGTGGATGATGATTCATAAAGTGCATCCTCAAAGCTAATAAATTTCAAGCTTACATCAGACACTAAACTTTTAACATAACCATTCAAAATACATAAATTAAATTATAAAAAAAAAAGTAAATTATAAATCTCATCTTTTTCCTTAAAAAAAAAAACAAATCTCATCTTTTGTTACTTATTTTATCTAAAGATTTTATGCTAACTAAAATTCCTTATTTTGAGGTAAATTTTTTTTTAGATATATTTTTTTAATTCTTTAATGGGCCGGCCCAAAAGCCCGTTGGCCCAGCCCATGATGGCCCATAGGCCCGACAGCCCAGCCCAATAAGGCCCAATGATATTTTTGGGAAGCCCAGCCCGGCCCAGCCCGTAGACAACTATAGGGCTACTGGGCCGGCCCGATAGCCCGGCCCATTTTTACAGCTCTAGTGCTAACAACACTTTTTTAATATTTTCTCTAACAATTACTCTTTGATTGAATGAAATTTATATATTTTAAAATGAAAGATCCACATTAATTTCAACCTGTTGTGAATTCGACGATAAATTCACACCAATAATAAATTAATGTGTGGGACAAACGTAACAAACAACCAATACATGAGATAGAGATAATGATACAATAATCCAAAAGCAATAAACGGCAAGAAAAAGAACACGATAGAATTTGTTTCCAGTTCGGTGTTCATCAAACTACTCTGGGGGGGAGAGAGTAGCTAGCTCTCTATTCCACTAGGATCAAATAAGTTATTTACAAGAAATTCCTAATTGGGTTACAAGAATTAATCCTAATTCTAGCCAAAATCTCGAATCTCTTCCCGTGGCCAAGAGACTCAATTTATTTAAGATGAAAAAGACTTTCCCATTGGGAACAAAAAGTTATCCATTAAGCGGGAAAAATCCTATGTCCAACCCTAGGATTATACCAAGAGACAACTCCTCTGGTTTCTCTCTAAAACCTTAGCCTTTGTGTTGCGGCACATCCTTATTGTCCCAAAACCTTACATGTTTGCTCTTTTTTTTTCATATGAACAAAACATTCCCTATTTATAGAAAAACATATGCCTATTATTTTAAAAGCAAATCTTTTAAAATAAAACCAAATATCTCATTGTTTTTAAATATATCCGATTTAAAAACAAACCGAATCCAAATCAGATATATTTCAAAAACTAATTTTTCCACAAAATTAGCAAAAGATATATTATGAGATTTTAAGACATATTCCAACACAACCAATTAAAAGGTACTCCCTCCGTTCCAAAATGTAAGTCACTTTGGGCATTTTACACAAATTAAGAAAGTAATCATTATTGTATGGAGAAGAGAAATTATGAGTTAGTTTACAAAATTGTCTTCATTAATGGTATGAAAAAGATAAATTGAAGAATTAAAAAAAGAAAGATGTTAGTGTTTTCAACCTGTGAGATTGATTTTGTTTTAGGGTTGGCTTCATTTGTTAAAATAAGCCTTTGGACCAGATGTGGTGACTGATGTGCACACATGTGGTACCTGGACTGAATGCCCTAAAATAACGCGCTTTCATTATTTGCGTGTGATCTTTTGAAAAAGATTTGTTTTGAAACAAACACATCCACGCTAGCTTGCGCGCCAAGGAACGAGCTGAAAGATTGAAAAAGATTCAGAAAAGATTTAAAAAGGCCGGTTTGTTACTAGAAGATTTAAAAAGTTTAAAACAAACATATCTTTGTAAAAGATTGAGTTTGTTTCTTGAGGAATACGATGGCCAGCTTTCAGGATCTCGTTCTATATAAAGGAAGGCTGAAGACAAGTTTTACTCACTGAATTTAGAATTATATTTTCTAGTCTTTAGATATTCAATCTTTGTCCCATTGTTTCTTGTTTCCATTGAGACTTGAACTAGGATTGTATTTAGCTCTTAAGCTTTTAAGCACAGAGCTGTTCCTTTTCTTGGTTCTAGTTTGAAACAAGAATTGGACTTTGAATCACTCAAAGCTTTGAAGCACGAGTTAGTTCTTTAGGTTAGGAGTGCGTCTCCATCATTAGGTTTGTTATTTAAATCCTTGTGAGGAGCAAGGTAGGTTATAGGAAGTGACCAGAGGTTGTCATATCTAGGGAGGACCTAGGTAGAATTAGCACGGGTAGTGTCTAAGTGATAAGTTGTAAACTGGGACTGTTTAGCTTTGAATTGGAACTATCATAGTGGATTCATTCCTGGATTGGTATCCCCCAGAGTAGGTTGCGAGTTGCGCTAAACTGGGTTAACAAACTCATTGTGTTCTTTATCTTCTGCACTTTATTTTCATTGTTCATCAAGTTATTGCATGTTTATGATGTTTGCACATTAGGCACCACATCGTGTATCATAACCCTAACGTGCACCACATCACGCCGCACATCTGTGACTTGCTACCGGAATTTCAATTGGCATCAGAGCAGGCACCCTGTTCTGTTTTAGGGTGAGCTCCAGGGAAGATACTTTCTGGAACCATGGACAAGGATGAAACTCTGGTGAGCAAACCACCTCTTATGGATGGCACTAACTATGACTATTGGAAGTCACGCATGGCAGCTTTCTTGAAATCCATTGATAGTAGAACTTGGAAAGCAGTGCTAAGAGGTTGGGAACATCCCAAAGTCAAGGATGCTAATGGAGTTGATACTGAAGAGCTCAAACCAGAATAAGATTGGACTCCAGCAGAAGATACACTAGCTCTTGGCAACAATAAAGTTTTAAATGCATTATTCAATGGAGTTGACAAAAACATGTTCAGACTCATCAAACAATGTACTGTTGCCAAAGATGCTTGGGAGATACTCAAGACAACTCATGAAGGGACCTCCAAGGTAAAAAGCTCAAGACTTCAGCTTCTCCACTCAAAATTTGAGAATCTCAGAATGAAAGAAGAAGAGACCATCTATGACTTTCATATGAGTGTTCTTGACCTAGCAAACTCCTTTGATTCCTTGGGAGAAAGGCTATCTGATGAGAAGATGGTAAGGAAAATCCTCAGATCTTTACCAAAGAGGTTTGACATGAAGGTCACAGCTATTGAAGAAGCTCAAAACATTGCAAGCATGAAAGTAGAAGAAGTGGTAGGCTCTCTTCAAACCATTGAGATGAACTTCAGTGATAAAATTGAGAAGAAAGGAAAAAACATAGCCTTTACCTCCAACACTGATAGTAAGAAAGCTGATAATGACCCTGACACCAGAGAAGATCTCTCAGAAGAATTAGTGTTGCTTGGAAAACAATTTAACAAAATTCTGAAGAGAATGGAGAGAAGACCAAGGAGGAATGTGCAGCACATCCAGCCCAACATCAGCAAACAAGGGAACACCTCAGCAAAATCCAAGACAGATGAAGACAAAGGTGTTCAATGCTATGAATGTGAAGGATATGGTCATGTCAGAACTGAATGTGCCACATATTTGAAGAAACAGAAGAAGGGTTTAGCAGTAACTTGGTCAGATGAAGATAACTCTGACAACGAGGTAGAGAATGTAGCTGCAAACCATGTAAGTGTAATGACTGGTGTGTGCTTCTCTGACAATGACTCATGTGATGATGAATTCACTTATGAAGAATTAGCCTCCATGTACAAAAATATGTACCTCAAAAGTGAAGAAGTATGCAGAACTGTTGTAGAACAGAAAAATCACATTGAGCAACTCAAGCATGACAAGCAGGAGCTACAAGTTAAAGTAATCAACCTTCAAGATGAAATCATGCATCTATCATTCAATCTTGAAAGCATGACTAAATCTGTTAGGATGATGGGCACTGGAACGAAGAAACTTAATGAAATCCTCAGCATCAGAAATCATCTCAATGACCCAACTGGAGTAGGCTATGGAAAAACTTATAGCAAAGAAACTCACCAGTCAAACTTTATTCCTGCTCAAAAAGGATTTGACAATGAGATGATGGTACCACATCCTACACCACATCAGACACAAGCACACAAGAAGAAGTTCACTACAGTAAAGTGTCACTATTGTGGAAAGAATGGTCATAGCAAATCCTCCTGCTACAAGCTCTATGGTTATCCAAAGAAGAAATCTCAACCTCAACACAGAGCTTATCATGCAAAGGCCAGGACCAAGAAGGAGTGGAAGCCAAAAGCCAAAGTTGCTGCTCACATAGCTCGTACATCTCTCAGAGCCTCATCAAGAGAAGATTGGTACTTTGACAGTGGCTGCTCCAGGCATATGACAGGTGTAGAAAAATTTCTGAAAGATATAAAATCATACACCACTAGTTATGTGACCTTTGGTGATGGAGCTAAAGGAGAAATCAAGGGAATTAGGAAACTTCACAACAATGGTTTACCAAAACTTGATAATGTTTTGCTTATAAAAGGGTTAAAGGCAAACTTGATCAGCATAAGTCAACTCTGTGATCAAGGACTTAAGGTTGATTTTACAAAGAATGAATGCCTTCTAACCTCTAACAAAGGAGAGCTGCTGATGAAAGGAGAAAGGTCAAAAGACAATTGCTACTTATGGATTCCTCCAGAAACAGCTCATTCCACTACATGCCATGTTAGTGAAACAGATGAAGCAAACCTATGGCACCAAAAACTTGGGCATCTGCACTTGAGAGGAATGATAAAACTCATCTCCAAAGAAGCTATCAGAGGTCTACCAAAGCTTACCATTGAAGAAAAGAATATCTGTGGAGAATGTCAGATAGGCAAGCAGATCCAGATGTCACACCCAAGGTTGCCACATCAGGGAACATCTAGAGTTTTAGAACTCCTCCATATGGACTTGATGGGACCCATGCAAGTTGAAAGTCTTGGTGGAAGAAGGTATGCCTTTGTTGTTGTGGATGATTTTTCAAGATACACTTGGATAAGCTTCCTCAAAGAAAAGTCAGACACATTTGAAGAGTTCAAAGATCTATGTATTAGACTTCAAAGGGAGAAAGATAGCTCAATCATCAGAATTGGGAGTGATCATGGCAAGGAATTTCAAAACTCAAGATTTGCTAAGTTCTGCTCAACTGAAGGGATAGCACATGAGTTCTCCTCTCCAATCACACCACAACAAAATGGGGTTGTTGAAAGGAAGAACAGAACCATACAAGAAGCAGCAAGGGTCATGCTACATGCAAAGAAACTACCTTACTACTTCTGGGCAGAGGCAATGAACACAGCATGCTATGTTCATAATCGTGTTACATTAAGAGCATGCACCTCTACCACTCTGTATGAGATATGGAAAGGAAGAAAACCCAGTGTCAAATACTTCCATGTCTTTGGAAGCAAATGTTACATCTTGGCTGGCAGAGAACAAAGAAGGAAGCTGGACCCAAAGAGTGATGAAGGAATCTTTCTTGGCTACTCAACAAACAGCAGAGCCTACAGAGTCTTTAACAACAGGACCAAAACAATGATGGAATCAATCAATGTTGTTATCAATGACTGTCCTGAAGAGAAAGTGCATTATGTGGCACCAGATGTGCTCCCATCAGAACCCCTACCTGAAGACTCTGAAGTTGAAGAGAGTTCTGAGAAAGCTGATGAAGAGCCAGATCAAGGTCAGAAAAGCAAGGGTCCTTCCATCAGAGTTCAGAAGAATCATCCCAAAGAACTCATAATAGGAAATCCAGAACTTCCAGTCATGACTAGGTCAAGGGAGGTAATCTCTAATGCTTGCTTTGTATCCACCATAGAACCAAAGAATGTTAAGGAAGCCTTGACAGATGAATGCTGGATTAATGCAATGCAAGAATAGTTGAACGGGTTCAAGAGGAATGAGGTGTGGGACTTAGTTCCAAGACCTGATGGGGTCAACATCATAGGCACCAAGTGGGTGTATAGGAACAAGTCTAATGAAAGTGGTGTTGTCACAAGAAACAAGGCTAGGCTTGTAGCACAAGGATACTCTCAGATTGAAGGATTAGACTTTGATGAAACCTTTGCTCCAGTAGCTCGTCTTGAGTCTATAAGGTTACTTCTAGGAGTGGCATGTATTTTGAAGTTCAAGCTTTTTCAAATGGATGTGAAGAGTGTTTTCCTCAATGGGTACTTGAATGAAGAATTCTGTGTAGCACAACCAAAGGGATTTATTGATCCTAATCTACCAGATCATGTCTACAGATTGAAGAAAGCTTTGTATGGGTTGAAGCAAGCTTCTAGGGCTTGGTATGAAAGGCTAACCAAGTTTCTTCTACAGCAAGGGTATAGAAAAGGAGAAACAGACAAGACCTTGTTTGTGAGACAAGAAGAAGGGAAGCTCATGATAGCACAAATCTATGTAGATGATATTGTGTTTGGTGGCATGACAGATGCTTTGGTGAAACAATTTGTACATAAAATGCAATCTGAATTTGAGATGAGCCTTGTAGGTGAATTAACCTATTTTCTTGGTCTGCAAGTAAAGCAAATGGAGGACACAATATTCATCTCTCAAAGCAAATATGCCAAGAATATTGTGAAGAAGTTTGGAATGGAGAGTGCAACACACAAGAGAACTCCTGCAGCAACTCATATCAAACTCACCAAAGATGAGAAGGGTGTCAGTGTTGATCAAAGTCTTTACAGAAGCATCATTGGTAGTCTACTCTATCTCACAGAAAGTAGGCCTGATATCTCCTTTGCAGTTGGCGTATGTGCTAGATATCAAGCTGAGCCAAAGATGAGTCATCTCACACAAGTCAAGAGAATTCTGAAGTATGTGAATGGCACAAGTGACTATGGTATTATGTACTCTCATGGTGAAGATTCAAGGTTGACAGGATATTGTGATGCTGACTGGGCAGACAGTGCAGATGATAGGAAGAGTACCTCAGGTGGATGTTTCTTTCTGGGCAACAACTTAATTTCATGGTTCAGCAAGAAACAAAATTGTGTAGCTCTTTCAACAGTAGAAGCTGAGTATATCGCAGCAGGAAGCAGTTGTTCTCAATTGCTTTGGATGAAGCAGATGCTGAGTGAGTACAATGTGGAGCAAGATGTGCTCACATTATACTGTGACAATATGAGTGCTATTAATATTTCCAAAAATCCTATTCAACATAGTAGGACTAAGCACATTGATATTCGTCACCATTTTATTAGGGATCTAGTGGAAGACAAAGTTGTGACCTTAGAACATGTAGCCACAGACAATCAACTGGCTGACATTTTCACAAAGGCTTTGGATGCAAGTAAGTTTGAGACATTAAGAGGCAAACTTGGTATTTGCCTTCTTGATGATCAATAGCAACTTGTGCTATTGAGGCGTGCTACGGATACCTGCCTATTACCTCCGTTTGATTATGCACGCTATCCAAAGGCAGTCATCACAGGTTTTTCTCAAATCAAGACTATCCCACCTTTCATACTGTGATGAAGAACTATAAAGAAGATCCAGATGTAGAGCTCAATGTGGTCCACATTGGAGCCTCTGAGAAGAAGTGAAGATTCCTATCCAGAGCTAAAGGTTACAAATAATGCTGATGACAGGAATTTCTACGTCATTTTTAGTATTATTATTAGTAGTAAAATGACCAAGACAGGCCCAAATACGAAGGAAAACCTACAAAAGCAGGAAGATGCATCAAGACAGAGTCCAAGATGCGAAAAGACAAGAAAAAGCCCAAAAAGTGAAGAAAATCAGCATTCCATCGCAGCACGATGGCTCCCACCGTGCCACGATGGGAGCTGCTTGTTCGCCAAGAAATCAGAAGCAATAAATCTGAAGAAAATCTTCCATCGCAGTACGATGTGTGCTATCGCAGCACGATGGAGTAACTTGGCGCCCAAGCTGATGAAATGCACATGATCAGTTATAAAAATAAACTGAATCTTCACATCGCAGCACGATGGCCTCATCGTACTGCGATGACCTTGCTGAGGCCCATTACGAAAACTATAAATAGAGCTTCCCGTTCATTGTTTTATTCATTCAGAAATAGTAGAACACTCTCTACTATAAGGAGAGGTTCAGAGAAGCTCTATTGGGCATAGTTTTCTCCCCTTACGGGAAAACTAACTCAGCAAGGTATGATTTCTTTAGGCTTTTGTATTTAGGTTATAATTCTTGTAATTTAAATATGTAGTCTTTATTATTTATGCCTTAGGTTGTGGTTGAGAAGATGAACTCCCCTATGAATTTTTGGAGTCTGTGATTGAATCTAAGTTATAATAAATGATATTCAGTAATTATGTTTGTTATTTACTTTCGTGCACTTTAATAACGTATTTTCGTAATCTGGCCGGATAAGCGAGAGCGCCCATAGAATTAATATCAGGTTTCGACTTGGTATAGTCCGGAACTCGTAGTAAATAATGCTAGGTGTATAGAGACGGTAAAATCCTGAACTAGTCGTGAACTGAGCGGTTAGAGGACGAATCATGCACTAGGTGTGATCTGAGCACTTAGAAGATGAACAGCCCGATACTAGGACCTAGAGGTTAATTGGTGAAGGTTATAATGCATGTTTATAAACAACTCACTTAGTAATTAAGGTATGTGACACATCGAGGTTAGGCTCTCGTAGGTACCTTAATTGTTAATGTAGGGAAACTTTAATAGACATAGTGTAATAGTAAGGTATTACTACAACAAAGATAATTCACCGCCGAACATAATCTAAGTAACTATGTTATACACCGGTCATGCCAAATATGAAGAAGGGAGGGAGTCCAACCACCATGCCTAGCCTCTATATTTCTTGAATCTATATTTATACATTCTGCATTTATATTTCTGCAAAGCATTACGCTATTTTATAAAAACCGTTTTCAAAAACCAAAGCGAATGCAAACTATCACAAACTTAAATAACGCTAGTAAAGCTGCGGCACGATCCCTGTGGATACGAACTCATTCTAGACACCTAGAGTGTGAATTATTACTCGACGACAGACTGATGCATTTGCCAGACCGTAGTCAAGTTTTTGGCGCCGTTGCCGGGGATTGTGTTTACAAAGCCTTACTAGATTTATTTAAGTTTGTCAAAAAAAATTTAAAAATACAAAAAAATTAAAAAATCAAAAAAATCTTGTTGATGATTGTGGATTTTGATCTGTGAAAGTTCTGGCTAAGGATAAGTCTTGGTATTTAAGCGATCCGTTGTGATCCACCTCACTTACCTGAGAATTTTCATAGTGACGAAGACACATGAGACAAACCAAAAATAGTTT
Organism: Trifolium repens; assembly: GCA_030408175.1. Taxonomy (NCBI): domain Eukaryota; kingdom Viridiplantae; phylum Streptophyta; class Magnoliopsida; order Fabales; family Fabaceae; genus Trifolium; species Trifolium repens. Next base: position 10,588,371 of record CP125845.1, read on the forward strand.
CACCAGTTTATTTTCCAGTGCTACTGAAGGTATTCATTTGTTGTGCTTGATAACAGGTATCCTGAAGCTTGAGTACGACCCTGAACCAGAAAGAACGCTTTGGAAAAGAAGGCAAGCACAAAGGCTTGCAGCATCCAGTAATCCCAAAACAGGAGAAAAGCCTACCACCAAAGCCATGGGAGACGAACCAAACAGAAGGGATTACTGCGGGAAGGTCAGCATTAAGCAAGAACCAGACTGAACACCACCTCACGACAACCACGGTTCTGAAGGAATATTTTGGGATGACCTGGCAGATATAGAAGTTGAATCTCAAGGGGACAATTTCTCTGATGTCTCAAAACCATCCAGGGAAGACAGTTGGAAGCCCATCATACCTTTAGACACCAGGTGGACAGAACATGTAAAATGGATGAAGAAATGGATGCAAGTGGCACCAACATCCAGGCACTATGTGAAAAGACCATTCTCAGCTAGAAGAACACGGAAGATTGAATATCAGAAACATGTGATCCGTGAAATGCTGATCGGTTCCCACCGCATTTTCGAAGAAGACTACACTAAAGACAAAGAAGTGGAAGATCTAATCAAGAAAATGGAGGACGAAGGTAATGAAAAATGCATGGCACTTAAAGAAAAGAAGCGCAAAAGAGAGACTGAATGCGAGTTCCAAGAAAGAGTAGCAAAAAGATCACAATTGCCACCCAAGAAGGAAGATCCTGGAAGCGTCACCATCATCTGTCAGATTGGGAAAGCAGGAGTCAATGCACTTTGTGATGTAGGCTCAAGTGTGAACGTAATACCATTATCTTTGGCAGATAAGTTCAAGCTCGCATTACCCAGTGCAGGGACAGCTCGAGAACTCGTACTAGCTAATCAGTCATCCATCCACTCAGTAGGCACAGTCAGAGACGTCTTGGTGAAAGTCAAAGACCTAGAATTTCTAGTAGACTTCATGATCCTAGACATCGGAGAAGATGAAGAACATCCTATAATTCTTGGAAGACCATTCCGAGCCACCTGCAAGGCCCTCATTGACATGAACCTTGGAGAAATAACACTAAGGAGTGGAGGTAAGTCAACAACCGTAAAAACTTTCAATGCAGGAAAGGAGAAGTGCTTCATGCTCGAGTGGAAAGACAGAAAAGCTACACCACCGACTCCAACTCAAGAAGTACAGGTAAAGATAGAGATAGAGGAGCTGGAGAATGAAATGGCGCAGCTAGAGATAGAGACAGCTCAGGAAGAGGAGGTACCCAAGGAACTAACTGATAAACTGAAAAGGCTAACTATTGAAGTGGACATCCGAGCAACATGGGTCAAAGCATGGGGTAGAAACCGAAAAGTGGCCAGAAAATCTAAGTTTGGGGTTAATACGCCACCTCTGAAGAAGCCTGCTGCTGAGAGAAAAGAGGAAAGAAAGAAGAACAACTGGGTCAATACTCCAAAAGAACAAAAGAAGGAACATCCACCACGAAGCAAGGGGAAGTCCATCATGAAAGCAGTACCTTCAGAAGATGATGAACGACTCTGCTTTGCCACCTTCAAAGAAAAACAGAACCCAGAGAAGTATGAAAGAAGCAACAAGAAAGAGGGAGAAGCTAAGGCGAAAGCTCCTACAGATGAGAGAGACATGCGAACCTATCCTCTGTAATGGAGGAAATGCCTCAAGCTAATGAGAGGCTAAACATGCGTTGCTTGGGAGGCAACCCAAGGATGAGTATTTTAATTTCAGTATTTTCAATTTCAGTTTTTCATTTCAATAAAATATGACTAGAATTCTGCATGTCATCTTCATCTGTAAGCAGCCCTTATTCAAAACTTACAAAAAAATTAAAACAGAAAGCAGTACCTTCAGAAGATGATGAACGACTCTGCTTTGCCACCTTCAAAGAAAAACAGAACCCAGAGAAGTATGAAAGAAGCAACAAGAAAGAGGGAGAAGCTAAGGCGAAAGCTCCTACAGATGAGAGAGACATGCGAACCTATCCTCTGTAATGGAGGAAATGCCTCAAGCTAATGAGAGGCTAAACATGCGTTGCTTGGGAGGCAACCCAAGGATGAGTATTTTAATTTCAGTATTTTCAATTTCAGTTTTTCATTTCAATAAAATATGACTAGAATTCTGCATGTCATCTTCATCTGTAAGCAGCCCTTATTCAAAACTTACAAAAAAATTAAATAATTGTTTGCTGTTTATTATCTAGTGCATGATAAACTGTTATAGGTAAGATTGCGGCGAAGTAAGTTATAAATTCTGATGAGCCGAATTTCACGCTTTCATAAAGAAACCAAAGGTGATTGCTCCGAAGTGCGAAGTTCGGGAGACAGAGAGACAAGTGATGAAGCTGGTGTCTGTGGGACAAGTGTTCAACTTTCAGATACCTAAGCCATGTGAGGATTTGAGCCAAATATTTCCAAACGGTATTACCACTTTCTTTCGAATTACTATGAGAGTACCGTGCACTTGTTTATTTTCTAGAACTTGCTTTAATTCTTTGCTGACTAGTTGATTTGATATTATATGCATTGAGGCAATTGTTTGTTATAACCCAGAGCCTTTTCAAGCCACCCTTTATATATTATTATCCTTTGCTAGCCAAATTTGAGCCGTAAAAAAATAATTATCCCTTTTTGTTTCGGTGACAAACCACGATACAAGCCTATAGACCAGAAAAACAATGATTTACCCTCTCTGGAGTTAGGTAATAGTTCTCAAAGTCTTGGCAACAAAATAAGTTTGGGGTTGCTCATGGAACTAGCAACGTCTAAGTTTGGGGTGGGTATACGGAGAACTATCACTACAAAAAAAGAAAAATAAATGAAAAAGAGATGGGAAAACATCAAAAAGATTCCCTAAAAAATAGTCTCTTCAAAAAAAAAAAAAAAACCAAAAGGCAAAAGAAAAAGCCAAAAGACAAAAGAAAGAGCCAAAGGGCAAAAACAGTGATAGAAAAGAACCATACAAAGACACATCCGGTTCTTATTTTCCGATACCAACACAAAAAGGCACCATAAGGAACAAATGTTGCGTACACAAAAAGGAACAACAAAGTAGAACTTAACTCCAATGTTTAGCCTACTATTCCCAAAAATGTCCTACCTTGACCTAAGCCACGTTATAACCCTGAAAAGACCTCCAATAATGCATGTATATTAAATTTTGACTGGTTGCTTAGAATTCTTGCAAGCCTATGGTAAAATGGCAGGTTGTGCGATGATTGAGAGCTAACCCTTTCAATTATGAGCGAAAAACACAAATGTGAGTGAGAAAAAGTTGAACATGGACTCTTGCAGACATTTGTCCGATTTGCTACCATTGACGTCTCCTGAGCCTAGCAGGACTGAGCATGATTGCTGCGGTAAGAAATCAGCGGTACCATTGCTGAAATATTAAGCAAGGTTGTGAAATTCCTATCATCTTTATTTATCTCTTATTTCTCTAACGATCTTGACTGACAGCATGTTACTTGAGGACAAGCAACAATTTAAGTTTGGGGTTGTGATGATAGGAATTTTTACGTCATTTTTAGTATTATTATTAGTAGTAAAATGACCAAGACAGACCCAAATACGAAGGAAAACCTACAAAAGCAGGAAAAAGCATCAAGACAGAGTCCAAGATGCGAAAAGACAAGAAAAAGCCCAAAAAGTGAAGAAAATCAGCATTACATTGCAGCACGATGGCTCCCATCGTGCCACGATGGGAGCTGCTTGTTCGCCAAGAAATCAGAAGCAATAAATCTGAAGAAAATCTTCCATCGCAGTACGATGTGTGCTATCGCAGCACGATGGAGTAACTTGGCGCCCAAGCTGATGAAATGCACAGGATCAGTTATAAAAATAAACTGAATCTTCACATCGCAGCACGATGGCGTCATCGTACTGCGATGACCTTGCTGAGGCCCATTACGAAAAGTATAAATAGAGCCTCCCATTCATTGTTTTATTCATTCAGAAATAGTAGAACACTCTCTACTATAAGGAGAGGTTCAGAGAAGCTCTATTGGGCATAGTTTTCTCCCCTTACGGGAAAACTAACTCAGCAAGGTATGATTTCTTGAGGCTTTTGTATTTAGGTTATAATTCTTGTAATTTAAATATGTAGTCTTTATTATTTATGCCTTAGGTTGTGGTGGAGAAGATGAACTCCCCTATGAATATTTGGAGTCTGTGATTGAGTCTAAGTTATAATAAATGATATTCAGTAATTATGTTTGTTATTTACTTTCGTGCACTTTAATTAACGTATTCTCGTAATCTGGCCGGATAAGCGGGAGCGCCCATAGAATTAATATCAGGTTTCGACTTGGTATAGTCCGGAACTCGTAGTAAATAATGCTAGGTGTATAGAGACGGTAACGTCCTGAACTAGTCGTGAACTGAGCGGTTAGAGGAGGCACTACCACAAAAAGTTGAATAGACAGCGCACTTTAGACAACACTTATTTACATAAGCGCTTTTAATGAAAACACGAAACCCTTATATAGCATTTATTGTCGAAAGCGTTGTCTAAAGTACTACCATTTTACAGCGCTTTTTTGTAAAAGCGCTTTTATAAATTTTAAAAAAAAATTTAAAACCTAAAAATATTTTATGTGTCACTTTAGACAACGCTTTATAAAAAACACTGTCTAAAGTCTATCATTAAAACAGCGCTTCTAAAGATAAATACATTAAAAATTATATTAATAATAAAAAATAAAAAATATATAATAAACTTAAAGATTAAAGATATATATACACTACGGTTTATTGCAATACAAGAAAAACTTATCATCAAAAACAAAAATTACCTTTTCTCATGTATCATAAAAAAAGAAAGAAATAAACTCTCATCTTCTCTAAGCACAAATTCAAAGTTTCTGAAAACCCTAAACGAAAAGAAAATTTCGTCCCTTGTTCCTGAATTGAATTCGTAAACCCGGCCTAGAGTTCTTAATTTCTTGAACGATAATCACACAATGATTCTCTCACAGAGATCTCTCTCCCTCACGAGTCACAACCTTGCTGCCAATCCTCACATCGAGCGCGCCGTCTCCGTCACGACCTTGCCGCGTCTTACTGAGCTCTCTGTCTCGATCATTCAACTAAGGTTCGTTCCTTCTTCCCTTTCTCTCTCTTCCTATTCCCTTGTCTCACTCTCATCTGATTCTGTTACAGGATTTGGCAGACACCGTGTTGTTTTCACCCTATGAACTTCCACAGCCTCCGTTGAAACCACGTTCACCGATCTGTGCACCAACCAAACCTAATTGGTATTTTTTTTCTGCTTGTTTTTATTCTTCGATTGTGTGTGCTACATCAACTGTGAAGTTCCTTATAAACAAGATTAGGGTTTTTGGTGTTTTAATATTGTTAATTTTAATTTGGTTTAGAATGAGACCTTGTTGCTATCAAATTGTTACAAATTTAGGTTCATTGGATAAACAAGATTAGGATTTTTGGTGTTTTAAGATATTGATTTCAAGTCGATCTTAAATTCTCTATATTTATAGTTGCACATTGATGTCTCTTAATTTGTTACTAGTTTTCTATCTTTTGGCATTTTTCTTGCTACTAATTATTTTCTTCTTTATCAGATTTATCGAATAACAATAACAAAGTTATTGGACAATAATAACAAAGGATAAAATAGCGAATCGTTGTCTATTATATCCCGACTCGATAGTTGACATTGGAGTTGGTTGTGACTTTTGTGAAGTAAGATCTCAATTCCCTCATATCCTGCTATAGTATAACATACCAAATTTCTGTACTTCATAGATAGGTACTCATTGTTCTCTGCAGTTACTTGTCCTTGTGAAATGCATTCTTATTATCGTCTTTGCTTCTATTGTGATGCTTATTATTGACACTGCTTCTATTTTAATTCAATATATAATCATGTTTTTCTCCTTTTTTTATTCTTTATGCATCTATTGTATTATTGATTGTTGGTCATTTGTGTCTTTTTTTGTTTGGTTGATTCTTTTTACTTCAAGTTTTCTCTACTTTAAAGATCAATAAAATTTATCTAATAGTTCTTATTTGATTGAATTTTTTTTTATAAGCTATATGATTGGATATGAAGCAAGTGAACAAATGTGTATTCACAACAACCTCCTCCATGCATTTCCATGTTTGCTTATTATCAAATGATATCAATTTTTCACCTTCAATCCACTTAAGGTCAGCTTCTTGATTTTTTTGTAGTATTTTCCTCGTGTCTCTATTACTAATGGTCTTGTGAAACCATTTGATTGTTTACTGCACTAGTTGCCTTTTCTACTTCTTGCCCCTGGTTTCCGTCTCTACTTGTAACTATTTTGATTGGCATTCCATCTGTGGCAGAATTCAGGTTTTGTATCAATAACAGAGGCTTCAACTTTCTGGCATAGGGTGGTGGTTTTCGTTAGGTTTTGTTATGCAGCTATCTTGGTGCCTGCTGCTGGAGGTGATCTGATTGTCTTTTGGTTTGGAGGTGATCATGGAAGAGAGGGATTTGATCTACACATTCCAAGGCGTATAAAATGTCCTGACGATTATGAGGTAATTTTTAATAGGTATTATCACCTAATCATGTGTACTTATTACAAGCTTGATCATGTATTGTTTCTAAGAATGCTTCACATTAATAGATATTATAACCAAATCATGTGTACTTATATTTCTTGTCATGTGCTTAGTATAAAATAGAGCAGTAAGGAATAAGGATATACACCAAGCAACACTACAGGTTCTTGGTATTGCAACTGAATAGATGCCATCTCAGATGGCTACTTTGGATATGTATTAGATAGATGTTATCAATTTTCGACAGTTTTTATCTTATGTGTAGTTTTTAACTTTATATGAGAGCGATTAACAATATCATGTTATAATAATACAAAAACACAATCCAATACTTTGCAAAAGATATATTTAATTTTCATCAGTCTCATACTATCCTATGTTGTCCAATGTTGCAGTAATGATTAGTGGGCTTTATAATTTTGAGCTATTATCATATGATTTCAAGTACTTCAATGAGCTGCTGGAGGAAGATATCATATTGGAATGAATAGTGGATTTTGATTTTGTTTTTGTATGAATTTTTATGACAGTGTGGGATTTACTTGGTTGGGTACGTGAGCAACATATTAAGTAAATTTTGATTTCTTACTCATATGTATTGAGTCTTAGCATATCCTTTCAAATTTTATCGAATAGTGGATTTTGATTTTGTTTTTGTATTGAGCTTGTGTTAGAGATTATCACATTTTGTTTTTGTATTCAACTTGAAGTTTTAGAGAACAGTGCCGATGACATGTAACAATGCTTATAAATATAAAGCGCTTAAAATATAACTGATGATAGAAGTGGAATTTAAATATAATGTGTAACAACGCTTGTGTACGAAAGCGCTGTCTAAAGGTAAGATAAGACGGCGCTTGTATACGAAAGTGTTGTCTAAAGGTAAAATAAGACAGTGCTTGTATACGAAATCGTTGTCTAAAGGTAAGATAAGACAGCGTATGTGTACACAAGTGCTGTCTAAAAATGTCATTAGACAGCGCTTGTATACAAAAGCTTTGTCTAAAGATGAAATTAGACAGCGCTTGTATACAAAAGTGCTATCTAAAGATGACATTAGACAGCGGTTGTATACGAAAGCGTTGTCTAAAGGTGACATTAGACAGCGCTTTTACTTGATTATTAAGCACTGTCTAAACTTTTAGCAGCGCCAAAATAGATAGCGCTTATAAAACGCTTTTTAAGGCCAAAAAAAGCGCTGTCTAAAGTCTTTTTTGGCATAGTGAGGAATCATGCACTAGGTGTGATCTGAGCACTTAGAAGATGAACAGCCCGAAACTAGGACCTAGAGGTTAATTGGTGAAGGTTATAATGCATATTTATAAACAACTCACTTAGTAATTAAGGTATGTGACACATCGAGGTTAGGCTCTCGTAGGTACCTTAGTTGTTAATGCAGGGAAACTTTAATAGACATAGTGTAATAGTAAGGTATTACTACAACAAGGATAATTCACCGCCGAACATAATCTAAGTAACTATGTTATACACCGGTCATGCCAAATATGAAGAAGGGAGGGAGTCCAACCACCATGCCTAGCCTCTATATTTCTTGAATCTATATTTATACATTCTGCATTTATATTTCTGCAAAGCATTACGCTATTTTATAAAAACCTTTTTCAAAAACCAAAGCGAATGCAATCTATCACAAACTTAAATAACGCTAGTAAAGCTGCGGCACGATCCCTGTGGATACGAACTCATTCTAGACACCTAGAGTGTGAATTATTACTCGACGATAGACTGGTGCACTTGCCAGACCGTAGTCAAATGCTATCTGCAAAAGCATTTGGTGTATCTGGTATAGGGAGAGTAGAATATGTGCAAAGCAACTCAAAAGCATTTAAGTTTGTAAGCATAGGGCATGATCATAATCATAATCATAGCAATATGGATGATTCATTGTGCTTAGTCATGATCATAGAAATATGGATGACCTTTATGCTCAGGATCACAGTCATAGAAATATGGGTGATTAATCACAGTCATAGCAATATGGGTGACTTAGTTAGTTACAGTCATAGAAATATGGGTAACTTGTACATGCTTAACTATGAATGCACATATAGCAACCATGGAAAGTGAAGACTACAAGGCTATGGATTGCTAGACTATATGGATTATGTGAAGACAAATACTGAAGAAATTGAAGACTACTGAAGCATCTCTTTCTGAAGACCGTGGTTATGTGTGGTGCGTAGATCATTTGTCAATAGATCCATCTACTCAGTAAATGGCCCCAGTATTCTTTTAACTCTTTCTGATCTTAACTTTTTGTCAATGTTATGGCTAAAAAGGGGGAGAAAAGATAAGTAGTATATCTAGGGGGAGTAAGGTATAAGTAGTGCAATACATGTGCTACATGTGCTTGTATTCTGCACAACTTTTGAAGACTTTGGAGTGACCAGACGAATAAAGACTGATCCTTTGAAGACTGCTGAAGATGGTGCTTGAATTTAGGGCGAGTAAAGTATTCTACTGAAGCTATCAAAGATACTTCCCCTCTCTACTGTGTGCATGATTCATCACCATGCTTGTATGTTGGGAGTTTTATTCTCTCAGAAGATATGAGGCAAGATTCCGCTGCTGCAACGCTTCTGATGTTCTAATGATTCTCTCCAAAGTCTAGTTGGCTGATTCCAAATGTTATTTTAGCCCAAAAATTGCCAAAGGGGGAGATTGTTAGTGTTTTCAACCTGTGAGGTTGATTTTGTTTTAGGGTTGGCTTCATTTGTTAAAATAAGCCTTTGTACTAGATGTGGTGACTGATGTGCACACATGTGGTACCTGGACTGAATGCTCTAAAATAACGCGCTTTCATTATTTGCGTGTGATCTTTTGAAAAAGATTTGTTTTGAAACAAACACATCCACGCTAGCTTGCGCGCCAAGGAACGAGCTGAAAGATTGAAAAAGATTCAGAAAAGATTTAAAAAGGCCGGTTTGGTACTAGAAGATTTAAAAAGATTTAAAACAAACATATCTTTGTAAAAGATTGAGTTTGTTTCTTGAGGAATACGATGGCCAGCTTTCAGGATCTCGTTCTATATAAAGGAAGACTGAAGACAAGTTTTACTCACTGAATTTAAAATTATATTTTCTAGTCTTTAGATATTCAGTCTTTGTCCCTTTGTTTCTTGTTTCCATTGAGACTTGAACTAGGGTTGTATTTAGCTCTTAAGCTTTTAAGCACAGAGTTGTTCCTTTTCTTGGTTCTAGTTTGAAACAATAATTGGACTTTGAATCACTCAAAGCTTTGAAGCACGAGTTGGTTCTTTAGGTTATTAGGAGTGTGTCTCCATCATTGAGTTTGTTATTTAAATCCTTGTGAGGAGCAAGGTAGGTTATAGGAAGTGACCAGAGGTTGTCATATCTAGGGAGGACCTAGGTAGAATTAGCACGGGTAGTGTCTAAGTGATAAGTTGTAAACTGGGACTGTTTAGCTTTGAATTGGAACTATCATAGTGGATTCATTCCTGGATTGGTATCCCCCAGAGTAGGTTGCGAGTTGCGCTGAACTGGGTTAACAAACTCATTGTGTTCTTTATCTTCTGCACTTTATTTTCCTTGTTCATCAAGTTATTGCATGTCTATGATGTTTGCACATTATGCACCACATCGTGTATCATAACCCTAACGTGCACCACATCACGCCGCACATCTGTGACTTGCTACCGGAATTTCAAAAGAGAAATAAATAGTTAAGGGTTATAATAGGAAAAAGAGTATTAAATACTTCATTGGTAATGTAAAGTGACACATAATTTGGTACAAATTTTTTTCTCAAAGTGACTTACATTTTTGAACGGATGGATGAAGTAAATGTTTGAAAAAAGTATTGGAAAGAGAATATTTATATCATTTCTCTATTTTTTTGTTTTTATTAGCAAAGCACTTCTCTACTTAATAAATTTATTCATGTTTTTATATTAAATCAAGAAAATTAATTACACTTAACTAAATTTTTTAAACACCGCGTAAGTAGTTTTTTTGCCTATAAATATGACCTGAGGGAGTATGTAACATTATAGTTTTTTTTTTGAAGCAAGTGTAATATTATAGTTAAAAATATTAAATTAGCAATTACTTAAAAATTGAAAATTTGTCACATTTTGTCAGGGTTGGTGGTATCCCATCCCATCCATTGGAGCATGGGTGTGAATTTCAAAGGTTTTAATAGCAATCACCACCTTTTAACCAAATTACCTTCATATTTTTTAAATGCATTAATAATATGTCAGAAACTTTCAATTTGATCGAGCTAACACATGCTCCACCACTCTTTTTCAACTTGCAAGTCCACTTAAGTTTCTCAAATTAGAGACCCAAAGGCCCATAAACAAAAATAATCTCAAGCTCATTTCAGCAATTAATACATGATAAACTTAATAAAAAAATTCTTGACCAAACAAAAGTTTAAAAAAATTCTTATTACTAAAACAAAAAACTCCAAACCTTTATTTATGAGATCACATTCATAGGTAGTACTACTCTTACCCCGTCTTTAAATATAAAGACTTTGTTAATTAAATTACATGAATTGAAAAAATTGATAGTAGTGTTATAAATTTATTAACATTTAATTTTTGTATTTTAAATTTACTCTTCAAATAACTCATTACTTATTGGTAAACATGTAAAATAGCTATGACTATTTTGATAAAAACTAATAATAGAGTTAAAATTTTGAAAAGAGTTCTATAATAAAGGTGAAAAGAACACAATGGATGTTTGGTGGCGTAAAATTGAGACATTGGAGTGTGTTTCTTTCTAGATTTTCAATTTCAATTCTTGTGCCAATTCATATGTTGCACCGGTTTATACACATTTTTGGTATGACTTTAATTAGACATCTGCTAATAGACAGTGACATCAATTCTCTACATTAATCGATCTATAGACCATATATCTATTATTATTATTATTATTATTGTTATTATTATTTTGAAAAAAGGAGAAAAGGAAGAAAATAACTCTGCTTGAAAAGAATGGAAGATAAACACTTAATGTGGTAGATGACTGAACAATGGTAACATTGATGGAGTTGGTGACTACTAAGGACGATATTGTTTGATGTGGTAACATTGCTTGTTTATGGATTTCAATTTTTTTTAGAAAGTACTCTCTGTTTTAAATTAGGGCCCATTTGTTTTCGATAGTTTAAAAAATATATTTATATAAATAATTTGAAGATTATTGTTTAGAGACTTTTTGATAAAAATATAAATCAAATGATGCTTTAAAAAACTTGAAAATGAGTTGAAATATTTGAAGATTATTTTTATACAAATCACTTGAGAAATGATTTTTTAAAAAAGCTAAAACAGATGATACTTTATAAGACTCTTTTTAAAATTTGTCAGATATTCTAAAAAAAAAAAATCTCCTTCCGATAAAACAAAAGAAATAGCTATGACATCATATTTGTCAAAATAAAATAAAATTAATTTTCTATATTTACTATTTTAATAGTAAATTTATCAATATGCTTTGTAAAGAAATCACTAATACACATGAATCTGAAGAATTTTAATTGGAGAAGATTTAGTGTACATCCTCACGATTCATAATATTTTTAATAATTGAAACTAAATATGAATTTTGAAAAAATAAATGGGTAAGATATAACTAGATGGAAATGTCATGGGAGAAGATTTTCTCCCATCTTATAATTGTGTATAATATGTGTACAATTTATTTAGAATAATTTTTGGAACAACTATCTCTCTCTCATACTCGTATTGTATTCTCTCTCTGTCCCTTCTCTCCCTCTTTACTATTTTTGTCAACAAAAAAAAAAAGAGAAAATTTGTTCTATAATTTTTATAAATTAGCTGTACAAAATCAATTTTCTCTTAAACTAAAACTAAAGTTTCAAACTCCAAAGACTTGATCAAGTCGTAAAAATACAGGTCTTGAATCCGAGAGGTTCTGGGTTCAAGCGTCACTAGTCCTTTTAAATGGAGGTAAATGTAAATACTTTTGTAAACACTCTTATTCTCTACCTTAAACTGATGCATCATCCCCTTACCGTAAATTTTCAATTAATAAAAAAAAAAACTAAAGTAAAGTTTCAATCCTGATAAGTAAATAACTAGTCTATTGATCACCCGTCACATTAAATGCATCAACCGATTGTTTAAGGTTTGACAAATGATAAATCACCTTTGTTGTTGGTGCATTGATATAAGCAAGCAAAACTTGTAGTCAAATCAGTACATAGACTATATGGTCACTTGGTCAGTCTTCACTCTCCTGTTGTGTAACTCCAACCAATGCCACATGTTAGGCTGTGATATTGGCTTCGTGATACCGATTTCATTAATATGCCTACAAACTTTTGAATGAATGGTAGAAAACTTAGCTGTACTAATTTGTGTGATAAGTTTATTGATCTTCAATTTAATTTAATTCTATTCTATAACTTAACATATGTGACATGTTATAATTGGTAAACAAACAACACATAGGATAGAAGTTGTTCTCGCTAACATATCTAAGGGATATCTTGGTGTCATCAATGTTTGGTCAAGCTCTCTCCAGATTCTATCCAATTTGCATGCAGTCGAGTAGTCGTTGATTTTGACTGTTTGATCTTGATCAGGGATCAGACGGTCCACAACAAGGGATAATCTGATTTTAAAAAATATAAAGTTTAAGTCATAAAAGTTTAAACTGTCCGATTGCAATCAGGCGGTCAAAAAACCATGACTGCACGACTGCATGACTCCACCAAATCCAAATCCTAGAGTTTATGGTTTTTGAGTAGTTAATGTGAGAGAGAGAGAGAGAAAGATGGGACTCTTTTTCTTGTCATGGGGTATTTATGGATAATTGAGGAGGGGGAGTCTTTGACGGTTTTCTCTTTTCCTGCTTGTCCCACAACCTTGGATCCGACCCTTCCCCATGTTCTCCATGACCGCCGAGGTCATGGGTAGTTCCCGAGTCATACCTCATGAGTGTTCGATGTGGTATCTCATCATTTTGGACTTACATCGGTATAAAAGAGGGTCAAGGTCCATCTTTCCCTGCAACTTAATTAAAAAACTTAAACGATATCTATGTATATTTGAATTCACGATGAGTTTGGTGAAACTATGCTAACACCGCACTTTTCAAAAGTATTGTATATTTGGATACACTTGCGCTGTGAGATTGAAAGAATCAAGCAGAGCCACTACATTTTCCACAAAAGTTACGCTTTGAGCTTCAACAAAATTACAGTGTCAAACTCTCGGAAACTTTACACTTAAATGAAGTACTCATATAGAATGTTTATATTCAGAATAGGGCAAGTGTGAGGAAACCACTCACTTGCACCATGACAAAGTGAGAGTCCTTAAACTTTGGCAAAGAACAAAATCACACGGCTAGAATTACTGTCTCATGTTCTTTGTTTAGAAGACTAAAGATAAAATAGAAGTATATAACAAAAGAGAATGAGTACAAGCTAGAAAAGGGTCATCTACTCATGAGTCATATTCATATCCATATACAAGAAGCTGAAAATAGTTTATCTCAAAATTTTCTTTACACTAATTTAGTACAATGATATCACATAACTGCATTAGCTCTCAGTAGTTGTAATCAAATGTAAGACCTAGAATTAAATAAGCTTATAAACAAAACCAAAAAAAAAAACCTCTTTTACTGTTTGTACTATATTCATATACAACAAAATCACAGATCCCTTCTGCATAATGGGCAAGAACCATGCCTTAAGAGCCACATATCTATGCAAGGGAGGTGAAACATGTGATGACAATGAGGTAAACTTCTAACTGTCTCTCCAAGTTGAAAGTCCTGCAAACATACCGATAATAAAAAAGGTCAATATCCAAATCAAATTGTACAATACATTAGTTACTCTAGTTAGATTCATTAAGTAACTAATGTATACTCATACTCTAGTTACTCGATGAATCTAAAAAGTAAATATTTCCTTATATTAAGGACCAGAGGGAGTAACACATTGTTCTTGTCAAATAGATAAGCACTGATATTAACAAGAATAAGTTAAAAAATAAACAACCTGTAGACAAACTGAACAAGAAACTTTCTCCTCTGATGCATCGATATTGTCAGTGGTGATTTTAATTTTTGGGATTTTCGCAACCGAATCTACGGACAACCCTTTGGAACCACCAATGTCAAAGATGTTTTGAACCTCATCAAAGCTTGTTTCAACAGCACCCATCTGATAAAAAAGATCAAAGGTTCAGAAAAAATTACGAGACATTGAAGTATCGAACATTGCAGCCGAAATTTTATCTCATTAATAAGTCCTTTTGAACAAAACAAAGAAGTACCTGACTTTGAACTGCACTCAACATGGCAGGACCGATCCTCTCACGCACAAGTCTCCCACTCAACAAGCTAGCAATAACATCAATCTGCATAACTCAAACGGATCAAAATCCAAGCTAAAGAACATGCCATTATGAAATTGAATGATGCACAAAACTCAAAAGGGACTAAAACTTCAAGCACAAGAAAAGATCTCATTCTAACAACACCTACTCACCAAATATAAAAGACAACCAATCCCAGATTCATCAGAATGCCAAAGAACAAGAGAAGATTCAAAAACTTCAATGGAAAAAACAGCTCCTGATATAGCACCAACGGCGGCACCTCGAATGAAACCACTCTCAGTTTCTTGACCTATCAAAGCTCCTGTCATAGCTCCCAATAACGTCCCCACTGCAGAACAAAACAACCTATTAAAACCTTATCCACCTTAAAATATACAAAATGCAACATCTCAATATTAAAAAATCCAAGCCATAAACTACAATTTTGGAACATTATGAATATTAAAACAACATAACCAAATCGTCCAAAACAATGAACAATCCAACCCAATCAACAGAAATATCATACACCCATTTCCCAAGTTTCATTTTTTCTTCTAAATTTCACATAAAAAACTAGAATTTACACACACCCATTTCCAAAGTTTCATTTTTTCCTTCTAAATTTCACATAAAAATCTAGAATTTATCATCATAAACCCATTTCTCAATTTTCAGTTTTTCTTCTAAATTTCAGATAAAAAACCAGAATTTATCATAACCCATTACCCAAATTTCATTTTTTCTTCTAACAAATTGAAACCCCAAATTACAATTAAAAAACCACACATTGACATTACAAATTCTCAACCCCAAAATAGAAACAAATCAAAGAATTAGAACAATAATTAGGGACAAAAAAAACAAACCTAATGCAAAGCAAAAGGTCAAGATCGCAGAGAAAATGTTCCCAATGATAGCAGAAATTGCAAGGGTACCAAATTGTTTAACCTTGTCAACAAGATTACCAAAGGAACCGAACAAAGATGAACGAGAAGGACAAGGATTTGGTACAAAATCCATCTAGGTTTGATGTTTTTTCTCAAAAAATTGGTACAAACAACAAAAATTGGTAAAGTATGTTCGGTTTGATTTGATGTCACACACAACACAAGATTTGGGTTTAAGAAGAAGTTAATATATAATAAAATAATAATAATAATATAATATAAATAATAAATAATAAAAAAGAAGGAGAAATGAAGAATAATGATATGATAAAATAAGATGAGATATTTATAAGAGACTTTTGGTGTTGGAGAATGCTTAATCTGTAAGAGAGAAAGAGAAGAAGAAGATTGAAAGAAACTACGATCAACCAACTCGCATTTAAAGCTTGTGTTGTGTGTGTGTCTCTTTAACCACACCAATTTTCTATCTCTCATTATCTTGCTATTTTTATTTTTTCATTTTATACCACAAATAAATAAATAAATATTTGATTGTTAGTAGGTTTAAGCTCTCTTTCAAAGGAAAAACATAATTAATGAATTTATATAATAATAAAAAAAAGAGTTTACCGTGAATATTTTGTAAGTTATAAAACTTAGTTAATTGAATTTGTAGTATTTATTAAAATTTAGTGGTAAAATTGAGATGAAAAATGATAAATTATATTAGTAAATTTTTTTTGTCAAGTAGTCTAGTGTCTCAAATTATGCCAGTAAATTTTATGTTGCATGAATTATTGGGCTCCCAAGATATTATATCATTTATATTTTTAAAAGTTTAGTAATAATAAAAATGGAGAAAACAACAAATGAGAAGAATCCTAACTCATATTGCAATATAAGCTAATTAAATTAGTTTATCAAAATAAATTATAAGGTGGTTAAAATAAATTATAAATTCGTGAGAAAATATTTATCAAACAAATATTTTTTAATCATACATGCTTATAAGCTAGTATATAAACTCATAATTTTGTCTTGCTAATACCTAATTGAGTAAACCTAATCAATTAAACTATCTTCTTAAGTCTTGAAATTGTAGGTGTATGATAATTTGAGACTTCAAATTTATAAAATATATATTTGTTCTTGCAAATTGTTTAACATTAGTCAAAATATTTATCCCGCATAATATTTTTTATATATATAAGTGGTGATCTAATATGTTAAATGTCGCCGTTTATAGCAATGTCATGTAACGCAAATTTGTTTTATATTGATTAAAAGTTAAATTTTTATGTATATCTGATGAGGAGTTTATATATTTTTCTTTTAGCATAAAATTTAAATAAAACTTGCATTTAAAATTCTATATAACATAAAATCTATTTAAACAAGTCACTTGTTATTTTAATATATGAGACATCAACTCCTCTAACCGAAATAATAGACAAATGAAACATAGACTTTTGAAATAAAAAATAAATAAATAAATAAATTGATATTTTATGAATATAAAGTCAAATTTCCAAACAAATACAATTTCAAGATGTGATTTAGTCCATCCTAATTTGTACTGTATAGTTTGTATAAAAGAAAAAACAAAACAAAAAAAAATCCTAATTCGTATAGTATTATTTTTGTTGAATGATCCTAATTTGTGTTAAAAACAAAAACTGAGTAAATCGCTTTCAAAGTAGCACGAGACGTACAATGACAATTGAGATGAGAATGGAAATTAAAAGAAGGTTCTTTTTGTTTTGAAAAATAATCTCAAATCAGGATGATTAATCAACCACAAAATTGGTCACATGAAATATGAGTTTGTTTACAATTTGATGGGTTTACTTTCCATCACTCATTTTAATTTTTTATTTGTTATTATAACTTTTTCAGCTTAGTTAAGAAAACATGTATCTGATGGCTTTCATTGGCTGCTATTTAATTGTCTCAACAAGTTGTCTTATTATGATCATACCCCTTAATACAATACTCATTTATTTATCCTCATCTTTTAATGTTATGTTATATAGTATATACTAGTGTATTTAATTTAATATTTTCTTAATATTATAGTATTTACTAGTGTATATTTGTGTATAATTTAGTGATGATAGGTGTTTACAAATGGAGTATTAAATTTTTTTATTTCCAGTATAGTGTGTATGATGAAAATATCTTGATTGGATAGGGGTCAGTAGGTGGGTTGTAGTAGACTTTGCAAGGGATGGGTTATGGGACAACTTAAATATATATACATGTTGTATTTAATGTTCTTATATATCATTCTTCCAGATCTAATATGTACGTGGATTAGCATGATGTACTAATTTGCTACAAGTTGAATTTTTAATTATAATTTAGAAATATCTTGTACATATTTATAAAAAAATTAATTATGTTTGCTTGTGTTTTTGGTACATGTATAGTTTTTTTTATTTGTTCATGTATATTTGTTTTTTATTTGTGAATGCATGTATAATTTTGGTGTACATTATTTTATCATCATCACTTAATGATTAGCATGATGTACTAATTTGCTACTTGTGGAATTTATTAATTATAATTTAGAAACATCTTGTACATATTTATAAAAAAATTAATTAATGTTTGCTTGTGTTTTTGGTACATGTATAGTTTTTTTTTATTGTTCATGTATATTTGTTTTTTATTTGTGAATACATGTATAATTTTGGTGTACATTATTTCATCATCACTTAATGATTCTGGTCCAGGGTGGTCCATGTAGGGTAGACTCCTTGAACCAAATTTTACTTTATGATTATAAGGTGTGATGATAGGAGCGATCTAAAATTCAGTATGCATAATTTAGTTTATGGGACATGGTATTGTATATATATAATGATCGAGATTTAAACTCGAAACTCGTCACTTATTTATTTTAATGATAAACTTTTGCCCGTTATAGATTAAGGATTTAATTTGTGTGCACTGACAGTGTAATATTTTTTTACACATGCATCCAATCAAATTATGATAAGTAGATATTTATTGAGATATTTTAGAAACAAATCTATCAAAATAGCACTATGAATCTATGATATAATTTGATTGAATGTATGCGTAAAAATATTTTACACTGTCAGTTCATAGCAGTTAATCTCATAAAGTAACTATTTGATCCATCAAAAGTTAATAAAAGAACGAGTGTTTATAGTAGAAATGGTACTTAATACGTAGTTATAAATGCTTGAAACTTAAAAACTCCTCGTTTAAAATGGTTTTAGTAGCCCTTGAACTCACAAATATCATAGTACCCACTTTCTTTGTTAGTGAGTTTCCATGGCCTACATTAGACGTACTTCATAATATTTGAAAGAAACATTCATTAATGTTTGGCTTATGGTCAAATATCGTATTCAAAACCGAACCTTATTCATCATTATGTCACAAACAATGCCATAAATATTTTTCAATAGCTTGAATAATTTCCTTTGAGACTTCAAATTCAAAGTAAACCAACATTCATATTCATCATACTACGGTCCATGGTGGCTAGCTTTGACGTGCAATCCGATCATGAATAGAAATAGAATCCTCCTCACCATTGAAGAGAAAAAAAAACTCATTGATTGCTTATTAGTAGTACACTCTTCGGTCTCATGCATATATGTTGGGGAGTATAGAGAAGTTTGATAGAAATAACAGGTCAAATGTTTCATGTTACATGGGAGGAGAAAAACACATTTCCATCGAAAATTTTAAGGCATATATGAGTTTTCACATCATGTGTTTGATCTAATATAGTTTCCATCCCAAAAAAAAATCATTGAATAACTAATGTTATATTATAAATCAATACATAAACTATTCCATAAGTTAAAAAGTGAATTGTTGCTTATACATGTGATTAAGGGGGAGTATTTCCATCAAAATATTCGATTGAGATTTACCAAAATTGACCCCGGGAGAATTTTCACTTTCCTTGTGCTTAATTAAGGGGATTTGATGTCTCATAAGTCCTAGCTCAACTAGCAAAATGCCGAAATTGGTTCAAACCCGGGATTTCACAATTATGTAAGTTTAATTTCAGTGAATTACCACTTAACTTAAGACAAAAAAAAATTAAGGGGACTTGATGCACATAAACCATATATTTATCTCGATCATCATAATTGTTGTGAAACTTTTTTCAAACCAACAAAAACAAATAGTGAAGCAAATAACAATAGCAACCATTAACTAAGCAACCACATCAACAATATAACAAACTATGTGTAAAATAAAACCATAATCAAACCAAACAATAATATAAAGAGAAATAAACATCAAAATTATTTACCTAGTTCGGCCTAAAAATTAACCTATCTTTGGGAGAGAGAAAATCTTTTTGATATTCACTATTAATGAGTGTTTATAAGAGATACAAATAAGTTACAAGAAATTAGAGAGGAAAACCTAATTCCTACCTATTTATCAATTTCTTCCCGTGAATGAGATGGGAAAATAGATTCTAGGGACGAACCGATAGAATCAAAGTCTCAAGAGTAGGGATTATAATGGTTTGAATAGAATAGAATCCGATACAATTAAAAAATTATATTTGTTGAAATATTTGATTGATTGATTCCCAAATGAGATCAAAGTCTTCTAAAATACATCAAAGGGGTTAAAAAGGTAAAATGGCATAATATAAAACTAGCAATATTTAATATAAACAAATATCCCAAAAGAATTACAAAAATCACCAAAAATTTCTCACAATTGCTCCTCAAAATCAATCATCAATTTCTCTACCTTTCCTCTCAAATTACCCACACAATGACCAACACACAAGAAGACAAGAAGACAAAAGAGAAAACTTTGATTTGTTCTGTTCTGGACTGGACCTAGCAGGCTCAGCTCTCCTCCTGTCCGTACTGTCGGGGACGATCCATTAAGGGCATCCTCCTCAACATCCACTCCACTGGTCACGTTTCCCACGTGCTCCTCAACAGCTAGACACATGTCCCTTTAAGCATATCCACTTTCCTCACATCCTGGAAGCGCTCACCCAGGCTGAGGACCTGTAACGGTCTCTCCTGCATCCACGCAGACACCTGGCAATTATCTCGACTTGGGCTGCACAACACGGCCCACTAGGGTAACCGTTCGTTGGGGGCTCTATAAATACTCCTCATTACCGAGGAGTCAGATATTATATTCTATAACTTTACCTTTCTCTTTGTACCTTGAACTGACTTGAGCGTCGCGTCGGAGCACCTGCAGGTACAAACCCCCCCTCCGTTGTTTTCCACCGTCCACGACGTGCAGCTGACCATCGATTCAACCTTCTGATCCAGGTAAAGACCAGTGGCGCCGTCTGTGGGAAACGACTCGCGGGTCGACACCCTTTTAACCCCTTAGCCTCGACCGGGGGGGCTTCTGTTCTGGATGCACCAAAATAGTCACACATCGCTTGGTACTCGAGGCAAATAGTAGTTTATATACAACACCCACACCTTTCAAACCAACCGAGGCGCCTTTTCTACAAAGGACAAAACCGTGACGGATCAACCCCAAAGCGGACAATCTCTCGGAGATGTGGACTTGAGGTCGGGTCTGAACAGTGGCGCCGTCTGTGGGTAACGACTCGCGGGTCGACACCCTTTAGCCCCTTAGCCTCGACTGGGGGGCTTCTGTCCTGGATACACCAAAATAGTCCCACATCGCTTGGTACTCGAGACAAAGGGTAGTTTATATACAACACCCACACTTTTCAAACCAACTGAGACGTTTTTTCTATAAAGAACAAAACTGTGACGGGTCAACCTCAAAGCAGACAATTTCTCGGAGATGTGGACTTGAGGCCGAATCTGAATATGTTCCTCTAATAAGATCTAGCAACCAATTGTTCTCAGCATAAACCAACCCGGACAACTATGAAAAAAAAAAAAAATACAACAAAGATCATGCTGAGGCGTGAAACAATTCCATAAGACGCCAAAGTTTCCCATATTTACTAGTTGATTCATTTACATTTACTAAAGCATTTTTTTATTCATGTGTTGATTTATACCTTTTCTAAATAAAAAAATGTTTACACTTTTTTATATTGAAAAATAACACGGGTATAAATCAAACTTTAACTATAGTCTCCACTCTTAGTCTTAATTTAGTCGTTATCATTCTTCTCTTCTTTTTAATCTCCTGACGAGATTAACCATTTTACATGTCAAAATGTCCTGAGATTACTCTTTACCATTTTTTTTAAAAATCAATTATATAGAGAATTGCAACAATTTGGAAAATTAATATCAAATTTATCACTTGACCAAAAAAATATCAAATTTATCATGTCGTATTAGCTCGTTGTCTAATCAAAACCTAGAACCACTACACCTATACACTAATTGAATTTTTCTTCCTTTTTTGGTCAAGACTAATTAATTTTTTCTTCAAGCAAGTTCATATTCATATAGTTTTCCTGAACGTGTCAAATAATAGAATAATGGGAGGTGTCATCGCCAATTCCCCGAAACTTACGTTGCATTTTGCCATATATCTCAATGTGTGAATATGATTGATGCATGCAAATAACAAATATCATTGATAGAGACCTTCATTATTGTTCTTCAGGTGGTTATAGAAGAATCCTCATAATAGTTAGAGTATGATTAATTTTGCCAAATTGCACGCTAATTTGCCAAGTATGCATTACCATTTACATGATTTTAAAATATATTTTTATATTGGTCAAAAAAAATTATTACCAGCAAAATTTTAGTTTTTATAAAAGGTGCATTCTTTCTGTACACATATTTATTTAAATATATACCGGTATATTTGTGAAGGTAGACAATTTTTATAGGTTCACAAATAATATATTAATTTTTCTATATTAAGCACTATTTGTGGACCTATTAGAATTGTTCACATCAGCAGTGTATTAGTACATGTTCAAATAAGATGTGTATATCAGAGTATCCACCTTTATAAAATAACCAGTTAATTAATCATATATTTTTTAAAGTAAGACACACTCTACCCCTTGATAATTTGGGGTATTTGCTCAACGATCAATGAGAACAAACTATATAAGTAGATTTGCATGTGATACCCACAATAATCTGGTAACAAACTAATATAGCTTGTTCTAAACAGTTGATAGATAAATACCCCAAATTATTAATGAGTAAATTAGACAAAACCATTTTAAAATAATTTTTTGCGTGTTTAAAACATTATAAAGAATTTTTTCACTAAATTTAAACTTTTTAATAACCAGATGAAATAAATATGATATTTTAAGTACTAAAAATTTAAAA
Source organism: Trifolium repens (assembly GCA_030408175.1). Lineage (NCBI taxonomy): Eukaryota > Viridiplantae > Streptophyta > Magnoliopsida > Fabales > Fabaceae > Trifolium > Trifolium repens. The sequence goes on from CP125845.1 coordinate 10,611,440, forward strand.
GAAAACAAGAATAGTCTTAAAAAATCAAATTCTGACCATCAAACAAGCTCTTACTACTCCCTCCGTTTCTTTTTATAAGAAATAAAAGTGAAATTTTTTTTGTTCCTTTTTATAAGAAACTTTTGACTAATTTTCAAATGTTTTAAATGTTGAATTTCACTTATGTCCTTATTTATTATGAAAGAGAATATTAAAAATAAGTAAATTAATTGAATTGAGAGAAATTAAATAAGAGTATAAATAGAATAAGTTTACATTTATAAGAGTATTAAATGAAAAGAACTATTTACAATGTGTTTTCTTGGTATATGTAATTTTTTCAAACTGTTTCTTATAAAAAGGAATCAGGGGATTATTATTTTATATATGCTTTATGATGAATCAACTTTTTGAATATAAAACACATGTTATGAAAAATAACTTTCAAAATATATAATTATATCCAATTATAATTTAATTTTTCAAAGTTATAAAGTGTCCAGTGAAAAGATAAATGATTAAAAATATTTGTTGTTTTTCATAGATTTTATCCACCGGAAAAAATATTATATTCGAAAAATACTAAATATAAGTTTTTAGCCAAATTGAAATTTAAACATTAATTTATTATATTCTAAGAGTTTAGTCTCTTTTATATCTAACTTTGGCTGGTTCTAATTTTTTTTCTCAAGTAGTTTAGTGGCTAAATTTTTTATCTTAAAGTTAATTAGTGTAGTATTTAAATTCAAATTCTAACTCCTACATATAAAATATAATATCTCTACCGACTAAACTAAAATCGCAGAAACGGTTCTGAAGGTTACTCCTAGCTTTTAAATAGGGCATGCGAGGGAAAAAATTGAGGATTGGTCGTGCGTTTAGAGGAGTGAAAAATTGAGGTTGAGAGTGCCAATAGTAACTCTCTAAGAGGGAGAACCCAAAACTAAAAAGACAAACATATGTTCTAGTGGATGCGGAATTGCTTATGAGGGCATGATTCAAATGGTCCAGCGTACTTTTGAAAAAAAAAAAGATTATTATTTTTGTTATTATGATTTCTGGAGCGCGCCCTGCGAAATAACCAAAATACCCCTGTCTGTGACTCGTGCTACGAATACTTTTCAAAATTACTCATTTTTCGTACATCCGTGACTTAAGTCACGGAAAAGTATTTTGGTCATTTCGTAGGACACGCGAGTAAGCCATAAGGTGACAAAAGGAAAAATAAATAAATAAAACTCTTGGGCCCTGCAACAAGTAAAACTAACAACCATTTGCCGTCAAAAAAAAAATAGAGAAGTTTTTGTTTGTGGGATTTTGTCGGAAATATCTCCTATGTAACTTTATATTTTGTAGATTTTAAGGTTACAAATGCGCCATATTAAAATAGAAATATTTTTAATGGTATAGTATAGTTCTTTGTTACCGCATCAGCTAACATATTTGAGTCACTTTTAATTTGAAAGTGAATAATTTCTCTCTAATTCAAATTCATCTTGATATGTATGACCGACAACTCAGCATAAAGAGAGACACACGAACTAATCCTCCAGGCATATCTAATCAAACAAGTACCACTATTATTACATAGGAGGCCGCCGCACCTGGAAAGATTAGCCGAGTTTTTTTGTGAGATGTCACTGTTGAGTTTGAAACTTCCCTCCCGAGATCGCTCCAAATCAATGTAAATAGTATCTGCATGACAAAGTTATCCAATCAAGTGTGTTCCTCATAGTTATCAATCTCCATTATCATCTTAAGAATCACTTGAATTGGAAGTTAAAAATTCTCTTAAAAAATACTTTTGTTCCTCTATGTCTACAAGACCCAACACCCTATCATCATAAAAGTAGTAAGTCACTCATTTTTTTGTTCTTCTTCCATCTCATTGTTGAAAATTAGTCTTTACAATTAAAAGAAAATAAATTAGTAATATAGTCAAAAGTGAGCGATTACAAAATAGAGAAACTAATTTCATGAGCGAGTAATGAAATATGAGATTAATTTTTATATTTTTATATTTTGTTTTCTCAAATTTTTTTGTGAGGCATACTCCAACTTTGATAATTTAGAGATATTTATCCAACAACCAATAAAAATAAGTCACATAAGTAGATTTGCATGTGATATCCACAACTAATTTGTAACAGCTTTTATTTCACATACATACGACTTGTTTTTATTGATTGACGATTGGAGATTTTACTATAGGATAGACAACCCTTAAAACTGCTTCAATTAAAATCGTCAAACATGAGAAAATGTATTCTTAAAATCAACACGCGTTTATACTTTTTGCATTTGAAATTTTTGGTTTCCTAGCACCAGATATTATGGATATGTTGAAAAGAGTTCAAATCAAAAAGTATGCATAACAATGTGGTATGTCCTATATCTTAAGATGTAATGTTTAACATATTGATTTTTCCGTCCAAAAAAGTCACCGAGATAACTTTTTACCCGTTTACCTTTTCACAAGTGCAATTATATTTTCTATATTTTGATGATGATGTTGAAAGATGCTATGGATATTATCAAGAAATGAAAAAGAAAGATGCAAATGCAATGGATGATGAGAGTATGTTAAGCACATGACATGACATAAGTTGGATTGGATCTACTCGAATCGTATATACCAAAAAAATTTCCAAAAGCGCTTTCACACGACACAACAAACAATCGATAAGAAGAAAAATACTACAGTACCACGGCAACGTTTTCCACTTAACTTCTCCAAAGTCATTTTTGACCCACCTACTACTCTCTTATGGTGGATTCTAGGGTGGGAGAGTGACATGGGTCTCCCACCATGGGTGAGTTATAAAAACCGTTGGATGAAAGATGTTATCATACACTGTCAGTACCATATACATTTCTTTTCTCTCTTTCCAACATCTCTCTACCTTTTCTATCATGCTCTTTGTTCCTGTGTTTCTGCAACAACACCCTCTACCTTTTCATTTCTTCTACCTCACAACCACAACACCCTTTTTACTTAACTTTCTTCAAATCAATACTCAAACCTCCCAATTTAATCTCCTATTAATTCATTTAAATTTCAAACCTAAGGATATACAACCAATCACTAACTAGATCTATACATCATAAAATATTCATGAGTGAATAGAAAAATTCATCAAACAATTGAAGAATAATTGACTTAAGATCTATCGAATCCAACATAAAATCAAGTAAAGAACGAACAATATTTTTTCTAGACTGCTGTTTTGTGTTTTGTTGTTGGCATCCGCTGCTGATTAAGAGGGGGTAGTTGGGTGTGCAATGCAATTTCATGTTTCGTTTGTTTTTATTTTCAATTGAAAAAATGTGGACAATCATGGAATAGCGTGTTCAACCATTGAAGATGTCATTGGTATGCCTTAATGTTTGAAAACTTGTCATATAATCATGAGATGGTTGCTTGTACAACGCGCCCAATGATCCTTGTTATGTGAAAAGAATTGAGATTGAATTCATTCACATCAAATCTAACAACCATATTCTAAAGATGGGTTTTTGTGTGAGACAGCAAGATCGTCAGCTCATCCAAGGACTTTGATGTAGTAAATGTAAAATTGAATTTTATAAGGAATAACAAATGATAGAAGTGTTTTTCAGGCTGAGTTTTGTGTTTAATTAAACTATGAACAAAAACAATTGAATGGAAAGATGAAAGAAAATGGTGATACAGAGAATAGAGAGATGATGGGAAGAGAGAGAAAAGAAATGTATATGGTACTGACAGTGCATTGTAACATCTCTCATCCAACGGTTCCTATAACTCACCCATGGTGGGAGACCCATCTCACTCTCCCACCCTAGAATCCACCCTCTCTTATTATTATTATTATTATTACCTCACCTTCGTGTTCTTCACACACGCTCTCTTTCTCGATCCATCTCAATCTTCACACACACACCAACGTGACTAAGAACATTTTACCATGGGTAAGAAGAGAGAGAGAGAGATCCTCTCTTACATAACATCAATCTCTAACTAACTTTTTCTAATTCTTAATTTCAGATTCAATTTTCTCATTTCGCTTATTTTATTTAATTTAATAATTTATTTTTTTGATTTTCAGCAACTGAAAATCCATTCAACAATATATTGAAAACATTGGAGAAGCCCGGTGGTGGTGGTGAGTTTGGAAAGTACTACAGTTTACCAGCTCTCAACGATTCCAGAATCGGTGAGTCACTCAATTTCATTTTCACTTGTTTTATTATCCATTTTTCGATAATATAATATAATTGCAATATTACTTTGTTGCATAAGTATTTGATGATGATAATAATTATGATAATCAATAATAATGTGAAAATAAATCTGGATTCAGTTATATATTAATGTGTCTATGTTTCAATTCCATTATCTTTGATAATTCTCCGCGTAGTGTTGTCAATCGCGGATTGCAAAAAATAGTGGTTTGTTCAAATTCTGTTATACTATACGCTGAATAATAACAATTTATTCAAACTTCCACTTCGCTATAGCACCACTATTTGACAACATTTTGTACTAAAAAGCTTATTGTAGAAAATCAATAATAATTTGTTCAAATTCGAATATGTTATAGTGTTGTTATTTAAGTACACGTGTCTGATTGATTTATATTGTTATCTTTATTGCTGTTTTTTTTTTCTTTTTCTGTTATTTGGTGGGGAAGGGACGAAAATAACATGATGTAGCGGTTTTGAGTATGATTGATGAACTGAATTTGAACTGAATTTGATCTGAAGTTGTGGGGAAATGATGGTGGAATTTGTGTTTTTGTTGCAGATGCTCTACCTTACTCGATCAAGATACTTTTGGAATCTGCAATTCGTAACTGTGATGAGTTTCAAGTTAAGAGTGACGATGTTGAAAAAATTATTGATTGGAAGAATACTTCTCCTAAACTGGTGGAAATTCCGTTCAAGCCTGCTAGAGTGCTTCTGCAGGTAAGTAGCGGGAATATATTGATGTTGGGGAGGTGGATTGGTGTTCAATGATGTTGCTTCTGTGGCATTCTTTGAATGTTAGTTGTATTTGGAGTATTCATTTTGCTTTTAATGTCATTATCAGGATTTTACCGGGGTTCCTGCTGTTGTTGACCTTGCCTGCATGCGAGATGCGATGAACAGACTTGGTGGTGATTCTAATAAAATCAATCCATTGGTAATCCAAATGCCCCTTAGTAGTGGATTTACAATTGATATGTTGGTTTTTTCATTATTTATGCATCGGGCATGTGTAACAAATTCAAAATTGGTTACCTTCAGGTACCGGTAGATCTTGTCATCGATCACTCTGTTCAGGTTGATGTTGCAAGATCAGAAAACGCTGTTCAGGCAAATATGGAACTTGAGTTCCAGAGGAACAAGGAAAGATTTGGTTTCCTCAAATGGGGTTCAAATGCGTTCAATAACATGCTCGTTGTTCCTCCTGGATCAGGAATAGTCCATCAGGTTATTACATGACTCAGTAACTAGTGAAGTGTGTGCGTGCGTGTGTGTGATCTGATTCTGCAATATTTAATGCCTGGATTATATATATTTTTTAACTTCGTTCTTTATCCGGTAATTCCAGTTTGTCTTCTGAACCAAGTTTTGCAAATTCAACTTTTGCAGGTCAATTTAGAATACCTTGGTAGAGTTGTGTTCAACACAAATGGTGTGCTTTATCCCGACAGTGTTGTCGGAACGGATTCACACACAACTATGATTGATGGTTTGGGTGTTGCTGGGTGGGGAGTTGGTGGAATTGAAGCCGAAGCTGCAATGCTTGGCCAGGTAAAAATAATGTGTTACTGAGTTTTCAAATTAGAGATTGTGATCTATTTATTTAATATATTAAGTATGTGTGAAAGTTTTTTACTTTCTTTTGTGCTAATTAGTATAATTATTTTTCTTTGCAGCCCATGAGCATGGTCCTACCAGGTGTGGTTGGGTTCAAATTATCAGGCAAACTACGAAGTGGTGTCACAGCTACTGACTTGGTGTTGACTGTTACTCAAATGCTAAGAAAGCATGGGGTTGTTGGCAAGTTTGTAGAGTTTTATGGTAAATACTAATTTATGCAACATATTTCTTCCTTTGTAGCATCATGTTCCTAGCTGATTAGGCTTTCATAGGATAATAATTGTTTTTTACTTCCATTATGCAGGGCAAGGCATGAGTGAGCTGCCTTTGGCTGATCGTGCCACCATAGCAAACATGTCTCCTGAGTATGGTGCAACCATGGGATTCTTTCCTGTGGATCATGTCACTTTGCAATATTTGAAATTGACCGGAAGAAGCGACGAAACTGTACGTTAACACTTGTTTCATGATATTTGGTGTTGCCTACATGTTCTTACATGTCTTCCTTGCAGGTTACTATGATAGAATCCTACTTACGAGCAAATAAGATGTTTGTAGACTACAGTGAGGTATATTATGCATATATTATTTTGGGATGGTTGTATCTGAAATGTCTGAAAGAACCTGGTCTCACCGAGAGTTTGCTTTGTTGCATTGCAGCCCCAAGTGGATAGAGCATACACATCCTATCTGGAGCTCAATCTCGAGGATGTCGAACCATGTGTCTCAGGTCCAAAAAGGTAACGAACTAGTCTTCGTGTTTTCCACTTAAAGTAACGGGAACAAATGTACCGTTCCATTTGTTTTGCATTACACATGTCTTCCCTTATTAAAATATTGTACTTGAGATCATCTAGGTTTAAAAAATTACAAAACCACCACCAACTCTAAAAAGCTATTTAAGTGTTAACAAATTTGTTAAAATTGTCTATTCCTCCTACCTTTGACCCTTGTTGGCTTGTTCAATCATATATTTTGAGAAAAATGAAGAACACATCATTCGACTTAGCTGAGTTGAAGTTTAAATTTGACTACAAAACTTCTATAAGCTAATAATTCAATTAACAATTAACAAATGTGTTACCATTTGACAACATTGTGGAGTTAGTTTTGGGTTTTATATGGAGGGTCTGTCAGTATTTAGTCTGAAAATTTAATTACATTCAGTTTTTCATTGTGTAATCCTTTCTTTAAATCATTTCAGGCCTCATGACCGTGTTACTTTGAAGGAAATGAAGGTAGATTGGCATGCCTGCCTCAACAATAAAGTTGGGTTTAAGGTATGAACTTCTGGAACCATGCATATTATTTTTAATGTCTAAATATAAAATGGCACAGCTTATTCGTAGCACCCATGATGCCTGAATTTTTATATCTCCGCATTCAGTTTTCAAATATGGTTTTTCAATATCCACTGCGCAATTTTCAGTAAACCTCTCTTACACACACCTAGACATACAGATGTCTTAATCTTTTTTTGTGCCTGCCCGCTCACAAATATATATATATATATATATATATATATATATATGTCGACATACTTACACTTTTTAAAAATTTGTATACATAATGAAATTTATCAATCCAATCACTAAATTGAAAGCTCACATGAATATATCAAGCTTACAAAATTTTATTTAATTGAAAGCTAAATGATACTTGATTCCACCACCACCACATTATAATAACATACTCCCTTCAGTCTCATATATAAGCAAAGATAACTATTTTCACAACCATTAAGAAAAGTAGCTAATCTCATTTATAGCCTTGGCCATTTCTGTTGTTTGAGCTGTATAGTTTTGCATTGTTACAGGGTTTTGCTGTACCAAAAGAATCTCAGACAAAGGTTGTTGATTTCACATTCCAAGAAACACCAGCAAAACTTAGGCACGGGGATGTTGTTATAGCTGCTATCACCAGCTGTACAAATACCTCAAATCCTAGTGTAATGCTTGGAGCTGCATTGGTTGCAAAGAAAGCATGTGATTTGGGATTGGAGGTTAGTAGATGTCTCCGCATTTGGTTGCTGTGTCATTATGACTTAAGATTTAATTCAATAATGATATGTTTATACATATATTATGTGTAAATCCAATGTGCATGTACTCTGGTGCCATAAGTTGCTATATGATAGACAAGCATGATCAGGATTTTACTTTTAGTCTCTGGTTGCATTTATGTATTTTTAACACTGATGAATTCATTGAGATTGCCTCCTTTATTTTCTAGCTATTATGGGACTTGTTATATCATTGTATTTTGTTGTTTTCCCTCTTTGTTAGCTATTGTTTGAGGCTGCGTTTTGTTTTTATAGTCCAGTAGTTAAATACATATATGAGGGAATGTATAATGTGTTTACCTCTTCCATTTCCCCCAAATAATTTGTTGTTTCCCACTAACTGATTGCTGTTTTTTCACTATTTGATGTTAACTAATAGGTGAAGCCGTGGATCAAAACAAGTCTTGCTCCAGGTTCTGGTGTTGTCACCAAGTATTTGCAGAGGAGGTACTCTTAGAATATACTCGAGTATATACTGATAATATGGTGGCGTTCACATTTATGTGGCTGTAATATCTTGATTACTGAATCATATATTGCTTCTGCAGTGGCTTGCAGAAGTATTTGAATCAGCTAGGATTTAATATTGTTGGTTATGGTTGCACCACATGCATTGGAAATTCAGGGGATATTGAAGAAGCTGTTGCATCTGCAATTACTGAAAATGGTACTTATCATTTTTATAATGGTAGTTTTGAAGTACTGACTTATGAATCTGAGGTTACCTAAACATTGGTTTTCTGAATTTTCCAGATATAGTAGCTGCAGCTGTATTGTCTGGAAATAGGAACTTCGAGGGCCGAGTCCATCCATTAACAAGGGCTAATTATCTAGCTTCTCCTCCTCTAGTTGTTGCTTATGCACTTGCTGGCACAGTATGTAACTAAATATTATTTCCAAGTATGCATTTCAAAACTGCTTCTTGCTTTCTAATTTTAACATTATTATTCAGGTTAACATTGACTTTGACACTGAGCCTATTGGGATAGCGAAGGATGGAACACAGATCTTTTTCAGGGATATCTGGCCATCCAGCGAAGAAATAGCAGATGTAAGTGGCTAAATGTGTTTAACTATGACTTACTGTATAAATAAAAATATATTGTTTAGTGTCTACCGTTTGTTCATATTTGTCCAATTTGCAGGTTGTACAATCAAGTGTGCTGCCCGATATGTTTAGGGAAACATATAATGCTATTACTAAAGGCAACCCCATGTGGAATAGTTTATCTGTTCCATCTGGCAATCTTTACGCCTGGGACTCTACATCAACTTATATTCATGAGCCACCTTATTTTAAAGACATGACCATGTCTCCCCCAGGATCCCATGGAGTGAAGAATGCTTATTGTTTGCTCAACTTTGGAGACAGTATTACAACTGACCACATCTCTCCAGCTGGCAGCATACATAAGGATAGTCCTGCAGCTAGATACCTTACAGAACGTGGAGTTGATAGACGAGACTTCAACTCCTACGGAAGTCGCCGCGGTAATGATGAGGTGATGGCAAGAGGAACTTTTGCCAATATTCGTATTGTCAACAAATTCCTGAATGGAGAAGTTGGACCTAAAACTATACATATTCCTTCTGGGGAGAAGTTATCAGTCTTCGATGCTGCAAATGTAAGTTTTCTGAACTATGCACCACAGGCATAATAGTCATTGGTATTTTTCTGAACTATGCTGCACTGATTAGTCTTACTTCTGTATATATTTTAATCAAGGACTCAAGTAGCTAACCCAACACCTTTTTGCTCGTATGTTGTTAATTGTATTTGATTGTCACATATAACTTGAAGAGAGGTTCCAAAGTGGTCCATGTGTAAATCAAATTTAAGAGTTTCAACACTACAAATATTATGTTGGATTTGTTCTATAGATCAAAATAGTTAACTAATTATTGCTAGAGTTTTTTTTTTGTCGACTATAGAAATTTAATGCGAAATAATATATTGCTTCAATTTGGTATTGACACTACTTAATTGTCAGAAATACAAGAGTGAGGGGCATGATACGATTATTTTGGCCGGTGCTGAGTATGGAAGTGGAAGTTCTCGTGATTGGGCTGCAAAGGGGCCAATGCTACTGGTAATTCCATGACACTGTTCTGCTCTGACTAATTTGTGTATATTCCTTTGGTTTGATGTAATGTTACATTGATTCATTATTGGTCGTAGGGTGTCAAAGCTGTCATAGCAAAAAGCTTTGAAAGGATTCACCGGAGTAATTTGGTGGGAATGGGTATAATTCCTCTGTGTTTCAAGTCTGGAGAGGATGCTGATTCTCTTGGATTGACCGGTCACGAGCGTTATACCATCGATCTTCCAAGCAGTGTGAATGAAATTCGACCTGGTCAAGATATCACAGTGGTGACAGATAATGGGAAGACGTTTTCATGTACCTTGAGATTTGATACAGAGGTATTACTTGGTCTTAATTTTTCATCTTTTTTGTGGTGGTGCTCTTTGTTTCATTCTCGACTCTTATCCGTTGACTTTTTATCCTGCTGATGTTTTTTCTCGATGTTTCGGTTACTTATGGCAGGTTGAACTTGCTTACTTCAATCATGGAGGCATCTTACAATACGCCATCAGAAACTTGATCAACGCCAAACATTGACCTCACCTGCACTGATTTTTGACATTGTCTAAATAATGTGGAATGGGTCAGCTAAGGTCCTTTCAATTTGTGGGAGGAAATCAATGTCATTCAGCTATTATTATATTAATAAACCAAGGAACTCAGGTAGAGGGTTGTGGCTGTGCGTTTGTTAAAGAAATGTAATTCATTTTTCTCATTTTTCTTGTATGTCTACGAGAATAAAAAGTTGTTTTACGTTTGCATTTGTAGCAAACATTTACATTCTAGTGTTGCCACTTTATTGAGTAGGGAACATCAGGAATTGTCATTGATGCTTTGTGTCGTAAAGCATAAATTGGACAAAAAGGCATTGAATTGAAAGGTTTTTACACCTGAGTTTGAAATGAAATTTAGCCTCCTTTATCAAGGATGCTATAGCTTTCTCGTAGCTATGCGCCTATGCCAGGTAATCGAGAAATGAATTATTATAAGTAAAAAAAGGAAAATGAGTAAATGAAAATATCCTCTTCTTAATCCGAGTGATACACTCTCGTGGCAAAAACTTGTAAATTTTGTCTATATGTATCAGGTGTAATGTGTAGAGTTGGTTCAAGTTTTGAGCCAAATCTCTTCATGTCACAATGCTTTATGGAGGTTTAGCACTAAGTCAGTTTTTAGCTCAATCTCTAAGATAACAGGATGAACCTAAGTAACGTCATTTCTTCACTGTTTGTAGGTGTTACCATAATTCAGTCTACTTGATGAGTGTCTTTGCTTTTATCAATCAAATAACTAATGACTATCATGCATAGTTCAAAAAAACGAGAGGAGCGAGGATCCTCACTAGGGACTCCGGGAGTTTCAGCTAAGTTTTACCCCGCACAACTACATTTGATGACCGACGGATCTTTCATTGGGAGAAACATTTGTTTCTGCTAAACTTCCATTGTCTTTGGCAATGTTAGATGCTTTTGAGTAGCACAAGAGGAAAAATATTCAATTAATAAAAAATGAATGAACTCGAGATGCACCTCACTGAATTTTGTATAGATGAGGATGACAAATTTGGTATTCATGTTTGGTGGAAACAAGAGGACTCTATATTATCAACACTGGTCAAAGACATTTTTGTCACGACAACTTTTATAGTTTTAGGAAGTGCATGAAGTACGGGAGAAATGTTTTAGGCACATTTAGAAGCTTCCTAAACTCAAAATTAATAGAGGCATTGATTGAGACTCTCTCTTAGCCATTCCGAAGATCTCTATTTGGTACAAGTACAAATATTTTGAAAGTGATTTGAGGTATCAAAAAATATTGTAATAAACAATTATATACTATTTTTTGCCTAAAAAAATTTAGTATTTGTATTTTTGTATATAAGTTGAGTCATTTTTTCTGTGAATGTATCATAAAATTTCAAGGAGGTTCAACAACTTTTGGAGGGGCTAGAGGAGCAATGACCACTTAGGAACCACAGTTAAACGTGATCCACAACTCAATCATATCGACTACAATGAATATTGACTACGATTGTGAAAATTTGAAATGTTTGCTCAGTTTTATAAGGTTAATTTTGATTAATTTGTGTACTAATTGAGTATTTTGTTAAATCTATGCAGCTCTAAATTTGTTAGACAAACTCAAAATCTGGACTAACATTACATTGATCTTCTCACCAGACTAACTCCCATTTCAGAAAAGCCATACAATTTATTTATTTTGCCTTTGGAAACTCATTACCAAGAGGGGTTTCATAGATTGAAAACATGCAATAATGTAAAGGCCTCTCATATATGGGCGAACAGAAGAAAACATGTAACAATGATTGTGTTACACGGGGTAAATGAGCTCGGAGGAAAAAGCCGGTATACTTGTTACATCTATTGGTTTCATACATTTTCTTGAATCTCCCTTAGGCAAAGTTCACAAGTACTTATTTTTTATTGTATTTGCTAGATATAAATGAAAAGTGTGAGAAAAAAATGAGTTACCTAAGCTACAATAACATAACAAATTACAAAACCACACATTACGTTGTAAACATATCCTTCGAGACCTGAAGCTCCATTGTGTGAAGTATTAGCTGAGCTGAGACTTTAAAATTGCACATTGTTTGAGTGATGAATTCAGACAAATCTGAAAAATAAGTCAATCAACGTGAGAGGTGATCAGCAGCAACTAGCAAATTAAATATTATTACCATAAAAGCAGAAGTTCAGAATCATGTTGACAAACTATGCAACTGTTAATACAGCTCTGCAAACAATGTTGAATATATAAAAGAACATGTAACAGAAGATTCTAAGTACCTCCAAACAACACATTTTGAGAAGTGCTTATCATATAAGCTATACTACAATTATAGGGAGAATGTGGTTAAATTATTTTCATATAAGGGAAGTTGTTTTACTTGGGAAGCATCATAAAATTAGTTGAAAACAACTTATAAACATGCCAAGCGACAAGTGTTTGTTATGCAAGCAATCATATATTTAGCTATGTATCAGGTAAAATAAATGTAAAATATTGCCAGATAATCATGATTGTCTTGCCTTAACTGTAAAATACTCCCTCCGGTCACTATTATAAGCAAAAAACTACTTTTTAGGTTCATTGAAAATTCAATGTATCTAGTCTGTATTATAGACCACATATATTAGTTTTTCAATGAATCTAAAAGTGTTTTTTGCTTATAATAGTGACCGGAGGGAGTAATATTTTTCACAACAATACAACAGAGGCGAGATAAGTAAGTACCTGTAGTAACATATACTCAAGTTCTGTATTCACTGACGCGGATCCATTTGGTACTTGACCACTTATTACCTTTAATTACTGGACAACCACCTGAAATTACCCAGATTTTTTTTGGTTAATTTATCTTCTCTGCTGTGAAATCCCATTGATGCACCAGGCAGCACAAAATAACAATAATAAATAGAAAAACTAACCATGCAAGCTTGATGCATCTAAAGTTGCATCCGGCTTCATGCTCCAGAAAAGTAAAGCATCGCCTCTCTTAGGCTTAATCGAAAGTCCTTTCTTCCCACAGTCAGAAAGCTCATTATACCATGGCACAGAGCTGAAATTGCCCTTGGCAGCAGGGAACACTGTCTCACCTCCTTCTTCAACATCTGTACTGTATGATTAGAATGCAAAGGGGAAATATCATAAACAGCTGACCATATATCCAAGACAAATTGAAATTAATAACAACTAAGACAGCACATGAAATCACTTACAGGTACATCAGTACTGTTGCTATGCGCTGACCCCCATTCTTTGTGTTAAAGTCATCAAGAAAGTAGTCATAGTGAGGCTCATACTTTTGTCCAACTTCATAATGAAGAACCTGAAGTCCTTCACCGTGCTCTGTATATTGTGAGGCATAGTTTATTAATGCTTGCTGAAGTATATGATGAAAATTAACCTACTATCTTAGACCATAATTCAGAAATCCAGATGGCAAAGATAACTGAAAATATTCAGTGAAGACATACATAAAAATGTGTCCAACTACTCAAAGTTCTCACTCACAGACAAAAAGTTTAGTACAGATTGTATGGTACACAATTGAGTTAGAGCTTGATACTATTCTTGACTTAACATCCATACAAACAAGAGAAAACCATACCAGTAATAAATTCTTGATTTTATCAATAAAAATTAAAAAGTTCATAAAAAATATACAAGAGCTGGGACTACTTACCTACAGGTATAAAAGTAAAGTCGGCAATTCTTTTCTCAATATTCCTCACGATCTTATCACGTCCCCTAGCCAGAAAAGTTCCAGAGCTCGTACGCACTCTACATGTATAAAGAAATATGTAAAGATGTGGTTTGCCATAATGGCAGTCTAAATAATGCAGAAGAAATCATTTTCAACTTCAAAGGACAGTAATGAACAGAGAAAGATAGGATATAATCCAACCTGCTGTCTTTGCTCTTTCCAGTCTCGCTGTCGACAACTGTTGACTTGTGCATATTCGGCTTTGCTATGTCGATCAGATATTCGCATTCTTCCTTGCTCTACTCAGATTATTCAGCTAAACTTTAGTAATTGGAAGATGGAGACAATACAATGCGTCATATTAAATATTAATGCCCTGAACTCCTTAATATAGAATCCAACAATATTACCAAAGATCACCGTCTTTCCCAAACTTCAATCAAGCCACAATAAATAAACAAAACACTATTCCAAATTAGGCAATGTTTCCTTTTTATTTATTCATCTTCAACATTTCTAATATTTTTACAAACCACAACCTTGATCAAGGGCCATTCGTTTGCATTGACTTAGTCAAGCTCATCTAATGATCTAAACTGTTTGGGAGAGTTTATAAAAAACAACTTATGACAAGTCCATGAGTTGTTTTCAGCTTATTTCCACACACACTTTAGCATAACTTACAAATACAACTTATATCTTATACAGAGCTTGACTTTATTTTATTTCACAAAATAGCAGCGTATAAATAAGTATTTATATCATAAGAGTCTATGCTATAAACACTTCTATGTTTGGTTCCACGTTTGGAGCTACCATAATTGATTCCAGAGGTGTAAAATTGAATTTGACATGTTTGGTTGCTCTCGAATATAATTGATTCTGCCTCCAAAATTGATTCTAACTTGAAGCTAGGATTTGTAGCTTTTGAGTCTAAACATGATTTCCACACTGAAATTTATTGTTCAACTCACTTTTCATTAATATATCCAAACATAAAACACTCTACCTTCAACTCAATTCTAGTTAGAATCAATTTTGGAAACAAAATCAATTCACTTAAAATCAATTATTGTCACCGTAGAACCAAACACAAACTTAATTAAGTTGTTTCCCAAAACTACACCCCAAGTGCAAAACAGAGAGGCATGAAAATCACCACGCTTAATATAAATAGCAAGAACTTGTCCGTAGTTCATAAATTCAAATAAATCGCATTAAAATTCCAATCTCACGCTTAATATAAAAACAAATCGATGAAAACACTAACCAAAAAATTGTGATACACAAAAGCTCTTGGCTCCCATGATACAACTTCAACCCACTGTTCTCCCTTACCGTCTTCATCATCAACACTGATTCAAAGAAAAACAAAGAAACTTCATCAACATAAATAATCAAAAGAAAAATGAAAAAACAGAATCGAATACGGTTATAACAGAACGTTACCTGTCGACGGTGTTATGAGCAATGGATGTGAGATCGTTGGGTTTAGGCAAGTTTTGATTAGAAGAAGGAATGGAGAGGATTCCGAAAACGAGGAGAATGAGGATGAGGAAAGTGAAAGCAATGAATAAAGCGAAAATGACTGTATAAGAAGAAGATGATTTACGAGATGGAAAACGAGAATATCTAGATTTCGCCATTGTTGTTGTTGTTTTCAGATCTAATCGGTGAGATCTGAAATTCAACGAATGAAAACAGTTGAAATTGAATAATTGAGAGAGAAGAAGAGAAAGTGTGTAAAATTCAGAATGTGTAACTAATACTGTTACGACTAGGTAGATGGTGGAAGAAAGAAGGAACAAGCAAATGAATATGGAGTTTTTATTTTTTATTTATTTTTATACGGCGATTTTAATATTGTTAAGTTGAATATTTTTTATCAAAATCAGAATTAGTACAACATTTTTGTACCAAAAGAATTAGTACAACATTTTTTTTTTATCTCAAAGTGTTTAAATTTAAATTTGAAAAATATACCTGAATTTTAGTAATATTTGTTACTTTTTTTAAAAGAATTTGGTTAAAAATTTAAAAGTCAATGTTTTATTTTTGTAAAGAAGACAAAATTTCTAATAGTGGTACTTAATTAATTAATCAACTAGCATAGGAATATCTACCCTAATTACCTCTAGGCAAAATAGTGTCACAAAAACCATTGACCCGATCTATATATAATTAGTAGTATGAATGTATTTTAGTGTGTTGACATATTAAAATATGTTATTCAGGACTGTCCCATGAATTTAGTTTAGTTGATAGGACATTGCATTATATATGCAGAGATGTGGGGTTTGAATTCCGGTGGAATTTATAGTCACTGGACAGCTGGACTACTTGATAAAAAAAAGTAATCGAACCAACCCTGTTCATCAAACTTTTCATTTCTTTGCGTTTAGTTCAATTCTTGATTTCTCAGTAATGCGATTCTCTGCGAGCATCAAATTTCTCCCTCCGTTCTCAGTTCGTGAAGGTAACTCAATTCGTGTGAATTTGTATTTTAGGTTTTTTATTTTTGCTCTATGACCGCCTGTATTTTGGATTTGGAATTTTTGCTTGTTAATATGTTAGAAATTGTATTTAGGAGAAGCAATATGATTTTTGCACTGTGAATTTGTATTCTGGGTTTTATATTTGTGCACTGCGACTATATTTTGAGTTCGTGTGAATTGTCTTGAGGAATTGGTTGTTTAGTTTCACTTCTTCTACCTAAGTTCAATTATCTGTGTATTCCAATGTAACTTCTGCTAATAGTACATACTCCATAGATTAGAGCAAGATACATTAAACTTTGCATCATTATATTTTTCATATTGATTTTATAAAAAAAAAATTATTATATAAGGGAAGCTGAGTTTCAAGTTATATATATAAATATATAGGTTACTAATATGCTAAAGACTGTTTTTATCTTTATACTTTTCTTTGTATGTTTTTGTAGTACTCTAAGTATGGTGGAATATCTATGTTGTTGAAATTTGAGATGTTTTTAAGAAAATTAGTTTTTATAAAAGAAATGTACAGCAAGTACCGTAAGTTTGTAGCTCTACGAGCATCAGAAGGATATGCATGTTCCTTAGGCAAACGATTACTAACAAAATCCCATGCAAAATGGCAACTTAGGCTAACTAGTATAGTAGACACAATTTAAACTATAAACCAAAATGACATTAAAAATAGTTTCACAAATGGAAAGGTATAACAAAATACTCATAAGCTTCTTATATGTGCGTATATATGTATATGTTTTTCCAAAATTTGTGTTTCTATTGCAAGTGGCCCTCTGTATCCTCTTTTGTCACCAGCGGCGGAATCAGGAATTTTTTATCCGGGGGGCCATTGAAAAAATTATAGTATATAAATTAAATATAAAAATTAGACTATATACAAAAATCAAATTACATACTTTAAAATAGGGGTTTACTAATTTAGACCCACTTAAAAACATGAAAATCTAAATTAACAAGGTGCACCTTTTCACTTTGGACAAAACCCTTGACATTTAGTTATTTTACACTAGAAAATTGAGAGTTAGTTAGGTAAATTGTACACCCATTTGCTAATTTACACCTACTTTTATAAAACAATTTTATGTTTTTTTATTAGAGCAATGTTGTTTGAGAATTTTAAGGAAAAGAATAAAACATGTTTTGCTATTTTTTTTATAAAACTCCAAAATTGCCCTTTACTTTGAACTTATTTGAAATAGTGGAAGAAGGGTATCTTTAGTCATAATAAAAAAGGTGCACCTTGCTAATTTAGACCTTCATATTTTTAGGTGAGTGTAAATTAGCAAACCCCTTTAAAATAATAGTCTATGTGTGTCAAGTGACATGAAATAATCAATAATTAGCTTTGTACTAATCATATGTTTTATTATTATATTATACATATAGTAAATAAATAAATAAAATGTGTTTTTAATTTAAAATAGTTGTGTTTTTTTTATAAAAAAAAAAATTGAAATTGTGCATTTTTTGTATTGATACATATATATCAAAATTGATTTTATTTAGGAAAATGTGATTGCTAATTGTTTGAGACAATAATCAATATTTTGTCACCAAAGTACTTTTGAAGCATTTGTCACCTAAGTATTGATTTTTTTTTTTAAAAAGAAGAGATAAAAAAAGAAAAAAAAGAAGAACACCCTCCAAGAGTTGAACGCAGGATCTCTTGGTAAGGGGGTGCTTGCTTCAACCACTGCGCCAATCTTCAGTATCTGGGAATTTACGCTGAACTTAATATATATAATATACAGTTGTGATTTTTATAAAATTAACAAGGGTATATTAGTAATTTCCTATTTTCCGGGGGTGGCCGTGGCCACCCACAGCCACCCGCTGGTACCGCCACTGTTTGTCACACTCTGTGTTTCTAATCACAAAGCAAATGGTTTGTTCAGTTGGGAATATTTTATTGTTCAAATGTGGCTGTTTATGCATTGAGATTCTATAGTTCTTGAGAAGTCACAACATGATGGTTAGACTTTGTTTATATTTGCTCAATATTTACTCTAATTAGATAAGTTTTGTAGTTGTGATCTAACGTTTCATTGATGTGTCTATATTGTTTATGTTTTGGGTCCGTTTAATCTGCAAAATAAAAGTACTGGACAGAACAGTACAAGGCAGAACAGCACAAGAGAAACATTTACGATATTAAACAAATTTTGTCTTGTATGATATTTGATGGAAAAAATGTTATTTTGGTGATTTCGAAAAGTTGTGCTGAGGACAAAAAGTTGTCTCATGGTTCAGTGGGGGACAAGAATATCTGATTTTGTCCAGTCCCTTGACCCCCAGTTTGTCCAGTACCAGTAACAGTTTTCAAATCAAACACAGTACAACAGAAGTTGTCATGTCCAGTCCCCTATTTTTTAGCAGATCAAACGCACTCATATCTCTAACATCGTAATTTATATTTTAAATCTATCCATGTAAAGATAATATGTTCTACCAATCTAGATGATGTAGAAGACCTTGCAAGTTGAGTTTTATCGTAAGAGGAAGAAAGAAGAGATTAATTTTTTACTCTAAAATGAATTGTTTATAGTAAATGAGTCTAGTACTTATATTTCAAGAGTGACACTTCGAAAGTTAATTTGTGCATAAGAGTATCTAATCTTTTTATTTATTATTTTTTCGGTTACATTGTCCTAATCCGATCTTACACCTACTCTACTCTATCTATATCTTATCTTAAGTTTCATACATCTAGTCTAGTTGAAAAGCAAATACCCCTTGTGCAACTATTCGGGCATAAGGTTTAAAGCAAATTTTACTATATAAGATACTTTTTGTATAAATATTTAATTTTTGTTTGATAAAATACATGTTGCTATTAGAGGTATAAAACAAGGTCGTTAGTAGTCTTTCCTTAGACCGTTTGAATTGATTTATAAGTATTAATTGACTTAAGAATATATAAAAATTAACAATTTATACTTAATTTGATTTGGAAGTCAATTCTGGCATAGTGTTTCAGCCCCTCCCCACTAATTTAATTTGTACTACTTAGTGACTAATGCATTGGTAATTTTTTTTGAACAAGTGAATTGGTATTCTTAATCACTTCGGTTCAATTCTCTTGTTCTATTTAAGTTCAACCTCTTGATTATGTGTCTATTTTTTCCCATTGAAATGGAGCTTTCATCTAAATAAAATATCAAGAGTTGTAATTATTTTTTGACAAGCATCCAAAGTTGTAGTTGTAATTTTTATTTGAAAATTTGATGATTTAGTTAGCTGGCAAAGGATTGCTTAAGTTGACTGTGAGAATGAGAACAACTACTCCGCCATATTGTCCAATTGTGCAAAAAAATATTCTTAAACAAATGTCCTTCTTTCTGCTTATTATTGTCTTTCTTGTATTAAAAAATGTTGACATGAAAATTCATGACTGTATAGATTGCTTGCAAGAGAACGGAACATTTTATTTTCTTTGGAGTATATATACAATTTTCTATAGCCAACAATTAAACATGGCAAATACAATTTGAATAGAATGAATCCATGACAATATTTTTCAACACTAGTATTTTTTTATATACATAACTTGAAATCATCATTATTTTTAAAGAAAGGTTACGTAGCAGTATTTCTTTTATTGTATCTTTTATTGGACAAGTAGTACGATGTCCAAAATTTTAGCTACTTTAAGTGATTAAGTGGAGAAATTAATATTACAAACTCCAACCTCCATCCATTACAAAATATAAGCAAAAGTGAGTCAAAGAAATTTGATATATTTGATTCAAAATTTAGACTAAATACATTCACTTTTATTGACTAACTTTTGCTTATAGTCCTATTTTGTAACGAAGAGTGTATTTATAATATAACTACTATCAACTGAGTTATATTTTTGAGAACATGTGCCCAAAAATTCTATTAATGGTAATTAATTAAAGTAGTAGCAGTACTATAATTATTTAGACTTTTGACCTATTTTTCTTTTGAAAATGATGACATATCATTAATAATGAGCCAATAGAACTTACCCCTTTACAACAAAGTACATATTTGACCCAAAGATAGTTTTTTTTTATATGGTTGCTCTCTCCCCCGCCCCTAAATTGATCACAATCTCCTCATGTCTCTTTATCTATCGAAATATATCTTGTAATATTATAAATCTTGACCCACTTGAATTAGTCTGGTAGTATTAGCTTAGGACCTGTCTCAAGTTTGATTCTCTCTGGTACCAATTTGGGCGGATTAATTTAGTTTTTTCAAAAAAATAGTACAAATCTTACCGAAAAATATTTTTTTTTTAGTGTGAGCAATTTAGAGGACGAAGAATAAACATTTTTTTATCAAACAATTTTCAACAATTTAAGGTTGGCCCAAACCCTACAAAATACAAATGAAAGCCCAGGTCTTATAAAATTCAATTTATGGTTGGCCTAAAGGCCCAAACCCTAACAATATACTTGTCCCAAATTAAGCACATAGGATTTTGAATAACAAATGAAACATGAACAAGGGAACTACCACAAGTTCCAGAAATGACAAACAACATTGGAATGTCTCCTTTGGCTTTAAAAGACACCAATAGCTGTAGGATACAAAGCCTTAGGCTTGTAAGAAATAATATGAGGAACATAAGTAGAGGTCCTTTTCTTAGGAGGATCCATTGAAGCTAAGGCTGGTTGGTTCAAATATGCATACTTGCTTTTAGTCCACCTGCATATGTCAAAACTAACGCTATTAATTTATTTTTTTTGACAAACAAACTAACACTATTATTAATTTCTACTAAGTTGTGACAAACTAGCTACTTTAAATTGGTTTCATTTATGATTATGAAGTTAGCAAATAAGATGACATTAAGAAAAATGTTGTGGGGTCTAATAATTTATATATAATTGAAGGACTGATTGAAGCATTTGTTGTCTAGATACATTGTCAAGTTTAGTACTTTGCTTGTGAAAATAAAACATTGTCAAGTTAGTCCCATCTTAAAGTTTTGAATTTCGTACTCTTTCCATTAGTATCTTTAATATTATAAAGTTCAATTACTGTTATAATTGAACGGAAATATAACATGAATAACGTTGGAAGAGTTGACGACATGACTCTCCTCTATAAAAAGAATCTGAGTTTGATTCGTAGAATCTCTTATTTGGAAGTCATCCAACACCATATACAAAAAAAAAAAAGAACGAATATCATATTAACTCGAAAATTAGTTTCATAAAGTACTCAAAATCCTTAATTAAGTAGGATTAGAAAGAAAAACAATAACATATTTGTCTTTGAGAAATATAGCAATGGAAATAGATTCTCACTCTAATTTTAAATTTGTGTAAAAATCTTATACTTAACTTTTATCATATTTCTCATCAAAAAATTTAGAATGCATAGGAGATTCAATCAAAAATCAATCAACATTTTGGTTGGTTCAATTACAACCAATTTCCAATCTTTAGAACTATATCGAATTAGATTGAATCATATTGAATTACGATTAATTTAACTATAATTCAATCGACTAAATTAAGAAGTGTCACCGATTTTATCTCCGTACCAACCAATCTTTAAAACATTCAATATAAGTTTTCAGAAAGTGCACATTACTTAAAGTTTATTAACAAATCTTGTTAAAATATCATGATAAACTATCTTGTTCAAAGTCCAAACAAATTAACAAACTTCATGAGAAGTTTTTCCAAGATAGCACACAATTAATAATTTTTTGTAAGATGAAAAATGTACTAACCAATCCTTTATTCCCACGCGCACTTCCTTGTCCTCATCAAATTTATTGCCACAATAATTTGTCCCTACAACCCAATTGACCTTCTCTTTATTGGCCTCACATTCATCACGGTCATTCTCTAAGCTCAATTCAAAACTCAGATACTCTTCCTCCTGCAAACAAAATAGGAATCAAGTTCATAATATAATTTGTACAACTTTAGAAACCATGTTACTATATATAAAAAAAATCATCAACCAAACATTAACCACATACATGAGATGAAGAATATATATTTATTATACAATTGATAAACAATTTTCCTTGTTAATCATCTCTAGGATCAAAAAGGAAGAAAAAAAATTGTAATTTTATTTTTGTTGATGATGAATCATATATGATATATTTTCACATATGTACTATATATTTGATTGATTCATAGAAACCTTGAATTCTGAGTAGCCGTTGCAGAGGATCCAAATTATATAGGCCTTACCGTGAGGTTGCGTGCACGGAGTCTTGCTGCAGCCTTGATAGCGGCAAGGAGATGATCCTCCTCCACAATTCGCTTTTGCCTCCAAAACTTGGCGATTTCTCGCTTTGTCACACTCTCTTCTGCTCTTGGCTTTGAGATGACTCGAAATTTCGGAAGTGGAGGAGGTGGTGGTGGTGTTGTCCTTCGAACAACCTCTTTCTTCGATCCTTCTTCCTTTCTTTGCTTCATTCCGACAACCCTTGATTTTTGTTCACTTTGTCACTACTCACTAACTTTCTTGGTTGTTTTTATATCTTAAAAAGGTTGAAGATTAGAGATGTAAGCAATTACCACAAGCTAACCAACTATCCAACCTAACTTTCACACAACACCAATAGACTTTTTGTTATACATGGAACTTCTTAGTAAGATAGAATATGCAATATTTATAGCCTTAATTGCGTGGGGATAACATAAATAACATAAAAAAAAATGGACTGGTTGTTGGATTTATTTAAGAGTAAAATGTTAAAAAAAATAGTACTAAAAAGTAAAGTGTAACTTTTGGTTCAAGTTAATGGGGCCAAAGTTGATCTCTAACTTACAAAAATTCATAATATAATAATATAAACAACTACGGAATAGCTATCGATGTATATAATTGATCCGAGTGATAACTAGTAAAAAGATTCATATATTTCAAGCAAATAATTAAAGTTTTATTTATCTTAAAAATTGGAGTTTTAATCTCTCACTCTTTCGTATGGAAAAAAAAAATCAAAATAGAAGAGAATGAGTAAGAAAAAAGTTGTACAAGTTAATAATTCAAGCAAGCAAACAAAGCTTTTAAGATTGTTCTAACATTAAATAGGAGACTCCAAATGTGGGTCCAAAAAGTAAAGATAATCTTCTTCTGTGTATTTCTTAACTTTCATCACTAAAGGTTCCCATCCTTGTCAAGAATCTTCAATGGTTGGCTGTGACCCTCATATGCTATGTGCAACTTGCGATTATAAAATATATTTCATGGTATAGTGATGCATAATTTATATAATTTTATTTGTCCTACATGGCAACCTCTACTAAGTCTTTTAATTAGTGAATAATGCCAATGTTAATAAATAAGTCTTGGTTTCAACCGACGGCTAGAAAACCTCCTTTCATTAGCCATTGTCCAAAGCAAAAGGCCAACTTGCCAAATATTATAATTTAGGAAAATCTAAACAATAGTTTCTGGCACACTAGTTAAGCATAGTAATAAATAAGTTTTATCTCAAAATTTGTGCATCCAATATTTTAAAAATATAAAAAATTATTTTTATAATATTGACTTTATCATTAATTTACATTTTTAACATGTTTAACAAATACTCAGGACGGTGTTTAGTATGACACTATAATTTATAAACACAAGATAACTACGTTGCACTTATGATTTATTGAAGAAGATTAGGACATCTATAATATTTTAAAATGATGAAGTATTATATAAACAACTTTCTGTAATAAAATGATATATTAATATAAATACATCGTACTGTGGAAATCATCAACTAGATTAATTGAGATTTTAGAGCAAGTTATAAAAGAAACAATGACTAAAATCCACTACAACTTTTGACCAAAAAAAAAATCCACTACAACTTCGAATACAAGAAAGCGTACAATTAAAGCAACAGTTCAAAGATAAAAAGGAAATCAAAAGTAAAATCTTAACAAAAGGGTGGGAATATTATGATTTGGATTTAGTGGAGTGTAACGACATGCAGTCAGCACATTTGAACCACCCAATTAAGATCAAACATTCTATATTTTAAGTTTGAATTTAATTGTATATAAATATAAAATTCAAATTTAAAATATAGACCGTCGGATCATAATCTGACGATCCATAGCCGGCTGTATTGTAGTCACTATTTTCAACTGCCCACAAACAATCCGGAATATCATGAGTAAAAGAGAAAGAAATCAAGGATAGTGATAGCACTGATTTACATAGAACAAGAATTATGCTTCTAAAGGAAAAGACTATATATTGCACAAGCTGCTTTTTTAATTTATAAATTTTTACTAGACTGCCATGAGGGTGTAAAAACTCAAAACCGTCATTCATCCAAAAAGCAGCTTATGATTAGGTATCTTAAGTTGAGAAGTCTAGTAATAACTGTAATCAATTGCTATAGCTCAGAGTTTTGTTAATCAATAGCTAGACTCCCCTTAAAGGAAAAAAAAAAAAAAACTGTTTTGTTCCGGTTAGACGATGAGATGAATCAGTTTTCTAGAAAAATACCCAGGGGTTCTAAGAGTGTGACTCTAAACATTCTTCTAATTTTATGTATGTATTAGTGAGTGCTAGAATCTGCCAACTAATCATACCAGAAAACATGATGCACACAAAGCTCAACAGTAAAGAAGTATTACACCTTCAGCTTGAAAAGCCACAATATACAAAGTCTTGTTTTCTTCTTCTTGATTCTCCCCAAACCAGTTTCTATCACATACAATAAACTAGATAATTTCAATTATTAATTTTAACGATCGAATTATCTTTAGTATGAACTGAATGATCAAAGACTTTCCCTATATTATTCATATACAATCATCATTCATTTTCACCGGTAAAAGTTATCACATTGTGAAGCGGTCAAGGAACACAATTTTGAGCTCAAGCTATCAGAGATGAAAGGAACTTACAAAAAATGTGCTATAAAAGAGCAGGGGTCATAAATATTGAATTGTAGACTTGTAGTTAATCTCTGATAATTGATAACAGATACTAAAAAATCTTGGAGAAGCAGGTGTTAATGAACCAAAAATTTAGATTAAGACTCTCTATCCTTGTATTCTACTGTTTTTATACATGATACTCTCTAACTAATCAATTAACTAACTTCACTAACTAATTCTCCTTTATTCTATATCCTAACAGTAGTATTTTGGGAATTGTGTGTAATTTGTTTTTCTATCTCTACCCTTTATCGTTTTATAGCGTCCCTTTCTAGGGTTTGGGCTCAACCCTTGTCTTCCTACAGTTGGGAATATTTACATGGACGGTCCTCAACCTAGTGCCCACTATCCGTCCTACTAAAAGGCGAAGGCACTCTAGCTGACCGAATGATCTGATACTTGATACCGAACAGCAACCAAGTATAAGTTTGTTCCCTATTTAACAAAAGCCAACAACACTGGCCAAAATTCCAAAATGAACACAATAGTGTTACACATAAATGCCTCTTAGCACACATCAATAAATCTCGAGTCACAATGTAAGCTTCGAGTAACACAGTGCATGCTTGATGCTTCACAATCACAGTGTAAGCTTCAAGTAACAAAGTACATCCAGTTTATGGCCGCTTCTCTATGGTACTAGTTGTTGCTTCATTGAATTTGCTTCATTAATATGATCACGATTTGACTTTGATCGTTATGGAGTGGTACCACGTTCTAGTCCTAGGCAGGCAGACCAAATTTTAACAGCGGGCACTGTAACTATGAAAATGGCTCCTTCTTTAGTTCGATTATATGAGCAAATGCCCGAACCAAAATATGTTATTGCTATGGGAGCCTGTACCATTACAGGAGGTATGTTCAGTACCGATTCACTAATACTATTTCCCTAAAATAAGCTAATCTAAACATGTAAACAATGTAGTCCTTCTAATACCATCAATTACCAATCAATCACATTAATGATATTTAACCAAGTAAATGAGCTCAAATGCTTAATGAACTTAAGTTAAGCACAAATCATCTGGGAGATCCCAAATTCGAATTTAGGCTTAACCTCCCAACCGAACCGAACTCTGAATTACCAGAACTCCTTCCATTAGAACATGTTGAACGTTAAGGCCAAAAAACAATTGAAATAATATTTCTACTAATTTGCAAACAAAGATTCATCAACATTCAACCCTAAATCATAATCCTAATTCAAATAAGATTTAAAAACAACAAGATAGAAAATAGCAAACAAAATAAACAATTTTATTTCAACAAAAACATATGAAACATCAAACCAACTATATACACTCTATATATATTAACATAAGAATAAAAGATAAAAAAATACACAAGTAATTATATTAAGTTTCAAATTTCAATTTCAGTTTCAGGTTGAAGTAATTCGAAGTGCTTTAGATTTAAACCTATACCTAGGAGCTCTTGGGATAACTTGACTAGGACCCATATGAAACTGACCAGGAGAATCAGTAAGAGGAGGACCATCATCATATACATAACCAACAAGATGATTACAACTACCGCACTTGATCTTAGTTCTTTTTCTTTGAATTCCCCAATAGTTTATGGTTTCGAAAAACGGACGAATCTTATCTTCTTTTTCGAATTTGAATTTGGTGGCGTCGATGGCGGAGAAGGAAATTGAGTCTTTGTTTCCAGCTTCGAAGTAGAAATCCGGTGGGTAAGCGTAGGTGGAGTTGAGATGGAGATCGGTGTTGCATTCTAAGCAGGTGTAGATTGAAGCCATTGTTGTTGTTGTGGAGAGAGGTTGAGAGAGGGTTTTTAAATCGGAGGAACGAATGAACCGATTTGTTTATTTGAAAAGTCGAAAACGCGTTGCGGTTGTTTGTAGACCGGCCTACTCTTGGTTCTAGAATGTTAGCCGTCTAGCGTGGAAATAAATAGGGTAAGGCAAATAGATTTCACCCCTCTAGAATATATTTTCTAGTCAAAATTTACGTAAGAAGATGACATAAGAAGAATAATATCGTTAACAATTAAACTAAACTCTGAATTGTTTCGTCTTCTTGAATGGATAGCGTCAACCAATAACTTTGAATCGCTTTCAAATTGAACTCGCAAAAAACCATGATGAATAGCCTCTTTCATATATAGCATGTAATAGAGCTCAAGCTTTGTGTTCCACTACAAAGTAAACAGGTTGCCGCCATTGGGTCAAGTCAGCTACAAACTGTCCATCAGTACTACGAAAATAAAGACTCGTAGAAGTGACACTAGAACCCGCTACTAACGTAGCATCTACATTACATTTTATCCAACTCACTCCTGGTTTCTCCCAACGAACCGACACAACATTCTCAACAGGAACAACATTATGACGCCGCAACTGGTGGACGGTAAACCACTCATTCCAGACGGCGGTGGTTGAATACTTGGCTCGGTGGTTGAATACTATCATTCCAGATATTGTCATTTTCGATTATGCCAAATGCACCAAAATAACGATGCTACTCTCCCTACCATCGCACTGTCTGTTGTGACAAGTGTGAGTGAAAAGTCTCACATTGCTTAGAATGGTGGAGGTTGAACACTTTATAAGTGAGAGGACCCATAAACCTAACACCTTAAGGTTTTGGGTTAAAGTGTGGTGTCCAACTCACTTGTGTAGTTGTTCTTAAACCCAATGTAGATGATCCCCGTGGCTGCCCCCTCATGGTGACCCAACACTGTCCTCCTTTCTGCACATTTAAAACACCCTGTCTGTCTGCAACTGTCCTGTGCTGGTACAATGCATTCTGCAGTAATTGTGATAGACTTGTTGCTCACCAGCACGCGTGGACTGCTACACATCCAAAAAATATATGAATGTCATCCTCTACCTCAATATCACACACGAGACAACTTAATTCACAGTCTGCACAATATTGCTACATAATGTTGTGATTCTTTCTAGTTTAGTTAAGCCTTTAAATAAATGTGATTTTTAAGTATTTATTTTGATTTCACAGTTTAGTACAATGTATTTTATTTACTTAAATAATACAAGACTTTTAAAATGTCAAATTCAAACTTATGTCTTCTCATCATATAACCAATATATTGTAACTTCAACTTCCTTACAAATAAAATAACACTTTTGAATAAACTGTCAAGTTACTCTCTGAATTATCAATACTATAGAGAAACAAAAAAATATAGTAAGTAATATTTTTTTCCTTTGACACAATAGTAAGTAATTTCTAAACTATTATTAATCCCTCAAATTTGTCTCTCAAGTCTTTGAAAAAACAGGAGAGAAAATTATAGCTCACAAGAAATTTCCAGATGAATTAAGTGTAATATTACAAAACTCAGCATAAACTCTATCATAAAGAGATCAATTGGTTTAGTAACTATCAGCAATATTCATCAAAGAGGAATATGATCCAATGAATCCACAAATGATTCCAGCTGCAGCAATTACAACGCTCGCGATAACCTGATAGTGTCGGAAAAAAAAGTTTAGTAAAATTGGAGTAGAAAAACTAAATTACTACTTCCGGTTCTTAATATAAGAGAAAATTTACTTTTTAAATACATTGAGTAACTAATGTATCTGACCTATAATATAGACTAGATACATTAATTATTCAATATATCAGTAAACTATCTCTTATATTAAGGATCATAGATTACAGAGGGAGTAAATATTTAGTAGCATTATTACCTGTGTCTTTGTAGCCTTTTTCCCCACAATTTTTAAAAAGCATAAACTAGGCATTATCACTGACTGAAAAATTGTACATAACCAAAATTAGATGAGATTCATATATAGGATTTCCAAGAAAGAGACTTGAGCAATAATAATAAAGGAAAGCACAATGGACTATAGCAAATCTAGTTCATATCAAATTTGTTCCCAACAAAATTCTTCAAAAGACATATCATTGTAATATTATAGAATATACAGCAAAATAATCAAGAAATTTGTATGTTATTTCAAACAAGTACTACCCTTTAAACTAAATACGCGGAATATGTCACAAAAAAGAAATATTTTTCATTTCATCAACCAATCAATCTCTGTAACCTATAAAACATAATATGTAACCCGAGGTAGACCAAGATCGACAACCTGAGTTGATGAAGCGTGGTATAAAACATGATATACAGACAACAGACAAAAATTATGTCCATCTATTTAATCTTAACAAATTGATACGACTCAATTCAAGTTGACCACACTCGAGAGTTAAGAAAGGAAGCTAGACTAAAAGAAGAGGACATCATTATATTTTTTTATCGATTCCGGTCATGAGACCATGCCTTGCTGATATAAGCTAATGCATACACAAAGTAAAATAGCTACATCAACCACATAATAGCAGTGCTACTAAACAATCTAACAAAATATGACTAAAAGACTCATTCAAGAATATACTAGTTAAGTCATTATTCTCTTGGTCTCAATGAAAATGAAGCTTTTCTAATCTGGACATCAGAAATATTGACTACTGAAATTGAACCTTTTATTGGAAGGATGGTAGCAGTAGTGCTAGATTAGAAACTCTAATATATACCTTGTCGTACACCAACTATCGTAGTAATGCATGAGCTGGTAGGCGAACACACGAGAATTTTTTTTCATAATAAAACTAGGGGCACACAACAAAATTGTAATTGATTTGCTTACCACAAGCATACTGAAGAGAGAACCGATCAAAGCCATCACAAGACCTGAAATTACAATAAAACTGCATCAGGCATTCAGTTCATATATTATGTGTTACCATCTCGGATTAAGTACATAGAATTTTGTTGACATTAGTTTTCATGTTCTTGCTTGATTGCATGTACTATAATGACGTATGAATTAAACGAAATAGCAACAACTAGTATATACGCTAAGACTTACCAAAAAACGGAATCAGAAAAGCAGCACAAACTGTAGATGCAACAAGTGCTGTTCTAAGAAGAATGAAACACCAATAAGTACTTGAAACTCTCTCTGGCAGCAATTCTTCTAGACTCCTTGCGAGTGGATTCATCAACAAAGCATATGTATTAATTGTTAAGGAAAAATCAACCTGAATTTATTCCTAAATTGGATTAAACCGTCTCTAATTGTTTTGTTATCCTAAACACTCAATCTATGCAAAAAGGATATTTAGTCAATGGATTTATTACCTGAAAAAAGATCAAGGAACACGACATCAGAAATAAATAATCTGTTTGCTAGAATGAACCTATGAAAATATCATTGAGAGATCGACAAAAATTTCAAACTTACTGTTGTCCACAACGCGACTTTGGAAGCAAATGCACCTGTCGGCATATTCAATGTTATCTGAGACAAAGTTCCATCACCGAACATGAGAAATCCCATGACTGCGACGCTTCCATATATCAAAATACACAAAACAAAACTGTACAGAAAGAAATGAGTCGAGAAATCAGAGATTCGCAAAGAACAAATTGATATCGTGTTACGGTGACAGAAAAGTTAGGTATCAAACCATATTATCAATGCTTTTGTATATTGTTTTTTGTCGGCCATAGACTGGTATATATTTGGAAAGACCGAATGTCCTGCAAAGCAGAATCCATAGACACCGATAGAAAACGGAATGCCACTCCAATTCACCACTTGACCAGTATGATGGAATCCAACAGTTGTCCCGACAGAGAACACACAAATGATAATCAATATTGTCGCTATAATCCCTCCAACTGAAGATCACAATTGAAGTTATCTAATGAGAATATGGCTGGCAAGTTGTAAAATTTGAAAACAGAATAATCACTTTTAGAATGTAGAGAACCTGATAGATACGAGATTATTCGGAGATCCTTCAACCAAACAGTAGGGAGAATAATAAGTGCAGTCAGAATTCCAAACAAGTGCGTGGAATCCAAATGGAGACCACCTAAATCTAAGGATGTTCCCGGAAACAGACCAGTCAGGTTATCTCCTTCCAAGGTGATGAATTCCACACAATATGACTGCACTCACGAAAAGATTGTTAAAATTAAACATACGTGTGCGGAGTCAGAAAACCAAACAAAATGTAAAATATGGTTGCGGCACTTACATATAATTCAGTGTACAAAATGATCTGCAACAAATATCATTCGTGAACAATGATTAATATAACCGGTAATTTGTTCATTAGTAAAAAAGCATTATGTACACACAAATTTTGAATAAAGAAATGTAAAAACTCACTGAAACAAAAATACGGCCATATCTACCGAATGCAGCTTCTCCTATATCTGGATAGCTAGTGAGTCCTTCTCGGCTTTCAAAGCAGCGTTTCATAAGGGTGGCTGTATAACAACA
The DNA here is from genome assembly GCA_030408175.1 of Trifolium repens. NCBI lineage: Eukaryota > Viridiplantae > Streptophyta > Magnoliopsida > Fabales > Fabaceae > Trifolium > Trifolium repens. The sequence continues at coordinate 10,643,339 of CP125845.1, forward strand.
AACACCTGCAAAAATAAGCATCACCACCATGCCCGCCCAGCCGGCTTCTTTCACCGTATAAGGTGTAGACAAAAGTCCCACTCCAGCCATCACATTAATCGCTGCAAAGTCATAGAACATCACCTCATAATCCAATCGAAACCACATATGCATAGATATTTGCAGACAAATCAAAACTCCTCATATCACGTTTTTTAAACCAAATAATCAATGATTGAATCCATTCTATTGTTACACCAAAAGAATACATAGAAAGTAAATAAAATTATCATGCGCGTGTCAAATTAAAGTATCATGAATATATATACCATACCATTGAAAACTGTTTGAGTGAGGCTGCAACCATAACCAATAGGCATTTCTCCAACAAGATTTTGCATTGAACCTTTCTCCCACCATGTTGTTGTTTGAACAGTGCCTTGATCAAGACCTGGTGATAGAAAAGGAGTCTTTCCATCTATTTCTAAGTTACTCTTTGAACGATTGGTAAAACTTGAATAAATAAAACTTGGTCCTTTTAGCATTGACCCAAAAGTTGGAGCTGTAGCAATTGTGTAAGAATCTGTAGTCTCCCTGTTATAAACAAGTAGGAATAAAAATTAAGAAATATCCAATTTCATTCACCTGACGCAAGCACAGACATGACACTGACACAGACAACAATAAAAATTTGAAAAAGACGAATTAATTGAACATAATCACATGTCACTGTGACACTGTCACAAGCTTTTCATCATAAGTGTTGGTGCTGCAGAAATACACAAATTTAACAAATATCCTATCTCATTCACCCTTCAACTATCGAGTAAACCATCAAATTACTCCCTGACTTTGTAGGGTGCTCTCAATTAGATCATGAGACCATGGATGAATACTTCAAAAAGGTCTCTGACCGTTTCAAATTTTAGTCATATTAGTCCTTCTAAAAGTCTTCTAGGGATGAACTTCCTGGTTTACTCGTTAACTATCCTAAACAAGTATACATTGATAAGATTAACTCTAGAGCACCGACACTTTTGATCAAAGGCGTGTCTGGTGACTGATACAGACACATGTGATTACTTTCAATTATGTGATTATATTCAATTATATCATTTTCTCTAATTACTACTCTAATTAGTACTTCATAGGTATAACTTATAAGGATGAAAAAATGGCCAAAACCTAGTATGTTTTCAAAATTAAGGCAAAGAAAATGGTGAAGAAGATTGATGAAACTTACTTGTAACTTTGAGGCCATATCTGAGAAGTGAAAGATTGAGGTTGATCCCTATGATTTCCCTCATCATCATCATCACTGCCATCACCACTTTCACTGTTACTCTCACTCTCTATCTTCTCAGGTTGATCACCTTCCTCAACATCATCATCGATAAACATAAACTCAATGTCTTTCTCCTTCTCCTTATTGTTGCTAGCCATGGTTGCACGAGTAACACAACACCAAGTGATTGTTATTATATAATATATATAGTTTTGTTATTAATATTAATTAATTAAACAAATGCAAATGTGTATTTGTGTAAGTAACGTGCTATGATAAGATAAATAATGTGAGTGTGACTCAGTGACAGAAGAGAAGTGAAGAGTAAGACAGTGAGTGGCTAATATCTGTATCAGAAAAAATTCATAGAAAAATCCAGAAGGGGATGAAGCTGGCGGAACAAGATAGGAAATACTACTATATGCATAACGTGGCACTTGTCGTGTTATTTTTTTCTTCTTGTCGTGTTGTAATTTCAATATTTCATTCATTGCATCTAGTACGGAAGATTTTTCCAAAAATAAAATCTCTATTATATACATTTGGAGACTCCCACGGAGCTCTCTCGTGCATTCTCAATAGAAATTGCTTATGTGTCATTCAACTAGAGCTTCTCTAATATTATACTTATGCGGAGTTTCTAGCTTAAGGTCTGCTGTTTGAATCCCACCGACGACAATAATTGAATTTTTATAATATTTTATGAAAAACTGCCTTATTTTTTGTTTTTTTTTTGTTTCTATCCCAATTAGAACATCTCAAATATATTTTTTTTTAGAAACTCTTTTAAATATATTTTTTGTATGGAAACCCTCAAATTTTTTTATTTTTTTTGTGAAAACTCTCTCAAATATATATATTTTCGTAGAAACTCTTTTTTATTAATTATTTTAGAAACTCTCACAAATATTATATTTTTTAAGAAACTCTCAAATATTATATATATATATATATACTTATGCGGAACTTCTAACTTAAGGTCTTCTGTTCGAATCCCACCAACGACAATAATTGAATTTTTATAATATTTTATAAAAAAACTACCTTATTTTTTGTTTTTTTTTTGTTTCTATCCCAATTAGAGCATCTAAAATATTATTTTTTTTAGAAACTCTTTCAAATATATTTTTTGTTTGGAAACCTTCAATTTTTTATTTATTTTTTATTTGTGAAAACTCTCTCAAATATATATATTTTTGTAGAAACTATTTTTTTATCTAGCACGAAGAAAGTGACCCCCATGATGAAAAGTGTAAGTATATCATAGTGAGAACTAAGCACGAAAATTAAATTGATGTTCATTAAAAAAAATTATAGAATTAACAACTATTTTTTGATGATGAAGCCTCTATAGAACCATGTAACTGAGACGGGAGATAGAAATAGAGAGAGAGAGGGAGAGAAAGAGAGAAAAAATCTCTCCGTAGTGTAGAATGAAAAACGGTGAACACTTTCCACTCGACTATTAAAAATACACATTGACTAATTAAAATTTGAATTTCGACTATGGGGGTTATCCATATTTTCATATTTTATCACGAGGATCACTTAATCAAAATTTTATTTAGCACGATCATGAAAAGTGATCCCCCATGATGAAAAGTGTATGTAGAAAATAGTTATAACTTAGCACGAGAATTTTATTGATATTCCTTAAAAAAATAATATAGAATCAACAATTATTTTAGTGTTGATGGAGCCCTTATAGAGTCCTGCAACGAAGAAGGGAGAGAGAGAGAGAGGAAATCTCTCGGTGGTATATAATGGGAAACGGGTAACACTTTCCACCCCACTATTAAAAATACAGATTGACTAATTTAAATTTGAATTTCGACTACAACAGTTTTTCCATATTTTGTCTCATCACACTTTCATTAGAGTACATTTGGCTGATGAAATCTATGGGAAATCTAAAATAAATAAATATAATTTTGTTTTTTTATAATTTATGCTATTTTTTTATAATTCAAATTTTAAACTTTCCATAAACTTTCGTTCGAATTTTTTTAGGAATATAAATTTATCAATGTGAGTGGAGATTCACACATAGGTTTTCCCATTTAATGCTCACACGTGAAGATTACTTCTTTGTGGTACGGTGACCAGAAAAAATTTGAGAATAGGAACAAAGTCAAAGTATGTTAATAATCATTTAAAAAATATATAGGTTAGAATTTACAATTACTTTTTGTTGATAAAGTCCCTACAGAGTGTTGGGTTTAAACATATATCATACTTTCATACTCAAATAAACTAAAAGAAATCAATTTCATAGACAATTGAAAAAACATAGACAACCTTATAAATAATATAAAATGAAAAAAGACATAGATAACCTTAAAAAAAAATTACATATGAAAATAAATAATATTAAAAAAAAATAAAAATTATCCCGTGCTTGACAATGAACCTAATGTAGATTTTCTATAGAGTCAGCTGGAGATGAAAAATAAAAAAAAATCATGGTATATTTTTATTTTATAGGTACGCTCCCAAAAAATCTTAAGGCCATGAAAAATCGGAGTATATTTTGATTTGAGAATGAAGTTTATAATTATTTTATATTTATTGGATCACTATATAGTTTTGGGAATGAAGACGGGATAAAGAATTAATCTCATAATAGTGAAAAATGGGAAGCGAAGTAATACTCTTCATCTTTCTTTATTCTGTAATATCGTTAAATCTATATCATGCAAAATCTATCTCAATTTTATTGTAGAATTTTAGACCAAATTACTCAAATAATATATCAAAATAAACACAAAAATAATATTAAAAAAGAAAATAATCCCGTGCACGGCACGGGCTATAATACTAGTAAAATTTAAAATAACATGATTGATTATACTTTTCACTAAAAAAACCAAACATTAAACCGAACTGAACTATTAATCATGAACCGAATCGAACTGTTTTAGTTTGGTTTCAAAACTGTTGGTTATGATTCGTTTTTTTTTTGTTCGGTTTAATTTAGTTTGACGGTTCGGCTTGATTTTTTGGTTTTTTTCCCACCCTAATGAAGACCCATGGCCTACTCAAGTGGTGGAGCTTATATAATTTGTTAAAATAACTGACTTGCTTATATACCGATTAATTTAAGGAACAATTTTGCCATTTACTAACAAAAATATTTACTTAAAGTTGGCGTAAAATTTTATATAAACTTTGTAACAAAAAAAAATTATATAAACTAAACCAATATAAAAAGTGACGCTGAGAGAATTTAAACTAAAAACTTATGGTGTGTTTGGTTTGAGAGAGAAATAGAAAAGAGAAAAAAAAATGGAAATTGATAAATGAATTTGGATCAACTTTTGATCAAAATTCATTCATCGATTTTCATATTTTGTCTCTTCTTTATTTCTCTCTCTCAAATCAAATACACCATTAAAGATTAACATACTCTTGTAGATTCCAAGTTTGCACTTGGTTAGGTTTTTCAATTTTTAATTCAGATTTGCTCTAGATTTCAATTAACTTAGTACAAAAATGTCATAATAGTTGGATTTAAGGGTCTTCACAAGTCAGATCGAATCAATTTTGGCTAAACTTGTTATCTTATTCAATTAAATTTAATTGAATTTGCATTAGAACTCGAACTGATAATAAGCGGATGGGTTTTCGTTGGATAAATGAATCATTTAACATAAATTTTATAAAAATATTCAAAATATAATTAAACGGTGTTTTTACTTTTGTGGAAACTCTGAAACATGGACTAAATTTTACCATTTAAAATTGATTAAATTACACTTTCCTCTCTTGAAAGAAGCTTCAATTACACTCTCCTTCTCTCTTATGTTAAAATATACATTTTAGTCCATTTTAACATAAATAAATATTTTTGTGATAACAATTAACTTTAAACCGCTATTTTATATTTAAAAACTTCAAGTCATCATTGAAGAAATTAATTTTTATTTCTTTGAAAATTTTATTATTTTAGAATATAGATTTAATATATAATAGTTTTTTAATCGAGTTTAGTAAATTATCCGAAATTTTTATTTTAGTTTTTATTGTTTCATAATTTATAAAAATATTTAACATTATATTTTAATGATGCGTGTAAAAAATAATAATAAAAATATCATTTGAAGTTTGATTGTATTAAAATGATTTTTGTATTAAAAGATGGAAAAGTAGGTTTTAATATTAGAGGTGGAAATGAAATTCGAGCTTCTTTAAGGAAGGAGATTGTAATTTTCTCTAATATAAGTATTGTGTATAAGAGGAGAGAGGAATGTATATTTTAACATAAGAAAGAGAAGTGTCATTTACTCTTTAAAATTTTAACATTTTAATCTATTTAAAACAAGATTTAAAGTTCAGGACACCCTTGTTACAATTTGATTTGTTCATGCTGATACTTCTTGAGAACCAGCAAGCATGATGTGTTATTTTTATTTTATTTTTAGAAACTCAGTTTTGGATTGTAAAAAAGAAGTAGTGGCCCAACCCCTCAAGGGATGCACCTACATTTTTTAAAATTGCTTCCATATGTTACTCTAAGGCCCCCTTCGTGACCAAAATGCCCTTAATAATACATTCATATCCTAGAAAACGAAGGAAACAAATTTTGTTACCTAGAAACCAAAATTATGTTAAAACATAGTAGGTCTGCCTTATCGTGCACATCTGGGCACAAAACACACAATTTCGTCCTGTAGTTACCGAAATGCCCATTTTTTGAAATTTTATCACCTAGGATACAAAATTATGTTAAAAAATAGCAGGTCTCCCTTGTCGCACACATTTGGGCACAAAATACACAATTTCGTCCCGTAGTTACCAAAACGCCCATTTTTGAAATTTTGTCACCTGGGATAAGAAATTGTGGTTTTCTGCAAAAATTGAGTGTCAAGGCTTACGCTTGTTCTTGTGTGTTTTCACAATTTCGTATCCTACGAAAAAAAAATCTAGATTTGTTTCGTAGAAAACAAACTATCATGGGTGCAAAAGTGGGGGTACTTTGGAATTTTTTGGGGGTGGAAGCTAAAGAGGGGCTTAAATAGCAATTTTCTACTATTTTTTTTGTTTGGAATAATGCACTTACATTTAACGTTTCTTTGAGTGGGATATAGTGGTCCAACCCTTCAAGGGATGCACTTACATTTAAGTGGGATAAAGTGTGTTTAGATCGTGATAAGGGTGGTTTGGGGGGTTTAAAGGATGAAGTTTAATGTTTTTTTTTGTAAATGATGTTGGAGGTTATCTGTGGTTAGAGTGAGATTATGGTATAAGGTGTTGGTTGCTAAGTACAGGGAAGAGGGGAGGGGTCGGTGAAGAGGGGATGAGTCATACATCAGCGTGGTCGAAAGATTTGTGGAATATTAGAGAGGGAGGTGGAGGTGTAGATGGTGGTTGGTTCGATAATAACATTAGTAGAGAGGTGGATATTTTAGTTTATTAATTGTAGGATGTTCTGACGTTTGATCATCGGTAGAACCAACACATGAAATTAGATTTTCATGGAAGCACACTTCACCTTTAGAAACTAAATCAACCATGGACTAAATTAAATTAAAGTTGTCGCGACACAATCCTTTTAAAGCCCAAAATCCGGAGATATTTCAATGAAATTTATGTCTATTCGATGGAAACAATCGTGAAAAGTTAATGTTGCTCCTTTTGAGTGGATACCATGAATTGGACGTCGACAATGAAACGTCCAATGAGAGAAGATAGAAAAGATCTTTTAATCACACGTCATTGCATGTTTATTATTAAAATGGATATTTTAATCAGGACGATTCATTTACATCTTATGGTTTACATTTGTTCCTCTCATCTCTCACAATAAACATTCCTCTCACAATACACACACCGCACAACTTCTCTAAGGGCAGTGTCTTAGTATAGAGTGATTGAACTTAATGTTGATGGTAGTAATATCCTTGAAAACACACGAAATGTTAAGTTTGGTAGTTTATTTATGGATCATCGTGGTGAGTGGGTATGTTACCTTTTTGACATTTGCAGAGTCACGACCATTTTATTTGTTGAGCTCCTTGCTATCATTAATAGTCTATCCATTACTTGTCAAAATGACATTAATTACATTATTTTCGAATCAGATTCCCAATCGATCTTAATAGGGGTGCACAAGGATCCCTTAACGGGTCGAACTCGCACAATCCAAACCAAAAAAATCAAACTAGGTCGTGCTCTTCCCGATTTTTTGGTTTTGTTAAAAGTTAGAGTATTTTTAGTATCACAAGTATCACACATTCATCAAATCTTCCTCTTCCCGGTTTGAGATCTCTTCCACAAAGCCTTCATTTTCACTTTTGTTTTGTCTTGGCATTGTCTTTGCTGGACCACCACCATCTCAATCCATCGTGCATGTTCACTACATTGATTTGCCAACGAAGAAGTGCATCGGTTGATTTATATATAGAGTATTATTCTAGACTGGGCATAAGTCCACTTTAGCGTCGTGCTCGACCCAACACATCGTGATGCTCGACACACTCACATGTTGGCCCAAGACCACACATCTTATTAATGATCACATAAGTTTTCACTTTTGTAACGGACGACATCAGAATGATTGACGTTTAATGCCAATTACGACATCTATGTCGTTATTTCGACAACCATCAACGCAAAGGCCGTTACAATCACCCTCACATTAATGGTTGTGGCTTGGAGCTGGAGGCTATATATATATATATATATATATTTAACGTAAAATAATCAGTTATCTATTCTCTAACCTCTCACTTCACACAAATACTTACATGTGGCATTTCACCGACCATAATTCTTCTGATTAGATAAGTTGAAGTATAAAAGTTCTTCTAGTAAATATTTGTAGGAATTTTCTCAACAAATTTGTCAATGTATTATCTCTTATTCCTTAAGAACACTCAAAGCAAAAAATGTAAAATAAAATATATCACACAAATCAATCTCTCGTTCTAATGAAAAACCTATATTATTACCTTATTATTTATTTTCTCACGCACCATATCAACCCATTTAAAACAATATAACCATCCAAACATATACCAAAAATTTATCCAATAAAATTGAAAGTCAATCAATATATCATCACAATATATCCATTGATATATCTCAATCATATTGGTTTATTTATATCATCAAATTTAAGTAATATCTAAATTTATATAAAACCCATGAATCACATAAGTACATAATCTTCTTATACTATCAATATATTTTTTTTTGATAGACTATACTATCAACTAGTAACAGACCCGTGCTTAACTCACGGGTCGTACGATAACGCGACGTGAAGTTGACTGTATTAGTTGAAATTTCGTTTAGGTAATAATTTATGTAAAACGAATCATTTAGTAGGGAAAATTTGAAGTTAAAAATTTTGGTATAATGAATAATTGAAAGTAAAGATGCATTGTATGTTAAAGTAAAGTTGAAAATATAAGAGAATTGCATTAGATGAAAAACTAAAGTAAGTTAAATATTTAAAGACAATTTATATTTAAAGACATTACATATTTAAAGCGTCGACAAGAGTTTCATTAGGAAATTTGAAAAGACATTTTTAAAAAACAATACAATATTTAAAGACAGTTTAAATTACTTGTTATACAAAAAAAAGGCAATACAAATTCTAAAGCACAACTATTACTACGTAGATTAAACTTAAATTTCTAAAAATTTGGTTAATTGGAACGGATCATATATCAATCTTAAAGACATGAACCATATGACTTGTATGGACGTTTGCGAATTTGAAACGGATCATATCTCCTATTTTGAACTTGTTTCTAATGCAAAAAAACTTCCATTCGTCTCCAATATAGATGTATGGTTCATCGGAGTAATATTGATTTATTGTACCATCAATTTTTTCCCCTTTTTTTTCCACAAAGCACAAGAAAACCACTATCTATATATTGGTTGATGTAGTTTTGCATGTTGGGATCGAAAATCTGGTGACAAAATTTAGAATATTAATTATGTTATTTTCATATAAAAAGTAAAATTGTAAGGAAAAAAATGAAGTAGTAAAAAAAAAATTGCACTAACCAAGGTGTTTTTGTTATTAATGCAATGATCAAAATAGATTGTTTGACCAACAACGGTACTTCGACTATGGAAAGGAGGAATTTGTTCTGAACTTGTGATTTTTGGACCAACTACAACTTTAAATATGTTATTACCATGATAGGATATCATCATTTGAGCATTGTCTCCATTAAATTTTACTCGATGGCATTTCCCTTGATGATCTATTAACTTCTATGTTTTTGCAAATTGATAGTTGTTAAGTTGTTGAAAGAAAGCCGGATCAATTTCTCTATATCGCTAATGGAAAAAAAATGTAAATATTTAAAACTATAGTTCTATTAAAATGAAATTAAACAAATATTTTACCTCATTTTCAAGATGTATGGTTACAAATGTTCCTAAAGTTGGACCTTGAATGCAAACTTGGTTGGAACTCATGTTGATAACTTGAAATTGAAGATATGAAGTATGCTTTCAAATTGAGAATGTTGTGATGATATTGATTGTGAATATGGATAGGTTTATAAAGGAAAAATATTACATGGTGACAAATTTTGAGTGGACATAAGATTCAATATGAGAAATGACTTAATATTCCTTGTACTTAAAAATATGACAATGAGAAGATCTAAGATGACAATGAGAAGACCATTCAATTTATAAGGTAACAAAATTGCATTATTATTACATGTGGTGACAAAATTGTAAAAGAGTGTCACGTGATTATATTCATTAGGTACATAGCTAAGCATGATAATGTTTAGAGTAAGAGAAACAAATTAGATAAGTTTGAATATTGATGTGTTGTAGATAGAAGGTAAAATTAAAAATGGGGAAAAAGTTAATACTATAAAAAACCTAATACATTGAACTTTCTTAAATAAGAAGTGCATAAGAGGTAAGCATGATAATTAAAACATAGGTATAGATACAGACATTTTCATTAACCTATTAAGTTGAATTCAAGCATGATAATTGCTAAAAATACTCGAAGAGAAATTTAAGTAATGGATGCGAACCCTGAAAACGAAGCCACACAATCGTAACCGTGTATTTGATCGCGTTAAGTGTGCAACATTAGCACGATAGCAAAAACGGCGCACGATACTGTCTATAAATAAAGGCATAGGGCTCCCATTCTCTCTTTACATCGAGAGGAGAATTCCTCAAATCAGAGAGGTTCTTCTTGAAGCCGATCTCTTCTTACAGTCACATAAAACTGAAACTAAACCTCAAAAATTGAATTAAACTACTTCAATTACCCTTATATCAATTTTAATTTGAATTTTTTCTGTTAATCCATTATTCCCTCCGAAACCCTAGAACTTCGTCACCGCCATGGATATTCGGTTCCCTTTCTCACCGGCGGAGGTCTCCAAAGTCCGCATGGTTCAGTTCGGAATACTGAGTCCCGACGAGATCGTAATTTTCTTAATCCTCAATAATAATTTCATATTCTTCCGTAGATTCTTGAATATGATTATTGAATTTGAATATAATAGTTGAATTGGAAGCATTGTAAGTTGTAACTTATCATGTTTGTGAAAGAATTGATGGTTGATTGGTGTGTGTGTGTGTGTTTGTTTGATTGATTGATTTTCAGAGGCAAATGGCTGTGGTGCAAATTGAGCATGGAGAAACGACGGAACGTGGAAAGCCGAAAATTGGAGGATTAAGTGATCCTAGACTTGGAACTATTGATAGGAAAATGAAATGTGAAACTTGTACTGCTAGTATGGCTGAATGTCCTGGTCATTTTGGTTACTTGGAGCTTGCAAAGCCTATGTTTCATATTGGATTTTTGAAGACTGTTCTCTCTATAATGCGTTGTGTTTGCTTTAACTGCTCTAAGATTCTTGCTGACGAGGTACTTTTGATGTCATTTTCGCGCGTAGTTAGGGAATGTGTGTTGAATAATATTAACTTGATTAGTTGTATATAAGGTCTGTTTGAATTGATTTATTTGAGTTTATCTACTGACGTAAGCACTTGTAAGATTGTTGAGTTTATCTACTGACGTGAGCACTTGTATGATTGTTTGAGAAAACTTTTGGAAAGTTACAATTCTTAGTTGGGAACTATGCTTATGAATTTGAATTTATACAAGTATTTCAAGAGATATAAGGTTTTCTTTGTCTTACTAATGCTATTTAATACACATATATACGAGTTTTATGAATTTGTATATCTTACTATTAATGTTACAATTTTACGATTCCACGACTTACGTTACCAATTTTGCTTAAAATCTCGATTTTTATTATATGCTTATTTTTATTATATGCTGTGTGCTTTGTTATTTCTTATTTGATATTTAATATTTTATTATGTGTTTGTATGTGTAGGAAAGTGAATTTAGGTTCTATAAATTGATTGTCTTTTGTGCAGAACGATCATAAGTTTAAGCAAGCTTTGAGGATCAAGAATCCCAAAAATAGGCTGAGAAAGATTTTGGATGCATGCAAAAACAAAACCAAGTGTGAAGGTGGTGATGACATTGACCTTCCCAGTCAAGATACCGAAGAGCCAGTTAAGAAGAGTCGTGGTGGCTGTGGTGCTCAGCAACCAAAGATCACTATTGAGGGGATGAAAATGATCGCAGAGTATAAAGCTCAAAGGAAGAAAAGTGATGATCAGGAACAGCTTCCTGAACCTGTAGAAAGGAAACAGACTCTTTCCGCAGAAAGGGTAATTGATTTAGATTATGGATTTCTGGTATGAACACTTCTATGTTCATTGTTACAGAAATTAACGTAGTTGGTGACTTGTTATGTCCGTTGAAGGTTCTGGGTGTTCTGAAAAGGATAAGTGACGAGGACTGCCAGTTGTTAGGCTTGAATCCTAAGTATGCCCGTCCTGACTGGTTGATTTTACAAGTTCTCCCAATTCCTCCTCCACCTGTGAGACCTTCTGTAATGATGGACACATCTTCCAGGAGTGAGGCAAGTGTTTCCATACACTGTTTTACGTATTCTCCATTTTCCCAAGCTTTGCTCTTTTTTCATTTCATTATCTTTTGATACCGATTACGTTGACTCATGACTTTCTCAGTGACAATTTTAATGAACGTTTTATTTCAATACTGATATTTTGTCTCTTTTGTTTGTAGGATGATTTAACTCATCAGCTGGCCATGATCATCAGGCACAACGAGAATCTGAAGAGACAGGAGAGGAATGGTTCTCCTGCACATATTATTTCAGAGTTTGCTCAGCTGTTGCAGTTTCATATAGCCACATATTTTGATAATGAGTTACCTGGATTGCCAAGGGTATACTTGTTTTGGACATTGGCATTAAATTTTACACTGATATTTGCTTTGCTTGTTATAATCTTCATTGATTTTTTATTAGTCATAATCGGCATAGTATTTTTTATGTAATCATTTATTTTCACAGGCTACTCAAAGATCGGGAAGGCCAATCAAGTCAATATGTAGCAGGCTTAAAGCAAAAGAAGGCCGTATTAGAGGCAACTTGATGGGAAAAAGAGTTGATTTTTCTGCTCGAACAGTAATCACACCAGATCCAACCATCAATATTGATCAATTGGGAGTGCCATGGAGTATTGCTCTGAATCTTACATACCCCGAGACTGTGACTCCTTACAACATTGAAAGGTGTCATTTGGATATGACTTTTCAGTTGCTTGTCTCCTAACATGTTTTCAATTAATTTAACAAAATAATATTCTAAATGGAAAAACAGATTGAAGGAACTTGTTGAGTATGGACCCCATCCTCCACCTGGAAAAACTGGTGCCAAGTATATTATTCGTGATGATGGGCAAAGGCTTGATCTCAGATATTTGAAGAAAAGTAGCGATCACCATTTGGAGCTTGGATACAAGGCATTGTTCTTAAGCAATGATTTATTTTATTTTTTTGAAGTTTTTCACTCAGCCTTCTAACAACTCTTGATGTTATGGTTTTAGGTGGAGCGTCATTTGAATGATGGAGACTTTGTTCTCTTCAATCGTCAGCCTAGTCTTCATAAGATGTCTATCATGGGGCACCGGATCAAAATCATGCCTTATTCTACTTTTCGGCTTAACTTGTCGGTTACCTCACCATATAATGCTGATTTTGATGGTGATGAAATGAATATGCATGTTCCTCAGTCATTTGAAACCAGAGCTGAGGTGTTGGAGCTGATGATGGTGCCTAAATGCATTGTGTCACCTCAGGCAAACAGGCCAGTCATGGGAATTGTCCAAGATTCACTTTTAGGATGCAGAAAAATCACCAAGAGAGATACATTCATTTCAAAGGTTATATCATGTGAATTTTTCTGTCATTTCAGTTTACCTCAGCTTCAAGTTCTTGTACAAGCCACTTAGAGTTCTTTTTTTTTTTTTCCTTTCCTTTTGCAGGATGTCTTTATGAATATATTGATGTGGTGGGAAGATTTTGATGGGAAAGTGCCCGCTCCTACAATATTGAAACCAGAACCACTGTGGACTGGGAAACAAGTTTTCAATCTGATTATTCCCAAGCAGATAAATCTAATTAGATATTCTAGCTGGCACAATGAGAACGAAAGGGGACCCATAACCCCTGGAGATACAATGGTCAGAATTGAAAAGGGAGAACTACTTACCGGTACTCTTTGCAAAAAGACGCTAGGAACAGGCACTGGAAGTCTCATTCATGTCATTTGGTATACAGCTCCTGCATATATATATATATATATATATATATATATATATATATATTCCACTTGAAATTACCAACAGAATTTTTTATATTTTTTTGAACGGCAAATTACCAACAGAATTAGATTATTATTACAATCTCCATTAATTATTAGAGGAATTTATTCTGTTGACTCAAACTGTGAACTCTCAGTTGAGTCAGATAGACAATTTCATATTATTATAATTGTAAATTTGAGTGGCTGTGACAACTGTTGTTATCAGCTCCTTTCTTCTTTGTTCTTCCTACTGAATGTGTACATGAATACAGGGAAGAGGTTGGCCCTGATGCAGCTCGCAAATTTCTTGGCCATACTCAGTGGCTTGTAAACTACTGGCTTTTACAGAATGCTTTTAGCATTGGAATTGGTGATACAATTGCTGATGCCTCGACCATGGAGACTATTAATCAGACTATTTCACAGGCTAAGGATAAAGTGAAACAACTCATCCGGGAAGCTCAGGAAAAGAAATTAGAGGCTGAACCTGGTCGGACAATGATGGATTCATTTGAAAATAGAGTTAATCAGGTACTTACATGAGATTTCTTGTCACTGTTATATTTATTGAAAACTTCTTTTGGATGAATCTGATGTTCTATGATATTTGATAATTTTAGACTCTGAATAAAGCTCGTGATGATGCCGGAAATAGTGCCCAAAAAAGTTTATCTGAGAGCAATAATCTGAAAGCCATGGTCACAGCTGGTTCCAAGGGAAGTTTCATTAACATATCTCAGATGACTGCTTGTGTGGGCCAACAGAATGTTGAGGGTAAACGAATTCCATTTGGGTTCATAGACCGGACATTGCCCCACTTTACAAAAGATGATTATGGGCCTGAGAGTCGTGGGTTTGTGGAGAACTCATATCTCCGTGGACTGACCCCTCAAGAGTTTTTTTTCCATGCCATGGGTGGTAGGGAAGGTCTTATTGATACTGCAGTGAAGACCTCAGAAACTGGGTACATTCAGAGGCGGCTTGTAAAGGCTATGGAGGACATCATGGTTAAATATGATGGCACAGTTAGGAATTCTTTGGGAGATGTTATACAATTTCTCTATGGTGAAGATGGTATGGATGCTGTTTGGATAGAAACGCAGAAACTGGATTCACTGAAAATGAAAAAAACAGATTTTGATAGGGCTTTTAGGTATGAATTTGATGATGAAAACTGGAAGCCTACTTACATGCTTGAAGAACCTGTAGAAGACTTGAAAACAATTAGAGAGTTCCGGAATGTGTTTGAGGCAGAAGTTCAAAAGCTTGATGCCGATAGGTTTCAACTTGCAACTGAGATAGCCACTACTGGTGACAGTTCTCTGCCACTACCTGTCAACCTTAAGAGGCTTATCTGGAATGCACAGAAGACCTTTAAGGTTGACTTCAGAAGACCTTCTGATATGCATCCAATGGAAATTGTGGAAGCTATTGATAAGCTCCAGGAGCGACTTAGAGTAGTTCCTGGGGAAGACCTTTTAAGTCAAGAAGCTCAGAAAAATGCCACTCTCCTGTTCAACATTCTGCTTCGTAGCACTTTTGCCAGTAAAAGAGTCCTGGAGGAGTACAGGCTTTCTCGTGAGGCATTTGAATGGGTAGTGGGAGAAATAGAATCAAGGTTCTTGCAATCACTTGTGGCCTCTGGGGAAATGATTGGTTGTGTGGCAGCGCAATCAATTGGTGAACCTGCTACTCAGATGACTCTCAACACTTTCCATTATGCTGGTGTCAGTGCTAAGAATGTTACACTTGGTGTTCCTAGGTTAAGGGAAATTATTAATGTTGCCAAGAGAATCAAGACACCTACTCTGTCTGTGTATTTGAAACCTGAGGTTTGTAAGACTAAAGAGAGAGCCAAGACTGTGCAGTGTGCTTTAGAATATACCACTCTCCGGAGTGTGACTCAAGCCACAGAGGTGTGGTATGATCCGGACCCAATGGGCACTATAATAGAAGAGGATGTTGATTTTGTCAAGTCTTACTATGAAATGCCCGATGAAGAAGTTGCTCTTGAAAAAATCTCACCTTGGTTGCTTCGCATAGAACTGAATCGTGAAATGATGGTGGATAAGAAGTTGAGTATGGCTGACATTGCCGAAAAGATCAACCTTGAATTTGATGATGATTTGACATGCATATTTAATGATGACAATGCTGAAAAACTTATACTTCGAATCCGCATTATGAATGATGAAGCACCCAAGGGAGACATTCAGGATGAATCTGCTGAAGATGATGTATTCTTAAAGAAAATAGAAAGCAACATGCTTACTGAAATGACCTTACGAGGTATTCCAGATATCAACAAAGTTTTCTTAAAAAATACGAAAATTCAGAAGTTTGATGAGAATGAAGGTTTTAAGCCTCATGAGGAATGGATGCTTGATACCGAAGGTGTCAACCTTTTAGCTGTAATGTGCCATGAAGATGTTGATGCAAGAAGGACCACAAGCAACCACTTGATTGAAGTTATTGAAGTTCTTGGTATCGAGGCAGTTCGGCGGTCTCTATTGGATGAATTGCGTATTGTCATTTCATTTGATGGGTCTTACGTCAATTACAGGCACCTGGCTATTCTTTGTGATACCATGACTTATCGTGGACATTTGATGGCAATTACACGCCATGGTATCAACAGGAATGAAACTGGCCCAATGATGAGGTGCTCATTTGAAGAGACTGTTGATATTCTCCTCGATGCTGCGGTATACGCCGAGACAGATTACTTAAGGGGTGTAACTGAAAATATTATGTTAGGTCAACTAGCCCCCATTGGCACCGGTGAATGTGCCCTGTTACTTAATGATGAGATGCTAAAGAATGCCATTGAGCTCCAGCTACCTAGCTATATGGAAGGTCTTGATTTTGGCATGACACCCGGTCGTTCCCCAATATCTGCTACTCCATATCATGAAGGCTTGATGTCTCCAAGTTATCTGTTGAGCCCAAATCTCCGGCTGTCTCCTACTAATGATGCACAGTTTTCACCATATGTTGGTGGTATGGCATTTTCTCCTACTTCATCTCCTGGTTACAGTCCATCATCCCCAGGCTATAGTCCATCATCACCTGGATACAGCCCCACTTCACCTGGGTACAGCCCCACATCTCCTGGGTACAGCCCTACATCTCCTGGGTACAGTCCTACCTCTCCAACATACAGTCCTAGCTCTCCAGGATATAGTCCTACAAGCCCAGCTTATTCACCTACAAGTCCTTCCTACTCTCCCACATCACCCAGCTACAGCCCCACCTCACCCAGCTACAGCCCTACATCTCCCAGCTACAGCCCTACATCTCCCAGCTACAGCCCAACTTCACCTGCATACAGCCCCACTTCACCGGCATACAGCCCCACTTCACCTGCATACAGTCCAACTTCTCCATCATACAGTCCAACTTCTCCATCATACAGTCCAACTTCACCTTCCTATAGCCCCACTTCACCTTCCTACAGCCCCACATCTCCGTCATATAGTCCTACATCACCTGCTTACAGCCCCACTTCTCCTGGGTACAGCCCCACATCTCCATCATACAGCCCCACTTCGCCATCTTATAGTCCTACTTCCCCAAGTTACAACCCACAGTCTGCAAAGTATAGTCCTTCATTGGCATATTCTCCAAGCAGTCCAAGATTGTCTCCATCAAGTCCATATAGTCCTACGTCTCCAAGCTATAGGTGAGTCATTCTCTCGGATATTTATATAATTTTTTTAGCACCAATGTGATATTAGGAATGGAACCTATAAATGCTTAAAAGATTTCCCAGAAACTTGGAACTTGTTTCTTTCATTTTTCAGTCTACTACTTTGGTTTGAAGAGGAACCACTACATTATGCAATTATAAAAGCTAATTTCCTTTGGATTTTCCATGTTGTTCAATGATTATGTTGTTGAGTAGCCGAGTCTGAATATAGTCTGGCCTATCTTTATATGAATTGCATTTTTCTTTTGCGGTAATTCTTCACACCAAGTAAATGCCTAATTTTTTTGTTTTCCAGCCCAACGTCTCCATCATACTCACCAACATCTCCATCTTATTCTCCATCGAGCCCAACATACAGTCCCAGCAGGTAAGTGAACTTCCATCTATTAGAATTAAGATTTTTTTTTTTCCATTTGTTATTAAAACTTGACAGAATATAATTTTTGTCTGTTACTTATTCATATTTATACATTTTTGTAGCCCATATAATTCTGGTACAAGCCCAGATTATAGCCCAAGTTCGCCGCAATTTAGGTATGCTTATTGATAGATGATTCTTAAAATGCTAAATGGTATGGAAGGCATATAACTGAGCGTGTTCTGTTTTTGTTAATTTTCTATTTGCAGTCCCAGTACGGGTTACTCACCAAGTCAACCTGGTTACTCACCATCGTCAACCAGCCAGTACACTCCACAGACAAATGACAAGGATGAGCCTGGCACTCAATGAGGTGAGCTGTTTGTTTGCTGAAGTATCATACGACTGCTAATTTTTTTCCTTATTGGATGAAAATTCTCTTAATTTGCCATCTTCATCCCATTTTAAACCTGTGAAAAGGGTCTTTTGGCCAGAAATGTATTGACGAAGATTTGGCAAATGTTGTCTGTTATATGTAGTCCCTTAATTTCAAATTAAATATTGAAGACGATTGTGTAAGCAACTTAAAAAAATAGATCTGGGGATTTTTTTTGAGAGGGGATGGGAATGGCTGCAATGATAAACAGCAGGAAGAGTGTAGGAAAGTGCTGACCCACCATTTTAATTCTGTCAAAGAAAAATATGAATTGCTGGCATTATCCAAATAATGAATGTGATTTTCATACAACTAGTTTTTGTAATATGTAGCATCGATGTATACATATTTGGCATTTCCCCCTCCCTTTGGCTAATATCTAAGATGGGTGTGAATGTGCAGACAGATTGATTTGTTCGCTAATATCTAGACGGGACTTGAGCTTCTGCTGGGAAGGATTTCTGCTAGTTTACTTTGTATTAATCACATTTGATTTGATTTGATTCTGTTGACAATATCTTCAGAATAGTCTGTCAAGTTCGATTTGAAGTTTTGCATTATAAGTTGAACATTTTTTCTTGTTTCAATATATGTCTATGTAAAGTGTTAAGGATGATATCGACTATATAAAGCACTTCTATGAAGTCTGAATCAAAGTTTATGATTCGGAGGTTGAATGAACAATTTTCCGGTCATAGTTGAAACACAAATGGTAAATCCCCCATATTGATACCCTGCCTGAATGTCAAAAGTTGATGTGTGTTTTTGCCTTTTTGGCGTGGTTTTTTTTTTTGCCTGGTTAGTCTTCTAACCTACATGACCATTTATTGTAAAAGTGAAAACAACTTATCTATGTACATAACAAGCAAGATTTGAGCTTTACTATTTTTTTTTTAAAAAACAAATCAAATCTAGTTAAGGATAATGGTTCAATAGATTTTAATTGGTTTAATTGCACTTTAAGATATTTATAATGAACAAAAACTTATTTAACACTTAAAAAATTAACATTCTGCGGAAAAAAATTCAAAATTTCAAATTGTACATATAAGTTGATTTTAAAGCAAAGACCAAAAGATGCGACTGAGTATATTTGAGGAACAACACAACTTATTTAAATATAATAATAATAATAATAAAATGTAATATATTAATTAAGGGAAAAAAAGAAAAGAAAAATAACGGGCCATGTGTCAATATGTTAAGGATGAGTAATTTTATAAATTCTATAATAATATTTTTTCTTTTATATGTTCATAATATATGATGAACAAAATTTTGCAAAATTTATTTTCATTTAGTTGGATTTTAAACACTTTTAGGATAGCGGTTGCATTGTCAGAATAGGGGTGATACCTACCAAGAAAACAGCTACTTAACCATATTCCATCGAGAGTGGATTCTCTCATGTACATAACCCCCTCCAGTTCAACCACAACTCTTGGATTGAAAAAAATAAAATTTTAAAAATTAGAAAACAAAGTTTTAAGAGCTGGGATACAACTTCTCCCTCTCCAGTGCAATATACACGGGAGGGAATCCTTTCTCATATATTCCATCGTTCATAAAACAAAAAGTGTTACCACTATTTCAATTCATTGTTCATCGGGGAAGATAGATAGATATGAGTGTGATTTATCCCTTTCTATTGGGATTGAGATATAATTGCAGCACAATAGTGACACATACATGCTTTTGTAATTTTTTTTCATCAAGTACTTTATGATACACTGTCAAAATTTTAAATTTTTAGGAGTTAAATATGGAGATTTTATAAAATTTTATAAGATTGTTTTGCTTATAAGAAAATCTTTTATAATAAGCATTTTTTAATTTGGATTTTAAAAGACTTTAATAGACTCAAAATATAAATTTTTAAGATTTCAAAATATTTTAACTTTTTTTAATATTTATAAGAACTCTCTATTTTTAGTCAAAAGAAAAAGAAAAATAAATGGAAAAAAATAATGAATCTTAAGTAAAATATTGTAGGGTGTTGACACTGTTGGAAAAAAATAGGTATAAGAAAATAAAAGAACGCAATCAACAACACAATAATATAACGTGGAAATTCCAAAATCGGAGAAAAAACCACGACCGTTGTCTAAATCGACAACCAGAGAATAAACACTATATGAAAATTGTAACAACATATAGACTTCACTCTCAACCACCCCATGACCGCAATACACCCACACTCTCCAAAGTAAATATTTAAACTACATCTCAAATACTCTAAAACAAGAGCATAAGAGAAAAAGAAACAAACACAAATATAAACTTAAAGTGTTTACAAGTGCTACTGCTGGTGTGTTGAAATAAGGAACTTGAGGTCTCTATATATAGCATGGAGCTCCTTCACTCTTCACTTCTCTAAGCAATGTGAGACTTCTCAAATATAATTTTCTTGACCTTTTTTCCTTCCTTAACAATGTGAAAATTGTAACAACATATAGACTTCACTCTCAACCACCCCATGACCGCAATACACCCACACTCTCCAAAGTAAATATTTAAACTACATCTCAAATACTCTAAAATAAGAGCATAAGAGAAAAATAAACAAACACAAAAAAGTACACTACTACACTCGGAACTAAACCATCCCAAGAATTTTCTTCACTTGGAGCCAAGTCATCCCAAGAATTTCATCCTGAAACCTTGCTGAAAATTTATGGTGCAACTTCCATGTTGGGTTTCTCCGGAAGTTCATCAGCCATCGAGATAACCACATACCTTGCATTAATGTCAACCAATGGTTGCACGCTATAATCACACATCTTGCATCCATGTCAACCGATGCCCCTGTGCCACATGAACAAATTCACACTGCTCTGAAACCACCCTCATGCCGTGTTTAGTCTGAAACCACTTTCTTGCACGCAAATCGAGGCCAGACTAAAATAATAAAAAAACAGAAAAAGGTGGCGGGTCCCACACTAATGTAGTTCTCTGACAACTTTTTAGTTGTCCGGATAACATTTCTCTTAGGCTAATGCAGCCATTGTGTATACACTAAGTTAGTAAGTTGTAATGATCATATATAAATTAAACAGTTTTAAAGTCTTGATCTTGACTGCTCATATATGTGAAATCTTCACAATGTTTAATAAAAAATGATGTGTTCTCATCTGCTAGCTTTGTGACTGAATACTCCGACTTATATGTACTGATATGTGATATGACACATTGTCAGGCTTTACAATGACTTTTATGTTTTAGAAAAATGCATATTGGCAATTTGAATGTGTCTGCTAGCAAGAACTTTGAACATGTTAAATTTAATACCTATGTGATGTATTTGGAAGATTTGGTGCTAAATACAGTTTATTTTGTCCGCTGCGAATTTATTCAGTGATAAACTATGTTGCTATGGCACAATTTTTTGTATCAAAGTCTCTAGATTTTATGCTTATTAGCTAAGTAATGTAGACACTATAAGAGCTTTTATTTTTTACAATGTAATTGCTACAAAATTTCTACCATCATTTAGTACTAATTAATTTTTGCCGAGAAATCTGTGGGGCACACAAATTAAATTATTTTCTCTTGGGGCTTTGCCCCTCTATTGTACCAAAAAAAAAATTATTTCTCCCGACCGACTTTAATTTTAATATGTAAGAGCCAAAAATCAAACTTTGACCACTTTTTTAAAAAACCCAAAACTCTTATCACTTGAATTAATTCATGAGAATTTCTTTTTACGCCCTCTCGATTTTCAAAAATATCATATTGAAGTTCTAAACTCGGACGTTGTTTTTGAGTTCTTGAACTCGAGGACCCTCAATACATATATGAAAACTTATGATTTTTCATGTTCAATTTCTAGAATTTGAACGTCTCCTATACATATATGAAATTTAAGGATTTACACATTCAAATTTATAAAACTTAAACACCCTCTATACATATATGAAATTTTAGAATTTTATATGTTTAACTTCCAAACATTATTGCTTCAAAAAAAAAAAAATCCAGACATTATTAATAGAAAAAACTCTTTGAATACCATGGGTTATATTTAGGATCCATTTGGATTAACTTATTTTAGAGCTTATACGAAATATCTTATGCAAATAAATAAGCTTTTATGTATTATTATAAACTTTTCAAGATAATTTATGATAAAAAAAACTTATAAAAATACAATTTTTATTAGTGAAAACTTATTAATCAATATAAAACTTTATTTATTTGCATAAATTATTTTCATAAGCCTAAAAATAAGCTAAATCCAAAGATACTCCTAATAAAAAATCACGATGTCTTTCAAAAATATTTATTCAATTTTAATCTCTCTATTTACTTTATTTGAGATTATTTTTATAAATAGATATCAAAATAGATATTACTCTTACTTTTGAATGGGCCGATGCCCTAGAACACAAAAAAGCCCATACCCATGATATAGCCTTTATAAGCACACATCTTCTTCTGTCTTAGTGTTTACGCTATCTGTTGGCTAAAATTGGTTTCATTCTATTTTTCTTCAAGACCAAAGAAAATAACAAAAGACGCATCATCGGTAACAAAAAAGAAGAAACATGAATTGTCGCAACCTCTGCGCAAGATCGATTTCTTTGATCAAACCTCTATGTAGGACAAGGAGACTGTTGTGGAACACACACACACACACGAGTAAGCCCTAATGTCGTTTGCTTCGGTAATTTCTTATTATTCATTCTTCATATTCGCATTGATGTATGTCGAGATACCCATTTTTATCGTTGTTGAATAATCAACAACATTCAAAAAGAACATTTGAAAGATAATGTTGGAATTTTTTTCATTCTTGATTATTTTAGGGTTTTCAATTTTCTGCTTGAAAAAAAAAAAAATATAAAAACATTTGATTGAACAAATGTTCTCTGTCCCAATTAAGACTTTGAATTTTATTTTGTTTGCTAAGGTTATTTTGATACCGGATACTGAATTTTCAATTCTTGATAATTCAACAACATTCAATCTTCTGCTAAAAGAAACACGAAACATACCCTGTTTGACACAAATGCTTTGAATGATAATTTTTCATTTAATCTTTCAAAAAAAGAATGAAACATGAATTGTGGGATTTATGTTAGTAATATCAGTTTCTTGATCTAACCTTTAGAATGTTGGTCAATAAACTGGTTTTGTTTCTGTATGTTGAGATACTCATCTTTTATTATTCAATCTTAAAACACAAAAGGACCTTTATTGGCTAATGTGTTCTGTCCTAAAGACCACATGACCCTGTTTGGCGCAGATATTTTAAAATACATGAATTGGGTGAGTTAATATGAATTTCTGTTCATAATATTTGGGTGTATTTTATTCTTTGATGACCCAAATGCAATCTTGCAAATTGCAAAGTGTTTTAGGTTTCTAAAAGCTTTTGTATGGTGTAAATTCATACCGAAATGGATAAATGTCGGATCGATGTTTCATAAGTTCAATTATTATTCATTATGTGAATTTTTTGAGAAGGTGTCTTTGAGTTATTGATGACCCTAGAACTAAATGCTTTTTTTCTTCTTTTCGGAATGGCCCTTGGAACTAAATGCTATGGCAATGTGAACTATTTGTTCATAATGAAATTTGGGATGGTTAAATCCAATGCTTAAATATTCTCTCGATGACCCTTAAGTCCAATTGCTATTGGATATATAAATGATGAGATTATTATATGTTGCCTTGATGACTGGGATGCTTAAATGTTGCCTCGATGACCCTTAAGTCCAATTTCTATTGGTTATATAAATTTTTGAGATGCTTAAACGTTGCCTCGATGACCCTTAAGTCCAATTTCTATTGGCTATATAAATGATGAGCTTATTATATGTTGCCTTGATGATTGTGATGCTTAAACGTTGCCTCGATGACCCTTAAGTCCAATTGCTATTGGTTATATAAATTTCTGAGACGCTTAAACGTTGCCTCGATGACCCTTAAGTCCAATTTCTATTGGCTATATGATCTGTACAGCGTCTTTATGAACTCTCTAGACTCTCCGAGCATTCTTTCATTGGAATAAATATACTCAAATTTTTAGAGTTATTGACAACCGCCTATCTATTTTGGCGTAAACATGTCACATAATTGGAATGGTTAAATGTAAGCCTTGGCGGGTCCTAAATGATATGTTTGAGCCATTGATGACTCTAAACCTAGATGGTATTGCAAAATGAATTCTTTATTTACCCTCGATTGTAAAGTGTAGCCGTGACTGACCCTTAAGTATAGTATCTATTCAAAATGTAACTCTTGGGATGGCACATGCCTTTGATAAAATGAATTGATAATGCAAATTTGAGATGTTTTAGCTTATTCATTCATCTGTAATTTGAAGTATTTATTAATAATATGATTCATCGTCTAAAATTGAGATGGTTTAATTTGAGCTTTATGATCAAAATGAAAAATGTAATAGCAACAGGAGTTAATTAAGATGATGCTTGGTATAAATTTTATAACAATGTGTGTGGAGTGTTCATAAGGTGGGGGAAAGTCTATTGTTGTAAGCTGTCATGAGCTTGAGCTTGGGTCAGCTATTCCTTTAATATCAGAGAAGCCATAACTGCAATCCAACTTCCTACTTTACAGCTACATATTCATATATGAGCAAGGATTGACAGAACTGATGGATAGTTAAATTAGGAAACATGTCCTCAACATATTATTTGAAGAGAAATTCTTAGATAAACAAGGTTTACCTAATCTGTCAAAAGGCCTAGATTAGAAAGATCAATTTCTTTCCTCTTAGTTTCACTAATCACGGCTTCATCTTCGTCAGATAATAACAAGTTGTAAGGAAGCTGGATTTTAGGCTCAAATTTGCTGTTGGTTTCCTCTACATTATCAATGACCGGTATAGGATGATCTTTTCCAAGATCCTTATTTATTAGTGGTATCTATTTTGAGTCCTCTATGTCTTTCTTGGTTAGCATGTGTAGTCTCCATTCCTTCATAATCAATCTTTGGCTGGCTTTAATTGTGATTTGCGCTCCTGTTTTCACAAAATGGCAGTGGTCCTGAAAGATATAGATTGTCCAAAGATAATTTTTTCCGCCAACCATACTCTGCTCCAAATTAAGTGGCATTTCAAAGCATTCTTCCATATGTTCACTTTCAAAAGAAAGATAAAAAGGATGTGGCAGTGTTGAGGAAAGCGATTGATGTTGAGAACCAGACACTGCAGAATGATTATTCACCTGAAACACTATACAAAAAACATTGCCGAGCCAGTCAACATGAAGATCAGACTCCTTTATCCTTATTATTGAAACCCTGTCAAATTGGTGATCATACCAAAGAGGAACACCACTATTTGCACTATATCGGCAATCAAACCAAGGAAGAATACTGTCAAAGCCACACCGGAAGTGATGAGGTTCCTAGTACCAAAGAAAATGATAAGTATTAAAGCAAGAGAAAAAATGACTGACTGAAACTGGAAAGGTATGGTAGGCATAATCACCTCAACTAGTTTTTTAAGCCATTTAAATGATATGTATTCTGATATTTACACTATTCATATTTATATTGTTTGAGATGGTAACATTAAACTTACCATAAAATAAATAAATAAAAAGAAATGGGATGGTAAAGTGTAGCCTCATGATCCTCAAGGACAGTATCTATGTGTCCCCTTGGTTTATCAATCTGGTTCTATGGAGTGACAGTACATTCCTTGGTGCTGCTTGGCTGAATTGTTTGCTTCTATAATTCTAATGTTTGTGTCACATTTTTTGGTTTAATTTTGGAACTATAACTGAACCATATGTTTGTTGGTGAATGGCATTATGCTTTTGGTAGATTTGAGATGTATGTTCCAACATTCAACAACATAGCAAGTTGAAAGAATAAGAAGCTTACTCTCGTGCTTTTCCATTGGTGAATTAAGACACTCCTTTAAATATGATCCAACAGGCAACAACTTATGCATTGTGCTGAAGTTTATTCTTCTCAATACATTCAGAACAGCTAATCCTGCAACTGTCCAAACATGATTTCCTTCAAATGTGCCAAAATAGTAGGTATATTTCAGAACTTTTGCAATCTCAAGAGTTGTTACAACTGCACCAATAGGTACACCATTATCAATTTCCTGTTATGAGTCAGTGATATGACCATGGAAAATGTTACACAAAATTACCCGTTTCATAATAAAGAGTAATGACTTAAACAAGGTTTGCAGGGCATGAGTTGTAACTTTCAAAATAATGATTGATAGTTTGCAATTGGCATGTTCACCAAACAATGTCACAGGAATTTCATTTATGCTGCTTAATTAGTTTAAGCGCTATCTGTTTCATTCTTTTTTTCTTCAAGAACAAGAAAATAACGAAACACGCATTGTCGCAACCTCCGAGTAAGATCGATTTCTTGATCAAACCTCTATGAATATCGGTCAAGAAAATAACTGATACTAGTCAAGAAGTTTCATTGATTTGGAACATCATGCAGGACAAGGAGACTGTTGTGCAACTCTTTACAGCATAATAAAGCAGAATGACAAATTAACATTGGTTGTTGCAGGAATCTATGGTATCATTCATCAAACGTGCTATGATTCTCGTTTGCTATGGTAATTTCTGAATTTTCATTCAATATATTTGCATTCACGTATGTCCAGATACCCATTTTTCTTGTTGTTGATTATTCAACAACATTCAATCTTTTGCTTGAGGAAAAAACAAAAAGAATATTTTGAAAGAAAGACAATTTTGGAATTTTTCATTCTTGATTATTTAAGGGCATTCAATTTTATGATTGAGAAACAAAAAAATCAAACATTTAATTGAGCAAATGTTCTGTCCCGAGACCCAGTTTGGTACCAAGATTTTGAATTTTATTTTGATTGCTAAGGTCATTTTGTAGTTTTCATTCCAACATTTGGTTTACAATTGATGCCATATACTGAATTTTCATTCTTGATGATTTAAGAACATTCAATCTTCTGCTAAAACAAAAACACCTTATTATTCAATCTTAAAAAAAAAGACCTTAATTGAGCAAATGTGCATCATGGCCTGACCTTGAGTTTTAGTTCTCTTCCCGCTTTTATTCGATGATTCTTTATTCTTATACAGTATCAATCTTTTGCAGTCTTGGGGCTGGCTGTTTTTTCTTGTAAACTAAGGGATATATACTTGAAAACCTGTGGATTTGTTTTTCTTGTAGTATGAGAGTTTACTAATCGGTTACAGTGTAGTTCTTATGTAATATCAATCTTGTTACAGTGTAGTTTCCACTCTGCAAGAATTTACTAATCTGTGTTTTACCAATGAACTTGATAATGGAAAATGGAAGTAGATGTTGTGTTACACAATGCAAAATTTAGTTTGGTCCATGGCACGTAAATTGCTCGTGCTCTTGAAGTTGCATATTCCTATAATTTTGCAGCCTAACATTTTTATACGTCGGGGTAATAGATGAGATTTGCTTCTGTTTTGGTTCTGTTCTTTTATACTTGGTCAACTTTATACTTTTTTCTGCGCAGATTTGACCGCGAATACATTTTCTCATGTGTAGCTGGGGTTTGGATACTTGAAATATTTTCACCTACTAGAATCGATAATGTCGATGTTGTTGTAGCTGGGGTATGGTTTGTCTTGTTGCTAATGAGTACTTGATCAGAATATGGGATGGAAACTCAAATCAACATGCTTACTGCATTTAATTTGTGCAGATATATTTTTAAATTTTTGCTGATGAAATAGCTATCCTATTAAGACTGTTATTCGAAAACAAGGAATTCCTAGTCGATCTCGTAAAAAGTCATCTCTAATAAAAGGCGGAGTTGAATCCCACCAAAGAATATTGTCTAGCAAGTGACCGTGATTTGCAATCTTGTTCGCACAAGTGTTACCTTCGCGATAATTATACTCCAAAACCAGTTCGAAACAGAATCAAAACTAATCATTGGTTCAGCTATAAAATTGATATCAGGCTTATGAGATGTGCAAAAATTCTTCAAAGCTACTCTATACTTGGGGTTACCAAACCCGCGCACGTTCCAAAATAGGAACTTCATAATGACATATGAGGTGGTGCACCCTTTGAACGAGTGTGATATTGTTGGCCTGTGCTCCTTGCTATTTTTTTATTCTTTTTCTTTTGTCCCTTAGACACAAATGGAGTCAACGGTTTCTCCTCCACCATATCCGACCAAACTTGCTTAAGCACTTGGATATCATGTTGGACATCATGATCAAAATCCTCATTCATAAAATCCTCAAAATCCTCATTCATGATCAAACTTGCTGAGTTTCCGGAACAATTTTATTATCCGACTCATGAATTTCAACTGTCAATTTTGTTTCATCACTATTATTATCAATTTTCTGGACAACCACATCCTCCTTGTGAATGTCGCCGTGCGCAATCTCATCCCGAACATTATGCAAAGCCATACTAAAGGAAGTTGAGGCTTTAACATTTGTTATGTTATTATTAGCAACCGGCACGGCATCATTTGTGACTGTTATTGGAGCTGCAAAAGGCATCGGATTGTCCACCTTTACATATGGAACAGCTGCTGCATTGGCTGCTTTATGATTTATCGGACCGTCAACAAGTAAAACCGGAACCACTTCTGCAGTAGGAAGAATTTGAGCTATCTGTCTATCATCATTTTTAACGGAATAGCTACTTTTATGACAGGTTTTGGAGGCACCAGCAGCTGCTGTATTTGTGCAACAGGTTTTGTATTTTTATTTGCCGTATCTAATTGACAATCAGTAGCTTCGTCTTGATTTTCTTCGATAGTTGGCAAGTCAATCTTGACTGGATTTGTAATATTACCTCCAGGAAGCACTTCTTTCTTTTTAACAACATATTGTAGAGACTCCTTGGTTGCTTCTTTCTTTATGTCAATAATTTTTTTGCCGTGTTCGGAAATGTCTTCGGAGTGATTTTAATGAGAGCAAAACTGTGGCATACGTTCGTATATCACTTCAACTCTTCAAGCTTAAAAGTGAATCTGTCTCGTTCAACCGTGATTACATCAAAAATGCGACTAGAAAGAAATAGAAAATAGAAATAATCTTAAGCTGTTCTTGAAATTCTATTAGTCTGTGTTTATGGTTTAAAGACAGAGCTGCATAAAACTAACCATATAGGTTGGTCACAATTGATATATAGCATATATTCATATATACTGTTGTAGTAGGGTTCTTGAATCTTCAAATATTTTCATTTGAATCCATAAACACAATTGATGAAGCTGTTAACCACTACTAGAATTTCAAGACAAGCTTAAAACTAAGTACCCAGCAACAAAAGGAAGGTAAAGGAAATTTGAAGCATATGATTTCAAAGGCAAATTCTCCAAAGAAAGAATATCCAATCTTCTGCTTAAAAAAGGTACCAATTTTTACATTTTTGATAATTGCGACAGCTTATTTGGTGTCCCTTGGTTCTGCTCTTTTTTGGTTTTGTGCGTGTGAAAACTGGCCAAGTGCATGAAGTCAATTTACTACTGCTACGGCACATGTAATTCCATGCACTTTCCTTTAACTCAAATTGAGTATTAGTGACTGGTTTTTTTGTTCTAACTACTTAATCAAATTGAACCTCAGTTCCGATCCCACCACCATCCAAATCCTTGACCATTGCTTGATTGATCGTGTTCTGACTGATAAACAGGTTCGATTTGCCTACTTCAAGGAGCGATTGAGTCACGTTTGGAAACCAGGAAAGAAAGTTTCAATTCTGCAAGCAGACAATGGCCGTTTTCTGTTTCAATTCAATCACCGTCTGGATGCAGCTAAGGTAATAGACGAAGGACCTTGGCTTTTTGATAATTTTAATATTGTGATTGAAAGAATTGTTACTGGTGTGGTTCCGGCTAGTGTCGATTTGAATCATCTTGACTTATGGCTGCAAGTTCATCATTTACCGTTTGGTTTCATCCAACCAAAAGTCGGACAAGCAGTAGGCCGGTTTCTTGGTGAATTGAAGGAATATGATCACCGCAACACTTTTCACAGTTCATACATGAGGCTGAAAGTTCGAATTAACATCAACAAAGCTGGCAGATAGGTGCGCAAATTTCGATCCTTCGGATCCAGATAGGTGCGCAAATTTCGATTCGAGAATGCTTGGAAGTTCGAACCGGGTTTTACTGACTTCTTCACAGAGAGGTGGACTACCTCGGGTACTGATTCTGTTGTTACTCGACTTGACCGGTGTGCCAGTGATCTTTCTGATTGGAGTCGCACGCATTGTAATAAAATAAGAAAAGATATCATCACTTGTCGACAACATCTGGCTTATCTACGTACCAACTTTACAGGTACTAATCAAGATCAGCTAGCGGTAGTCAAACGAAAAATGTCTCAACTGATGGTGCAAGATGATGTCTATTGGCGGCAACGTGCTAAAAAGCACTGGTACAAAGACGGTGACAAGAACACTAAATTCTTTCATGCCTCTGCCACGACTCGTAAGAAAGTCAACCGCATCCTTTCCTTAGAAGATGAAAATGGGGTCAAATTACTAATATTGACGCTTTATGTTCTGTTGGCAAAAATTACTTCTCAGATATCTTTCAGCCTCAACCTAGTCATATGACACCAGTGATTGAGACCATCAGACAGTAGGTTACTAACAATGACAATCTTGTGCTAACGGGCCCTTTCATCAAAGAAGAGTTTCGGGAGGCTATTTTCTCTATGAATCTTGACAAATGTCTGGGGCCTGATGGCTACAACCCTAGATTTTATCAACACTTCTGGTCCCTATGCAGCGACGATATATTCAAAGATTGCTGCTATTGGCTTGACTCTGGTCAATTTCCAGCGACTCTCAACACTACCAATATTGCTCTTATTCCTAAAGGTAACACACAGAGCACCATGAAGGACTGACGACCTATTGCTCTATGCAATGAGTTGTATAAAATCATTGCTAAAGTTTTAGCTAACCGACTTAAGCAGGTCCTTCCCAGATGCGTCTCAAATCATCAGTCAGCCTTTGTCCCAGAGCGATCCATCCTTGATAATCCTATGGTTTCCATCGAGGTTGTACACTACATGAAAACGAAAACTAAAGGTAAAGCGGGTTGTGTTCCTCTCAAGCTTGATATCAGTAAAGCGTATGATCGCATGAGCTGGGAGTATCTCAGAGCTGTCATGGTTCGCATGGGTTTCTGCGCTAAATGGATTCAGTGGATAGCTATGTGTGTTGAATCAGTGGATTACTCGGTGTCGGTCAACGGTGAGACGGTGGGTCCTATTATCCCTGGACGCGGCTTGAGGCAGGGGGACCCTTTGTCCCCTTACCTATTTATTTTATGCGCTGAAGGGCTATCTTCACTTATTAGTCGCGCAGAAGCTACAAGTGACCTTACAGGTATTGCGATTTGTCGGGGTGCCCCTCGGGTTACCCATTTGTTATTTGCTGATGACTATTTTCTTTTCTTCAAAGCTCTTGAAAGGCAAGCCCAAACCATGAAGAACATTTTGAGCCTGTATGAGGCAGCCTCTGGTCAGTCGATTAGTCTTCCCAAATCAGAAATCTTTTATAGTCGGAACGTCTTAGATACTCTCAAGAATTCTATAACTGCTATTATGGGGGTTCAAGCTGTTCTCGAAACTGGTAAGTATCTCGGCTTACCTTCGATGATCGGGAGAAATCGCACGGCTGTTTTTGCCTATGTTAAAGACTGAGTCTGGCAAAATCGCACGGCTGTAAATGCCTTTCTAAGGCGGGTCGAGAAGTCATGATCAAATCGGTACTTCAGACTATCCCTTTTTATGTGATGAGTATTTTTCTTCTTCCTGGTACCATTATTACTAATATAGAAAATATGATGAATTCCTTTTGGTGGGGTTGCGGTGGTTCTAGTAACAGAGGTATTCACTGGATGCCATGGGAAAGACTGGCGATGCATAAGTCTCACGGTGGTATGGGCTTCAAAGATCTCACAACATTTAATCTAGCAATGCTGGGCAAACATGGCTGACTCCAGACGGATGCCGACTCTCTTGTTTTGTGACTTTTCAAGGCTTGGTACTTTCCCCGGGGCAGTTATTTGACTGCTTCCTCGGGACACAATCCCAGTTACGTCTGGCGCAGTATCCTCAGTCTCGTTTTATAGTGTGGGGTGGGGCCAGGTGGTGCATTGGTTCTGGCGCGACTATACCTATTCTGCGAGAACTGTGGCTCTCAGATGGGTGTTGTATTGATGAAATCCATGATACCTCGCGTCTGGTAACGGGCCCTTTCGTTCAAAGTCTTATCAATACTACTAATAAGACTTGGAACTTGGGTGTCATCCAATAGGTCTTTAGCCCCGACGTTGCTCGGTCGATCCTGACTACTCCGTTGATTGACCTAGTTGTTGAGGACATGCTGGTGTGGAAAGCGGAGAAAACTGGTTTCTACTCGGTCAAAAGTGCGTACAACTTATGTGTTGAGGTACTTACTGATTCCTCCCACCTCCGTCGGGAAGCCTACTGGCAGGGTATATGGCGGTTAAAAGTGCCTCCTAAGATCAGGAACCTGGTTTGGCGTATTTGCAGGAACATAATTCCAACCGGACGAAGATTACAAGATAAGGGCGTTCAATGTCCTCTGACGTGTGTGGTTTGTAACGAGCCAGAGGAGGATCTCGATCATATATGTTTTAATTGCCCTTTTTCTATGTAGGTTTGGCAACATTTAGGTTTCTGGACTGTCATTCAATGGACCCGTCATAACACGGGATCAGTGGCAGAATGCATTTTTGCTCTTCTACAACACTATAATATAGAAAACTCTCAGCGTTTTACAGTCACTCTGTGGAGCCTCTGGAAACATCAGAATCTCAAACTTTGGCAAGATGTCGATGAAACAGTAGCTCAAGTGATCGATAGAGTTCTTCATCTAATTGAAGATTGGACCTCAGCGAACTCCGTCAATCATGACACGACACCTCCTAGGGCCTCCCCTCACGGTCTTCCACGTGCCAAGCATGGTACGACCCCGACAACCTCGTCTACTACAGCTTGGCAACGACCCCTCGTGGCCGGCTGAAATGCAACGTCGATGCTTCGTTCTCCGAATCCTTGAATAAAACGGGCATCAGGATGTGTATCCAAGACGCAGAAAGTACTTTTGTTCTGGCCAAAACTCTCAATTTTTCTCCTAAGTGCCCGGTTCCCCTTGGCGAGGCCATGGGTCTGTTCTTTGCGCTACAGTGGCTTCGTGACTTGAATCTTGATCACATCGACTTTGCATTAGACTCTGAAATCGTCACTAAAGCCTTTCATCATTCCCGACCAGATATCACAGAGTTTGGCCAAGTTATGGCTGATGCTAGAAGGCTCTTTACTTCATCTTTTACAAACTCTCGGGTTGAGTTCAACAGGAGACAAACCAATGAGGTAGCTCACGTTTTAGCGTGGGTTGCCACTTTCTCTGCTAGTCCCACTATTTACATTGATGTACCCATTGTATTGAACAATTTATTACTAATGAAATGCTATAAGCACCTTTCTTTCAAAAAATAAAATTCTTTTATTGAAAATGCTAAATAGTGCACCCGGTGCACTAGTTAAGCACATAAATAAATAAATTTTGTCTTGAAACTCATGCATTCAATACATTGAAAATGTAAAAAATTGTTTTTATCAATATTAACTTTATGTTTTATTTCTATTTTGGTATACTTAACAAGTGCATCAGTTGCACTGTTTAGTATGACCATTTTTTTGTTAATCTACGTGTGAGAATCTGTGGGGCACATAAGGTGAGTTCTCCCTCTCAACCGAATTTTCTTCCCTCCCAACCAAATTGTCTCCATATGTATGAACCAAAAATCGAATCCTTAACCATATACTTAAGGGGACTAAGACTCTTATCTTATTACTTAGACCAATTTATTGTTGACGATGGTAATTAATTAATTTTAAGTTATGCTAGATGTCTTTGGTGGACTTGTTAAATATACTTGTTAATTCAAACTGTGTTATTCTTTCAAATTTTCAATAGACTGAGCGGTACAAGTACAAGCTACAGCCCACACAAGTTTCTCAAAAAGACAAAATGAAAAAAGAAAACAAAAGCAACATAGAATATGCTTTATGAACTGATAATTGTTGAAACTTTAACTTATCTCAACATATCCTTCCATTCAACGGCATTGCGTTAAGATTTTTGAAAAATATATATAAAAAAGTCACGTTTAAATTTAATTAAGTCTAAATTTCCATGTCCAAACAAATGGCCTATTTCAAAGTCACAATGACGCATCAACCTATGTAATGTAACCATGACCAATATATTCCAAGTTCAAATTATGTATTATATATTATGCCGGCAACTTATGCTTATTTCATCATACAATTTCTCTACTCTCACTCTAACTAGCATGCCACTTTTCTATCACCAATGTCAACCATAATCTTTCTTTAATTCATTTTTGATTAGGTGATTTCAAAACATGAATTAATCTTTCTAGCTACCTCTTATGTCCCTTATATAGTTATATAGCCTCACTCTTCAAAAGTTCATAATATTCAAAACCATTGAGCTCAAAAAAGCATATATTACAAAACACATAAACTCTAGATGGAGAAATTGTTCAAAATTAAAGCCACATTCTTGAAGTTTCTATCAAAACAACCAATGTCACTAGTTGCATTTCAAAACCCAACTCTTAGTCCTTGTCGATCGCCTACGACACACGGTGTTTCGTTGTTCCCTAAAGAACATAGAAGAAAGCACAAAAGGGGAATTAGTTTTAGTCCAAAAGAACCAACTTCACCTAAAGTCTCATGCATGGGTCAAGTTAAGAGCAAGAAGAAGAAGAAGAAAAAGGACATGAAATTACATAAAGGGGTTCAACAAGTTTCAACCAAAAACAATGATTCTGTTAATTGTCATGAAAATAAGCTTTTGGTTTGGATTTCTAAGGGAAGTTATGAGGGAGGGAAGCAAAGTGGTGAAGAGAAGAATTCAGCTATGGTTAGTAGTGTTCCTCCAACCTTGGATTCTATGAAGAAATTTACTAGTGGGAGAGGATCATTGTATGATTTTGATGCAACACTATCAGAAAGGTGAATGTAACATTTTTATTTTTATAATAATAAGAATAATGTAACTTTCATTTTATAGTGCATCTATAGCAAAGATATTAGAGAATTTTTATAAGAATAAGAATGTAACTTTTATTTTAATGTTTGTTTTTAGTCACACCAAAACATATTAGAGATTTTTTTCTTAATAATTTTGATTTTAGACTCATGCGCTGTAATTTAAATTTAATGGACACTTTCACGCAGAAGAGTAAGTATACCTTTCATGGTGGTCAAGAAAAAAATATTATGAGGTAAGTTGTCCTTGTTTCTCCATTCACTTTATTAAAAAATCGCCACATTTTTAAAAGTGCACATCCAAAGACAATACACATGATCTAACAATATTCATTCAGACGAATAAAATTTGATGTTTTTTCGATGAGATAATTTGAAACGAATATCGGAGTTGGGAAAAAGGGCCCCAAAATATATTTAGCTATCAAATTTGATGAAATGTTACCTCTATTCCTAGACGCAAGACATAGGCTCTATTTGACAAAAATAACGGTTAGCTGATAAGCTAACTTATAGCTGATGACTGATAGCTTGATAACTTATAACTGATAAACTAATTAATATGTTTGGTAAAACTAACGGTTTAATTAGTTGATAAATGTAAACTAGACGCAAGACATAAATGTGTTTTTGTATGACGAAAAACTTAGGAATATTTTAGATTCAAAAAACACTTTCAAATACATTTACATTTATCTCCTTCCAAAAATATTAAAAAAAGGTGAAAATTGCACATCAAATAAGCAATAAGGGGCTGTTTGGTTTAGAAGAAATAGGGGAGAGAGAGGAAGGGAAGATAGAAATAGAGAAGAGAGGTGCTATTTCTCTTGTTTGGAATGGAAGAGAGAAATAATAGAAAGAATAATTTTGTATGGGGCCCACGGTTTTCCTTTTCTTCTCATAAGTGGGAAGAAAGATGAGAGAGATGTCAGATTTTTAAACTTTTCCAACTATGCCCCTCTGTTTTACTTCATAATGTCCCATTTTATTAAACTTGTATTTCTATTTTATTATTCATTAAAATTAAATAAATAAATAAATAAATTAAAAATTAAATTTATTATATTATATTATTAAATAATTATTAATTAAGTTTATCTAATTTTAAAAAATAATAAAAATCAACTCAGTAATTAAATTAATTAATTGTATTCAAACAAAAAAATTAAATTAATATATGCTTTTAATTGAGGATAATTTTGTAATTTCAAAAATTATCAACACTTCTCTCTTTTCTATTTCTCTTCTCATTCTCTTATACCAAACAACACATTAAATCTACTCTATTTCTCACATATTTCTCTCTTCTCATATTCTCTTTTACTTATTTATCTCTTCACAAATTCTCTTCTAAACCAAACATACCATAAGTGTGACTCGGTTGAAAAATTGTGACAGAAAAAGAACTTTAGGTGCGATCTAAGGCCTCAATGAAACTTGACATTGGAATAAGATCAACAGTTGAACAAGGAAAAAATGTCTTCAACCAAAACCAGAAAATTATCCATCTAGGAAAACAAGGAAAAGTTGAAGAAGCCAAAAGGGTCTTCTCAAATGTAATCCACAAAAACCATGCCACATACAATTCCATGATATCAGTGTTTGCAAAAAATGGTAGAATTAGTGAGGCACGACAACTGTTTGATAAAATGTCTCAAAGAAACCTTATTTCTTGGAACACTATGATTTCTGGGTATCTTCACAACAACATGGTTGAAGAAGCTAATAACTTGTTTGATGTAATGCCCGAAAGAGATCATTTTTCGTGGGCTTTGATGATAACTTGTTATACGCGTAAAGGGGAGCTTGAAAAAGCTAGAGAGTTGCTTGAGTTGGTTCCTGATAAGTTGGACACTGCTTGTTGGAATGCAATGATTGCTGGTTATGCAAAGAACGGTCAGTTTGATGATGCTGAGAAAGTTTTTGAGCGGATGCCGGTAAAGGATTTGGTTTCTTATAATTCTATGTTAGCTGGTTATGCGCAGAATGGAAAAATGGGTTTGGCTATGCAATTTTTTGAGAGGATGGAAGAGACGAATGTGGTTTCGTGGAACTTGATGGTGGCTGGGTTTGTTAATAGTTGTGACTTGAGTTCTGCTTGGAAATTGTTTGAGAGGATTCCAAATCCTAATGCTGTTTCTTGGGTTACAATGTTGTGCGGGTTTGCTAGACACGGAAAGATTGTGGAGGCTAGGAAACTCTTTGACAGAATGCCTTGTAAGAATGTGGTTTCTTGGAATGCTATGATTGGAGCTTATGTCCAAGACTTACAGATTGATGAAGCTGTTAAGCTGTTCACAGAAATGCCTTATAAAGATTGTGTATCATGGACTACAATAATTAATGGGTATGTTCGGGTTGGTAAGCTTGATGAAGCACACAAAATTTACAATCAGATGCCTTACAAAGACATAGCGGCGAAAACAGCGTTGATGTCGGGACTAATACAGAATGGAAGGATAGACGAGGCTAGTCAAGTTTTCAGTCAACTTGGTAAACGTGATGCAATTTGTTGGAACAGCATGATTGCAGGCTATTGCCAGAGTGGAAGAATGGGTGAAGCTCTCAATCTATTTAGACAAATGCCTGTTAAGAATGCTGTTTCATGCAATACTATGATTTCGGGATATGCTCAGTCGGGACAGATGGACAGAGCAGCAGAGATCTTTGAGGCCATGGTGGAAAGGAATATTATTTCCTGGAATTCTCTTATTACCGGTTTCCTTCAAAATAATTTATACTTGGAAGCTCTCAAGAGTTTGGTTTTGATGGGGAAGGAAGGAAAGAAACCTGATCAATCAACTTTTGCATGTTCCTTAAGTGCATGTGCTAATCTTGCTGCTTTGCAAGTAGGAAAGCAACTGCATGAATACATCCTGAAAAGTGGTTACATAAACGACTTATTTGTCAGCAATGCTCTGATTGCCATGTATGCAAAATGCGGAAGAGTACAAAGTGCTGAACAAGTGTTTAAAGATATTGAATGTGTTGATCTTGTTTCTTGGAATTCCTTGATTTCAGGATATGCTTTGAATGGATATGCAAATGAGGCATTTTGGGCCTTTGAACAGATGTTATCAGAAGGGATGGTACCTGATGAGGTTACCTTTATTGGGATGTTGTCAGCTTGCAGTCATGCCGGTTTAGCCAATCAGGGTTTGGATTTATTTAAATGCATGATTGACGATTTTGCTATTGAACCCTTGGCTGAACACTACAGCTGCCTAGTTGACTTGCTTGGCCGAATGGGTAGGTTAGAGGAAGCATTCAACATAGTGAGGGAGATGAAAGTGAAAGCAAATGCTGGATTATGGGGTTCACTGCTCGCGGCTTGTCGTGTACACAAGAACATGGAACTTGGTGAAATTGCTGCTGTGAGGCTTTTAGAACTCGAGCCGCATAACGCCTCCAATTATATTACCTTGTCAAACATGCATGCTGAGGCTGGAAGGTGGGAAGAGGTTGAAAGATTAAGGGTGCTAATGAGGGAGAGAAGAGCTGGAAAGCTACCCGGATGCAGCTGGATTGAAGTACAAAACCAGATACAACATTTTGTCTCGGACGATCCAGGGAAGCTGAGAACTGAAAATATTCAGATTATATTGAATACTTTATCTGCACACATTAGACATAAGTGTAACTTATCCGACATGAAATCAGTTTTTGACACTTTATGATTGGACGTACTCTCAGTTTGGTCTCATCATCTTAGCTTTAGAGTAACAATGAAAAGGTAAATTTAAATACCTTAAATTTTAAATGTTAGTAATGCTACAGTAGATGAGTATATATCAACGGAGGACCATGACTTGACGTTCTTATGTTGTGTGACCTGTATATTCATATCTGTGATATCATACATATTCCAACGGTTTTACTTCACTCTGATTCTTGATAGAAGAAAGGAAACGGCCCCTTCTCTGAGATTTGTGGCTAAAGTTTGCCAAAGATCACTATATTGAGTGGATGAAAATGATCGCAGAGTATAAAGCTCTAAGGAAGAAAAGTGACGATCAGGAACAGCTTCCTGAACCCGTAGAAAGGAAACAGACTCTTTCCGCAGAAAGGGTAATTGATTTAGATTATGGATTTCTGGTATGAACACTTCTATGTTCATTGTTGCAGAAATTAACGTAGTTGGTAACTTGTTATGTCCGTTGAAGGTTCTGGGTGTTCTGAGACGTGGACTGCCAATTGTTAGGCTTGAATCCAAAGTATGCCCGTCCTGACTGGTTGATTTTACAAGTTTTCCTAATTCCTCCTCCACCTGTGAGACCTTCTGTAATGATGGACACATCTTCCAGGAGTGAGGCAAGTGTTTCCATACACTGTTTTACTTATTCTCCATTTTTCCAAGCTTTGCTCTTTTTTCATTTCATTATATATATATATATATATATATATATATATATATATATATATATATATATATATATATATATATATATCCACTTGAAATTACCAACAGAATTAGATTATTATTACAATCTCTATTAATTGGTAGAGGAATTTATTCTTATGACTCAAACTGTGTACTCTCAGTTGAGTCAGATAAACAATTTCATATTATTATAATTGTAAATTTGAGTGGCTATGGCAACTGTTGTTATCAGCTCCTTTCTTCTTTGTTCTTCCTACTGAATGTGTACATGAATACAGGGAAGAGGTTGCCTTGGCCCTGACGCAGCTCGCAAATTCCTTGGCCATACTCAGTGGCTTGTAAACTACTGGCTTTTACAGAATGCTTTTAGCATTGGAATTAGTGATACAATTGCTGATGCCTCGACCATGGAGACTATTAATCAGACTATTTCACAGGCTAAGGATAAAGTGAAACAACTCATTAGGGAAGCTCAGGAAAAGAAATTGGAGGTCAACTAGCCCCCATTGGCACCCAGTACGGGTTACTCAGGAGTGTATTCTCCTTGATTCTGTTTCTGTTAATTTTCTATTTGCAGTCCCAGTACGGGTTACTCACCAAGTCAACCTGGTTACTCACCATCGTCAACCAGCCAGTACACTCCACAGACAAATGACAAGGATGAGCCTGGCACTCAATGAGGTGAGCTGTTTGTTTGCTGAAATATCATACGACTGTTTATTTTTTTCCTTATTGGATGACAATTCTCTTAATTTGCCATCTTCATCCCATTTTAAACTTGTGAAAAGGGTCTTTTGGCCAGAAATGTATTGACGAAGATTTGGCAAATGTTGTCTGTTATATATAGTCCCTTAATTTCAAATTAAATATTGAAGACGATTGTGAAAGCAATTTAAAAAAAATAGATCTGGGGAATTTTTTTTGAGAGGGATGGCTGCAATGAATAAATAGTTTAGTTGTTGAAAACTATATCATATGAATTTGTACAATTTTGTTTTGAAGTTTGTTTGTAAATTTGTGTCACTACAAATTTGGATGCAGTACAGTTTATATCCAGAACTTAGAAATTGATATTTTAAATTTATTTAAATATTCAATGTAAAAAAAATAAATTTCAATGGCCAAGATCTACTTAGTTTACTATAAAACTGTAGAGAATTTGGATTCATATTAACTTGACTTTTTCTGTTGGGATCTAAAAAGAAAATGAAGTTTTAGGCATTTGGGGTGGCCAGTATGGTTTTTGCATCATTGCATTTCTAGTGGAAAAAGACATTGATGAAAGTTATTTATTTCCTTCAAATCTGGATGGTGATAATACCAGGGAGATGCTGTAACTCAACTCCAACTCCCACAATGAAGTTGTCTTGCTTCCTAAGTCATTAAAACTACTTTCCAGTTTCAGTTCCAACCAATAGCATGTTCTTCTTGGGTTGCATTACACGTTTGTTTGGATCTAGACAAGTAGCAAGGAAAGAAAATTTGAGGATGGAATAGGGTAGGAGTTAGAATTGGGATTCTTGCTATTAGTAGGTTCCCACATTCAACCGCACCAATGACACTTAATTGAGATTAGATGGTATAAATTTGAAAGTTATTTTTATTGTTTTTTAAAAAAACAAATAAGAAATAATTTAGAGCAGAAAGAAATTTGAATTGAATTTTATCATATCAATTATAAACTTAAAATAAGTCAATTTAAATAGAATCTTTATCTTTTACTACAGTATAATATTAGCTTTATGATACCAGCATTATGTAAACTTATTGATAAATGTTTGTGCAATAATCAGCAAATAAGTTCTTATCCAAATTTTTCAGAAAAAAAAAAAATCTTAGCCAAATAGACCACTGATGCCATGTGAAAAGGGAGGGAGAAAGAAAACCATGACATTTATTCTCACAAATAACTCTAATATAGATGTAAAAGGAGTTGTTTAAATACATTACTAACTTTGGTCCTTTTGGTAATCACTGATGCAATGACTAATACTTGTTTTGGTCATGAATATCCAATAGTGTTCGTAATTAGTATCAAAATAGTACATCTTGAAAGCCTAAACAAAAACATGTCGGTACAATAAGTTAGTTGCCACTTATATATAGTAGCAGGGGCGTCTCGAAGTTTTTGGAGGCTCTGTGCAAAATATAAAAGTGGCCCTTTTAATAATAAAAAAGAAACATAATTTTTTTTATAAAAAAAAACCACATCAATTTAAATTGCAATTAAAATAAAAAAAAATAATAATCATTCTTGTAATTAACATAAAAGGGATTTATAGTCTAATAATAACATTAAAATAACTTCTAGTTACATATATTTACAAGAATGTTGCAATACAATTATTTTTACACCCCTTATTTACTAATACTACTATAATATATTTTTTTTGAGGCCCTCAATTTTTGGAGGTCCTGTGGAACAGCCCATGCTGCACATGCAGTTGGGCCGCCCCTGTATAGTAGAACAATTGTCGTATATGAGAAACAAATAATAAGTGACCAACTAAACCTAAGATAAAGATATATCAACAAAATATAATAAGCCAAAAAAAACTAATGAAATACGTAACATGCTAGTTTTTATTGTATGTCGCTCTACTAATTTTGATCAAATAGTTAACAGTTTGTTGAGTATGCCTTGAAATCTCGGGTGCAAAGTTGTCTGCTGCACGGGGCGCAACACAACTGGCGCGGGGCGCAATGCTCGTTTGTTTTACAGGTTTCAGCTCTGTTACTTGCGCAGGGCACATGGCTCATGGCGCGGCGCGCGTGCACGTTATCAGGGAGGATTGCTTATTGCTGATTTTGTGGGAAATTAGTTTCAGAGAAAATCTGACTTGGATTGTATTTGTTTTTAAATTGGATATATTTAAAACAATATGAGATTTGATTTTATTTTAAAAGATCTCTTTTAAAATAATAAGTATATATTTTTCTATAAATAGGGAGTGTTCTATTCATAGAAAAATAAGAAAGTGGAAAAGACGTAGGGAATTGTGGTTTGCCACCACACAAGGCTAGGGTATATCCTAGGGGTTTGGGCAAACTATTCTTGGGGGGTTTGAGCAAACTATTCTTGTATCATCTTGTGGGATCACCTTGGGTAAACTAAGTCAAATTGAGTCTCTTGGCCACAGGAAGAGATTCGAGATTTTGGAAAGAATTAAGATGAATTCTTGTAAACCCAATTGAGAACTCTTTGATTATAGTGGAACGGAGAGCTACTCTCTCCCAAGAGTAGGTTAATTAACACCGAACTGGGTAAACAAATTGTTATCGTGTTCTTTATCTTCTGTTGTTTATTGTTTGAATTATTGCATCATCATCTCTATCTCATATATTGGTTGTTTGTTACGTTTGCCCCACAAATCAGTTATTATTAGTGAATTTATCGTCGAATTCACAACACAACTAAAATTTCAATATTTGAGATAAATAAATAGAGATTTTTAAATTTAAACTTCAACTCATACGTCTATACTATGATATGTATATTAACTGAACTAAATTTAGGACAATGTCCCTCTACTTATACGAGTGTGCTACTTTCTCCGTTCCAAAATATAAGTCATTTTAAGAATATTTTTTTTTACAAAATGTAAGTCATTTTACAATATTAATGTATAATTATTGTTGATCTCATAAATTACTCTTTTTATTCTCTTTTTCCAAGGAGAAGTTATTAAGTCCCTTTTTCTTTTACAAAGCTTTAAATGTTATGTGTGTTGAGAGTCCGGGGGAGCTCGAGACAAACAATGGGGCCGTCGGGTCGATGCTCCCGGACTACAAGAGAGGGAGACACAACATCTCCACCCAAAACTTTATGGCGTTAGGTTAATAGGTCACATCTTTTATAAATTCAACATTTTTCCCATACATAGTCGATGTAGACTTAACCACTCACACTTCAAACCCAACAATGTGAAGGATAAAAGAGGAAAAACATTATAACTTTTTACAACATTGAAAAAGGTTAGCAATTCCTTAATATGCGTAAAAATATCAAAGTGATTTACATTTTGGAACCAAGAGAGTAGTAAATACTAGGGATTCAGGTTTGGTGCAGTAAACAATCACACAGTTTTCACACTGTTTTAGATCCGAGCCATTGATTACAAATCAGGCGGTTATGATTAATTCTGTCATAAAATCACTTAAAACGATCGTGATCGTACGATTTAAATCGGACAGCTGTTAAAACAGCGTGAAAATTGTCTTAAATATTACACAACATGAAATCTTTTTCCAAATACCAGTATGCATTAAACATGCCCCATATAGACATAGTAAATGGTAAAGTAACAACTAACAACACAATCACAATGTCCTCGTAATGGAATCCAGGCTCATGGTAGGACACACACACGAATGTGTCGTTGTTCTTGGCCGTTGAGGGTCGATATCATAGGAGACCCATGGACGTGCCCCCACTACCTTTATACACCTAACCTACCAGT
Organism: Trifolium repens; assembly: GCA_030408175.1. Classification (NCBI taxonomy): domain Eukaryota; kingdom Viridiplantae; phylum Streptophyta; class Magnoliopsida; order Fabales; family Fabaceae; genus Trifolium; species Trifolium repens. The sequence goes on from CP125845.1 coordinate 10,687,702, forward strand.
CACCAGTAACTTAAGTAGATAGATATTAGCTTCATGAATTTCAACTTTCATCCCATCTTATCCAACACCTTTAAGGCGAGTTATTTTGCATAAGTCTATTCTTTATGTACGGTGTATAAGTGAATAACAATCATCAGATTAATTCTTCACGTGTAATAATTGTAGTGCGGTTTAACATGCATACCGGTACAATTGAAAAAAAATGTATCGGTATACTGATATACCAGTACAGTTGAGAAAAAGTATACTGATATGAATTTGCATACCGGTACAGTTGAGAATGTACCGGTATGAATATGCATACCAGTACAATTGAGAAAAAATATACCAGTACTTTTTTTTTTCAAACCGATATACTATAAAACAAGTGTACTGCTAAACTTATTTATTTATGCACGGAACATAAGCAACCGGACCCCTTAACAGCACAACACAACACAATTAACATCTAACTACACAACAAAAATTGAATGTAAGATTTTACATTCATAAATCATAATCATAATCACAATTAACTAATAAATTAATCCCAAATCAATTGAACGCTGACGATTCCTTCCACGTAGTATCACCATATCTCAACATCGAAATCCACGCGTTTACAATCCAAATTTTTTAATCTATCAATCAGTAAAATAAAAATAAAATATAATAAAATAAAATTCCCCAAATAAGCATGAAATCACGTGAAGAAGCCACGTTATTGAATCCTGGTCCTAAATGTACACACACAAAAACACTCTGTCTCTGAGAAAGTGAAACAATACAAACAAGCAATGAAAAATCCAAATCCAAACCCTTCAAAAACTCAAACTGTTACGTTATACTGATTCCATGATTCCACTCCCTCTTTTACAAGCCATAACACAAACCCAAACTGTTGCAAAAGAAAAGTAAAAAACACTTATAAAACCCCTTTTTCTATCTCACTTTTTCATTCAATTATTAATTCGTTACTTTACACTCGGCGCACGTTAACACAACCGCACCACATTCCCTCTCATGGCGGAAACCGGCGGTGACGGAAACGGTTTCATATATCTCCACGGCGACCTCGACTTAACAATCGTAGCCGCTCGCCGGTTACCTAACATGGATATCGTTTCAGAGCGTTTTCGCCGCTGTGTAACCGCTTGCGATACTATTAAATACAGTTCAACTTCCGATGCCGCCGACGGTTCTAGTCATCGGAATCATCGTCACCGGAGAAAAATCATAACGAGTGATCCGTATGTAGCCGTTACGGTGCCGCAAGCAACAGTTGCACGGACACGTGTGCTTAAGAACTCGCCGGATCCTGAGTGGAAGGAACGGTTTAACATTCCGTTAGCGCATGCGGTTGTTGATTTGGAATTTCGTGTTAAAGACGACGACGTTTTTGGTGCTCAAACTATAGGGACAGTTAAGATTCCGGCGCAGAGAATTGCCTCCGGCGAGTTAATTTCCGATTGGTTTCCGCTTATCGGAGCCAATGGGAAACCGCCGAAGCCGGACACTGCACTTAATTTAGAAATGAAGTTCACGCCAGTGGACCAGAATCCGCTATACCTTCGTGGCATCGCGGCTGATCCAGAACACAAAGGCGTGAGACATACTTATTTTCCGGTGCGGAAGGGTAGCTCTGTGAGGCTTTACCAGGATGCACATTGTCCAGACGGAATGATACCGGAGATTAAGCTTGACGGTGGAAAGGTTTATAAATCGGAGAACTGTTGGGAAGATATATGTTATGCTATAACAGAAGCTCATCACATGATTTATATAGTGGGTTGGTCAATCTACCATAAGATTAAGCTTGTTAGGGAACCTTCTAGACCGTTGCCGGCGGGTGGCGATTTAACACTTGGTGATTTGCTTAAGTATAAGTCTGAAGAAGGTGTGAGAGTTTTATTGCTTGTTTGGGATGATAAAACTTCCCATGATAAGGTTTTCTTTAAGACGGTAAGAAACTCGTATGTTGTTGGCATTTGTCATTTTTGTTTGGCATTAATCTTTTGGTTCCCAGGGGAAGGGGCTCTGATAATCCAGAGTTCAGTTGCCACCATGAATTGTATTGGTTGATGTGCTATTGCTTATTGGGTGTTCTTGTGTTTTGGTGCAGACTGGAGTAATGGAGACTCATGATGAGGAAACTAGGAAGTTTTTCAAGCATTCTTCTGTCATGTGCGTTTTGGCGCCTCGCTATGCTAGCAGTAAGATGAGCTTCTTTAAGCAACAGGTGAGTATTTGTTGGTAAATATGTGCAGATAGCTGTTGTGTGATTTGTAATTGGTTTGTTGTTTTATAAAGTTGATACATAACTCATGTTATGTATATTGTCAGGATATAGGAATCTTTGAGTTAATAATCAGTGGAGTCAAATGTGAAATACCTTGTGTTTTGTGGTCTTAGCTCTAAATTGTGGGTATGTTTTTTTGTTGATGCAAAATGTAGCATGAGAAATTAATAATCTTTTTGCTGTGAACTTTCTCTATTTCAAGTTAAAAGGTTCTTTGGCTTCTGAGTTGTGATATGGTCAAATGGTTTTATATCTTTGGAGACAAACTTTGTAGTGAAACTGCTTGTGATATGGTATTATGCAGGTTGTTGGAACCGTTTTCACACACCACCAAAAATGTGTTATTTTGGATTCACAGGCTGCTGGTAATAACAGAAAGATTACCACTTTTATAGGAGGTCTTGATATGTGTGATGGTCGTTATGATACACCTGAGCATCGGCTTTTTCGTGACCTTGATACTGTATTTGCCGGTGATTTCCATAATCCTACGTTTCCGGTAAGTTGCCATCCCAATTTACATATTAATTAACATTGGATTTATTTATTTTATTTTGTTGGGACTTGGGACATTCTTATATGAACTCTTTCAATGGAATGTTTTCTTTTTACATTATTCATTATGTCTTGATTAAATTCGTAAGTTATACATAGGGTCGGAGGATTATATTTTATAAATTTTACGAGATAGGCCTTGTAGACTTTGATGATATATGATTTGTCTACCAAGTTTGTAGTAGGTTTTGAATAAAACTTATATTATGTGATACCATTGATAATGTCTTAGTGAAGTCCCTCTAGTTACAGGGTTGAATACTTGAATTGGAGGGATACATGATTAGGTTGTATGCAAACTCTTGTTCAGAGACAGTAAAGTTGGTTAATTTTTGTCACCAATGATATTGGACTTGATAAAATTTATCATTTGTAACATTATTTGTTTATGTCTTAGTATAGTGCCTATAGTATGGAATTATAAGAGCTGCACCATCCCTATCTATCATTCAGGTTTGTTACCACTTCACACAACTTAAGATACCCTTCATGCTTACCCTAATAGCCGAGTGCACTACCCATACAAGACATTTGTTTTGCCTCATGATATCCCTCCAGAGCTGAGCTGGAAGCTGTCTTGGGTCTTGTTTCAGCTTAGGTTGTGTATTCACACCTTTATTTCAAGTATTAGACCACAAAGTGTCAAATTCTGAGCTGGAATTTTGTTTAGAGTAACCTAATTGTATTCTTTTCTTCCAAATAACAACCAACAACAATCTTTTTTGACCAACAATCTAGAACAATCTTAGTTATCCCATTTATTGGACTTCGTCTGATGGTTGAATGCCCGAGAGGAAACAATTGTAATTGTTAGCTCCAAATATTCTGGATCATTAAGTAAGAAAGCAATTTTTATGGTTCTGATTAGCTACCAATATGCTTCACCGTTCTTTCAATAAAAATTATACATAAACTGATTTATCTTATCGTTCCCTGTTTTTTTGGTTTGCTTTTTGTGATAGTCTGGAACAAGGGCTCCTAGACAACCGTGGCATGATTTGCACTGCAGAATAGATGGACCTGCTGCATATGATATTCTTATTAATTTTGAACAGCGATGGAGAAAATCAACCAAGTGGAAAGAGTTTGCAATTCTTTTCAAAAAAGCATCTCAGTGGAATGATGATGCTTTAATAAGAGTAGAACGCATCTCGTGGATATTAAGTCCTTCTAATCCTCCCTCAAAGAATCATTTTACAACTATTCCAGAGGACGATCCTTTGGTATGGGTTTCCAGGGAAGATGATCCTGAAAACTGGCATGTCCAGGTTGGCAAAAAGCAAACTTAGTTTTGAGTAAATATTACTTGCATGTTATTCTTTCTTGATTTTGGAGATGATTCATTTCATTACTTTTTCTTCTAACTCTTATTGGGCACACATGATTTTACAGATCTTCCGCTCCATTGACTCAGGATCCTTGAAAGGATTCCCCAAACGTTTTGAAGATGCTCTATCCCAGGTCTATTAACCGGCATTTTACTTCACTGTCCATCCTTTTATATTTGTACATAAAATGTGCTAACTTGGACGAGCTATGTAAAAAAGTTACTTATTGATTTTGAGATTTTATATATGAATTGATCTGAAAAATGTTACATATTTTGGATGCAGAATCTCATATGTGCTAAAAATTTGGTTATAGACAAAAGCATTCAAACAGGATACATCCAAGCTATCAGATCTGCTCAACATTTCATTTATATTGAAAACCAATATTTCATTGGATCTTCATATGCATGGCCATCTTACAAAGATGCAGGTTAGCTTAAATGTTATGTTTTTGAAAAGCAAGATAACCGTCTAATATTTAACGGACATGGTTTCCTCTGTTATGGACTAAATAAATTGCTTAAAGTGTTAATATTAGGAGGAAAACATTAAATGCATTTTAATTTTGAAATCTACACCCCTTTCAGAAGTTCATCTGGTAGAAAAGTATTGTTGGTATGGTGTGAATTAGGTCCAAATTTGATTAAATGATGATTGTGGCAGTAGTATTTTTATTTCCTACGAAATATTTTTCCCATCCCAACTCCGATCTTCTGGGTCATAATAAACTCAATCTTTTTCTTTAAAAAACAAATCATTATATTTTTGCTGTTGAGGGAATCATATTATTTTCTTAAGACATGAATTTCTTAATTTGTACATATTTTGTTTGGCAAAAGGAATAGAAAAGGGATTTCAGGGATAATGAGATAATGTTCCACTTCCCGTCTTTAGCCAATGTCAAACTGATTGTTTTCTTCTGTGGTCAGGGGCTGATAATCTTATCCCAATGGAGTTAGCACTGAAAATTGCTAGTAAAATTAAAGCTAATGAGAGATTTGCTATTTATATTGTTATACCAATGTGGCCAGAAGGTGATCCTAAATCTGGAGCTGTGCAAGAAATCCTTTTCTGGCAGGTATGTGACTATCTAATGTCAAAATTGATCTTAGAATTTTGATTGGATCTAACTTAACCCCACAAAATCGGCTTCTAAGGAGATGGTTGTCTCCCACTTATAACAACTTTGAAGGCAATATCACTGTGGGACTCTCAACACATCCCCTCACTCCCAAAATTAGATATCTAGAGCATGACACAGGCGACCTAACAGATCTAGGATAAGTTGTAATGTTATCTTAAAATTTTAGTTGGGCTTAACTGAACCCCACAAAACTTTGTAAAGTTTTGATTGGCTCTCACGAATAACCACTATTTCGGGACTCCCAACAGTTTAATCATGGAAATTTACAATATATATTTTGATTATGAAGTCCAAGGGTTCGAATTATCCTCAGTGCATTTTATAGAGCACAATCTAAGTAATTGCCAATGTGAATCAAAGTTGTGAGTTCTCACAAATGCTGTGGTTTGATGTTGGTGTGGTGGTATCTTATCAAAATAAAAACAATTATTATTCTTATGAATGTTTTTCAAACTTGTATTCAACTGTCCAAAGTCTACCCAACATTAAAGGATTTTTCTGACTTATGAGTCAAAAAATTTATAAAAGCAACAAAAAAGCAAAGTATTTATGCTCAGTTCTATGTTTTCTGTATACAGGGTCAGACAATGCAAATGATGTATAATGTTGTTGCTAACGCATTGAAATCAATGCAACTTAGTGATGTGCACCCACAAGATTACCTCAATTTCTATTGCCTTGGTAATCGGGAACACTTCAATGAAGAAAGCTCAGGCTCAAATGGTGCTCCGGTAATTTTTTCCAAATAAAACATCCAATTTGTTTATGGCTTCAGCATATCATATTACTTCTCTTTTAAGCATCTTTAAAATGTAGTTTGTTAACATGGTAAATAATACAAGGTTCCTTTATATATAATATTAGTTAGTTGCTACTACTGTAGATGAGGAAATCTTTATATCGACAACAATGGTAGTTGTAGGTAAAGGTATCTTTTGCGAATAATATCACAGATGAGATGATGTATTCAAAAGAGCGATTTTCTTTTGCTCTAAGCTTTGCACTATCTACTGTATATAAACATTGGTTACTTATACATGGACATATTTTTGTGCCACGTTCTATGTCAGTATTGAATGTCATGTAGTTTAGGTATAAAGCCTTGACCTTTTTCAAATCATACAAACTTAAAACTATAATCTTTCAGTTTACCTCTTTGCGTGTTTCTTTGGCTTTGGAAGATAACAAACAAGCATTGAATTTTCACAGTTCACCAACCACCCTACATCTTCCGTTCTTAACTCTAACATATGCCCCAACATTAAATCAGTTGGCTTTTCCTTTCACCGTGTATATGACATGGTAGAACTTGACACATACATTAATGTATATGTGTCTTTTAATGGGCTTGGCTACTAATCTTATAATCAAATTGTAAAAAACAGTTGCTCAAATATGTCATTTGCCACATGTGCACTGTTCTTATTTTAGAACAAGAAACGGCATATAAGTTCATAATATATTTTTAATACATTTTGATAGCTCTGAGGATAGATTTTTCTCTATTCAGATTGTAGTTGATATTTTCTAATTCATCCAACACAGCAATTTTCTTTTTCTTCTGATTATATTCCAGTTTACATGTTTCTTATAATATCCAAATTCTACTTGAATTTTGAAATACTTATCTTAAATGGTAGATATCGGTTATGAATAGGTTGTGAATGTTTTTTGTCAGATATCTGGAGCATATAAATACCATCGAAATATGATTTATGTGCATGCCAAGGGGATGATCGTGGATGATGAATATGTTATAGTGGGATCTGCTAACATAAACCAAAGATCTATGGCTGGTACAAAAGATACCGAGATAGCTATGGGTTCATATCAACCCCATCACACATGGTCTGCGAGGAAAAAACATCCACATGGCCAGGTTTGTATTTCTCATTAAGCTTTAATTCTAGCAACAACTTTTCTAATTAGAAAATTACCGCCACAAATGATGTGTAACATTGCAGCTTAAAACAATGAGCTGGAAATCACACCTTATCCTAATGAGTATATTTTATAGATATATCAACTTACTAAATGATTTGATGCTTAATGCTTAAGTAGTCTGGAAAATAACCCTTATCCTATGATAAATGTGAATGCCTTCCTGCCAATTTATTAAATTACTAAATTATATGTCATGTATAAACGAAATAAAAATAATTTATAGTTTGACCTTTCAACTGTGTTTCTCTTGTACTTTTTAGTGCTATATCTGTTGGGAGAAATTTCATTACTGATTAATTATCTGATGACTTAATGTAGAACTTCTATCTTGCAGATTTATGGTTACAGAATGTCACTTTGGGCAGAGCATCTTGACATGTTAGATGAAACTTTTAAAGAACCAGAGAGATTGGAGTGTGTGCGTAAAGTGAATGACATTGCAAACAATAATTGGAGACTTTACGCTTCTGAAGAAATGTCACTGCTACAGGGACATCTTCTTAAGTATCCTGTACAGATAGATTCTGATGGCCAGATCAGCTCATTACCTGATTGTGAGAATTTCCCAGATGCTGGTGGGAAGATATTGGGTGCTCATTCCGCGACAATTCCGGATATCTTAACAACATAAACTCCTGAATTCATGTTGGTTGAAGTTTTGATAAATGTTGCAGTGTGTTACTTGCCTCGTCATGGAGAATGGCAATTGAGTGAAGTGTTTAGTTTTTCCCTACTTAGAATTGATTGTTCAAATTACTTGTAAACCTTTCAGATAGGTAAACAATTCATATTTGTAAAAAAGATCACCAATTTGTAGATTGTTTTGTGTCCAATTGTATGACTCCTTTATTTTTTTTTAAAGTGTATGACTCCTTTATTTGTTCATAGTCTTCTGCAACTTAATCTGCACTCCACATTCATAGCTCCAAAACTCAAATTAGTGGTTCCTTTGTAGTAATATCATAATTGAATTTTCCAGATTTTTTTTATTTGAGAAAACTCAAACGTTTAGTTATTGTTGAGTTATTTGAAAGTTGAAACATGTTTGGAGAAACTTTAAAATTGAGTTTGATGGCACAAAATTGGATAAATAAAAATCACTCAAAAATGATCAAGGGTAAAATAAGGTTTTTGTTTTTTACAAAATCAAATTCGAATCATTTCATTAATCAAAAGTTTCTCAATATAAAGAAGAATCAACTCAAGAAAGTAGCGACTAGGTAAAAAATAGGTTGTCTTAGCTAAATCATATGAGCAATAATATTCATTTGCAGTTTAATAAACTTCATCTCAAAATTAAAATATATAATATTAACAAAGACTTAATACTCGAAATTAAAACACTAAACTCATATGTTCCAACATGACTAGAGTAAATTTCATCAATAACAATTTTAGAGTCACTTTCAAAAAAGTTAACATAGGAGAAACCTCTTCAAATCACTTCAAGCATAGGTTTTTGTTGTGTTTGATCAATCTTGTTTCTTTAATTAAATAAGTCAAAAGCTTGAGAACGAGCTTGATTATTTAATTGTGTCAAACAGTCTTACAAGTTCGATATTAAACTTCCTATAAAAATTTCATTATCATGTAAAATTACAAGTTCTGGCGGTTTCAGTCTTCTCTTGATCGCAGTTGCAAGAAATCGAACTGTAGTCCTCCCTATTAAGTTCAACGTCAATCATTACTGGACCAACTAACCATTGGTAGTCTTTTATTTAACTAAAACCTAATTTTAATCTCCCTATAAAATATATTTTTAAAATTATTTTTAGTCTTACATATTCTTTTTATTAATCAGCTATGTATCATATTCATTTATTTATTGTTTTTGGCTTTTACTAAGTGGGGAGATCGAACTTTGATCCTCCCTAATAAGTTAAGCGCCGATCATTATTGAACCAACTAACGATTTGTTTGTTCCATATTTATTAATAATAATGATTTTGGATCATATTTAATGATGTGGTGTTTTTAATCTGAACGAAAAAATATTGGATTTGTGAAGAATATGCTTAAATTGGACCAATAAATAAAATTGAAAAAAAAGTGTGAAGACACATGGTTAAGAATTATGACAAAAATTATTTAGAGTCTAAAATTTACTGAAATTATTATTTTATAAAATTAAATTAAAAATGTTTACCAAAAATTAATTAATTAAAAAAGAAATTTTATAATTTATAAACCAAAAAATGTTGAAAGAGAAAAACGATAGTTACATTTCCTAGGAAAAAAAATGGAAATAAGCTTTAGAAAACCACAAAAGCAAAGACCAATTTGTTAATCGTAGAAAAAGTGCATATTGACAAAACCCTAACTCTTCGTCGCTGTTGCTTTCTCCGTCATCGCTATCGCTCTTCGTCGCTTACGAAAATGGTTAGTTCTCAATCCGAATCTATTCTCCATTTTGATTCTTATTTCTTGTCGAAGATTATCTAACATTTTCTTGATTTTTCCCCAATTCTTTTACAGGAGGATTCTCCAGTAAGAAGGTAACCCTAGAAATCTCTTAGATTACGGAAATTATGATTATTAAATATTGTTGAAGCGATTATCTTCGTTTCTGTTTATGTGTTTGGAACCCTAACGCAGAATAGAATGACACATTAGAAATTATAATTTGTTAGTGAATTGAATTTTTAAATTATGTCACTTCGAATGTGTTTCATGCAATAATTCATTTGTAAATGCGATGAATTATTTTGTCTTTGAGATTCTGTGATTTCATATTCAAAGTCTTGGTAATAGAAATCTGTCACTCAGGATTTTAGGTTAAAGTTAATTAATTTTATCTGTTTTTGAATTTTGATCACTTTTGTTGAATTGTGATCACTTTTGTCGATTGTGTCCTTTGTGAAGATATTTATTTATCTGGTTATGGTGGAATGTTTCAGGCTTTCAAGGTCCCCTTCTCCATGGAGGGCTCAATCAAGATCCAGGTCTAGGTCCAGGTCTCAGTCGGGATCCCTTGAAAGGCGCAGACCTAGGTCTCGGTCAAGGTCTCCTGAAATGCAAAGGCCTAGGTCTCTTTCAAGGTCTCCTGAAATGCAGCAGAGGCCTAGGTCTCTGTCAAGGTCTCCTGAAATGCAAATGCATAGATCTCAGTCAAGGTCTCTCGAAAGGCAGAGGCCTAGGTCTCGGTCAAGATCTCTTGAAATGCAAAGGCCTAGATCCCCCTCTAGAAGTCGTGGCAGGTTAATTGCAATCATGGTTTAGCTTTCAAGTATTGTTTTTCCATTTTATCCCTTTCTACAGTGCCTAATGTTCTCTCTTTGTTCTTCATTGTTGATTTATTGGCATTTTCTTGTTCAGATCAAGATCAAGGAGTCCTGATAGGTTAGTTAATTTTACCTGCATCTGGTTATAATCCTTTGATTGAAAGATTAACTCTACCTTTTTAAGTATTTCGGATAGAATCAAGTAATCAACAGTGCTTTTGTAATGTTGACATGCTGTGTTACGAAACGTCTAATATCTTTATTTTTGCTCTAGGAATGGTGGGGATACACTTTATGTGACTGGCCTATCTTCAAGGGTCACCGAGAGAGACCTAGAGGAGCATTTCTCTAAGGAAGGAAAGGTGAGTATCACATTGATTTTCTATCTTTTTTCACTGAATAATCATCAGCTTCCTTCAGTAGTGATCCCTAAATCAATGACTACTGTCATGGGTTGTTTACATTATCAGGTTGCTTCATGTTTTCTTGTGGTGGAGCCCCGTACTCGTATATCTCGAGGTTTTGCTTTTGTCACTATGGATTCTGTTGAGGATGCAAATCGCTGTATCAAGTACCTCAATCAATCTGTTTTAGAGGGTCGCTATATCACTGTTGAGCGGGTAATGTGTTTTTTAATTAACTAGTAGTTGAGAAAACACTTGTGCTTTTCTCTCTTCTTGACTTGAAGGTTTTGTGCTTACATTCAGAATGCATTACATCAGCTATGTTGGCAGCAATCAAAGATGATCAGTTCATCCATGTCAACTTTAGTGAAACAACTTGATCAAATGCAAGCTTTAAACAGCTAATCAAATGCGTCTGATCAACTAAACATTAGCAATTATAACGTTCAACAACTTTACAACCTCAGCATTCACTTTCAACTCTCAACTAATCAACGGACATAACTTTTATGGTATCTCACACCTGGCATTGATCAATAGTGTGTGGATATAAATTTTAACATTATGACTCTTTTTGTTAATGAAACTTTCTTTTAAAGGGCTCTCATTATAATAGTGTTACTTTTTACAATTTAATTTTTGTTAATGAAACTTTCTTTTAAAGGGCTTTTATTATAATGTGAAAGTGTTGCTTTTTACAATTTAATTCTACATGATGGAAATCTGATGATTAAACTATTTTACGCTCGGTGTTACTTGGACGATTGGCGAATGTTTGTTTTTATATCAACAAAATTCTAAGGATTGAGTTTCTCTATTTTATTTCAGTCAAAGAGAAAGCGACCAAGAACTCCCACACCTGGGCACTATCTTGGGCTGAAAAATACTAGAGACTATGGTAAGTTTGCGACACTTGTTTGAATGTTGAATCTAATTTGTTACTACTTTTGGTATGAAATTTTACTGAACTCTATTTTTTGTTGGTCTCAAGGACCTCCTCGTGGTGACCGTGGAAGGCATCGGGGTGGATTTGGTCGTGATGATTATCCTTATCATAGGTCTCCAAGGCGCTCACCATATCGAGGTGGCAGGGATTATTCACCAAGGCACTCTCCCTACGGTGGAAGGTATAGGAGGGAAAGGTCTAGGTCACCTTATGCTCCATATGGTAGCCCAGATAGGAGGTATGCTCGTGGGCCTAGGTGATATTTTACATTAGTTTGTTTTGATATCTGAAGTTAGAAGAGAGAAAGCAAAAACCATGTAATTGCTATTTGCTATGGGTACTTTGACTGTAAGATTGTGGCTATATGTGTTTAGAGGTAATTTGCACTCTGCAGTTATTATTGTATGATTGATTGATTGTATCTTTGATACTCGTTCGCTGGTGATATTGGAGTTATATTACTATTATACTAAGTGGAACTTATTTAGGTTTTGATGTATTATTTCAACCTTTTTCTCATATTCTTTTCAAATCAATCCAATATTTTGCAGTAATCTTAGGACAAACAACAATTCCAACACAGAATTCTATGTAAATGTGCTTTTTACCCTAGAGTGAACATCAATTTTTTTTTCTTTCACAAATTATAACTTCAAAGATCATTGCTTCTTTAACAAATCAATCTTATCTTTTATAGTTACAAATAGCCGAAGTGGAACCTGATCATCTGGGGGTTTCAAAGAAGAAAATTAGGTAGCATGCTAGAACCAAAGCATTATTTTCCATGTAATATGACTATTTTTCTTTTGCTCGACAAATAATGTAGACATCATAAAGTTTGATTTACTCTAACTACAATGTTGTAGTTTGAGTTGACTGGGTTTGGGTGACATCCGATACCACGGGCGTGGGTTTGGGATCACACAAACCCACACTTGAAACCATACCCGGTTAGATGTTAAATTACTAATTACTCTTATGTATATATATGTGTATAATTAGGATTTTATTTACAATTTACACTTTTATAGCTTTTGTTGCAAAAAAAAATTTGAATGTTGGAATCTTTCATGAAAAGGGAAAAGGCCAATAAATTTGGGCTGTGTTTGGGCAGGTAATTAATTTTGCGTGTTCTTGTCACGGGTTTGGATTTGGGTGGAAAAACCCGAACTCAACGGGTGTGGGTGTGTGTGTTTTGTTTTGCCACCCGAACAACCTTTGAGTTTGGGTTCGAATTTGGATTCGGGTGGTAGTTTCGGGTGCGGGTTTGGATAGTGTAAAACTCGCATCCAATCCTACCCGTTGCCATCTCTAATTGTAAGGAACAACCAAGTCGTAAGACCGGTCCTTAGGACATGAAAATCATGCTTATGATTATAAATATCTTTTAATGAAATAAAAGCCGTAGCAAATTTAATCACTTTTAAATTAAAAAAACACACAAATAACGCTTGTGGGGTAGAGAGGACATATCATATGAGAATGGTATTCTTATATGAGAATGATGAGAATGATTTAGAGCCATTAGATTAAGATGTGTGGCTGAGATTAAATTTGTATTAAGTGAGTCATGCCACATTTAATCAAAAGGACATGGTTTCTTCTCACTGTTCGCCCAGCCCTCTTTCTTCTGCCATTACCAGTCCCGACCGTTTGTCTTCTTCCCTCTTGTCATCGTCGTCATTTGCCGGCGTGAGAACAAGGTCATCGGCGTAGTTCCGGCCGGTTGTCTTCTTCCTTCTAACTGTCGTCATTAATCACCGCCGTAAGAAAAGGGTCGTCAGCGTAGTTCCGGCCGTTTGTTCCTCTTCCATCTCGTCATCGTCATTATTCGCCAGTGTGAAATTGGGTCATCGGCGCTAGCCATAACGGAAAAGCAAATCAACGTCCAGATCTGACTTTGAGTTTCAAAAGGAAAAATGCAGGAACTTTAGTGAAGTAAGAGAAAAATGAATCAAACTGGTGAATGGATTTATGAGATAAAGTTTTATTTTTTCCACTCTTGTTGATTTTGTATCATTTTTGTTGATCTTCCTTCCTATAGAAATAAATAAATTTGTATCAAGTATCAACCAATTGATTGTTCCCTTGCTTCTTCACCTTATGAAAGAATCAATTTATAATTTAATGATTAAAACATTGAAGGTTCTATGGAGTCTTTATATGAAAATTTACAGGTTCTATTCTATTGCAATTATGATTTCCCTTTCTATTGAAACAAAATATCAGTGATGTCTTTGATTTCTCAACTTTTGCGGTTGTTGCCGGTGAACAAGGGATATGGGACGATGATGAACAAGCGATGTTATTTAACGTCGATTGTTTTGGCAACCGGAAAGATCATCAATGGTGGTAGATGATGAGGTGGTGTTGTTCACGTCGAAAGATGAAGCGGCAAAAGGAAACAATGAGTTTGGGAAGAGGAAATAATTACATGTGAGGCAATTAAAAATGTACCTTTTAATCTGAACCATCAAATTGTATCCAACGGTAGATATTTATTCTCATATTCTCATATAAGGATGTTATTCTCATAGGATATGTCCTCGTGGGGTAGAATTCTATATTTTAAAATGAATAAGTGGATGTGCAAGGTTTGTAACTCCAGTTCTTGCATATATCATATGAAATATCACTATCAACTAAAATGTACTCACGGAAATCAGGTACTCTTGTTTTAAAAGTAATTATGAATTAATGGAGACCACTTGCTCTTATTTTAAAAGTACTTATGAACTAATTTGATACATTAAATATAATTTTTAGACTATTATATTCCTGAAAGAAAAAAAAGTGAAATGCATTTTTACTTAGTTTGAATAAAAAAATTTATATGCGAGAAATACTTACTTAGACACAATTATAAATTAGAGATGTTAAACACACGAGAAATAATTATATTTTTATAAACTATTTTTTATAATCTACCTTAAAAAGCTTGTAATAATAAATAAAAATTTACTATTATTTACATTCGCATAAGTTCGAAAATAACTCAATCCAAGGACATAAGTGAGTAGAAGAAAAAGTGTATAACAACTCAGAAAAGAGAAATTCTGAGGATTATCATCCATTGAACATATGCGACAGCAACAACAAGAATGTTCAATTTTTCCACAGTTGCGTATAATCCTCAGCCCAACACACTCTTCTTCTCTCCCTTCCCATTCTTCCATTCTTCACTCACACCCCACCGCAACTTTCAATCTCTCAAATTCCCCACTAACTCCAACCTCCACAATTCTCTCTCCACATCACACCAAGTTGATAATGATGACGAAGAACATGTCATTGGAGATTGTCTTGTCTTCGAAGAAGGAATTTTCGAAGACCCCATTTTCCCTTCCGACAACCTCGTAAACAACAAAAAAACAACACCCATTTCAAAGAAAAAGAAGAAAAAAACAACTACAGTGATTGAGTCGGAAAATTTGGTTCCTGATAAATGGAGAGAAGTTCAAGCAGATTTAAACATAACGAAGAAAGATAGGCGTAAGATAGCTCAAGAAATTGAGTTCAATAGTAAGGTTTTGAAGAAGAAAAGAGGTTTGGTTCCTTTGAGGGATATAAATTTGGATGAGTATAAGGCTTATAAAGAAGCTAGATTGAAACAGTTGAAACCTTTGGTTCTTGATAAACCTCCAAGTTTTAGTTTTGCTGAGAAAGATGATGAGTTTGAAGAGGAATTAAGTGATGGGTCTGGTGATGATGAGAGGGTGAAACCTAAGAATCCTAGGTGGGCTGTTTATGGAAGAGGTTTGGATGATGTCAATGAGTTTTTGAATAGTGAGAGTTATGACCTTGCTACTAATAGAACCCAAGGTAATTGGTCTCTATCTTTTTTGTTTTTGTGGATGTTGTTGAGAATTATTATGATTTATGTAGCACCGCACTTCGGAGTTTAGATTGAAGGTGTGTCTGATGTTTGATACTGACGCATGTGGTTACATTCAATCACTTTCAATTTTAAAATTATTGGTGCTTAGATGTCAGTGCCAATGTCAGTGTCATATATGGTGTCTGTGTAGGCGTTTCATAGATTATTATGATTGTTGTCTGGTAGATGAATTTTGGTTCTTTGTAACTTGTACTCATGTAGTGAAAATTAACTTCCTTAGTAATGTATGAACTTAGATAAAACTAAGTGTGGTTTGGATTTGTTTTTAATTTATTGGAGCTTCTTAGTTAAGTAAATTTATGGCGAAAAAGTCATTATAAGTTTACGGGTGTTTATGGAAAAGTTACATGAGAGAGCTTATGACAAAATTGAGATAAAGAGGCTAATTTTAATTTCTCTGAGAAGCTATTGTATTAAAAACTCATAGTTATTGTAAGATATTGTTAGACTTTAGTATTTCTTTTTAGATAAGTGTTTTTGGAGAAGTTTATCCAAAATGGCTCTAAAATTGGTGCTACTTCACACCCTATAGTACTTGATGTATGGCAATATAAACAGAGAAGTTCAATTGTGATTGTTGAATTCAGATCTTCATTTTATTCACTGCTGCTTCTCATTCTTTGCATATATATGGTTTTTAAGTGTTGAGATTTTGATTTTTATTCTTTCATGCTTGCGTGGATAGGTCGTCCTAAGTTGTTTACCAGGGAGGAGAAGGCTTTGCTCAGTAAGAAGAAGCCTGACTTGGAAGTTGCTACTTCAGTAAGTATTCCATGTCTTACGAACAATGACTGATGTTGTTGTTGAGTAATCTTAGTAGTTGCTGATGTTGTCGTCTTACTGGACTGGTATTTCAGACCATGGTTTTCAGTATCTTACAATGCACGTGAGTCGTATCTCGATTCGATACTAAGTTAAACTTTATTGATTCAAATCTCTAGTGTGTATCATTTTGAACATGAATTTCATCTTGAATCCCGATTCATTCTAATTAATCGCTACCTAAACTTTAGTGTTGCCAACCACTTTTTCTGCCACCTTTGTATAACCAACCGCTTTTCTTTTGTCATTTAATATGTGACTTGAATCTTGATTTGTCTTGAGCTTCATATATAATATATCAGCTTATAATTTTGTTGTCACTTTTTTACTTTAACAATGACATTTTTTTATTGACTGTGTACCTTACAGTTCATAATAAGATTCCATTCACTATTTGGAAAATAGGTCTTCCGATTCACAATTTGAATCTCGATTTGACAACCATATTTGGGGCTAAGAAACATTGTTGCATTTTGTTCATTGTTGGAACCATGTTTGGGACTGAGAAACATTGTTGCCTTCGGTGAATAATCTCAATGTTTTATTTTTTCAATGACTAATACTCATTATTTTTAGAATAAATGGCTTCCTCTGCACACTCTTGCTGCGAGCGGAGAATCTTTCCTTGTAGAAACTATGTTAAAGCACGATGTTGATATCAATGCTATGGATAAGGTACATTAATATTTAATACTAACTTTTACACAAAAGATTGAATTGCGTGTGATCCTCTATTTAAACTATTTTGATTGGTTTGACTTTTTCTAGGATGGTTTGACTGCTCTTTACAAAGCAATAATTGGAAGAAAGCATGCCATAACCAATTATCTCCTAAGAAACTCGGCCAATCCCTATGTTCAAGATAATGTGAGTCAAAAGTTACTTAATCGTGTGTTGTGCTATCGTATTTGCATACGAGGGCCTTTATTTATTGGTTTTCTTCTGCGATTTATGTTTTGTGCTCTTCCTTCCCGCAATGAAAACTCATGCTATTATCATTACATCTTGTACGGGCAGAAATACTTGTGAGACTGTTTGAAAGAGTTTATAGAAACAACTTATGGTATGTCCATAAGCTGTTTTCAGCTTACTTTCATAAGCTTTCCAATATACCTTCTGAAACAGCTTCTAATTTATATGCAAACAATCTGACTTTATTTTATTTTTTGTGATAGAAACAGCTTATAGTTATAGCTTATATGTAAACAATTTGACTTCATTTTATCATATGTTCTAAGTGCTTAATTAAACTGTTTATCCAAACAGCATATAGTTATTATATCCTTAGCTACCTGTTGGTATCCCTGATATTTGTGCATCTTTGTTGTTTATGTGCTGGAAATAGGATGGGGCCACCTTGATGCACTACGCTGTACAAACGGCATCTGTCCCTACAATTAAAGTACTCTTATTGTATAATGTGGATATAAATCTTGCGGACAATGTATGATCAATTGCTCCAATACTTGGTTTATCTACCTATTATTCTATTGTGGAGCAATGTTTGAGAACATAATTCATTTGCTGTGTAGGATGGCTGGACACCATTACATCTTGCTGTTCAAACTCAGAGAAATGATATAGTGAAGCTTCTGCTGATTAAAGGCGCCGATAAGACATTAAAAAACAAGGTAATTGTCTATTGATTTCCTACATTAATCTTTAAATTTAAGAGAACCTTGTGCGGTAGATAATGTGGCCTGAATATAGATGCTTACAATGAGTCATTCAGTTGTCATTGGTATTTAGCTATGAGACAGCGACATAGATGCGAGCCATGACACTGACACGTAGACATGTCTTCAATTTGAAGTTCCGATCCTGCATAAGTATTTAGACGGTTTGTCTCTTCCTACAGAACTAGTTTGGTGATTTAAATGAAAGGCTATTGTAGCTTCAAACCCTGATTCTCAACTTTGAAATTGAGATACTTAACAAGAATCGAGATTCACATTTTAACCAGGGAAGTCTTCCCAAAGTCATTAAAAACCTAGCAATTGTATCAAAAGATTAATAGTTTTATTGACATATTGGATTTTGATAGAGTGTGATGCGTCGATTATCCAACCTCAGTCCTCACCTAGCAGGATAATTGATAAGGCTTGATTGATTCTGATGTTAGAGCTGTGATCAATGAATATTTTGTTCTAGTTTAAAATCTCTCTGGAGCCAATATTTTTTTTCAACATGGTGTCGGTTGTTATATACATATCATAATATTTAGCCTATTGTTTATAAAATTTGAAAAACGCTTTGATCCAAAGTGGATCTTGAGTTTTGGCTGGAGTAGTTTGTAGGCGGTGGAGCATGACAGTGCAAGGTCCTCGGCAGGGGCATTGTACTTGCAACACTTCAACGCTCGAGTTAGTTAGAGAATGAAGTGAAGTGAGAGGTAGTTTTAACAATGCGTACTTTTCTCCTGAGAGGAGAAATCATTATATAGTGAGATCGTTGATGTCAATTGGCGGGAAAACTGTTGAGCCGGTTGCGGAATATCAGTCCTGGTCAAAGGATCATCACATGATCTTGATCAGACAGTGATCAAGCGGCAAGCAATAAAGCCTGTGTGTGCTGACACATCAGTGTACTTCACATAGACCCTCGTCTAAAAGTCCATGTGAGATGGGCCTTAGCCCAGTCCGGAGCACCTTTAAACAGTGACCAAGTGTCCAAATTATGTTGTCTCGCATCGCAGCTTAATACCGACCCTTTCTCTTACTATGATATTTTTTTAATTCAATTTCTATTTTGATTGTTGCAGGATGGTTTAACTCCGCTCGACCTTTGCCTTTACTCTGGTCAAACTACCAAAACATATGAGCTAATCAAGTTGTTGAAACAGCCTCCAAAACGATATAGAAGTAGAAATGAACGACAAATGGAGCAAAGAAACAATACAACTTTTTGAAGAATTGGAATAACAAATGAAGAATAGACATTGCCAAGTTTCTCATAGCAGGTAGAAGTAGAAGCCCTTCAGCTTTAGGACAAGGATGGTATTGTATTATGCTAAAATTTATATTCAAATGGAAAAACTACAACAAAATTACACTTATTCTTTGAACTCTAGTATTTTGTTGTGTTTTTTAATAAATAGAAAGTTGAAGTCTATAAAAGAAAACTACTACAACGAAATTACACGGGGAGTAGAAACTCCAAAAACATCATAATTCAGAGCACGAACACGAGGGAAAGGAGTGCTGGAACTGCAGTGGGAGACACCTAGACGCGCATTTTTCCAACACAACGAATGTTAGCTTCTAGATTCCACGGAAAAATGGGACACCCAAACGCGCTTTTTTTTTGTTAATCAGAATTTAGACCAAACACTCACTACTTTTGTAGATTGCCCCCACCTCAAATTTGGTTGCAAACTGCACACTTGCTTGCCTTCTAGAATATACTCCATGTATTGTCACTGTTGAAAATTTTCAAGCAGCCTTCAATTAAGTATTTTATTTTAATATAAGATAATTACACTTGAATTAAAGGTAAATAGACAACAAGTTGTACCGCTAAATCTTTTTGTATAATAAAACTTAATCTTTGAAAAACTACATTCATAGACCTGCAACACAACATTACTATTGCTTGACAGGTCTATAGTAACACTTGACTAATACTAATAGTATATCCAAATTCCAAATTCCCAAACAGTATTTACATCCTAATCTGGTAAGCTATGAAGCCCCGATACTCTAAAATTGGTGAAGTATCGTGTCCGATACGCACCCGATACCGATACTCTTCCGATACGTCCCGATACTCGTATCGGAAGAGTATCGGTTAAATCTTTATTTTTAAATAAAAAAATAATATCCGATACGTGTCCGATACTTCCCGATACTCGTATCGGAAAAGTATCGGTTAAATATTTATTTCTAAATAAAAAAAATAATATCTGATACAATCTGTGTTTCCTAGTAAATGTCAAACTATTATGTTTGTTACACGGGTATAACTATATCTTTTTTTTGGATAGTACTAATGATGCTCTTTTTGTATAATACTTAACTT
Organism: Trifolium repens; assembly: GCA_030408175.1. NCBI lineage: Eukaryota > Viridiplantae > Streptophyta > Magnoliopsida > Fabales > Fabaceae > Trifolium > Trifolium repens. The sequence goes on from CP125845.1 coordinate 10,708,262, forward strand.
AAGATGTATAACTTAAAATGTACTGGTGACTATTATTTTTTAGGACAATATTAATGAAACACAAATACTTAACTTAGTATTAATGATTTTAATTTATTATAATTAGTATTTTTCGTCTTTGTCACTGTTCTGAAGTCACTATGGTGCCATACTATATAACATGTTGTTAAGTATTTGGGCTTGTCCCAAAATTCCAGTATAAGAATGGATGTTTTATGCTTTTAATTGGTCAGCTGCAGGACTTACATAATTGTCTGATATTGCTACAAGATGGACGAATTGAAGAGGCTTGATGTCATAACTATTATATATTTTTTGAGTTATTATATGTCGTTACTTAGGACTGTGAAGCCCTTGTATGTTGAACATCAAATTGTTTTGCTTTTGTGCAAGCTAATTGGTTTATGTTTACTCTTTGTACAATGAACTATTGACGTTTATAATAATAATAATTATAATAATTTTTTGTCTTCCAAAAAAAATTATCATTATTAATATTATTGATTTTAGTCATATTTATATATTGTGTATTTATATATATTTAATTTTAAATTAAATTTTTAAATAACGTATCGCGACCGTATCGGATTGTAAATTTTAAAAAATTTCACGTATCGGCGTATCGGATTCGTATCGTATCCGTATCGTGTCCCGTATCGGGGCTTCATAGCTGGTAAGTGATAAAAACACAGCCCGTAAACTGTTTTGTAAAAATTAAAATAATGATAAAATCTTTTTACGTGGAAACCAGTAGGAAAACGAAACATCAGCATCAGGGTAGTGGAAATAATTTTTGGATAAGACAGGAGAGGAGAGTTAAAATATCTTTCCTTCTATAATTGGTGGTTGGCACATGTTAATGTTATGTATCACTTAAATATTCTTTTCCCATAACTGTTGAGAACATTATTTTATATCGAGTAAGATTACAACAACTTTTTTTTTTTTATTCAATGGAGCCTAAGTCCAAGGGAAAAGATTACGGGAAAAGAGACATCCCTATAGTCATCATCAACAATCTGCATCACCTCAACAGGAGGATACTCAAAATAAAGAATATTATCAATATTAGAACAACCCATATTAGCAAGCATGTCTGCACACCGGTTGGCCTCTCGAAAAACATGAGTGAACTTAGATTCAAAGAGATTTAATATTATTGCATTTTTAAGATATAATTTCAACTTAGAATTTTTGGTTAAGCTAATATTTTTTTAATATTTCATCCAAGTATTTGCATTTTTAAATGGAGTTTTGGCCAAACAATTTTTAGTAAAAAAATTCATCAAGAGGTGGTAAATGTAAAAGAGAATAAATTTAATGGTCAAAATTGAACAATTAAAACTTGAGACTAAAACTGAACAAATTGTAAAAATGGAAGATAATATTTCGTGCCAAAATGGAAATTGTTTTTAGTACTTAACAAAGTGCTTTAACATTTTATGATAAATTTGATCTTAAGCTCATTACTAATTTCTTGAAGTGATGCTCATTTCTGTTCCTTGTTTCATTAAAGTATATACTCCAGTTAGTATATAGCATTATGAGGCAATCTACAAGAAGAGAGAGGTTTAGATATTAGTAAACTCGCATATTTTAATTACTTTACGATTATTATTATTATTATTATTATTATTATTATTATTATTATTATTATTATTATTATTATTATTATTATTATTATTATTATCTTAAAAACAAGCAAGAAGTTCGTGATATGTTCGACATAAGCAAAGCCCACGAAACGAATCTTGCTTGCGTGGTATGTGCCTCGTCATATCTCAATTCTTTGTTTTTTTTGGTACATGTCATATCTCAATTCTAAAGTCTATCAACTATACTTCGTTTTATAAGCAAAATTTAACTATTTTTTTTTTGCAAGGAGTAAAATTTAACTTTTCAAATTTATTGAAAAATTAATGTACTAGTATATAGTCAATAATATAAATTAAAATTTATTTTTGCTTATATATAAAACCAAAGTAATAACAATAATTTAAAATATCACATAAACCCTTCCTAAAAAATCATGTAAATCCTAATAGAGACATTGCTTATTATACGCAAGAATCCAAAAGTTCGAATTCTGTTACCCCCGTTTATTAAATTGAACTTCTAATGATCATTAAACTAGCTAAAAAAAAAATTATTAATTTTTTTGAATGAAACTTACCAAGTTAGTAAAAATCATGACAAACTTCAAGTTTTACTCTTAGTTTCGTTGGAAGGAAAGAAAGTGATAAGGAAGGAAAAAAATTGAAGAATGAACTTAAACTAACTCTTAATCCATATTCACTCATCAATTTTCGTGTTTTTCTTCTTCTCACTTTCTTTCCTTCCAACTAAACGGACTTGTGATAAAATACTTTTAAATTTTCCTCAAAAAGAAAAAAATAATAACTTTTTTTATATTAACCTTCTGATTAATAGAGAAGAGGTTTCTTACCAAAAATAAAATCAGAGAACAATTTAGATAATTTAGAGTTAATAAAGTTTGAAAAAGAATGTTAAAATTGATCCTCAAACAAGATTAAACTGATGATTAAAAAAAATTGAAAAAAAAAAAATCATTACTATTAAAAATCAAATTCATTTTAAGAAAAGTTCATTAAACGTTTGAGTCGGATATCTCATTCATAAACATTAATTTTCTGTTGACATTGACAAGATGTAAACAATAATTTATTTATTTTTGACGGAATGTAAACATTATTAATTTTTGAAAGCAGAAAAACATTATAAACATTAATTAATCTCCCTTTCTTTCTGGCTTTCTCATTCTCATTCTTTACATATTTCATATAAATCAAATCAATTACCAACCTTCATCATCTTCATCATTATCATCATTCTTCTTAGCTTCGTTATACAAAATGCTCAGATCTCGTTTCTTTATTCAACCGATCACCGGCGCCACCTCCATCACCGCCGATCACACAAATGCCGCCACCTCCCGCTCCCTTCCTCACTCCCTCTCCTTCCATTTCTCCTCCATTCACCTCCCTCTTCTCCGTTCCCGTCGATTTCTCTTCCCTAAACCCAAATCCCTCCTCATTTCCTGTAATTCATCTCCCCACAGATCCAGTTCCGGCGATCACAACCACCACCACCACAACAACAACAACAACAACGAGTTTCTCGAAGCTTCCCTCCTTCTCTCAGGTCCTCTCTCTTTCTCACTCTTTTTAGGTTTAGGGTTCATCATGTTTAAATACAATAATTACTATTATTAGAATTAAGATTAAGATATAATTTCCTTTTTAATTTTCTCTAATTAGTTAATTAATAATTATTGTAATTGTGAAAATTTGGAAATGGTGTTATTATAGTATAGTATTAGTATTAGTAGTGTGATGTATTATAGTAACTGTGGTTGTTTTGATCATATTTAGGGAACTATCCATGATGTGTATGAATCCATGAAATTTTAAATAAATTACTTAAACTAGCGCAGAAACAATTACACACTATGGAATGTGGAGACATCGTTTTCAACCCGAGTTACAATGGAAATCAACTATGTTTTCGTTTCCGGAAAAAAGCTTAAGAAAGGATGATAATTTAATCAGACAAGGGTTTCTACAGCGTTTTCAGAATCCCACTATTTTTCTCAAGATTTCTTGTGATGGTGATTATGTTCTGCCCATTGTTGTAGGTATGTTGTTTATGCTATAGTTATGGTATGATATGGATTAATGATGAAAAAGAAGAATTTTTTGTTTGTTTTATTAACTTTGATTCTTTTTGTTGTTGCAGGAAAGATTGCTATTGAAAAGCTTATAGATGCTGAAGTTGAACAAGAAAGTCGGGTAATTTTTTGACTTGTATCCCATTGAACAAGAAAGCTTTTCTTTTTGTTTGTTTGTGACTGATTCGTAGAAAATGGTGGTGATATTGCAGGATTTTCCGGACCAGTTTCAGTTTGTTAAAAACCTAATTGAAAGACTAGACCATGAAGTATGGAGCTAAGCATTTTCAATTTTGTATTGATGCCAATGGATATTCAATTCATTGGCTTCAATTTTTATGGTGTTTTGTTAATATCTTTTGCTCATTCTGATGCTTGTCTGTTAGGTTTAGTATCAGCAACAAAAAGTGTTTCACAATTCACTACATTATCAATCTTCTTGGAACTTTTGATTATTATGAATTCTTCCTCTTGACAGTGAAATGCTTTACCCATCCACTATGTTGTAGAATAAATAGGAAGATATTCTACACTAGCTGAAGACCTTTATTTTCAGTATAATTGCTCTATTAATCCCTCTCAAGGAAATTATGTGAGATCATAGCATCAATGTCCACTGCGTGTTTGAGTAGTACCATACTAAAAAAGAAACAAGCATTGGTTGTAAAAAGAAAAGTAGAATTTGAACAAAGTTATTTGGATTCTCTTAACTGCAAATAATTTCACTTTTGCAATCTCTCGTCCCATCCTTATACCTTTGTTCTAAGTTTTTAAAGCACTAGCAATATCTTGTGTGTCAAATAATTTATTAAGATGTATTTTCTTCATTTTACTATTTCAGGTGATAATGGTGAGAATTACAGAGAGAGTAGTCAGTACTTACTTTGCCAGATTGTACCTAAGCCAGGTATTAACAACTTTTAAAGATAAATGCCTTTATCTTATGCTTTTTCATTTGTAAAAGTGCTCATCAAAGTTTATAATTCCTTCAGCCAGGGAAAAGTGAAATTATTAGTGTGGATTTACGCCCCTCAGATGCCATTAATGTTGCAAATATATGCAAGGTGAGAATTTTGTTGTGACCCTGCCAATATTTGTTAAGAAATTTTGATTTTTGAAACGGGAATCTCTGAAGACTATAACATAAATGTTCTTATCTAGAAATCCTAGTAATATGCAGTTTGTGCCAAGAAGTTACAAAAACCCTCTTGTTTGATTTTATATTTGATTTGTGCAGGCTCCAATATATGTAAGTAAAGAAATTGTTTTCACAGATGCTATAAGACTCGGTTATGGAATGGGCAGAGTGCAAAATAAAAAGGCTATTTATGATGTATTGCTTGACAGGTATTGCATAGTTATTGCGTCTTACTGTGTCATGTGTAACATCCTTGCTATCATAGATACTTTGTGCAAGTTTCCTCCTTTACATTCTTGGTATATCATTTGAGCCTGAGTTTCATTTGTTTGCTACAGTCCCATAGATGGTCCAGATTCAGTAGCTCAAGAACTAAGTATGATGCATAACATGCATTTAGCTATCAAACAGGAAAGATTTAAAGATGCAGGTAAATATTGTTTGCGTATGGCTGATTTTAATATTTTACACATTTGCGAATTTTATTGCCACAATGTGGTGCCTTCTGCAAAGCTAGAATACCTCAATCTTGACAGTTTAATGGAATAACGTAAGTTTTGTTTGCTGACTTATGCAGCTACATGGAGAGACAAACTTGAAAATCTTCGTAAATCATCTCGGGAACACTAATTAGGTTGTTAGGTAAATCCAAAATTGTTCAAAATTGTTTCTACCAACTTCAATAGTTGGAATTTGATTTCAAAAAACAAACAAAATTCCATCCTACTTGATTTCACTGTATGTGTTGAAAATGTTCAGGTGGTAATGACAGGGTAAGTTCTGAAGAGGAACACATGGCTATCTATCTTTCCTGATAATTTTTCAACAGGAATATATTGCGGCATAAGTTACAGAAGTGAAGCAAAATTATGTGTTGTACAGCTGTGAATTAGGGTCCTTAACCTCAGTTTGTATATATTATCAAAATCAAATGTATTAAGGCCTAAAACCTTTGGAAGATTCTTGTACTTGAACGGATACTTGGGATTTGCAGCAATGTCAGTATGTTTGCAATCCTTGACATAAACATCAATGAAATTATGAAAAGAATACAAGGCTTTAGCACTTTCTGATGAATGAATGTAAGTATGTAACATGGTTACCGAAGTCCTTAACAATTACTAACATTGATAGTTTTAATACTTTGCTATCCAGTATTGCTAATTGACTAATGATAACAAGTACTGCTTCTGGTCATTGATATAAGAGAAAATTGTCGGATATATTAGTTATTCAATGTATCTAAAAAGTAGTTTTGTTTTCTTATATTAAGAATCTGAGGTAGGAGGTAGTATGATATTAGCACTCTCTCACATGTTGATGTTTTCCAAGGTGCTCCTAGTGACTCTCACTTCTTTTATAGTAAATGACTTTAAATTGAAATATTTGGATGGTGTTCGGAAGTGGATAAATAATACAGTACAATCAACCACACCAGTCACCAGATGTTAACTACAAAGCTCTCGGTTGAAAAATTAAACTATTAGAACAGAATAAAGCTTAGTTTTCTTTGATGACTTTCAGCATCAAAATTTGCCCCTCACTGTGTTGAAGTAAATTCTGTTCACACTCACAGTTACATGTTATGATGGTATAAATTGGATCTTGCACTTAGTCAGAAGCTTTAAGTTTTACAGTAGTTATCATACTGTATTTTAAAGTCATGTGGTAACAGAATTTGTTTTCAAAACATCATCAAATTGCTGTGATGGATCAGTTAACGTGCACACAAAGTTATCTAAATAAAATAATATTTGATTTCGAACAAAAATTCCTTAACTTTCATTCTCTTTATCATTCTCTTTATTTGCTTTCTCTCACATCTTTTTCTCTTTGATTTAAATATCGCCATCTCACCTATTTTATCCAAATTTTGTCTAAAGTCACTCTACTTTTTATGCCTAAAATGTAGAGCTATGAAGCCCCGATACTCAAAAAATGGTGACGAATCGTGTCCGATACGTCCTCGATACCGATACTCTTTCGATACGTCCCGATACTCGTATCGGAAGAGTATCGATTAAATCATTATTTTTAAATAAAAAATAATATCCGATACACGTGTCCGATACGTCCCGATACACGTATCAGAAAAGTATCGGTTATATCATTATTTTTAAATAAACAAATAATATCTGATATGTGTCCGATACAAAGATTATTTTTTGGATAGTATTTGTGATTTTGTTTGGATAGTTTTAATGGTGTTCTTTTTGTATAATACACTACAATAAGACGTATAACTTAAGATGTATCAGTAATCATTATGTTCTGGGGACTAACTTAAGATGTTCTCATGTATCAGACCTTTGAGAGTTTTCAGTATTGATTGACTTTGGGTTATTATGATGCTCCTGTATCAGACATGCTTGTTTGTATCTTTAACACTTCTTGTGTTTTTCCTTTGTCAATATAATTTTTTACTTTTCAAAAAAAAAAAGAAAAACTATGGTATCCTACTATATACTGTAATAGGTAGTTAAGCGTTTGAACTTGTCCCAAAATTTTAGTATAAGAATAGATGTTTTCTGCTTTTAATTATTAATATTATTGATTTTATGTATGTTTATATATCGTGTATTTATATATTTAATTTTAACTTTAATTTTTAAATAACGTATCGCGGCAGTATCGGATTGGAAATTTTAAAAAATTTCACGTATCGACGTATCGGTATCGTATCGTATCCGTATCGTGTCCCGTATCGGGGCTTCATAGATGTAGAGTATCCAAATCCACTTGACTCCAATGTTTTTTTTATTTACACGTTTATATTTCACTAGGACTTTTTCACGATCATTTTTTTTAAAAAAAAAGTGCGGTATCCGGTTTAAAGACCGACTAATTCAAAATACACCAATTATACTATTCACTGATGGAAGCGCATTTGATGAAGTGACACCGAGAGAATTTAAACGTGAAACTTTGATAGAAATATATGGCAAAGTCTCAAGTCTTTGACTGCTACAATCATCATGATTCATATAGATGAATCTCTCAGACGGAAACAATATGATGCAAACTAGATTTCCCAACACATCAACAACTATATGAAATTTATAAATGAAGCAAGAATAACCTTCTCATTATTTTCACATAAAATTATTGAGTTCCAAGCTCAAATATTAACGAGTTTCTAATAATTGATCAATGATGATCTGGTGGACATCGTTGTAGTTGTAGATAACATAATCAAAAGCAACATCTAATGGATTATTTGCTTACTTACAAGTTACAATACATTGAACAGCCAACCTTTGCTTCCATTGATATATACACTTTTTTATACTGTTTTTGGTGTGTATGCAGACGCAATGATAAACACCGCTAAAATGTGCACACATAATTGTAAGGTTTCAAATACAGATGAAGATATTCAATTCAACAATATCAACGGTATGAGTTGGGTTAGGTCTTCAGGACATATCTAAACTGTTTTTAGGTACTATCAAACATTTACAATGTGTCCATTGAAAATGGTAAAGGTTAAATATAGCCATAAAATCATAAATATGACTCAAATACACTCTCTCTCTCTCTCTCTCTCTCTCTCTCTCTCTATATCTATCTATCTATCTATTTCTCTATCTATCTATCTATCTATCTATCTATCTATCTATCTATCTCTCTCTCTCTCTCTAACCCATCTCTATAAAGTGGTGTTGACTAAATAGACACTATGGTGGTACACATCTAAAATTGACTTTGCCCCTTCTTTCATACTAAATTTTATCAATGCCACCAAAAGTGGTTAAGTGGGGGGCCAGCATTGTTAGTCATAATCCAAATTTCATATTGACAAATATCAAAGTGTAAAACGAGTTTACAATATCAATCTTCTTCACTTTATGAGTCGATTTTATAAGACACTAAAAAAACTCTAATAGAAAATCAGAAAATATCGACTTTTGTCATACAACCACCCACGATAATATTCACGCACCAATCCAATAATTTAACATATGTGAGAGAGTACATTGAAAAGTCCTAATTTCCCAAATTTAATTTGTCTTCCCCAGTTGTCACAACAGTTTTTAGCCAACAATAAGAAAAAGAAGAAAAGAGGGATAAGAATCATGCATCAACATATTCAACAAAACAGAGACAGAACTATCACACAATGTCTGTTTCTAATTATTTATGATAACAAAACAACCACCAATATTAATTCATAATATCAATAGACCCAAAAAAAAAAAATCGAAAGTAACAAAAAAAAAGATTATTATTCACAAATTGGAGGATGATTAATCTCAATACTTATGATGATCATATTTATGCCAACAAATTAGCATCATAACACATCTTCTAATAATATAAAACCTAGACTTATGCTCCTTTACCATAGCATAACATCCATTCCTTTGTGAATGAAAAGATTCTTCATCATCATCATCATCATCACCACCAAAATCGCCGCTATGAATTCTTCTACGTGATGCACATTGACCCATCCAACTCCAAATGAAATAAAATTACACACAATTAATTATTGAATCAAATTAACAAAAACAGCTTGATAACTAAGTTTAATTTCTTGAACTGTAATTGCTTTGATCTTCTTGAGCTTCTATCACTTAATTTGATATGTATCAAATTTGAGACTATATTTTATGATAAAAATATGAAACTACATATATATAATGTGGTATAGTTATTTAATATACGCGTCAAATGCTGATACGTTATTACTTATACGTGTGAAACTATGCGTACTAATTTGTTTGTTTTTTTTTTTACGGCTAACGTGTCCTAGTCCTAGTTGTGTTCCGTAAAATCAATCTTTCTTTTTTTTTTCTTCTTGATTAAGGGTTCTGATTTGCCGGAATAACTGTTACTTTTTTTCTTAAAGTGTGAAGATTCACTTTTGTTGGGTTCGGTTACTGTCCATAAATCAATTTATGGACCGTCCATAAATTCTTGGACCATAAACACGGATACACAGCCCAATTGCTAACTTACACCACGTTTTGCTATTTCCACCGCACAACCCAAATGAAAAAAGAAACAGTATCGTCTTCTCCGTTGTTCATCTCTTCTACATCTCGTCTTCTGTGTTGTTCGTTCGCCGTTGTTCGTTCATGAATCTCAACCCAACCATCTCGCCGTAGTTCGTTCGCCGTCGCCTTTCATCTTTAGTTCCATCACAGTTTATCAACCGTGGTTAAAAGAAAACATATTAAGGTAAATTGATTTTGATTTGAGAATTAGCTTTCATCATTCATTACCATTTGCTAATTGAATACTTTGATTTTGATTTTGCTATTCTAAGTTGATTTTGATTTTGCTTTTGCTTTTGATTTTGATTTAATTTTGACCTGAGAATTAGGTTTCATCATTCATGCCCATTTCCTAATTGAATGCTATTCTAATTTGATTTAGATTTTTATTTTGCTTTTGATTCTGATTTTTATTTTCATTCTGATATGCATGAATGAATGAATGAATAGGCTTGTTATGATTATTATGGTGTGGAAACCATTAGGCAAGTATTATTGTTTCAATGTTATGTTTCTCTTTTTTTAGGTGTTTTGAGGGGGAAAATGAATTTAGCTTGTATTGATTCTAGCTTGTACATGATTTGAGAATTAGGTTTCATCATTCACCACCATTGATTTTGTTTCTAATTTTGAGAATTAGGTTAAACTAAACTGAATGTTGTTTCTGATTTTGCATGCTTGAATGCTTGAGTACTTTAATTTTTATTGTTATATTTCTGGTTTTTGATTGAAATGTATATTTCTGGATTTTGATTTTGAGTTTGAATCTCATATGGATGAATGTTGTTTTTGCCTGAAACCATTAGGCAAGTATTATGGTTTCAGGGCAACTCCATTAAAGACGGTGTTTCAAGATCGCACATACCTTGACCGTAGACGAGCTTTGAAGAAATGAAAGTACCTCACAAGCCCGTATGATGAGGCTATCTACGACTCAATTGCAAGTAAGGTGCAGAAGGATATATCAACATATGCCTGGAGCACTTCGCATGATAGGTAAGTGAAAATACAAGAAGTTTCAGTCCTATAAAAGGAAAAGAAAAAACTGTTTTGAATATTGTTTATTTTCAATAATTACTCAGGTCTTGTATCAACTTAATAGCAGTAGATTTTCAAGTAATTGAATTTAGATTTGATTAGTTTCGGTTTGAATGTTTATCGCGTTTGTTCTATAGTTTAAGGCAAAAATGGAAATGCATTTGTGAATAAGTGTGTACTATAGGTTGTGAATAATGGTATGAATGTTTATCACATTTGAATATTAAAGATTTAAAAAATCTATTTTACCCTCATAGTCAATATTAATGGGTTCACAACACTGAAATCATTTAACAAGACTAATGGTTTCGGTGTATAACATGTTGAAACAATTTAACAAGAGTAATGGTTTCAGGGTATAATCTTTATTTAAAATCATTTAACAATAATAATGTTCTATTACATTCACTTATAATCTGTCAATATTAAGTATTTAAAAAATCTATTTTACCCTCATAGTGTATATTAATGGGTTCACAACAGTGAAACCATTTAACAAGACTAATGGTTTCAGTGTATAACATGTTGAAACCATTTACCAAGAGTAATGGTTTCAGAGTATAATCTTTATTTAAAATCATTTAACAATAATAATGTTCTATTACATTCACTTATTTATAATCTGTCAATATTAACCATTTAAAAAATCTATTTTACCCTCATAGCCAATATTAATGGGTTCACAACACTGGAACCATTTAAAGTTATAGGTTATTTAATATGACAAACTTGTAGCAACCAAGCTTGTAGCTTTCTGGTATTTACAGCTATAGGTTATATTTAATATGACAATCTTTGTAGCTTTCTGGTATCTAAAGCTATAGTTTTTATCGGTTTTATGCCATTGAAGAATTTGCTCTAGTCTTGATCTGTTGTTTTGTATATTTTCTAATGAACTCTATTTTCAAGTATTTTAATCTAGTTACTATATGCTGATGATATCCCTGATTTTCGGATGAAACAGATCATGACGCCTGCACTAATTGGGAATCTAGGTAGTCATTATGTGTGCTTGGTTGTGAACCTGAAGAGTCACAAATTTCAACTCCTAAACAGCTTGTGCGGAGAGGGAGAGAAATTGCAATTGAAGTCCGGATAACCAACTGTATACAAGAAAATGTTTGATGCATGGCTGAAGGAGGTGGAAGCATTTGTGATAGGATTGTATAGTCATAGAAAAATCACAATGCCTTTCCAATTTAGCTCATTTAAGTGAGAAACACCAAAAGTGCCTACTCAAACGGATAAAGACAAGTGCATAGTCTTTTGCATGAAGTTCCTTGCTGAATGGGGAGGTGACCATAAAACCCCAATGGAATCTTTCAAAGATTGGTCCCAACTTAGGAAGCATGGAAAGAATGACAAAGTTGCAAAGACTACGGATTTCAGAATTGAAATATGTTCTTCAATTTTAACCGACACAAGCGATTCAAAAAGAGAATATGTGGAGAAGGAAGAAACTTCATATTATGAAGAAATGCTCCAAAAGCTAGCATGAGATGTAGCTTTTGATTAATTCTAATGTTGATGAATTTTTGGATTGTAGTTCTTTTAATCATAAATTTGTGTAGAGATTAATTTTTGGATTGTAACTTCATATTATTGATGGTGATTTCAGTATGAAACCTAATCAAATTCATATGTTAGTCTTTAGGTTTGCTAAGAAACAATCCCGTAACTTTGGCAGATTATAAGTGAAACCATAAGTATGGTTTAATAGTTTTGATAGTCTTGTATGAGAAACCAAAATACTTGTCTAATGGTTTTGTAATAGAACATTATTATTGTTAAATGTTTTTAAATAAAGATTATACACTGAAATCATTACTCTTGTTAAATGGTTTCAACATGTTATACACTGAAACCATTAGTCTTGTTAAATGGTTTCACTGTTGTGAACCCATTAATCGGTACAAATAAGTACTACGGCAATGACCATTAATTAATTAGATATTACGTACTATTGATTTTTTCATTTAGAAAAGGATTATAGGATAATAAATAGTTTATTTATTATAGGCTAAATTTCAAAAAGTTGCGATTTTGACCAAGTCAACAATGATGTGGCAAGTTACTTAAGTTACTTAAGGGTAAAATAGATTTTTTAAATGCTTAATATTGGCAGATTATAAGTGAATGTAATAAAACATTATTATTGTTAAATGGATTTTAAATAAAGATTATACCCTGAAACCATTACTCTTGGTAAATGGTTTCAACATGTTATACACTGAAATCATTAGTCTTGTTAAATGGTTTCACTGTTGTGAACCCATTAATATATACTATGAGGGTAAAATAGATTTTTTAAATACTTAATATTGACAGATTATAAGTGAATGTAATAGAACATTATTATTGTTAAATGATTTTAAATAAAGATTATACCCTGAAACCATTACTCTTGTTAAATGGTTTCAACATGTTATACACCGAAACCATTAGTCTTGTTAAATGGTTTCAGTGTTGTGAACCCATTAATATTGACTATGAGGGTAAAATAGATTTTTTAAATCTTTAATATTCAAATGTGATAAACATTCAAACCATTATTCACAACCTATAGTACACACTTATTCACAAATGCATTTCCATTATTGCCTTAAACTATAGAACAAACGCGATAAACATTCAAACCAAAACTAATCAAATCTAAAGACAATAGTTATGATTTAAAATAATCAAAACTAAAGCAACACGGTATCCCAATTAATCATCTTCCTGTGTAACACAACCACCACCTTTGTGTCTTGAAAGATTAGCAAATATCCCTTGGTTAATGGGTGGTAAGTAGCATAAAGTGTTGCTACCTTCAAGACTGTTGCTGCACATATAATTGACAATAGTACATAAATTTGAAGCACTCTTTCAGCCACATCCATATATCCATCTATGCACAAGAATTTATCTCCATTCAGCACAAGTCTGTAATGTCTCCCCATCATCAATGAAACCTGCCCTATGAACTTCATAATAGGTAGCCTGGTCTGGTGTGATTCCAGAGAAGATTGATAGTGCTTCAAAACAATTGAAGCAATGCAATTTCAAATAAGCATACAATAGAACCTTCCAATATAGTGTATCTCCTTTAACTAGTTTTCTAAATATTGTCAAAGACCAGTTCAAATTTCCACAATTGGCATACATCAAATACTTGGGAATTTTGCAAAGAAACTTTTGAATATGAACCATGTTGTAACATGTAACCAAGAATATGTTTCCCGTGACTCAAGGCTGAAGTTATAAAACAAATTCTCAAAACAAGATTGTAGGAATATGCATTAAGATTTTGCAAATTCTTGAGCCATAGTGCAAAAAAGTAATCTTCAATTGACATGTGAGAACTTACAAAGATGAAATTTCTAATGACAAAAGGAATAATTTCAAATGCATAGCAAATTTTGACTAAGAATGTATTGAGCTTCATGCAATGTTTCAGACAAACAAAAAATATGGCACTTTCATCTTGTTGAAAATTAAACTTGAACATTACCAAACTAGTTGAATTCAGTAACTTGAGTACTTGTAAGTTCTTTTTTCTTCACAAAGGGCCACACAAGAGAACACACCATTGATGGTTAATCATCTGAGATGATTTTGTCAAAAGCTCCAAGGTCAGTTTTGGATGTGCAAAGTGGATTTGCATTATTTCAAAACATAACAAGCCAATCTTATTACCACCAACCTTAGAAACACAACCTCTGCCATCTGCCTTGTCACCAAAATAACAATGACATTTTGTCATAATATAACTACACTCATCATGAAAAAAACCATTCAAGCAGCTCCAAGAGTGAACATGTTGCAATTCAATTACCATGTGAATATTGCAAGTAGGTGTCACTATCCTCAAGCATGTGACACTTTAGCATTTCATCAAACATTTGGAGGACAATAAAAAGAATTGGAAATGAATGCATATGTAGATACTGTGTAGTTCCAATACCATCGGTACACATAGAGGCAGTTTGAGTGACGATGATTGAACAGCAACCCAATCCGGCGGTTCTGGAGGTATCGGCAATGGCACTCTTGATGGAAATTGAACCGAAATAAAAACAGGTAGTTGCACAAGATCGTGTTTGAGAGACAGAGAAGAATTGAGAGTTTGTAGTTGCGGTGGCGGAGACGGAGAAGACGAGAATCTTGACGGAGAGCTTCAGACGGAGAAGACGAGAATCACGACGGAGAGCTTGAGAGTTTGAAACGGAGAAGACGAGAATCACGATACAGAGAATCATGAACGAGCGAGCAATCTAAGTGTGTGAGATCCAGTTGTGAGTGTGTGAACTGAAGCAGGCTAGGATTAGAACACGTGGAGTGTGTGATCTGATGGTTGCTATTGATTTATGCACCATCCATAAACATTTGGTTTATGGATCCTATCCTTTGCCCACTTTTGTTCTTTACAAATATAAGTATAAATTAGTTCTTTTTTTTAAAAATATAAATTAGTTCTTAGATATAATAAACAAAGACTAATTTATCTTTAATATAAAAATATTATGGATTAATTTGAGTTTCATTTTTATCGGGGACTGAATTGTTTCGTAAAAAATTTGTGAAGAAAAAGAAAAGGTATTCACTTTTTTTTTTCATTGTGTTTAAAAGAATACTTGAGAATGTGAAAAAAATTAATGGTTGGTCACTTTAGAAAAAATACTTTATTACAGTAATTTTTTAGGATGAGAGGATTATATCTGGTTGAATTTTAGAATTCACTAATTAATTGATCTTGAACTTAGAAAAAATTGAATAGACAAATATTCTTTTATTTATCACGCTATGTTGGATTTAAACTAAGACCCCAATACATCTTGCATGCATAATATAATTTATATTTTATATATAATAAATCAAACCTTTTAATATTATTTATATATATATATATATATATATTTTTTTTTTACGCATGCAATATTATTTTTAATTTTTTTGATTAAGTATTGTTTTTATTTATTTATTTATTTATTTAAGAAATTAAACATATGTGGAAATTAAGTTATTTGAATTAGGGGTGATCGTATCCGAACCAAACTAAAAGTAAAACCGCAAACTGAATCAATCCAGACCGAAAACCACAAAAACCACAATTAGTTTGGATGGATTTAATGATTTTTTAGGTGAATCGTGCGGTTCGATTAGGTTCGCGGTTTTCATTTCTGAAAACCAAACCGAACTGAACTGCAAGTCTGCAATATTTAACTAAAATTTCTAATTTTTATTATATTCCAAAAATTCCAGTATTGCTTTAGTGTAATGGTCTTTTGATGTAAACTTTGCAGTTTGAAACTTCTCAGTGCTTCAAAAGTTGAGATGTTTGGTCCTATTAGGAAGGAGGAGTTGGATGTTTTGGTTAAATCTTTAGAGAAAGCAGCTTTGGTGGGTGAGGTTGTGAATGTTAGTGAGGCTATAGAGAATCCTATAGAGGATATTGTGTATAAGATGATATTGGGTCGAAGTAAGTGTGAACAATTTGAGGTGAAGAAGTTAATTTAGAAAGGAATGGCTTTAATTGGAGCTTTTAATCCGGCTAATTATGTTCCTTGGCTAGGTGCATTTGATCTTCATGTATGCATGTACGGCATTTCAAAAACAGGAAATAATTAGACAATACTCCCTCCGTCTCAGAATAAGTAACACACTGTTTGACGTATGCTAAAGCAATATGTATGAATAGTTTACAGCAGTGAACTGACTCACTCATTGTGGGATGGAGGGAGTATTAATTTTAGTTTTAAGTCTCTTTTATCATAAGCATTATCAAGGACAAGAGTTTGAATCTATACCATTTGGTTCTGGTCGTAGACGTTGTCCTGGAATTCAATTGGGTTTAATTACGATTAAGTTGGTAATAGCTCAATTGGTTCATTGTTTTAATTGGGAACTTCCATATAATAATATTACTCCTTCCAATTTGAATATGGAGGAGAAATTTGGACTCTCTATGCCAAGAGCTCAACACTTGCTTGCAATACCAAGTTATCGTTTGTCAAGTTATGCCAAACATGAATAGGTCCAAGAAGGATATATAATACTACTATGTTTGCATTCAACAAGTTTGTTAGTAGTAAAGATGCTAATTAAGTATATAGAAGCTACAGTGATGTTTGTATAAAAATAAGTTGATGAATATTGTTGGTTTATATTAAACATAGAACACCAGAAAAATCTCTAGACACGACGATCGGAACATAATGTAAAACAAAATATTTGATATTTTAGGCTCAACCATTTGCAAGTCCATTTCCAAATCAAACAATATATCTAGATATAAAAGAGAAAGACAATAGAAAGTTCCTCTAATTAACTTCAAAATTAACAAAAAGAAAAGTAAATACTAAGATCGAACCATGGAAAACCAGTTGAACAGCATCACAAAGTTGACCATTAAAAGCAAGAACATGTCAACAATGCCTATGAAATATTTTTGTACCTCAAACTTAGAGAGCAGTGATTTTCCCCACAGCAACAGTTTTTCCTGCAGAACATAGTATGTCATACAGCTTGAACATATATAATAAATATCATACATACAATTGCAAGTTGAACAATCGTCTTAATTCTTACCTTCAGTGCGGAGAGTGAAACTCCCTGGTTGTGGAAAATCAGACAAGTTCACGTTATTAACCTGCAAGCACATCACAAAAACAGGATGAAAATAAGCTCTTATAAATAAATGAATAAGTAAATAAATGTGAACGAGGTACTTGTTAAGGGTTAAAAAATGAAAAGTATTGAATGAAGAATAAAAAGTTTTTAAGGCTAACATAATATGTTTATATTAGTTACACAATATTCTAGAGTGACAGAAGAATACTAACTAACAACTGATTCCGCTAACAGAATATAACAGCTATCTGCATAACATTAGGGTAATGTGACTATGACATTGCATCTTTTAATATTGTCCACCAATTTCCGGTCAAAAAAATATACAAATTAGCTTCCAGATTTGTGATGTAAAAAATGTACCTGAAGACGGCATAATACAATAGCGCCACTCTTTACAAAGATAACTTTCTTTTTTATAGGCTTCCTTGTCTTTGGATCAATTTGTGGCAATAGCTCAAGAATCTCACATTCCTCAACTACAGAGTGGGCATGCAGAACAGCTTTGTATCCAGCAGTAAGAATATCCTGCAGAATTTATCTAAAGATGTTAATTTTGTTGACAATACATAGAAACTACTTAACTTCCAAATGCAAAAAAAAGAGAGGATACACACATTGTCCGGTATTTCAAGGATCTGCAACTGAGCAACAAACTCAGTAACTGTTGATATTGGATTTGCTGCAAAAAGGGGAAAACAAAAAGTCAAAAACCGCGTAAGAACCACCATACAACACATAACTTGGTCATTGAATTGAGCAACTTCCGGAAAAAAGTTCTGTTTTATTCTCAGTTTATGCAGTTGTAATTTAGATGTAATATCACACAAATAAACACCAATATATATATATATATATATATATATATATATATTATAAATCAAGCCACAGCCCTAATAAAGGCAACCACCATAACATGCAATTTACAATAAGGTAATAAAATTGAACTACAAGTTGAGTAATATATAACAAAAAACACTTTGTGTGAACAGAACAGAATAATGCAAAGCAAAAATCAGTAAAGATCAATCGATAACAAATGCACAAGGAATTACAATCACTAGAAATCAAGCAGATATGAAACCATAGCAAGCATAATGAAGTCATATTCATTGATCAACGATTGATAAAACTAAGATCAAAATAGGATTATGAAAAAATTGGAAACGTGCGTATTAAAATGAAACGTGTAAGTTTGATGGGGGAAATATTGGAGAAGTTAATTGCAGAGAAGAGAATAATAAATCGAAAACGTACCCATGGCCATGGTAGAAGAAATTAGGAGAATCTGAAGAGAAGAGAATGATGCTGATGCTGCTGCTTGTGCTGCAAGGGAGAGAAACGGTATATGTTATTCACCACGATTAAGTTTACACATAGTATCGGTTGAATTTGTGGTATTTAGGGGGAAAAATAGGAAAAAATAATAAGAAATAGAAATATTATTGATAATGAACTAAATACAATATTTACATATAATATTTACATTCGAAATAGCATGATACTACCTTGATATTTATAGCCAAGTGAATATATTTAAATCTAAACTAAATCCCTAAATTAAATGGCTTAGAATAAACTAACCTAATGAGATATTTTCTCAACAAATATAATAAAACTTATGCATATCTTAATAAATATTTTCCTATTCTAACACTCCCCCTCAAGCTAAAGCTTACTAAGCTTTAAGCTTGTTACAAAATTAACCCTGAAAATAAATTAAATCCTTTGATAGCATATCCAATGAAGAGCAGAAGTAGTAGAGCAGCGGCCGAAGTAATGAATCCGTATCAAATTATGTAAAAATACCCGCGGATTAAAGCATCACAAACGGGAACCTGCGGATTAAAGCATCACAAACGGGAAGCCCGCGGATAAAAGCATCACAAATGGGAAGCCCGCGGATTAAAGCATCACAAACAGGAAGCCCGCGGATTAAAGCATCACAAACGGTACCCGCGGATTAAAGCATCACAAACGGGAACCGCGGATTAAAGTATCACAAACGGGAAATTAAGACCACCAAAACAAAGAACAAGAGAGACTAACGATCAATCTTGAACGGTGGGTAAAGTTAAAGGATTCATGGAAAAGTAACAGACTGCATGCCAGGGTAACATATGAATAAGGTTATAATAGAAAAAAAGACAATTAATAAGAATCATAAAGGTGAAACAAAGTAAAAAGAAATCCTAATAACGGCTAGGGTTTAATTATATGAAGAAAAAAGGTAAAGCGAAGAATAACCGAGAATTAATTTTTCTCGAAAAAAGTTGCAGCGGAATTATGTTTCAAGGTGGATACCATGGCTCTAATACCATGTTGAATTTGTGGTATTTAGGGGGAAAAATAGGAAAAAATAATAAGAAATAGAAATATTATTGATAATGAACTAAATACAATATTTACATATAATATTTACATTCGAAATAGCATGATACTACCTTGATATTTATAGCCAAGTGAATATATTTAAATCTAAACTAAATCCCTAAATTAAATGGCTTAGAATAAACTAACCTAATGAGATATTTTCTCAACAAATATAATAAAACTTATGCATATCTTAATAAATATTTTCCTATTCTAACAGTATCTATATATTGATAAATACAATGGGTCAGTTACCTGGGCCAATGACTTTTACAGACATCCGCTAATAATATTCATAACCCCCTGTAAAGTAGGCGAGTTTTGCGTTACCCCCTGTAATTTTTTTTCTTGAGATTACCCCCTGCAAAATTTATTTGTTTGATTTACCCCCTTGGATGCACTTTTTAAATCGGTTATTTTGTTCAACCGATTTAGAAAGTGTTGTTTTTTAAATCGGTTATTCTGTTTTTTTTGCCTGCCACGTCAGCAAAAGGGGGTAAAACAAAAAAAATAAATTTTGCAGGGGGGTAATCTCAAGAAAAAAAATTACAGGGGGGTAACGCAAAACTCTTCTACTTTGCAGGGGGTAAAGACCTATTAACCCTTTTTTTTTTTTTTGAATCTTCTTTTAATTTATTCTCATAACACAAAATATCATGATTTTCTTTTTTTGTTAAAAATTGGAGAATCTTCTTTTAATTCAATCTTATAACACAAAATCTCTTGTTTAAGTCAAAATCTGTTTTATTTTTGCTCAAAAATATAAACATAATCTCCTTTCTTATTGCACCGCTCACACAACACATAACACAACCGCTTGAAATAAATTTCCACAGAACCACACCAACCCCTTAAGCAAACTGTCACAACCTCCAATCGAACTTGCATTGCCATTTCATTTGCAACCCACCAAAATTTAAAAGCCAAAATAAACGAGAATAAATTTTTTATTTGTATTGCATTTAAAGTGTATTTTACTTGTCACTGTTCTTACCAAATCAATTTTTCAGATTTTTTTATGGTTTCTATTTTTTAATGCATGATTTCCATTTAGTTTAATTAAAAATAAAATAAAAAGATAATAATTTAACGGAAATAACATAAGAAGAAATATTAGAGGAAATTTATGGGATGCAATTTCAAATTTCAAGTAACAAAAACTAAGGAATGGTGGTTGTGTTATGTATTGTGTTCTGTGAGTGATTCGAAAAGAAATGATATTAATTTTTTTTTTATGTTTTTATTTGCTAAAGAAAGGAGACTTTTTTTTTTTGAGAATAAAAAAGGAGATTAGTTGTTTCCATGTTAATTTTAGATTTTAATTTTTTTATGAGGTGTTATATTTTTCAGAAAAATAAAGGAGATTAGTTTTTTTTTTATTTAAATGTAGGAGATTAGTTGTTTCCATATTAATTTTAGATTTTAATTTTTCTTAAAGACCAAGGCACTGTTTGGTAAGTCTAATAAGCTAGTTTATAGCTTATTGGACTAGCTTATAAGCTTGTTTGAAAAAAATAGAGGTGTTTGGCAATTAGGTTTTTTAATTTGCTTATAGCTTTTTTTGAGATGCTATTTCAAGTAGCGTTTGAGTTTATAGCTTATAGCTTTTTACAGTTTTTTCTTTTTTTAACCTTTAATTCAATTTTATTATTTTTTATATAAAAAAAAGTTATCCACTAAAGAAAAAAAACTACCCACTAACATGTCTTTTTTTGTCATTTTATATTTATCAACCATTTTAAAAGCTAATTTTACCAAACACTTTAATTTCAATCAATTAGCTTTTCAGCTATCAGCTATAAGCTAGCTTTTCAGCTATCAGCTAGCTTATAAGCTAGCTTATAGCTTAATTTTACCAAACAGACCCCAAAGCTACAAAAATAGGACACACCATGCAATCTAAACTGGTTCCTAAATTAATCAAATCTGTTGCAATTTCTACTTAGTTTCAAGTATATATCCGGCATTACATTAAGTCTCCTACATTGGATATGAGATGTGATATGAATAAGTGTTTATAAGTAGGAGGAACCTTTCACCATATAATTTGGTTTTGTAGGATTGAGTTTTGCTGATTCAAATTCAAAGATGGTTGAGTTCGACGGTAGCCTCAAAGTAAGTCTTTAATAACAACACTTCCATTTTTCTCTTATCATTTATGTTATTACTGTTATCCATCCGATTCATACCTAGATAGATCCAGTCGTGTTTCATTCATTCTTGCTTATGTTTTTCACATGGATATAGATGAATTTTTTTTTATATTTATCAATTTCATAAACCATAGTGCTTAGTTTTAATCTAATGTAGTGATTACACCTCATTCTTTTATCAGGAGTTAAATTTTCATTCCTGAAACCTGAATCGCCTTCTCCCAAAAGTGTAGGTATCACTTTTGATTTTCTGGATCTCTTTTCTTTCATTTTCTGTTTGTATTTAAACGATTCATGGGCTATTTGCGAGGTTCAACAGTTGTTGATGTCTTTCAGGATCTATTGGTTAAAGTGTATACAAGCTGAAGGGAAATATGGGAGTAGCTTTCAATACCAAGCTTGAAAAGAGTGATTTCAGGTGAACAAATTTGGCCCTTATCATTGTTTTCTGTTTTGTATTAAGATTATGAGTTTGGCTGCCTTTTGTTTTTATTATATTATAATTATAATATTATGATGTTTTCTCTAAAAATTTATGGATGGAAAAACTAAGCCCTTATCAAACTTATATAATCTATGTTTTTTTCTAGCTTCCTATTTATTGTGTTGTATTGTACTACTAGTATTTTATTGCTTTGGTTTTTATTTCTACTCTAGTTTAGGCCAGATCAAACCATACTAAGTCAATGGATTGGATTAGATGATAAATGATCTCATACATGATACATAACATACAAGACTTGTACTACTAGTATTTTTTTTATCTCATGGCATTTAAACCATTCTAATATATAAATAATAATTGCAGCGGGGTTCACAATCACAAGGGGGGAAATGGAGGGTCAAGATTGAAGTCTGAATTGAGCTTCACAGGCGGAGGAGGAGGAGGAGGAGGTGGAGGACAAGAATGTCTTTCTTGAATATCCAAAAATGGTGTTGACTATGCAACAGCAGCAGGAAATGGATCGTTGCACAATAGTACCAGTAGCTGGGGTGGACCTGATAATAACAATAACAATAATTCAAATTCCATAGTATTTTCTTCCTCTGCTGCCCAAACTAACAATAGTAATAAGCGTTCTAGTAGAACTGACAATGAGGACCCCGATCTTCTTCTACATTGCGTCACTGCCCTCGAAACTCATGTACCCGATCTTCTTTAATTTCTTCCTATTTATCAGAAGGTTAGGTTAAACACTTCAATTAACATAAAAAATCTTCACACATAATTAAAGAAAAATTCAGAATAAAGGTGCGTCAAATTAGCTTATCGCAATAGAAAACATCATGATTTCTGCGATAAAATTTCAAAACATCATTAAATCACAAACATTCAGGAAATAAAACTTAGGTCACTTTCATGATTTCTGCGATAAAATTCACACAATTGAAATAAAATAAACAATAATAAGAATTAAATCAGAACAAAAAAGATATTTCAATTCAACATCAAAATCAAAACAAGTCGATCCAAAATTTACATCAAGGAAACTAATTTAAATAAATGTTTAAATTCATTAGAGAGCGAGACGCTTACCAAAAACAACAGTACGATTCGTCTTGGCCTGTGATTCCGATGAGGTTTTTTTTCTTCTTTCTTTTTTGATTGAAGACTTCGAGGTGAAGACTCCAGATTTCATGCAGCAACAACTCATGTACTCATGCAGTTGGAGAAGATCTTGACCGTTTGATTAAGATCCGACAGTTGGAGAAGATCTTGATCGTTTGATTAAGATCCGACCATCGGATCTTAATCTGACTGTCAAAACCTTCTCCGACTGCATGAGTACATGGAGTGTTGCTGCATGCAATCCTAATTATCTTGCTTTGGTTGAAAAAGAAACAAATAATAATAAATAAAATAAAAACGAAGAACAATTGAACTTGCGTCAAAAACAGAACAAGTAGAAGAAGAAGAAAACCTGCTTTCTACGGTGGATCACCACCGTTGTTATCACAGTAATAACGGCGGGTAACACAATCCACCCTAAGCGATGCCGCTAAGCTTGAGGAGATTTGTAATGTATCATTTTTCTTAAGAGGACTTGCAAGTGCAAGTTTGCCTTGTTACGGAGGAAGGCGCGTAGCGGAGAATTTGCCCTTGCAAAGGTTTGGGCCATAGTCACTTGGTTCCAATTCACTTCCGTACGTGGTACGGGTTCGGGTATGCGGTACGTAACCTTGCAAGAATTTGATACGTAGTGGGTATGCATAGTTGGTACGCTATTTCGGTTCGTGGTACGTTCTAATATATTAATTGATAAACTTTGAATTAAAAAAATTATTTAGTTAAAACAAAAACAAATTATATGATGAAAGATATTAACACTATCATAATAGTGAGTTTGTAAAACAAATTAATTTAAAGACCATTAGATCTGTCGATTTTTATTTAATATTTAAGTTCACCATAATATTAACCCAAAAATGTATATATATATATATATATATATATATTGCATTTTTGTTTCTATTTTTTTTATTTTTAATTTTTTTATTATAGACATGATCTTCTTTTCTGGATAAAACTTAGTGCATTTCTTTAGATGTTTTTTGCATGATTCTTAACATAAAAACTATGAATTCCTCAAATTCATGATTTTCTCAAAGTTTGTTATATCAATAAAATATGAATATTATGTTAAGAAGCATATGAAAAACACCTAAAGAAATGCACCTAAATTTCGTCCATATTTTTTTTTATATAAGTTGCCTAGTTTTTTTCCTTTTTTCCCCACACAACTTCTTTTATTAGGTTTCTTATATTTTTTTTTAAGTTGTTGTTTATAACTTCCTTTTTTATTTTTGTTAAGTTGTTATATGTTAGATTGAGTTACTATTTTTTATGTCTATACGTTTGTTACAGATTAAAAAATTAGTGATTTTGATGTTAAATAATCTACAGATTACTTTTTAGAGATTTTATAGAAAAATAGAATTTAGTCCGTTTGTTACAGATTAAAAAATTAGTGATTTTAATGTTAAATAATTTAAAGATTAGTTTTTAGAGATTTTATAAAAAAATAGAATTTACTATGTATTTGTTTATTGTAATAAAAATCACTTTTTTTAATAAAATAATCTTTATCTTGTTTGGATACAACATATAAAAGTGATTTTTTTTAATTATAAAATAACCACACTTGTTTTCTCTCTCCTCTAAAAAAAATCTATTATTTGAGAAACTACTTTTACCAGCTTCTCATTTTTAGCTGTTTTTTGATTATTTTTAAATTCTGATTATTTTAAAAAGCTGTAACAAACAGATACAATATTTTAAAAAGTGATTCTTTTTACTAAAAAAGTTATTTTTTCTAATAAAAAGCTATAACAAGCGGGCTCTATGTGTTTGTTTATTGTAATAAAAATCACTTTTTTTATTAAAAATTGAAATAATCTATAACAAATAGCCTATCATGGTTTCTATTTCTATTTTTATGCGTAGATTTTCTTTAACATATGTACTGTTTGGCCCTGCTTATTTAAGATTTTTGTACTCAATGAAAGGAGAAGCTAGGCCAAACAAATTTTCAAGAAACTCTTGATAAAAAAAAAGTTGCTTAATTTTTATGAGTATAATACATAGATAAAAGACTTTTGAAGCTAAAAAAACAACAATTACCAAATAGCTTTAGTTTTTTTAAAAACTCTTATTTTCATTTTTTTTCTTCTTTCCTATTTTTATGTTTTGTATCTTCTTTTCTTTCTTTTTTATTTTTATATTTTTTATTTTTTTCTTCTTATTTTTTTATCGAGTCATTTCTTTATTATTTGGTACGTATGTTTTTGCGAATTGGTTCACGAATTATGACGAACCAATACGTAAAAGTACCGCGAACCGGTACGCTCGAACCAATTCGCGGTTCGCCGATACTGTAGTGAATTATGTAACTATGGTTTGGGCATGATACACAAGTAAAGTTATATAAGCCTTCGAATCCTCTTCTCTTTCCAACGCATAAGAGAGAATGTTTGTGTCGTCAATCGACCGATAAACATCAAGTTTATCCATACCATCATCATGGACATACTGAATTGTAATGCAGTGCTTTCAGAATATGGAGGCAATTTTGGAACCTACAATTTTGGATTCTTCGCTGCTTCACGCAGCCAAATAGTAGATTTCCGCGTGAACACGAAGGGAATCAGAAGTGATAAGTGCCAAGACGGAATCTTGGATTTCCGTCCAAGTCAACTCACGTCCTTCTTCGCGGATTGCAGGAAACGACCAACATATACAAATGCCTATATTCTGTTTCGATATATTGAGGACGTATCTAATACATGAATGCTCATGTTTAGCAGCACTAATTTCATGTTTTACTCATAACAATAGTTTTTATATATTAATATTCCGACGGATAAAAAAAAAACAGAGGACAAAAATACTTGCATCATTCTTTAATATTTATCCATGTGCATACTTGATAATCACACAAATTGAACAATTGCACATTTATATTAATATAAATTATACTCACAAATTTTCAACTTTAGAAAGAATATCTCAATTTTGTACATTTAATTCAATTAGCAATGAATTCTCACACAAAAATTTACACTTATACACACACACAGACTTGCAACGCATCCTTATTTGAACAAAAACATGTATACAGAAATTACATATAGATATGTGAAACTGTACTACTCCCTCCGTTCCTTATTTGCAAGGTTATATTAAACTCTAAAATATCTAGTAGTAACCAACATTAAACTCTATAATTATTAAATAAAGTAACAGTTTCTCAACAAATTTTGATCCACAACAATATTTTCCGAAGGGAACAAAATAACATGTCTTGATAAATGATTTTAATCACAAGCTAAACATAGTATTCATCGGAAAAAAAAAAGTAAAGATTATCGTTTTTATTTATACTACATAAAAATCACTATATTTCTAAGCAAATTCAATGCAAGGTTCAAGCAATCGTAAGCTTTTGAAATTCAGCAAAATTTTATTAAAGAAAAGGGGGGTAGGGAGTTAAAAGAAAAGCTAACAATAGGGTACCAAAAACAGAGGCTGCTGCCGAGAGAACCAAAACTTAAGCAATCGTAAGCTAATGATCATGGATAAGAACAAGACAAACAACACACTTGATAATAATGATCATAAGGTAGAAAATATAAAACTTTAAAGACTGAAATTCATTATATCATGGAAGTAAAATTTAGAATCAATAACTAATGTCACAAATAAGCATAAAATCTAAGAACAAGCATGAACCAAGTAATATCAAGAACAAACATGAACCAATATTACCACTACAAACAAACATACAACTTTATAAGTTGCCAAGTAATATCAAGAACAAGATTGGACCAATATTACCTCAAATTGTGTTGTTAGAGCTTCGTGTTGATAACGTGTTAGAAATAAATTAGGAGTGCTAGAGAATAGAGAATATGAGACTTGTATTATTCTCTTCACATATATGTGTGTCCTTACATCATAACATGAGTCCTATTTATAGGACACAAATAAGCAAGCGAATGGACAAAGTAATTAGGGATCCACTAGTGGGAGTTATAGGAAAATGGAAGTGCCAAGGATGGACATCCACTAACATAAATTATTCATAACACTTATTATATTCTTAGAGAGTAGTATTGTACTATTTTTAAATTAAAAAAAAAATGTAGAAATGGTTGAAAATTAACTTTTGGATTTAATCTATAACAATATATCCAGGGTTGGTCCCGACTATTTGGAGGCCCAGCTTAAATGTTAAAAGTGGACCGTAATAGATATAAAAAATAATATAAAATATATTTTTTGAAGAAGCTAAGTTAGTCCATCCAAATTGGCACCAAAGAGAATCTAACTTTGGACTTCAAGGAGGATCACACTCCCAGATCTCAAGCCAATACCATCAGGTCAACCCAAGTGGGTTAAAAAAATACTATGTTGGAGTTGAACCGACAAAAAAATACAAAATAATAACCCTTTCTTGAACATAAAACGGATTGATAGACACTGTTGGAGTTGAACCGACAAAAAAATAAAATAATAGATAACTAGTTTAAAGACTCGTGCATTCGCATGGCTATTGACTTGAATTTGAGGAAATTTTTTTTCTACCCCAACATTTATCCTTTTACCTCAACATATTTTAAAATATTCCCATAATATCCTTATTTTACTTTAGTATATTTTCTCATTTTTTATTTTATCGTTTTATCTCTTTTTCGATAAACTGTACACCCCTCGAAACACCGTTCCTTTGATGGGTTTTTTTTCTTCCCGTATGTTAATTTTACCGGAACACTTTTTTAAAAAGTGTATCGGTTTGTATTATCTCCAAAATCAATTATTCTACTATAAATTTATAATACCGGAACACTTTTGGCAAAGTGTACCGGTATAGAAAAAATCTCAAAAGTATTCTGGTACACTGACAAAGCTAGTTTGCATTTGATAATACTGCACATCGCAACAAATAATTTATGCAAAACAATTCTTGCTTTGCAGAATTCAAAACAAGAACATTACAATTACCGTTAATAAATCATCAACGGAAGACACCTCCTAAAAATTGAAATAAATTATTAATAGCAAGATTTAAAAAGCACAATTTACATCAGATTTTTGACAACATAAACTACTACACAATATATTTGAGATTCAGAATTCCACAATTCAAGATTAAATAAATGCAAAAAACAAAGAACACCATGTATGCATGGATCTAAAGACTGGAGTGAGATTAAATACCCGGGTACACTGACAAGCTTTGTCAATGACTCCAAAGAGAGAAATCTTGGAAGAAGTTTTGGAAGAAACGACAATTGCAACAATGGCAGCAATAAGAGGAACAACAAGCCAAACCCATTTTGCTCCAAAACCCATCTTCTTCTTAAACTCTCTAAGTATTACCCATCACAAACTCAATAAGAGTGTTTGAGTACTTCTTCTCACACACTCCACAATCATTCACAACAGTCCGTGCAACAAAAAACGCAGCAGAAAAAATGGAACACCAATACCGGTATACTTTGTGAAAAGTGTTCCGGTATTATAATATAATAATTGATTTTGCAGGTGATATAAATCGGACACCGACACAAACACTTATCCGACACGAACACGTCTAATCCGAGAAGTATCCGTGCTTCAGAACTAAAAACTAACTGAATAGATTGAAAATAATAAAACACTAGTGCTTTAACCTAAATAAATCATCACATAATTAAATATTCAAAACGTGTTAATGAATCTTGAATTCTCGATGAGAATGAAAAAAATTATATTGAGAAGAGGTATCGATGATTGTGATTGGCACATGATCAGGATACAGATCCACAGCTATAGAGTTGCTATGAGATTTCAACAATAAAGCTACCATACTGATCTCGACTTATTCTAAACTAGTATGTTAGCCCGTGCCGTGCACAGAATTATTTTCATTTTAAATATTATTTATGTATTTATTTTGATATATTATTTAAATAATTTGGTTAAAATTCTACAATAAAATTGAGATAGGTTTTGCATGATATAGATTTAACGATGTTACAGAATAAAGCAAGATGAATAGTATTACTTCGCTTTCCAATTTACGCTATTATTAGATGAATTTTTTATCCCATCTTCATCCCCGAAGCTATAGTGATCCTATAAATATAAAATAATTATAACCTTCATTCTCAAATAAAAATATGCTCTGGTTTTTCATGGCCTTAAGATTTTTTGGTAGTGTACCCGTAAAATTAAAATATACCATGATTTTTTTTTCATCTCCAGCCGACTCTTTATAGAAAATCTACATTAGGTTTATTGTCAAAAACACGGGATAATTTTTATTTTTTTCAATAATATTTATTTTCATATGTTATTTTTTCTTTTGAAGGTTGTCTATGTATTTTTTCATTTTATATTATTTAGAAGGTTGTCTTTTTTCAATTGTCTATGAGATTGATTTCTTTTACTTTATTTGTTTATGAAAATTCAATATATGTTTAAGCCCAGGACTCTGTAGGGACTTCACAAACAAAAATAATTGTAAATTCTATACTACTATTTTTTAAAAGAATATTAACATACTTTGACCCCAGTTGCTATTCTCAAATTTTTTCTTGTCACTGTGTAACATCCCGGATTTTTCAAAGATTTTTTTCTTTCTTTTATCAACTAAAAATAGTATAATAATAATAGCTGAACTGAAATTCTAAAGAATTACAAACTAATTAAATAAAAAGTGTGCCGAAACAAAATACTTATTACATAAAGTTCTCAATTTACAAAAAAACCAATTTGCCCACGTACATATGCGCTTCAAGCATCACATTCAAACATAGCTTTCTTCTTGAGTACCTAAAATGTTAATTGTAAGGGTCAGTTTTCTTATCCATATTGAATCATACTGACCGTAAGAATATATCATAAAACAATAATAAAACACCTCACCTTATAGAAAGTATAATTATTAGTTTTCCAAAAATAAAGTTTGGTGATCAGAGTACACATATAAGGACTATACAAAAGCAATTTAGTTCACAATCATTATCTTATTTTGTTTTTATATGCAATGCAATGCGACTAAAATACCTCTATATGAGACACAAATGATCCGGATAATAGAAAGCCCATACCAATGGGAAAAACCAGCCACACAGGCTCAAACCACAAAGGCTAAAAAATATTAATCCAGCCACAAAGGCTAAAAATAAAACTTGCCACAAAGGCTCCTGCCACAAAGGCCCTAAGACTTGCCACAACGGCTCTAAAATACTCTTCTCTACACATCCTATATGATGCATGTCTCAATGAGATAAGGAAATCCATTTTCTTAAAAGACCAGCACGACCGGTGACATAAACCAATCCTTACACTTTTATATACATGTATCATGTTCATATCAAACTCAAGTCATGAAATAGATCCATAAGCAAAACTTTCCACGGATTGGATAGCATCTCAAATATATATACTTATCATAAGACAATTAAATCATAACAAGTTGCAATATATATACATCTGCAATATGAACACTAACTTAAGCAAAACCACACGTAGCAACATGCATATACTCATATTCGCATAACAAGTGACAACCAATAACAATTATATATATAACAGGGCTATTTAAGTAAATATTCTGATCAAGCAAAACACAATTAGCAAAACACAATTATTTATTTATTTATTTATTTATTAAAATTGATTCCATTGGTTTGTTTTAAGTGACAAAGGCTCTACTATCATCTCACAACATAGTCCTACGTAATATGAATGTATGGGGAAAAAGCCTTTACCTGAAGAATTTCCTTTCCTTTTGATAACACTGACTCTAGTATCCCACGATCAACCGACGGGGATGCTTAACTTTCTTTGAGACTAGAAGATTTTGTGAAAGTGAAGTGGTTTTACGTGAGACATTTTCTAAACTAGCGAGTATTTATAAAGGCCGGAAGTTGAGAGGAAATAGGAAGCAAGGGAGATGTGGCTTATACTTGGTCAACAAACACTAGCTCGTCCACGTTTTTATTGTAGTGATAGCTTAATCCATGATACACTCTTTTGACTATATCAGTTCCTATAATTTTGCTTCCACTGCATATCCCCACTACTTATGCTAATCTTTCCCTTATTACTATCTATGAAATCATTACTCTCATAGGATCCCTTCGTGATAAAATTTTGAACTACCTAGTCATTGCCAAAATAATAGCTACACTGTTAATATATATCATCAACATATATCCTTCATGCCACATGAGTTTTATGCCTTTTCAATTGCTCCAATTCACTTTAATTATAGGATAATATATGCTAGTAATAACACTATTGAGTCAAAAAAAATTAAATTTAATATTCTTTAATTTCCCTTGGACTAGTTTTCCTATATTAGTTAACTAAGTCAATCAATTAAAACAATTGAATTAAATAAATACCTATAATAAATAAAAATCATAATCTCTAATAAATAAATAAAAATAGAGGGTCTTACACACTGTACCACAAAGAAGCAATTTTCACGCGTGAGCGTCAAATGAGAGAACCTATGTGTGAATCTCCACTCACATTGATAAATTAATATTCCTAAAACAATTTGAAAGAAGGTTTATGGAAAGTGTAAAATTTGAATTGAAACAAATCAAAATTATATTAACTTATTTTAAATTTTCCATAGATTTCATCAACCAGATGTAATATAATGAAAGTGTGATGGACACAAATTATGGAAACTTCCGTAGTCGAAATTCAAATTTTAACTAATCAATGTATATTTTTAATAGTGGGTGATAAGTGTTATCTACTTTCCATTATATACCACCGAGGGATTCTCTCTCGCCTCTCTCTCTCTCTCTCTCTCTCTCTCTCTCTCTCTCTCTCTCTCGTCTCCGTCGCAATACTCTATAGGGCGCCATAGTTGCTAATATATTTATATTATTTTTTTAATGAATATCAATAAAATTCTCGTGTTAAGTTATCACTATCTTCTACATACACTTTTCATCATAGGGATCACTTTTCATCGTGCTAAATAAAATTTTGAATAAGTGATCCCCGTGATAAAATATGAAATATGAAATATGAAAATATGGATAACTCTCGCAGTCGGAATTCAAATTTTAATTAGTCAATGTATATTTTTAATAGTCGAGTTGAAAGTGCTCACCGTTTTCCATTCTACACCACTGAGAGATTTTTTCCCCTCTTTGTTTTTATCTCTCTCCCGTCTCCGTTACATGACTCTATAGGGGCTTCATCAACAAAAAATAGTTGTTAATTCTATACTATTTTTTTAATGAATATCAATTAAATTTCCGTGCTTGGTTCTCTGTAAGACCCAAGATTTCACTGTACAGTTTTCCTAAGGAACTTTAGTGTCGGCTAAGTTTTTAGGGTGTTTGGTGAAGCGTTTTCATGAGTATTGTTGCGATTATAGGATTTTGCTGTAATTGAGCCTGTTTTGTGCTCGTGCGCTGTAAAGGCACAGACTTTTGTCTTGTAATCCTCTTTTAAGTATGAGGAGATTTCTGTGGATTCAGAATAACGAGTTTTGGATCATTCTTGTTTTTGGAAAAACGAGTAGGATTTTACCCGCTGATGTAAAATTTTACTGCGTCTGTTTTAAGCGAGGTTTCGGATGGGAGTTTTATATATCTGCGGGAGTGAGGTTATGTTCTGAGAATAATTTTCCATGGTGTGGAAGAAAATTACAGTCGCGGAAAAAGATTCGGCGATAAGTTTTGGAATTGTTTAACGTTAGACGTTCTTTCCGTAGGTTTCATGTTTTTGTGTTTTACGTCCGTCGCGACGCGCGAGAGCTGAATGTGTGACTTGTTATGGAAGAGTGGATAATATCTTGTGACTTATTCATAAAGCAATTGATCCAATGGCTAGGGTTTAAGCTTGGACTTTTGACTTTGATCCAAGGGTGGATTGGCTATCAAGAGCCTTTGTCAGAGTAAGGAGGTTTGGTGACTTTGTGGACTTAAGAAAAATCACAAATTCCTCCTCTTCTTTCTCTCTTGGCCGTGGCTTTCTTTTCCACCTTCCATCTTGAGAAAATTTCCATTCCTTCACCAAAGCACTTGATCTTAAGCTTGTTGGAAAGCTTGGAGTTGTGAAATTCTTCTTCTAAGGTAACTAGAACCTCTTCCTTTCTCTTTGCTAGCCAAACTCTTGGAGTTTGATGGATTATTAGTTGATGTTCATGAGATGGAATATTTTAGGAATTGGTTTTGAATGGTTTTTGTTCCATGAATGTTGTTCATGAGAGTTTAGTGAGCATGCTAGGCTTTGTTATTTCATTTTCCATGAGTTTGTGAGAATCTCATGTGAGTGAGAGTTAGGGTTTTGGAAAGAAGTTATATTGATCAATAACATGTGGTTAGGTTGTAAGGTTTTGAAAAGAAACGTTGTCTTTGAACCTTTGGGCAAAAGGGAAATGTGTTGTATGGTTTTGTTTTAGAAAATCCGATGAAAAATATTTTGGTGTTTATGAAAATATTTACTAAGTGTTTTGTGTGGTGTTTTTGGTGTTCCAAATGGTTTAAAACTCTTGAGTTATGTGGCGTTGCTTTTGCCTTGAAAACGTGTTTGAAAATGGTTACAGGTCGATTAAGGCCCGTAATGAAACTTGTGCTTGGGTTTGGTTTGATTTTGGAAATGAAAACCAAATAACTTGCACTCGAAGCAACCAACATACTTTCGGAAATGTAATGCTTTGTTGTGAAAACGGTTGTTGGGAACCAATACTATGCGTATGTCGTGTGTTGCGTGAAAAGTTGTTTTGGGTAAAAATTGAATAAAACAAGTTTTGTTGCTTATGTCATGAAGAAAACAAATCATGTCCTGGTGTGGTAGCTTAGCGACCAGATGGTAGCTTAGCGACCGTTGGTCGCCAGAATTCGCCCTGGGCGTGGAAGTTCTGACTTGCCATCGCCAGGTGGTCGCCCAGCGACCTCTAGCGACCCCTGGGACCTAAAATCTTGGATTCTGATGTCCTAACTTGGTTTTTAACTTTCTAATCCCTTTTTATTAATTTATGGAAGTCGCGGGGATTGGAAACGGGTTTTTCGGGTACTCGGAAAGTACATAACTTATAACGCAAGAAAACGGCCATTTTGCATTTCAAATTATTTAAGACTTTTGACTTTTGTTTTGAGTCCTAAAAATAGTACAATAACTCATGGTGGTTGATCAATACGGTAGTTTTTGGTATGGTATCCGAAAGAGTGAATTTTCCTTAGAAACCTTTAGAGTTTTTGGGGTTTTGGTGTAGTTTCAATACTATTGGTTAGAGAACAATGTATTGATTGTTGCGCTGCTTGTTTTAGGAAGCGCGTTGTGTTGTTTGAGCGTGTATTGTTGACGGAAGCTTGCCGAGGTAAGGGCTCCACTTTATTTCCGTCTTTTCAAACGGTTTTGTTAAACATGCTTTAGATTTTGCTGTGTTGAAATTGGTGGTGTGCTTGGCATGTTTTTGTGATGTATTCTCGATATGAGATCGTGGTAAATACATGACTCGTTGTCTTACATATGTTTGGTGAAATATGTGTATGAACAGGTGATTAAATACATATGATTGGATGTATATGTATGTGTTGTTGTGGTGTGATTACATATGCGTGTACGATATGTATGTGTTGCATTAGCATATAAGGGGAATCGTATGCTCATGCATTCATAGTACGTGGTTATCGGGAATGGATCACGGGGTGCGATTATCGGGAATGGATCCACCTTACTCCTACGGGAATTATTGAGTCCAATAAGCGGTTATCGGGAATGGACTGCGGGGTGCGATTATCGGGAATGGATCCATCCTAACCCTTTGTGGTTTTATTGATTATGATTACTGACTTCCGGAATTCATATGCATGTGGTAATGGGGAATCTACCACACTCATTGTAGAAGTCTGCATTAGGCTCGGTGTGCATTATATTTTAAGCCCGTTGGTGGGAATTGCTTTTGTGTTAAAGAGCTTTCTCTTGTGTATGTGGAAACTTGTTATGTGTACATCTTTCGCACTGGTTATATATATATATATACTTTTATTTTGTGGTGACCCTTTCTTTCATTTGCGGGCTCATCCCACCCAGATGATGGGTTAGGTCGTGGTGACGACGGTGGCTGTTCCAGGCCCCAGTGAGCGGTTGGAACTTTAGCTTAGTTAGACTATGCGCCGATGTGGGTTGTACACCGTGCTTTTTGGGTTAGGCATAGGATTCTAACTTGTTTTGTTGTAAGTATTTGAATACTTAGACTTGGATTGTAATTATTCAGGAATACACTTTGCTTGTCGAAGCACCTTATGGTAATGAGTTCTTTTGTATATTTGAATGCCGGCTCATTGAAAAATATTCTATGCGCACTCTGAGTGTTAGTTGAAAAAGAAAAAAAAAATATTGCCCTTTCTGGCCTTTGAAAAACGGGCTGTCACAATTGGTATCAGAGCACGGCTTTAAATCTTCAAAGGGAAAGTGTATACTTGAGTCGTTAGTCCAGAGTCGGTTAGAACATAGCTAGTATCGTGTCAGTTCTAGTGTTTGTTCTGTGTTGGGTTATGAGTTAGTAACCGTTGGATGAGAGTTTCTGTTGAGACTCAGAAATGTTTGGATAAGGAATCTAATCAGAATTGGTATTGAGCAGAAATAGAATGCCGCCAAGAAGGGCGAATCCAGTTCCTGAAATACCAGAGATTGATGTGAACCAGATGGCTTATGCCATGCATACAATGGCAGCGGCTGTGACTGCCCAGAACATGCGAAGGCGCAGAGGGATGTAGAGAAGCGTGAGAGAGAGATCATTGCTGCTGGATCTAGACTTCTCACTAGTTTCAACCACCAGGCTCCTCCTAAGTTTAGTGGGGAGGGAGGTCCTGATACGGCGGATTTGTGGCTCCAGGCGATTGAGAGGATCTTTGGGGCAATCCATTGCCCGGAAGGAGAAAAGGTAACCTTGGCTACCTATCAGTTACAGGGTAGTTCTGAATATTGGTGGGGGAACACCAGGCTCCTTATGGGAAATGCTGATGAGGAGGTAAATTGGGAGAACTTCAAGAGGAGGTTCTTAGCTAAGTACTTTCCCGAGACTGCGAGGGAGAGGTACGGAGAGGAGTTCCTGCAGCTGCGGCAGGGGGGCATGAAAGTCGAAGCCTATGCCAAAAAGTTTGAGTCACTATCCCGTTACTTCCGTTTCTTTAGAGACGGGATAGATGAGGCCTATATGTGTCGTCGCTTCCAGGATGGTTTGAGGTATGAACTGCAAGATGCAGTGGTGCCGTTGGGTATTCGTCAGTTTCAAGTCTTGGTAGAGAAGTGTCAAGAGGTTGAGGATATGAGAAACAAGCGGGTGAACCGCCAAGGTGGTTTTAGTGCAGGAGGACCTAGTAATTCAAGTGGTCAGACTCAGAGTTCGAGTCAGAATTAGAGGAGGCATGGGAATAAGCCTTATAACCGTCCCCAAGATAATCAAGAACCAACTCGCTCTGTGAACACAGGGACTCGGGGAAATCAGAGTGGAGGAAAGCTGACGTGCCGCAGATGTGGCCAAGAGGGTCATTGTGTGAATGATTGTAAGAGCCCAGGAACTGTTTGTTACAACTGTCGGAGGCCGGGTCATTTTGCTAGAGATTGCAAAGCCCCAAAGGCCGGGTCGTCGGCGGATGTGGCACAAGGAGCTCGACCCGCTGCTAGAGGAGGTGCCTACTGTATGGGCACTGGAGTGAGCGGTCAGACCGGTAATGCCATGCATGAGGATTACTAGTTGCAGGTAACACTTTACTACATTGCTTTTTGGTTGGGGGCAACCCACTCTTGCATATTTGGATGTATGCTGTTTGTTCGGGTTTTGTTTGTTTGTCGTGGTTTTTTTTTTGTTTTGAATGTTTTACTATGTAAAGGACTTAGTAGTAGCTATAGCATGTTGCGCTGTTAGTGGTAAGTTGGGTTTACGTGTCACACGTCAAGGGTCAGTGGACCTAGTGTCGTTGATAACGAGTATGCGAATAGTGGATACCTTAAGGGTTGAGGTAAGTGTGTGGGATCTAGTAGATCGATGAGTTAGCCGCGAAGGAATGTTAGTCGTTGGGAAAGAGTCGCTGAGAATGAGTAAGAGAAAAGCACATGATGATGTGGCTTATGTCAATAGAGGATTGGCGGAAAGAATTGCCTCACACCTAGTTGGAAAATCATGGTTGTGCGGGTATAGTACGGATTCAAAAGCACCACCTGAATGGATGTCATGACGGTGCGTGTGTTGTAAGTGGAAATAAGAAGGATAAGAGTTGTCTCGTGACAAGTTGATGGAAGTTAGTAGAGCTTTGGTTCATTGTAGTGGTTACAATGAAGAGAGACGTGGTATGATGGAAATACGATGTGAAGAGGATGTGCGCCGACGATGGTAGTCGACGAGGATAAGCGTTTTGTTTAAGGCACGCGAGATTTATCTAAGTGTCGTTTGGAAGTAATATGAACGCATAAGAAGCCGATTCTGGGGAATTGGAGATTTGGATAAAAGGAGTCCAAGAGAAGTAGATGGTATAGTTTGGCAAGTGTCAAGACTATGAGGAGTGTAATCACCAACTGGAGGTTGGGATTGTTTATGTAAGTCGTGTTTGGAATGAGACTCGTGGGTGAGCATGCGGTTTCGGCGTATTCACTGAGTTGCGGACTGATGGATATTGATAGAGCGGAAAATTCTTCTATAGAGAAGACAACTTGTTCGGAATGTAATGGTTTTGGTGGTACCTGCCGTGGTGGCATTGTATTACTGTTGAATGATGTTCAACGGATGTTTCATGAGTGGAATCATGAGAGCTTGAACGATGTGTTTTGAGTGTTGTGTCTTACGACTTCGACCTTGTATTCGTAAGAGATCGAGGGAAACATTAAGAAAAACCTCGAAAGATTTGTGGAACCCTTGTGACTCGGAGGACATTGAGCATAAGCGGAATGAAGCATCGTTTATGTTGGGTAAAGATGGTCTAGACCACCATCATGATTGTCGACTATGTATTGACAAATTGAGGAACTGATCATCCTTAATCTCTTGTTGATAATAGACGGAGTCGTGTTGACTGGAAATGACTAGTTTTGCCGGTTTTGCTGGTGCGCAGAAAGTTTCGGTGTTTCTTTTTGGAGGGTAGCCAGTAACTGCTTCGCGTGAACCTAGGAAATTGGCTATGTCGCGGAGGCAAAAGAGGTGACTTTGGAAATTTTTGTTTGTGGGCACGAGGATCTTTGAGAACTAGAGGTTGTGAACCTCTGTTGT
Organism: Trifolium repens; assembly: GCA_030408175.1. NCBI lineage: Eukaryota > Viridiplantae > Streptophyta > Magnoliopsida > Fabales > Fabaceae > Trifolium > Trifolium repens. The sequence goes on from CP125845.1 coordinate 10,746,994, forward strand.
GAGGTTAATTTTGAGTGGTGAACTCGTTGAGAGTTGCGGTTGGTGCACGGTTATGCCAGTGTATTGGTGAGAGTATCTGTGTGACTTCACCCGGTGTTAGCATCTGTGTGGCTGCACCTAATCCTGAGGGATTTTGTTGTGTTGGTGATGGTAATAATTAGTTGAGTTGTTACTCTTACCTTTAGTTTCGAGGACGAAACTTCTTTTTGGAGGGTAGTAATGTAAGACCCAAGATTTCACTGTACAGTTTTCCTAAGGAACTTTAGTGTCGGCTAAGTTTTTTGGGTGTTTGGTGAAGCGTTTTCATGAGTATTGTTGCGATTATAGGATTTTGCTGTAATTGAGCCTGTTTTGTGCTCGTGCGCTGTAAAGGCACAGACTTTTGTCTTGTAATCCTCTTTTAAGTATGAGGAGATTTCTGTGGATTCAGAATAACGAGTTTTGGATCATTCTTGTTTTTGGAAAAACGAGTAGGATTTTACCCGCTGATGTAAAATTTTACTGCGTCTGTTTTAAGCGAGGTTTCGGATGGGAGTTTTATATATCTGCGGGAGAGAGGTTATGTTCTGAGAATAATTTTCCATGGTGTGGAAGAAAATTACAGTCGCGGAATAAGATTCGGCGATAAGTTTTGGAATTGTTTAACGTTAGACGTTCTTTCCGTAGGTTTCATGTTTTTGTGTTTTACGTCCGTCGCGACGCGCGAGAGCTGAATGCGTGACTTGTTATGGAAGAGTGGATAATATCTTGTGACTTATTCATAAAGCAATTGATCCAATGGCTAGGGTTTAAGCTTGGACTTTTGACTTTGATCCAAGGGTGGATTGGCTATCAAGAGCCTTTGTCATAGTAAGGAGGTTTGGTGACTTTGTGGACTTAAGAAAAATCACAAATTCCTCCTCTTCTTTCTCTCTTGGCCGTGGCTTTCTTTTCCACCTTCCATCTTGAGAAAATTTCCATTCCTTCACCAAAGCACTTGATCTTAAGCTTGTTGGAAAGCTTGGAGTTGTGAGATTCTTCTTCTAAGGTAACTAGAACCTCTTCCTTTCTCTTTGCTAGCCAAACTCTTGGAGTTTGATGGATTATTAGTTGATGTTCATGAGATGAAATATTTTAGGAATTGGTTTTGAATGGTTTTTGTTCCATGAATGTTGTTCATGAGAGTTTAGTGAGCATGCTAGGCTTTGTTATTTCATTTTCCATGAGTTTGTGAGAATCTCATGTGAGTGAGAGTTAGGGTTTTGGAAAGAAATTATATTGATCAATAACTTGTGGTTAGGTTGTAAGGTTTTGAAAAGAAACGTTGTCTTTGAACCTTTGGGCAAAAGGGAAATGTGTTGTATGGTTTTGTTTTAGAAAATCCGATGAAAAATATTTTGGTGTTTATGAAAATATTTACTAAGTGTTTTGTGTGGTGTTTTTGGTGTTCCAAATGGTTTAAAACTCTTGAGTTATGTGGCGTTGCTTTTGCCTTGAAAACGTGTTTGAAAATGGTTACAGGTCGATTAAGGCCCGTAATGAAACTTGTGCTTGGGTTTGGTTTGATTTTGGAAATGAAAACCAAATAACTTGCACTCGAAGCAACCAACATACTTTCGGAAATGTAATGCTTTGTTGTGAAAACGGTTGTTGGGAACCAATACTATGCGTATGTCGTGTGTTGCGTGAAAAGTTGTTTTGGGTAAAAATTGAAAAAAACAAGTTTTGTTGCTTATGTCATGAAGAAAACAAATCCTGTCCTGGTGTGGTAGCTTAGCGACCGTTGGTCGCCAGAATTCGCCCTGGGCGTGGAAGTTCTGACTTGCCATCGCCAGGTGGTCGCCCAGCGACCTCTAGCGACCCCTGGGACCTAAAATCTTGGATTCTGATGTCCTAACTTGGTTTTTAACTTTCTAATCCCTTTTTATTAATTTATGGAAGTGGCGGGGATTGGAAACAGGTTTTTCGGGTACTCGGAAAGTACATAACTTATAACGCAAGAAAACGGCCATTTTGCATTTCAAATTATTTAAGACTTTTGACTTTTGTTTTGAGTCCTAAAAATAGTACAATAACTCATGGTGGTTGATCAATACGGTAGTTTTTGGTATGGTATCCGAAAGAGTGAATTTTCCTTAGAAACCTTTAGAGTGTGTTTGGATGGGGATATTTAAAATCCAAGGGATTTTGAGAATGCATGGAATTCAAATGCTTGAATTTGAATTCCCTTCATTTCAAAATTTCTTGTTTGGATAAAAAAATTAAAATTCCTTCATTGTCAAAATTCATTGTTTGGATGAAGTAAATAATGACAAAGTAATTCATTCTCAATTTTTATTTTGATCCACAAAAGTTTTCTAAATTTTTCCTTTGCCGAGAAAAAAAATAGAATTTTTTCCAATTTCGAGAAATAAGTTTTCGGAGTTTTTTCGATTTTTAGAAAAAAAAATTCGATTTTTTTTGCGATTTCAGGAAAATGAATACTCTGCATTTTTTCCGATTTCTTGAAAAAAGTTTTCAAAATATTTTTGATTTTGAGAAAAAGTCGGCAACATTTTTTTGATTTTGGAGAAAATTGTTTTCGGAGTTTTATCAATTTTAGGAAAACTAGTTCTCTGCATTTTTTCGATTACGAGAAAAAAGTCGTCGATTTTTTTTCGATTTCGAAAAAAATATCTTCGAATTTTTTTCGATTTCGAGACAAAAAGTTTTCGGCATTTTTTTCGATCTCGAGAAAAAAGTCGTCGGATTTTTTTTCGATTTTGAAAAAAGGTTTTCGGCACTTTTTTCGATTTCGAGAAAAAAAGTTTTTGGCGTTTTTTTCCGATTTCGAGAAAAATTCGCCGGTTTTTTTTTCGGTTTTGAGAAAAAAAGTTTTCGGCAATTTTTTTGATTTCGAGTAAAAGGTCATCGGAATTTCTTTCGATTTTGAGAAAATAAATTTCGGCGTTTTTTTGATTTCAGGAAAAAAGTTGTCGGAATTTTTTTCGATTTCGAGAAAAAAAAATTTCGGCGTTTTCTCCGATTTTGAAAAAAAAAAATTGCCGTTTTTTTCGATTTCGAAAAAAAGTTTTCGGCGTTTTTTTTCGATTTCGAGAAAAAAGTCGTCGGAATTTTTTTCGACTTCGAGAAAAAAAAATTTGGCTTTTTCCGATTTAGACAAAAAAAGTTTTCGGCATTTTTATCGATTTCGAAAAAAAAGTTCTTGGTCATTTTTCCTTTGCGAGAAAAAAGAGTTCCAGAATTTTTCAATTTGGAGAAAAAAAATTCTTGGAGAACAACATGAAAAATTAATGTGCAAAGAATTTTAGAATTCTCACTAATTAGAGGGTATTTCAAATTCCCTCATTTTGGGAAGTGTAAAATGACTTACAAAATACTTGGAATTTTAAAATCCCTTAAATATTTTATCCAAACAATGGAATTTGGTGCAAGTCATTTGAATTCCCTCAAAAAATTACTTTTCCTCAAAAAATTCCCCCATCCAAACACACTCTTAGAGTTTTTGGGGTTTTGGTGTAGTTTCAATACTATTGGTTAGAGAACAATGTATTGATTGTTGCGCTGCTTGTTTTAGGAAGCGCGTTGTGTTGTTTGAGTGTGTATTGTTGACGGAAGCTTGCCGAGGTAAGGGCTCCACTTTATTTCCGTCTTTTCAAACGGTTTTGTTAAACATGCTTTAGATTTTGCTGTGTTGAAATTGGTGGTGTGCTTGGCATGTTTTTGTGATGTATTCTCGATATGAGATCGTGGTAAATACATGACTCGTTGTCTTACATATGTTTGGTGAAATATGTGTATGAACAGGTGATTAAATACACATGATTGGATGTATATGTATGTGTTGTTGTGGTGTGATTACATATGCGTGTACGATATGTATGTGTTGCATTAGCATATAAGGGGAATCGTATGCTCATGCATTCATAGTACGTGGTTATCGGGAATGGATCACGGGGTGCGATTATCGGGAATGGATCCACCTTACTCCTACGGGAATTATTGAGTCCAATAAGCGGTTATCGGGAATGGACTGCGGGGTGCGATTATCGGGAATGGATCCATCCTAACCCTTTGTGGTTTTATTGATTATGATTACTGACTTCCGGAATTCATATGCATGTGGTAATGGGGAATCTACCACACTCATTGTAGAAGTCTGCATTAGGCTCGGTGTGCATTATATTTTAAGCCCGTTGGTGGGAATTGCTTTTGTGTTAAAGAGCTTTCTCTTGTGTATGTGGAAACTTGTTATGTGTACATCTTTCGCATTGGTTATATATATATATACTTTTATTTTGTGGTGACCCTTTCTTTCATTTGCGGGCTCATCCCACCCAGATGATGGGTTAGGTCGTGGTGACGACGGTGGCTGTTCCAGGCCCCAGTGAGCGGTTGGAACTTTAGCTTAGTTAGACTATGCGCCGATGTGGGTTGTACACCGTGCTTTTTGGGTTAAGCATAGGATTCTAACTTGTTTTGTTGTAAGTATTTGAATACTTAGACTTGGATTGTAATTATTCAGGAATACACTTTGCTTGTCGAAGCACCTTATGGTAATGAGTTCTTTTGTATATTTGAATGCCGGCTCATTGAAAAATATTCTATGCGCACTCTGAGTGTTAGTTGAAAAAGAAAAAAAAAATATTGCCCTTTCTGGCCTTTGAAAAACGGGCTGTCACATTCTCACTATGATCTACATACACTTTTCATCACGGGGATCACGTTTCTTCGTGCTAGATAAAATTTTCCATAAATTTTCCCCATTATAAAATATGAAATATGAAAATAAGGATAACTCTCATAGTTGGAATTCAAATTTTAATTCATCAATGTATATTTTTAATAGTGGGGTGGGAAGTACTCACTGTTTCTCATTCTCCAACACTAAAAGATTTCTCTCTCTCTCTTTCTCTCTCCTTCTCTCTCGAAGTCTTCTATTTTGTTTTTGTCCCTAATGAACATAATATTTTCTTCAAAATAAATTAAAATGTTTTTACGTAAAATGAAAATATAAGTGTACATATACTCCCTCTGTTACAAAATATAAGCAAAAGTTGGTCAACAAAAGTGAATGTATTTGGTCTAAATTTTGAACCAAATACATCAAGTTTCTTTTACTCACTTTTGCTTATATTTTGTAACGGAGAGAGTATGTCATAAACTATTTTTTGGGTTCAAGACTTCAAGTGATCTTATTCATGAAATAAATAGTATACTTTCTTATTTCAATTTTTTTCATAGTAATCTAAATATAAGTGTTTCTTCATTTTACAAAATTAAAATATTAAAAATGTATTAAGATAGTGTCGCACAAGTGGTAGATACTTTGACCCCTTAATCATTTGTCCCTGAGTTCGAACCCTGACCAGTGCGTATGGAGAATCATTTATTGGGAGAGGTCAACCCCTTAAATGGATTTGCAGTTGCGCGCAGAAGATACATGTGGTTTACCAACAAAAAGAGTTTCTACAAAAAAATATATTTGTGAGAGTTTCTAAAATAATAAAAAAAAAAGAGTTTCTACAAAAAAATATATATAATATTTGAGAGTTTCCACAAAAAAAAATTAGTTTCTAAAAAAATATAATATTAGAGTCTCTAAAAACAATATAATATTAGAGTTTTCACAAAAAAAATAAAATAATATTATAGTTTCTACAAAAAAAAATATTAGATTTTCTAAAAAAAAAAATAATAATATTAGAGTTTCTACAAAAAAAATAATATTAGAGTTTCTACGAATATAACTTTTTTTTATACAAAAAAAAAAGATACAAAAAAATATATTTGAGAAGAAAATGTAGTTTTTCATAAAATATTATAAAAATTCAATTATTGTCGCCAGTGAGATTCGAACAACATACATTAAGCTAAAAACTCCGCATAAGTATAATATTAGAGAAGTTCTAATTAAATGACACCTAAGCAATTTCTATTGAGAATGCACGAGAGAGCTCCGTGGAAATCTCGTAATGTATATAATAGAAATTGCATCTTGCAAAATTAAAAAGTAATGAAAAGCTATATAAACCACATATCAGAAGATTAGGTTAAACCATTAACATAAAAAATCTTTGATTAAGATCCAACCACTTCTCCAACTGCATGAGTACATGGAGTGTTGCTGCCAATGAAGCCCCGATACATACTCGATACCGATACTCATTCGATATGTCTCGATACTCGTATCGAAAAAGTATCGGTTAAATCTTTATTTTTAAATAAAAAATAATATCCGATACGTTTTGATACTCATATCGGAAAAATATTAGTTAAATCTTTATTTTTAAATAAAAAAATAATATCTGATACAATCCGTGTTTCCTAGTGAATGTCAATTACTATTATGTTGTTACACAGATAACTAACTATGTATTTTTTTATAGTACTAGTGATGTTTTTTGGGATAGTACTAATGATGCTATTTTTGTACAATACTTAACTTAAGATGTTCTTGTGATCATTATTTTTTATGACAATATTAATGAAGCACAAATACTTAACTTAGTATTAATGATGTTAATTTATAATCATTAGTATTTTTTTGTCTTTGTCACTGTTCTGAAGTCACTATGGTGTCCTACTATATAACATGTTAAACATTTGGGCTTGTCCCAAAATTCTTGTATAAGAATGGATGCTTTATGCTTTTAATTGGTCAGCTGCATGACCTATATAATTGTTTGTTATTGCTACAAGATGGGCTTGTTGAAGAGGCTTGATGTCATGACTATGACGTGTTTTTTGAGTTATTATGTGTCTATAGTTATGACTGAGGAGCCCTTGTATGTTGAGCTTCAAACTGTTTTGCTCTTGTGCAAGCTTATTCGCTTGTTTGTACTCCTTGTAAAATGAACTATTGAGGTTTATAATAATAATAATAATTTTTTGTCTTTAAACAAAAATTATCATTCTAAATATTATTGATTTTAGTCCTATTTATATATTATGCATTTATGTATTTAATTTTTAAATTACGTATCGCGACAGTATCAGATATGAATTTTTTAAAATTTTCACGTATCGGCGTATCGGTATTATATCGTATCCGTATCGTGTCGCGTATCAGGGCTTCATAGGTTGCTGCATGCGATCCTAGTTATCTTGCTTTGACTGAAAAAGAAACAAATAATAATAAATAAAATAAAAACGAAGAACAATTGAACCTGCGTCAAAAACAGAACAAAAGAAGAACAAAGAAGAAAATCTGCTTTCTACGGTGGATCACCACCGCTGTTATCACAGTAATAACGACGGATAACGCAATCCACCCTAAGCGATGCCGCCAAGCTGGAGGAAATCTGTAATGTATCATTTTACTGTGATAACATGCAAATTTTCATTAGCAAAAATTTGTTCCTCATTATATAGTCATAGTGCATAATAGTTAATTAAATTTGTTTATCAACAACAACTTTTTCCTCGTTTGTAATAGTTAATAACATGTTCCTCGTGTATAAATTTTTAATTTTTTTTAATTATCGTTAACCTTTAAATTTTTGAATAATTTTTTTTAACCATAGTTAGAATACTATAAAAAGTTTCTTTACAAAACTTTAGAATTTTTAAAAATAAGAATAATTAAATATGAATTTTTTAAATTTCAAAAGCTAAAGATAAAAGTAACGAAAATGTCAACATGAAAATTAAATTTTGAGTTTTATTTTTCTTTTTTCCGATGATCTGTTTATAATGTTTTAAACATGTGTGAAAGATATTCATTCAAAAATACACAATGGTTTAACAGCAGAGATTAAAGTGCATAAAAGTTTTGTAGGGACTAAAACATGCCACTTTATTTTATTTGGACCGAAAATAAAATTTTGTAATTTTTTCAAAAATATATTTAACCCTAAAAATAAATCTGACATTGCAAGAGGGAAAAGTGGGATAATATAATCTTTATTATGGGTAAAGATCACTATCACATTATCCAAAACATTACTTCGAAAAAAGGGATGAATTAGTTAAAAAGGGATAATTAGTTAGTCTATCAACCAAAATGTGTATATCATTATTAAAAACTAATATTTTGTCATAATTTTAAATAAAAAGATTCATTTTATCCTTAAAGAGGGATGAGTTAAATATGAATATATTTTTGGAGCTTTTAGTTCATATACTTTTAAGCAACTCACGTGTATTCTTCACATTTTTAATGATTTTTTGCATTCATGTCCATAATATTGGGTCACGCGTAATTTTTATATATCAATGACAAACATAATCAATTAGTGTTGTATTTGTTTGCATCAACTCAAACTGTACTACTTTTTTTTTTTAAAGAAAGTATTAATTTAAACAAATTTTTGTTCGTGCATTTAAGCTATAAATATCTACTAAAAATCTCATCATTAGATCAAATAAAATATGACGGAATACAAAATACGACTGCAGGAAAAAAAAGCAATATAGTAACAACTAATATTTTTTATAGGAATAAAAAAAAATTGAGATAGTTATAGAGTCAAAAACAATTATTTAAATATAATAATATAGTCATATTTATTAAAAAAAAAAAACCATGTTTATTAGAAAAAAAACAAAAAACCATGTGGCTTTTCTATATTTAGCCACATGGCTAAACATGGTGCAAGCAAGGGAAATAATTTGATATGATGTCCCAAAGGCCAAAGCAACATGTTTTTGGGAAACTATAACCATATATACAAGAGAAATAATTTGCATTTCATCAACAAGCAATTATAATGAAGAATTTATATTGAACAATCAATCATATATTGGAAATTTTTTGAAGAAATTGGCAGGTGCTAATCAATTATTGTTTTGTCTTTGTTCTCTTCACTTGAAGTCATCAAAAGCTAGTTTCAACTTCAAGATGATGGTATTCATTATTCAATCATTTCACATGATAAATTACATAACACAAATTAACACGAGCAAGAAGTCATAATGTACACTAACAACTATGTTATCATTGTTTTAACTATCATTTAGCTTCAATCATGCCAAATTACATCAAAGATTCTAATTAAGGCGAGGACTTACATTGAAATCAGGATATTATTTCAAAATAAAACAAAATCACAAAATTGTTTCTAGACATGTTACTTTGAAACCCAATCTGACCCCTTATTATCAACTCGTCTCGTTTTATAGCTTTATCATTTTATTATCTACTGAATTTTATTTTCAATACAATGTCCGTTAAGTAATTTTTTTTTTGTTAAACTATTTTCCATTTTGGTGAAATTTTATCATAAGCAAAAAGCTAACTCAAAATTAGATGGGCGTGGTCGCTACTATGGTCCTTGGTTTGGAGGGTGACGTGTATTACCAAGCATTAGCAACGACGGAAACAACATTGTTGTAATAGAAAGGAGCATGTGGTGCAAGCCACAGTGACATTTAGTATGGGACAGTTATACTTTTCCCATCATGGGAAAGTTCAACTTTTAACCATTTGATATAATAATATAATAAGCAACGGTTCAGATTAAAACCTGTTACCTGCTAGTAACTTTTTGATCTTAAACATGAAACAAAAAAAGCTTAAAAAAAACATGAAACAAAAAAAAAAAAAGACCCCACATTTTATATAATATATATTGTTTAATTTTTTTGTTTGGAAAATGTAATAGTGCATTAGGGTGCTTAAGAATTAATTGGTAATTTTGTTTTTAAAAAATATTTTTTTATTAAAATTAAATAAGTCCAGAATTTTGATGGACATATTCATGATATTTATCAATATGTTCATCTTCTTCTTAATCGATTTTTTTTTCATACTCATAAACTAAATTTTTCATATCTTCCCTAAGATATTTTGTTGAACGTCATTAACCAGCAAAGCAAGCAGTAATAAAATTGGGGGAAAATAGATTCTTCACATTTTTATCATAAACCCAACACAACACCATCACAGATCTAGAATGGAAAAAAAAAACGTGTCCAATATCAAACAAAAGATCTGGAATGGAAAATTAAACAACATATCTAGAATGAAAAAACACATGCGAAAAATATTGTCTCAACGGTGACTGGCTATATATATTCTTGACACTGTAGCTCCGCCGCCTGTGTTTTTAAGAGTGTCTTAGCGCCACCGTGAGTTAGCCACTACGTCGTAGGCTCGTAGCTCCGTCGCCACTGTGTTTCCTTTCTCTCAAATTCACTATTTTAATCTGCAATTTCTCAAGTTACACACCATTTTCCAATATTTTTTTACGCAGAGGGTGGGTTGATGATGAAAGAAAAGAGGTGGTGGGTTTAATTTGTCTGACAGTAAATTTATTTTTCAGGTATAGAGTGGAGGTGTAAAACTGTATGCATTAAAATATAATTTCACGTTATAAAAGAAAAAGAAAATAGAAAAGATTTATAACTGGGAATAACGCCACCTGTAGGTAAAAGTCAAATTTTCCCATGATGGGAAAAGTATAACTGTCTCATACTAAATGTCACCAAGATGGTGATGATATTTACTAAAATTAATGAATTGTATGTGATACATTTACTAAAATTAAGAAAATATATGTTCCTAATATTTTGTTTAAAAAATAGGATAAAATAAAATTTATAAATTTATCTTTTGTTTAAAATATATTTTAATGAATAGAATTGATTTTTTGGTCAATATATAGTAGGAGTAAATTTCTTAACTTGATGCCAGAACTGACCCCCGAACCAGATTAAACTGGTGGTGTAAACCAAAAATTTTTTTTTTCTTAACTTACTCTTGTATTGATATGAATTGATCGGAGGCATGAGCACTTCAAATATGCACTTTAAGTTTGTATTCTTTTGTTGACATTTTTCTATTTTATGCTAATAACTTGGATGTTTGTAAGTTGTTCGTTGATTCATTATTTTTAATTATACTGATATGAATTTTTTTGTTGTATTAAAAGAATGTATACGTTAACTTTAATAAAAAAAGTATCATGAGATTAGTTCCTCCTTCCAACAAAATTTTTTCTTAGTAAACATAAAAAATTCTGGTTTTTATGGAAAATGGCTAAAAATGAGATTCAAGCATGAGTAAATCACTAAATCGATCCCTCTCAAATATTTTTTAATTTAGTCGCTATGTGAATATCTATTTTACTTGCTGTCAAATAAGTCTCTACATTCATTTACTTTCTATCAAAATAGTCTATAACATTCTGAACTTACCGTCAAATTAGTCCTTATATTTACTAATTATTTATATAGTCATATTTCAATATTGATTGTTGATAACCTCATACATAAACTATGAGATTTGGATTTGCTACAATGGCAAATCACACAGTTTTTCACATTGTTTAAAATCGGAGTTATTAATTCCAGATTAGACGGTTCAGATTAATTCTATCATAAAATCAATTAAAACGATCTCGACCGCACGATTTAAATTTAACAGCTCTGATTTAAAACAGCGTGAAAACTGTGTTAAATTGGACAGCAAAAAATCTATTTCCATAAATATGTGATGTTATTATTCACATGTGACTTTAACACTCCTTATGTTTATATTTAATGGTATTAGAAAAAGATGGTGTCAACAAATGAACCAAATTAAGAACATTTAAGAGAGACAATTAGACAAAATCTAATTTAAGATATTAAAGAGTCTATTTGAGAATGAGAGGGAGATCAATTTTTTATGGTTTACTCATTGAAGATCTTGACAATTAAATGAATCAAGTCATATATCACTACTATTGAATAAAAAAAACATGAATGCTCCACCACCCAATAAACAGTTAATTGAAAAGAGTCCTTCATGGAGAAGCATAAATTCTGAAGATTCTTTATGAAATGGTTAATTAATCTGATTTTTTAGGTTATAAATCCTCGTGGTTATAATATTTTCCTTTGTTTTTTAATTCTTCCCAGATAACAGCAAGAGTGTTCTAAAATGGACCCAAGTTAGTGGGATTGAAACTAATGAGAAGCTTCCGTTGTTTTGTAGGACCACGTTTTACATCTGACAGGATAAGGATTACAGTCATAAATCCATATTCCTCAATAATAATTCTAATATAAAAATGCCACCATGCCATGGGACCTCAATACTGTGTACTATATTAAAAAAATTCTATTCATTAATTTAGCTTCACTTTCATATAAGATTAGATACATCATCATAGATGTTTTCCATAATAAAATAAAAAAGAGCATCTTCATATTTATTCTAAGTTCCAACACCAACCAATTGCACAAAGCAAATATTTAACAATCCCATCAACAGTATTTTTTATATGAACACGATTTTATTGTGTAGAGATGCTAACACTTACACGGTGCAACGTGTTATAAATTGATTTGTACAAAAATTAATTTCTTAAATTCAATAGCTTTGTGTTTGTGTTAGTAGTTTCGGCATCGACTAAATAAAAGTGTTTAATATGATAATTAAATTATGAGACTCTCACACCTATTGGACTAGTCTTTTGGTTGGACTATCCTTACGTGCTTAAGTCCTAACAATCGATGGTCTCGTTGAAAGCTGAGGCACAAAAAGGGCCGCCTATATGTTGGATTAAGGTGTTCCACCAAATACTTTGAAAGTCATCATAGCCATAAAACTCTTCCACTTATTGGACTTATTTTTTGGATCGGATTCTTCTCATGTGCTTAAGTTAGAATATCTTATTTATTTAATGTGAGACTTAAAACACTCCGCAAAATTGTGCACTTGTAATATTTGTAGATGATTCAAATTATAGTTTTTCAAATCGACTTTAAGTATCTCCAATGATGTAATAATGTAGAAAAAATAATTTACCTTACACTCGAGAAATGCTCCACAGGTTCGTCTTATAATTTTTAAAATCATAAAAAAAATCTTTTTAAAATTCAATATCTAGTTAAAAAATCAACTAATCTAAGAGACCTCAAAGAGACTCCATTTAAAATCGGAGCTACGCAGAAATGACCCAACATAAAAGTGAACAATGAAAAATTTAAACTTAAAACATTGAAAAAGCAACATATTTTAAGATCTCAAACCATTTAAAAATGAAATTATTTTTACTTATTTACATGTGAAAACCAAGCTTACATGTATTTTTATTTAAGTTAGTATAAACACATTGATTTTGATTACTCTATTATAAGACCGATATCTTATCATTTGATTTAAAAGCCTAATTTTCTTGCCCCTTTAACAGATATATTGTATAATTACATTGATGGTTTGCACTCTACCAATTGCATTGACAACTACCCTTAGATATTTTTTGTTGGAAAGATATTCTTCGTGATTACATTAAATATTTTTATGACTTGTTAGTAATAAATAATAATAACATAGCACACATTTTTAGAGGTTATTTTTCTTGTCAAAATTTTTTTTTTTTTTGAGGCCAAAGGTACCCTCCTCGCTTGATATGGCTTTTGGACCGACTCAATAAGCAACCCTAGACTATATAGTTGCCAAAATAGCATATTCCAATGGTGAAATCCAATTTGATATTGTCCATTAACTTGCAAATCTCATCAAACAAGTCAAGTTGTTTTTTACTCAATTAAACAAGTCATGTTGGAGTTGGTCTTAATAACATGCGTATAATCTCTTAAAATAATCAAGTCCACATTTTTTACTCAAATTTTCGCACATTTCACTTTTTTTTTTGTGAGGTGCACATTTCACTTTAATTATACAGAGAATGTTAACATTTATCATAAACACATATATTATTAATTAAATAAATAGAAAATTATTTTTTAAAATTTGCGGATTTTAAATTTTTAAATATTAAATATTTTGTATTATTAAATATAGAATTTTGATATTAAAATATTTTAACATGTACCCTAAAAACATATATTAATATGATATAGCTATATTTATATTTATTTGGTCTCAAAATTTAAAGTAGATTGTTTTTATTGTTTATTTTTTTTATCATAGTCTCTATATAATTTAGTCGGATATAGATTCCCTAAGTCAATCATATTACAAATTGGATTCTCTCCATCATTTTTCTTTTATCCCCTTTGCTAACTCTCTATTTCTCTCTTAATCTCACTCTTCTCTCTTGATTGTATTTTTCATTTTTTAATAAAAAAGAGAGGAAGATTAAAAGAGAGAAATAGTTAGGAAAGGAAAGAAGAGAAAGAATGATGGAGAGGATCCATATCCAATAGTATTAGTAATAAAAGAAGTATATAAAATATCTTAACAAATAAGAAACTCAAGTCTACTTTTGTCTCTCCACAACAACAAACATATAGACTACAATATGGTTATTTTTTATTTTAGTTATAAGGAATAGGATATGATTTTTTTTTTTCATGTTATTAATGATATTTCAAGTGAAAATAGTTTTTGTTTGAGTATTTTTATGAGGGGTCTTTTTAATATTCATATAGGATCTCCAAATAATTAAAGCCGATTTTGCCAATCTTTTATAAAAATAAATAAATTATGCTTGTTGATATTAAATCTAAGCAAAAGTTAACATTTCTATCTTATTTATTCTTTAATTATCCTTCAATTATTGTAAATTTAATTTTTAATAAATTATAAAAAAATTGATTTTTAATAATCATTCATTTTCGTAGAATAAGTTGTCAAGAAGAATTAATTAGAAAATACAATACGATATGATAAGATTGAATGCATGTATAGAAAAACTTTACACTGACTGATAGGGCATAACAATTAAACTATTTTCTTTATTACTTTAAAAAATTAAATAAAAATAATTATTTTTCTTAATACAGTATTATATGTGAAAATAATTATTTTAACTTATATATATAGTCTCTCATAGTCTCATCTCTCACTAATCAAGCTAATCTAATCACAGTCCCTTATCAACAAACTTATTTAATAATTTGCCTTGTGTGTCCATTTTGAGCGCTAATAGGTCCCATCTGACGTGGATAGCTCAGAACAAAACACACACTGCGCCGAACCCAAAAACACTGAATCAAACCAATCCAATTCCAAACCAAAGCAGCAGCAAAAAATATTATTAGTACTAAAAACGAAGAAAAAAAAAAAACTTTTTGTCTTCAACAACTCAAAATCTCAACAATATTTCTCTTCCTTTCCCGTTTCGTCTTTTCTCTTCAATTTCTCGCGATCTCATTTCTCTCTCTCTTCATCTTCTTCTGATTACTACTATTTACTTCTACTGGTTTTGTTGTTGATCGTGCTTCGTTTCGTTTGATTCTCGTTACACTCATGGTGATCGAGAACGACATTGAAAGTTGCGGAAGTAGAGCGGTTCAATCACACGCGAATCCTCGTCATCACCGTCAAAAGCTTGAAGTATACAATGAAGTTCTTCGTCGAATTCTTGATTCCGATTCCGAAGAAGCTCATGTTCCTGGTTTCGATGATCAGCTATGGCTTCACTTCAATCGTCTTCCTGCTAGGTCTTTCACCATACTTCAAATTAACCTAATTCTAGTTGATTTCTAGTAGTCAAATTTTTTGTTATGATTATGAATTTGTGAATTGTGATTTGTGACTAGCGTTTCTGCATGTTTTTGATTATTTATTTTTTAAAATTCACGTTAATTTAAGTTTTATTATGAACTATGATGAAATTGAAAAGAAAATTAAAAAGGAAGAAAATAGCTGAGTATTTTTGTTTTACTTTTTACTTTTGTAAGTGGATTTGCCAGAGTGGTTTTTGTACGAGTCTCGTGGTTGGTCACTGTGATTGCTACTACATAGGTATGCATTGGATGTGAATGTGGAAAGAGCAGAAGATGTTCTTGCTCATAAAAGATTGCTCGAGTTGGCGAAGGATCCCGCTAATCGTCCAGCATTTCAAGTTCGCTTAGTACAGGTGTATAAAAAAGCACTTATAATTTGTTTAAATCACTAGCCTATATGGATGGATTCATTATAGATAATTGGTTGATGTTATTATTTGCATAAGATTTGGAACTTTGGAATCAGAATCTTTAAATAAGTTGTTTTTAATTTAAATAAAAGTCTACAGAAGTTATTCATGCTGATTGTTTTATATTTGTATTGGCCTTAATGCAGGTATATCCTTTTGGTAGTACACATTATAATGATTCTTCGGTGCATTCAGATCGTGCTGAGAAAGATGATGCACAAAGTTCTCTTAACTATTCTTTAAAGCAGGGGTATGGTTCATACATTGTCTAGTCATTTTTATTTTCTATGATGGCCATTGCTCAATGAGAATATTTTTTATTATCCTAACTCTTGTTGAATTGTTCTCATTAATATTATATTTTCATTTGTGTCGCCACTAGTTTATTTTTTAATGTCATCTCTCCTTTTTTTTGGGGCAAAACAGAATTCATCCACCACCTACGTTTGGTTCTTCTTCTAACCTTGAAGCTCTTGCACTTCAAACAAATAAAAATAACATTGAAGACGGAGACAATGCTATGGGTGTGACACCGAATTTTAACCGGTATGCTTCTTAATAATTTCAGTTTGGACTGTTATTCTTCTAGTCATGATATTGTGAATGTGTTTGTTTTCTTTCTTTTATTGTCTTCAGTTAGTAGTATTGTTAAAAATGGTCTTATATCAATCAAGTAGAAGTAGAAGCATGTGTTTTATGATGAAGTTGATACATTGATGACGACTGGGATAAAATCTCACATTCTTTGATGATAATATTTTTTGAAGTGCAAGCCTCTTGGTAGGGGAATATTTAGTTCCGTTGCTAGGCATTATGATCATTTTATAAAGAATGTGCTCATCACTGTAGTATGGTGTATATAATTTTGTTTTTGTTGTGGACTAAAGCACTCTAGTTCATGAAGACTCTCTATTCTTATGTTCTCTAGGGGGGAAATACTATTGTTTGATTGTTTCCATTAGCTTATAGCAGTTAATAAATGCGTTGCAGTGTTGTTGTTTAAAATTTTGACTGGTACTGATCTTTTCACTCTTTACATTTTAGGCCCATGCACGAGATTACATTTTCAACAATTGACAAGCCTAAACTCCTTAGTCAGGTGGCTGATTCTTTAAAATTTCTATTATACTTCTGTAAAACGATCCTTTTAAATCACTGGGTGATATTTCTGTTTAGTATATATAATCCTCATTTTATTTTATACTGTATTCTTTGGCATCCAACGTGATAATAGCAAATAGCTCTTGCCTTTCTAGCATTTTGATTTGGTTAGAGAACTTCTCGCAAATTGCTTTGCTGGAAGTATTTCTTGCTTGTATCAATCATGGCCAATTAATATGGATGCAGTGTCAAACATAGGCAGTCTGAGACTAGAAAGAAACCAAATGTTTTTTTTTTGTCAAGTTCTGTAAGTTGTGGTTTTCGCAAGTATTCATTTTTCACATAGATCAAATCGACCATTTATGAATTTATGAATGTACAGAAAATATGCATGATTGAATTACTACCTGCTAATATTTACATACAATCCCATAGATTTAAAATCTAATACTGATTCACACTCATGTAAATATATAATTTAACGTAAAACATAAGGTGCTAAAGAGGAGTATTTTACTGTTGAACTTTTTAAAGTGGTGACTCTGTTAGTCTATAGCAGTTGCTCTTTCATATTTTGAATAGCAGAAGTTTCAATTATCTGGATCTAATAAATTTCAAAGAGAGGTACATAATTTTAAAACAACAAGAGGAGGACTGCTTCCTTTGCTCATTTTGCAAATTGTAGGCTTTACTCAATTACTCCTTGCACAAGGATCAGATTGCTTGGATTTTTGAATGAATTTAATTTTGATGATTTATTGGTGTAAAAAAAGTTATACATGTTCATTGACGTGTCGTGACACCTTTTAGTGAAACACAGGTTTCAAGTCCATTGAATGACGTGGCAATGTTACTGGGTGACAACCTATACATCTTTTACACTAACAATGCTATGCTATTTCTCACCCTTGACTATATATCCATTTCAGTTAACTTTAATACTTGGCGAACTTGGACTGAATATTCAAGAAGCTCATGCATTTTCCACATCTGATGGGTTTTCCCTGGATGTCTTCGTCGTTGAGGGATGGCCTAATGAGGTAGTTTAAAAATAGCTAAGCATTAAACTTGTAAAATCACTATCTTCAATTTTATTTTTTTATATCCAAATAGCATATTTATTCTATGTCTTTTCCTTTTGTCATTAGGAAACTGAGGAGCTTAAAGGTGTGTTGGAAAAGGAAATTTGGAAGGTTAAGGTATATTCCTCAGTTATTCATTTCAAAATACACAGTTCTATGATTTTTGGAAATATCTTAATAATCTTGCTAGCAAGAAAAAGAAGATATGAAATATCTGCTAAAATTCATTTGTATTAAAGACTCATTGATATGAAATATCTGTTCTGTAGGACCAATATCTGTCAAATCAGGGAATACTTTATTCCGTAAATGATCAATACCAGCCGAGGACGGAATCCTCCCCTGATTGCATACAAATACCATCTGATGGAGCTGATGTCTGGGAAATTGATCCCAGCCAGCTAAAATATGAAAACAAAGTTGGCTCTGGATCATTTGGCGACTTGTAAGTTATTTCTGTATGCAAGCATGTTAGAAATATACACAACTTTTTAAGCTGATGCCTCTCTCTACCTCTTTCACTGGACTTCCATAGGTTCAGAGGCAGTTATTGCAGTCAAGATGTGGCTATCAAAGTTCTTAAGCCTGAACGGATAAGTACAGATATGCTGAAAGAGTTTGCGCAGGAAGTTTATATCATGAGGTTTGTCTGCATAATTGAATATAATTGGTGGAGCTTCTGTTCCTATCCTACATCAAATGCTTCTGAATATTTTTTGAAAATATCTGATAATGTTTCTATTTTGCATATTTCACTAGTTTGTGTATTAGTCCTTTTTTATCCTAGTTAGTTTTAGTAATATGGTAACCATGTAGATCTACACTTGTTCAAAAAAAACCATGTAGATCTACATTACAATTCTTCCTTTACCAATTATGACTTATCTTTGGCTGCAGGAAGATTCGACACAAGAACGTTGTTCAGTTCATTGGTGCATGTACTCGGCCACCAAATCTTTGTATTGTTACTGGTAAATTGGAGAAGTCCCTGAGAATTTATGATTTATGTTTTTGTTTCATACTATGAGTTGAGAGGGTGAACTGTAAACCTTGATGCAAGGACAAGGTTACTGCACTGTGACTGTGTGGGCTTGGGTTCTGGTTGTGCAAAACCTCTGCCTGTAGTGGAGGCTGTATACATACGTCCCTCCCCACAGCCATAATGGTGGAACCCTTGTGCACAGACCCCCTTTCTAGAATTTATTGTCTATAGATATTTGGCAAAGTAGTCTTTATATGGCTTGGACAACCCTCGCCCCTTGAGCTAGCTGTTGGGGTTACAACCGGTATTTGTATACCTCTAGATGACAGTCCTGAGCATGAGTATATACTTTTTTCTATAAGCAACAGGTGTGTTAAATATTTGTGTAATTAAACCACCGTCCACGCTTCAGATGTCTAGTTCTTACTCCTTAGTGTGAGGGGGTTTGATGAAATCTCATATCATATCTGCTAGAGATATGGCCAAAGTAGTCTTTACAAGGCTTGGGCAATCCACCCATCGAGCTAGCTTTTGGGGTTGAGTTAGGCCTAAGAATCTCCAATTTCCTATTTGTGTTTTTTATTATCAAGTACTTTAATTGCTAAGATGATTTGGGTGCCTTTGTTCAGTAACCTAATAATTCAATTGTGATGCTTACGTGATCATGTTTCATCAGAGTTTATGTCTAGAGGAAGCTTATATGACTTTCTGCACAGACAAAAGGGTGTGTTTAAGCTTCCTTCTTTACTAAAAGTAGCCATTGATGTTTCCAAGGGAATGAACTATCTGCACCAAAATAATATTATTCACAGGGACCTCAAGACTGCCAATCTTCTGATGGATGAAAATGAAGTAAGGGGACTCTGAAAAATTGATACTTCCTGTTGCATTTTCAATGTGTTATTGGTCTATGTTTTTGCTGCTTTTGGTAATATTTGGTTTTACAAATAAATCTAATAAATATTGATCTTATTTCATCAGTTACAGCCTATATCACTAATGTATTACTTATCTCTACTTTTGAGCGATGACATTATTTACTCTCCCATTTTCAATTCATAGTTGATTATAGAATATGTAGATTGTGTGTGATGATTTACTGCCAGAATTTTGGCTCTAATTCATTGATAAACAAAAAATGCAAGTCATCTTGAATTAGAGCAACTAAGTCTACAGTTTATAGTTTTTTAAGAAAGTTTCACGTGAGTAGTTTTGTAATGCTGGGTTGTTGTCAGCATACTGCATACAATAAATTCTTGCAATCTTGCATACACTATAGTGAGAGGAAAATAATTGCTTGCATTATATGACTAAAAGCATCGCATCATTATCATTTCATATGTACTCAAAGAGCTTATCCTTCAACAGTTGGTCAAGGTTGCTGATTTTGGGGTCGCCAGAGTGCAAACTCAGTCTGGAGTGATGACAGCTGAAACTGGGACATACCGCTGGATGGCTCCTGAGGTATGATTTTTCTTGAACTTGATGTTACTCCTATGGTTGATATTTTGGGTGATATACCTGAGCAATTCATTCACTTTATGGTGTAAAGTGAGTAACATCAACTATTAATTAACAAAGAGTCTGTTAAAATAAAATCTTGATTTTTCTAGTCACTTTAGATGATCAAAATCTGGGAAATAGAGTGTTTTTTTTTTTTTTAATGTGTCAGAGGGTAGACCTTGTGTGGTGAAAGTAAAGCTAAAATGCAAGTAAAACAGATATTCAATCCTCAGTTCAAGAAATCTTGAATAGTTTTTGTCTTAATCCCTTAAACTTAGGTTCTTAGTTTACCATTAAAAAGAATTTCCCATGGTGAAGCAGAATCTAAATCTGGAAAAGAAAAAGAATATACTCTTATGATTTATGTTAATGTGTTTCATATTGATAGTGAATTTATATTGTTGGGCATTCAACTATCACTTCCATTTTAGCTATCTTTTTTTTTTTTTTTTTTTAATTTCATAATTAAGATTAGAAAAGATAAAATGGTGGCCACTTTCTGTTTAAAAAAAAAATGGTGGCCACTTTATTTTTGTTCTTTCTCTTCCCGTTGATTTGAATTTTGCTTGCAGGTCATTGAACACAAACCATATGACCAGAAGGCAGATGTTTTCAGTTTTGGAATAGCACTTTGGGAGCTTTTAACTGGAGAGGTGAGCACTTTCATGTCAGGCAGTGAGCTTTGCTGCTTCATCTTTTATTCGTTTCTTGTCTCAGACATTGATCAGCATTCTACTAGTGCTATCTCATTATATATCTATTTCTTGTAACCAGCTTCCTTACGCTTACTTAACCCCATTACAAGCAGCAGTTGGTGTGGTGCAAAAGGTTTTTATTCTTTCCTCTTTACGGACATTATTTTCGTTAACATTTTTCTCGTTTAGACACAATAATTCTATACGGCTTAATTTGCTATTAGGGTCTACGGCCTACAATTCCTAAAAATGCACATCCAAGAATTTCTGAACTACTACAGCGGTGCTGGCAACAAGATCCAAAGGAGAGACCACCTTTCTCTGAAATAATTGAAATTCTTCAACACATAGCAAAAGAGGTAAACTATTTAAGTTTTGAAAAATAGCACAAAGTTGGACTTGGACCGATTTAACATTTTTGAGCTTCATGTTTCTACAGGTCAATGATGAAAAACATAAAGATAAGTCATCCCACGGTTTTCTCTCATCACTTAGGCGCGGCCATCACTGACGATACTGATACCCATACAAGGATCATTCAAGGGTGTAACCTTTTTGTTCTGTACAGTAGTCTGACCAAAGATCAATTGAGTTTGATTCTTTCTGCTCTTGAAAAATCTCATTCTACTGTGCCATTGCCTTAATTTTTTGTTACAATCTGCGTCTCTCTTCTTTTGTCCTCTCAACTATTATTCATAAGCGAGTAGGATGGATGCAAGAGCAGTGGTGGTCGAAAATTCAAGGCCGTGTAATGTTAAATCTTTGTTTTGTTTACCACGTTTTTCGAATTGGAGTTTTTTTCTATGCACTCCCCCTGTATCCAAAACCACTTTGATGTTTACTGGTAAAAACATTATGACTACGAGATGTACAAGGCTCGATAAATTTGGCATATGCTACCAAGTAATTCAAGTTAAAAATAAACCAGGAAATTTTAACTCAAGTCGGTATCATTTTTTTCATGACAAATATAAATATGTATTAACACCATAATGGACTAAATTGTACTTGGTCTGCTTGCATTGGATGTGAAAAACAAAAATTTTGTCAACAAGTAGTATTGTCATCCAAGAACAATTGTTGTGTTAAATGCCAACTAATCATTCACTCTTCACTGGCTTAACTTCAATGGTTATTTATTTATTATTACTAAGGAAGTTTTTTTTTTTTTTTTTTGAAGAAAGTACTAAGCAAGTGTTTGTTTTCATATTATTGCTGTTTTTTCATTGACTTTGCCAATTTTTAGTTTCAATTTTATCACTGAAAAGTGGTTTGAACGCAAGAAAATGTTTGTTGATGCGTAACCAAACGAGCATCAAGGAGTTTAATCTAGATTTCGATTGAGTCTTAATTGTTATTATAGGTGATATTGTAGGACTTGAACCAAGTTTTGCTTTAGAGATGAGATGACAGTAATGAATCTCAATTAGTGTGGTGAGAAACCGTTGATATTGCACATACATAATACATATTGGATTTGACAAACTAAAATTACCCTTGTTTTACTAAGGATGCATCATTTTTGTAAGAGTGTTTTATTTTAAATGAGATGAATGACTTCGTCAACCTATAATTCAAAATGGTGGTTGTTCAACTTCAATGTTCTTGCGGCAAATATTCTCCACATGTCAAGGTTTTCAACGATATTCTCATCATATAAGACCTTAGGAACTTCGCAATAATCAACTGCAGTTCATACCATTAGTTATTCACCGTTGTTTGGATTGAAGAAAAAGCTATGAAGTCCATGTATTTAACATTTATTCATGTATAAGCAGTTTTTCTCAACAAAAAATGTACAAGGACAATAAAAAGTCTAATGATAAGGTAGAAACAAATTATGGGAATAAAGAATTCATATGTTGGTATCATACAACTTTTATCCAAGAGTAAATTCTAACTTCTATATTTATATATATTGGTAGCAACAGACTAAGTAAGACGAGCAACCAACCATTACTACAATCCATGGTCCAGAGACAACAAAGCATTTGTAACTTGGTACTTCAATCAAGAGATTAAAATCTGAATAAGACTATGATCCTGTTTCAAAGATTATTAATTACTCAAGAAACAAAACATTTAAAACTAAAATAGGGAGGGGCCGCGCGAACGCAGGCCCCCACAGCAAGAAATTATGATGTAGACTCCACCACTTGGGTAGATCTTAGGCTAGCACCCCTCCTAAGTGCAATGGAGGTCACTTGCCTAGGCCATGGACCTTCATGATCACCCATTGACCCCATCCAGGTAAGTACTTTTTAAGATATCATACACTTCTCTTTTATAGCACATGTTGCATTCTACTAACTCCAATATTAGCGATGTGGGACTCAAAACAAAAAAAAGGGAAAACAAAAAAAAGACCAGCTTCCATAACACCATTCAAGTTGCAGCCAACTATGGATCTATAATTTGTGATTAGACAACAAAAGGGTGAACTTGGAGACATTGAAAAAGTACTTATTAGGAGATTGAGTGTTCAAATTTCAAAAACACATAAGAACAACTTATTAAATATTTGCCCAAAAAAATATATCTAAAAAATAAAGACAGTTCAGTTTCTATGAATATAATTGTGTGTTCACAAAAGATCAGTTAGTATGACTAGAGGAACAACATGGAAATTACTTGGTAAGGTCCTGTTATAGACGATATATGAGGAACGGACCCATGTCATTGAATTACAAGGTAGAAGGAGAATGGAACTGCTTATGGTGTATCCGTGCTCCGTGGCATATTTGTAGGGCTGTTTACCACCTCGTGTTCGTCTCAGTGCGCATTTTGTTCAATGTCCAGCACTGCCCAATATGTACAGAAAATGACAAAGACGACTGGCATGTCTTTTTCGGTTGCAGAAACAATAGGAGAATATGGAACGAAGCTGGGCTAGGAGCTGTTATTGAGGGGCGAATACAGACTGTCGCAAGTGTGACAGAGGTGTTGTTTGACATTTGTAAGGTGGAGGAAGGTCATGTGGCTGGGCTAGTTGCTATCGTGGCCTTCGTGATTTGGAAGAACAGAAACAATTGGATATGAAATGGAGTAAAGGATGAAGAAAGGGTGATAGTTAGCCGAGCTGTGCATCTAATGGAAGATTGGAATGCTGTCAATTTGGCACATCAGCCAGAGCTAGGAAGGTCGAAATGTAATGTGGATGCTAGCTTCTACAAGCCTGCTGGGCACACGGGTTGGTGTTGGTGCATTCGCAATTCTCAAGGGTAGTTTATGGCAGCAGGTTGTAATTGGATCCGAGTGAAGCTTACTACAATTAAGGTGAAGCAATGGCGCTATTAGAAGCTATACATGCAAAGCAAAGTGGAGTATCTGAGTTTAGTTCCATTATTTCTACTATTAACATGTTGAATTTTCGTTCAAACCTTGAGGTAAAGTTCATAAAACGAGAAGCGAATAT
This sequence comes from Trifolium repens, assembly GCA_030408175.1. Lineage (NCBI taxonomy): Eukaryota > Viridiplantae > Streptophyta > Magnoliopsida > Fabales > Fabaceae > Trifolium > Trifolium repens. The sequence continues at coordinate 10,771,566 of CP125845.1, forward strand.
GGCAGCTCAAACATTAGTTAGGGCGACCAAGTCTTGGGCCAGTCGTATTCTCTTTGATGTTATTCCTCATTGTATTAAAAACATTGTTATTAATTATGAGTTGATTGTGTTTTTGTTAACAAAAACTATGTTCACATTTTAAATTGTTTATCGGTTTTCTTATGTTTTGTATATGTTATTATGTTATGAAGATAATTACATTTGATAACCATCCAAAACTAAATGTGAACAACTTTTCCGACCAAAAGAGCAAAAAAAAAAATCAAAATCAAAATAATATATACTATGAACAGGTGGATTAGGTAAGGAATCACAAAACTAATTTGCGTGGATATAAATAATGGATGGTGTCTCATAGCGGAAATCTAATAGTCCAACCAAAATATGAACCTTGATAATGCATTGTAGGTCACCACTTCTGTTAAAAGCCTCAATTTGTTGAAATTTTTTTCGTAACTCACTGATGTTTTAAGACTTCCATAGAAGTTAAGACTAATGAAGTGCAACTTGTAGACCATGATAGAACTCACTGAATTTAAGAGTCTGATAACAAAGTACAAACTTCCTATATAACTTTTCTTTGGCGAAACAAACTTATTATATATCATGGTTTAAACAAAAACATTAATTTACATTTACATCAATTTCAATTTAATTTTACTTTTATTAAATAAATATATATATATATATAAATGATAGAAACTAAAACATTAAACAAATTTGTAGGACTTTATCAAAAGAAAATCCTTCCAAAATTAAACTAAAATTGTAGGACTTTACCCCAAAGGGAGTCCTTCCAGAAATTCTCGAAGGCTTGAGGAGACCCCAAGCCTAAGAGGGGGTTTGGAAATAGTTTTCAACCAGCAATAGACGCGCCTCGGTTAATACCTCATTAGCTGCGTCATTGCCCCAAGCGCAAAGATACTTCACCAACTTACCTTTGCTTGTTTTTATATAACCTTCAGACTCATCTCATTGCTTATATGAGCGATGTGGGACTAAATACACGGAACTTGGATATTTTACTCACCACATACCACACTTTTGCCTTCAACAAAACTCAATTATACCTCATTCAACATTCTTTAGACTTAACAACAACACTTCAAAAATCAATTTATTCATGAATTTGCATGTACGAAATGGTAGATCTTAAAAATCTGATGATAATAAAAGGAAATATAGAAGCAAAAACCATGAGCTTCAGTGCTGCTACTAAGCTAACAAAAACACTTCTATATCTTCTCATTCATCATACTTTCCATTCTTTTAACTGAACAAAAAGACTTGGAGATCTTAGTATCATGATAATTTCATTTTCGGTTTGAGACCCGGCACCGAGAGAGAAGCATTTTTCTATTAAATATATCATGGTTTGAACTTTGAAGTATAAAGATGGGATGGCATCATCAACAGCATACTGTATCAGTTTAGGGGAAGGAATTGTTGGGATTTATTTTATGTTGCTATTTATTTGGATTCAGTTAATAAGTTTCTAGTTTTTAGGTTCCATTAAGTAGAATAGGATTTCTTTTCATTTGGTAGTAGTGCATGCATTTTCATTCCTGGCTATCTTGTAAGGCTATATATGCCACATCTTAGTTATTCAATAAAGTTAGTTTTCTCATTCCATAAAATTCTAACACACAATTTGTCCTCTTGTATAAAGTGATTTCTTATTGGATCATATGCTGTGCATTGTTTGACTCTTTGATTCTTAGCTACTAATGTTTACTTAACTGGTAGTAAGGAAAGAAAGCATCATCATAGTGTAAACCGTCCTACACAACTTGCTTGCCATTTGAATTATTTTTAAAAAGCCTATAAAACGCATGCATAAGCCTTTCCTTAGGACCATTCATTCTTACACACAACAAGCAGAACACAAAGAAACAGAGGGAATGAGGAAGAATAGAGCAAGTAGTGGAATTGATAATTCCACTAATTCTGTGGGTCCCTCAGCATCAGCATGAAATTGTGTGAAGGGACAGGTGGAAGGGAGAGAGAGGACAGACTTGTCCTTATATTCTGCAGGAAGATTCTAATGTTGGTATGCATGAATTGAGTGGTGATTTAACCCTAGGAGAGTGACGGCCTCTCAAAGAGCCTCTTTATCATTTACAGTTTTTATTCTTCTTCTGTTAGCCATTTTCCTATATTAAAAGCTAGATCCCGTTTGATCTCTAGCAATTTTCAGTACTACAAAGTCTATTTCTCTTCTACTATTCACTGTTTTATTACTATTTTCATTATTGATACTAGATTGAACCTATCAAGGTCATTATCATAATTCATGACTATACAAATTCATACCAATACCAAATAAATTTCTTAGTCCAAACTCTCAATCTAAGACTTTTGAACGCAAGGTGCATCAAGCTTGAGACTATTATACAAGCTAGGTGGGGGAGAGTGATAACTATAATGATTGTAAGCTTAGAATATATTATAATAATTGGATTTGGAATCTTAATCAAACCAATGCAAAAGAATAATAATTGGCTTTGTAGATATTGTTAAAGAATATTGATTGTTAGCTAAAGCTCTCTTTAGTTAATTACATTTACTATTAGTATTAGGTGATTAGTTAATTAGGGTTGGTTAATAGTTTGTTAGCTCTATATAAGAGTCAATATTGTACCAAAATCCATTATCTTTTATCAAAAATGAATCCTTATGATTTTGATAGAGGATTATATACTAGTTACAATGAAAGCACCAAATGATAGAGAACTACAAACTAACCTAAGGAAAACATAAAGAAAAACAATAAATAAAAGATAAAATAAACATTCATTTCATTCTTTCCTTCTAAATGTGACCCAAACACTACATATATAGTAACCATAATGGATCATAACCTAAATGGGCCTAAAGGCCATAAGTCCAATCTAACTAACATAATATAATCAATACTCAAAATAATAATATAAATTCTACTATTAAATTATTTAATTAACTATTATATAGTTACTTAATTAACTACTATATAATCATCTATCAGATTTCTATTATCTTGATGACTTTATAAAGTTTTCTCCATTTTCCCCAAATCATGGAAATCTTAACAGATATCAAACTTGTTGGCTCTTAATTAGAGTATATACTTTTGCATTAATACCCAAAAGGAATTAATTACAGTTGAAAACCAAAATAACCAAACACTGAAAGATATTACCTTTCCATAAGTTTATACAATAGTCAAATCGTTAGGTTTTACAATATTCATTACTATTCAAGTTGAAATTAAATGATATCTCATGACAAATATTGTATAATGACTTTAAAATAAATCAAAATACTATTAGATGTATTTTTCTTTTTTGAAATTACTTTATGCAACTGTTATTTTAGTTTTAAATTCTTTATGCTAAGCATGGCCAATTTTAATTCAATTCAATTCAATTCAATTATAAGGTCTTATTTAAATTAACTTGCTCAATACATTATTATTTTATATTTGTAAAAGGAAATTTTTAGTGGCAGGAAATCAACCAACACATTCTTGATTCAAATAATTAGAATGATATTCAAACTTGTTATATGACTGAAGTTTCAAGTTTCAACCTTGTTTCATTTTTCTAACCTGTCATTTTCTTATCGTTGTTTGTTTCTCTAAAATTTCAGAATCAAACAAATTTGTACAAAATTTCAAAGATACATTAATCATAGTAGTGGAGGTGGCTAATTGACTTCACAAAACATCACTCCTTGTTAATCTAGTTTTCTGATACAACTTAATTTCAAACATGGCTTAGGCTGTCATTGAAGTTGTCCTTGACAATTTGAGCGCACTTGAATTATAGGCCTATTTCTAGGTGTCGATCGTGAATTGAAAAGTCTTTCCAGCTTGCTAACTACAATCAAGGCTACACTTGAAGATGCTGAGGAGAAACAATTCTCAAACAGGGCTATCAAAGATTGGCTACATAAGCTCAAAGGCGCTGCTCACATCCTCGATGACATCTTGGACGAGTGTGCCACTCAAGCATTGGAATATGGAGGAATCAAGGGAAGACTTTCAAACAAGGTAAAAAGCTCTTTCTTCTCATATTTCCATCCCAAGCATGTTGCTTTCCGTTACAAAATTGCTAAGAAAATGAAGAGCATACGAGAGAGGTTAGATGAAATAGCTGAAGAAAGGAGTAAGTTTCATTTGACTGAGATAGTGAGAGAGAAGAGAAGTGGAGTCTTTGACTGGCGCCAAACCACGTCAATTATTTCTCAACCTCAAGTTTACGGAAGAGATCGATGAAGATAGGGATATAATTATAGACTTTTTTGTTGGTGATGCATCTCGTTATGAGGATTTATCGGTCTATCCAATAGTTGGTCTAGGTGGACTAGGAAAAACAACATTGGCCCAACTCATCTTCAATCATGATAGGATAGTCAACCACTTCGAGCTAAGAATTTGGGTATGTGTTTCTGAAGATTTTAGTTTGAAGAGATTGATAAAATCCATCGTAGAATCAATTTCTGGACAAGCAACTGCTGATTTGGAACTAGAGCCACTACAAAGAAGGCTTGTAGATTTACTACAAAGGAAAAGATATTTGCTTGTTTTGGATGATGTGTGGGATGATGAACAAGGAAATTGGAAGAGGTTGAAATCTGTATTGGCATGTGGGGGAAAAGGTGCTTCAATTTTGGTCACCACTCGTCTTCCAAAGGTTGCAGTAATAATGGGAACAATGCCTCCTCATGATTTATCAATGCTATGTGACACCGATTGTTGGAAGATGTTTAAAGAATGAGCCTTTGGAACAAATGAAGATGAACAGACAAAACTTGTGGTCATAGGGAAGAAGATAGTGAAAAAATGTGGGGGAGTTCCTCTTGCTGCAATAGCACTAGGAAGTCTCTTACGTTTTAAAAGCGAAGAAAATGAGTGGCTCTATGTCTTGGAAAATGAATTATGGACTTTACATGGTGAGAACACTATCATACCTGCTTTGAGACTCAGTTACTTGAATTTGCCTGTAAAATTGAGACAATGTTTTGCGTTTTGTGCTCTTTTCCCCAAAGGTGAAATAATAAATAAGCAATTTCTACTTGAATTATGGATGGCTAATGGTTTTATTTCATCCAATGGAATGTTAGAAGCAGAGGATATCGGCAATGAGGTATGGAATGAATTATATTGGAGATCATTTTTTCAAGATATTATGGTAGATGAATTTGGCAAAATTATAAGTTTCAAGTTGCATGATCTTGTTCACGATCTAGCTCAATCTATTACAGAAGAGATTTGTTGCATTACAAATGACAATGACATGCCTAGGGAAAGAATTCGTCATCTTTCAAATTACAGATTGAAATCATTTCACGAAGTCGATTCGGTGCAAATTTGTTTTTGTGTAAGCATGCATTCCCTAACATGTTCAAGGAGTCGTGACACTACAACAAATGTTCAATGTATGTTTAATGTGCGCCCTAGGACCCCAGATGTCAAATCAAAGAAACTCTCAATCTGGTTGTCCAATGTCAAATCATTGAAAACTTGTATAATGCAAGTGAATGTCGATGATGACAAGCTTTCACCTTATATATTCAAATGTTATTCTTTACGGGCGCTTGACTTTGAGAGAAGAAAAAAGTTGTCATCTGCAATTGGTCATTTAAAATATCTAAGGTACTTGAATCTTTCTAAGGGTGAATTCCAAACTCTTCCAGAATCCTTATGCAACTTGTGGAATTTGCAGATAATTAACTTAGACTACTGTCAATATCTCCAAAAGTTGCCAAATAAGTTGGTACGCTTGAAAGCCCTTATACGTTTATCGTTAAGGGGTTGTCAAGCACTCTCAAGCTTGGCCCCCCATATTGGGAAGATGACTTCCCTGAAAACTTTAAGCATGTATGTTGTTGGAAAGGACAAAGGTTTACTTTTGGCAGAATTACAACAATTGAACCTTAATGGAGATCTTTACATCAAACACCTAGAGAGAGTAAAAAGTGTAATGGATGCAAAAGAAGCCAATATGTCGAGTAAACACTTGAACAAATTGTTGTTGTCGTGGGAGAGAAATGAAGAGTCCCTATCACAGGAAAACACTAAGGAGATTCTTGAAGCGCTTCAACCTATTACCGAACAACATCAATGTTTGGGTGTGGGAGGATATACAGGTGAATGTTTCCCACAATGGATGTCTAGTCTGTCTCTTAAAAATTTAAATTCTTTAGAGCTTGCGGATTGTAAGAGTTGTTTGTACCTTCCAGAGTTGGGGAAACTACCATCTCTCAAGAAGCTAACAATATCCAACATGATTCATGTAACATACGTAGACAAGAATTCAAATGATAATGGAGTTGTGGGATGTTTCACATCACTAGAATTTCTGTTGTTGGAGAAGTTGCCAAACCTGAAAAAGTTATCGTGGAAGGATAGCGAAAACATGTTTCCACGCCTTTCCACACTTCAAATAACTAAATGTCCTAAAATGTCCAGCTTGCCTTGCCTTCCATCTTTGAATGATATGTGCATACGAGGACAATGCACCCAAAGTTTACTAAGTTCAATTCATAAAAATCATAGTCTTGAATCCATTCGGTTTGCTGATAATGAAGAGTTAATTTACTTTCCATATGGGATGCTACGAAACCTTGCTTCTCTAAAGATAGTGGACATTTTTGAGCTCTCCAATCTTGAGCAAATCCCGATTGAAATTGTTAACCTTAATTCTATCCAAGAAATATATATTTCTGGTTGCATGAGCCTCACATCATTGGCAGATGAATTATTACAAGGATTGCACTCTCTTAAGACATTAGATATTGTGAGGTGCCCAAAGTTCATTTTTTCAGGATGTTTTCGGCACCTAACTTGTCTTGAGAAATTGATGATTGAGGGTTGCTCAGAAGTAGAAGGTTTGCACGAGGCTTTACAGCATATAACTTCCCTTCAATCGTTAATATTGTGCGATCTTCCAAACCTAGCATCCCTGCCTGACTGGTTAGGAAACCTCGGCTCGCTGCACGAATTAATTATTTCCAAGTGTCCTAAGTTGAGGTGTTTTCCAATGAGCATTCAATGCCTTACTTGTCTTAAAAGTTTGAGAATTTACGGGTGCACTGAGCTAGGGAAACGCTGTCAAAAAGAAACAGGTGAAGATTGGCAAAAAATAGCTCATGTGCAGGATATTGAGATACAGAATTGGGTAGTGCACATAGTTAGAGGAGGAGGAAGAGCTTATTCTTCAGCAAATTTATTTTAGATCATTACATTAATTATGTCTAAACATATAAAGTTTCATACTTATATCTAATTTTATCATATATTAGTATTACTTCTTTCTCATTATATTGTCAATATATAACCACATCCTGTTGGAAAATTAGTTCACAATCTTCTGTCCAAAGTAATATATCATACATTGATGATGTTTTTTTTTTTTGGTCAACGTGTTTCTATGAACTCGGTGACCTTGGATTTGGAAGTGGTTTGTTGATTATCCTTGCCAAATGTGAAGGTGTCTAAAATTCCAAGTTCATTCATGTTGAGAAATGCAGAAGCAGAAGGTGTCTTTTCAACAATGAGAATCTGACATGAAATAAACAGTTTGGAAGAAACCAAATGATGGCATGTCAAATCCTTTTTATAGCAAAATTTTATGTCTATGAATTTCCAATTTAATCCGAATAAGGAACATGTTTTTTGAGAATGGTTTTGCATGTTCTTTAGGTTGTTCTGTTTGAGTAACTTTAAACTAGTGTAAGAATGCATATTTTCTAATTTAATTTGTTTCTGCTATCCATCTAGGCCTTCATGGCCACCAAGAATGAGGTCAAGTTAATTGCCAAGCTTCAAAATAGAATTAGAAAGTTTATCATAATCTGCATCATGACAATTGTTTTAAGGTGAGAAAGTATATCTTTGTCTTTAATATGTTCCAAAGCATGGAAATGTAAAAGCAACATTTTTTTAGCATAAAAGTTGATGTTCTTCTTTGACAAACTAATCAAATTGGAAGCATTGACAAGTCCATTATCTAAGAACACATATGCCTTGTGGAAATATAAATTTAAAAGCACTTATTGGTTTGAGAAGCAATTCCTTGGAAAATAGATAAATAACCTTTATTAATTGTTGATATTTAAATATATAAAATCATTCCACCCACCCCCTTTATTTTTATGCATTTACATGATCCAACCAGAATACATATTATTCTATATATACAGCTTCAGGTCCAATCAGAATACTTCATTGTTCTGTAGGAAGTCCATTTTGGGTCCAAGCAGCATAACCACCAGCTATGTCTGTTAGTCCAGTGAATCCCTATACAATGCAAAAAATGTGTCACTACACAATCTTTGGGATCAGTTTTTTCAAGATTGTAAGATAATTAAGTATCTCTATGAAATTCAACTAAAATGCTAGGTGCAAACTCAACAATAAATGAAATGGGAATTGAAAAGCTGAATGAAAGATTACATTTTGTGAAAGAACAAAACTTGATTCACATATGCAAACAAATTAAACTAGGAAGCTTATTTCAACTGGTGTTGTCAACTGCGAATCGCAGAAAATAGTTGTTTGTTCAAATTCCACTATGCTACAATGTTGTAGTGTTGTTATAGCCAAAATTTCACAAAAATTGTAGTAAATAACTTATCGCGGAACAATAGCAATTTGGTCAAATATTGCTACACTATAATGCTATAGCCTCTATTTGAAAACACTGATTTCAACCGTAAATCAACAATAGCAATTGCCTAAATAAAGTTAAGGCATTGAAATGCTTACAGAAGCTAACAAGTCGGTAGCAGCCATCATAGACCTTTTACCAAGCTGACATCCCTACAAAAACAAGAACATTAACAGATTAGTTAAGTATGAGTACTTGCAAATTTCATACAGAATATAATGACAAGACTCTAGCAAACAATGTGTACTTACAACAATAATTTCATCTTCTTTTCTAAATTGTGAGGAGACTTCTTTAACAAAATTGCTGTTCTTTGTCATCCCTGAACACATGAACAAAAATATTACATCAACATCATACAATATATGAATAAACTAAAATAAAAGACTCTTGATCTTTTACGACCTTTTTTACCAAACTTCGATCATTGGATTAATCTAATGGCTAAGATTATCATATCTCAGGATTTAGATTAATCTAACCGATCATGTTTGGTTCCAGAGGCCGAAAGGATCCAGAATGAAAGGGTTTCTACTTTAGTTAAAACCACTATATTTAAATTTGAGCTTTCAAATTAAATGACTGCATTTCAAATATGAGTGTCACACTCACACATTGACATAATTGCATAATGTAGGAACTATCATGTGGATTAGACTGAATGCTAAAGTCAGCAAAGAAAGCATGCCTTGGCAAATGGTCAAAGGACTTAATAGCAAAAATCCAAGTCCAATGAACAAGCTAATGAGTAAACATCAAGTACTAGTAAATAATTTTCTTTGGAAGGGAACTTAGACTTATGAATCAACTATATATGAAGCTAAACTCAAACACTGATAGTATTTTTTTTGAAGAAGCTAAATTAGCCCACCCAAATTGACACTAGAGATAATCAAACCTGAGACCTTAAGAGGAGCACAATCCCAGGTCCCAGGCCAATACCACCAGACCAACCCAAGTGAGTTTCACACTGATAATATTACGATAACTGCAATTAAACAGTATATTATAGTATTTGAGAATTGAAATAGAACCTGATCCAACTCTATACACAATAGATATTAGATAGAGTATATGGATACTACCAAATGCAAACGAGTGGTTATCTTTTTTATGAATGAATGAATGAATGAATAGAAATGAAATTATACTTTGAAGTTGCTGTTGTAAAACAAGATTTTAAACTCTCCCCCCATACCTCTTTATATACAACAACACTCAAGTGGTGTATCTTATCACGGTGACAATGTCAGAATTTCCAGAGACTCACATAATCACGACGAATTATCATAATTCTGATGTAGACTTAGTTTTTCTAATTTTTTTTAGTAGTCTCTAGTAATTCAATAATTAAGGTTTTTGATACAACAAGTTTAATTATAAAATTTTACTTACGTAATTTATTTATGGAAAATGTTAACTAGTGCCCCGAGACATTAATTAAGATAACCCAACATAAAAAAATTATGTTAGAACTTGTGTAATCAATATTAATAAAATATAATAAGTGTTGTTTCCAACTGCAAAATTACCATTTAAACATTTTACATATGGATAAAACGGTTGGTAACAATAATCCTACTAGTATTAGATTACTAGATGACACGTAATGGCTCGTATGGTTGCAGGGATAAAGATTGGTACCATACGAGTCACAAGTGGGACCAACCAACTACCGAAGACCCACGAACCGGAAGTTGTCGTAATCTCATTCTCATGAATGATGAATCAATGAATATTGGATTGGATAAGTTTACACATTCCAATGTGGGTGGAATTCTTCACATACACGTGGCAAACCCATCCCTCATCTCCACTACAACTTATAATGGACCTTCTCTATTGGCCCAACATAGTTTAACCTACTCAAAATAGAAATGAGAATTTCTTTTCGTGCGTCTTCGATTTTATTCTTCCGTTATAAGTAACAGACATTATAAATAAAGAAAATTTAAAATTATTGTGCGCTATTTAAATAATAGATTAGTCGGTGTTCAAGTCTGTTGTATTAATTATAGGTCTGTCAAGTGATCAATTTTAATTGGTTACTTGGTGGCTATTAAATGACTGGCCAATGGGGTGCTAACATAAGTTTTTAATAGAATATTATAGGTCTGTCGTAATCTTATATAACTTTTAATACTTCAAAAATTCAATTTTGTCCCTTAGAATATTTTGAAATGAGTGAACTGAACTTCCAACACAAAATTTTAGAAAATAATTTATGAAATGAGTGAATTGTATATGCCTATAATAGAGCACGCTATGTCATTTGCGTTTTAGAGAATATGTTTAAGATAATTTATGTTTTATAGATAAGTTTATTGTGTTTACAAATTTGAATTAGTGTTTGCGAGTACCGATTGTGTTTGAGTATTTAATTAGCTATTGTTTGTGTACTTAATACTTATTTGTTATGTATTTCGAAATGGTTAGAATACAAAATAATAAAGATCTTATGTTCCGTATTACTATATGTCATGTAAATTTCATTGGGTTTCAAAAGATAACTTTCGAAACATATTTTATTTTGAAATATGTCAAAAGTTGCGTTAGAAAATGTCCTTTTTGCATTTTTGGAAGATAGCATCCAATCTATAGATGTATAGGTTCTATATAAAAAATGTTAAATCAATAAATAATTGCTTAAAAAACACACATTACATGTTCTTTGACGTCAAATGAGTGTAGAATACTTTTATGAGTGAAGCAATCTTGATTTAAGACCCAAAAAACGTGAATAAATGTGAACTTTTTAGAGATTAAGTGGTTGATTGTTGAAGAAGAAATAAAAGTACAAAAGTTATAAGCTGACATAAATTCACTCATTTTAGAAATTATCTTTTAAAATTTATCTTCCAAAATATTTTGAAAGGCAAAATTGAATTTTTGGAAGACTTGAGAGCAATTTGGGGTGCAAAGAGCAAACTTCTACAAAATACAGCCCGTAACACTGGCCTTACAAATCGGGCTTTAAACAAAGCCCATTCTAAAAAATATTGCCCAATCAAACAACTAACTAACAAGTAACAACAACTCAGCACGAAATGGTGAAGAAGAAAGTAGCCATAAATTTTCCGATTCTCAATGGCTACCTTCACCGTCGCAACACTATCACCGTCGTCTTCTCGTGTCTCCGCTCCGGTTCAATACAAACGTTCACCGAACCAACTCAGGCCGAACCTCTTATACAAGAATTGTTACCTTCCGAGGCTTCCACCTCTCAAATGCTCATCTTCATCTTCCGAACTAGAAACCTCTACAACTGATTGGACCTATAAGCTCATCTCAGGAATTGCCGGAATCGGATTTCTCGAAACTTCGTATCTTGCTTACCTTAAACTCACTGACTCCGATGTCTTTTGCCCCGTCGGCGGCGGCACCTGCTCCAATATACTCAACAGTGATTACGCCGTCGTTTTTGGTATAATCTTTTTACTTAACTGACTAATTACTAATTTGTAACTAACTGCTATGCATTTTGTTTGTTTTGGAATGACTTAGGTGTTGTTATGTAAATTTTGTTTGTGGTGTTCATCATTTATCTAAGTAGCACTAGACTATGCCTCGTTCGGATAAACAGCTTAATTAAGTGTTTATAGCATAAGCACTTATACTTAGCGAAAGTCAAATTATTTTATATAAGCTGTAAGTTGTTTCCTCGAGTTATCTTGGAGAGTAATAAATAAACAAAAAAAAACAGCATATAGACATATAAGATCTCTTAAACAATCTCACAAGTGCTTATGTCAATAAAGTCAAATAAGTCAATTCAATTTGTCCCTAATTCTGACACAACACCTAGATACCAGGAATAATTTGAGAAAATGGAAGTGATTGCATGTAATTACATGTGTGCGTGTCATGATGGTGTTGTGACATGGTCATTTATAAAATGCCTTGATTTAAAATAATTGGGCTTATACTATTGAATAAACAGTTTGTGTTGAATTGCATGCGAGAATGGTAAAAATTGCACATAACGAACTGCACCTATGTTTTATGCTTTAGTTTTGGCTGTTATGAACGGCACACATTGTGTGTGAAACATTGTATGACTGAGAGTGGTTTTATGTTTGACAGGTGTACCTCTTCCTTTGATTGGGATGATTGCGTATAGTTTTGTAGCTGCTCTTAGTCTTCAGTTAGCTACTAAGAACAATTTGCCTTTTGGGATCAACAAATCCAATGCTCACTTAGTATTGCTTGGAAGCACAACCTCAATGGCAACTGCCAGTGCTTATTTTTTGTACATTCTAACTACATCGTTCTCTGGATCATCTTGCTCCTATTGCCTACTTTCGGTTCTCTTGTCGTTCTCCTTATTCTTTATCACACTCAAGGTTTGCTATGTTAAAGCTTGTATTATCTAATTTTCTATTTCCTTTTTGTGTTGCTGTCTAATTGATACTTGTTCTTTTGAAATTCCTGTTATAGGACATTGGATTGGAAGAGAAGTATAAACAACTGGGTTTGCAGTTGATTATTGCTAGCTTGGTGATTCTCACGCTGAACACCTCATATAGCAGTGCTAAATCTGCCTCCTCAAGGTGAATATTATTGTATAGCACTCTTATAATGTTGAATCAGTCAATCACTTCAATTTATTGTCTTATTCATTTTATCGGAGATGTAGTACAATCGTGTTGTCACTCATCAATAGCTGCTGTTTCACTAGGTTGAACAAATTTTAGGTGAATGTTAGGAACCAAAAATTAAGAACTGAAACAATGAATTTAGAGAGAAAAGATTTGTACTATTATGTGAGAAAATAAGGAATTTACAGAAGAGAAAACTCTATCTGCCACAGGGCGAGGCCCATATAGAGAGCAGTGGCTCTCCGTTCTATTACAACTTCAATATTCTCAAAAATAACCTCCTCCCAGGTCCCTCTCTATATTTATCTATACTTCTCTAACAAAAACGGTTTCACAGTTCTTTCTTTCTACTCACGCTGCCAGCTCACCTTATTTTCCCTTCAACACTCTTCTTTCTCTTGCATGAGTACACATTCTTAGGCCCATTAGTTACTTGCTGGACCAATTGACCCTCTGGGCCCAGTAAACAAGGTTGGGTTCTAACAGTGAAAATCTAGTCTCTAATTGTCATTTCGAACCCTCTTTTGATGCCTAATTTGAAGTTGGAATTGTCCATGAAATTTTACATTCAGGCTTTTAGCTCATGGCTAATATTTCCTTATCAAATATTTAATTTTTATCATATGTTTTCAGTTTTATTCACCTTGACTTTGATATGACATCAGTAGATTGTATTTATTCTGGTTTAGAACACTTTGCACAGCCTTCATATATGTTCTGTGCTTTAGAACTAATTTGGGTTTTGGCACAAATACATGGCAAATGTAAGTAGCAGCCCTCAAGTAGTTTTGATAATGAAATTAATTAGCATTAGTGTTGTCAAATAGCAGCAATGGCAGTGTCGTGACTAGTTGTAGTGGTGGATTCTTTTCCCAATACCTGTGAATAATGATGGCTTAAAATGGTGGATTTTTGGCTTTCTTCCACGGTTCACAACCGATAGCACTGATTAGTATAATATCATTACATGGAACTGTAGTGCATATGTTAGATGTTGACTTGGTGTTACCTTTAGAATTTTCATCCTTTCCATATGTTAGCTTTGGTCTCTCCTTTTCTCGTTTGAGAAGGAATCAAGGTGAACTGTTATGCTTGTCAGATACAATTTGAATTTAAAATTCACAAATTGTTTGTTGTCTACTTTTGCAGCACGGCTATAATTGAGTTGCCATATTTTGCAACTGAGATTACAACTCCTTCAAGCCCCTTTGCTCTGTCTCTAGCAAAGTATTTGAACTCCATAGGAGCTAAAATGTACGGAGCTTTCTGGTGTTCACACTGTCAGGAACAAAAAGCGGTACATGATTACTTATAGTTTCCTTTTAAAATTTCCAGCCTTACTAAATGGAACTATTACCAATCGTGATCTATGTCATTCATTTGTTTTCGATGAAATTGCCATGATTCTAGTCAAATGTGAATGACTTGTGTAAAGATCAAACTAGTTGTCAGAATCCAACTTCAGCAATGTAACTTTCAATAAAGGCCTCACTATCTAATGTACACTCCTTGTGAGGATCTCTTGGTTTGTTCCCTGCTATAGGAATATCACAGCATAGTAACTTCATTTTATTTTTTTCAAACCCATTTTCTTTTCTTTATAATCTTGTCTAACATGCATTCAAGCACAATTATTTACTTTAACCTCTTGATACAGATGTTTGGACGTGAGGCCGCCAAGCAATTGGATTATGTGGAATGCTTTCCTGACGGATATCGAACAGGAACTAAAATGATCGATGCATGCATAGACGCTAAAATAGAAGGTTTCCCTACATGGATTATTAACGGCCAGGTAAAGAATGTCTTATGCCGCAAATTCAATTTATAACGGTGAACCTCTCTGCTCTGCTCAAATTTGTTTTGATTTCATCACATGTTTCATCTACTGCAGGTTCTGAGTGGTGAAGTAGAATTATCAGAGCTGGCACAAGTGTCTGGTTATAGTGAATCTGATCAACCTAGTTAATGTTTATTTTGACTGAAAGTAACAAAGATAGCTTTGTAGAAGCTGGAAGCATATGTACATTGTACAGCTTGTAGACGAGTCCTTTTTATACATACACATGCAACAAATAGATATAAAATTTATTCTTCACTATATGCTTAAATGAGTATAACATGCCTCTTTATACAGATGGATGTATATATAATAATTAAATTAGAGTATAATATGATTCAATGTTGGCATATTTCTTTATAAAAAAATGGTCATATTTCTTTATAAAAATAATTTGAGGTTTATAATACTATAGTTGAATTAATTGACAATCATATCTATAGTTGAATTAATTGACTGCTGATGAACATGATTTCATTTGTATTGTTATTTCCATTTTATTAAAAATTCATTATATTTATTTTTGGTAGTGAAATTCATTATATTTAATTTTATCTAAACAGTAAAAATAATATTTTGTTCAAATATATTTAAAAAATCTGTCATGTGAATTTCAAGCCTATCAAAAACCAAAAATCTTATAAAATTGCACTATGCAACTTCGGTATAACTAACAAGTATGACAATATAGAAAAAAATAAAAAATTAAACCGATTATAAAAAATGATACATTCACTCACCAAATTGCTAAATAACATTCATTTCAAAAATAAAAAACTTAATTATATTTTGTTAGATAGATTAAACAAAGTGAAGAAGAGTCCGATCAAGAAATTTAACCAATTATAATTAATGAATATAATTAATCAATTTCTTCATCAACAACTTATTCACTTTACTTAAATCCTTCCAAATAAAAAACTTAATCCAAAACTATCTAAAGGCAAATGAGTTAATGGTGATTGTAATTGGGTACGTTTCTATTTATACCTCACACTCCCTTTTATTTACTGTTTATGTCCGATGTGGGACTTATATTATTGCATACTACCAATTACACTTAAATTTTTTTGGCTTATATTATGATATACTGGTTGTATATAGTATATAGTTTTGGATATAATCAACTTGGTATTACAGATGACAAATTTTGTGTAGAAAAGCCTCAAGTGTCTTACTCAAAACCTCTTGCAGAAACCAATGAATCAATGTATGAAATCTTTTGCAGAAATACATTGGTTTTGCAGTTAATTGACTTACCATAACATTTGTAATATTAAGTCTGTAGAGATTAGAGAAGTAAATTCCAATGAATATTTTCCCTAACAAATCATCCTGCATGCACTTAACTAACAGGGCTTTTACTATAGCAACACGGAGATTTTTCTTTTTGCAAAGGAATTTTTATTAATACTATAGCACAAGATATTTGCACTACAATGATAAATATTCATCTGCTGAGAATCTGAGATATTCAGTTATAGTATAACCTTAAAATTTCATATAGTAACCTTTCCTTGATCACCAATATCCTACAGCCTATTTTGAAGTTTGAACAATTCCAAAATCTATCTTCAAAGTCCCCAATTTGCCAAAAGTTATATGCTGCTCATAACTCATCACCACTTTGTAGAAAACACCACTTGAAGACTGCAAAATTCTGCAGATGCCAAATCAAAAACCAAACTACAAATAACCATGTAGAACTAGAAAGACAATAACTTACACTCTAAAACATTAGAAACTTAGATTTGGGAGGGGCCGCGCGAACGCAGGCCCCTACAGCAACAAATTATGATGTAGGATCCACCACTTGGGTAGACCTTAGGCTAGCACCCCTCCTAAGTGCAATGGAGGTCACTTGCCTAGGCCATGGGCCTTCTTGATCACCGATTGACCCCATCCAGGTAAGTAATTTGAAATGTTTCACATACTTCTCTTTTATACCACTTGTTCCATACTATTCACTCTGATATTTCCGATGCGGGACTTCTAATTCATTTTATAATAACAAAACAAAACAAAATACTAGCTGATATAATAGTCCAATATTGAACACCATTCAATTTTAACCATATTGTAGTTGTGGAATCTCATAATTTTTGTTGAGCTGGTGGATAAATGAATGAATGAATATGAAACTTTTTGCTTCATGATATCATTTTTACTCCATCCTGTTTATTAGAACATGTATTTAGATGTATAACTTTTCTTTCATATTATTAAATCAGCTTCGAGATCAAATCTTACATCTTTCTTATTAATCTTTATTTCTTTTCAAGATGTAGTTTCTTATTAAGTTACCACAGTGGTGGATTAAGGAAATTGAGGTCAAACAAGCTAAGGGGCGGGCAGTGAGTACTAGCTGCAATATGATATGTGGGAGTTCAAGATTGAACAAATTGTAAATATTAAAGATGCAGTACAAGAATTGAAGGTTAATGATTTTTACTTATAAAAGAAATATTGAACTGAAGTTGTAGGAATTTACCCCAAAGGGAGTCCTTCCAGAAATTCTCGAAGGCTTGAGGAGACCCCAAGCCTAAGAGGGGGTTTGGAAATAGTTTTCAACCAGCAATAGACGCGCCTCGGTTATTACCTCATTAGCTGCGTCATTGCCCCAAGCGCAAAGATGCTTATTATCATAGATTAATCTTCTTTTTATATAACTTCCAACTCATTTTATTTCTGTTATGAGCAATGTGGGACTACAAACTTTGAATGATAACATCTAAGTCGATAGTGTTAACTGTTAAGACATTGTTTGGCACTTCAATCATATGCAATTCTAAGTGAAAAAGTTATAGATGGAATGCATACATTCAACATTAATATCGTTTTCTTTCAATGTTTCTTCAAAGTTTGATTTTTCATAAACCATCCTCTTCCTATTACATTATGTTCAATTTTTATTCTAGAGGCATTAACTGTACAAACCTATCCTAATATTAAGTCTATATCCAACCCTTCTTACAGTATTATGCGCGCAATATCGAAACATACATTCACGTACAATAATCCACCTGTAAAAGTTTAATTACCTTTCCGATACGCATTGCAACTAATTAGCTAGGGACTTGGTGCAAACCGATAGGAGGTGTTTTAAATGAATCTCAAATTGGATGCTCAAATTGTGGAATGGAGGAAAAATTGTTACACTTGTTCTTTCAATGTTACAATAATCCACCTGCTTTGACTGAGTTTATCATCTGCATTACATAATTCTGCCGCGATCAGTTTTCGGGTCTGACTGCTAGTGGTAGGATCCGGATAAAAAAATTTAGTGTTGTATGGTTCGCGTGTATTTGGGTGCTTTTGAAGGCCATAACGAGAGCAATTTTAAGAAAAAGGTCAGATTGGATAGAAAAAATTAATATTCTGTCGCGGAAATGGTTAAAAGTCAGAGTGATCGGTTTCAACTATTGGACTCTACAACAATGGATTCTACAACCAGTGGACTGTCTGGGGGTCTGAAGGGCGTTGATCTTTGAATGTCTTAATAGGGAGCTGTCTGTTTGCGTATGGAGACGGATCCATTCTTTGGCAGCAGGGACTAAATGTGGCTTTGTAATTATTTATTTTGAAGTGTTTGGCAACCTGCAACGTTTTGCGTACAAAATCAGCCTTAGTATCAAACGTGTTTATACATGTTTGTCCATGCAATGGAGAAAATGGTTTACACATCATATGGTAATAATATTTAAAGGCAATTACAAGTTGTTGCCTTAAAAACAAATCAATAAGATCGCAATTCACAGGTAGTTGCAGACCTAATATTGAAATTTAAACAAAAAATGATTAAACTAAAATTGGGAGGGGCCGCGCGAACGCAGGCCCCCACGGCAAGAAATTATGATGTAGACTCCACCACTTGGGTAGATCTTAGGCTAGCACCCCTCCTAAGTGCAATGGAGGTCACTTGCCTAGGCCATGGGCCTTCATGATCACCCATTGACCCCATCCAGGTAAGTAATTTTAAATGTCTCACATACGTCTATTTTATACCATATGCTTCATACTATTCACTCTGATATTTCCGATGTGGGACTTCTAATTCATTCTTTAAAAACAAAACAAAATACCAGCTGATATAATAGTCCAATATTGAACACCATTCAATTTTAACCATATTGTAGTTGTGGAATCTCATAATTTTTTTTGAGCTGGTGGATGAATGAATATGGAACTTTTTGCTTCATGATCTCATTTTTACTCCATCCTGTTTATTAGAACATGTATTTAGATGAACTTTTCTCTCATTATTAAATCAGCTTCGAGATCAAATCTTACATCTTTCTTATTAATCTTTTATTTTGTTTCAAGATGTAGTTTATTAAGTTACCACAGTGGATTAACGAAATTGAGGTCCAACAAGCTAAGGGGCAGGGCGGTGAGTACTGGCTGCATTATGAAATATGAGAGTTCAAGATTGTCATAATGTGACTGTATTAAATGGAAGTAAAATTCCATATCTTTAGCACAATTTGATAAAATTGTAAATATTAAAGATGGAGTACAAGAATTGAAGGTTAATGATTTTTACTTATAAAAAAATATTGAACTGAAGTTGTAGGACTTTACCCCAAAGGGAGTCCTTCCAGAAATTCTCGAAGGCTTGAGGAGTCCCCAAGCCTAAGAGGGGGTTTGGAAATAGTTTTCAACCAGCAATAGACGCGCCTCGGTTAGAACCTCATTAGCTGCGTCATTGCCCCAAGCGCAAAGATGCTTATTATCATAGATTAATCTTCTTTTTATATATCTTCAAACTCATCTAATTCTTCTCATTAGCAATGTGGGACTAAAAAAACCGCATAAATATTACCATTGGAAATTGGTGCAGACATTGCTTTGCTTAATGGAAAATAAAATACAATAGCAGTGGGTAACCATAATAGCCATATTAACATTATCTCTTCCATTACCTCATTCACATCACATGTTTTTGTGTTCCTCAACTCTATTCTAAATTTCTATGCCAGCATGCATTATGTGAGGGAAAAACAACTTATCAATGGAACTTTTCGTCTTAACCTGTCGGGGTCAGTTGGACTTGATACAGCTTCTCTGCTTGATCAGGAAAGACGGTAATGAATAAAAATGCACCTGAAAATTTCGTAAGACAAAGAAATTCGATACAAGCATCATGAAATAGTTACAAAGGATATTGAAAAACTTACAAATGTATAAGAACAGTTCCCATCACAGAAGAGATTTACAAGCCCAATCCATTCTTGTTACCAGCATAATATCACCTAAGGTCATGCCAAATTTTCTTCATCTGAAGTGCACTTAATATGGTAAGGACATATTAAAAACAAGTGTCATAAGTTACACTCTACTACATTGTAAAATTTTATCACTCTTGTTGGCATTTGGCAATGAATAACTGATTATCATAGTTCGGGGATCAGTTCTGGCATCAAGTGGTTTCAGCCCTCTCTCGATAGCAGTTGCGTGGACTTCAAATTTAATTTTTGAAAGTGATACTTTCATAATTTCATTACAGATGATTTTAGACTTGATAATATTATTATTATTATTATTAGAATGCAGACTTGATAATATTATAATTCCAAAGGCTATGAAAGAAATCAGTTAAAATCTGAATTTTTGTATGCTTGTAGAATTAATGTTGATATACTAGTTGCATAGTATATATAGTTTTGGGTAAAATCAACTTGTTATTACGGATGGCCAATTTTGTGTAGAAAAGCCTAAAGTGTCATACTCATAACCTCTTGCAGAAACCAATGAATCAATGTATGCAAACCTGAAACTAGATTTGGGAGGGGCCGCGCGAACGCAGGCCCCCACGGCAACAAATTATGATGTAGGATCCACCACTTGGGTAGACCTTAGACTAGCGCCCCTCCTAAGTGCAATGGAGGTCACTTGCCTAGGCCATGGGCCTTCATGATCACCCATTGACCCCATCCAGGTAAGTAATTTGAAATGTCTCACATACTTCTGTTTTATACCACATGCTTCAAACTATTAACTATGATATTTCCGATGTGGGACTAATGATTCATTCTATGAAAACAAAACACCAGCTGATATGATAGTCCAATATTGAACACCATTCGTGTTACTCTGTCAACATACTTTTTGTGAAAGACAATCATCATATAAATCTAAATAAACTAAGACTTATTTGTTCCCAAGATTCAGTGTTAGACATGGTCCATATTGAGTTAGTGAATCAATAGTTTATACACCATCTCACATTTGAATTGCCACCTCCATTAATTAAGATCTAAATTATATATAATATAACCATATTGCAGTTGTGGAATCTCATAATTTTTGTTGAACTGATGGATGAATCTCATAATTTTAGTACAAATCTTTCTTATTAATCCTTAATTTTAGTACTGATGGATATATATGCATGCACCCACATAAAGGATTTCTAGGAAAAAAGGAGAGTAAGGTATGAAAATTAAAGAAGAGTTTTTTATGACTTAAACCAATTCCAAGACATTGGTACAAGAAGTTTGAAAGCTTCATGCACAAGGAAGGTTTTCATAAGGGCAATGACGACCATTGTTGCTTCTATAAGAGACATAAGTTTAGTCATATCTTTTTTCTACTTTATGTCAATGAAATGTTAGTAGCAGGCTTATATATAGATGATATCAAAAACTTGAAGACGCAATTTGTGTTTTGTAGGATCATGTACATAATACATCGTACAACCATGTAGAGTTGTTTGTCTTTTTATATATCATAACAAATTATGAATTTGTTAAAACAAAATTTATTGGGTTTCTCACTTTAGAGAACCAAATCTCATCTAAATAGTAATTTATTTATTCTTGGTCAATTCTTAAGAGTAATTTTACAAAGTTAGAAATTTCTAACTTCCTATAATTCATCTGCTTCAAAGACAAACAACTATTATATAAAAAAAATTACTTAAATGCAATTTTGGTCTCCTTATTTTATAAAATTCGCAATTTTAGTCCCCTGTTTTATTGCTCGCAATTTTGGTCCTCGATTTTTTAAAAATTCAGAATTTGATCCTCTATTTATTTGCCTTTCAATGTAACTTGCTACATTCATTAAATCTTCACTTTTGAAATAATTTAGTAGCCAAGACTAGAGAAAAGCAAAGAAGAAAACGCGAGATCCTTCTTTTTTTTTTTTTTTTTTGTATTAAGTCAAATACTTCATTATACCTTTTAAACCTCCATCATTCAAATCTGGTGAGATTTGCAGGACTCTTGGAGTCGCTGAGGGGTGTTCAAGTCTGTTGAGATTTGCAGGTCTCTGGTATCTGGTCGAACTCTACTGCATCAGGTGTTGACTGTCGATTCTCTGACTACCGGTGTCCCTCAACTTTCGACTTTTGGGGCTACTTTCTGGATCTGATGGGCCGAGTAATTTTAATTCGAGTTCGGAAGTTAGTGTCTAGTGGTGTTCTCCTAGGGTCGGATAGGGGTTTTCTCTGGTAGGTTTAGTGAATCATTATTGGTGTACGGGTGGATTGGGGCGTTTGATTAGGTGTTGGTAATTGTGTTATATCACGTTACCTTTTGTTGTATGTTCCACAACAATTACTTACACTTCTTGTGGAGGAGTTGTTTTTTAATAAAATTTAGCCGATTCAAAAAAAAAACCTCCATCATTTGATCTATTTTTGAACATGTTATTATCCCAAAAGCTTAAGCGGTTAGGATATAATCACATCAATAATTTTATATTATTTTTAACAATCCATTTATGAAATGAACAAGACTAAATGGAAACTCGCTAGATAAAGCAAAGCTGTGCTCATTCTATTTAGTGGGAAAATAAATACTTCATCCGTTACAAAATATAAGCAAAAGTGAGTCAAAAAAA
Organism: Trifolium repens; assembly: GCA_030408175.1. Lineage (NCBI taxonomy): Eukaryota > Viridiplantae > Streptophyta > Magnoliopsida > Fabales > Fabaceae > Trifolium > Trifolium repens. The sequence continues at coordinate 10,794,500 of CP125845.1, forward strand.
TTTGATGTATTTGGATGTATTTGGTTGACCAAATACATCAAAAAATTTTGAATAACTTTTGCTTATATTTTGTAACGGATGGAGAATTAAGAGTCTTCCACAGAGCATGTCAATTGCCAGCACAATAGTAAAATGTATAAAGTCAACATTTGAGTTAAAACAACCTAAATTCAAACTTGTTTCAAATAATTCAAGTGCAAAACAGAGCACTCCACAAAGAGTACGATAAAATACTCTAAATATGATAATAATTATATCATACTAAAAAAAATTAATTGTTAAAATGTTGTGTATTCTTCAATACCTGCAAAATATAAAATGAGCAATAAGAATAATATATACAATAAAAGACAGGCAGGGTTTAAATAGTGAATAGTGATCTCTAGATATAGACCGGTTCATAGCTTTTCTCTTGAATTATATACTACTCCGTAACAAAATATAAGCAAAAATTCATTTTTAAGTTTGTTGTATAATTAATGTATATGGTTATTATATTGTCCAGATACACTGATTATACGATGAATTTAGAAAGTGAATTTTTGCTTATATTTTGTTACGGAGGAAGGGAGTATATCATTAGATGAGGAATCATTCTAAAATCATTCACCTCTAAATTCTAATATCACTAGATGAGGTTGAGCAGCTCGCCTAAGACAGGCTTTCCTCTCTGAGTTTCTCGATAGAGCTAAAATTATTTTGCAAGCATTCTTCATACATAACTATGAGTTTCTTAGCTACCTGTGTAATCACGAACGAGTGGACATTATAAACATTATTCATACATATAATTATTTAAAGATAAAATTTTACTATAGGAATAATAGATAATTCAAAAACAATACTCCCTTGATATAAGAAATTTTTACTTTTTAACTTCATTGAAATATTAATGTATATATTAGTCAATGAATCAAAAAAAGTAAAAAAATTTCCTATATTAAGTAATAAAGAGAGTATATAAAATATAAAATTTGGAAAAAAAATCACATATACCTCTTTAGTGATACCATTACGAGTAGCATCAACCGTCATAGGGAGAGAATACATTTCGTTCCGGAGTATCCTTTCTATGTAATCAAAAGAAATCGGCTCTATATTTTCAAGAAAATAACAAAGAAAAAATGAAATCAGAATAATAAAAATAAAAAGAGATATTAAGTAAGTGATTAATTTAATTTGTTTACTTATGGTTTGTGTGAACCAAAAGAGGATATCATCAGCAAGATCTTCAAGCATTAGGGAGGGATTAGAGCCACATTCCTCCTCAACAAAGACACGACGCGCCCACAAATTCTTCACAAACAAACTTACTAAATTGTCCCTGTGTATGTATTGTGTAAGAAAAATTGTGTTAAAATATCTTTTCTCTATTTTTAAATAGGGTTTTTCCATTTTACCGCTATTTAATAGCGGATGTTATGAGTTTTTGTCAACAAAAAAAAATAGTGGATGTTATGAAAATGAATAAACCAAATGGGGAATGTTTAATTATAGATCTATTATGATAAAGATTTGTTTTTTTTTTATGGATATGATAAAGATTTGTTGTTAATCAGATGATATCGATGTACATTAATTATTTTGATGATAATTTTAAACCTATAAAGTAAATTAAATGAAATGAGTGGATTATTTGGTGTAATTTGATCCTAACCTTATTATTATTATTGGTTATAACAATCATATTGAAATTAACATAATTAATTATTAGGATAAAAATAAAAAAGAATTTTTTTAGGAATTAAAGCATGTGAGTTATTTATATAAGGAAGAAAATAAATAGCATTTAACGAGATTATTATGGACTAATTATGAGTGATTATAATCCAAAAAAAAAATATGAGTGATTGTGACTAGGGTGGACAAACAAACCAAAACTCTGTTCCACCCCATAAAACTCAAAAAATAAAATAAAGATTTGGGCGGTTTATAACGGACTACGGTGGGTTGAAAAATTCGGTTTCAATTGGGTTGATATGGGCAAGTCCGGGTGGAGGGAATTGGATCAACATGCCCGAAACCCGCTCGCATGAGTAAATTAAAACATGGCGTTTTGCACTAGAATTTGCCATATACACACTCCAAGCTGTTTCCTCTTCACACTTTCTCACTTCACTTCAAATTAATGGAGACTGAAACAATCATGGAATATTTTAAAACTTATATAACTTGCTCTTTTTTAATTTTTGTCAAAGAGCATTTGAGACTATTTTGAGACTATTCATTGAGTCTCAAATGCTCTTTGAACTCCCTTTATCAAGAATAGTCTCCATGAAGTTTCTCTCAATGGCCTGGAAGAGATAATTTTTCACCTTCAAATCTTTTAATTTTTGTTCTTCAATTGACTTCCTCTGCGCCTCTGTTGGTTGAACTCCCCGCAGCAATTGTATGAATGCTTGTATCCACCAAGTTCCAATACTCTTTTGATCGAAGAAAACTCTCCATGAGCATAGTCCAATGACCATCAAACTTGGGTATTGCTGGTTGCACAAAGTTACCATTTTCAGTTGACATTTCTCACGCTCTCTTTTGGAAACTGCAGTTCCTAGTCTCACTCTATCAGGCCCTTTGACATAGCTCTGATGCCAGAATTTGTTAGAAAATTATGGCATATATAGCCTTACAAAATAGGAATGAAAATGCATGCACTACTAAAACGTGGCATGCACTACTAATGGCGCAGAAAAAGTAAAAACACTTCTCTCTCTAAAAAAGCGTACTTTTATTCTCTGCCTTCTCTCTAACAAGCAGATCCGCCGCCTCCCTCCCTCTTCATCCAAATCGTTCATTCACGATGTAGCCATGCCGTCGGGTGGTGCGTTAGAGGCCATGGCATCACGTCACCACCTTCTCTCGCCGGTGATAGAGCGTTTTTCGGTGGTTCCGGCTGTTTTGGGCGCTCGGAGCTCCTCTTTCTCACGGATTTGTTTTGGGCGAACGGAGCTTCTCTTTCTCACGGATTCGTTTTGCTGCCGGCGTTTCCAGTTATGTTATGGGTTTCGTTTGTCGTGTTTGTGTCGATCTGGGTTTCGTTGTAGGTTCTGTGTTTTGCTCACAAAGAGCGTTTTTTGTTTGTTTGTGAGTATTGTGTTGTATCGATCTGGTGTGCTCCAGTTCTTTGTGGATCTGGTTTTTTTGTGTATTGTGTCTTGTTTTTGTTTGTGCGTACGTTCCAGATTTGATTTTATTATTTTTTTATTTTTATTTTTTATTTTTATTTTGTGAACGTTTTGTGTACTATGTTCTTGGGTGGCTTTGTTGCTGGTTTTGTCTAAGGTGTTGGTTGGTTCGGTGTGGGTGTGAGATGGGGTGGTCTAGGTGTTTGGAGTTGCTGAGGTGGTCTATGTGTTTGGAGCTGCCATTGATGTATTTGGAGGTGTTGTGGTGATTTGAGGTGCTGAGGTGGTGGTCAGGTGTTCCACGTAGGTGGTTTGGATTTGGTGCCGGTGTGTGGTTGACGCCGCGTGTGTTTGGTTGTCTATGATACTGGATTATCTGACTATTGTCCAAATCTGTTGAGATTTGCAGGATTCTTTTTGAATCTCTGATGGTTTCCAAATCTGCTGAGATTTGCAGTTTTCTTTGTGTCTGGATCTTTACCGCGTCGGTGTTGACTGTTTGGAGATGGTCTGCAAGCTGCGACATATCTGCCTATGTTTTCATTTTACCGGTGCCCTTCAACTTGTGACTTAAGGAGCTGTTTTTGGATTCTGATGGACCTTTCACTTTTGCTTCGAGATTGGAAGTTAGTATCTAGTGGCACCTCTCTGGGTCGGGTTGAGGTTTTCTCGTGTAGTTTGGAAGCTGGAGAGGATCTTTCTAAGTATGGGATTAGATGGTTCTCTATTAGGTGGTGGTGTTTTGGTATTTTCATCGGTGTCCGTATATATATGAGGCCTTTGTTTGTAGTCCTTTTTACACGAGTCTTTATTCGTCTTGCACAAAGACTTGTTTATTATTAATAATAATATTTTCCGTTAAAAAAAAAAAAGTACCAAAAGAAAAGAAATCCTATTCTACTTAATGGAACCTAGAAACTAGGAACTTATTAACTGAATCCAAACAAATAGCAACATAAAATAAATCCCAACAAAATAGATTTTAATTTTAATCTCTTTTAGCGAATATTTTAAGAAGATTGGTGGTTATTTTTTTTATAGAAAGAAGATTAGTTCTCAAAATAGGGTTTTAGCAAATTGGCATGTAGAGAAACAAGAGGTGAAAAGGAGACACAAAAACTTGTGAAAGGTACGCCGCAGCTGTGTATTATTGAGTGTATGCATTTGTTTATCATTATATCGTAATATTATTATATTTAGTTTCTCTTCAATTAAGATATTATATGTAGCATCACTATCACTTAATATTAAAAATATGTTCGTAGGACACTAATACATGTGTTAAATTTGATTACTTTTATTTTTCAAATTATTATTTGTGTTATGATTATTCTTTGCAATACATGATTATGAATAATTTAACACTGTTACTCGGTTGTGTTCTTGTTGCTTTTATATCAGAAATGGAACAAGAGGAGGACCAATTATCAAATCTACCACACATTATTCTTCATAACATATTATCAAGGCTACCTGAGGAAGACGCTGCAAGGACAAGTGTTTTGTCAAAGACTTGGTTAGAGATATGGTATACTTATCCTAATTTATCTTTCTGTGATTCTCAATTCATAGGAAAGTCGATACAACCGGTGGAAGATATTGTGGGTACTAAGGGAAAGTTCTTGAAATTTTGTGATTATGCGAAGGCCATTGTTTTATATATTGTCCTTTGTGATACTAAAATCATAGGAATGTTTCCTAATCCAATGGAAGATTTACCGAAGAATATGAACGACTTTATTGATTATGTGAAGAGCAGATTAGTGAGGTTTCAGAAACAAAGATTGACTATTAAAGAATTTAAGCTTAGTGTAAAGTGTTTTGAGCTCAGCTACATGTCAGAGCAGTGGCGGAGACAGGGGTGGCCAGGATGGGCCATGGCCCACCCGAAAATAATTCGAAAAAACTATATATATATATATTATATAGTGCACAATTATATTTTTTTGTTTAAGTGGTATGTTGGTGAGTGTAACTGCTGCATAGTGAAAGGATGCGGGTTCAACACCCTGCAGCCTATATATTTTCTGTTTTAATTCTAAATTTTAACAAGTAGCATGAAGATTTGAAGTGGTGATCTTGAGGAACATAATAATGTATTACTTGTATACATTAAAGCAAATACTCTTTAAAAAAATTGTTTTTCATATTTATATACCTTTAAATTACTATATTTAAAAATTTTAATGTATCAATACACTTGATGTTTAAATTTATAAACTATCCATTTTAGAAACAGTATACTAATTTTTTATATTTTTATTATGAGTGATGAAAATATTTATTTTATTCATAGTTTTGGTAAATAAAATATAGTTATTATAATTTTTTTTGAAAAAGCTAAATTAGCCCACCTAAATTGGCACCAGAGAGAATCGAACATGAGACCTTAAGAGATGCACACTCTCAGGTTCCAAGCCAATACTTAGTTATTATAATTTTTTAAATAATAGAAAAAGATATTTCTTTCCAAAATACTCATTTACCTATTAATTTAAATATTACACATAAAGATAAATTCAAAAGCTCATTTCTTTTGTGAATAAAACTACAATATTTTTATCAATAAAAAATTTACAGTTCCATTTTTCCAAAAAAAATTACAACTATTTTCAAGTAAGAACAATCATTTTTTTTTTTGGTATAAATGTAATATAATAAATATATAATTGTTTATTATCAACTTTGTGCAAGTATTAGTCCAAAGTCAATTGTTAATGATTTCAAGTCACTTGATATACAAAATATTTAAATAAATTTTTTGATAATCAATTTTATGCTTATTATAACTTAATTTTTTGGATGCAAAATAATTTTTATATTTAATTATATATTATCATTTTTTAGTGGCCCACCCGGATATTTTTTCTTGGCTCCGCCACTGTGTCAGAGGATGTTGATCTTTGCTTGAAGTTGGCAAGTGAAAGTGGTGTTGAAGTTTTGGAGTTGTATCATGGTCTCGACACAGATGAAGAAGGTCGGGGTGAATGCTATATCTTACCGAAGAGTGTAATTGAAGTCAAATCACTTACCAAATTGGTGTTGAACGGGAGAATTAGAGTCGATCAAGCATTCATGAATCATTCAATTAAATTTTTCTCATTGAAAGAATTATATCTGTTTCATGTCTTTTTGGAAGATGAACAAGCAATTAACCATCTCATTTCTTGTTGCCCTTTGATTGAAATTATAACTTTGATGCTTTTTGGTGGCAGAATGAAGTCTTTGAGCATGCATGGTCTAAAAAAGCTCAAGAAAGTTTGTGTTAGTGGAATAAAAGAGGTTTATATCGATGAAACTTCAAGTCTTAAGCGTTTAGATTATTGTCATGATTGTTTGGATGCACAATTTAAGGTTGATTTTATTCACTGCAAATATCTAAAAGATTTACTCTTGCGTTTGGAGGATTCTACTATTATCACAAACAAATGGTTTCTTGAACTATTTCCAAAATTTCCATTTCTTGAGTCGTTGGACATATGCAATTGCATACTGTCCGAGAAGATTAATATTTCAAGTGTTCAACTTAAATATTTGTACATATCAAATTGCTCTAACTTGAAGGAGGCCAACATTGATACTCCAAATCTATTGTCATGTAGATTTGTTTGGTTTAAAGTCTCAAAACCTATTATAACCTTTTTAAACATTTCTAGTCAACTAGAAGTAAACATTTCTAGTCAACTAGAAGTCTGTCTTAGGATCTATATTGATGGTGGTTTTGATGTTTTTGACGTGAGGGAACTTCTCCAAAATATGAAACCTCAAAATGTTATGATTTCACTATGTCTAATCATAACTAAGGTGAGCATGAATACTTAACTACTTGTTTGGTTCATTCTCTCTCTCTCTCTCTCTCTCTCTCTCTATATATATATATATATATATATATAGGGTTAAGATCAAATGACACCAAGGTGTTAAACTTAGTAGCATGACACATTCGATAATTCTTTACCGGATAATCGTATTACAAAATTCATCGTTGGATTCAAAGCTATTATCATATAGATCATGTCTATAAAATTTAACATCGATCGGAAATCATTTGATATGTCAACGAGAAGCATAAAAACCGACGTCTTACAAAACTTCGTCAAAACCGTTAATTTTGATCTTTCTCTTTAACCCATCAAATGATTTCCGATTGATGTTAAATTTCATAGACATGATCTATATAATAATAGTTTTGAATCCAACGGTGGATTTCATAATACGATTATCTGGTAAAGAATTATCGGAGGTGTCATGTTACTAAGTTTGACACTTTGGTGTCATTTGATCTTAACCCATATATATATATATATATATATATATTTATTTACTTGTTTAATTTGTGTATATTTTCCCTGAATTATGTAGGATACATCAAATACAATGTTCATGGATATTTCAACACCTCCACCAAGTATCAAACACTTAGAACTTACTTTGTTTTCAGAAATTACTTTGTTTTCAGATCTTTTAAACTTTTTAGTTTTATGTTGCTGCCCTACAACTATATCTTTCAGCTTGGATACTGCTACTGGACCATTCATTGAGGTTTATCATTATCTTCCATGTTCCTTTAATTTAAAGTTAATATATTGTGATTGTCCTTTATTTCTTTCTAATTAAATATAAGAAAATAATTACTTTCAAAATTTATCGAATAGCAATTCATTTAATGTAGTCAATATCTATAATATAAATTAAATTCATTAATCATTGAATGAATTTGAAGTTAACAATGTCAATCTTTTTAACTTCGAGAAGGTCAACATTGATGCTCCAATCTATTATTATCTAGAAATAATTCTAGTCAATAAGTTGATTTCCTTTTATGACAAACAGAAATAAATAAAAAAAGCTTGTCTTGCCATGTTTTCCTTTTACGTCAAACACATTGCATTTATGCTTAATATTTTTTTGTATTTTTTGTCTAAAATTACAGTTTTTCTACGAGATGCTAATGAGAAGAAAAGAAAATGGCTGCTTTTGCAATTCCAATTATACTAAATGTTGGTGGCATGACATAAAGGATGTGAAAATCGCAAACTCTATGAAGAACAATGAGAATGTTGATTGGAAGACTATGTTAGATTCATTGCCACCTATTGAGTATATGAAAAATATTACCTTTATGTTAGAATTTTAATGTTGTTGTCTTGAACTGATAGACATGTTTACTTTGAAGTCTTATGTTAATATTATACCTCCTAATATTGCATCATAGATCAAGTACAACTCTTCCTATAAAGTTGTTTCGATATAAACTGGTTATCAAAATTAGAGCTATAAATGAGTTTGGAGTTCTTTTTATGTAAAATATCTTTCTTTTTTTTAGCTTTTATCACCAGTTTAATCTGGTTTAAGGGTCAGTTCTGATATCAAGTGGTTTCAGCTCCTCTTGATTGCAGTCACGAGAAATCCAACTGTGATCCTCTCTACTAAGTTCAGTGTCAATCATCACTGAACCAACCAACGATTGATTGTAAAATATTTTTTTTTTAAAAAAACAAATTGGAATTGGGAAAATTATTATTAATAATGGGAACATTAAATATCACTTTACATTTGCCTCACGGAAATTTTGAACTTTTTCTCTTGAAGACATAGTGTCAAAGTTCTTATTAACACATCATGTATAAAGGATTGTGATTCACTGCAGTTTGACATAGTTTTTAATCTCAACCGTTAATTATTGATCAGACAGTTCAAGTTGATAAAGTTATTAAATCACATAAATTGATCTCAGCCGCACAAAGTAGATCGGACGATTCTTAATTAAACTGCGGGAAATTTGCTTAGCAGCAAATCTAGTGTTTGAATCTAGATGTTCCATGAGCTTATCTCAGTTGATACGATATTGCATTGTATAGATATGAATTTATCCCATTTATCCACTTTAAGAGTAAAATCTACTTTAAGTGTAAAATTTCTAACCACTAAACTACTTATAAAAAAAATTAAAAAATTAAAATCCAAATTATGCAAAAGGAATTTGTAATTGCTCTTCTCCACATCTTTATTGCTCAAAATCTTCCTATCTCATCGAAAGATATATTCTTGTAATATAGTTTGCTTGTATGAGCAACAAGATGGTGGGCAAGAGCAATCACCAAGAAATTTTGAAGGAAATTGGTTTGTTAAGTTTTATCAAAATCCGATATTGATCATTAAAAAATAATTGTGAGGCAACTTCGTGGTCTTAGAATTTTGTTAGAAATTCCAAGGTCATGAGACTCTTTTATTTATTAGATTACTCGTTTGGGCTAGATTACCTTCATGTGCTTAAATCCTAACAATTTTTTAGTAGAAATGATTTTTTTATTAACCCTATGTTTTTCGGAGAAGGTGACTCAGTAATTTAGAGTTCGACTGCAATAAGTAAAGTTCGATCAAGAATTATTCCCACCAGAAATCGAATTCGGGTTCTTCTAAACAATTCGTTCTGGGGGACCTCGTTAACCACTTAGGGGTGTATTGGATTGAAATTTCAAATGATTTTTTTTTTGTACATATTTCAAAGTATTTTAAAAGACTTTTTATGATAAAAAAGGCTTGTGGCCGGTATTCAAGCAATATTTTTATAAAAGTCAAATAAATCTTGTGGTATTAAATTAAAACAATTAAGATTTTTTTTAGGGCAACAAAATCTATTGGTATTCAATTGAGATTTCTTATCAATTTTTAAATGTCTATTGGTATTCAAAAGTCTACAGAGCTCTGTGCACGAGATTATGTTCTTTTAATACAGTATTACTTATGTGTTTATTTTAAAATATTATTTGAGTAATTTAATTTAAAATTGTATTATGAAATTGAGATGATTTTTGCATGATATGAGTATAAAGATGTTATAGGATAGAGCGAGAATGAGAATATTCATTCGATTCCCGTTCTACACTATTAGGAGATTATTTATCCTGTCTTCATCCCCTGGATTATATAAGGACCCTATAAATATAAAATAATTACAAACTTTATATTTTTTCGAATATATATATTCACGGCCTTAAGTTTTTTATCCGTAAAAAAAAAGTTTTTTGGGAGCGTGGTTTCACATAAAATAAAAAAATACCATGATTATTTCATTGCAATAAATCTCTTCAAAGATGGTGGTCCATTATCTCATCCCCAGCCAAATTTTCATGGAAAATATACATTAAGTTTATTGTCATAAATTAAAAATTAAAAAATTCATAGATTATAAAAAAAATAAATTAAAGTTATGTTCATCTGTTTATGAGTTCCCCCTTTCTCGTCCAACAACACGTACTGAAAGATTCTCTCTCTCTCTCTTTCTCACTCCCTCTCTCCATCTGCCAGTACTCTGCAGGGACTTAATCAACAAAAAATAATCATAAGTTCTATATTATATTTTTAAATGAATATTAACATACTTTGACCTCGTTCCTATTCTCAAACTTTTTTTTTCTCATTATACCACAAAGAATTAATTTTCACAAGTAAGCGTCAAATGAAAAAATCTATGTGCGGATATCTACTCACAATGACAAATTAAAATTCCTAAAAATGTTTGAAAAGTTTTTGGAAAGTTTTAAAATTATAATTATAAACAAATTTCATTGATTATAAAGTTTTTGAAAGAATTATATCTGTTTCATGTCTTTTTGGAAGATGAACAAGGAATTAACCATCTCATTTCTTTTGCCCTTTGATTGAAATTATAACTTTGATGCTTTTTGGTGGCAGAATGAAGTCTATGAGCATGCATGGTCTACAAAAAGCTCAAAAACGTTTGTGTTAGTAGAATAAAAGAGGTTTATATCGACGAAGCTTCAAGTCTTAAGTGTTTAGATTATTGTCATGATTGTTTGGACGCACCATTTAAGATTTATTTTATTCACTATAAATATTTACTCCTGCGTTTGAAGAATTCTACTATTATCACAAACAAATAGTTTCTTGAACTATTCCCAAAATTTCCATTTTTTGAGACATTGGATATATTAAATTGCATACTGTTTAATATTTCAAATGTTCAACTTAAATATTTATACGTATCAAATTTCTCTAATTCGAAAGAGGTCAACATTGATACTCAAAATCTTCCTATCTCATCTGAAAATATCTTCAAGTAATATATTTTGCTTGTATGAGCCACAAGGTGGTGGGCACGAGCAATCACCAAGAAATTTTGAAGGAAATTGGTTTGCTAAGTTTTATAGAATACTCTATTTATAGAAATCCAATATTGATAACTAAAAAAAAAATTATGAGGCAACTTCGTGGTCTTATAAATTTTGTTAGAAATTCCACATTGAGTATATTAAGTGTCTAATATGGTACTTAGGTCATGAAACTTTCGTATCTATTTGATTAGTCTATTGGATTAGATAATTCTCATGTGCTTAAGTACTAACAATTTTCTAGTATAACTATTTTTTTTATTAACCCTCTATTTTTCGGAGAAGATGACTCGGTAATTTAGAGTTCGACTGTGATAAGTAAAGTCCGACCAAGAACTGTTCCCACTAGAAATCGAGTTCGTCATGGGGAAGCTTGTTAACCACTTAAGGAGTATATTGGATCGAGATTTCAAAGGATTGTTTTTTTAGTACATATTTCAAAGCATTTTAAAAGACTTTTTTATGATAAAAAAAAATCTTGTGGTATTCAATCAAGACTTTTATAAAAGTCAAATAAATAATGTGTGCGAGTTTTGTTTTTCCCCCTGTAATTTTTTTTTGATTCGCCCCTTGCAAAGTAAATTTCTTTGGTTTCCCCCCTTGGGTGCAAGAAATTTGCACTTTTTAAATCGATTTGAACAAAATAACCGATTTAAAAAGTGCACCCATGAGGCGAGTCCAAAAAATTCAACATTGCAAGGGGCGAGTCAAAAGAAGAAAAAAAAATTACAGAGGGGAAAAACAAAACTCGTCCACATTACGGGGGAATATCAACCTATTTACTCTTAAAACAATTAAGATTTTTGTTCCAGGGCAACAAAATATGTTGGTATTCAATTGAGATTTCTCATCAATTTTTAAGGGTCCGTTTGGTTCGAAGTTTTTGGAGGGGAGGGGAGGGGAGGTGAGGGAATATTTTAAATTTTGGAGAAGTAATTTACTTTTTTACTCTTAACCTTGTAAACTCAAAATAAGGATTAAATTATAATGGATATATTACGTCAAAATTTTTTTTTAATGGATATATAACAAAAAAAAATCTAATGAGTAGAAAACCTAAATTTTTTTTGTTGTAAAAAAAAAATAAAACCTAGAATTTTAATATTCCAACAAGGATAATTTTGAATTTTAATAAAAAAATGAGGGTAATTTTGTCAACATAATAAATCTCTCCCCTCACCTCCCCTCCCCTCCCCTCCTTCTCAATTGAACCAAACAGACCCTAAATGTCTATTGGTATTCAAAAGTCTACAGATTTTAAAAGATGAATTTTGAGAGAATTTTTAGTTAAAAATACACATAAAACAATCATCAAACAATCTCACCTTTTTTCTTTTGCTCAGTACCATGTTCTTTCTTACTACTTTTTCATTGACGTATTCTTTCTTACAACTTGAATCAATTTTTTATGCACAGCCTGTTTCAAAATACTCATCATTGTTCTTGTAAGAAAGAATTTGCGTGATGACATCCACTTTTGCCATCCTATGTTTTTTCTCGCGCTCTATGATTTTATCAAAATACTCCTGTTCGCTACTTAAATAACGGTTACCTCCAAAAACATCCTACAATTATAACGTCCGCTACTTAAGTAGCGGACGACATTTTTCAAAATTTCTCAATTTTATAACGTCCACTACTTAAATAGTAGAAGAGTAAAATGAAAAACACGTAGGATGTGACTTTGCTCCATTTGTTTTACTAAACTTTTCTCAATTTATTATCTCCTCTATTGTTTGTCAATTTATAAGAGAGATAGACACATATAATTACTCGTATTCATTTAATAAATGGTACTCTTAAAGTATTTAAATTAATTTTTTTTAATATTTAAAAAAATAAATAGTATACAAATTAAAAAAGAAACATCTACCAAAATAAGATATTGAATGTAGGGAGTATAATATTTGAAAAGCGGTCAAATAGAAGAAAGTTAGTTTAATAAACCAAAACACTCCTCCACCTCATTCAAAATGAATGATAATCCATCTTACCAAAAAAAAAATGATAATCCAATAAATTATTTGGTCAAAAAAAAAAAATCCGAAAAATTCTGTTCAAGAAAGACGATCACACCAATCACATACAAGTACAATAATTGCAAGCAGACAAACACAAACCACGCGATTGCGACCATGGTTTCCTTAACCAATAACCATAATTAATCTCAAACAAATATGATTAACGGATAAATCATGTTCCTCCACATCAAACTAATGTACGGCCACGATCGCATCTGAATACTGATCAGGATCGCAATCCAAGATAACACTCAGTGGACCCCACAAAATGCTAAAAAAAATGGAAGATGCTTTCGGATATTCCCAATGACCGCGCAACCGCAAATTTGTTTCTTTTTCTTCAATTTTCTTTTTCATTCTTTAACTAATTAATTTCCTTTTTCCTCTCTCTAATTTTCTATTTAATCTAATTAATTAATTATTACGTTAATTAATTTCAACATTCCTTATAAATTGTGTTATCCCTATATCTATCTTTCTCAATTCACCATCACAATCATCACGATCCACAATCTTCTACTGTAGCATTTTTTTTCTTCTCTTATAAAAAAAAATAAAAATGAGTTCCACCATAACTGAACTTGAACAAGAAGAATTGCTTGAAAAATCAGAAGTTTTCAAGATCAAAGGCAGAGACAAACATGGCCGTAAGATCCTTCGCATTATCGGAAAATTCTTCCCTGGTAAAAATCATAAACCTCTCTGTTTTTCATGAAAACTTATTTTCTTTTCCGATTTTTTTTTTTTTGTATTGAAATTTTTGTTGTTGTTGTTGTTGTTGATTTTGTTGTGATTTAGCACGATTGGTTAGCGTTGATGTTCTGAAGAAGTATTTGGAAGAGAGGATTTTCCCAAAATTAGGGAAGAAGAAATTCGCGGTGTTGTATGTTCACACCGGTGTTCTGAGGAGTGAGAATTTTGCCGGAATTTCATCTCTCCGATCGATCTACGACGCGATTCCGGCGAACGTGAAAGAGAATTTAGAAGCGGTTTATTTTATTCATCCTGGTTTACAGGCTCGTCTTTTTCTCGCTACTTTTGGCCGTTTTCTCTTCAACGCTGGGTAAGAAAATTCTTAATCTCATTAAATTAATTACTAATTTTTGTCATTAAACTGAATTTAACCCTAAATTTCATTATTATAATTTTGGTTAATTTGTTTATTAATTGGAGTTTTTTGTTGTTGGGTTTTGATTGGGTGTGGTAGGTTGTACGGGAAGCTAAGGTATGTGAGCAGGATTGGTTATCTATGGGAAAACGTGAGGAGGAATGAAGTGGAGATTCCGGAGTTCGTGTATGATCATGACGAAGATTTAGAGTATCGTCCGATGATGGATTATGGATTGGAGAGTGATCATGCTAGGGTTTATGGTACTACTCCTGCACTAGATTCGCCTGTGACCACTTACTCAATGAGGTGTATTTCGTAGTTTTTAGGGTTTGGTTTGGGTTCGCAGTAGCCGTGGGATTCGAGTCGTTGGATTAAGATTGAATGATAATTTGCATCTAAAATTATGTTATGTGTAATGAAAGTTGTTCGATCTTTATCCAACGAAGTTAGTGAGACCGAGCTTTCAATTAGTTATGGAGGGGTATAGATATGTCATATGTGGATATTATATTATTGTGTAGAAAGAAAAAGAAAAACAAAAAAGGAAGAAAAGAATGGTTGCCTTTTGTTTACTTTAGGTCTTGTCACATTTATTTTTATTCGTTCTTTTGCTTTAGCTGTTGTCAACATTTTGTTATTAATCTTTCAACAAAAAAAAATCTTGTTATTAATGGTTATGGAAGGCATCTTCATTTTTTAGTTGGATAGTGATTAAGAGGAATTTCATCCTTTTTTTGCATCCATCTTGCTATTAGTTGTTGTTAATATTATTTTTTTCAAAGTAAAGAAGTTTCAATAATTTAAAATTTGACCGAAAAATAAATAGAAACGGACTAAATATTGTTGGCAATTGAACTCTAATTCTCTTCCAAATAATTTGTTTCTAAGTAATAATTTGTTTCTAAGTAAAATTTATTATTCAATGCGCTTTTATCAAACGATAAAACGCAACAAGGCTAGGGAATTTCCCTTTATTTTGCATCCCATCCAAACAAAGCCTACACAAAGCCTCAATAGCAAAATATTTTTAACGCACAATTTAGCATGACCTTTTAAATATTTAATAAAAATTAATTCTTTTGGGATAGAGTAACACGAGAATAAAACACCAAAGCACAAAACAACATTATATTGGTATAAATGATAAAAGTCTTGATTCATTTGAATAGTCATAGGTTTAATCACAATAGTAAAAACTTTGTATTGATAATATGGCAACAATGTTTTTTTTTAATAAAAATAAAATAAATCCAAAACATGATTAGAATGACCCTCGTGAGTCGTGAATAACGATATTGAGAATAGAATTAAAATATTTTAACGGTTTGTTTATGGCAAAACTTAAACCCCATTATGTGAAACAAGTCTAGTGTCTTTCTAGATAAATGGGCTTTTCCACGATCTTTGAAAATGTGAATGAATTTTTTATCGGCATAAGCTTTATGGAGAAATAAAAACATACACATTTAAAATTAGTAAACAATCACTTTCGTCTTTGAAAGTGTCACTCGTTGTCATAACAGTCCCTGAATCAACAAAAAAAAAACATTTTAAACTCTGATTCAACATTCTGTTAGTTAAAATCGACTCGAAGTTATCTCATATCACAAAACCATTTGATTCTATAACATGTATGAATAGTTGACTAAATGAACCATGACGTGATAATTTTGATTCAAAATCCTCCAAGTCCAGTTAGTCAAGGACTAAAGTGAATGTTGTGGACCATCATGATCAGTTTTAGGTCTTATTTATGGATGAATTCTTTTTCCACCCCTATGTATCTTTTTCACCCCTTTTGAAGGCAAAAAAAATTTGGTAAACACAATCCGATTTTTTTTAATGCAAATTTGAGTAAAATTTACACTAAAAAAACTTTGATTTACGTTTACCGAAATTTTACAAAGTGAAAGAGTTTTTGAGGGATGGAAAAAGAATTCACCTTATTTATGGGGTTTCCTATATAAGGCCCATAAATTAAAGCCTATGTCAAACCAAGCATGGCCCAATAGTCAAAATAAGCTCTCCCTTATAGATGAGTCCATCTCGGATAAGCTCGTGGCAAAAATGCCTCGTGTAAATAACAACTAATTATGCAAGTTACCTGATATAGCATAACCTAAGAAATAGTGGGTTGATTCAAGGAGAGTGGGAGACAAAGAGGAGAAGTGAGAATAGGTCAAGTCGGCCTACATGAGCCTATAACCTAGTCTATGTAGGTTCATGTTTTAAATAGAGCAGGTTAAGGTATTTTTATAAGCTTATTTAGTTAAATAGGTCAGGCTGCAGATCATTAAAAATGTCTTTTAGCCTACTAGACCAGCCTATTTAAGTTAATATGAATAATATTTTTAATACTATTATTATTTATATATTAAAATTTGTACTTTGATTAAATTATAAATTTATTAACTTTTTTAGTAGTTTAAGTTTATTAATCTATATTAGTTTTTCACATATATAAATGTGTATTATATATTAAAATTGAAATATGATGACATATATAGTCAAATTCTCTAAAATATCATGTTAAATATTAAAAGGACGTTGATTTATTAGTTCATACGTATTTTTAAAATAAAAAATATTTATTTAAATATATTCATATGAAATAGACTTTTAAACAGGTTAACAGGTCACATTATGCTTTCAAAAGGCCTGATTCAGACCTAAAAGAGAAGCATATGATACACCACAGGCTAGATTCATAGCTTCAATTTTTTGACAGATCAAACTCAGACTCGACAAAACTTAGTTCGGCCTAGCCTATTTCCACCTCTCTGTTAGAGCAATGAGTTGTGAAAAAAATACATTGTGGTGAATGGTTTTGAAGAATTCAAAGAAAAATAATTTAATGATTATTATGAAGGGGTTACAAGACAATGGAGGTATGATGCGTTATCCTTCCATTAGTACCTAACAACTTGGACAAAGATGACTCAAGGTACGTTGGATTTCAAATGGAATGACCGGAATGAATTTTACTTTGATGTAATTTTCATTGTAACAACTAACAAGTAACAACAAATCTATATTTCAATAGTAATTTATAAAAGAAAATGTTTCTTACTCTTGAATATTGATCTCGTACATTAGAGAAGATAAAAATGATTTAAAGTGAGAAATTGGAAGAGAAATGGCTAAGAACAATGTCAAATTCATGTAAATAATGATGTATATATATATATAGTCAGGATCCGTTGACACCAAATGTTAGACCTCTCAATAACGTTTTAACCGATATAAATTTTATAAAATCGACCGAATTTTAAAATTTCTAATATATTTCTTCTTTTACCGGTTTCAATAGAAGTTTACTATGAGCCCGTTTGGATTATCTTATTTTTGAGCTTATGCAAACAGTTTATGCAATATAAATTAGATTTTATGCTATTTTACAAGTTTACACTAATGAAAATTGTATTTTTATAAGCTATTTTATCATAAACTATCTTGACAAACTTATAATAATATATAAAAATTGTATAAGTTGTTTGCATAAGCTAGAAAATAAGCTAATCCAAATAAGTCCTATATTAGTTTAGTCCCAAACATATTACGATATCAATCAATTTAATTTTTTAATTATTTTTATCAATTCACTTCTTATTTTATTTTATACTCCATCCGTTACAATATATAAACAAAAATGCACTTTTAGGTTCATTTTATAATTAATGTATCTAGACAATTAATGTATCTGGACAATTTATTGTTTAGATACATTAATTATATAATGAATCTATAAAATTGATTTTTGCTTATATATCGTAATGGAGAGAGTATCTTCTTAATCTTAGTTTATCTTCTTAACATTAATGTTTTTTAATTTAAGGTTTAAATTACTATTTTGGACAAGTTTAAAAGCCAAATTTATCATACTTCACCATTTAAAAAAAATTAATTGCCTATTTAATTTTGGTTATTTATTCATTCATAAGGTAAAATAACAACTTTACTATCAATAAATAAAGAAAAGGTTAAAATAATAACAACTAACAGTCTTACACCAGCTTCATCTCATCTCATCTCATCATCAATCATTCTGGAAATGAAAGACCGATAGATAGATTGCACTAAACTTCACGCAGGATGCGCACTACGCACCCACTCTCTCTCAACTTTTAGTTACATACACTTCACCACTTTCGCTTTCTTCGACACCTGTGTTTATCAACTTGACTCATTCATTTTCTCGAGAAAATTTTGTTTCAACTAAACAATTTCATTTTCCCGGGAAACTAACTAACAAACAAATTCGCATCTCCGATGCGAATTCTTTCCTCTTTCCGTCGATGACGATCCTCGATATATGCCGTCCTTCAACTTCCTTTTTGGATCAACCTATGGATCTATGCTGCCGTATTTTTCCTTGCCTCGCTGATCCTGGTTCGTTTCGATTCTTCTTCTTTTACACTCTGTTTTGTCACCTATTTAGTTGATTTAGCACTCGATTTATTGTTTAATGCTGTGAGCTTGTACTATCAATTTCGTTTTTCTGGAAATTTTCTGGTGTAATTGTTTAATTGTTTGCTGAATTTTGGAAATTGAATTTTAGGTCGAAGGTCTACGACATGCTTGAAGCTGGTTTTGTTGTTGATTCATTTGATTTATGCTGGTGTTCTCTTCTTATTTGATGGAGATTTGATTGAAAAGACTAAGAAAGAACCGTGGTAGGTTTTCGTTTAAAATCATTGTGTGTTATATGATAGAAGTGGAACACACTATACCAATTTTTTTGGCGAAATTGAAGTGGCATTTTCTGGATTTTGTTGATTAGATGGTAGTTTAGTGGAAACGTTTGAAAATGGAAATATTTAGAGAAATCTTGTAATATGTATGAGTTTTTGTACAATAGTAACTTCTAGTATTAGTTTTTTTTTTGTGGACAAAAGCTTCTAGTATAAGTTGAACTGACTAGTTATTGAGCTTGTTCCTGTTAACAAGAAATTAATCCAAAATTCACCTTAAGTACTTGAGCTTGTTCAAAACTCTCCTTAAACCGACATGCAATGAATTCTTAAATACTCCATCCGTTTCAAAATGAATAATCCCTCTGTAACGCTTTATAAGCAAAAATGCACTTTTTAGATTCATTGTATATTTAATGTATCTGTCTATAATATAGACCAGATGCATTAAATATACAATAAATCTAAAAAGTGCATTTTTGCTTATAGTGATAGGGAGGGAGTACTATCCTTTAAGGGTTTTGTACACGACATGACAATTTTATTAAACTAATCTTATTTATTATTGGTGTAATGCTTTGGAAGTAGTGTACACTCAATTAATTAGATGATACAATTAGAAGTAAAATAGTAATAAGGAAAATGTTAGGGGCATTAGTTAAGGAACTAAATATGGTAAATAAGTCTTAGAACTTGTGTATTCTACATTTTAAAAATAAAAAAAAATGTTTGTGTCATTGTGATATTTAATTTTTTTGGTTTCCTTAACCAGTGTCTCGGGGGCACTAGTTAGCATGACCAAAATAATAATTTTGCCTTGAAAAGTGTAAATGATATTCATTTTGAAACTTTTTTTTTTTGCTAAAGTGACACTCGTTTTGAAACGGAAGGAGTGCAATCAAATTTTTTATAGGAGTATATATAATTTTGACAACTATACTGTTAGCGGCCAACACTCGGTGGGATTTAGTCCCACATCGGATAGATAGGATTCTTGATAAGAGTTTATAAAGAGGAGGCACTCCTCACCTTACAAGCCGGTTTTGTAAGGATGAGTTAGGTCTCGATATTCGTGACATGATATCAGAGCCTATCAGGTCTATCGTTGGGCTTCCTACATCGTTCACGCTTCAGGCCCATTTGGCCGGGCTGAAGCGTGAGGGGGTGTGTTAGCGGCCAACACTCGGTGGGATTTAGTCCCACATCGGATAGATAGGATTCTTGATAAGAGTTTATAAAGAGGAGGCACTCCTCACCTTACAAGCCTGTTTTGTAAGGATGAGTTAGGTCTCGATATTCGTGACATATACAAGTGATGCAATGAAGAGTATGTTTATAATGCATCTGTTAGTTGCTTGTTGTCTCCTGAAGAAATTAATTACAATGATCCTTTTGTGAAGGACATATTATAACATATTCTTTCCTCGCATCCGTCAAGTAATATGAGCAGTGTGCTGGAGTATGAATAAAATCTATCACTTGTAGATCAATCTTTAGAAACAAAGGAAAATTCTAATTAATATAGTATATATTTTTTGGGAAAAGTTAGTTCGATATAATATTATGAATGTATGATTTAGTGCTTCCAAGCAGTTTTAGATAATTGCTTAATTTTCTTACTTTCTATTTTTTACTTGATTTTGTTTCAGGTACACTGCTTTATACTTGCTGCTGTTTTTTGTTACTTTAGTACAATACTTTGCTACATCTGTTTCCAATCCAGGGTAATTAGACATTATTTCCGTATGGTGAAATGAATACTGATTGTGATGAGGAATGGTGTTTTTTGAAATCCTTGCGGTGAAATTAGTTTATATTTTCCTGATGTGATTTATTTTCTTTTGCTACTTTCTAATGTACAGTTATGTCATTGAAGCCATGAAGGAGGTTAACAAGAGAAATGTAGTACACACAAAGACACCAGAAACATCAAAGTAAGAAACCATCCTTTCCCCATTTTAAAATTTATCATTAAAAATAAGAATCTGATAACATGTGAAGTAAATTTATGTTTTGGTTCTGATCTAACTATTTACATTCAATTTCTGAATGCTTAAGCAAAGTCAACCAGCTTCAAGCAAAAATGGGAGCTTCATAATTTCCATTGAGGGAAATCAGACTGGAAAAAATGTTGCAGGAAGTAATGCAACATATTGGTCAAAGTTGGTGGCTGAGTTGTATCCGCCTGGATCAGCAGTTAGGTAGATATCCATCTAAAAGATCTCTAATTCCATACACTGTTGATTAATTTTTTATGAATTTTTGTTTCCTTGCAGAACATGGACTTGCAGTTACTGCAGTGTGGAGCAGGTATTACAGATAGCGATATGTAAATTTAATTTGTATTATGTCATGATATTTATAAGTAATTTATTTTTTATTGCTCCAATGTATATTTCAGTGATAGTGTGGCATTTGTTTGATGGTTTTAGTACTCACCATAATCAATTATAACTAGCAGTTACTAGAAATTAGGGATTCGATTTATCCTTATGTAATTATGATTGATCCTTGTATACCCTAATATGTGATTATAAATAAGAGCCTTGTGTGCGCTTATAACACACAACATTCAGACATATTATTCTACAATCAGAATACCTTGTCATGTCTTAAAGTATCTTTATTGAATAGTTAAGCATAGTTATCAGATTATAAATAATTTTGCTGAACTTTCCCAATTGCTGTATCCTATCTTGTATCTGTAAACCGTTTTTGTGTATTGGTTTTTTGATGTAAATTTATCCCGCCTTTTAAGAGAAAGAAGGCAGCTTGATGTCAATACTTAGTTTTGTGTTGTTAGTTTCGATTTTCGACCAAAAGTAATTGTTTAATTTCAGTAAAAGTTCTAGAATGAATTTGTCATGCTGAATTGTATGCCATAAGCATGAGAAAGCAATATTTCCATCAAAATATAAATGATGTATTGTGCTTCACTATACAAATTGCCTTTTTCCTATGTTATAGTATATATTACTTTCAGCACATTAGGAGTTTTTTTTTGTACCAGGAATACTGGACACGTCTCCTTTTGCTACTATCTTTTGTGCTCTAATAATTTATCTTCTTGATTTTGATGCTCAATTATTTTGTTGATGACCATTATGCAGCCTCCACGGGCAAAGCATTGTCATGATTGCGACAAATGTGTTCTTCAGTTTGATCATCACTGTGTTTGGCTTGGAAATTGCATTGGCCAGGGTAATCATTGTCAGTTTTGGTGAGTAAATAATTCTGAGGTGAAATTTCATTTTTACCAAAAGTGTAATATTAGCTTGATGATATTTTTATTAATTTCTACTAGTGATATTTAGCGGAAGTATAAGTGCCCTGGAAATGCAATTGTTCATCACAAATTATCAGTAGAGTGCCTTTGTTTGTTTGTTTCATGATTCATAATTTTCTAGTAGCAATATGTATCACTATTCATTTGCTTTACAAAAATAGAAATAAGTTTGATAAACTTAGAATCCTACTTAGAAAATTGACTTGAGCATGTTATCCTTGCACTATTAATTTATTTTAATTCTACATCATATGTGCTTTTATTTTCCTATTGAGTTATATGTCCCACCAAGTACTATCTGGATTAATATTTATAGATGGTTTTAAGCAACATATATATGTATGTGTGTGAAAGGACCTTAAATTACTACTTAACAGCTTTACTTGAACACTTGTAGAAATGATGAACTGGAATTTTAGCTTATGTTCTCCATGTAACGATAATTTGTCAGAGTTGGGCAATGAAGTTACTAATTTTATCTTCATATAATTTGTATCTCTTACTACAAAATTTCCTCATTTCTTTCAAAATACCATAGGTGGTACCTCTGTGAAGAGACGGCATTGTGCATCTGGACCGGCTTCTTTTATATTTCACACCTGAAGGCTCACATTACAAGTGTTTGGTATGATTTCTTTTGAATGATTTAGGATGAATGTTGAAACTCATAGACTCACTAAAATTAAAATGATGGAAAATCTTTATTAGTCAAATCCCCCCTTCAGAAAGCTGACATGTTTATCAGGGGTTTGGGTGGGAGGATCTGTAGTCATACCCTCGTGAGTGTAGAGGGTGCTTCCTTGACACCAATTACCAAGGTAATGTTACTACTGGCTTCAGCTGGTGGTCGTTAGGGATAAAAATCAGATAAATTAATATTGGGGATGATTGTAGACTTTTTCTGTTCTAATAGGAACAAGCTCTCCGTATTATCCTTTTTATCATATTTTTTGTTATTGGTTGAGTTTCGTGTTGGTCTACTAGATAACCAGGGCTTTATATTTAGTGAGACTCCCATGAAATTCACCTAATGATACGTTGATAGTGCATGTTGCTAGCATTCCTCTTGTACTTTATTATGAATTCTTCCATAATCCAAAGGAAGAAAGTCCAATCATCCTTCTATTTGTACATTTTGTAATCTGAAATTCGATGCTCAACGTTTTGGCTGTCAGGTGGCAGGATGCAATCATGATACTACTCTTGATCACTCTGTCCATTTGCCTTATCTTTCTGCTTCTCCTACTGATATTTCATAGGTATTGCTTGTAATTATTCATGCTATAAAATGTATCTTGCATCAAATTGCATTTGTATGTATTTGCTTCTGTTCTTTACCTGTAAGATACTTATACAGTTTTTGTACAATTCTAATAGAAACTGAATCACAGAATAAGAAATGAAGTAGAATGAATAAGTGTATGTTTGGTATCACGGTGGATATGCCAGAATCACGGTGATCCACTATGATTTTCCAAAAGCTACACTCTGTAACTTTTGAAAAATCACGGTGCGTTATCTTGATTCTGACATACCCACCGGCCACCGTGATACCAAACATAAGCTAAATCTTTTATTGAATTAACCCCAATCCCAACCCACGCCATTGGGGTCCAGAACTACCTTCCGTCAGAATTTTAATGAATGAAAGAATGCCAGCATTTTTGGGAGACCTGGACTTGCCTTATATTGTCCTTCTCCCTAATGATAACCACTTAACTGTAGACTTCTGGGGTTTTGATCCCTTGTTTCTCTGCTTCCCTTTCTTGGATAGCCTTCCGAATAGGAGGTCTCCTTTCAATTGTTTCTCTGCTTCCCTTTCTTGGATAGACCCTGCGAATAGGAGGTCTCCTTTCAAACCTATCAAATTCTTCATTGTTCAAAATTCCTTCTGCTTCTGTTCTTTTTTATTTCTTTATTTATTTATTTATTGGGGGACGATTCTATGTCAGGAGTACAAGTACTACCATTATTTGATTTTGGTCCTTGTGTGTGAAATATCAAATATTATTACTCTATCTGTGGTACCAGTGTTCCTGCTTTTGTATTCTATACAATTTGGTGTTATGTATTTGAATGTTTTCATTCCATCACCTATATGCTGCATGATCAAGAAACCATGCATTTTATCTAATGAAGACTAAATGGATTCATCTCTGGACTATAAAATATTTGTTTCAACTTTCAAGGAGTTTACTTAGATTCAGTTATCTTGATTTTCAGAGTCCATTTTATCGTATTTGGGAGGTTTTGAGAATCAATATTTAGAAGAAATGGCTAGGAAAAATGTACCAAGTGTTTTATAAAGGGATTTATAGCAGAATGACCTTTTGGTTTATAAGTTGTTGAACGAGTTTGCTACCATTTGCCTCTAATCTAAATATCAGTAGTTCATTCTGTCAATATAACCATATGTGAAATAAAATATCAATGTTGTTCTTCCTCTTTTATACTCTGGCGCTTTATCTCCACAATGTTGACTTTATAGTTAAGCATCCTGATTGATCACAGTAATAGCATCACTGTTTTTTTCTTTTTACAGCTATCTAATTGTGACAAATCAGACTACCTATGAACTTGTAAGGAGAAGACGGATTCCTTATCTAAGGTCAGATAAGTAGTCCCCTGATGTTTTTGTATTATTTCATATTTTTAACCTAATTGTCTAAAGACAACATTTTGACGGAATGCGATTCTGTTTTATGATTATTGCATTTCTTTCAATGTTTCAGCTATATGTGTATGTTGATGGTAAATGCCTAGTTGTCTGTGTTTTCGGGATACCTATGTTAAACATATTATGTTAATCTGCAGGGGAATTCCAGAAAGAGTGCATCCTTTCAGTAAAGGAGTTTGTAGAAATTTGCACAACTTCTGCTGCTTACTTGGTTTAGAACGAATACCTACCCCACAAGAAATCGAGGAAAAGTCAAGGCCATACACATGCTCGGATGTTGCAACTTGTCGGTGTTGCTGATGGTTTGAGTTTTGTATAAGTCTTTTCCTCCAACAGTATATTCGTGAGTGCATAGAGTATGTCAATGTATCAGTTTGATTAGATGTTTAGGATATTAACAATGTGATTTCTCTTCTATCATTCATTCTTTGCTAATTTTTGAAGGTTGTTGTTTCAAGTTTATTGTATAGTTGCGGTGCTAGTGTCTTCTTTTGTTTTACACTTGTAATCTTTAGACCAGCATATCTAGGATCTAGCTAATATCGAATGGACTCTTGTCATTAAACACAAGGCATAATAGAGTATTTAAGACTAGCAAATATCAGAAACAGAACCCCCTATTTATTTTTCCACAAGAAATTAGCAAATCAAATTTTAGAACTTGCAATATTTGCTATTAGACTCTGACTTAGTTCTTTCAATGTCTTGGTAGAATACAATACAGCTTATCATACTCATAATTTTTCCTCTGAGAGAAAAGGGGAAAACAGTGAAATTACTTAGGTAGTTGGTCTTGCAGAATTAAATTGTATTTGTTAAAATGTCAGTTATATAGCCGTGGACTTCTGAACAATGGTTCGCTTATTGTGAAACTTCTTGTGATCTGATTATTTTACACTAATGTATAGCAGTAGAAGCAGAGAAATACAGAATGCTTGGAGTCATAGTCACTACCCATCCACGACGCAGTAGCCAAACTCCATAACTGCAGTAAATGCTTACATCTTCCATCGGCTTTGGTCCTAAAGCACCTCCCCTCCCCCAAGCTCTTAAGAACGAGTCAACAGCATCATGAATCAGTGAGGATAATTTATCAACTTTACTTTTGAATTATCTTCATTTTACAAAGTTTATTTAAATTTAGGGATTATGCTTAACATTTATTAACATAAAATTACCGTTGCTATAAATAATAATAATTTTTTAATAAATATAAAAAAGAAAACCATATTTTTGCCTTGCAAATGACGATGGTTTGACAAACGGGAGCTCAACTATCAAGTTGGTGAATCCGTGTGCTAAATTGTGGTGTGACATATCACAAAGTCAGAGACTACATGACTATTTGTCCTCAACTATAACGATAATGACTCTAATTGCCACCAACAGACATAGGAAATGCTAAATGTGATGTCATGATAGCTTAAGCTAGAGAGATAGAAAGAGCAAAAGGGATCCCTTACTAAGGACTTTAAATTGAAGTTCAAAATTTATTTGTCTTACAATGAGACATCGATATACATATAAAAAATATTAAGTGTCACCTGTTTCTCAACCGTTAACCGTCCAAGAAAGTAATTAGTCCTGTGTACCTAGTAGGTGTACAAATCCGTGCATGCAAGAAGTTCATAGTATGTGCTCGTTGTCATCCAAATAAATACTACATGCATTAGTAGTTATTTGAGTAATTTCTTCTTCATATGGCCTGCCATATTGGTGTCAATAAGTCATCGAATTGAAAATGATTTGAAGCTGCATTTTCAAACATCAAGATAAATGAATGTAATATCATTCACTGTAAATTGTTTTGCACCGTCCCTATCATAAGTCATGTTATGTACAGTATGACTTAAGGAATTACTATCAAAGTAAAACATTTTAATTTCATGCAATATTTTTTTTTACTCTAATGAAAAAATCAATTAAATCCTATTGTTTACATACTTATATACTTAACATCTATAAATATTTTAACTTGTCAAATCATGCAGCACTGAAAGTAAAAGGAAAAACAAGGAGTAAAAGAAAACAATTTGAAAACAAGAATGTGAATCAAAATTTAAGAAACATCACTTGATTATGACCAACATTATAACTTTTCAATACCAAAGAAAATCAACATGACATTGTTGGAAGAAAAAAAGTCTACTAACTTCCACAAAATAATTATAATCAACCCGGGTAGAAAAAGTAAGCTTCATTTTAACCTACTCAATAGCTCATAAACTGCACTATAATTATTTCAAATGATGTACCGGTAATACCTTAAATATATCATCAATAGCATGATTATTTTAACATCATCAACATAACCACATAATGGGGGTATACAATTTTGAAATCTTGAGAAGAAAAAAAAAACATGATCAATCATCTTTATTTCTTCCATATATAATTTTCCTTGTAGTTCTTTCCTCTTTGATTGATCAATATTACTTAGGGTTAAAAAAACTCACTTCGATACCCGTTTCAACAATAACATATATACTAGCTGCAATTAACATGCCACTAAGACCAATCCCAAATGTTCCTAAGAACCAATTAAGACACCACATAACACTATACTTTTTTGGTTTCTTTACTTTGAGCCACATAAAACATGGGTACGCTAATGTCACCGGCAATGCTACTCCTCCAATTAAACCAGCCAAGCTTGCCAAAAATGGTGTTGCAACTCCTATGAAGAAGGATAAGAATCCGGAGAAGATTCGAATACTTGAACGGAGCCACCATGGACACGGCTTATTCATTTTTTTGGTGTATTTTGATTCCATGTCATCGAAAATTGGCATGCCATAAATTTGGAATGAACATAAGCAATTCACTACTACAAAAAAGCTGGTTAATGCAAGCACAAATCTTGATATGTCATGAGAATGGAATTTGTATAGAGCTGTGAGCATTCCTCCATTTGCTGGAATCTGTACATTGAGTCATAGATTTAATTAAATGTACATGCACCATAAACCAAGTCCTAGCCATTAATTGGTTCATTTTACCCTAATTTACATCATGGTGGTGGAAAAAAAATGTTTGTTAATAAATTATGTTTGTGTTGACAAACATCACTAAATAAGTAAATTCACATGCAACTGCAAGATAAGCAAGTAGAGGGACCGGGGTTCGAATCCTGATCATGACGTCCGACATTAGCAATTTTAGTATCTCTGTCAGTTGAGCTAAGATTTGTGGACAAATTACTATTTTTGTTTATTATAATAAGTATGGTGCATTACCAGTTGGCCATAAGCCCAATAGCCACCAATGGCTACAGGAAATAAGCAAGCGGCAATAAGTGTGTAAGCAATCTTGACTCCTTTCCACATGGGCACGTGTGATGGATGCTTCTCACTTGAAGGCATAGTAGCCTGCATCAAAGATCTTTGTTGAGAATCAAAAGATATATACTACTCCTAAAAGAATACATTATCATTTAATTTAGGGTTAATAGGCCTTTACCCCCTGCAAAGTAGGCGAGTTTTGCGTTACCCCTTGTAATTTTTTTTTGGAAATTACCCCCCTGCAAAATTTATTTATTTTTATTTACCCCCCATACTTTGCAGGGGGTAAAAGCCTATTAACCCTTTAATTTAATTTACAAGAAATAGTTTATTTTAGTAATCCACCCCATAGGAGTAATTAATAATGTCTTTAATTTTCTCATAAGTTCATAAATATCTCTACAAACTTAACTGATTACAAAACTAATCCTTCTAAACCTTACTCTTTCCGTACTACTTCATCCGTATCTAAATATAAGATCATTTTAAGTAAAATACGGATAATAAGAAAATTGATCGTGGTATCAAATTTGTTGATAATTGATATTACATTTACAATTTTATCCTTTAAGAGAGAGAATAAGTTAATACATGCATTTTAGTATATTTATTATTGATTGTGGTATTATAGATGCACTATATAGTTAGGAGTATGTTGGTAAAAAAATATTGAATGTTCTTGAAAATTTGAAAAGAGTCTTATAATTAGAGATGGATGTAGTATATATTATAAGAAAAAAACTCATATTCCAAATTTCTTAATTAGTATTCTTTCATCTCACCAACTTATTTAGGACTTGTTAAACTAAAAGGAAAAGTCATCCACTAACTTCAATGATATATACTTCATCAAACCCCATTAACAACTTTCAATTTTGAAAGCAATACTTCTAATCAATTGTCAACAAAACAATGTACCTATCTCATTACTACAAAGTCAAAAGATAAAAAAAAGCAAAGAAACTTCAAATTGGAATTTTAGCAAATGAAAATTTAACCAATGACAAGTACCCTGTAGATAAATCTACCAAAAAAACTAGTTCTATTCATGATCATAAATATTCCATTTGTCATTAAGTTAAAAATAAATAAATAGGTACTAATTAAGAGGAACATAATCTTAACAGTTAACATCACATACCTGTATTTCAAGGATGAGATTATGACCCCTAAATGCAAAGGCAATAATACCAAATGCATTAAACACATCAAGAGTTTTTCCAACACTGTTTCCACCTCTTACAGGATTATAATTCACACCTTGTAGGGTACCCTGTGCCACAGAAGCCATCCAAATAGAGGTACAATACCCAACAGCAGTGACTGCTCCAATGAGAGAAATTCCAGCTATAGAATTCAAGTTTGGTAACTGAGATAAGACCACAGCTACACAGGTAAATACCAAGTACCATTCCACAGTGGTCATAGGTTTTGAAGTGCATGATTCTCCACATACAATCTCATAGAATGTTCTAGCTGTTGATCCTCCTATAATGATCAATGCAGTACATGTTCCTGCTGATAAGTACAATATTGGAAATATTGCTAGTAATTTTCCCAATTTCTCACCTGCAACACAACATTCAGATATTTGAGTAAAGTTCGATCGAGAGATAAGTAAAATCTCTGACTAATATTTAGCTCATGAATACAACTCGGTTACTATTTGAATGGTTTGACTTTAGATTAAATTTATTAACTACTTGAAGCCAACCACTTAGTGTATGTTTGATATCACGGCGGGTATGTCATAATCACGGTGACTCAACGTGATTTTGCCAGAAACTACAGAGTGTAACTTTTGGAAAATCAAGGTGGATTACGTGATTATCATATATGTATCGTGATATCAAACAGACACTTAGATGTAAATCACTACATATGTAAAAACGAACAATACAAACGGTTTTAGGCTGACCCGCATTGGGTCGCATAAATTGATTTTGTAATTCCCATTTCACTATTAGTATTGTTTACAAATTATCGTAAATACCATTGAAAAACTCACACACTATAAAGTCCTAGATTCCAATCCAAATTAAAACGTTCTATCTAATAATATCAATATTGTTATTTGATCTACGACTTACAAACCCGAACAATTATTTAATACCACTCATTGTCGTTACTCTTATAATTGTTTGCACAACTAACTCAAAATTTAATGCTCCCTTTTCAAAAGGGATGTATATACATGAATAGTTTACCATATTGTCATGTTACATGCCTGTCTTTTTATTATAATTCACATTGCAAACCAGGCATGATCGATGTATATATATATATATATAGATCAATCAATAGTTATTATTGCATGAAAATGACATCTATATTGTCTTTTACAAATTACATTTTCAGCTAAAACTTGTTTATTTTTGGTTAAACATGAAAGTTCATTATCCCATTTTAGAGAGTACCATTTTTTGTAATTTAGTGAAAATTTAGCTGAATATTATTATTATACTATTAACTTGTAAAATCAAAATAGTATAAAGAAAAATGAAAATGAATGGACACGTGGAGGGATCATACCAAAAGTAGCAAAACATAGTTGAAGGTATCGATTATAACGAACAGTAACACCTTCCTGTTTGGATTCGTGAAGATGAACGAGCAACCATAAGGTGTAAAGCTGCCATATGAATGCTATTGTCAAACTTATTATTCCCCATGTCCTGTAACAACCAATCACACACATATTCTCTTTGATTAACGTTATTAAGATCATGTATATATGTAAGGAAAGGATTTGTAATAAACTTTGTTTTACAAGAAAAAATAAAGATGTTTAATTTCTTACTCTTTCTCGTGACATATCTTAGGATTTAGGTTGAAGTTAATTTAAATCTTGAGTTTAACTCGACTCTATAAAATCAATTTATAAGACGTAAATTGTCACTAATTATAAATTTATGTTTTTTTTACTGAGAATATCAAATCCAGAATCTCATAGATACTATAAAAATTCTCACTACCAAACCAGACCTAATAGCTTACCAAACCAGACCTAATAGCTTAATTATAAATTCATTATAGTTCATCTCATTCAATGTCAAATTCTTAAGAACATAAGTCATTTTTTATGATAAAGTTATTTTAAATTAATAAAATTAATTCCACTCTTAAAAAAAAGTTTGACTAATTAAAAAAAAGTTTGACTAGTTAAAAATAAGTTTGACTAAAAGTGATAAATTGTACTATTTTCTTTGTTAAGTCAAAAAGTTATATTAGATTTACTACAAGCTTATTATTATTTTTTTGGTACAAGACAAAATGACAAGCTTATTTAATTTTAATACTAATTAACAGATAAGGACATACAAATATAAACCAGTCTCCTCTATAAATTCAAACTTAATCAAAATTGATTTTATAAAATTAAAATCATTCAATTAATAGTATTAATGTAAATAAAAAATTAAATTTAAAAATTATTCAATGACATTTTTTATTTTTTCTATAATACCAATTTAAAAAATATTTAAATTGAATAAAGTAACATAAATTTCTCAATTATCTTTGATTATTTTATTTTATTCGAAGATTAACAAAAACTCAAATTTGAATTCTAATTCTAATTTTTTATATTTAATTGATAACAATATATATATCTTTAAGAAATTTACCATTATAAAATAATGTATAAATCTTAGTCAAACAAATAAAATAATGGATACATTATAAAAAGGAAAAAAATTATTTACTGATAGTATAAAAACATTTTAGACAGTCATTTTTTTCTCTTGTTAACCTATAGTGACTAGAAATTACACCTTTAAAGTAGTTGGATGTTCTGCATATAAAATGCAATGGCCCTGCCAATTGAGCTAAGCTCATCGAGACTTACCGTCATTCTATCACATTATGAAAATATTCTTCATTCATAAAATGACAAAATGAAGCTGAAAATGGATAAATAATGGTGAAGATACATAATTAAGGACTAAAAAATGATTGAAAAGTTTGTAGTAGCAATTTTTTATTATTATTATTATTGAAAAGCAACAAAAGAAAAATTAAAAATATCACACTTAAATTTATAAATGAAACATATGATTAGAACATACCAACCAAGAATAGTGAAAGCAACAGGAAGAACAAGAGCTTGAATACCAATCCCAGAACAAAGAGTATGAAAAGCAGCATAATATTTGTTACCATTTCTTGACTCAGTAATTGGTAACCAAGCATCTTGAGGATCAAGCTTTGTTAATCTCAAAGCATTCCTAACAGGGGTTCCTAAAGGGGTAATATTAAACCTTGGTGGAGTAAAAGACATTCTTGGTGTTCTAGGAGCTATTTTGTTCTTTGGATTTGGTTCATTTTCTGAATGAAGAAGTGGTGATCTTGTGAGAGATGGTGAGTATTGAAGTTGAGATGGTGGACATGACACTGTTGGTGATTTGATTTCCTTAGCTTCAGCCATGTTCACTCTGTTCTCTTGTTTTTCCACCTACTGTCTGTGTCTGTGTTACACTCTTTGGACGTATATATAGATAGATGGGTGTGGAAGAATTAAATAATATATTATAGGCAAAATGCATTCATAGGTCCTTTAAGTTTTACGTTTGTAACAGATTGGTCCTTTAAGTTTTTTATGTAACAAATAAGTCCTTTAAGTTTTTTAAATAACAAATAGGTCCTTTAAGTTTGTAATTTGTAACATTTAGGTCCTCCAATTACTTAAAAAATAGGACCTAGATGTTACAAATTATAAACTTAAAGGACCTATTTGTTATTTAAAAAACTTAAAGGACTTATTTGTTACATAAAAAACTTAAAGGACTTATCTGTTACAAACGTAAAACTTAAAGACCTCTGGATGCATTTTGCCTATATTATAAAGCAATTAGTTGTTATGGACATTAGTAAAATATTTTTATATATGGTCTCGTGAATTTAGCTCAGTTAGCAGGACATTACATTATATATGCAGGGAGCTGGGGTTTAAATCCGATCATCCCATTTATCTATTCTACAAGTAGAATTTTTAGTCACTAGATTATTCGACAAAAAAAAAAAATACATATGTATAAAAGTTAAATCTATATGGTTATTATTAACGTCAAATTGATTTATATGAAAAAAGAATTTAACGTCTAGGGAGGAAAATTTCTTATTTTTGCATACCAAGAACATTGAGTGAAAATTTCATGTCTATGAAGTCATATTCCAAAAAAGAGGGAGGAACCATAATATTTATTTATTTTTGGGTGCCGTTCATTTGTAAAATTGTACCCAAAGAAGACAAAATAAATAGTCAACAACAGCGCAAAAGAGGTCAACCAGATAAACAAGAAATCTGCAAATCTCAACAGATTTGGACATTAACGGAGATTCAAAAAGAGTCCTGCAAATCTCAACAGATTTGAAAAGCGGTCAGAGAATTTAGTATTGAAGAAAATCACTCACACACTGTATCATCCACACACTAGCGGCGACCTTCAACCACCACCACCACCACCACCACCACCGTGACCACCATAACAACACCACCACCGGCCGGTAGCTCCGCCATCTCCTCCGCAGAACCACCCAACAGAGAAAACTTCTCCACCACACCATGGTTGTCACTTAGGGCTTAGGTTCGTCCAAAAACATAGGCAAACCGGCGGCCAAAACAACTGATGTCGGAGCAACCACCACCTCTAGCACCCAAACCCCACAATCCAGATCTGTCGGAAGTTTGCAAAAAGACAGAAACAAAATCCAACCCATATCGGAAAATCCACACACGACTGGCCGGAAAGCTACAGAAATCACAGCAACCGACCACCACCACCACCACGAACCTCGCCGGAACAAGGAGAAACGCGGCCATGAGAAAACAGCCACATAAACCACCACCAAACCACCGTCGGCGATCGGAACAAATGGTGGTGCGGAGAGCATCGGCTCTCATCACACCAAAGTAGTTTTGTGATTTTGCCGGATATTTTCAAATAGATTTCTGATTCTATTAAACTATCAAGTTTGTTCCTATATTTAACTAATTAATTACTAATAATTAAATCTCTATATTAACAATTTAGTATCAGTTGGCGTACTTAAAAATAGAAGGATTTGGCTGTAATGTAAAATTGCCTCTCTTAGTTTATCCATTAACTATTATAATTTAGTCCTTAACATATTTCTTGAAGGAATATGCATAAATTTTGACACTCAAAGATTTTTTTCAAAATATTCATGAAATTAGAGTTTATTCGAGAGCGTCCTACAAACTCATGGACTAATTTTATGGTTTATTCCTGTAATGAAATACTCTCTCCGTCCCAAAATAATTATCATATTTGACTATCATATACTTGTCGATGTACAATCTTAATCATTATATTTTTAGTTGTATATTATTAAAAATTTTAAAAAATTGATATTTTGATAGTACTCATCGAGACAAATCAAACAAGATCTCATATGTTAATATTTGTCTTTATATATTAATAAAAAAAATAGTCAAACTCAAATAGCTTGTATGAATAGTGCAAACAGTCAATTGTGACTATATATTGGAAAATAAAAAGTCAAATGTTTTTTATAAGGCAAAACTTCAAATGTTTGTCTAATTTTTTAACTTATTGGACTGTTTTAATTTTTTTACTTATATTTTATTACAGAGACATATAAATTAATATTTTGTTGAAGGTTACCTATTTTATTAGTTCAATATTTTGGTAAGAAATAACACAAAAACTTCAACTTATTTTATCCTTCAACAAATCATAGAAATCTTTTGGTGCAACTATAGACTATATAAAAGACAAATATTTTTTTTATATTCAATAAACATCCTCTCCCCAATAAAATCCTCTCTTTAATATAATATTATATATCTTACAACTTGTGTGTATATTATATTCTTTAATGTGTTTTATCTATAAAATATAATACAATATAATTTGTACTATTATATATAATATATATTGGAAAGGGTATTTGCATAAATGTCATTTTTTTTTTAAGTTGGCATTTTTTCATCAAACAATATAAACATGAGTTGTGTGGCGACAAAAATCTGTGCTCTAAAATTAATATTTGTAATATGTATTGGATTTCATTTGTGAATTGTTAAATTCTACATCGACTATAAATAAGAAAAATATTGACTTTATAAGAGATGCATGTGAATCATGATTCTAATATCTTAAAATTTTGGGTGAAGATGTGGCGTCTCTCTCTTGTGTTCCTGGAACATTCGAATCGATTTTTCTCATGAGTTCCTCTGAACTCCCCAACAAGTACGGTAGCAGAGTCGTGGTTCGGCTTGGTGGCGGAGCAGGTGAGTGGTTCGACTATAAATGAGAAAAATGTTGGATTATAAGAGATGTCATTCATTAATTAACTTAATTAGTGCATTAAGATTTTGGATGGAGATGTGACGTCTTCCTCTCTTACGGTCTTAGAGCATTCGAACCAATGTTTCTCATGAGCTCCTTTAACTCCCCAACAATATGTTTGTTATTATTCTCCATGTCGTTATAAAAATATATCAAACACGCCTTTAGACAAAATGAGTGTCACTTACATATCTTATATATTTTTCTATAAGTCTTGGCTCAACTGCAAATGTCAATATTATTAGATTAAACGCTTTGATTTTAATTCGAATTTGAAACTTTATTGTTGTTTATGTAAATTTCAATGATGTTTATCGTTTTGTCTAGGAAAAAAAAATACTCCTATATACTTCATTATCTGTCTACTTAGATATAAGATAACTAAATGCATTTCATTTAATAATATGTGGCCGTCTTAGCTCAGCTGGTAGAGCGCGTGGCTTTTAACCACGTGGTCGTGGGTTCGATTCCCACAGACGGCGATAAACATAATATCTTTTAGTGTTATTGTAGGGAACCAAAAAATTACACTTTATGTAATTTAAAATACAGGTAACCAATAAATTACCCTTTATATACTTAAAAATAGAATCAATTAAAAATATTAGTTATCTTAACTTAAATTGTCTTAATGCAAACTTTTTCTCTCTAATTTTTTCTTTTGTTTACTTTTTTATAGGTCTCATTTCTACTCACAAATACTATACATACAGCTATTTTTCAATAATAAAATTATGCAATGAGATAATTTCATAATACACCCCTTTAACTATTTCTGATGGCGCTTAGTTCTTTAGTTGAAAATCAAATTCATTTTATATTTGAGTACGGACGGATTACGCATGTATAACAAAGAAACTAATCTGTGCCATGATTTTAATAAAAATAAAAAAAATACTAATTAACAATGACATGATGGAGAAAAATCGTTTTCAAAAATATTTGGGTGGATCCAATAAGCATGCAATTGCAAAAAAATGTCTCGAGCTAGGTGTATAGAGGCGTAGGAGCAATCCATGCCAACATAAATTTGATGCATTAAATTATTTAGGAGACTTTGTGTGACCGGCCATATAATACCATGGTTGTTGGTACATAATTATTAATACTTTTAATAAAGTGTAAATTAGAAACATTATATTATATAGGAGTTAGAATTCAAATTTTGAATATTATATCTATGAAAAATGCTGGATATTACAAATCCAACTTCAACAAAACCAAAGAAATTGATTATGGCTGACTTGATATTTGTCCATCTTTTATTTTCATTTTCACCAAACTACCCATGATGGTTAGTTCATCTAAACTGTTGTCCAATTTCGTGATATAGATTTTCGTACTCTATAGTATAGTCTTTATTTATTCATTTTAAAAGTGAATTACTAGATACTAGACTATTTGACAAAAAAAAGAGTCAGAAAACAATACCAATAATAAATTAATTTAAATGATAAAAAGATATAAATTATTTAAATGCCTTACCATGGATTCAATCATGAACTTTTGCATATAGAGAATTAAACTACAACTTAAATTTTGTATTTATAACATGAAATAAAATTGAAGAACACTACCAAAAAAAAAAAAATTGAAGAAAAATTAAAAGATTGTGTCAACGCATCAATTTGTTTTAATTTAACACAAGTGAATTTCAACTTCAGGCTAGCTATTTGCGGTATTATATATGTTATGCATTCTTTACCTAATTTTTGAAAGGTTGATTTTCGTTTTTGCTTTTTAATGTATATTGAAAGATTTATGTTGATTTGCAAACGGTCCGGTGAGCATTTCCTTTTTTCTTTTTTTGACAAATGGTAAAACCGGTGAGCATTTCCTTTTAAATATTGCAAATGGTAAAACTGTGGCTGAACTTCAAAACTCATTTTTTTTTATTTTTAAGTTTTTCGATTTATAACTTTGATTAAATGTAGAGGTGAAGCAAAATTATAAAAGGAGTAAAATGGGGATATTGAGTTGTTTGTAGGGGTGAAAGGTTAAATGTAGGGGTGAGAGGGAAATTTTTCTCATTATCTTTAGAAGGGGGCTTTTATTTGGCCCAATTTGTTATGAGTATTGGATTTTGCCCGTACTATATTTTTTTTTTGTGTAAAAATATTGGAGAAGTTCTTTTCGCGTCCCTAAAAATTCTTACTCGCCCCTAAAATGTGTCCCTAATACCTCCCTCACCAACTAGAGTGCAAGCACAGTTCGCATCCTAAAATGTTAGTGTGGCAAAGACATGAAAGTTTGGTGACCCTCAAAATCAAGGTTGTTAAAATCGCGATTTAAAACGTAAAAACCATAGTTTTTACGTTTCTAGGTAGCAAAAACGAGTTAAATCGCTGGTAGAATCGTTTTCTGGTAAAATTGTGATCTGGAACGATTTTACACGATTTAACTCGCAGTAAAATCTCTAAAATCGTGTAAAATCGTAGCGAAATCGTGTAAAATCCATGGTTTTAAATCTTGAGACGATTTTACCTTTTTTTTTAAAAAAAATAAAAAATTGACAATTTCTTTAAAAAAAACCCAATTTTTATGAATATTGCATTTTATTATGGTGATTTAGTATATTTTAGCTTTGAAATTTTAAATTATTAATGCATTATAGTATTATATAAGTATATATATATATATACATGTTATGTATATAAAATTATTATTATTTTAATATGAGGTAAAATCGACGATTTTACGTTTCGATTTTACCTAGGCAAAAAGAGTCAAGGTAAACTCTCGATTCTGACAACCTTGCTCAAAATGCAGTCACCCTATGAGGAATTGTGAAAAAAAGACCTTCACACCTTAGAAGGTGAACACCTTTTATCAGTTTGCTTTGTAGGATACGAACACACCTAACAAATATAGCAAAACAACGTTTGTTTCAGTTTCTTCAAAAAAAAAATCTTACAATTGACAGAAGAAAATTGTAGCAAATTTAAAAATAAACAGTTTTATTGCAACAAAAAAGTGATGATTGATTACAACATATGTCATTAGACAAAAAATTACATCAAAATAATTGTTATTAGACACAAAAATTACATCAAAGTCAATTAACAACCAAAAGAAAAGGAAGAAGAAATAACCAAAAATAAAAGGCTACCTAATGGGCTAGGCCTATTTGTAAGAATGAAGGATACTGATTCAAAAATCCCGAATTGCAGCAAATGAGTTATTGCATTATTTTTTCACTTTGAAGAAAAATTTCCATGACTCGTGTGTGTAATGTTTATTTTTTTGACATTGTTATTTAATTGAATTTTGTTGTTTGTCTATAGTTAGGAGAATATAGTCCACTCTATAGAGTGCGTTATCTCACGACAAAAGAGAATGTAGGTAGTTCGGTTGATAAGTTAAGAGTAGTTACAATGAAGCAATCCATCGTTAATATCTTAAGTGGAGTTGACCACATGATCTTGTTTTTGTAGTGCAACTCTGAATAATTCATATTGAGTTTCACAATTTTAACTCATTTTTTTTATTGACAATCCAGATTTTTAAATCATCACAACTTTAACTCATATTTTCGCTTCAATAATGCAACTTTAAATCATCTTAAAGGTAGCTTATAAGGGGCAAGTTAATTGAATATATTTTTAAATTTATTTTTCAAGGTTAAGCATTCCAAGTTTCATTCATGATCAGATTATTATCTGTTTATTGTAATCCATGATTTGTAATTGTTAATTGCTTGTTTTGCAAGTCATTAGTTAGTTATGTTAGTTGATAGCTTATAGGCGCATGATACACGCGAGCTAGTTAACAAGACTTAGGCGCAGGATTGGCGCAAGCCCTTTCTAACCGTCTGTTGATCTAAAAGCTATATAAGGGATTTGTTCATTGATTGTGTTTTCATTCTATCCTACCAATCTCTCTCTCTCTCTCTCTCTCTCTCTCTCTCTCTCTCTCTCTCTCTCTCTCTCTCTCACACACACACACACACACACACACATTTTTCATATTCATTTCATATTCATTACTTCACCCTCAAGAAATCGTTTTTGGCCCCACATTTAATGCAGAAGAGTAAATTAATGCGTTTGAAATTTAGAGGTTTGTTCTTAATTAGGAGTTCTATATTGAAGGTTACCTCTTACTTAATATCAAAAGTCTGTTCATGAGACAAATTAAAAGAGACACTTAACTTTAAGAATATGCCACTTTCCACAACTTGTTCCTTTTAATGAAAGAAGATAGTAAAATGAAATGTTATCAGACTTGGATATTCTAAATGTGTTTGAGCCTAATTGTTTCCAATATAATTTTAGTTTATGCACATAAAACCAAATTACCCAAATTTCTTAGACTTATCCACTTGTTGGTTTAAATAATTATATATAATCTTTGAATATTTTTTGACAGAAAATATATAATATTTGTTATCATCAAAATTTAGGGAGATGACATATCAATTGTATTGGTTCCTAAAAGACAGACATTTATAAATATAATCAAAAGATGGTATAATAATAAATGATAAATTACATAAATAGTCATTGGTCTCACATTAAAACAGTCCACTACTAATATGTATAGGTAAAATTTAAAAACATACACATCATAAATAAAAAAAAAATATATATCTTCTTCAATTATGCAATTATGCTAGATATACTTTATTTTTTTGTGTTTCCTTGGTGTACAAGTTACAACTGCAAACTGAGTATATAATTTTGAATTTCTAAGACATAATTTTTAAAAAAATAACTTCAACTACAATCTTCCTAATTTCCTTCACATATTAGTTCCCTAGTAGTTCTCTTTTTTTCCTCTTTGGTTGAGACTACTTAGGGTCGAAAAAACTCACATTAACACCGGTATCAACAATGACATATATACTAGCTGTGATTAATATGACACTTAAACAAATCCCAAATGTTCCCAAGAACCAATTGAGATACCACATGAAACTAAACTTCTTTGGCTTTTTTACTTTGAGCCACATAAAACAAGGATATGCCAATGTCACCGGCAATGCTACTCCTCCGATCAAACCAGCCAAACTCGATAAAAATGGAATTGCAACTCCTATTAAGAAGCACAAAAACCCAAAGAAGACACGGAAAAATGATCGGAGCCACCATGGACACGGCTTCTTCATTCTTGTTGTGTATACCGATTCCATGTCATCGAAAATTGGCATACCATATATTTGAAACGAACACAAACCGTTCACAACTACGAAAAAACTTGTTAACCCAAGAACAAATCGTGATACATCTTGAGAATGGAATGCGTATAGGGCCGTGAGCATTCCTCCATTTGCAGGAATCTGTACATTTTAATCAATGATTTGTGATTAATTGACAGCGTAAAATTATACACAATTATACCATAAGACAAGTCATAATTAATGATTAATTAGTTTGTTAATCTTTCTCTCTTTAGTTCCAAGTGATTAGATACATACCAATTGTCCATAAGCCCAATAACCACCAATAGCTAAGGGAAATATGCAGGCAGCAATGAGTGTGTAAGAAGCCTTCACTCCTTTCCACATGGGCACATGTGATGGATGCTTTTCACTTGAAGGCATAGTAGCCTGCAAGAAATTAGAAAATCATAAGATAACAAAATAATTGAAGAATAAGTTGATCATTCAACAAAAAATAATATATTGTTATGACTTGGCTCATTTTTTTTAAAATAGAGTTTTTTTTTTTGTCAATTAAAAATAGAGTTTTATATGGTTGTAATAGTAACTTTTTTGTTAACAAAATAATTATGTGAGTTGGATTAGTAAACATCAAGTCACAAATCAATCTAAATCTATTTATTGAAAGAAGTTGACTATACTCCATTCAATACCTATCCTAACTTTTTTTTCCCATTCTAAACATTATTGTGGACCAATCAATTAAATATAAAATAAGAAAGTCTTCCACTATAACTTCAATATTGTGTGCTTGACCCAGCACATTTATTGAAGTTTCAAAACAACTTTGAATACAGCATTTCTTGTTAATATTCAAAAAATACAATGTACCTATATCATTACTTCAAAGTCAAAAGAGGAAATAGCAAAAAACTTCAAATTGACATTTTTAACTAATGAAACAATGACCCCTAATGACAAAAAATTTAATACTATGGTGATTCATTTAATTACTAGTTTAATTCAAAAAATTTAGTTAGGTAAGAGGAATAAAAAATTATGCTACAAACCTGAATTTCAAGGATGAGATTATGACCCCTAAAGGCAAAAGCAATGATACCAAGTGCATTAAGAACACTAAAAGCATTTTCAACACTATTTCCACCTCTCACAGGATTATAGTTCACTCCTGGCAGGGCACCCTTTGCAACAGAGGCAATCCAAATGGAGGTACAATACCCTACAGCAGTGACTGCTCCAATGAGGGAAATTCCAGCTATAGAATT
Organism: Trifolium repens; assembly: GCA_030408175.1. Lineage (NCBI taxonomy): Eukaryota > Viridiplantae > Streptophyta > Magnoliopsida > Fabales > Fabaceae > Trifolium > Trifolium repens. Next base: position 10,836,545 of record CP125845.1, read on the forward strand.
CAAGTTTGGTAACTGAGATAAAACCACAGCTGCACATGTAAAAACCAAGTACCATTCCACAGTAGTCATAGGTTTTGCAGTGCATGAGTGTCCACATACAACTTGATAGAATGTTCTAGCTGTTGATCCTCCTATGATGATCAATGTTGTACATGTTCCTGCTGATAGGTACATTATTGGAAATAATGCTAGTAGTTTTCCTAGTCTCTCACCTGCAATATACCATTCCAATACTTCAATTTCAATTTAAAAGCATCAAAGTGTTTACTACATGTTATTTATTTTGACCAAGTAAACTCTTAAGCACAGACACCAAACATGACACGGACACTGTCTCTAACACGTTGACACCGATAATAATTTGAAAAATGATACAATTCAATATAATTATAAGTGTCAGTGTCTGACATTGGGACACGTCTAATTCAAAGAGTTTATGTGCTTCATAGGCTGATTTTCTAGCTAAAATGAGAGAGTGACTAGTGATGTCAAGATGAATGTTTTTCATGAACCATGACCAACAATGGTTGCCATTCTTCTTGCTGATGCTATGCAAGACTCTTAAAAATTGTTTGAATATAGTAATATGATTCAAATCATTTTTGGTCAAACATTTCCCACATTCATGTGGTCAAACTTTTCAGCCTTGGTCGTATCGGTCTAGGAAAATGTATATTTTTCTGGATCGATAAGGCCAAGGATGTTCCAACCACGTGAATATGGGAAATTTCCAACTGCGGGGAATCCAATTTCGAATCATTTACAGTATTGTTCTGTTTTATGCATAAAACTCACATTCTCTCATACTAGTTTAACATATAAATTCAAGTTTAGGAATGAACTTGTTTAGATTAAGCAAAAATTTCTATAATATTTCAGTTGATATTGGTATGAAGAAAAAGAAATGATACATACCGAAAGAGGCGAAGCAGAGTTGAAGGTATCGACTGTAGCGAACACCGTGCTCGACGGATTCGTGGAGATGGACTAGCAACCATAAGGTGTAAAGCTGCCATATGAAGGCAATTGTCAAGCTTATTATTCCCCATGTCCTGCAATTAGTAGCATCGTGTTGTTAATAATCTTGTACCATGGACACAAATTTAGTTTTTATATTCTTGGATCAATAAATAATCTCATATCTCATTAGTCTAATAGTAAAATTTATTGATTTAATTGTGAAAATTAATTTATACATAATACAAAATCTGTATCACTTATGCATAATGGAATTCACATGTAACAAATATCCAATAGAATTCCTATGGTAAATGTAGGATGCAGTAATTGATCCGAGTCGTCTGATTTTAAATCAATAGTTAAAATTATTCTATAGTATAAAATTGAATTTATAATATGAATCATTCGATTTTAAATCAATGGTCGAGATTAACTACACCGTAAAACTACCTCTTATCTCTAAAATGATAATCCAAATCCTAGAAAATGTCCCACTTCTCCACTAGCATTCACTAGCAACCAAAAAATAAAGCCTCCGGTCCCCCCTTTCCCAATATTTTAATTCACTAAAACAAAAAGTAAACCATCACATGCATATATTAACCTTATTTCTTTTACAAACACAAAAGAGAAATTAGCATATACAAGTTACAACTAATTAAGCATATTGCAAAGAACAATGAATCTTTGAATGATGAACTTTAAATTTTCAAAAATTAATAGTTGTCCATTAATAAAATTAATATAGAACAAATATACCAACTTAACAATTAATATTTGTCCATTAATAATTTTTTTTTAAAAATAATCCCCGTAAATATAGCTTAGTTGTTAGGAACATATGTAATATGCAGAGACCGGTGTTCGAACCTTGATACTCTCACTTACTCATCTTAAAAATGTGAAATTCTAGCCAATAAACTACTGGACCATAAAAAAATTGAAATAAAAATGAAGAAAAAAGGATTGAATAGTGAAATGAAATGAAACATATGAAACATACCAACCAAGAATAGTGAAGGCAACAGGAAGAACAAGAGCTTGAATACCAATTCCAGAACAAAGAGTATGAAAAGCAGCATAATATTTATTACCATTTCTTGACTCAGTAATTGGTAACCAAGCATCTTGAGGATCAAGCTTAGTTAATCTCAAAGCTTTTCTCATAGGACTTCCTAAAGGTGTAATAAACCTTGGTGTCAAAGACATTCTTGGTGTTCTAGGAGTTTTTGGAGTTTTACTCTTTTGTATTACATCTCCATTTTCTGATTGAAGAAGTGGTGATCTTGTTAAAGATGGTGAATGAAGTTGTGAAGGTGGACATGAAACTGGTGGTGATGCTACCATTGGTGTTCCTAACAATGAATTTCCTGTTCTTGGTGTTATTGGTGCTGACCATATTTCCTTAGCTTCACCCATGTTAATTTCACCAATTCTTGTATAATTTTGCACCTTGTGTTTTTTCTTTCCTTTTTGTATTGGTTGCACTTTATTTCATATACTTGGTTTGTGTGTATATATATATAGATAGGTGTGAATTAATAAATTTTAGAAAGAGATGGAATCATGGAATTTCTACATTACTTTATTGACAAATTGTTGAATATAATGTGTCCAAAAAATAATAATTGTTGAATATAATTTATTATTTTAAAAGCCATCATGCATGTCAATTTAAAACAAATATTTATGTATGATAAACAACAAATACAGCTCAAATAGTAAAAATGCTGCAAGATATATGCGGATAAATTCTAACTTAATTGACAGAAATGCTAAAACTCTTAGGTCAGAGGTCATGATCGGAGATTCAAATTTCAATCTTTTCACTTTATGTATGTGAGTGATTCAAATAACTTATCATTTCTTCTACCTACTAAAAAATACTGCAAAATTATTTAATATACATTTAATGTTATATGTGCGTTTCGCAACTAGACTCTTTAAAACCGAAAAATAAAATGGTCAACCCAATAAGTATGCATAATGCAAACATGGTGTGTACACAGTACTATGGGAGAGACGTATAGGTGACTTTATGTGACCGGGGACTAATGAAAATTGCAACTTAGGTTGGTGGATTTTTTCAGTATTAATTAATCAAGCATAGTTGGCGGTTAACTGTTAATTTATATATTAAATTATTGAGAACATTGAGTTTGACCGTTATTATATCATATGGCAGCCAATATTTGCTAATTGTGACAACAATAGTAATCATTATTATTAATTTGTTATTATAAGACTAAGCAGTAGTATATGAATTTTTCAAAAAATAATACTAGTATAGGATATTTTTTTGGTACAATACTAGTATTGGATATGAATAACAATTTTATTAGAATTCTTGCTTGTTGGGGACATTATATATGTATGTAGAGGTTAGAGTTTTAATTCGAGATTTCAATTATTCGTAAGTCTTGAATTTCACGCTTTAACTTTAAAAATTAGGTATATACTAGGTAAAATTCAAGCTTTAACTTTATTAGAATTCTTGAATTTAAATGACAAAAATAATGTTGAACTTCGATGTTCTTTTTATAAAAAAAATATATAAATACTTTTATAATGACTCTTTAAATTCTAAGATATTTCATATCGTAAAATAAAATTGAGGTGTTATCCTTTCACCTAAAAAATGAAGAGCTAAAATAGAAGAATTCAAGCTTTCTTAGTAAACAATTGATAAATTAATTTAGTCAAAAAAATTGATAGAATTATTATTTTGCAAGGTCATGGATTAAGAATTTAGGTACGGCATATAGTCATTAATTAACACTAGTGCATGTTATTTTCTTTGGTCATAGAAATTCATCTTTTTAAGTCTTTATGTACATATAATTTTCTATCATTTTTGAGTCAAAAGAAATATGTAGATATATTTTGTTTATATTTTATATGACGAAGCACTAGGAGGACTTGTTTGTCAACAAAATGTGCCTTTAAATCTCAACTACCAAGGTGTATGTCCCATGTGTTGGTGGTGGCTGGTTTGTTTCCATACGAAATATAGGCAAACGAAGGGGTAAAAATGGAAACATATTGTTGGAATTGAAAATATATCTTAAGATATGTTAAGTTTTATGTTATAGTTTGTTGAGAAAATATCTTAATGATTAAGGTTGTTTATTCTAAGCTCTAATTTAGGGATTTAGTTTAGATTTAAATATATTCACTTGGCTATAAATACCAAGTACTATCATATTATTTCACATGTAAAATATTCAATGTAAATATTATACGTAAATATTCTATTTAGTTCATTATCAATAATATTTATATTTCTTATTATTGGTATCCACTTTGAAACATAATTCCGCTGCAACTTCTTTCTGAGAAAAATTAACTCTCGGTTATTCTTCGCTTTACCTTTTTTTCTTCATATATAAACTCTAGCCGTCATTAGGATTTCTTTCTATTCTAACCTTATTCATATGTTACCCTGATATATGCAGCCCAACGGCCACTTTTCCATGAATCCTTTACCTTTACCCACCGTTTTTATCCAGATTGATCGATAGTCTCTCTTGGTCTTTGTTTTGATGGTCCTAATTTCCCGTTTGCGATGCTTAATCCGCGGATCCCGTTTGTGATGCTTTAATCCGCGAACTTCCCGTTTGTGATGCTTTAATCCGCGGGCTTTCCATTTGTGATGCTTTAATCCGCGGGCTTCCCGTTTGTGATGCTTTAATCCGCGGGCTTCCCGTTTGTGATGCTTTAATCCGCGGGCTCCGTTTGTGATACTTTATCCGCGGGCTTCCCGTTTGTGATGCTTTAATCCGCGGGCTCCGTTTGTGATACTTTATCCGCGGGTATTTTTACATAATTTGATACGGATTCATTAGTTCGGCCGCTGCTCTACTACTTCTTTGGTTGCTGCTCTTCTTTGGATATGCTATCAAAGGATTTAATTTATTTTCAGGGTTAATTTTGTAACAAGCTTAAAGCTTAGTAAACTTTAGCTTGAGGGGAGTGTTGGAATAGAAAATATATCTTAAGATATGTTTAAGTTTTATGTTATAGTTTGTTGAAAAAATCTCTCAATGATTAGGATTGTTTATTCTAAGCTCTAATTTAGGGATTTAGTTTAGATTTAAATATATTCACTTGGCTATAAATACCAAGTACTATCATACTATTTCACAGGTAAAATATTCAATGTAAATATTATACGTAAATATTCTATTTAGTTCATTATCAATAATATTTATATTACTTATTATTTTCCCCTATTTTTCCCCTAAATAAACACCCCAAATTCAACACATATAATTCACAGGAAAACATGGGGAAATAACAATCAAAATCTGAATTATATACTTTCCCTAAATTCAAAATATCTCTATGTCTCGTTATTGTTAAGTGCGTCCTTGCATCATTAATTTTTTTTATAAAATCTAAATTCTATGTTAAGTGACTTTATTGTCTCGATCGTAGATCACATAAATGTATTCATTATTAGCCAAAAGTCTTTGTAAAATTGGCTCCATTAACTGGCTTGGTGATATTGTGTTGGTCATGCAATAAAACATATTTTCTCCGTCCCAAAATATAATCAAAGAAAGGCAACAAAAATTAATGTATTTGGTACAAAATTTAGTCCAGATACATTAACTTTTATTGACTCGTTTTTGTTTATAATTTGGAACGAAAGGAGTATTAATGCATGGTGTGAAGAAATTTAGTCAAAAAAAGAAGAATATGCTTCTGACAACAAGCTACATTGCCAGGGCCGTCCCCGAGTATTTGGAGACCCCGAACAAATTCGACAAAGAGACCCTTTGAAAATAAAATAAAATAAATTGTTTTTATTAAAACAAAATATACAATTTTTTTTTTTAAAGAGTTATCTTTTATTTAAAATGTAACTAACACCAATAAAGTAAAAAATAATCACATTTAAATCAAGAATAACAAAATACACCTTCAAATTAATATCATTAAAAATTGGTAGTGTTTTTTTAATAAAAATTGCAATTTAATTTTAGTATTTAATTCCTTATTTTCAAAGAAAATTTTCAAACCGTTACAAAAAAAAAAGAAATTTTTCAAAGAAATAATAAAATGTAATTTATTTATTTATAAATAAAGTAGTAAAAAGGAAAGAATTTTTGAAATAGATTGATTTATAATTTTTATGGTATATGATGATATCATTTCATGAAATTAAACCACTATATAAGTAAAATGAAACAAAAAAAAAAAAAAAGGCCCCAAGTGGGAGTTGAACACGCTACCACATGATACTTATACAATTGCACACACACACACACCACTGGACCATATCTGATTTCATGATATAGTATCTCAGCACAAATATTTAACCAAATTTAGTATGATGGGTAAAAAAAAATATAAATTGAGGCCCCAAAATATGGAGGCCCAGAGATGTGGCACTGCTTGCACACCCTCTGGGCCGGCCCTGTACATTGCATTGCAAGGTGATAAACATTTTAGAGAAGTTGAATTTAGCATAAAATAATACTAATATTTAAGGGACGACGAAGCATGCGTCCAAATATCATACAGTATACAGTAATTGCCCCATTTACACGAGTGATGTAAATCCAATATGACAGACTATAAAGATATGATAGATATTTCTTCTTTTTTTATAAGAAGATACAATTAATAACCAAAATTTAATTTTAACTTAATTTTTATTATATTTTTAATCTTTATAAAATTATTATGCACTGATTAATTTGGGTTTTTACTGTTAAGTCAACATTGATTTTCGAATATTTGTTGTAGGTATATTTAGAACATCATAAAAAGTTCTTTCACAAAAAACAAACTCAAAATTTGTTTTCTAGAATACGGTTTTTATTACTTTTCTTTTGCGGCTAAAAACTTCATATTTAATCTATCTCATGTTAAAAAATTCTAAATTTTAGTAAAAGAACTTTATATGATATTTTAAAAATGTCTGCCAAAAATCATTCAAAAATTTAAAAATTTAATGATAATTAAACAAATTTAGTTTTAATAGGGACTAAAACTATGTGTAAGAAAATTTTTAAAGGACTAAAAAAAATTAAGGACTAAACTTATAAGATCCCCATTTTTTTTGTCAAGTAACCTAATTGGCTAGAATTTTATATTTTAAGATGAATAAGTGAGAGTACTAAAATTTGAACCCCAATCTTTATGTATTACATGCAATATCCTACCAATTAAGCTATATGTACGAAGACAAAGTCCACATTTTATTGGAACAAAAAGCATATTTAACTTATAAATAATTAGCAAAATTAAGTTTTTGTCAAAAAAAGAAAACAGAAATATCTTGGGCCACATATAGGCCGATGAATTTTGGGTCAGGTTAGACTTAGCCCAAGCTAATTCGGAATCTAAAATTTTTAATCCAGCCCACCTTTTATATCAAGTCAAATGGATTAATATCAGACTAAATTATTTTTCCCTCTAATTTTTTAGTTCTTTCAAACGACTCGTTTTTACTTTTTAGTGAAATTTATTAACAATTTAATTACAATAATTTAGTTGGACCAAACTCGTTTTAATAGCTCTGCTCTGATTTATATTTATGTCATCAAAATAGCAATTTTATTTTTCAAATTCTGCATCATAGAAACTTGTTTCGTTTAAATAATAAAGTTATTGAAAAAAATCTATACTAATTGAAGGTAATTTAGGGATAATATTATTAAACAGAGTAAAGTAGTGAGGTGAGACATCGCATTATATATGTAGGAATTGAAGTTCGAATCGCCAACACTCCACTTATTCATTTTAAAAATAAAATTCTAGCTATTAAACAACTTGACAAAAAAAAATTGGTCAATTTATTATAAGAGTATAATTTGTATGTATGGATAGGGATGGCAACGGGTGCCCACGGGTGCGGGTTTTACACTACCCAAACCCGCACCCGAAATCACCACCCGAACCCAAACTCAAAGGATATTCGGGTGGTAAAATAACACCCGCACCCACACCCACACCCGTTGGGTTCGGGTTTTTTCACCCAAACCCGAACCCGTAGCAAGAAGAACATATAAAAATACAATAGCAACATCGTTTGGTAACAAACATAGTTTAAATTTTTGAGAAAATACAACAATAAAATTGAGTAATGTTAAATTACAAGTAATTGCATTAAAATACAACAATAACATAGTTTGGTAACATAGTATTCAACATATAATTTTAAGAAGAGATTTAAAAATAGTAAGTCGGTTTTTCAACATTATAATAATGAAGGTATTGTCAAAAAATAATAATAATGAAGGAATAAACTTGGTATGGTAATTTTTTTTATCATGAGCATGAATTTTTTTTTTGACAAAATCATGAGCATGAATTAAATCCAACAAGACTTTTAATTTTTGACTTGAATTCTAACCTCCTTATGTGCGTGAGTTATAAACTTATAATATCTATTAGAACTTGATGTATTTTGGAGACATTTTTTGTCTTCTTGACTTTGACTCTGTTGTATTCTTCTATCACGACACACCTAGTTATACTTTTTTTTTAAGCAAAAGGAGTGCAGAAAGAACCTCTGCACCACCCCAAATATATTAAAATTAAAATAAAAGAGATTACAAGAAACTGGGGGGACATCCACCTGACCCAGTTAAACCACACAAAAATGTAGCAAATTAAAGATAAAACTATTAAGACCAACTACAAGTGGTGTTAAAAGCAACCATAACAGGTAAGAAATAAACCAAAGCAAACACTACACAGTAGACACTATCCAGCGAGCACGCGTACGGACCCGAAACCAAATAGCAAAAAAAAGTGATGTGCGAGCATTTACCAAGGTAAGAACGGCGAATGAAACGATCGTCAACACGGACAGATTCACGTACCACAACCCCTATGACAAAGCACATCAAGTATAAACGGCTCTTTCGAGCCAAAGAAACCCAAACCTCACAGCCTGCCAAAATCAGACGAAAACAGCACCGGACAGCTGCGAAAGGGTCTTGAAGGTAAACCATAAGTAACCAAAAACGATAACAGTGAATCAGCACCAGCCCAAGAAAACTGTAGATCTCAACAGATCTGGAAGAATCAGAGATCAAGGCAGTGCAACAACAAAGCCACCGTTTGAAGAGAACACCTCAAGGAACCAACACTGTCGGTGCCAAAAGAAAGCCAGCAGCAACATCGTACACAACAATTACGACGACGAGGACACACGAATCATCACCGGAGAACCACCGCGGCGGCACCGGTTAAGAAACGAGCCAACAACCATCGAATCAACATAGATCCGGATTTGACCCGCAACAGAGCAACACAACCCATAAGCAAATCACAACCACAGATTAGATCTCAAACGCAAACGAGAGAGATGGAGGCAACAACCACCGCGATGGCGCCGATGGTGGACAAAAGAACCGGAACGGAGAAAACGACCCATCAAGGGCATAGAAGAGATGGTGCGGCCATTAAAAAAAAACTATATTTACAATCACTAATACAAGTATTTATAATACTTGCTACACTTAACTTGTAACACAAGCAAAACTAACTAACTAACTTTTTCTGGTGCTAACTACCTAACTAACTTGAAACATATCACAAAAGTAGTTACAAAGTAGTTTGAATTATTAGATTTAATACTTTGATTGTTTACCGGTTAAAAAAAACTAAGTAAGTTGTAAAATAATTTATCGATCAAGTATTAGAAAATTAAATAATCATACATTAAGGAAATCAATGATTGTTTGGTCTTTTTTTTTTTTGAAATGGCAAAATATATTATTAACCAAGTTTCTGCACAAGACGAACAGAGACCGGTAAAAAAGAACTATATAACAAAGGTGCCGTATATATGCGGAACACCCAGGGAAAAACAAAAACCCCTAAACAAACACCACCTAATCAAGATTCATCTCCTAATCCCAAATCAGAAAGGCACCCCACAAATTCCAAACTACTAGAGCAGTCACCAACCCAGCCCAGAAAGTTGCACAACTAGACTCTAACTCCCGAACTCGAAGCAAAAGCGCTCGGCCCATTAGAATCCAAAACCAGCTTCATCAGGCGAACCCATGACCAAACCAAGGTAGAACGAGAAACCAAGCAGCCAAATCTCGGCAACGACAGAGGCACCACCATGAGGCCAGTAATGGCGAAAACAACACTAAAGAAACAAACACCACCGAGGATAAAGCAACTGACGCCAACGCAGAAGAGGTCGTCCCAGATACCTAGAGACCTGCAAATCTCAACAGATTTGAAAATCTTCAACAACTCAAAAAGAGTGCTGTAAATCTCAACAGATTTGAAAAATGGTCAGAGAATCTAGAGTCAAAGAAAACCAATCACGCGACATCAACAACAACCTCATCACCACCAACCACCACCACAGCACCAACAATCATCACCGAAACCAGACCCCGGCGATGCCAAATCTGAACACCGCCATCACCACCTCAACTCCTCACCACCGCCAAAAACACGCAAACGTAAAAACCAGATCTGCAGCACGACTGAAAAGCTACAGATCCGTCACCAACATACCAACTCCGGCAACACCAAACCGAGCACCAAATCCACCACCAGAGCTTCTACACCACCCAAATCACCATAAAAACAGTCCAGCCATGGCAGAGCAACAGAATAGAGCAAAGCGCCGCCCATACCACCACAAGGGACCAAGACCAACACCTAAACACCCACCACCGGAGAAGAGATCACCACCGAACCCATGCACCAGAACCACTTCCAAACAACCCAAAGTTTTGCGGCACGGCGGCGGTGAACCAACAATCAAGAAAAACATAGATCTAGACCAACAGAGCGAGTATGCAGAGAAACCGCAACACCCACCACATAGAGATCCATCAACCACCACCCAACATCACTCAGCACCGCCACGAAACGAAGCCGGAACGGAGAAAGAGAAAAGGGTCACCGACAGAAAAGGGTTGGAATCAAACAGCCCCAAAAGGGTGAAAGGGTGGCGCGGAGGAGAGGCCTCGTCGCACCACCACCCGCCGAGCCTACATCGGAGCAAGAGAAGTTTGGATTTGAAGGGAAAGTAAGGCTATAGAAGCTTGTCGGCAAGAATGAAAAAATATGATTGTTTGGTCTTAATTAAACGATCTGCAAAAAAATCTTTTATTATATAATTTAAAAATACTAACTTAAATTTGAACCCTCTAATTTTAATTTAACAACTATTCTCAAAATATTCCGAAGACATAATTTCATAATTTATTGAGCGTAGACGAACCCTATCCAAAAAAAATATAAGATATAATATAGTACAGTATAGATGTAATTGGGCCTAGCCCAAAATAATACCGTTGCTTCAACCATTTGTAGCCTTCCACAAAAATTCTTGTTCCCACTGCTTTCCAACTCCACTTTGTATAATTTTTGTAGTTACGTTATTCCTAGTTGGTAGTTGAAAAATTTGTTTGCAGTTAACTGATGAGATATATACATATGGACACAATCACACTGTCCTGTCAAATTCTACCAAGGACGGTACTCTTCTTTCTTAATAACTAGTATACCATAGTTTCCTCAATATAAATTTATGTAAAACCTTTTTTACTCTATAATTTAGTTGAGTAATCCGTAAGTCATTTGAAATGATTAGACTGAATAATTATTTTTTTTAACCGTAAATATATTATTATTAAAAATCAGGTTTTTGTACAAGACAAGCAGAGATTGGTAAAAGAGGAGCTATAAAACAAATGTATCATATATAAGCGGAAGACAAATAAAAATATCAAAATAGATACCACCTAATAGAGTTCCACTTGTAATCTCATTTTTAGAAAGACATTCCTCAACTTCCAGACCACCAGAGAAAACATCAATCCGACTCATAAAAATGTTACTGGACACTAACTTCCGATCTTAAATCAAAAGTGATCGGTTAGACTGAATAATTATTGTCTTTTGGTTGGAACACAAATTTTTCTATTTAAATACATGAGTTTTATATGACATTCATCATTCCATTTATAAAAAAAAATGTAAATTTAGTTGAATACATAATATTCAACAACCGATAAAAAAAATATAAATCTAGTTGAGTATATAATATTCAATAACCAATCTTTGGCGTGGTTTCTGTTTTAAAATTTTATAGTATGATGATTATAAATTTTAGGAGTATGATTTTATTTTATTTTGGTTACCGGAGTATGATTGTTGTAACTTGTAAGCGCTTAACTTATCTTGTTCTAGCTAAAAAATAGAAAAAAGTAATTAAAAAAATTCAATGCTTCACATATACAGTTGAAACATTATAACTATAATAATTATATATGTAACTGACAGGACCAAGGTTAAGGGATGGGTAGATGATAGCCCATGAGTTGGATGCTAGACTAGAACAGTGAACACTTTGATAGTGACTTGAACTTTTCATGATTTTGGGAGAAAAGGAAGGTCTCCGATCTAATTTAATGGTTGAAATCACTTAAAACTATTTTATCATCCGACAATTTAAGCTGTTTGATTTTAAATTTATTTCCAAAATTGTTTATCGTTTATTTAATGTATACTTCTATATATATTTATTTTTGTTGTTATTTTACCTTGAAATTATGTCAAAATCACGATAAGTCACTGCGATTTTCGTATAGTTCTAGAATTGTAACACCGAAATGGAAAATTCGGGGATGTCTTTTAAAAGGATTTGGCACCAATGCACCATATACCTTTCTGTTGCAGTATGTTGATAACTTGAAGAATAAATGTGCATTACAAAAGAAGAAGAAATAATGTATAATTGCATCATATTGTCAACAACAAAAAAAAAGTATAATTGCATCATTAACTAACAACTCTCTTTACAAGTTGAAAATGTCAATAATAAGGTTAATACAATTCCCTTAACATGCATATAGCCTCATTGGGGAATTAAATTATGATTATGGAGAAAGAATATTAAGAAAAGACACACGAGTATTAATAAGGTGCTTAAACAAACAATCCAAACCATTTTCAAGCCCTTCAATGACTACAACAATAGCTTCAATCTCTTTATGTGCACATTGAATCTTCTCAACCTCATAAAAATTCTTGTTTGTGTCATCAATAATCATTAATCTATAGAGTGCTAAGTCCACCTTTTCTAATTCATTAATATTTTCCATTTCATTGTTACAATCACACACACTTTTCTTCATAAGTACTCTTGACACAAATCTCCACTTATTATTAACCTTTGACTTAAATATTGGAGAAGCAAGAAATTCCACTAGTGATTGAAAAATAGAACTTGTGATCAAACTTACTTCTCTAAAAACTCTCACAATTGAAGAAATATGTTGATTAACATCTAAAGGAAATAACCCTCCAAATGATCCATCAATTTGCTTCAATAAAATCAAAGATTTTGTGCATGATTTCTTCATTTTTCTTCTTAGACTCCAATATGAAGATACATAATTTTCAATTACAAATTCTCCATATTTTCTTCTTCTAAGTGCTGATTGAAGCTCTTGAAAAATTCCTTTCATTAACATGATGGAATCTCTAGTTTCTCCCAATATATCCAAGAATCTAACAGGACAATCTAGTAATTCATCAACCCATTTTTCATTTTGATGAGAGTATAGTGCTTGTTGAGTCATTGCCAATTTCAAAAAATCTTCCATGCACTTGTAAATGTTTACAAGGACATATAGACCAAAGCAAATTGTTTCTACCTTTGAGGAAGATGATGATGATACCATTGCTTCATATGATTTAAACTTGTTTAGCTCTTCTTCAATTCTAGTTGTGGTTGGATGTGATCTTGTTGGTAAGCTAATAGACCTAATACCATAATGAGAACAAGATTGCTTTGATGAAAGGGTAGCCATAGTTGCCCTTTTCACCATAGTAGAAGGGTGCTTATGTTTTATGTGTGTGTGTGTATTCTAACTATGTGTTTGTTGATTTTTTAGGCATGTGTGGAGAAGGGAAGGAATAAGGACATTATAAGTATCTTTTATAGTATGATGATGCCAATTGGATTGTATATAGTATAACATATATTTTTTCTAAATTAACTCTTGTAATTTGTAGATATTTACCCAACAAACCAACAAGAATATATGTATATAAAATAAAATTTGGTTACAACTAGAAGTTAATTGTCGATTCCACATGCAAATATACTTATGTTGTTTGTTATCATTAGTTGTTAGGTAAATGTAAATATTTCAAAATTATCAAAGAATATATAGAGTAGGCCATTTTGATCTCGTTTAGTCATGCAACCAGTCAAATTAGTGGTTATTTGATTATAATTAGACGATCAGATTTTTAAGCTCAATATTTTAAATTTTTAATCAAAAAAATAAAAAAATATATAAAAATTTGAGTTTTTCGATCTTAATCCAAAGACCGCCAATATGATTGACTTTCCGACTAAAATTACATAAGAAACAACATATGTCAGTGTTTGTGCAGATCAGAGTTCGAATTTCGATCATGACGTTCAACTTAAAAATTTTGACATTTCTATTAGTTGAGATAAAATTTATGGACCATCATGCTTATTATTAACTTATTTTTAAACGTGACTAGTGTACTAAAAATTAGTGTTTATATATATCATTATTGTATGTTCATTAATGCGACTTTTCTATGTTGTTGTCACTTGTGGCATCCTCCAACAACAATACAATTAATTAACCACTCATTTTAAATTAAATTAAATGGTATAAGTCGGAAATTAAACTCCCTACATGTTACACATGTTGCAAAAGGAACCTCACAGCTTAATCTTGATGTCTAGTAAAACGCCAATCTATGTCCCTGTCTCTAAAATCTTTGATGCTTTCATTACACCTAATCCATTGTTCATCATGGTACCTCTTGAATTGTTTCATTCACGAAGGTCGGTATATTATTATTTAAAGCCACGTCCTTACAAAATCTTGTGGACTCACTTGCATTGAGTTATAGGATTCAAGATATTACAAACAGAACAAATCATAGATATACAATCATACAATATATGTTTGAGATTTTGTTTTGTCGTTTTGTTTTTGAATTTGTGGTTAGAAAATGAGAAAGAATATATTGTGCTTTTTCACCACACGAATGATACGTCAATGCAGTGTGTCCCTTTTGGGAATTGTAACGTGTTCTCGTGAGTATGTATGAGTGAATCGTAAAAAGGTGTTGGTAAATAAAATTTTAACTTGAATCGGTTCCAATAAAATAAATAAAAATGTATAATGGAAATGAAATTAATAAAATAACACAACATGTAAAATTATGGTATTATTCTTTGATGATTAATCTTTTTATGATATGATATAGTGAACATAGTTATTTTTATTCTAACAATTGCTAACTACAA
Source organism: Trifolium repens (assembly GCA_030408175.1). Taxonomy (NCBI): domain Eukaryota; kingdom Viridiplantae; phylum Streptophyta; class Magnoliopsida; order Fabales; family Fabaceae; genus Trifolium; species Trifolium repens. The sequence goes on from CP125845.1 coordinate 10,851,807, forward strand.
AAGTTTGACCTTGAATTGGTATTTCTAATGTGCTACAAAATCTCCCAATGGTGCAAATCTGCCGGCTCCAAAATCAATTTCTTTTTCCATTGGTTAGACAAATTTAAAATTAGGGGTGTGCAAAATATCCGGTTAGAAGGCCCAAACTCATAATCGAATCCAAATCCATTTTAAAAAATTCGGATTTTGGTATATGGTTATTAACCAAACCATTTTCATCTGGTCGGTTATCCATCCAAATTAAATTTTTGGATTTGTTTTAAATTGGTTATTATATCCTTTTCAAAAAAAAATTTGTCAACAAAAAAACAAACAATTTTTTTTTTTTTACAAAACAAACAAATATCCGTTTTTTTTACAAAACAAACAAATATCTTTTTTTTTTACAAAAAAAAAGAAAAAAGAAATATCCTTTTATTAAATTTAATTCACACACCATCATTGATTCATCATATGCGTGTGATCTCTGCAATTGTGATTTGCGATTAACCCTAAATGCCAAATCTACAATATTCTCTCAAATTGAACCCTAATCGACGATATTCACTTCCAATCGAACCACACTCATTCTCTCCAATTGCTTCCAGATAAAAAAAAACATAAAACATTTTTAGAAAATAAAAAACCCCTTATCTTTACACTAATAATTTGTATACCCTTATCTCGTTGGAATTGGAAAAAAGAAATCTAGAAGAAGGAATGTGAATGACCTTCTTCACTTTTTTTTTTCCATCTCTTTTAAACACATATGAAAAGCAATTTGCTGCAAAGAATAAAAAAATAAAAGTGTATTTTTTTAGATTTTTAATATGTTTTTCGTCTGCGTAAAAAAAAACAGATCAAATTAACCGTTTATTAATCCAGTTTTAAAAATAACCAGTTTAAAACTGGATTTAAAAATTAACCGCTTTTAAACCGGTTTTATAAAAATATCTGGTTATGTATCCGTATCCAAATTTATAACTGGTTATATAACCAGTTTATAAAAAATAATGGTTATGGTCATGTATCCAAATCCATATATCTGGTTTTGGTTTGGATATAATTTGGTTTGGCAAAATAACCGACCATGCACACCCCTATTTAAAATTCGAATTTCGATCCCTTTAATAATATTTATAATAACTATTAACTTAGTTACTCTTAGTTAACTTGAAATCTGGATAAAATACGTGTCTTAAATTAATTAATTAATAAACATTAAATAAAGAAATCACAAACATCTATTGATATTCACTAATTAAAGGAATAAAAAAGAGCAAGTTTTATATTGAAAATAGTATTTTTTATATTTTAATAGATAAAACAAGTTTTAAAAGTCTTATATCTTGGTCAATTTGTTTTGGAGGAAGTTCTTGGATCAATGAAAGATGTTCTTCACATGAAGCAGAAGCATTAGCTTTACTAGAAGCAATGAAAGAATTACAACAAAGAGGCTTCAATAATGTTATCTTTGAGACATATGCTCAAGTCATAGTTGGTGCAATCCGTCGACGAAATATCAGAGTGTCTGAGTTTAATTCTATTATTAATAAGATTAAATGTATGTTGTCTTTATATTCCCGGCTTTGAGGTGAATCCCATTAGGTGTCAAGCGAATATGATCGCTCATACTATAGTTAGAGCGACCCTTTCTTGGTCTCGTCGCCATGTTTTTGATATAATATCGTGTATTAACAACTTATTATATAATGAAATGATATGAGTTTCTTATTGTAAAAAAAAAGTCTTATATTTTATTTATTTTTTTGCTTTCGCATCGATTTTCGACCCACTAAAGATGGACGACTAATCCGGCTCGTGCATAGAGGCATGCGCACTGGCCAAACGTTGTTCCCCCTGGGAATCGAACCTGGTATTCCCGGATACGTTCTTGGAAGGAACCCTTGCTACTGGAGCCCAAACAACTTAATTGTCTTATATCTTATTTAGTTTTTTAAGTAGTGTCGTAGAGACATTAATTAACATTTATCCTTAAAAAAATTTGATAGTCAATTAATGTGTATATTTTGTCTATAACTGACTATATATTCATATCCCAATTCAAAGTAACAGTATTAAATAGGATTATATTTGAAAAATAGTAATTTATAATTGACTATATATTCATATTCATAACCCAATTCAAAGTAAATACTAGTATCAAATAGGATTATATTTGAAAAAAAATAATAATAAACGGGTCTAATAACTTGAAAATGAATATATGATTAGAGATAATTTTTTGTCTCAAAGATTACTTATAATTAGATGCAGAATGATTATTTCCTGTCCAAATCATATCAATCGATCCCAACTTTTATCAGTTTGACTTTGTTCAAATCATACCAATTGGATTCAAAACAAGTTACACAAAAGAAAATAATTCATTACAAGAACTAAAAAATAAAAATATCAAACCAAAATTGTAAAATTTTATCGCTGATGGAGTCTTTTAAAAAATTCTCAAAGGCTAGAGTAGAACCAAGGCTAAGAGGGAGTTTGGAAATAATTTTCAAACCAGCAATAGACGCGTCTCGGTTAGTACTTCACTAGCTTATTGCCCCGGGCGCAAAGATGGTTCTGCACACATATTAAGCTTCTTTTTAGATAACTTCATTTATGTACGTTCATCTCATTCCTCTTATAAACAATGTACTAAGTCAACACTCATTACTCTTTGCATTAAACTTAGAATTAGCAGCATCTAAGTTGATAGGGTTAAAACTTAATTATCATATCATAGATGAAATGCATTGGATCTTCTATAGACATCAACTTAGGCATACATTCAACATTAATATAGAACAAAATTAGATTATTTATAAACCATCCAAGCTCTCTTACGATTACATTCCGTTAAATATAATACTTCTTTGACAGAATAATCATATATCATAATATAAACATTATTAAGTTAATTGAAACACTACAAGGATCATATATGCAGTGCCCTTATTTCACGGGTTATTTGATCAAATTATGATGCAGGCTCCACCACTTGGGTAGACCTTAGGCTAGCACCCCTCCTAAGTGCAATGGAGGTCACTTGCCTAGGCCATGGGCCTTCATGATCACCCATTGACCCCATCCAGGTAAGTACTTTTAAATGTGCCACACACTTCTCTTTTATACCACATGCTGCATTCTATCCACTCTTAATATTACCGATGTGGGACTTACATAACAAGAAGTGGCCTGTTAGTTCAAACAACTGAACAAAACAATTAGGAAGTCTGCAAGAATTTACGCTGCATACATGAAACCAAAACCAGTCTTCAAAAATACACAACGCGGAACATGTGCAAAACAGATCTTGCAGAAGAAAAAGAAAAAGAAGAAACGCGCACACAGCAGTAGCGTACACAAAATAAACCACGGTTCATGCGATTAATCAGTACAATACAGTGCATAAACCGAAACACACAGCAGTAAATTAACAACGAAAAATATTAAATAACACAGTCAACACACAGCAGAAACACAAGAATAGAATAATGCAGTAGAGAAACAGAAACAAACACAGTAGGAATAGAAAAATAACACAGTGTAGAGTTGTGATTATGCATAAATTGAACTGCAGAAACAGAAACACAGAAACATTAACGCAGCAATCAACACGAAATAAATGAGAGCAGTTATACACATAGGGTTGATTACAGAGTTCGGCCGAAAAAGATGGCCTACATCTTTGAGAGAGAGCAGCTCGTTCACCATTGATAAAAAAATCAGGATCCGAGTTACAAATATAGAATCTTTCAATTGCATTCTCCAGAGCCTCAAATTCTCCAGCCCGTTAATGTAAAATATGAAACTAAATAGTTAGACTTGGGGCAACTGGTGTGCGAGGCTCCCACCATTGGGGACTTGCTATTACAATAAAAGTTTGGGCAGCAGCAGCGTTGTCATCCGCTACAGATATTGTTTCTGCATTATCATGCGCTATTCTAATCACGGCCTAATAGTATATTTGCCTGTTTCAGATATTGTTTGTGCTTCATAGGTATTGACATGGGAATCTCAATTGTAAGGCTTAAGGACCCGATTTCCGATGCTTCTCTGTAGTCTATTACTAGTAAAAAATTTGGATTTCGACTTGGTTTCACTTGGTTTTTTAATGGTTCAGATTAAAATCAACTTGGTTTTTTTTTTTTTTTAAATGATTATAGAGGAACAATATTTCACTTGGAAGATTACCTAGATTGTGAATGACCCATTTGACTTTCTGTCAACCTCATTAAGCTGCTAAACTGTAGTGAAAAGTTGAAATTTGTCCGCATACTCTTTTCTTCTTTTTTCATGTTCTTAAAACAAAAGATGTAACTTGCCACTCCTTAAATGTGCTAATGACCTGAACGCTTTCATAACCTAATCATGTAAAAGTTATGTCAATTTTGGATTTCGTAAGAACAATTCAGTTAGTTTAATTATTATACTATAGTTTTATCAAACGAAGAGACTTTGATGTTATCTGTAATTTAAATTGATTACAATTTTTTTTTGCACTTTTTCTTTTATTAAGACCAATTCTTAATATGACATGGTCTCCAAAAAGTTGAAGACGGCCTGAGGTAAGAGGAAAAGATATGTGTGAATTTGATTAGAGTTTCTCCACTTATAGAATTGATGACTAAATTTTTTACCGTGGAACAACGGCCTTCAAAACTACTCTAAGTAAAATAGCTACAGAAATTTAAGCAATGAGTGAGTGATGGCCATATAAATCAAAATTCGCTATTATATGAGAAAAACATTAAAGAAAAACATATTTACTTTTCCATTGAACTTTATAAAAACCTAATTGACCTTTATTCGATCCATAAAGTTATGGAAGAATTGTACCATTTTGTATGCTGCACGACAATCAATTTATTTATCGAATGAATGAATTGCATAAAGTAAAATAACAATCACACTGATGAAGTATAGCAATATACAAGTATGTAATATAATATCAGAAATAGAGACATGAAGCACCAGTGGTCTAGTGGTAGAATAGTACCCTGCCACGGTACATACTCGGGTTTGATTCCCGGCTGGTGCAATTTTGAGGGAGCTGTGATGATTATTATTCAAGGTGTTGGGTAACATCACTTATTCTGAATCATAAGATGAAATGAATGGCTCTGAGCTCCCTTTTTTTTTTATTAACATTATTAAACTAAAGTAATTCAAAATAACATGTTGTACTTGTAAAAAATCCAAATTGCAATGTGAAAATGTCCCAACCAAATGGCAAAGTCAGTAGTAATGTATTGTAACAAAATTACCTTTTTCAAAAATGGTCCTGTGACTGTATTGATCTAATGCCAGCCGCAACTGATAATCTAATCTATGCTTTCCATAAAATTTAATCCAATCTGATGACCAAGTATTTATCTGTGGTGTGCTACAGAAAAATGTAGATCATATAACTGCAAAAAATTGATACTCTTAGAATTTAGTTGGGCCTAACTCATCCTTACAAAACCGGCTTGTAAGGTGAGGATTGCCACTTCTTTAACACACCCCCTCGCGCTCAGCACTGTTTGGCTTGTTGCACGGATATAAATGGTGGAGGGCCCGATCAGAAACCTGATTGCAGGCGGCCCGTGAAGTGGCTCATCGAATCGTGGATAGGCTTTGATACCATCTTAGAATTGAGTTGGGCCTAACTCATCTTTACAAAACCGGCTTGTAAGGTGAGGATTGTCTCTTACTTATAAACACTTGTTCAGGCCTTCTCGCAAGCGATGTGAGACTTCTTTAACAGATACATTTCATGATCAAGTTGTAACATACCTGCCATGCCAGTGGTGTTCTCAGCGTCGAAACCAAAGCCTTTACTATGTAGTAAAGACAGTATCTTGATTCCTTCACAACTTACTATTGTTAACTATGTAGCACTCACTCCAGAACGAAAGCGTGCCGATGACCGACGACACATGAATTTACATTCAACCATTCCATTTTCTTAAAATATTAGTAATGTCAATGTTAATATCTAGTGTTACAATCTCTATTTTTAATCCATTGTGCTCTAGATTTCTAGTGCGACAACATTTCCTCTTGTTTCAAAACATTATCGAACTCTTGTAAAGTTTTTTCAAGTTTAGTAAGTTGCCGCTGTTGAATTCCTGTCATCCGAGCATGAATTAATCTCCTTTTTACGTTGAAATTTTTTACTGAAAATGTGATCTTTCCATTGTTTCAGCTCATCTTCCATTTGTTTAATTTTAAGAGGCACGTAACTGTGTTTGTCCCATGCATGATGAACACATTCCTTAGACGTGGGATGTAAGCTCGGTCAATATGAACTTACGAGGACGAGACATCTGATGAATACCACCAAGTTGAACTAAGATCAGATAATAATCAAATAAATCAGTACAAGTTAAGAGCATCTCCAATGGCGCAACTCATCCTTAATTACTTTAGTGGGTTCCACAATGTCATTTCATCATCAGCAACAAATATGATCCAATTCGGTTTATTTTATCTGAGTAACAAATGAGATTTTGGAAGAGTTATTGTTGATTTAATTTTAGTTTCTTGGATATTGGTTATTTTTCATGTTGATTCTTTCATTTTTTTTAATTAAAATATTGAATTACTCTCCCACGGACCGTTGCTTCCTGAAGTTACGTGAACGACAGGCTAGCGAACTCCAATGCAGAAAAACGATTTCATCAAACGTACATGCTGACAGACGGAATTGAAGGACATGATCCGCTGGAGTTGCTCTAAGAACACTTATCACATCATCAATGAACTTCATTCTCCATTCATCATTAACACAAGACTCTATCCAATCTTTAAAAAATGCGGGTATGAGTTATGACCATTAAATAAAGGATCTGACCAAATGAAGTGAGCTCCATTCATGTCCACATCCATCAAGTTACAAACATTAATGATGTCTAGAAAGAAAAAAAAATTACATTTCCCGGAAGAAACATTTGCTCCCCATTCTTCTCTTCCGAAAAGACAATATCATTAAAGTCACATGCAACGAAATCAACTATGACTCAAACTTAGAGCAACAATAGCGCTGGTGAACTAACACTAAAATTGCTACTTTGCTAGTAGTTAACGTAAATAATAAGAAACCTGCAATGGAGATGGATGACATGGCAAAGCAAGTGAACTAACTTTTCTGCCCATGCTCTAATTAGCCAACTGCCAACGGCAACAAAAGGATTGTTACTATTATTTTATTCAAAGCAAAATTGCACAATGACCATTGACCACATATCTATTCAAATGATTATTTTAATATTTTATTACTATCTTACCTTTTTATTTTAAATATAGGAGTAGAAAGTGAACATATGAAATGAAAAGCATGTTACCTCCGTTCCTTTTTATAAGAAACAGTTTGAAAAAATTACACATACCAAAAAAACACATTGTAAATAGTTCTTTTCATTTAATACTCTTATAAATTTAAACTTATTCCATTTATACCCTTATTTAATTTCTCTAAATTCAATTCACTTACTTATTTTAATATTCTCTTTCATAATAAATAAGGGCATAAGTGAAATTCAACATTTAAAACATTTGAGAATTAGTCAAAGTTTCTTATAAAAAGGAACAAAAAAAATTTCACTTTTATTTCTTATAAAAAAAAACGGAGGGAGTACTATATTATTGGGTGCTAAATTAGTTTTTATTACTATCTTACCTTATTATTTTATTACTATCTTATTTTGTACTCCCTCCGGTCCTTTTTATAAAAGACAATTTACTTTTTAAATTCATTCAATAATTGATGTATTTGATCTATATTATAACTTAAATACATTCATTATTGAATGAATCTAAAAAGTCAACTGTCTCTTATAAAAAGGACCGGAGGAAGCATTTCGTTTGAAATGTAATTGTTGCTTATTGTTATGTATTATTTTAAATTCTATGAAAATATAATTTTATTTATTTATTATTGTTATATGTATTATTTTAATATTTATCTTTTGTCAATTTTTTAAAATATTTTTATGCATATTAAATTAATGTTAACTTTGAATCAAAACTAATTACAAATAAAAAAATATAAACATGTGGGGTTAATGTTTGGTTTTTTATAACCAACCAGCATTAAAGTAAAAACTACTTAAATCAACTATAAATTTCTTAAATCCTACACATCACTCTCACCAATACAACTATTTTATATCAACTTAGTAAAAAAAAAAGTTTTGGTACACAAAAAAAAACTATTTTATCAATTGTTATGTTGCATTGGTGAACGGGTGAAAATTTGAACTCCATTGTACGGGCCACTAACGATGGGCTTTTTCCTTATTAGAACAGCAGACCTAAAATCACTAATATATGTTCTGATTTTTAAATGAAGAGGCAACAAAACCCTAGCAGAGGGTTCCTATGTTCTGATCACTACAAGAAAATCTGGGGTTTGCTACGACACCAATTGTAGCTAATTGGTAGCAAATCGCTAGTAAAACAGAGTTAGCTACAGATTTGTTGTGAATTAGTTGTGGTATAGGTCCTAGCATGGATTGGGCGGCAAATTATCCACCAAAATATTTCCTAGCTAATCTGCAACTAATATATTGAAAATCCTAGCTAGTTCCCAATTAATACATAGCTAAATATTGTTGAAAACTTTATGTTTCCCAACTAAATCGCTAGGATATTGTCACAACGATTTCGCAATAAATCTCTAGCTAATTATCCTAGCAATTTCACAGCAAATTCCAAGCTTTTTAGAAAAAAAATTATAATTATAAAATGCCAATTATGAAGCTATTCCCAAAACCAAGCTAATTATAAATTAATTATCATCTATTAAAAAATAAAAAATAATTATTATTACTGGTACTTAAAGATATTGATTATACTTTAAATCCAATCTAAACTATACATTGGTCATAAGAGAAAACAATTGAAGGCAACAACCTAATTCTACAACATTTCACAAATTCAATACTACATTGGTCATAACAGAAAACGAAGCACATAGAAGAAACAAAAGCACTGTTCAAATAGTTGTGAAACATTAGTGAAACAACATATATAAACAAGGAATAAGAAGGAAAAAATGAACTATTGGGCCAAGATTCTTTTTGAACTATGTTGCATTAGGTATCAATAACATTTACCTATGTTGTTTTTTATATAAAGTAAAATTTACAATGTCATCATATCATATTCATACAAGACTCGGATCTGCAATATCAGGTAAACTCTAACTAGATTTTGGAAGTTCTGTTAAGAGTGACTTCTATTCATGTACAGTGTAATTCATACATTATGTCAAAGATCAAGATATACTATTACACTTTATGAAACCAAAATATCAGAAAACACTCCAGGAAATTATACTAGTACACAAAGCAAGTTGGGAGTCGATCCTATTTCAGCAAATTATACAATATTTTGCTAACAGATTGTCCGCTACTTTGAATTCATTAGCATGAAAGCACATACCTTCAACCATCTGACTGCAGTTCCACCGTCTTGTAAGCTTATTACCCATCTAATCTAAATATTGTTTCAATAAACAAAGGCCAAATGAGAAAGAATTTTATTTCATCTTTTGCTTATAACCAGAAATTGCATGAGAAAATTATATTACCTTATGATACAACAAAATATTCAGTATATCTAGAACAACATTTGGGTCTGCACTTGATGCTATACAACCTGTATGAGTTCATAACAAAACATTTTTAATCAAGTAAGTTAGCACTCTATCCAATATAATAGGACTCCAGAAGTTGCATCAGTTTAAATGCTAAGGTCATACACAATTTTAAAAATAGAGATACATGCCTGTACACATAGCTCAGCAATAAGTTAACTAGTATTATCCTTAAGTTAACAACTTACATAAGAGTTCATGGCACAGATAGAGACTTCAAACTCCGTACCTTTTACAACACTTGGTCTTTGCAAAGAACCTCTGATTCTTACCTCTGGTCTTGAATTAAGGACTCCACTAGAAATTTCAAGTTCCAATATCTACCGGCCATGTGCATTGTAATACTGTAACGAACAAAGAACTGATTTCAACGAATTGAAGCAATCAATCCACAATGCACTAACTGACTGATACATATAGTTTCCTCCATTTATGTTGAAACTCAAATAGTATAACATTATAATTTAAAGAATAATGTGACAACTTGAGAGGTTATATTCCAAACATATACATATAGTTTCGACCATGTAATCTTTTCAGTTTCAACAAGAGGGAGAGATGGTTATCATGTTTCTATCAACTCCACAGTATACCTTCCTAGTAATTACAGAATATAGTAATAAATTTTCTTTACCGATATTTACCTGATTAGCCCCACCAAACAACATTGTCATAAGTCATAACCTCTAGTGGCATTGAAAGAGGAATGATCTTGCAATGGCTTCCTTTTGCATCCTGTCCTAATAATTGGAAAACTTACAAAAGTGACGGGTTATGTTTATGCTACCCACCAGACTCTGGATATCCATGCTAAAGGAAAAATTGAAACACTTCACTAAAATGAGAATCTTGCTACATTAGATATAGTGAAGTACTTAAGTTAATAACAAATATTTGGGGCTAAACTAACACCGTGACTCCATTCAAATGTGCACAACCATATTTGAGGGCAGATCCTTTTGGATGTGCCTACTGAGCCAAGTGAAAACCTAAGAAATACAATATTCAAACACAAAAAATAAACAAGAAATATATGGCCAACCGATAAGTTATAGTTGCAGACACCTGAAATTTTATATATGACCTATAATTGGTCTGCTACCATAATTGAATCAAAAACAAAAAGTAAAGATTCTACAATTATCTTCTATGACCTATAATTTAATTGTGAATGAAAGTTGCAAGAGATTATATAAATATCTACACACAATTATAACCTTCTATGAAATAAGATACAACCATTATTTCTAATATAGAGACAGAATATTCACCTTAAAACAAGTCCAACATATATGGTTATTGTCAATATTAAGTTATTTGTGCCTGCACCATTATAATTGGAAAAAATTAATACTAACATGAAGCATATATAAGAACGCCAAGCAAAAGTGGAACAGGCCACACTGCTCTGACTCTTAAAGCATAGTTCAACATATATTGGCAAATAAAAGAACATGACAAATAACTTTGCATGAAATACAATAATTGGCAAATAAAAGACATATATGATCATCAATTCAGCATGAAACTTTTTTTGGCTTAATCATTCAACACACTAAAAAATCACTTAAGTTTGAGAAGAGGCAAAGGGAAGAAATAACGTAAGTTTAAGAAGAGGTAAAGGGAAACACACTAGAATAGAACAGTAATATAGTGGCAAACCCCTCCCCACCAAAGGAAACTAGTAAATTCAGGTAATATAGTGTCACATTAGAATAGAACAGAACAGTAATATAGAATAGAACAGTAATATAGTGGCAAACCCCTCCCCACCAATATGTCTTTTATACCTGATTTAGAACAGTAATATAGTTTCCTCTTCTAGCAAGACTTTTCAGTGTCACATTAGTCATAATACGCTCACAAACTAAAAGCTAATCCAAACTAAGCCTAAGAGTAACAAAAAGGGCAAAAACTAAAAGCTAATCCAAACTTATCCTAATTTCAAAATAGTTGCTTACCGTAGCTCCATCATCATAGCTGCTTACTATAGAAATTGCAATCATCAGTAGGACAACCTGAAAAGAGATTAAACACATAAGAGTCCAATGATACAAAGACAAATAGTGCTGGCAACATATCAAATATCTAAAATACACTTTAGAACAGCATACAAGTTTAAGAGAATATATTGATGGCTCACATCTAATTTAAGAGTACAAGGTCCAATCACTTGCATTACCACAACTCCTATAACCATCATAAAAGAATCTTGCACTGCTTGCGACTCTTTGACATAGTGAAGCACTACTTGTGACTCTTAAACATGCATTATCCCAATTCACAAGATGATCCCTCTTGCATCCACAAACTAATTAAGCAACTTGCAGCATCATGACTTAAATAAATAAATCAGTAAGCCAGTCAATTTTTAATATTGAGGCACCAACAACACAATTGTAAAATAATTTAGAACCCAAAGTAACTAATTCATATTATGGTTATCCAGCACTAGTATCTACATGACTATCTACCCTGCTTATTTATCAACTTCTAGATCAATCATAACTTAAAATAGAATTGATTCATTTGCATTTTCCTAAATTGCAAGATCATGGCCTATTTATATCTTACAACATACTTTGCTAAATTCAGGTATAAAAGATAAATTTAACTCAATCAACGGTATACCTAAATCAGGTATAAAAAACATATTGCTGATATTAATATACTTGGTACTAAATATGTTACCAAGTTCTTAGAAATTAAGCATAGCCTATAGGATACATATCAAAGATACACATATCAATCAAGTTCATTAACATTCAAAATTAACACCAAATTCCTATAATTCTATGTGCATAATGCACAAAATATTCAACTAAACTCTATAAAAATTATCAACATAAAAAACCTAGAACGAAATTAAGTTCATAAACATTCAAATTAACACCAAATCAGTGTGATTCAATTTCACAACAAAATAATTAACCTAGACACAGTTAATAAGCAACAATACCTTAACAGATAAAGCAAGCGATTCTGAGTGAATTAGAATGTGATTTTGAGATGATGTGAGGAAGCGATTCTGACGAAGCAAGGATGATGTGAGATCGAGGAAACGATTCCGACGAAGTGATTTTGACGAAGTGACTATGGAGATGCGAGACGAAGCGATTCCGACGAAGTGATTCTGGATCGAGAAGTGATTATGATGTGAGTTGAGTTGCGATTCTGGTACGAGAAGCGATTCTGAAATTCTGCGATTCTGAATCGAGAAGCAATTATGGAGAGATCGAAGCAGATTATGGAGAGAAGCGATTTTGGAGATAAGCGATTTTGAAGAGAACGCGATTTTGAGAGATGAAGAAGTTCTTTCAATTTTGACTTTTTAGATGATTTTGAGTCATTAAAAATAAATTTTAATTTGTTAAATGTAGTATAAGTAATGGAGTAAGAAAAATAAAATATTGAAAAAATAAAGTAATATAAGTGATGAAACAATATAAAAATAAAGAAAAAATGAGTTAATAGAAGTCTTTTAGGTAAATCGGTTAAACAAAGGGATTTTTAATTGGGATTAACTAGAAATGTGGTTTGTAGCAAAATTCTGGTAGCAAAATTCTGGTAGCAAAACATACATTTTCTTGTAGTGGATTTTTAAATGAAGAGGCAACAAAACCCTAGCAGAGGGTTCCTATGTTCTGATTTTTTTTTTCTCACCTATGTTCAGATTTTGTTTCTGTACACCATTCTTAGTAAAATCTGACGCAAGAGCATTCAATGGATTTGCTTCATCTCTTCCCCAAATCACATGCAACTCCACCGTCGGTGTTGTTCAAGATATGTATGATTGGCTAGCATACATATTGTCTAGCATATTGTCTGATCACTGGATTGTCTAAAAGCTCTCAAGTTTAAAATGAAGAGGCAAGGTCGCAAACCCTAAGTAGTGTTAGATAATAGGATTTTATGTTATTGGGTCTTTAGGTTAGTAGTCCATTAAGTATTATTATATATTGTCTTGTAATCCTATTTTGTGAAGTTAAGCTATTGGTATTATATGAAACCCTAGCCGTTATTTTGTGTTTCTCTATTTTACATATCTAAAGTTAACATGGTATCAGAGCTTGTTTCGATCCTCCTTAGAGTGAATGTTGTTGTTCCGCTGCCGCTCCCAAAAGTTTGGGAATGTTGTACGATTGGTATGATTGAATTCTACGGCTTAATATTTTGGATTCCACAAATACAAGATCGGTGAATATGTTGTTTTGCTGAAAGTCAAGCTTCGCTGCCAGTTTCTATTTTGGTTTGCAATTTCTGTTCGGTTTGTTTCTTTTCCTCCCTTTGCTCCAATTGAAATTAGTTTCTTTGAGTTGTTTGATTGAAGGTATATGTGCCATAAGTTAGTAGTTTAAAAAAAAAAAAACTTCCTTTGTTGTTTCGCTTTGGCGATTCGCTTTGTTGCCGCCTCTGTTTGCAATTTGCATCACACATGGTTTCTACTTTCTAGTGGAGCAGTGTATGATATGTCTATGATATTGTTTGTTCTTACTTTGATTGGGTTTTGATTGGTTTTGTTTCATTTGGTTCAGTTCTATTTGGTTCGATTCTATTTTGTTCGGTTTCATTTGGTTTGGTTTGGCTCCATTTGATTTGGTTTTGTTTGAATTGGTTTGTTTGATTCAGTTCAGTTTGATTTAATTTCGTTTGGTTTGGTTTAACTTCGTTTGGTTTGGTCTATTTGGTGAGTCAAGATAGTACTCACAATTTGTTTGTTTAGTGAGCGAAAGCTCGCAATTTGTCTGGTGAGCGAAAGCTTGCAATTTGAAATTTGTCTGGAGGGCGAAAGCTCGCAATCTGAATCTGTCTGGTGAGTCAAGAGAATACTCACAATCTGAAAATCTGAATCCGGTGAGGGAATACTCAAAATCCGAATCCGGTGAGGGAATACTCACAATCTGAAAATTTGAATCCGGTGAGGGAATACTCACAATCTGAATCCGGTGAGGGAATATTCACAATCTGAATCCGGTGAGGGAATACTCACAATTTTGTAACAAGCTTAAAGCTTAATAAGCTTTAGCTTGAGGGGAAGTATTAGAATAAGATATTTTGAATTATTAGAATAAGATGTTTTGAATTTATTTTTTGTTTCTTGCTTGACAAACTCTCGATGATTCATGTTGATGGATCGTGAGTTTGAGGGGAAGTGTTAGATAATAGGATTTTATGTTATTGGGCCTTTAGGTTAGTAGTCCATTAAGTATTATTATATATTGTCTTGTAATCCTATTTTGTGAAGTTAAGCTATTGGTATTATATGAAACCCTAGCCGTTATTTTATGTTTCTCTATTTTACATATCTGAAGTTAACAAGTAGATCCACCTTCAGTTGTTCTGCCATTTCTCTTAAGCCGGGGTAAGGGAATCAAATACCTTAATGTAATAATCTTATTTTGTGGATTTTATTATTTTTTGTTGTTTGTGATTTCTCTAATTTTGTGTTTGATTGTTTTCCTTTGAATATAGTTCACATACCTCATGTTTTCTTAACATCAATGCTTAAACAGTTGCCTAGATCATATAATTGATTGATTCAGAATGAATTATGACTGGAATGAATGTATCAGATTCTTTGGTATATATATATATATATATATTTTAGTAATATTGTTTGGTGCATAATTACAGTATTCTATTGAAGTTAGATTTTTATTCCAAAGTTGAAATAAACATATATATCTAATGGCCATTGCTCTAGATTATAAATTAATGTAGTGGAAATGCATTGTATCTGGTAACTTATTTTAATGTAGCCATGAAAATTATATTTGCATCATGAAGTTAAATTGTTGAGATCCTGTTTCAAACTTTCTGTTTTTTTCTTCTTAATTTTAAGAAATTTTGACTCTTGTGATGTATAATGTATTTCTTTTGGATTTATTTATTCTTATAAAGTTTATCTTGACATTCTTTCATTACTAGAAGAACGAGAGCAATGGCCATTGGGGAGAAGAAGAACGAGATTAACCTTGTGCGTGTGGAGACTCGGTTACCAGACATGGAGATATACGAGCTCATAGAGAAAATGAAAAACTATAATATTCTATTTTTCAGTAAGTTCTAAGATCATCTTTGGATTTTTATTTTCTTGAAGTCTCATGCCAGACATGAGGTCAACTGTAAACTGACAGTAACTATTTGATGCAATTGTAGTTATTACTGCTTATGATGAAGATATTCCTCCCATATCAAAAGCACCAAGTACAAGAGCTAAATTGTGTTTTAGAAAGCTTGTTCAGACTTCTAATTTACAACACCTGTGGCGATTCACAGTGTGGAACCGATTTGAACCAACATTTAATGAAAAAGTATTTGACTACTGGTGGCCTATGTTAGGGGCGACTGAGGAAAGCAAGGGTCTCAAATGTCAACCATCCATGAATACAAAAGAACAATCTCTCCAAAGTGTGTCGATGGTCTAGAAAGCCAACTATCCTTGTGACCAAACAAAGTGTAGATTCGTCACCATTAGTATCTTGTTAGAAAGTGTGTTATAGAATTGTTCTATGTAACTTTTGTCGCTTATAGTGATTAAGTATTGGCAACTTGGGAGCATACCAGTTAATATTTTGCGCATAATAATAATGTTTTGAGGTAATAGAATATCAATGGTTGAATTCTCTATAAAGGGTTCATTGTATTTCAATAAGAAATTAAAAGTGCGTTCGGTTCATCTTTAGTCTGCCTATCTGGTAGTTTCCTATCGTGAAAAACATAAAGCTACAAAGTGTAGCTTCTAGTTAAAATGGACCTCTGTCAAAATTCTGCCGCATAAAAAAACAGAAGCTAAAATGTCTTGCTTTATCCTAAAGTGAGAATACACTTTTTTAGAAAAGTAAAATAGTTATTTAAGGTCTAACCTTAAGAATACTTCAAATCATGACATACTAGTACACACCATGTTCATGTTTCAACTTTCAAGTAAAGTTAATTAGATGCAATTTTTTTTAGAAAAAGTAAAATAGTCATGTAAAGTGTGATCCCTAGAGTACTTCTACTCATGACATACTAGTACACACTGGCATAACTAATACATTGATGAAGTAGCTATAGACAATTATGTATTATAATTTCAGAACAAATGACATCAAGCACCAGTTGTCTAGTAGTAGAATAGTACCCTGCCATGGTACACACCCGGGTTTGATTCCCCGCTGGTGCAATTTCAACGGAGCTGTGATGACAAATATTCGTGGTGTTGGGTAACATCACTTAATTTGAATCATAAGATGAAATGAATGACTCTGAGTTCCTTTTTTTTTATTTATTAAACATTATTAAACTAAACTAATTCAAAATAAGCATGCCAGTACTTGTAAAGAATCCAAATTGCAATGTCAAAATGTCACAAACAAAGGGCAAGTTTCAGAAAGCTCATAATACTACTTAGGTGTTTGTACTTAGTTTGTTGTGTAATATGTCTTCAAATATATATAATAGTTTACTTGAGATTAAAATGAGTATTAATGTATTGGAACAAAATTACCTTTTTCAAAAATGGTCCTGTCACTATATTGGACTAATTACCTTTGTTGTGGATGGTTCCTCATCCTCAGCAGGGGTATGGGAGATATCTTTGGTTAATCCAAGATTACCAAAAATGTTTATAACAAATGACCAGATTTTCTATTAAAAATTGGTCTTTCGGAAAAGCCAATAATGAACATTTTGATCCTAAAACTCATTTGCCATAGAAAACTACTTTGAAGGTGAGACAGTGAGGCTGAGGCCTTTACTTCCTGAATATCTGAGTGACTTTTACAAGGGCCATTTGTCTATCATCCTGTTTCAAGTGTCAATTCTTTAAATATGCATCCAAGGTTGAGTTGGGCACGCGTCAATTCCTTCGAATCCATAACTAGTAGCATGTAACTCCAAGGAAGATTAGTTTACTTGCCAAGTATGCAAATTGCTAATGAAGAACTTACCATGCTTATTAGTATCAATCAAATGCTTCCATGTTAAAAAAACAACCAGACAATCTCTACATGTAATGTTGTTTCTTCAAGGTTATCGCAATGATCACATAAATGATTACATAAACACAATTTAGCTAAAAATTCTACCATGTTTGTCTTCTCGCCGTTATCAACATGAAAAGAGTCTCTATTCCCAAGCCAAAGTAAGACATCATCCTCGTTATTATCATGAAGAGGAACAATAGGAAATAGCTTCTGTAAAGGGTTTTAAGGGAGAATATGAGTTAAAAAATCATAATTCCATCCACCATGTTCATCTACAATATCAGCAAGCTTCCAATTACGCGAATTGCCTCTACACTTAGGAAGGGTCAAGGTATGTAGACCACCCAAATAAAGGACCTCTGAAGCTTCTCAATTTCATTTGAACATTCCTTTGCATATGCATAGACATCATGGGATAAAATGGAAGAGATTTGATGACAAATTTTGCTAAAGTAATGCTCCCTGACAATGAGAGATGTCGAGCCATCCATCCTGCAAGCTTAGTCTTAACTTTCTCCATAAGATATTGAAAATCACCTCTTCTAGGCGCCCTTCCTAAAGACAGTATCCCAAGGTAAGTTCCAAGGTTATTAACCTCTATAAAACCAATTTCAGCCATAATTCATTATTCACCTTCCTCGAAAATAAAATAGGAAACTTATCCTGGTTTATTTGTCCTAACATAGATCAAAATACAGTAAGCACCGAAATTCTTCCACCGATTTTCATTATCACCTCTTAGCATTAAAATTTTGTTCTTACATCTTCTATTGAGTTTTCATATGATAATATCTAGTGTTGCGATCGCCTTTTTCAATCCATCGTGCTCTAGATTTCTAGTGTCACAACATTGTGTGAATATTTAATATGAACACAGTGATAACTAACAAAGTTAGGGATTGATATTTGGCATACCTTTAGATTATATTTTGATCCCTGATGAAAAGTGGTATCATATGGATAAGAATAATAATCTTTATCGATTTCAAAGTATCTGGCAGCATTATTGAGTTTCCCATCCATTCCATCAGATAATGTGTCAAAACTTCATTTGAGATCATCCAACATGTGGGAATTTCCAGCAGATCTATCTCGAGTCCTTGCCTGTTGTTGGTTGATTGAGCTTGTCTAAAATGGCATCAGTTTTTGAATTTCTCCTAGGACTGAATATCCGCTGCTCAAATTCCTCCGGAAGTCCGGAGACTCTGACTTATTAACCTGATGATTAGCAGTTCCATTTCTTGCTCAATAAGGTGACATGGTTAGCAGACGACATTACTTGATTACTAAAAAAGCTGCTCCCAACACACTATACAAATGAGGGTTGGTTAGCAGCCAACAAAAAACCCTTCAAAATCAAAACATAAAACGACGACGAATATCTTTAGGCACTGACTCAAACTAGGCGACATGGATCAAACAACTTCATAACGTCCAATCATGAACGGTACAGATCTCTCATTGATTTGACTAGCTTTATTTGGCCACAGTTTCCAACTAACCATCAAACTATGCTACATTTAGATTTTGGTCTACCCACCTTAGAAAAATAATATACATGTAGAAAAAGCCAAGATTTATGATAAGTTTACTCTTAAACTTAAATGTAGTATTCTTAAACAGATATCATATATATTGTAATTTCTTATGGCAAAGAACATATAGTAACTGGCCTCATGGTAGAAACTTCATAGTTTTCAATATGATGAAATATACAAACATAAGTTTATTTCTGAATTTTTGAGGCGATGGATTGTAGGCAGATATACATATTGAGGCGATGGTGTTGAATCAGCCAATTTTTGGACCTTCCATATCTTATTGGTATGCAAAAATTGATAATGTGTTCCTAGTGTTTAACACGAGACAATTTACCAGAGAAAACGCCAATGAGCATCAAGACTGCAACAAGATTGATACTACATAAGAATAAAGAATCATCAAATAAAAGCGGAAAGACAACTAATAGTCAAGGCTAGGCCACACTACATAAGAGTATCAGCCAGACCACTAAATGCAGAATAACGAACAACAATTGGCACAACGACACCACCTCAAAATTCAGATAATGAATAACAATTGGTCTTGAGGCACAAATGCTATGCTTTGAATAAAGTATTACACATTACAATATCATCTACGTCAATGGCTCAATTATATCATCCCACAATTTTCATAGCCAATAGCTATTGAATTTAAGGGTCACGAGACAACATCTAACCATCCTTGAATTTACATGGCCAATAACAATTGGACTTAAGGGACACCGACGCTGCATTATATATAAAGAATTCATATTGCAATATCATCTCATTCTAGGGTCATTAACGATATAAAGATATCATTTCAAACAAATCATCCAACAATTAGCAAAGTCAATAGCTATTGAACTTGAAGGTCATCGAAACAACATTTAACCATCCCAATTTATATAACCAATAGCAATTGGAATTAAGGGTCATTGAGGCAACATTTAACCATCTCAAAATTTATATAGTCAATAGCGCGCAATTGGATTTAAGGGTCACCGAGACAACATTTAACCATTTTGGTATTTATATAGCATACCAATGGGACTTTAGGGACATCGAGGTAACAAATATATAGCATACCAATGGGACTTTAGGGACATTGAGGCAACAAATATCCATCTCAAAATTTATATAGCCAATATGAATTGGACTTAAGGGTAATCGAGGCAACATATATTCATCTCAAAATTTATATAGCCAATAGCAATTGGACTTGATCGGGGCAACATTTAACCATATACCGAGGCAACATTATATAGTCAATAACAAATTGGATTTAAGGGTATTGAGGCCACAATCATCATTTATATAGGGTCACAAAGGTTACATTGCAATAGCATCTAGTTCTGAATTTACATCACCCAACCAACTTTCACAATTAATGTGAATAAAGAATTTTAATTTTAGTTTCCAATAGAATCATTGAAACATCTCATACATTACAGAAATGAAAAAATCAGTATCCGGTCAAAATCATAAACTACCTCTGGGTTTTTTTCTTCCAAGTAGAAGATTAAATGTTATTGAATAATCAAGAATAAAAAATGGGTATCCCCAACAACGTATCAATTAAACCAGTATGTTGCAATCAAAAAGGGTCTTGGGACTGATCATATTTTCTCAAGCAGAAGATTGAATAGTGTTCTTGAACAATAAACAATGAGAAAAATGGGCATTTCAATGTGTGGAACCAAAATAATTTCTTGAACAAAATTCATAGATGTTTGATCAAGTAATTGGGACATAGCATGTTTCTTCAATTAAAGTGTTTTTTTTTAAGCAGAAGATTGAATTAATTTTGTTGAATTATCAAAAATGTAAAATTGGTACCTTTTATAAGCAGAAGATTGAATGTTCTTTCTTGGAAGAAATTGCCGCTTTTTGTTTGATCACTATCAACAAGGCATCTGCTCAACATAGAACCCTAACTGAGTAACAAAAGGAGTGTGGTTATATAGATAGCTATCTCATGAGCTTTTGAACTTTAGTGGGCCAAGGGAATCCAAGTAGGTTTCTAAATTTATTCATCCAAATTTTGATTTTAATGATTAAAAATAAAAAATACTGTAATTATATGTTTAGTCCTCTAAAATTTTTTTAAAAAGTTTCTAGATTTAATTTAACATTCTTTAGGAATATTTTGACTCTACAGTTTTCAGAATCTAATTAAACATTTTTTTAAAAGTTAATAAAGGGCATAATTCATTTTTTTTAGAAAAAGGAAGGCATAATTATTTTTTAAAAAAATGATAAATTATTCAAAAGTGTATGGACTCTATTTAATATTTTTTTAGTTTGAGTACCTAAATATAAATAGTCAATAAAATTAGAAATTCAAATATTTTTGTTGTTGCATAAATCAGGTATATATCTTGTCCGTAACAATATAGATTAATCTCCCTAGTCTTGTGAACCCAAATAAGCAGTAAACTCTCCCTAAAAGTTTAGCACTATTGTATGCCTAAGACATATATCAAACTAATATTTAAATTGAACTAAAAGATACTTGGGACATCTCAACCGAGTGTTATTGGATTCAATATACTTCTAAATCTTAAAATAGTTTCACATGCCCTAAGTGCAATTGAACCATATTAAAATTTGCCAACAAATTTATTAAATTGTTAAATGCTATCAATAAATGTAAAAATATGTCGGACTCCTCGACTCACAGACTACGTCAAGATAAGACCAAACTAAATTGAGAGTTTTGTTTAAACTTTAAATAGATAATGTCAATGCTTTATTAAAGTTTAGTATGCTAAAAATTTCAAACCACTTCAAAAGCATTTTAGGCCTAATAGTCTAATTTCTTAGTTTTTTTTTACAAATGTTGTCAATGAGAATCGAATCTAAGATCTTATGCATACTATTCAAATCTTTCATCACTAAAGCAATCCTAGTAGCTTTATAATAGTTTTTATATTGCATTTTTTGAATGAAATTAGACTCGGATCACTTCAACAAGTTATTGAGTTTTAGTCTTGCAAATGGAAAGAGATGTCTATAAAAATGTGATCGTTCCGTTGTTTCAGCTCATCTTCGATTTGTTTAATTTTAAGAGGCTCATAACTGTGTTGCTCATTCCTTAGACTGTAGGATGTAAAATCTAAGCTTGCTACCAATCGTTAGTTGGTTCAGTGGTGATTGACGCTAAACTTTGTTGGGAGGACCACGGTTCAATCCCCCGCAACTACGATTGGAAGGGAGCTGGAACCATTTGATGTCAGAACTGACCCGTAAACCAGATTCAACTGGTGGTGAAAGCCAAAAAAAACCTAAGTTCGCTCAATATAAACTTACAAGGACGAGACATCTGATGAATACCACCAAGTTAAACTAAGATCAGATAATAATCAAATAAATCAATACGAGTTAAGAATACTACCACGTCATAAAAAATGTAACATCTCATTTTAATTATTAGAGTTACTATGATAACTATGGATTTATACTTTAGATGGAAACAAGGGAAAGAAGGGTACATATATACTCAGACTCTATGACTTGAAAAGAAAAATCACCTTCACCTTCACCTTCACCCTTCCACCGCCATTCTTTCTCTCTCACGAAAAACCTCACCCTCACCAACACTTTCCTTCCCTCAAGGGGCAAGGGATTTTGGGTAACTGTTATGGAGTTGAAGAAACATGGGCTGAAGTGATTTGAGGAAAAATATTGGAGAACAAGAACATCGATTTGTGGAGAATTTGGAAATGGAGACAAAAGCTTCATGTATAGCACCATGGATGCGTTTGTTTGTTTTGAGGTAAATCTATAACTCATGAAATTTTGTGACTGATTTGAGCTAGGAAGAAGTAGTGGGTATTAGAACAAAGTAGTAAAAAATTCTGATTTCAAATTTTGAGGTTCCTTTAGAAAAATAAGAGAACGTTGTAAATTATGATAGTTTAGCAAACATGTAGCATCCGTTCTTTTAATGGTTGTAGAATAGCTTCTAAAGCATGTTGAGTTTAAAAATATTTTAATTCATGATTGTTTACCTTGTTAATTTCCTATCTGGGTCATATGTTTCTTTTGAAACTAGTATGTATTTGTTATTGTGAAATATTTGGGTTGAAATATATATATTGATGTGATACACTTTGATTATTAGTGATTGGATTGGTATTTGTGTGTTGTGATTGCTATCCGTTTGCCACAACGAAGAGATATTGTGGTCTAGATGAAATTAGTGGAATAAGACAAATGATATGAGAAATGCGGTTATCACTCATACTTCTACTAATATCTTAAAAATTGATCCAAAATTCTCAATAAAATTCCTCGCCAGGACTAGCATAAACTATCCGCTTTATATGTCCATCCTATCCGCGATTACAACGAAGTTAAGAATTTTTTTTTTTGAGAAAAAGAATATTCAATTGGAAAATAAAAAATTCTCACCCATACAACTATTTTATCAATTATTGCATTGCTTAGGGGGTGTGAAAATTTGAACTCCATTCATGGGCCACTAACCATGGACCCTTTCGTGGGCTTTTTCCTTATTAGAACAGTAGACCTAATATCACTAATATATATATATGGCTCCTCCACTAAACCCTAATCATGCCTCGGTGCCTCCGTTGGCCTCGGTGCCTCCGTTGGCACCTTTCTCAAACACAGCACAAAAAACCCTAGTAGAGGGTTCCTATGTTCTGATTTTGTTTCTGTCCACCATTCTTAGTCAAATCTAACGCAATCTTATTCCTTCTTCTGAGTCATTTTTGTTCCTCTCAGATCTTATGCATCCAATGGATTTGCTTCATCTCTTCCCCAAATCACATGCAACTCCACCAGTACAATTTTTCACAATTCCCAATCCTAAACTTGCATCTGAGATCTTGTTTTCCTGAATCACCTCTAACAGAGACAACCATTAGTCAAATATTTCTTCGCTGAATGTTGGTTCAAACCGGTTCCACACTGCGAATCGCCACAGCTGCCGTAGATCAGAAATCTGAACCGGTTTTCTAAAACACCATTTAGCTCCTGTATGTAGTGCTTTTGTTATAGATGGAATGTCATCATCATAAGCATTCATAATGAAAGATGGAATATTAGAGCTTTTCATTTTATCTATGAGCTCGTATATTTCCATGTCTGGCTACTGAGCCTCCACAAGCACTTGATCTTGTTCTTCTTCTCCCAATAACGGATAATGCATTGAAAGCTACTGTGAAATTCACAACTAGTAATGAAAGAATATTTCGATAGTGATTTGAAATGGTGAGTCCATATATTTACTTGGTTGATATTTTGCCTCTTATTTTTTTTTGTGATACTATTCAATGCTAATGCTATACCTTGTGCAGGGATGTTGATTTGATACTTGAGAGATGAAGTAGACATACCTTAAAGAGTGGTCACAATCAATTTAATCCGATGCTGCAAGGTGTTGCCTAGCATATTGTCTGATCATTGGATTGTCTAAAATCTCTTAAGTTAAAAGAGTTATTAGAATGATGAAGGACTATGTTGGAAGAGGATACTCTACCTGAAGGGGCAAGGTCACAAACCCTACACAGATCCACCTTCAGCTGTTCAGCCTTTTCTCTTAAGCCTTGGTAAGGAAATCAAATACCCTAATGTAATCTGTATTTGGTCGATCTTATTATTGTTTGTTATATGTTATTTCTCTAAAAAAAAAAATTTTGTGTTTGTTTTTTTGTTTTCCTCTGAATATAGTTCACATACCTCAGTGTTTTCTTAACATCAATGTTTAAACAGTTCCCTAGATCATATAATTAATCTTATTGATTGATTCGGAATTAAATATGACTAAAATGAATGTGTCAGATTCACTGCGTAATTACGGTATTCTATTGATATTATATTTGCGCAATGATGTTCGCCGCATAATTACTGTATTCTATTGAAGTTAGATTTTTATTCCAAAGTTGAAATAAACATATCTAACGGGCATTGTGTTCTAGATTATAAATTAAAGTAAATGGAGTACATTGTTAGTTTGGGCTTTTTTATTTTAAATTACAAATATATATTTATGAAATTTTATGATTTTGTCTATTTCATTTCTGTGTATGTATCTAAGGTGCATCTTACATTTCTCATGGATATGCAAATCATATGTATGTATCAAACTGGCTTACTCAACAATTTTTTTCAAACAGGCTTACTTCTCTGTGCATTATACTCTTTTATCATGGACATGGAGTCTTTCCAACCCCAGTCGGCGGAATTGAGGAAGTACACTTGTTGAGTAGCCGGTGTCAAAGTGTTGGTTGTGGATCCTAACTAAACATGCCTAGCAGTTATATCAAAATTGCTTCTTTGAGGTAATTGGCACTTATTGTAGAAGCTAAAAGTTATTTTTACTATTTATATTTGTGGCTAATATGCTGCTCAACTTCATCAGATTTCATTGCAACCTTATAGGTTGAGATATTCCATATTGCTGGCTGTTATATATCTACTAATCTTATGAGTCAATATGATTTTTCAATGTGGATTAAGTTTTGATCAATTGATCATATTCATTGATCAATTGATTTTTCTTGTTTAATGTATGCATGTTTCTTCCTTTCTAGAGCTTGTCATATAATCTGATAACTTAATTTAATGTAGCCATGGAAATTATATTTGTTTCATGAAGCTAAATTGTTGAGATACTGTTTCCAACTTTCTGTGCTTTTTCTTCTTAATTTTAAGAAATTTTGACTCTTGCAATGTATTTCTTTTGGATTAATTTATTCATAAAAAGCTTATCTTGACATTCTTCCATTACTAGTTGTAAATGCCACACTAGCTTCCTAGGCATTATCCATGATTGGGGAGAAGAAGAATGAGATTAACCCTGTGCGTGTGGAGGCTCAGTTTTCAGACATGGAGATATAGGAGCTCTCATAGAGAAAATGAAAAGCTCCAGTATTCATCTTTCTGTAAGTTCTAAGATCATCATCTTTGGCCTTTTATTTTATTTAAGTCTCATATGCCATACATGAGGTCAATCATAAACTGACAGTAACTATTCGTTGCAATTGTAGTTATGACTGCTTATGATGATGACATTCCATCCATAACAAAAACACTACATACAGGAGCTAAATGGTGTTTTAGAAAACCGGTTCAGACTTCTAATCTACTGCACCTGAGGCGATGCACAGTGTGGAACCGATTTGAACCAACATTCAATGAAGAAGTATTTGACTACTGGTGGCCTAGGTTATGGGTGAATGAGGAAAGCAAGGGTTTCAAATGCTAACCATCCATGAATACAAATCAAAGTCTCTCCAAAGTGTGTCAATGGTCTAGAAAGCCAACTATCCTTGTTACCAAACAAAGTGTAGATTCGCCACCATTAGTGTCCTATTAGAAAGTGTATTATGGAGTTCCTTTTTTTATTTATTTATTAATAAACATTATGATTAAACTAAACTAATTCAAAATAAGCATGCCAGTAATTGTAAAGAATCCAAATTGCAATGTCAAAATGTCACAAACAAATGGCAAGTTTCAGAAAGCTCATAATACTACTTAGGTGTTTGAACTTAGTTTATTATGTAATATGTCTTCAATATATATAATAGTTACTTGAGATTAAGATGTGTATATTAATGTATTGGAACAAAATTACCTTTTTCAAAAATGGTCCTGTCACTATATTGGACTAATTACCTTTGTTGTGGATGGTTCCTCATCCTCAGCAGGGGTAACAATTCTATAAAACACAATTTAGCTAAAAATTCTACCATGTTTGATTAGCCAAGTAAAAACCTTCACATGTTCACATCATGGGATAAATTGGAATAGATTTGATGACAAATTTTGCTAAAGTAATTAATGCGCCCGGCCAATGAGAAATGTTGAGCCTTCCATCATGCGCTTAGTCTTAACTTTCTCCGTAAAACCAATTTCTGCCCTAATTTGTTATTCACCTTCCTCGAAAATAAAATAGGAAACTTATCCTGATTTATTTGTCCTAACATAGATCAAAATACAGTAAGCACCGAAATTCTTCCACTGATTTTCATTATCACCTCTTAGCATTAAAATTTTGTTCTTACATCTTCTATTGAGTTTTCATATGATAATATCTAGTGTTGTGATCTCCTTTCATTGTGCTCTAGATTTCTAGTGTCACAACATTTCCTCTTGTTTCAAAACATTATCCAACTCACCTTGTAAAGTATTTTCAAATTTATTAAGGAAATAATTGGACTTCCCTCCTTTGTACGTTGAAAAATGTTACAAAAAATGTGATCGTTCCGTTGTTTCAACTCATCTTCGATTTGTTTAATTTTAAGAGGCACATAACTGTGTTGCTCATTCCTTAGACTGTAGGATGTAAAATCTAAGCTCGCTACCAATCGTTAGTTGATTCAGTGGTGATTGACGCTAAACTTGGTAGGGAGGACCACGGTTCGATCCCCCGCAACTGCGATCAGAAGGGAGCTGAAACCACTTGATGTCAGAACTGACCCCCGAACCAGATTCAACTTGTGGTGAAACCAAAAAAAAAAAACCTAAGTTCGCTCAATATAAACTTACGAGGACGAGACATCTGATGAATACCACCAAGTTGAACTAAGATCAGATAATAATCAAATAAATCAATACTAGTACGAGTTAAGAATACGCACCACGTCATAAAAAATGTAACATCTCATTTTAATTATTAGAGTTACTATGATAACTATGGATTTATACTTTAGATGGAAACAAGGGAAAGAAGGGTACATATATACTCAGACTCTATGACTTGAAAAGAAAAATCACCCTCACCTTTACCCTTCCACCGCCATTCTTTCTCTCTCACGAAAAACCTCACCCTCACCAACACTTTCCTTCCCTCAAGGGGCAAGGGATTTTGGGTAACTGTTATGGAGTTGAAGAAACAAGGGCTGAAGTGATTTGAGGGAAAATATTGGAGAACAAGAACATCGATTTGTGGAGAATTTGGAAATGGAGACAAAAGCTTCATGTATAGCACCATGGATGCGTTTATTTTGAGGTACTAAAAAAAGTAGTGAAAATATGTTACAATATTTTTTAAGAAAATTAGTTTTGAGACCCGTGCACGGGTCTATTGATTTTTATTTATAAATTATTGTTAAATTATAAATGACGTCATTTTGTTATTTTTTTTTAAATATATTAAATTAAGTCTTTTTTTTATTAAAGTAATTGTCCCGTGCATGATTTTTGTGTAATATATTATAATTAATAATAAAAAATATTTACTATCCAATTTTAGTAAAACAATTGTCCCGTGTATGATTAATTGTCCCGTCTATGATTAAAATTTTTTTAGTAAAACAATTGTCCCGTGTATGATTAAATTTTTTTATTAGAACAATTGTCTCGTGTATGATTTTCAATATATTAGTGATCAACACTTTCTTTTATTTTGACAAAATTATTGATCAACACTTGTCCCGTGATGTTTTAAATATAATGACAAATATTTACCCTGTAATTATTATAATATATATTCATCAATAATGCAATTCTTCTGTATTTTTTATAATAAAAATAGAGTAGAATTTAACTATTATATAATAACATATGAAATGAAAAAATATAATTTTTTTTACAAAATAGAAAATTTGAAATATTTTTAAGAATTGATGAAGACAAATTAGAATTTTTAGTAGTAATCCCTTTTAATTTATTGAGCCTGTTTGAATTTGGCTTATTTTTAAGCTTATGAAAATAGTTTATGGTTATAATTTATAAATAAACTTTTATGTTAATTCATAAGCTTTTTTTACGCATGTTAATTCATAAGTTTTCACTAACAAAAATTATATCTTTATAAATTGTTTTCATGAACTACCTTAAAAAACTTATAATAATACATAAAAACTTATTTATTTGCATACGTTATTTCGCATGAAATCATAAATAAGTCAATCCAAACGGGTCGATTGTGTTTCTGTTTCTATTTTTCTGTTCTTTTATTTTTAAGCTCATAAATAAGTATCTTCTTTTATTAGGTTATTCTATTTTTATTTTTTATAAATAAGTTTTTATATGTTAGATTGAGTTACTATTTTTTCATTAAAAAAAAAAGTTACTATTTTTGAAACGTATCTTTTATAGTGATTTTTGTTCATATTTTTATGTTTAAATTTATTTTAATTAAATTTTTATGGGAAGATTTATTTGATGCTTATCTTCATTTTTCCTATTTTTGTTTTGTGTTTTTTTTTGTTTTGTTTAGAGATGTGATTTCTGATGTTATTTTTATGGGAAGATTTCTTTTATACTTATCTTTCTTTCTTAATTTTTTTATTAGTTTAGATTTAAAATTACATTTAAAGGCGTAAAACTTGGAACACCGTTAAAAGTAACAAGGACAAACTTGAATTTTTAATAGTAGTTTCTTTTAATATATTGTAAGTAGATTTGTGTTAAAAAAGTTGAGCCATTTTTATAAAAAAATATGATTTTTCAACGTTTAGTCATTTAATATAAAAATTAAAAATAAAAAAAAATTGGGTAACCCACTCAATCCGAACCGGAAATGAGTAAGTTTATCCAATTCGGCCCAATACTAAAGTGGATGTTTTTTATATTCAACCTAATCCGAAGTACCGTATATGATTCAAGTTTTAATTTTGGCTAAATCCAACTCAATCCGGTCCACGTACCCACCCCAAATCCTGATGACCTAAAAAAACATTATATAAACCGAGCAAGAATGTTTGCTTAACAAGGTATTAGCCTAACCTTCACAAATCCTAACGCAGTACAATGGATTTGAAAAGGAGGAAGAGAAACTCTCTCACACCAATGTCAACAACAGATTTGCATTTACCGGATGACTGTTGGGAATCTGTCTTCAAATTCTTAAACCAGGCCGACGACGGCAATGACATGAAGTCTCTCTCCCTCGTCTCCAAACAGTTTCTCTCCATCATTAACCGTCTTCGATTCTCACTCACTATATATGACCCAACACTCCCTTTTCTTCGTGGACTATTCAAAAGGCTCACCAACCTCACCTCCCTCGACCTCACGCGCTTCGGCGGTGACCTCAACAAACTTCTCTGCCAAATTGCCCGTTTTCCATTGAACATCACATCGCTCAATGTCTCCAACAAATTCACTAAATCCACCATTCCCTTTAATGGGTTGCTAACTTTCTCAAAAAAAATTACAACTTTGACATCTCTCACATATTTCAACATATATTCTATCCATTACACTGACTTTGTCTTCATTGCTGATTGCTTCCCTTTGCTCGAAGAAATTGACCTCAGTAGCCGCTGCAGCAGTTACAGAAGAAGTAACCGTTTCTTCTGGGTAGAAGAGCATCCCTCATTGACACTTGTAAAACTCCGCAAAGTTAGACTCGTACGTCAGCGCTACATCAATGATCGATTGCTTTTCCACTTGTTTAAGAATTGTAAACATCTTGACGAGGCCATCATACATGACTGTGATGGCATAACCAATGCTGGCATTGCTTCTTCTCTCGCTCAAAGACCAACTTTGAGATCTGTATCATTATCCAGAAAACTGTTCAATTACATTACTTTTCATTTGAATGACTCGTTGGTGAGTTTGAAGGGTTTGACTTGTCTTGATTTATATCGTTCGACTATCCCGGATGACATGCTATATTCTATTGCAAGGGAAGGCCTTCCTTTGACAAAGCTTGTCCTCAAAGATTGCTACGACTATAGTTATGCTGGAATCATTTGCTTGTTATCCAAGTGTCGTCAATCTTTACAACATTTGAATCTTGAAAATGCTGATTTTCTGAATGATCAACATGTTGTTGAGTTTTCTTTGTTGCTCGGTAATTTGGTGTTTATAAACCTTAGTGGATGTAAGAGGCTCACAGAGTCAGCCTTGTTTGCACTAGTCAAGAATTATGCTTCACTTAGTGAGATCCAAATGAAAAGATATTCGAGAAAGAGTGTAGAGAATTCTGATTCTTTGATGGATTTTGGTGCATTCCCTCAGTTGAAGTCTCTTTGTTTCGCTGACAATCTATGGTTAAACGATGGAATCATTATCAAGTTCGCTTCCATTTTCCCCAATTTGCAAGTGCTTGATTTGAGCCATTGCGATTACATATCGGATGAAAGTATTTATCAAGTTTTAAGATGTTGTAAGATTAGATATTTGAACTTAACTTTCTGTAAAAGGGTGGATTTCCATGGATTGAACTTTGAAGTTTCCAAGCTAGAGGAGTTAAACTTGTCAAGTACAGAGGTTGATGATGAAACACTTAGTGTGATCTCGAGGAATTGTCGCGGGCTTTTGCAACTGAAATTAAACTTTTGTGATTATGTCACAGAGAAGGGAGTGAATCATGTGATAGAAAAATGCACACAACTGAGAAAGATCAATTTGGTGGGTTGTGGAAAACTGCATAATAATATGGTTGACTCTATTTTATATTCAAGGCCATCAATTAGAAAGATAAAAGCTCCATATGGTTTTCATTTGAGTGACAGAAAGAAGAAACTTTTCTTGCACCAAGGATGCATTCTAAAATAACTTTGCTCTGAAATAGTAAGATGTTTTATGGGCTTTTTGTGCTTATCTTAAGGGTAAATAAAATCACTGGTTTTCTCCTATTGTGCTTATCTTAACTTCCAACATCACTGGTTTTATGACATGCCATGGCATGATGAAGATTGCTATTGTAGCTTGCATACTAATTTTGATTCAAGTTACTATATGATTGGGTTGTGGAATTCTTCATGCTTAATTACAATGGAATGATGATAAAAAATGGCTATTTGATGTATACAATAGAATGATGGAGAATGGCTATGCCATGTTATTTAGATTAGCTAAAACATGATATTTGAATTTATTTTTTTAATGTTAGTCATCCTAATTTATATTGTTATAGTTTATTAATTGCAAATCTATCTTAATAGGTACCATGGGGCCCAATTGACCCGGTCAAATCCACCTAACCCAATCAAAAAATTGGGTTGGATCGGGTTATTGGGTGTGTATGATTTTAAAATTAAAAATCAATAAAAATATAATCGGGTTTCGGGCAAAACCGAACCCAGATCAAAAAAAATCCAAGACCCATTGAATCGGTAGTGCTATGAATTTTTAAAATAATTTTTGATGAATAAGTGATTGATCGATTGTTATTGCCCTTTAAGTGATTATTATAGAACTTATATGTTAGTAAAATAGATTTTTTAAGACTTTTAAGAGTATGTTACACTGAATAAACATAAGAGAGGAAAATAATTTTAAAATAGATTTTTTGTCCAACATTGTGAATATGTTAATGAAATTGCATGTGATATTTTGCAAGATGCTATGAATATTGAAATGAATTTGAGGTGAAAGATGACTCACTAGCATGTCTTCATATTGTTGGCAATCAGAAAACATCATCAGTCATCAATTAGTTTGCCTACTCTGCTGCCACATTACACTAATCATTTAAATTATAAAATTGTTGCATATTGCTCTGAGATTTTTGCTTTGCATTGTCTCATTTTGAAGGACATGCATGCTACAAGGTATTCTTTTAATAAGGCTGGGATCTTGATCTTATGATATAGAAAAATGTACAATAATTGAAATGACAATTAAGTTTAAGTTTAATCTTCTTTTTATATATATCTTCAAACTCTTCTAATTCTTCTTATTAGCAATGTGGGACTAAAAGATTTTTGCTGCGACGTCACCACTTATCACTGTTTGAATGTGGGATTTCAAACTTTGAATGACAGCATCTAATCAGTGTTCATGTCATATATATGTGTGTCCTTCAATGACCTCTTCATGGTTAGCAATGTTCTAGATTCTAAACCTATATGATATAAACTTTAGGCTACAACCACAACAATAATTGAGCTATCTCGGATGATCTACAACATGCTTTTAGACCAATATGGTTGAATGACATATATAATGAGACATATATTCTTATAGATGGTTTGACCTTGATCTAATAACTTTTGCTATGCCGACTGTGTGATTGAGATTTTCATCTAGGTGCCCGACACGGTTGACACAGATATTTTAATTCATTAAACATTGTGAAGAATTTGATCCAAAACTCTTGTATATTAAAGAGCACTGGTTGAGACACCAACCCTTTAAATGAATCTCAATCAGTCTCTTCCACATCGAGCCTCTTCAAGGTCAAACCATCGCTTTCACATAGAGCCTATTCAAGAGATTCTCCATTCCTTTCATTGAACCATTATCATATTACAGAAGTTCCTTCTCAAGTGGAAGCTTGCATCCACACACTCACTTGTATTGTCGATGGCTCACATGCATCAAAGAGACACTTCATCTGACCTCCATATTATTATATAAACTTTCGATGCAAAGAATTGGTCACATTCAGTCAAATCATGTTCTGATGCAGCCATTGGGTCTAAAATACTAGGGAGACCTTTATATTGGACGACTTTTACATGGACTAAGACACATATGGTTTGGACACTGCCTCTTTACCTAAAACCTTAATACATTGAGTATATGGATCTCTTCGCTTATATATTGTTCAACACATGTTAATTTTCATCTAATGTGAGATTGTTTTTTAACCAAATTGAGAAGAGATAAGGCTTGAAAAGGGTTTATAAGGAGACGTAAATAGTACATACGCAAAGGTCTACTAATTTGCTCATCAATTTGTTGTTTTCTGATTGTAATGAACTTAAAAGTCACTTCAATTATTGTACATTTTTCTATATCATTAGTTCTGGATCTCAACCTTATTAAAACAACACATTGTAGCCTGCATGTCCTTCATATTGAGACAATCCAAAGCAAACATCTCAGAGCAATATGCAACAACAATTTTATAATTCAAATGATTAGTGTAATGTGGCAGCATAGTAGGCAAACTAATTGATGACTAATGAGGTTTTCTGATTGCCAACACTATGAAGACATGTAAGTGAGTCATCTTTCACCTCAAATTCATTTCAATATTCATAAAACCTTGCAGAATATCACATGCGATTTAATTAACAAATTCACAATGTTGGAGAAACATGTAACAAGCTTACCATATTCAAAGGGAAAATCATGCAGGCACCACATGCTCTACACCATCATTAACAAGTGGTAAGTATTTTATTTCCTTATTACAGTATATTATTTGGAATCAATAATTATCAACCAACTTCATGAATAGCTCTTATATAAAGAGAGGTTCAATCCCTTGGTAACATCACACAAACATTGACCTTCACAATTATCTTAGAAGAATAAAAATATAAACAAACAACAAAGATAAATATGGAAAGCAAGTACCATGTTCGCTCAAACAGTTTTCCTTCTCAATCTCATCCTAGCTCAACAAGAATAGAACAAGAGCTTTGCAAAATCAAGACATGGGAAGCCACATCAACATCCACATCTCATTCAATTACAACTGGCCTTTCGTATCTTGAAGATTTGTTTATTTCACTGGAAGATCTTCTCAATATGACATCAACACAAAAGGCTATTTCTCACAATCAAGGTGAGAAATTCGTAGAAGAGTTGTTGGATGGTTCGATGAAAATTTTGGATGTTTGTGGCATCACAAGGGACACCATGTTACAAGTTAAAGAAAACGTTCAATCATTTCACTCTTCTCTTAGAAGGAGAAAGGGAGATTCAAACATTGAAACAAGTGTAATCGAATATAACTTGTTCACCAAGAAAATGAAAAAGAATGTCACAAAGTTGATCAAATCTTTAAAACAAATGGAAAGTAAGTTTGGAGCTTCCTCGATTTTGAATCAAGATGAAGAAGTTGTTGGTCTGATAAGAGTTCTTAGAGAGGTCATAGTAATGAATATTTCTATCTTCCAATCCGTTTTGTCTTTCTTGGTTGGATCATCAAAGTCAAAGGCAACCAAATGGTTGAATGTGGCAAAGTTGATGCATAAGAGGGTAGTATCATCATGTGAAGATAACTTGGAGAATTTCAATGAATTGAAGTGTGTGAAAGCATCTTTGAGTACCCTTTTAAGAGAAGGTTCTGATGTTGCCAAGATGCAGGTTGCACATGAAAGATTGGAGACTTTGGAGAATGCAATTGAAATGATAGAAAATGATTTGGAGAGTGTATTTAGGCGTTTGGTTAAAACTAGAGTCAGTCTTTTGAACATCATATCTCAATAGGTTTTAATTTCTTTCCAAAGAATCCAAATTTTAGGGATCTCTTAAGGATTGAAAAATTTTCCAATTTGTATATATACATATAATTCAATAGTCATACAATCAAATAGAAACAACAAATTCTTGTTCTATATGTCTTCTCGTTATTATTTATTTGAATTTATATGTTTTTCTCTAAGGTCTGAAATTATCTTTTGGTAAACCAACAGAATTCATTAAGAACAAGTGTACCTAAAACTTAAGCACAGAAGTATTTTTGGTCTTTACCTAAATTATGTAAGCTGCTAGTATTTTTTGTTGTTTATGTTTGGAAAGAATCAGTTCCATGTTATAAGTCCCACATCGGAAGTTTAATAGTTATTAGTTTGAAGCATGCGGTATAAAACATAAGTATGTGATACATTGAAACATACTTACCTGGATGGGGTCAATGGGTGATCAAGAAGGCCCATGGCCTAGGCAAGTGACCTCCATTGCACTTAGGAGGGGTGCTAGCCTAAGGTCTACCCAAGCAGTGGATCCTACATCATAATTTGTTGCTGTGGGGGCCTTCGTTCGCGCGGCCCCTCCTAATTATAGTTTCAATCTTTGTCCCATTGATTTTTTTGTCTGCAGATTTTTATATTTTAACATTTTCTCTAATTAAGGTCTTCCAATAAGATATATGTCCACAGTAATTGTAATGGCTTAGTTTTTTTTTTTAGTAACTCGGGTTCTCCCGAACGATTGGTCCTAGGGGGAGCATTGTAATTGCTTAGTTATTTGTTTTAAAATTCGTCAGATGGAAAAAGCTTGCATATAAATAAAGACATCTTTGGTATGTGCAACTGCAAACTGATTTTAGAAAAAATATAGATCGATTAGAATACTTCACTAATCTCTTCAGAGTAAAGACTAACAATATTTTTTCCAAAGAAAAAAGACAAACAGTACTTGAGTTTCATACTTCTAAGTTCTAATTAGTTATTGCATATTGGAAAGGTAATTTATTTTTTACAAGTGGATTATTATAGGAAAATACTTAAAATGACATGTATAATACTTAATGTTACATGTACTATAGAAATACATTATGCAACATATTTATGAATATCACTAAGAAAACATTGAACAGAATGTAATTTGGTTCGATATTAATGTTGAAAGAAGCGCAGACAGTTTATAAAAATTATAGTTTGTTTCAATATTAATGTTAAGTGTATGTTAATAAGTTGATGTGTACTGCAGAAGATAAAATGCATTCCATCTTTAAAGTTTTCACTTAGAATTGTTCAGCATATGATTGAAGTACTACCAAACTCTGTCTTACCGCTACCAACATAGATGATACCAATTGATCTAAATTTAAAGTTTAACAGTTACAAGTACTTTTTGATTTCTTATATATTGCCATTGCTTTTGTTGATTCCATATTCCAGACAGAATATTGGACATTTGTTTAAGGCAAAGAGTGATGAGTAGTGACTTAGCGAAAAAATTCCTAGTCCCACATTGCTGAGATGAGAAATGAGATGAGGTTGAAGTTATATAAGAAGAAGCTTAGTGAGGTTCTAACCGAGGCGCGTCTATTGCTGGTTGAAAACTATTTCCAAACCCCCTCTTAGGCTTGGGGAAACTCAAGCCTCTGAGAATTTCTGGAAGGACTCCCTTAGGGGTAAAGTCCTACAATTTCACTTCAATATTTGCCAATCATTTGTTTATCTTATCCTTTCCTAGTTACAAGTATCATTACATCAATGTTAGAGTACAAACGACCAATGACCAGTTAAAAGTACCAGTCCCTAACCAACTCACCCCTCCTAGAACCGCGCCTACACAAGACACCGCCACCAGGGGCGGAGGGAGTGGGGGGACACACGGTGGCCACAGTCGCCCCCCAATTTTCTTCAAAATTTTATATACTATGTACTGTATGCTGTTAAATTGATTTAATTTCTTTGAATTTTCAAATCATAATAAGATACATAGTAATAACAATATTAAGTTTTATCCTATATATAGTCACACCATTCAATAAGTTTTAGTCTACATGCTTTTATATAGTTCATGAGGTCTTTATGTTGTTTGTAAAAAATATTCCTACTTTTTTTTTTCTAAACTAAAATATAAAGGATTTTGTTACAGTTTTTATAAAGGTATCGATTAATATTAGATGTGATTCATGTGAACCTCTTTTCCTTTGTTGTTTAGTACCTCCTAATAGATATATATTTTTATTCTATTTTACGTAAATATAAGAAAATAGTGCCCGCAAGTTATAGCTCAACTGATAAAAAAAATTCAAAATTATTAGGACGGACGTTATGACGGGATTTGAACCTCGACTCCTCCACTTATATGTGTGAATTTATAATGATTTTGTCATTTCATCTATCTACCAAAAATATAAAATAGTAGTAATTATATTAATTTGTATTTTTTTTGTATATATTGCACATGTATTTTTTTTTTTACTAATTATGCATTAATATACACGGTCCCCCTTAATTTAAAATCCTGGCTCCGCCCCTGACCGCAACCACTTCCGAGCCTTCACCCAAGTCATATTAATCTCTAATTAACGTGTCTTGTTGATATATGTAAGCCAACGGCAGTACAAGTTCAAGTGTATGGATGAAGCTTCCACTAGAGAGGGGGCTTAGAATGGCTCGATAAAAAACTTGAGTATCTCTTAAATAAGTCAGATATGGAGGAGACTGACACTTGAGAGGAGATTGTTGGAGCCTCAAGTTCATGAAATTCTCTAAGTTCTCTTTACAAACATGGGCACTTAAAAGTGTGCTTAAAGATACTTTCACAAATTACAACTCATTGAAATTATCCAAATTATCTTCATATGATATTACCCTCTTATGCATCAATTTTGTCACATTTAACCATTTGGTTTACTTTGACTTTGAATCATGTTTGTCACATTGACTTCTCTTGCACTCTAGTCAAAGCAGTGAGTTCATAATCTTCATTCAATCATATGGACACTCCAAATTCTCCATCCACCTTCTTGAATGATGTGATCAACTTACTAGCATGCTTCTTCATCTTCTTTGACACTACCTCTATATATAATAGCAAGCAATTTGTGCTTCATTCAAAAATATAATGCAGCACATGCAATAATAGTAATGAAATATATAATTAACTGGCATGTCCTATGACTCTTGGTAAACAGAAATCCTCATTAGTCATTTAACTATTGGTTGAGAGGAATCTATTGGCTGTCATGTTCCATTGTTGAGGAGCTAGAACTGCTAAATGGTTTAAAGAATGGATTTTCAAAGGATGAGATCCAGATCTTATGGGACAACAATATCAATTATAGATACTTTTATTTTATTACAATTCATAATCCTGTAGCATGCATGCAGCTACTTCATATTGACACATCTTAGAGCATTAGGGAACAACAATTTTATAATAGAAATGATTAGTGTAGGTGGCAGCAGAAAGGGCAAACTACTGATGACTAATGAGGTTTATTTTGTGCCAACAATAGGAAAACATGCCAGCCATATTCATCATGCACCTAAAACTCATTTCAATATTCATATAATCTTGCAGAATATCACATGCATTTCATTAACAAATTCACAATGTTGGAAAAACATGTAACAAGCTTACCATATTCAAAGGGAAATTCATGTAGGCACCACATGCTCTACACCATTATTAACTACTGCAGCCTATATTATTTCCTTATTATATGAAAAAACTAATAATTATCAACTAACATCATGACTAACTCTTATATAAAGAGAGATTCCGGGCACTTGGTAACATCACACAAACATTGAGCATTACATTTAACTTTGAAAGAAAGAACAAAATGGCAACAAAGTACCATGTTCGCTCAAACAGTTTTCCTTCGGAATCTCATCCTAGCTCCACAAGAATAGAACAAGAGCTAACCAAAATCAAGACATGGGAAGCCACATCAACATCAACATCAGATTCAATTACCACTGGCCTTTCCTATCTTGAAGATTTGTATATTTCATTGGAAGATCTTCTCAATATGGCATCAACACAAAAGGCCATTTCTCACCATCAAGGTGAAAAATTCGTGGAAGAGTTGTTGGATGGTTCGGTGAGAATTTTGGATATATGTGGTATCACAAGGGACACCATGTTACAAATTAAAGAAAATGTTCAATCACTTCATTCTTCTCTTAGAAGGAGAAAGGGAGATTCAAACATAGAAAAAAGCGTAGCTGAATATAACTTCTTCACAAAAAAGATGAAGAAGAATGTCACAAAGTTGATCACATCTTTAAAACAAATGGAAAGTAAATTTGGAGCTTCCACACTTTTGAATCAAGATCAAGAATTTGTTTCTGTGATAAGAGTTATTAGAGAGGTCATAGTAATGAACATTTCTATCTTCCAATCCATTTTATCTTTCTTGGTCGGATCTGCATCAAAGTCAAAGACAGCCAAATGGTTGAAAGTGGCAAAGTTGATGCATAAGAAGGTATCATGTGAAGAGAACTTGGAGAATTTTAATGAGTTGCAGTGTGTGGAAGCATCTTTGAGAACCCTTTTAAGAGAAGGTTCTGATGTTGCCAAGATGCAGGCTACACATGAAAAAATTGAGGCTATGGAGAATGCAATCGAAATGATAGAAAATGGTTTAGAGAGTGTATTTAGGCGTTTGGTTAAAACTAGAGTCTCTCTTTTGAACATCATGACTCAATCTTAGATATTTAAAGATTGAAAATTTTTGCCCATACAATTTGTACATAAATACTATGTATACAATTCAATAGTAATACAATTGAATAGAAACAACAAATATTTACTCTATATTTCTGGTCTTTTATTTATTAATTTGAAGTTACAATATTTCTCTATACATGGTCGTAGTAATGAAAGATGTAACTAAAACTTAAGCACTAGATGTGCTCATACAGTTAGTAGCAGTTGGTAAATACAGAAACAGAAAAGAAAAATAAATGTTGCAGCCGAAAACCAAAACTTGTACACCCTTGGATATATTGATGGTCATATAAACTTGGTCTATTTGGATCCTTCTTAATGGAGGCAGAAAATATGTGAGTTATAGTATATAAACTGTTGTTTCATTCAGTGAGTATGGACTTTGTGAGTTATAGTATACAAATCGAGCAATGACTTTTGCAAACAAATAACTCTTAGTTCAGATTGATATTGATGATTATCTTTCATAAAAATTATGTTTACATTTTAAAGCTGTTCGGAATCAGACTATTATTATAGTATAAGTTACCAGTTTTTATGGAAGTTATTAGTACTTTTTGTTTTTTCTCTTTAGAAAGAATCAGTTCCATGTTATCTATAAGTCCCACATCGGAAATGTAATAGTCATTAGTTTGAAGCATGTGTTATAAAATAGAAGTGAGTGATACATTGCAACATACTTACCTGGATGGGATCAATGGATGATCATGAAGGCCCATGGCCTAGGCAAGTGACCTCCATTGCACTTAGGAGGGGCGCTAGCCTAAGGTCTGCCCAAGTGGTGGAGCCTACATCATAATTTGTTGCTGTGGGGGCTTGCGTTCGCGCAGCCCCTTCCAATTCTAGTTAAATATTTACAATTTTTGTCTGCTAAAACCTGTTGTTGATGGGCACTGCTTTCTCAGTAATCATAACTTGATTTGTTGGGTCATGCTAAACAGTGCCCCCGGGGCACTTGTTAAGCATACCTAAAAAGGAAAATAAAGTAAAAGTTAATGTTGAAAAGATGATTTTCTACAATTTCGAGGCATTGAATTGTTAGGTTTTGATTTTATCATATATAATCAAATTGTGCATAAGGCCCATGGCAATGGTTGGTGGTTGAAATCTGCAGGCTGATAGGTTGGAGAAAATATCCAACGGTAGCTACTTACTGATCTGAATCTCTACAGACCAATATATTACCAATCTCAAGAAGAAACTTTGAAGTTTAGACATTTTAGTTTGATATTTTTTTAACAACATTAATTTTAGTTTGATATTAATGTTGAATCTATACAATATAAGTAGATGTCTACTCCAGAAGCTTCAATGCATTCTGTCTTTTAAGTTTGCTACAAATTTGAAGTTTAAAACTTACAAGTTACAAGTGCATTTTAATTTCATATTCCATCCATCTTCTTCCATGATGTGATCAACTTCATGACACTCTTCTTCATCTTTCTTGACACTCTTATATAATAGCAAGCAAAACATGCTTTATTCAAAAATAATAATGCAACACATGCAGCTAGCATCTCTTAATCAATGTGAGCATGTGGTAGCTACATGTGTTTACCTTAGAATTTAGTAAACTTGTCACAATTGTACCAAACATTGTGCATTATTATATAGGCCATGATGATAATGAAATGGATTTGAGATGCATAATTAACTGGCATGTCCTATGAGTGTTGGTAAATAGAAAACCTCATTAGTCATTAATCACTTGGTTTCTAATATTAAAAATGGTTTTGCATGTTCCATTGTTGAGGAGCAAGAACTGCAATATGATTTAAAAAATGAATTTTAGAAGGATGAGATCCATATCTTATGGGATATATATGATCAAAACACAGACAACAATATCAATTATAAGTAATTTTATTTATACAATACATTTATTAGAACAAAATAATGGATTAGTTGGTTGCGCATGCACGAGGGGCAGGTAATCTGAGAAGCAATAAGCATCACCAAATTTTATAATTGTAATTATGAGTGTAATGTGGCAGGAGAGGGGAGAAACCATTTGATGACTAATGAGGTTTTCTGAGTGCCAACACTAAGAAGACATGCCAGTTATATTCATCATGCACCTTAAATTCATTACAATATTATAGCATCTTGCAGAATAACAGATGCAATATAATTCACAAATTCACAATGTTGGGTTGATATGTGACAAGCTTAAAATATTCAAAGGGAAATTCATGCAGCACCACATGATTAACAAATTATGACCTTTTTTGTTACATTGATTATTAAATGAAATTAATAATTAGCAACCAATATCATGAATAGCTCTTATATAAATAGAGATTCAAGTACTTGATAACATCACACAAACATTGAGCTTTACAATTATCTTAGAAGAACAAACAAATTAAAGAGCGAGATGGCAACAAATTACCATGTTCGTTCAAATAGTTTTCCTTCGGGATCTCATCCTAGCTCTACTAGAATAGAACAAGATCTCAACAAAATCAAGACATGGGAAGCCACATCAACATCTGATTCAATTATCACTGGTCTTTCCTATCTTGAAGATTTGTATATTTCATTGGAAGATCTTCTCAATATGACATCAACACAAAAGGTCATTTCTTACAATCAAGGTGAGAAATTCGTAGAAGAATTGATGGATGGTTCGGTGAAAATTTTGGATGTCTGTGGCCTCACAAGGGACACCATGTTACAAATTAAAGAAAATGTTCAAACACTTCACTCTTCTATTAGAAGGAGAAAGGGAGATTCAAGCATTGAAACAAGCGTAGCCGAATATAACTTCTTCACAAAGAAGATGAAGAAGAATATCACAAAGTTGATCACTTCTTTAAAACATATGGAAAGTAAATTTGAAGCTTGTACCACTTTTGAATCAAGATCAAGAAGTTGTTGCTGTGATAAGAGTTCTTAGAGAGGTCATAGTAATGAACATGACTATCTATCAATCTATTTGGTCTTTCTTAGTTGGATCGTCATCAAAGTCAAAGGCAACCAAATGGTTCAAAGTTGCAAAGTTAATGCATATGAGGACAATATCATGTGAAGAGAATTTCGATGAGTTGTAGTGTGTGGAAGCAAGAGAAGGTTCTAATGTTGCCAAGATGCAGGCTACACAAGAAAAATTTGAGGCTCTTGAGAATGCAATTGAAATGATAGAAAATGGTTTAGATAGTGTATTTAGGCGTTTGGTTAAAACTAGAGTCTCCCTTTTGAACATTATAACTCAATCTTAGTTATTGAAAGATTGAAAAATTTTGCACATACAATTTGTACATATACTATGTATACAGTTTATAGTAATACAATCAAATAGAAAGAAACAACGAATTTCTATCCTATATTTTGGATCTTCTATTTTCAATTTGAATTTACAATTTTTCATCAGTCTGAAATTATGAATGATTGTATTTTTGGCCTAAACACTACAACTACTAAAAATATTTGTAAACATAGTTCATCTTTAAAAGGTGTAACTAAAACTTAAACACTAGATGAGCTTAAGCACTTCAACTTCTTCTTGAACAGTAAGGAATACCAATATATCGTCACAATAGCAGCATCCAAGTAGTTGGCTTCGGTGCTTTGGTGAAGTTTATTTCAACAGGATACCGTGTGGTCTTTCCGGAACTAGTTTCACCAACAATGACAAGTACTCGGTGATCATGAACAGCTTGGAGAAATTCATCTCGAAAAGGATATATAAATAGCCTTTTCCTCTCCTCCTG
The DNA here is from genome assembly GCA_030408175.1 of Trifolium repens. Taxonomy (NCBI): domain Eukaryota; kingdom Viridiplantae; phylum Streptophyta; class Magnoliopsida; order Fabales; family Fabaceae; genus Trifolium; species Trifolium repens. The sequence continues at coordinate 10,895,449 of CP125845.1, forward strand.
AAGTGCCTCTAAAACTGACCTCTTAGCTCTAGATTTTTCCAATGCATTTTGTTTTTCATAATCAAACTTATCACCATCCATCATAGACGCCTTGATCAAACTTATTCTCCTTTGCAGCATTAGATTTTCTTCGAATCGCCTTCGGTTCAGTCAACTACGTGTTTTGGCCGCATCTCTTTCTCTCAAATGTTGCTCTAGTTCCTCCTTCTCCCTTTGATCTTTCAATAATTCTTCTTCAACTGACTTGTCTTTGTCGGGGGAAGAAACTCTTCTCTTAAATTCCCTCTCCTTCTCCTCAGCTTGAACTCCTCTTCTACTTCTCTTCCCCAAATCCATGTTTTTCAGAAAAGCAAAAAACATGTTGCAACCTAAAACAAAAACTTGTCTCCACCACCAGTTAATCAAGATGATGTGGCCAACAGATGAATTCAGCACTAATAGGACTTTACCACTTTTGCATTAAGAAAATTGTGCACTCTTACTAAATAGAAGAACTACCAGATTGTAACAACCCGTTTTTCAAAGGCCAGAAAAGGCATTTAATTAATTTTTTTTTTGTAAACATCAGAGTTACGCATAAAAGATTTTAAATGAGCCGACATTCAAATATACAAAAGAACTCATTACCATAAGGTGCTTCGACAAGCAAAGTGTATTCCTGAATAATTACAATCCAAGTCTAAGTATTCAAATACTTACAACAACCAAGTTAGAAACCTATGCCTAAACCCAAAAAGCACGGTGCACAACCCACACCGGCGCATAGTCTAACTAAGCTAAAGCTCCAACATCTCACTGGGGCCTGGAACAGCCACCGTCGTCACTACGACCTAACCCATCATCTGGGTGGGATGAGCCCGCAAATGAAAGAAAGGGTCACCACAAAATAAAAGGTATATATATATATAACCGGTGCGAAAGATTGTACACATAACAATAATTCCACAAAACACAAGAGAAAGCTCTTAACCACCAAAGCAATTCCCACCAACGGGTTCATATAAGCAATGCACACATAGCCTATAATGCAACCTCTACAATGCGTGGTACTAACCCTAGCTACCACGATGCATGAGTTCCGGAATCGTAGGTCCAACCCACTAAAGCCACAAGGGCAGGTGATGCCACACAGACGCTATCACCAGGTGAAAATAGCCACACAGATGCTACCAGCCACACAGATGCTGTCAGCCACACAGATGTTGTCACCAGGCGAAAATAGCCACACAGATGCTACCAGCCACACAGATGCTGTCGCCCAACCCACTAAATCCACAAGGGCAGGTGATGCCACACAGACGCTATCACCAGGTGAAAATAGCCACACAGATGCTACCAGCCACACAGATGCTGTCAGCCACACAGATGCTGTCACCCCCTCAAAAGTGTAGCCACACAGATGCTAACACCAGGCGAACATAGCCACACAGATGCTATCGCCAACTAAGAAACGCATATACATAGGGCAGTCACACAGACACAGCCCCGACGGAGTCACACAGACACATCCACCCGTGTAGTCCCAGCTGACTTACACGTTCCATACATGCTCATGCAACAATTACATATCACACAGATATATGTAAATCAAACACATCGACATACATACATTTCCAACCATATGTATTCCAACAACCTGTTCATACATACATTCTCATAATCATATGTAAACAGCGTAAGTATTTTAAACACGTTCTCATCACGAGAATACATCAACTAGACATGCCAAACACACAGCAAAGCATTACAACAGAAATCCAAGCATGTTATAACCAGTTGAAAAGACAGAAATAAAGTGATGCCCTTACCTCAGCAAGCTTCCGTTAACTTTTCTCGCATAATTCTACAACTCGCGCTTCCTAAAAGTTAAGCAGCGTACAATCAATAAGATATTCTCAACGTATCCTATCGAAACGAAACTCATTCTCTAAGTTCTAGAGAGGCTTAAGGTACTTTCTAACACTCTCGGATAGTGATTTCGAGTCCTCCCCATAGTGATTAAAAATTCACGAAGTTAATTGCACTATTTCTCGCTACGCGAAAATATTTTCGTTTCAAAACAAACTAAGAAACACTTTGATTCCTAACTCCAAGGCAATCAATTTTCACATACTAAAACCATTTGAAAACAACCCAACGACTCTTCGAGAAATTTCACAGAAAATAAAGTTTTCTTGCAACACAAGTTACAAGTTTTTCTTACCAAATAAAATGGCCATAACTCGCTCATTCTTTATCTGATCGAGACGAGCCATACGCCGAAATCTTCGTCTCGAAAAGACGAATCAAATAGTTAAGTTTCTAGGACACAAAAACAATTTTAAAATGCCCTAAATATCCTTTAAGATTTCGGCCAGAATTTAAAATACATCAAAATCATCATTTTCAAGAATCAAACATAGCTAAAACACTTATACAAATGTTAATTTCACATAACCCAACTCAAATTAGTTTGATTCTATACTTAAAACATTTTCCAAAATCCTAAACTTCAAAAATCATAAAAATTAGGGGCTTTTCTTTTCATATAGCATTTTCTTTTCAAAATTGAACCATTAAAACAACTAAGGCCAATTTCGATTGCAAGAAAATGAACTCAATTGAACAAACTCAAAACTTACAAAATATTTCCTCAAAGTTATTTTCATAAACTCATGAACCAAATCCTTTATCAAACCTTTCTAGATGATAATTTTTCTTATGGATCAACCATTAACTAGCATGGATCTATACTATTAACAAAGGAAAAAATCAAAATAAAACACATGCTAACAAATGGGTCTCACGGCCATAAGGAAAAGAGTGAAATGAATGATTTTCTTACCACTTAAGTATAGCTCTAGTTGATCACCAAGTGATTGGATCCACTTCTCTTTAAAGGTTCAAGCTTAAACCCACAAGTTATTTTCTTTGATTTCTACACTTAAATGAATTTTGGAATGTAAGAATGAGAGGGAGGAAGAGCTACGGTTCATGAGAGAAAGAAGTGTGAATGAAAATCAATTTTCCAAAGTCTCCTTAATGTGATAGTCTTGCTTGATCTTGGCCTTAGGATCAAATAGTATAAAGTTTCTAAGACTTAATCCTAGCCCTTGGATCAATCCAAGTCTATCCTCACAAGATATTTTCTATGCTTCTCGAAGCCACCTCGCCTCACAGCTCTCGCGCGTCGCGACGAACGAAACTCACAAAAACAGAAAACCTACGGAAAGAACGTCTATCGTTAAACATTTCCAAAACTTATCGCCGAATCTTTTTCCGCGACTGTAATTTTCTTCCATACCTTAGAAAATTAATCTCAGGACATATCCTAACTCACGCAGATTTATAAAACTTCCATCCGAAACCTCACTTAAAACAGACGCAGTAAGATTTTCCATCAGCGGGTAAAATCCTACTCGTTTTTCCAAAAACAAGAATAATCCAAATCTCGTTATTCTGAATCCACATCAACCTTATTATACTCAAAAGAGGATTACAAGACAAAAGTCTGTGCCTTTACAGCGCACGAGCACAAAACAGGCTCAATTTCAGCAAAATTCTCATATATACGACGATACACACAAAACCGTTCTACTAAAAACCCTAAAACTTAGCCGTCGCTAAAGTTCCTTAGGAAAACCGCACATTAAAATCTTGGGTCTTACACTATTTATGTGCACAATAAAAGCTTTGAAGTAACAATTTAAATTACTATAGGTATCATACCTTTTTTAATAGAAGCTAGTCTCTTTTCAATTTCTTATTTAAAACGAACCTGTCCCATTTTATCTAAGTCCCACATCAATAATATTAGAGTCAATAGAATGCATCATGTGTTATATGACATGAACACTGCTTTATTGAAAATTGCAATAATCAATTATTGCCTTCATCCCAAGCAACCATAAAACCAAGACCTCAATCAAAGAGGGCACAAAAACTGACCAATCACAGAAAACACAATCACTCCTAAATAAACTGATTTTTGCAACATTCAATTGAGAAAGTACTAAGCTCATCAAAAATTGAAAATTAACAACACTAATGTTCCCATCACTACAAGTAATCCTAATCCAGTCATCACAAGGACCATTCCCCTTCCAACTTTAAGTGATTTAAGACTAACCAATGAAAGACTTAGCCCTTAAACTCAAAACCTCCAAACTTTTCAGCCCTTCAAAATCAGGCAAAGGACCACTAAAACCATTATAATGCAACCAAACCACATTCAAAGAAGTCATATTCTACAGAACATCAACATGCCCAATAAACCTAATAACACTCTTCATACCATTCAGCCACAAAGACTCAACCTTTGAACCAAAAAGACTCTTCTCCTATAATGTGGTGTCTCCTGTGATGATGCCACAGATATTCAAAATTCTCTCCGAACCATCCAAGAGTTGTTTCATGATTTGCCACCTTGATGGTGAAAAATCACCTTTTGATGCAAAAAATCTTCTAAACAAATATAAAAATCTTCAAACAAGGACAAGCTAATGCTAATTCTCTTCTTCTCTACTTATTTGCCATGGCTACTTTTTGTTGTAATGGGAAGCTCAAATTCAATGCTTATGCATGTATTAATTATAACCAAGTCCTTGACACTCTCTCTAATATATAGCAGCAAGCAATAACCAATTCATGCTTTATTGAAAAAATATAATGCTGCTAACCTCTCTGTATCAAATGTGAGCATGTGGTAGCTAAATGAGTTTTCCTTAAAATTTGGTAAACTTGTCACAGTTGTGACAAACATTGTGCATTATTATATAGACCATGATGGTAGTAAAATGGATTTGAGGTGTATAATTAACTGGCATGTCATCAGAGTGTTGGTTAAACGAAAACCTCATTAGTCACTTTGTATTTAATATAAAAAACGGTGTTGTTTTTGCTTAAGAGGTATCTATTATCTGGCATGTTCCATTGTTGAGGAGCTAGAACTGATATAAGGTTTAAAAAATGGATTTTATATAGGATGAGATCCAAATCTTGTTGAATATTTTATTTACAATTTAAAATCTTATGGCATGATTCTCCTTCATATTTAGACAATACAGTGCACACATCTCAGAGCAATATAAAGCAACAATTTTATAATTGAAATGATGAGTTGATGTGGCAGCATAGGAGGCAAAGTAATTGATGACTAATGATGTTTTCTGATTGCCAACACTATGAAGACATGCCAGTGAGTCATCTTTCACCTCAAATTCATTTCAATATTCATAGCATCTTGCAGAATATCACATGCAATTTCATTAACAAATTCACAATGTTGGGTAGAGATGTGACAAACTTACCATATTCAAAGGGAAATTCATGCAGGCACCATATGCTCTACACCATTATATCCTTATTATATATTAAATTGATTATCACCTAATATCATGAATAGCTCTTATATAAAGAGAGATTCAAGAACTTGTTAAGATCACACAAACATTGAACTTCAATATTATCTGAGAAAAAAGAAACAAACAACAAATTAAAGAGAAATATGGCAAGCAAGTACCATGTTCGATCAAACAGTTTTCCTTCACAATCTCATCCTAGCTCTACCAGAATAGAACAAGATCTCAACAAAATCAAGACATGGGAAGCCACATCAACATCCACATCAGATTCAATTACCAATGGCCTTTCCATGCTTGAAGATTTATATATTTCCTTGGAAGATCTTCTCAATATGGCATCAACACAAAAAGCCATTTCCCACCATCAAGGTGAGAAATCTGTGGAAGAGTTGTTGGATGGTTCGGTTAAAATTTTGGATATTTGTGGCATCACAAGGGATACCTTGTTACAAATTAAGGAAAATGTTCAAACACTTCACTCGTCTCTTAGAAGGAGAAAGGGAGATTCAAGCATTGAAACAAGTGTAGCTGAATATAACTTGTTCACCAAGAAAATGAAAAAGAATGTCACAAAGTTGATCAAATCTTTAAAACAAATGGAAAGTAAATTTGGAGCTTCCTCACTTTTGAATCAAGATCAAGAATTTGTTTCTGTGATAAGAGTTCTTAGAGAGGTCATAGTAATGAACATTTCTATCTTTCAATCCATTTTATCTTTCTTGGTCGGATCTGCATCAAAGTCAAAGGCAGCCAAATGGTTGAAAGTGGCAAAGTTGATGCATAAGAGGACAATATCATGTGAAGAGAAGTTGGAGAATTTCAATGAATTGCAGTGTGTAGAAGCATCTTTGAGTACTCTTTTAAGAGAAGGTTCTAATGTTTCTAAGATGCAGGATGCACATGAAAAAATTGAGGCTTTGGAGAATGCAATTGAAATGATAGAAAACAGTTTAGAGAGTGTATATAGGCGTTTGATTAAAACTAGAGTCTCTCTTTTGAACATCATGACTCAATCTTAGATATTTGAGGATTGAAAAATTTTGCACATACAATTTGTACATAAATATATAAATGTATACAGTTCAATAGTAATACAATTGAATAGAAACAACAAATATTTGTTCTATATTTCTGGTCTTTTATTTATTAATTTGAAGTTACAATGTTTCTCTATATTTGGTCTTAAATCATGAATTATTGTATTATTTTCCTAGAAACAACAAACTCAAGCACTTCGTAGCAGCGTATATTATGAATGAACTACAAAAAATGTGCGAGAGACCGAGCAAGAGACCGTCCATGTCGAAAAGAAGAAAATGAAGAAAAAAACTAGTAAATACAGAAAAAAGAAGTAAAAAAAATGTTGCAAACAAAAACAAAAACTTGTACATCATTTTCTACAACAAACTTCCTAAACATCAGAACCACTTGGATATTATGAATGTCTACAATACCACTGTCATTGGTCCATAACCTAACATCATATCATATATATGGAATGTTGGCCTTCCATCTTAATTACTTTGATATATTGATTGGTGCATGAAGCTGGTTATCCTCAAATCAGCATAGCTAAGCCATCAAAATGTTTCTATTTGGATAGTATGTAGTATCTTTGATTACAACCAAGAAAATGAACTGAACTGAAGGTTTTCATATACACGAGAACGTGCAGCAGCAGCAACTGCAGAACACATTTATGTTTCTAATAATTAAATTACTTAAATACTATATGGTTTTGAAACGGACAATTCTACCTGTCACAATAAAACTACTCATGAGAACATCACTATAGGAGAGAGCATGTAACCGTAGCGAAATCTCTTTTACTTTTATCCGCTCGTGTATTCTGTCAAATGGCATATCTAACGGTTTTAACTAATTTGTGGCATGTTCATGCTTTTTGTCGTTGGGTTAAATAGTACTACCTCCTCCTACGGATACACTATTTGCACTATGCCACAGATAATTTGTTGTTGAATTTTCAGAACCATAACTTAGTATATTATCAAAAAATGTCGGAGGCCTACTTTAAAAGTTCAAGAAGTTGCCTTGGACTAGGTCTGGTCCTGATAGCAGCGGTAGGAGATTTTACCTTGCAGTGTCCAATATGTCACTTATAAGAACACTATCCATGCCACATTTTCTTCTTTCATTTACTCAACCTTGAAAACTGTTGGTGGAATTGAAACAGCATAGTCTTAAGTTGTCTTAACAGATCAAAGTTACAACAAAGAAAGAGCTGTTCTGTAAGAGCTTTTGAGAAAGACATGAAGGCTTTGTTTTTACACAAAATTATATCCATATTCCACAACTGCAATATGCTTGTTCACATTTACGATTTCGATTCTAATGGATGCGGAAAATGTGCGAGATAGTCTATAAATTGAGATCCATAATTGGCTGCAACTTGAATGGTGTTATGGAAGTTGGTCTTTTTTTTGTTTTCCCTTCTATAAAATAAATAATAGTCATGTTATTTTGAGTCCCACATCGCTAATATTAGAGTCTATGGAATGCAACATGTGTTATAAAAGAGAAGTGTCTGATACATTTCAAATTACTTACCTGGATGGGGTCAATGGATGATCAAAAAGGTCCATGGCCTAGGCAAGTGACCTCCATTGCACTTAGGAGGGGTGCTAGCCTAAGGTCTACCCAAGTGGTGGAGCCTACATCATAATTTGTTGCTGTGGGGGCCTGCGTTCGCGCGGCCCCTCCCAATTTTAGTGTCAACTTCTTTGTTATCAACTTTTTTGTGATCAAATTTAGTGTCATAGTCTGTGAAATAAAGGGCACAGCATAAATTATAGCTTTCTATAAATGTTAATGAGTGCACTTACAGTACTAGTTACTAAGATAAATATAGGAATCTTTTATTGGAAATTGTCTTATTCAACTTATTAAAGTTTAAAAGTAAATGTTTCCAATCATATATTTGTCAAAATCACAATGGCTCAATGTGCTTTTGATAGTCTAACCATGAATGCAAATCTGCACTATTTGTACGACAAGTTAGTTAGGATTAGGGATATCAATGGACATCCATGGACGCGGATAGATATTAACAGATATTCATGATATTTTTTTATTAAAAAAAAAAAACTAATTATTGAAATATATTTAGTTTTTTTTAAAGACAAAAACATTAACATATAATATTCATAAACTGTGGTTTGTGAAGTATAATAATGATTATAAAATGGCAAATTAAGATTTCTTTTGGTAAATGAAAAGTTGGTCACTCGTAAGAAGTTGAAAAGTTGTCAATCGTAAGAAGTTGAAAAGATTTTTTTTCTCAATAATTAAAAAGAAAAGATAAAATATAACAATACAATTTTTTTATATAAGAAAAATATTGGAATTTATATATAAAGTACAGATATTTAAGTAATTTTACTAATTATTTAGCGGGCGCAGATAATATTAAACCTGCATCTGTATTCATTAAATGCGGATAATTGAAATATCCATTTATTTTATCCGTTGATATCCATTAAGCTATCCGCTCCATGTCCGTGGCGGATTTTATCCGCAGAGATCCGCGGGTATGGATATTTTTTCCATCCCTAGTTAGGATAATTACACTTGAATGGAAGGTAAATGTTTCCAATCCAAAATAAAAAAATTGTTTTTTAACTAGCGCCCTTAGAGCACTTGTTAGTATGACCCATAAATTATTATGCTTGTAATGTTTAGTTCATTCATTATGGTTATATGTTAATAATGTCATTTTTTTTAATCAAAGTCATTTGTTTTATTATCATTTGATTTGATGATCATATATAATAAAATTGTACAGAATTAAATTTCTGTGTTGCATCATCTCCTTCATATAGAGATGTTTATGGCACTGGCAGTATGAAATGATTTATAATTCTATAAGCCTATTGCACAATGTAACTTTCTTTTCTGCATTATGACAGATAAAAGTAGATGATGCAACACAGAAATTAATAAAAGTCATTTTTTTTTAATTCTGACAGATAAAAGTAACTTTCTTTTCTGCATTATGAAATGATTTATTATCTATTTTGGCCAATTTTGTGCACATTAAATTTTTCAGTCATTCTAGGTTTATCAATCAAGGTTACTTGTGGATAAATTCTTAACTAGAACTAAATCTCGACAAAGGTAAAGTCTCCTAGAAATCCTTAACTATGTTTCTGTAGTTGATTGAACCAAGTAAGAAATAGTATCAACGATCGCTGTTTGAAAAACCAATCAACTTGAATTATTTGATCTTGGTAAATTTAATGGCAAAATCACATGCAGAACGCATAAACCATCGTTGCAGCACTGAGATGCCACTCACTAGCAGAACGCATAAACCAAGAATAAACACTTGCAGCATTCAAAACATCAGGCAGAGTGGCAGTTAGATACATCAAACGACCAATCGGACATCTGAAATATGCTCAATCAATCTTTTCAGTTCCATCTTCTTTGCAAAGCTTCTCCTCTGAGCTCATTGGAGTGTTCATTTCTCTCATTCTTCAAGTTTAAACAATTCAATTCTAGCCATAAGAGACAATCAATATCTGTAAAATATATTCAACAAGATTGCATAGTTACTAATAAGATTCCATCACATCTTATATTTGCTTTAAAAAAAGACAGTTCTGGTCTAATGTTGTTTGAGTCCCACATCGCTAATATTAGAGTCAATAGAATGCAACATGTGTTATAAAAGAGAAGTGTATGATACATTAAAAATTACTTACCTGGATGGGGTCAATGGGTGATCATGAAGGCCCATGGCCTAGGCAAGTGACCTCCATTGCACTTAGGAGGGGTGCTAGCCTAAGGTCTACCCAAGTGGTGGAGCCTGCATCATAATTTGTTGCCGTGGGGGCCTGCGTTCGCGCGGCCGCGAACGCAGGCCCCTCCCAAATCTAGTTTCTAATGGTTTAGAATGTAAAAAATTGTCTCTTTGTTTTCACATGGTTATTTGTAGTCTGGTTTTTGATTTGGCATCTGCAGAATTTTGCAGGCTTCAAGTGGAGTTTTCTATAAATTCGTTAAAAAGACAGTGGTAGTACTTCAAATGACAAATCGGACATCTAAAATATTCTTAATCAATTTTTTCGGTTCCATCTTCTTTGCAAACCTTCTCCTCGTGAGTTCATTGGAGTGTTTACTTCTCTGCATTCTTTGCTTGATTTCCATTCCAAGAAAATATGTCATAAATCCAAGAATTGTCATCTCAAATAATTTCTATCAGTTCCAACTTAAACTTAATGTCCTTAACACTCTCTCTATATATAATAACAAACAACTCATGCTTCATTCAAAAAAAATAATGCAGCACATGCAGCAACCCTCTCTTAATCAATGTGAGCATGTGGTAGCTACATTTGTTTTCCGTAAAATTTAATAAACCTGTCACATCTGTGCCAAACATTATGCATTATTATAGTAATTGAAAAGGCTATAATGGTATACAGAAAACCTCATTAGTCTCTTGCTTCAGAAGTATCTTTTGCCTGGCATGTTCCATTGTTGAGGGGCAAAGAACTGTTGAATAGTTTAAATAATGAAATTTAAAAAATGAGATCCAAACCTATTGGACACATGATCAAAAGACAGACAACAATATCAATTATGTAATTTTTATTTCATTATTTCAATTTTCATTTACTAGAACAAAATAATGCATTAATTGGTTGTGTATGCACGAGTGGCGTGTATTCTGAGAAGCAATATGCAGCACCAATTTTATAATTGCAATTACGAGTCTAATGTGGCAGCATTGGAGACACAAATTTTGATGACTAATGAGGCTTTTTGATTTCCAACACTAAGAAGACATGCCAGCTATATTCATCATGCACCTAAAACTCATTTCAATATTCATAGCATCTTGCAGAATAACACATGCGGTATCATTCACAAATTCACAATGTCGGGTTGATATGTGACAAGCTTACAATATTCAAAGGGAAATTCATGTAGGCACCACATGCTCTCCACCATGATTAATAGGTGATGCAGTTCTTTATTCAATGTAGCAACCAATATCATGAATAGCTCTTATATAAAGAGAGAGTCAAGGACTTGGTAACATCACACAAACATTGAGCTTCAAAATTATCTTAGAAGCAAAAAAAAAAAGAACAAACAACAAATTACAGAACAATATGGCAACAAAGTCACATGTTCGATCAAATAGTCTTCCTTATCAATCTCATCCTAGCTCTACCAGAATAGAACAAGATCTCAACAAAATCAAGACATGGGAAGCCACATCAACCACATCTGATTCAATTACCACTGGCCTTTCCTATCTTGAAGATTTGTATATTTCATTGGAAGATCTTCTCAATATGACATCAACGCGGAAGACTATTTCTCACAATCAAGGTGAGAAATACGTAGAAGAGTTGTTGGATGGTTCAGTTAAAATTTTGGATATCTGCGGCATCACAAGGGATACCATGTTACAAATTAAAGAAAATGTTCAATCACTTCACTCTTCTCTTAGAAGGAGAAAGGGAGATTCCAGCATTGAAAAAAGCATAGCTGAATATAACTTCTTCACAAAAAAGACGAAGAAGAATGTCACAAAGTTGATCACATCTTTAAAACAAATGGAATGTAAATTTGGAGCTTCACCACTTTTGAATCAAGATCAAGAATTTGTTTCTGTAATAAAAGTTCTTAGAGAGGTCATAGTAATGAATATTTCTATCTTCCAATCCATTTTGTCTTTCTTGGTTGGATCTGCATCAAAGTCAAAGGCAGCCAAATGGTTGAAAGTGGCAAAGTTGATGCATAAGAGGGTATCATGTGAAGAGAAATTGGAGAATTTCAATGAACTGCAGTATGTTGAAGCATCTTTGAGTACCCTTTTAAGAGAAGGTTCTAATGTTTCTAAGATGCAGGATGCACATGAAAAAATTGAGGCTTTGGAAAATGCAATTGAAATGATAGAAAACGGTTTAGAGAGTGTATTTAGGCATTTGGTTAAAACTAGAGTGTCTCTTTTGAACATCATGACTCAATCTTAGATATTTAAAGATTGGAAAATTTTGCACATACAATTTGTACATAAATACTATGTATACAGTTCAATAGTAATACAATCGAATAGAAACAAAAAATATTTGTTCTATATTTCTTGTCTTTTATTTATTAATTTGAAGTTACAATATTTCTCTATATATGGTCTTAAGTTCTGAATTATTGTATTCTTTGCCTACAAACAACAAACATAAGCACTAGATATGCTCAAGCACTTCGTAGCAGCGTATAGTATGAATGAACTTGTAAATCATTTACTACAAAAAGAAGAAAAAGAATAAAAAAACTTGTAAATACCGAAAAAGAAGTAAATAAAATGTTGCAAACAAAAACTTGTACATCATTTTCTACAATGAACTTCCTAAACATCAGAACCACTTGGATATTATGAATATGTACTATACCACCAGCATTGGTTCATACCTTATAAGGTTTTGAAAAGGATAATTCTACCTGTCACAATAAAACTACTCATGAGAACATCACTATAGGAGAGAGCATGTAACCGTAGCGAAATCTCTTTTACTGATATCCACTCGTGTATTCTGTCAAATGGCATATCTAACGGTTTTAACTAATTTGTGGCATGTTCATGCTTTTGTCTTCGGGTCAAATAGTACTACCTCCTCCTACGGATACACTATCTGCACTATGTCAATGATATTTCGTTGTCAAATTCGCAGAACCATAACTTAGTATATTATCAAAAAATATTGGAGGCCTACTTTAAAAGTTCAAAAAGTTGAGGTCTAAAGCTTTAGTCTCACTTGCCTTGGACTAGGTCCGGTCCTTATAGTGGCTGTAAGAGATTTTGTCTTGCAGTGTCCAATATGTCACTTTCTAACGCATAAGAACACTATCCATGACACATTTTCTTCTTTCATTTACTCAACCTTGAAAATTTTTGGTGGAATTGAAATAACACAGTCTTAAGTTCTCTTAATAGATCAAAGTTACAACAAAGAAAGAGCTGTTCTGTAAGAGCTTTTGAGAAAGACATGAATGCTTTTGTTTTTACACAAAATTAACAGACATTGTGCAATAATTATAAATTCCTCTAAAACAAAATTTGAAGATTAAAGTGAATTTAATTGGACGAAATCATTTAACAGTTCATAAATTATTTTATTTTTTTGCAAAGGGGTTCATAAAATATGTAATTTGGTTTGATATTAACGTTGAATGTATGCATAAGTTGATATGTACTACATAATTGTTTAGGATATGATATGATTGAAGTTCCAAACAATGTCTTAACACTTCCAACTTAGATGCTGCAAACTCTAAGTTTGAATTTAACTTTTTTTACAATGTCTTAACGCTACCAACTTAGATACTGCAAATTATATGTTTAAAGTTTAAAAGTTTGATCTGCAACTACCTGTGAAATGTGAATTGAGAGTTTATTCGGTAATCGGTATGGTATGTAAGGAAATGCTGTATAAATAAATATGGTAACTGTAGTTGTGGCTTTGTAAAATATCATGGTCATATGATGATTAAACTCATTGAATATTTTACCAATATTTGAGTTTCTTATTAGTATTTGAGTCTCCTATAACTAGTTAATTAGTTGTAATGTGCATCGTAAAGGTAATTTTAATTTTGCAAATGGATTATCATACATGAATGAATAATACTGCATGAGGGACTTGGGAGATGATTTAGCCCACACTTGAATCAAGGAAAAGAGTGATGAGAGGTGATTTAGCACCAAAATTGAGTTTATTAGTCCCACATCGCCTGTATGAGAAACAAGATGAGTCTGAAGTATATATAAAAACAAGCCAAGTTGAGTAACAAAAACCATCTTTGCGCTTGGGGCAATGACGCAGCTAATGAGGTACTAACCGAGGCGCGTCTATTGCTGGTTGAAAACTATTTCCAAACCCCCTCTTAGGCTTGGGGTCTCCTCAAGCCTTCGAGAATTTCTGGAAGGACTCCCTTTCGGGTAAAGTCCTACAATTTTAGTTCAATATATTTTATTTATGGATTCTAAAAATAATTAAAACTTTAACTTTTAATTCTTGTGTTGAACTTTAACCTTTACAATTTGCCCATACTGTGCTTTTGAAGATAAAAGTAACTTTTGTTTCTGCATTATCAAATGATTTATTATCTAGTTTGGCCAATTTTGTTCACATTAATTTTTTCAGTCATACTAGGTTTATCAGTCAAAAACCAATCAACTTGAATTATTTGATCTTGGCCATCTTTGCAGCGTTGAGATGCCACTCACATAGCAGAATGCATAAATTGAGACAAAACACTTGCAGCATTCAAAATATCGGGCAGAGTGGCAGTTAGATACATCAAACGACCAATCGGACATCAAAAATATTCTCAGTCAATCTTTTCAGTTCCATCTTTGCAAAGTTTCTCCTCTGAGCTCATTGGAGTGTTCATTTCTCTACATTCTTCAAGTTTAAACAACTCAGTTCTAGCCATAAGAGACAATCAATATCTGAAAATATATATTCAACAAGATTGCATAGTTACTAATAAGACTCCATCACATCTCATATTTGCTTTGAAAAAAGACAGTTCTGGTCTTTTTGTTTTTCTTATATAGAATAAAACACATTGTTTGAGTCCCACATCGCTAATATTAGAGTCAACAGAATGCAGCATGTGTGTATAAAAGAGAAGTGTATGATACATTTCAAATTACTTACCTGGATGGGGTCAATGGGTGATCAAAAAGGCCCATGACCTAGGCAAGTGACCTCCATTGCACTTAGGAGGGGTGCTAGTCTAAGGTCTACCCAAGTGGTGGATCCTACATCGTAATTTGTTGCTGTGGGGCCTGCGTTCGCGCGGCCCCTCCCAAATCTAGTTTCTAATCTTTTAGAAAGTAAACAATTGTCTCTTTGTGTTCACATGGTTATTTGTAGTCTGGTATTTTATTTGGCATCTGCAGAATTTTGCAGTCTTCAAGTACAGTTTTCTACAAATTTGTTATAAGACAATGTAGTACTTTGATATTATATCATGTACTGGAGGTTGGTGATGAGTTATAAGCATATTACTTTGGAAAATTGGGGACTTCGAAGGTGGATTTTGGAATTGTAAAAACTTCAAAGTATGCTGAAAATTCTAAGGTACATCAAATGATCAATTGGACATCTAAAATATGTTTAATAATCTTTTCGGTTCCATCTTCATTGCAAAGCTTCTCCTCATGAGTTCAATGGAGTGTCTACTTCTCTGCATTCTTTGCTTGATTTCAATTCCAAGAAAATATGTCATAAATCCAATAATTGTCATCTCAAATAATTTCTATCAGTTCCAACTTAATATGCGCTTTGAGCGAATATGGTACTTACTAATTCTTGCCAAGTACTTGACACTCTCTCTATATATAATAACAAACAACTCATCCTTCATTCAAAAAAATAATGCAGCACTTGCAGCTAGCCAACCTCTCTTAATCAATGTGGGCATGTGGTAGCTACATTTGTTTTCATTAAAATTTAATAAACTTGTCACATCTGTGCCAAACATTATGTATTACTATTATAGTAAATGAAAACCTCATTAGTCTCTTGCTTCAAAAGTATCTTTTGCCTGGCATGTTCCATTGTTGAGGAGCAAGAACTGTTAAATAGTTTAAAGAATGGATTTTAAAAAGATGAGATCCAAATCCTATTGGACACATGATCAAAAGACAGACAACAATATAATAATGCATTAATTGGTTGTGTATGCACGAGTGGCGTGTATTCTGAGAAGCAATATGCAGCACCAATTTTATAATTGCAATTATGAGTCTAATGTGGCATCATAGGAGACACACAATTTGATGACTAATGAGGTTTTTTCATTTCCAACACTAAGAAGACATGCCAGCTATATTCATCATGCACCTCAAACTCATTACAATATTATAGCATCTTGCAGAATAACACATGCAATATCATTCACAAATTCACAATGTTGGGTTGATATGTGACAAGCTTACAATATTCAAAGGGAAATTCATGTAGGCACCACATGCTCTCCACCATGATTAATAGGTGATGCAGTTTTTTATTCAATGTAGCAACCAATATCATGAATAGCTCTTATATAAAGAGAGAGTCAAGGACTTGGTAACATCACACAAACATTGAGCTTCACAATTATCTTAGAAGCAAAAAAAAGAACAAACAACAAATTAAAGAGCAATATGGCAACAAAGTCACATGTTCGTTCAAATAGTTTTCCTTCTCGATCTCATCCTAGCTCTACCAGAATAGAACAAGATCTCAACAAAATCAAGACATGGGAAGCCACATCAACATCCACATCAGATTCAATTACCAATGGACTTTCCATGCTTGAAGATTTGTATATTTCATTGGAAGATCTTCTCAATATGGCATCAACACAAAAGGCTATTTCTCACCATCAAGGTGAGAAATCTGTGGAAGAGTTGTTGGATGGTTCAGTTAAAATTTTGGATATCTGTGGCATCACAAGGGACACCATGTTACAAATTAAAGAGAATGTTCAAACACTTCACTCTTCTCTTAGAAGGAGAAAGGGAGATTCAAGCATTGAAAAAAGCATAACTGAATATAACTTCTTCACAAAAAAAATGAAGAAGAATGTCACAAAGTTGATCACATCTTTAAAACAAATGGAATGTAAATTTGGAGCTTCACCACTTTTGAATCAAGATCAAGAATTTGTTTCTGTGATAAGAGTTCTTAGAGAGGTCATAGTAATGAACATTTCTATCTTTCAATCCATTTTATCTTTCTTGGTCGGATCTGCATCAAAGTCGAAGACAGCCAAATGGTTGAAAGTGGCAAAGTTGATGCATAAGAAGGTATCATGTGAAGAGAAGTTGGAGAATTTCAATGAATTGCAGTGTGTAGAAGCATCTTTGAGTACCCTTTTATGAGAAGGTTCTAATGTTTCTAAGATGCAGGATGCACATGAAAAAATTGAGGCTTTGGAGAATGCAATTGAAATGATAGAAAACAGTTTAGAGAGTGTATATAGGCGTTTGATTAAAACTAGAGTCTCTCTTTTGAACATCATGACTCAATCTTAGATATTTGAGGATTGAAAAATTTTGCACATACAATTTGTACATAAAATACAATGTATACACCAGTTCAATAGTAATACAATTCAATAGAAAAACAACAAATATTTGTTGTATATTTCTGGTCTTTTATTTATTAATTTGAAGTTACAATATTTCTCTATATATGGTCTTAAATCATTAATTATTGTATTCTTTGCCTAAAAACAACAAACTTAAGAACTAGATATGCTCAAGCACTTCGTAGTAGCGTATATACTGTAAATACAGAAAAAGAAGAAAAAATATGTTGCAAACCATACCCTAACATCATATCAGATATATTGATTGTGCTGAAGCTGGTATCCTCAAATCAGCATAGCTGAAGCCATCAAAATGTAAAAACCAATTAATATTATGTCCATGTATTTATATACGAGCATCCAAACTATTTTGAATAGTATGTAGCATCTATGATCACAACCAAGAAAATGAACTGAAGGTTTTCATATACACGAGAACATGCAGCAGCAGCAGCAGCAACTGCAGAACACGTTTATGTTTCTAATAATTAAATTACTTAATTACTATATGGTTTTGAAAAGAATAATTCTACCTGTCACGAAAAAACTACTCATGAGAACATCACAATAGGATAGAGCATGTAACCGTAGCGAAATCTCTTTTACTTTTATCCGCTCGTGTATTCTGTCAAATGGCATATCTAACGGTTTTAACTAATTTGTGGCATGTTCATGCTTTTTGTCGTCGGGTTAAATAGTACTACCTCCTCCTACGGATACACCATCTGCACTATCCCACTGATAATTTGTTGTCGAATTCGCAGAACCATAACTTAGTATATTATCAAAAAATATTGGAGGCCTACTTTAAAAGTTCAAGAAGTTGTCTTGGACTAGGTCTGGTCCTGATAGCAGCTGTAAGAGATTTTACCTTGCAGTGTCCAATATGTCACTTTCCGACGCATAATAACACTATCCATGACACATTTTCTTCTTTCATTTTCTCAACCTTGAAAACTGTTGGTGGAATTGAAACAACATAGTCTTAAGTTCTCTTAACAGATCAAAGTTACAACAAAGAAAGAGCTGTTCTGTAAGAGCTTTTGAGAAAGACATGAAGGCTTTGTTTTTACACAAAATTATATTCATATTCCACAACTGCAATATGCTTGTTCACATTTACGATTTCAATTCTAATGGATGCGGAAAATGTGCGAGACAGTCTATAAATTGAGATCCATAATTGGCTGCAACTTGAATGGTGTTATGGAAGTTGGTCTTTTTTTTGTTTTCCCTTCTATAAAATAAATAAGGAAAGTCCATGTTATTTTGAGTCCCACATCGCTAATGTTATAGTCAATAGAATGCAGCATGTGTGTATAAAAGAGAAGTGTCTGATATATTTCAAATTACTTACCTGGATGGGGTCAATGGGTGATCATGAAGGCCCATGGCCTAGGCAAGTTACCTCCATTGCACTTAGGAGGGGTGCTAGCCTAAGGTCTACCCAAGTGGTGGATCCTACATCATAATTTGTTGCTGTGGGGGCCTGCGTTCGCGCGGCCCCTTCCAATTTTAGTTCCAAATGTTTTGTTCCTTATTTGTACGACAAGTTAGTTAGGATTAGGGATATCACCTATTTGTACGACAAGTTAGTTAGGATTAGCGATATCAATGGACATCCATGGACGCGGATAGATATTAACAGATATTCATGATGATATTTTTTTATTAAAAAAAAAAAACTAATTATTGAAAAATATTTAGTTTTTTTTTAAAGACAAAAACATTAACATATAATATTCATAAACTGTGGTTTGTGAAGTATAATAATGATTATAAAATGGCAAATTAAGATTTCTTTTGGTAAATGAAAAGTTGGTCACTCGTAAGAAGTTGAAAAGTTGTCAATCGTAAGAAGTTGAAAAGATTTTTTTTCTCAATAATTAAAAAGAAAAGATAAAATATAACAATACAATTTTTTTATATAAGAAAAATATTGGAATTTATATATAAAGTACAGATATTTAAGTAATTTTACTAATTATTTAGCGGGCGCGGATAATATTAAACCTGCATCTGTATCCATTAAATGCGGATAATTGAAATATCCATTTATTTTATCCGTTGATATCCATTAAGCTATCCGCTCCATGTCCGTGGCGGATTTTATCCGCAGAGATCCGCGGGTATGGATATTTTTTCCATCCCTAGTTAGGATAATTACACTTGAATGGAAGGTAAATGTTTCCAATCCAAAATAAAAAAATTTGTTTTTTAACTAGCGCCCTTAGAGCACTTGTTAGTATGACCCATAAATTATTATGCTTGTAATGTTTAGTTCATTCATTATGGTTATATGTTAATAATGTCATTTTTTTTAATCAAAGTCATTTTTTAAACAAATTTCTGTGTTGCATCATCTCCTTCATATAGAGATGTTTATGGCACTGGCAGTGCTAGCTGACATTGTGCAATAGGCTTATAGAATTATAAATTCCTCTACAACAAACTTTGAAGATTAAAGGGAATGTAATTGGAACAAAGCATTTAACAGTTTATAAAATATGTAGTTTGGTTCGAAATTAATGTTGAATGTATGCATAAGTTGATGTGCACTACATAATTTTTTAGGATATCATGATATGACATGATTGAAATTCCAAACAATGTCTTAACACTGTCAACTTAGATACTGCAAATTATATGTTTGAAATTTAAAAGTTTGGTCTGCAACTACCTATGAATTGAGAGTTTATTCGGTATAAATAAGTATGATGATTAAACTCATTGAACAAATGTAATTAACTTTCTGTGTTGCCTCTTCTCCTGTATAAAACATGGTTGTGTAGAGGTTGATTTTGCTGGAAAATATAGATCTGAATGTTTTACCAATATTTTAGTTTCTTATAACTAGCTAATTAGTTGTAACTTGTAATGGGTATCGTAAAGCTAATTTTAATTTTGCAAATGGATTATTATACATGAATGAATAATACTGCAAGAGGGATTTGGGAGGTGATTTACCAAAATTGAGTTTCTTAGTCCCACATCGCCCATATCACAAACAAGATGAGTCTGAAGTATATATAAAAACAAGCCAAGTTGAGTATTCAAAAACTATCTTTGCGCTTGGGGCAATGACGCAGCTAATGAGGTTCTAACCGAGGCGCGTCTATTGCTGGTTGAAAACTATTTCCAAACCCCCTCTTAGGCTTGGGGTCTCCTCAAGCCTTCGAGAATTTCTGGAAGGACTCCCTTTGGGGTAAAGTCCTACAATTTTAGTTCAATATATTTTTTTAATTCTGACAGATAAAAGTAACTTTCTTTTCTGCATTATGAAATGATTTATTATCTATTTTGGCCAATTTTGTGCACATTAAATTTTTCAGTCATTCTAGGTTTATCAATCAAGGTTACTTGTGGATAAATTCTTAACTAGAAGTAAATCTCGACAAAGGTAAAGTCTCCTAGAAATCCTTAACTATGTTTCTGTAGTTGATTGAACCAAGTAAGAAATAGTATCAACGATCGCTGTTTGAAAAACCAATCAACTTGAATTATTTGATCTTGGTAAATTTAATGGCAAAATCACATGTTCCTGTGACACATCTAAGAACCATCGTTGCAGCGCTGAGATGCCACTCACTAACTAGCAGAACGCATAAACCAAGAATAAACACTTGCAGCATTCAAAACATCAGGCAGAGTGGCAGTTAGATACATCAAACGACCAATCGGACATCTGAAATATGCTCAATCAATCTTTTCAGTTCCATCTTCTTTGCAAAGCTTCTCCTCTGAGCTCATTGGAGTGTTCATTTCTCTCATTCTTCAAGTTTAAACAATTCAATTCTAGCCATAAGAGACAATCAATATCTGTAAAATATATTCAACAAGATTGCATAGTTACTAATAAGATTCCATCACATCTTATATTTGCTTTAAAAAAAGACAGTTCTGGTCTAATGTTGTTTGAGTCCCACATCGCTAATATTAGAGTCAATAGAATGCAACATGTGTTATAAAAGAGAAGTGTATGATACATTAAAAATTACTTACCTGGATGGGGTCAATGGGTGATCATGAAGGCCCATGGCCTAGGCAAGTGACCTCCATTGCACTTAGGAGGGGTGCTAGCCTAAGGTCTACCCAAGTGGTGGAGCCTGCATCATAATTTGTTGCCGTGGGGGCCTGCGTTCGCGCGGCCGCGAACGCAGGCCCCTCCCAAATCTAGTTTCTAATGGTTTAGAATGTAAAAAATTGTCTCTTTGTTTTCACATGGTTATTTGTAGTCTGGTTTTTGATTTGGCATCTGCAGAATTTTGCAGGCTTCAAGTGGAGTTTTCTATAAATTCGTTAAAAAGACAGTGGTAGTACTTCAAATGACAAATCGGACATCTAAAATATTCTTAATCAATTTTTTCAGTTCCATCTTCTTTGCAAAGCTTCTCCTCGTGAGTTCATTGGAGTGTTTACTTCTCTGCATTCTTTGCTTGATTTCCATTCCAAGAAAATATGTCATAAATCCAAGAATTGTCATCTCAAATAATTTCTATCAGTTCCAACTTAAACTTAATGTCCTTAACACTCTCTCTATATATAATAACAAACAACTCATGCTTCATTCAAAAAAAATAATGCAGCACATGCAGCAACCCTCTCTTAATCAATGTGAGCATGTGGTAGCTACATTTGTTTTCCGTAAAATTTAATAAACCTGTCACATCTGTGCCAAACATTATGCATTATTATAGTAATTGAATGGTATACAGAAAACCTCATTAGTCTCTTGCTTCAGAAGTATCTTTTGCCTGGCATGTTCCATTGTTGAGGGGCAAAGAACTGTTGAATAGTTTAAATAATGAAATTTAAAAAATGAGATCCAAACCTATTGGACACATGATCAAAAGACAGACAACAATATCAATTATGTAATTTTTATTTCATTATTTCAATTTTCATTTACTAGAACAAAATAATGCATTAATTGGTTGTGTATGCACGAGTGGCGTGTATTCTGAGAAGCAATATGCAGCACCAATTTTATAATTGCAATTACGAGTCTAATGTGGCAGCATTGGAGACACAAATTTTGATGACTAATGAGGCTTTTTGATTTCCAACACTAAGAAGACATGCCAGCTATATTCATCATGCACCTAAAACTCATTTCAATATTCATAGCATCTTGCAGAATAACACATGCGGTATCATTCACAAATTCACAATGTCGGGTTGATATGTGACAAGCTTACAATATTCAAAGGGAAATTCATGTAGGCACCACATGCTCTCCACCATGATTAATAGGTGATGCAGTTTTTTATTTCATGTAGCAACCAATATCATGAATAGCTCTTATATAAAGAGAGAGTCAAGGACTTGGTAACATCACACAAACATTGAGCTTCACAATTATCTTAGAAGCAAAAAAAAAGAACAAACAACAAATTAAAGAACATTATGGCAACAAAGTCACATGTTCGATCAAATAGTTTTCCTTCTCAATCTCATCCTAGCTCTATCAGAATAGAAC
Organism: Trifolium repens; assembly: GCA_030408175.1. Lineage (NCBI taxonomy): Eukaryota > Viridiplantae > Streptophyta > Magnoliopsida > Fabales > Fabaceae > Trifolium > Trifolium repens. The sequence continues at coordinate 10,918,390 of CP125845.1, forward strand.
AAGATCTCAACAAAATCAAGACATGGGATGCCACATCAACATCCACATCTGATTCAATTATCAATGGCCTTTCCTATCTTGAAGATTTGTATATCTCATTGGAAGATCTTCTCAATATGACATCAACACAAAAGGCTATTTCTCACAATCAAGGTGAGAAATTCGTAGAAGAGTTGATGGATGGTTCGGTGAAAATTTTGGATGTCTGTGCCATCACAAGGGACACCATGTTACAAATTAAAGAAAATGTTCAATCACTTCACTCTTCTCTTAGAAGGAGAAAGGGAGATTCAAGCATTGAAACAAGTGTAGCAGAATATAACTCCTTCACAAAGAAGATGAAGAAGAATATCACAAAGTTGATCACATCTTTAAAACATATGGAAAGTAAATTTGGAGCTTCCTCACTTTTGAATCAAGATCAAGACGTTGTTGCAGTGATAAAAGTTCTTAGAGAGGTCATAGTAATGAATATTTCTATCTTCCAATCCATTTTATCTTTCTTGGTTGGATCTGCATCAAAGTCAAAGGCAGCCAAATGGTTGAAAGTGGCAAAGTTGATGCATAAGAAGGTATCATGTGAAGAGAAGTTGGAGAATTTCAATGAACTGCAGTGTGTTGAAGCATCTTTGAGTACCCTTTTAAGAGAAGGTTCTAATGTTTCTAAGATGCAGGATGCACATCAAAAAATTGAGGCTCTTGAGAATGCAATTGAAATGATAGAAAACAGTTTAGAGAGTGTATTTAGGCGTTTGATTAAAACTAGAGTCTCTCTTTTGAACATCATGACTCAATCTTAGATATTTGAGGATTGAAAAATTTTGCACATACAAATTGTACATAAATACTATGTATACAGTTCAATAGTAATACAATTGAATAGACACAACAAATATTTGTTCTATATTTCTGGTCTTCTGTTTTTTAATTTGAATAGTGTGTATATACAATTCAATGGTGATACAATCAAATAGAAACAACAAATTTTTGCTCCTTATTTCTCCTCTTTTATTTTTAATTTGAAGTTACAATTTTTCATTAAGGTTTGAAATTATGAAATTTGTATTCTTTGCCTAAAACCTATAATTACTGACTTTTTTGGTAAACAAACAGAATCATCAATAAAAGGTAATGATGTATGTAGCAGAATATACTGTAATTCCAAAACAAATAAGATAATGATGTAGCCAACAAATGATTCCAACACCAAGAGACAATCAGTACTTGAAAATATCTATTCAACCAGATAAGATAGTTACATAAGCAATACTCAAAGCAGGAAACTAATGAATTCTGTATTTTTATTTGGATATTTAAAAATGAGAAATGATTTTTTGACATCAAAATTTTGATGTTGAATACTACTATATCTTTTGATTTTGATGTTTCTTCATTTGCATTAAATAGCATTTTTCTTTAAAAAATACACTCTCCCCCTATCCCTAACCCTAACAATTCCACACTACTCATTATCAGATTTAGATCTTCTACAACCGCCACATGGTGCAACATCCTATGATCAGTAGTCATGGCACAAGCCACAAGCAATGTAAGACAACCAAAACACAAAATACAAACAAATATTAATGGCTCAAATGTGAAGATGGATCATCTCCTTCTGACTATATATCTATCTCTCTCTTGATCTTTTTTTATTATTTTTTCTCTTTCTTGATCTTCTCTCTAAAATTTTAGAAAGAGATAGGAACAAACTGTGGAAGGAGTGAGATGGAGAGAATATAAAGAAGGAGAGGATCCAAGTTTGTCCCTCAAATGTGTCCACCTCTCCATCCATCCATCTCTTACATCACTCTCTTCATCTACCTTTCTCCATCCATCTCTCTCCATCCATATCTCTTCATCACTAACTTCATCCATCAATCTCTCTACATCGTTCTCTCCATCCATCTCTCTCAATCACTTTCTTCATCACTAACTTCATCCATCGCTCTCTCCATCCACCTCTCTCCCTTTCTCTACCCATCTCGCTTCATCTCTCTCCATCCATATCTCTTCATCACTATCCCCATCCATCGCTCTCTCCATCCATCTCTCTACATCCATCTCTCTACATCGCTCTCTACATCCATTGCTCTCTCCATCATTCTCTCTACATCGCGCTCTCCATCCATCTCTCTACATTACTCTCTCCATCATTCTCTCTACATCGCTCTCTCCATCCATTCTCTCTCCATCGCTATCTCCATCATTCTCTCTACATCGCTCTCTCCATCCATCTCTCTACATCGCTCTCTCCATCCATCTCTCTACGTCGCTCTCTCCATCCATCTCTCTACATCGCTCTCTCCATCCATTCTCTCTCCATCGCTATCTCCATCCATCTCTCTACATCGCTCTCTCCATCCATCTCTCTACGTCACTCTCTCCATCCATCTCTCTACGTCGCTCTCTCCATCCATCTCTCTAAATCGCTCTCTCCATCAATCTCTCGACATAACTCTCTCCATCCATATCTCTTTATCACTAACGCCATCCATCGCTCTCTCCATCAATCTCTCTACATAACTCTCTCCATCCATCCATCTACCTCTCTTCATCCATCTCTCTCCATCACTCTCTCCATCCATATATATCTCTTCATCACTAACTTCATCTATCGTCGCTCTCTTCATAGCTCTCTTTATCCACTTCTCTCCAACCCTCTTCACCACTCTCGGCATATATCTCTCTCCATTGCTCACTCCATCACTCTCTCCGTCCATCTCTATCCATCGATCTCTCTCCCTTGCTTTCTCTCTCCTTTTTAAACAATGATTGAAGGTTGAAATCTGTAGGCTTATTTGGTTGGAAAAATAATAAATAATGGTACCAGGGACACATTCTCCACACTTAAAAGTGGGACAAGAACAAAGTCCTACAATTTTAGTTCAATATTTATTCTGGAAAGTAAAAATATTTAACTTTTACAATTTTTTCATACTTTGCTAATTTTTCTATTTAATATCACAAATAGGCAAATTAACTTAGATACCAAATAAAAATAAACTCTGGTTTTGGAGAGAAAATAAAGATTGAGTGATTATATTTAAAAGGTGGACTGTGGTTTTAACCAAAGCCTCCAATATTTCATGTGCATCCTTAATCTTCACACACTGCAACTCATTGAAATTCTCTAAGTTCTCTTCACAAGATAGTATTCTCTTATGCATCAATTTTGCAAAGAAGGATGAAAGGGATTGATTGGAAGACAGATAAGTTTGTCACAGTGACTTCCATGAGCACTCTAATTAAAGAACTAAGTTCATGATCTTCCTTCTAAAATAGGGATACTCCAAATTCTGCATCCATCTTTTCTTCAATGATGTGATTTTAACTTCCTAGCACTCTTCTTCATCTTTTAGAACAAAATGTATTCAACTACACTTTTTTCGGTGCTTGAAAATTTGACACTGTATATATAATAGCAATTAGCAAATAATTCATGCTTCATTCAAAATCAAATTCATGCTTAATCAAAATTTGAGAATGTGGTAGCTACATGTGCTTTCCTTAGAACTTGGTAAACTTGTCACAGTTAATCCAAACATTGTGCATTATTATACATGCCATAATGGCATTGAAATGCATTGAGATGTATAATTAAATGGCATGTCCTATGAGTGTTGGTTAAAACAAAACTTCATTAATCACTTTGTTTCTAATATATAAAAAAAAGTGTTGTTTAAGGTTCAAAGGTATCTATTGGCTGGCATGTTCCATTGTTAAGGAGCTGGAACTGTTAAATGGTTTATTAAAGAATGAATTTTATGGGATATGTATGATCAAAACACAGACCACAATATCAATTATATATAATTTTTATTTCATAATTGCAACTATGAGTGTAATGTGGCAGCAGAGTAGGTAAACTAATTTATGACTAATGAAATTTTCTGATTGCCAACACTAAGAAGACATGCCAGTTATATTCATCATGCACCTAATACTCATTTCAATATTCATAGCATCTTGTAGAATATCACATGCAATTACATTAACAAATTCATAATGTTGGTCAAACATGTAACAAGCTTACCATATTCAAAGGGAAATCCACTAGGCACCACATGATTAACAAGTGCTATGTATTTTGTTTCCTTATTATATGAAACTAATAATTGTCAACCAATATCATGCATATATATAAAGCTCCATGGACTTGGTAAAATCAAACAAACATTGAGCATCACAATTATCTTAGAAGAAGAAAAAAAAGAAACAAAGAACAAATTAAAGATCAATTAAGATGGCAGCAAAGTACCATGTTCGATCAAACAGTTTTCCTTCACAATCTCATCCTAGCTCTACCAGAATAGAACAAGATCTCAACAAAATCAAGACATGGGAAGCCACATCAACATCCACATCAGATTCAATTACCAATGGACTTTCCATGCTTGAAGATTTGTATATTTCATTGGAAGATCTTCTCAATATGGCATCAACACAAAAGGCTATTTCTCACCATCAAGGTGAGAAATCTGTGGAAGAGTTGTTGGATGGTTCAGTTAAAATTTTGGATATCTGCGGCATCACAAGGGACACCATGTTACAAATTAAGGAAAATGTTCAAACACTTCACTCTTCTCTTAGAAGGAGAAAGGGAGATTCAAGCATTGAAAAAAGTGTAGCTGAATATAACTTCTTCACAAAAAAGATGAAGAAGAATGTCACAAAGTTGATCACATCTTTAAAACAAATGGAAAGTAAACTTGGAGCTTCCTCATTTTTGAATCAAGATCAAGAATTTGTTTCTGTGATAAGAGTTCTTAGAGAGGTCATAGTAATGAACATTTCTATCTTTCAATCCATTTTATCTTTCTTGGTCGGATCTGCATCAAAGTCGAAGACAGCCAAATGGTTGAAAGTGGCAAAGTTGATGCATAAGAAGGTATCATGTGAAGAGAAGTTGGAGAATTTCAATGAGTTGCAGTGTGTGGAATCATCTTTGAGAACCCTTTTAAGTGAAGGTTCTGATGTTGCCAATGTTAAGAAGTCCCACATCGGATGTGAGTTGGCCTGGATAAGTGTTTATAAGTAAGTGGCAATCCTCACCTTACAAGCCGGTTTTGTGAGGATGAGTTAGGCCCAATACTAATTTCTAAGAAAATATCTGGCCTTGTCATAGTGAGATAATTCAGTTTTCCAACTAACCTTCTGTATCTACCTGGGTCAGGAAATGGCTCCCCCTGATTCTGAAGAAGCTTTACACTAGGATCCATGGGAGTATCAACTGGTTTACAATCAAGCATCCCTGTTTCTTCTAAGATATCAAGAACATATTTTCTTTGAGAGATTGCAATGCCATCCTTTGACTGAGCTACTTCAATCCCAAGAAAATAACGCAATCGACCTAAATCTTTGGTATGGAAGTTGTTGAATAAATGTTTCTTTAGGTCTTTAATGCCTTCTTGATCATCACCAGTAATAACAATATCATCTACATATACCACAAGATAAATAACTTTGTTCAAAGATGATCGTCTGAAAAATACAGAATGATCTGCTTCACAACGAATCATGCCAAACTGCTGAATGACCTTGCTGAATTTTCCAAACCAAGCACGGGGTGATTGCTTTAGACCATACAACGATTTTTGCAACTTGCAAACAAGACCAGACTCCCCCTGAGCAACAAAGCCAGGTGGTTGCTCCATGTATATCTCCTCTTCTAAGTCTCCATGCAAGAAAGCATTCTTAATATCAAGTTGATACAAAGGCCAATGTTTCATAGCAGCCATTGATAAGAAAAGACGAACAGATGCCATCTTTGCAACCGGAGAGAAGGTGTCACTATAATCAAGACCATAAATTTGAGTGTATCCTTTTGCTACCAATCGAGCTTTCAAACGATCCACCTGTCCATCAGGGCCTACTTTAATAGCAAAGACCCACCGACAACCAACTGTCGATTTATCTGGTGGAAGTGGGACAAGCTTCCATGTACCACTGGACTCCAATGCAGTCATTTCATCAATCATTGCTTGTCGCCATCCTGGATGGGCTAATGCTTCCTTTACAGTCTTAGGAATGGTGATGGCAGATATAGCAGAAACAAAGGCATAGTGGGACGGTGACAAGCGGTGATAACTCAAACAATTATAAATAGGATGAGGATTAGCTGTAGACCGCTTACCTTTATGAAGAGCAATAGGTAAATCAGCAGAAGGACTAGGTGAATCATCAACAGGAGAAGGAATTGGAACTGAATCTGAACCACCTGAAAGAGGAGGGGTTGTCTCTTCAACCGAATCATTAGAGTCAGTAGGAACGGTATCTGGAACTCGAACACCTTTACGCTCATAAATAATACCATAACGTTTAAACTCGGGACCAGTCTGTGGTTGTAGAGGTCTGTGAGTAATGACAGATGTTTCGAATTCAAATGATGGAATAGGTAGAACCTGCGGAGTAGATTCTGTTGGATCTGGTTTTGCAAAGAAAGGCATGTCTTCAAAGAAGGTAACATCTGCAGAGACATAAAAACGATGCGTAGAAGGACAATAACACCGATACCCTTTTTGAACTCTAGAATATCCCAAAAATACACACTTAACAGCTCGTTCTCTCAACTGTTCCATAACTTTTTGTTCGGACTCTTTTATTATACAAGACCGGAGTACGGGAAAGACTATTGGAACAGGATTTGAATCAATGGGTCTCTATTACCTTAATCTTCATTCATCCCCCGTTTGTGGTGTTTCTGCATCTCCGGATATCATCCATCGTCGTTTGGGTCATCCAAGTCTGGATAAGTTAAAGGCGTTGATCCCTCAACTTTCACATTTAAAGACTCTTGATTGTGAGTCTTGTCAGCTTGGTAAACATGTTCGGGTGTCTTTTCCCAATAATGCAAATAAAAGATCTAAGTCTCCATTTGATATTGTGCATTCTGATATTTGGGGTCCTAGCCGCGTGCCTTCTAATTTAGGATATCGATACTATGTCACTTTCATTGATGATTTCTCGCGATGTACTTGGATAACTTTATTGAAGGATCGTTCAGAATTATTTAGTGCATTTCAGACCTTCTATTCAGAGATAAAAACTCAATTTGGAAAAACAATTAAAATTTTGCGGAGTGACAATGCCAAAGAATATTTTTCCACACAGTTTAACTCCTTTTTGGCTTCTCAAGGTATCATACATCAGTCTAGTTGTCCACACACACCACAACAAAATGGTGTAGCCGAGCGGAAACATCGTCATATAGTTGATACCGCTCGGACCTTATTGATCAATGCTCATGCACCTTTAAAATTTTGGGCAATCCTCACCTTACAAGCCGGTTTTGTGAGGATGAGTTAGGCCCAATACTAATTTCTAAGATGGTATCAGAGCCTCTCCACGATCGTTGGGCCACCTGTTATCAGGTTTCCGCTATCGGGCCACCCACCGTTTATATCCACGCACCAAGCCCAATAGTGCTGGGCGTGAGTGGGTGTGTTAAGAAGTCCCACATCGGATGTGAGTTGGCCTGGATAAGTGTTTATAAGTAAGTGGCAATCCTCACCTTACAAGCCGGTTTTGTGAGGATGAGTTAGGCCCAATACTAATTTCTAAGAGCCAAGATGCAGACTACACATGAAAATTTTGAGGCTTTGGAAAATGCAATTGAAATGATAGAAAATGGTTTAGAGAATGTATTTAGGCGTTTGGTTAAAACTAGAGTCTCTCTTTTGAACATCATGACTCAATCTTAGATATTTAAAGATTGAAAAATTTTGAACATACAAATTGTACATAAATATCTATGTATACAGTTCAATAGTAATACAATTGAATAGAAACAACAAATATTTGTTCTATATTTCTTGTCTTTTATTTATTAATTTGAAGTTACAATATTTCTTTGCCTAAAAACAACAAACTTAAGCACTAGATATGCTCAAGCACTTCGTAGCAGCGTATATGATGAATGAACTTTTACATCATTTACTACAATGAACTTCCAAAACATCAGAACCATTTGGATATTATGAATGTGTACTAACAGCAGCATTTGGAAAATCAGCACAGCTGAAGCCATCAAAATGTAAAAACCAATTAATATTATGTCCATGTATTTATATACGAGCATCCGAACTATTTTGAATAGTATGTAGCATCTATGATCACAACCAAGAAAATGAACTGAAGGTTTTCATATACACGAAAACGTGCAGCAGCAGCAGCAGCAACTGCAGAACACGTTTATGTTTCTAATAATTAAATTACTTAATAACTATATGGTTTTGAAAAGGATAATTCTACCATTCACGAAAAAAACTACTCACGAGAACATCACGATAGGAAAGAGGATGTAACAGTTGTGGGATCACTTTTACTTTTATCCACTCATGTATTCTGTCAAATGGCATATCTAACAGTTGTAACTAATTCATGACATGTTCATGCTTTTGTCTTCGGGTCAAATAGTACTACCTCCTCCTACGGATACACTATCTTCACTATGCCACTGATATTTCGTTGTCAAATTCGCAGAACCATAACTTAATATATCATAAAAAAATATTGGAGGCATACTATAAAAGCTCAAAAAGTAGAGGTCTAAAGCTCTAGTCTCACTTGCCTTGGACTAGATCCGGTCCTTATAGTGGCTGTGGGAGATTTTGTCTTGCAGTGTCCAATATGTCACTTTCCGACGCATAAGAATACTATCCATGACACATTTTCTTGTTTCATTTACTCAACCTTGAAAACTGTTGGTGGAACTGAAACAACATAGTCTTAAGTTCTTTCAAAAGATCAAACACGTTCTTTTATCTCAAAATTAGTACAACATTGATATGAAAGATGTATAAGATTTGATCTCAGTTAATTTTAATAATAATTTAAAATTGAAACATATAAAGACCTGTTCTATAAAGACATGAAGGCTTTGTTTTTACCTAATGGATGCGGAAAATGTGCGAGATAGTCTATAAATTGATGATCCAACATTGTCTGCAACTTGAATGGTGTCATGGAAGCTGCTGTTTTCTGTTTTCCCTTCAATAAAATAAATCATAGTACATGTTAGTCCATGTTATTTTGAGTCCCACATCGCTAATATTAGAGTCAATAGAATGCAACATGTGTTATAAAAGAGAAGTGTCTGATACATTAAAAATTACTTACCTGGATGGGGTCAATGGGTGATCATGAAGGCCCATGGCCTAGGCAAGTGACCTCCATTGCACTTAGGAGGGGTGCTAGGCTAAGGTCTACCCAAGTGGTGGATCCTACTGTTGGAATATTTTATGATATTTCAATAATATTATGTGGGCAAATATCTTTATATAATTATATTAGCTATTTATCAATTAATATGAGTGGATGTCAGGATGGCCCATTTCGGAATAATGGGAACCCTAATTGGCCATCACCCTATATATAGGCTATGGTCCCCAATATACCGTACAATATAGCAAAACTATTCTCTTCTCCCCATCTGAAGAGATATCAGGGCATTAAGGTACGAGTTGAGGAAGAACCAAACTAGCCACCGCTGACTTTGTTTTGTTTCAGATCACCGCTGTCGGAAAACTCTTGTGTCATGCATCCAGGTATTCCTAATAACTATCTTTGATAAGTCAACATGTTGTAGATCCTGTTTTATATACATGCTCATTTTTGTTTCGCTTCCGCACTACAGTTATAAGATTATAGATTTAATCTTTGTGTTGAGCATGTTTTATATGATTAATATTCAATTAATTCCAACAAATGGTATCAGAGCGGTCTTCATGTTTAATTTATGGGGAAGATTATATATCAATGATTTACGGTTTACAGTCGGTGTTTGGGTTTTGTGTTTTGACCTGAATTCACACGATCCCTTGTTTCAGCTTTTGAGAATTGTACAAGATTGATTGTTTATTTTATTAATTTATTTGAAGTTAGATTCAGCAGAAATCCTTAAGTTTGATTTGTTTTGAGGTTGATTTCGAGTATCAAAATTTTGGATGACTGTCATATTTGATTTGTGGCATAATTATATTTTGATTTGAATTAACTATTTTCATGCCCAGTATGAATTTTTCATTCGTCTATCAGGTATAAGGTAATTTGGTTATAATTATTGTTGTTGGCAAATTAAATTTTTGACTTTTATATAATTGTTTGCCTCTTAAAATGAGTTATGATCTTGTTCAAAACAGATTTGTGAAATAAAGTTTGTGGCCATAATTAAGGGCATTTATGTATGCGATCACCGATTGAATATGACTATTTTTTTTTCTAGCAGCAATTTGAGTGGTGGTTATACAAATTAAAATCATGTATATTTTAATTTATTGGTTTTCTACTTCCTTTGTTATTGAATTTGTGTTGCTTTTGGCTACAAACAAGTGCTTCACTTGTTTTCAATATGATGTATTTTTTAAATCTATTTTTATAAGATAACATTATAGAATATATGTTTGGGGTCAAATCTTGATTTATTTTTTAATAATTCGGTTACTTTTTGGTGTTCAAATCAAATTTTTAATTTGGCTTATTCACATTGACTAAGGATTCTGATTTGATGATTCAGTTTTTGATTTGGCTTTAGTTATAAAGATGTTATATTGTTAATTTGTTATAACTATTTAGTCGCTGTTGTAGCAATTACAAGTATGTTATTAGTAAATAAGATTTATTTACATTTTATTTTATTTGTGTGATTTCAATTTTCAAATCAAATCTCGGAGATATGACTTATGTATAAAGTTTGTTGCATAAAATAAGGATTTATTTTTTGATTTGAAATTATATAATGATTCATACAGATTTTGTACTTAAAGTTTAAGTTTATTTTGAGAAATAAGGCATATGAAAATATGATTTGGTATATATATATTTATTATATAAATTTTTGTAAGAAGATTAATTGTTGTTAAACAACAATTAATAATGATTCTCAAAATATTGTGATCCAATTCAGTATGTACAAAATTAAAGTTACGATTTTTTTTAAATTTTGAAAAAAATAAAGATTCTATAATTAATTATTTATTTATTTATAGAATATAAAGTTTTGTTTCCTTTTGGTTTAGAAATCATATATTCTAGAATTACTTAGAGAGAGATAAAGAAAAACATGATTCTAGAATTACTTGTTTCTTTATTTAAAGAATCATTAAGTACATGTGAATCAATTGTGGCATGAATGTTCTTTGGTATATATAAAGATTTAATTTTATTTGAAATTAAATATTTAATTTATAGTATGATTGTGATGTTTGAATTTATTGTTATTAAGTTTCAACAATAATTTTGTTTTGTCATGCTCTTCGAATATTTTTTTTTTCATGCCAATTTTGTTTGATAGTGAGAATTTATCCTCACATTAAGAGATGCTATTTAATCCCATGATTATGAAGGGACATCATAAAGGAATACGGCCTACATTTTGTGGGTAGTGCCTTGTAAATTTAAGACTTTTCCCATTTAATTTAATAAATTGTCAGGTGATTTTGGTTGAGTTGGTTGAAGCAACATGTTGCAAAAGTAACCTCTGTTGTGTAGATTTGATTCAATTGGAATCACAAAATATGTATAAAATTGTTCATGCAAACTATTTTGGTCTGCCAAAAGGTAGATACAGTTTGGCCGAATAATTACATTCATATATATTCAATTTATTAAATTGTCTAGTAATTTTAGTCGAGTTGGTTGAAACAACATATTGCAAAAGTAACCTTTGTTGTGGAGATTCGATTCAATTGAAATTACAAAAGATGTAGTGTGAAATTATTCATGCGAGCTGTTAGTCGGCCAAAAGGAAGACACAGTTTGGCCGGATAATTACATATCTGTGATGGTAAATGTGTGGTAATTATTAAGTTATTCCATGTGGGTAGTGGTTGGTGTCAAAGACGCACATTATCTGACAGGACTTATTACCAATATTTGATCATTACGCTGAGAGTACCGCTTGCAGTTAATTCTTGGCAATCAAAGATTGTGGATTAATGGCGCGTTTGGTATCTTGTTATGTCTTATAATTTACAAATAAAGATGTGCATGTCTCTATAATTTAATTTTTTTTACATGCCTAATAAAGTCGTGTTAGTGTAGATCCATACAAGTAGTGGATTGCTTTCACACTTATGATGGTAAACATGTGACAATATGAGGACTATTGTTTATCAATATTAATTGTCAGTGTTTGATCATTGTAACCAAATACCACTAGCAATTGATGTTAATTTTAAGGACTTGACATTGATGATGCACCGGGTATTTTGGTTGGTATATTTTTTGTTCTCTAGCTATAAACTAATATAGTTTATGTATCTGCATAATCATGTTAGAATTTAAAGAAATTAAAATTCTAACTCTCGGGAATATAAGAAGAACATTACGTTCTTGGATCTAGACTTTTGATAAGGATGGAGGAACTCAAATCTCTCACAATTCAGTAAATTTAAAGTGGGAATCAAGTTTAGAAAGTGAATATACTCCTAATCACAAAGATCGTGTGATCATAAAGTTTTAATTTCCAGGGACATTAGAGGTGTTATTTAAGATGACATAATTTTTTGTCATGTTTTTCTTTGCTTAAATTAAAGTGCTTGTAAAGCAATAAGGCGAAAGACAAGCTCTCGTTGGAGAGATGACTTTTCATTAAGATTATTGAGCAAAGAAATATCAGGAGCACATTATGTAACTATTTAATCTTGCTAAAGAGTTGTGGTTTCGACAATCAGGTGACTTGTCGAAAATATATTATTTAGTGTTATCTTTGCACAATTAATTCTATAACGGTCAAAGTTGGAAATGCTTCCTTAAAAGGATCATTTCATAAAGTGTGCAATGAAGAAAATGTTGAAGCAAGAGAAAATAAAATAGTGCTCATTATGTAAACACCTCAAAGGTAAGGGCAAATAAAGAATAATAAGAAAATATGATCTAAACTGACAAATTTCAATGATGTTGAAAGACACATCAATCTAGGGGGAAATAAGTCGGTGAAGATTGATGGTATTTCAACTATTTGTTAGATTGTTGTTACTAATAATATTTGTATTTAAAAGACAATTTGGTGAATCATTTTTTGAATTTAATTTTTTGTTTTGATGTCATAAATTATTTATTGTTGTTTTAAAATGAGAGATTCAATTTGTCTTTTAAATTTAAATATCAGTATAGTCAATTCAGTTATGACATGTGACAATCTTGAGTTGTTGAAAATTTTAAGAAATATAAACTTTCGTCCCATGTTAATGAACATTTTGAGACATAAACTACAAAGTCCCTTGAAGATATTGAGTTTGGGGGAGAGATATGGCAAAAGAACAATTTTGATTGAGGAAGAATTGGTGCTAAACCAATTCATAAAGTTGCTATTTATATAGTAAATTTGGATCCTCATAAAGACATTAGTGTTTTTTCTCTCAATTAAGTTAAGAAATTAATTCATAAATATCAAACTCAATACCTTCAAGAACTGGGACGTCAAGTGTCATAAAGTATTGACTGAAAAGAGAAATCATATCTATTTTGATTTGAAAACTCTATTAGGATAGTCACGACACTTGTTACTTATTATAATTATTGGAGCTAAATAAAATGGATATCAAGATAGTTTTCTTAATGGCAACTTTAAGAAACATAATAAGGTGCAATCAGATGAAACTTTTTGTCAATAGACACAGAGTAGATGATTTGCAAACAAAAATAAATCCATTTATTTGTTAAGAAAGTTGTCTCATTAATGATACCACAAAAGTCTCATTAGGTAATTGTCTCATTTGGTTTTGAGATGTATATTATGGAGAGTTGTGGTTTATACAGGTTCAGTGGGAGTATATTTATATTTTTTAGTTTAATGTGTCAATTTTATTTTATTAAGTCAACAGTGATATATGATTGTTGTGTCAAACCAAGAAATCACTAACTAAAGTTTAGTGACAAAAGATCTTGGGCACACCTCTTTTGTATTAGGCATTTTGATACTTAGAATTCTCAATGTATCATTCGGTTATCACAAAAGAGATATATCAATAAAGTTGAAAGTAGATTCGACATGAAAGTTAATAAACTAAGGGATTATTTTAATCATAAAGAAGACTGTTTAAAAGTCTCAATAATTGCCCAAAGGAAAATCTGGAAATTTTGAAAATAAAGTATTTTCTTATATGCTTCAGCTTTGAGAAACTTATGTATGATCTTACTTATATGCATCCGGAAATAGTGTATAATAAGATCATTTGGCAGATACTTGAACAATTCAAAATTTGAATCGTTGAAGCAACCATAAGGATTGTTATAGAGAACAAAATAATTTGTGCTCACATATCGGAGATCGAATAATTTGGAGATCATCAGTATGTTCGACTCCGATCATTTTGGATGTCCATGTATAATGAAAATCCTAACTCAAGAAATGACTGTAAGCATTTATGTCACTTGGTTGCATAAAGTAAAAGATTTCTGAAAGACAACTCAAGTTATATTGTGACATAAATTAGTCATATAATGTTTCAACAACTTCTTTATGAAGTTTATCGATTTATAAGTTGTTGAAGGATAGAACATATAGAGACAAATCTTATGCTAGCAGACTCACTAATCGAAGACTTGACACTTAAGGTCTTTCATATGGTTGTTGTCACTAAGGATGTCTTGGATTAGTGGGAGTCTCTCTTTAGATATGTCCTAACTTTGGTATTGATACAAATACATATTTTTGTTAAGGTTTTATGCAGAAATAAAGTTTGAGGTTATTATTGTTGTAACCGATTCTGTATCTTTTGTGCAAATATTGATTTGTAAACTTCAGTTTGATCTCACTAAAGACTTAAGATGGACCAGTTGGAAATAGACATGATATAAAGATCACATTGCATGAAATTTCCATGCCACTCATCCATATCGATCTATGTCATCAAGTGCATTGATATGGTGGTCGTCGGGGTTCCGTCACGTTATACGTCAGTGACGACAGTCGCGGTGGTCCCATTATTGATGTGTGAGGTGGACCAGATTGAAAAGTTGAAATCTAAGGATAAATAGCATTCGGACGCGCGCCTAAAGAATAATGATATAATTATTATGATATGTAGCCCAAGTGGGAGATTGTTGGAATATTTTATGATATTTCAATAATATTATGTGGGCAAATATCTTTATATAATTATATTAGCTATTTATCAATTAGGAGTCTTAATTGATTAAGTGATCAAATAAAGTTAAAAAGCTATTTAGATTTCTATTTAGAAATTAATTAATTAATTAATTGGATATGGGCTCAATATGAGTGGATGTCAGGATGGCCCATTTCGGAATAATGGGAACCCTAATTGGCCATCACCCTATATATAGGCTATGGTCCCCAATATACCGTACAATATATCAAAACTATTCTCTTCTCCCCATCTGAAGAGATATCAGGGCATTAAGGTACGAGTTGAGGAAGAACCAAATTAGCCACCGCTGACTTTGTTTTGTTTCAGATCACCGCTGTCGGAAAACTCTTGTGTCATGCATCCAGGTATTCCTAATAACTATCTTTGATAAGTCAACATGTTGTAGATCCTGTTTTATATACATGCTCATTTTTGTTTCGCTTCCGCACTACAGTTATAAGATTATAGATTTAATCTTTGTGTTGAGCATGTTTTATATGATTAATATTCAATTAATTCCAACACCTACATCAGGCCCCTTACAATTTTAGTATAAAATTGATCATTAATTAATGCAACACTGTATTCTTATATGGTAATGTGATGATGTACAAAGACATGTTTGATATGTATAAAGGACTGAAGGCTGATTTTGTAGGGAAAATATAGATTTGGATATTTTATTATTAGTATAGACTACATGTATTTGAGTTTCATATTTCAGATTTGGATAGCTGAAACCGTTTCCACGACAGAATTTTAATTTCTACCTAATCTTCCGCTTATCCAAACTTGTTCTTAAAAATGTTCTCATTATGGTATGCTCCATTTCTCATTTAGTCCAGTTATCCAGTTCATCAAACAGATGCGTGACATGTGGCTACTTAAAAATTCAACGGTAAAGATTATAATAAAGAAAACAATGCATCGTGTTTCATCTTCCTTCCCCCACTTCACGGTTCTCTTTCCCATCTCACCTCTCTTCTTCTCCCACCCAACCCACCATTATTCCCATTAATTATAGAGCCTTGATTTTAATTTGTAAATACTTGAACCTGATTTTTGTTCCATTTTTAAATCTCAATCTCTGTATTTTCATTGTCATGGATGGGGTAAGGGAAATGCCAAAATACCACAAGACTTTGGGTTCGACAGAGAAGAGGCGACGAGCGGAGAGATGGTCGTGACGACGGTGAGGTGGCGAGACCTTGACAGTAAGGTGGAAACGTGGCAAAAAAACAACAGCGAGATGGACAAGCTGAGAGGACATTGGGTTCGACAGAGAAGAGGCGAGGGGTTGGGTTTTCATGGTGGAAGTTGTGAATTAGTTTTGTTTTAATAACAAGTTAATTTCCAGGATAGAACTTAGAAGTAAAAAACCGAGATGGGAAGGATTAAAGAGAATGGTGAAGTAGTGGGGGGAAGAAAGAAGAAACAGAGATTCATCGTCTCCTTTATTTTTCTATTAATTAAAAAGGCTGATTGTTGAGTATGTTTTAATCTTTACCGTTGATCGTTTAATTGGCCACGTGTCACGCATCTATTTAACAAACCGGAAAACTGGACTAAATGAGGAATGGAGCGTACCCGGACTCTTCCAAAACACCCAAATACACGCAAACCATATAACATTAAATTTTTCAATACGGACCCTGCCACCACCAATTAGACCTGAAAACTGACCGCAGCAGAGTTATATAATGCAGATGATAAATTCAGCCACGGCAGGATATTATACCACACCAGACTGTTTACTGGACATTCAAGGAACAAGTGTGAGACATTTTCCTCTATTTTCTGCTATGAGAATACTTATAACATTGCTATGAGAATCATAACATTGTCATGTCCTTTAAGTGATGATGTTTACGACATCATTCACTCTATCAGAACTAATCTGACGGTAGCTCTTTTTTTTGCCAGTTTCACTCGTTTAGAAGTATTCAACGTAATGGTAGTAAAACTGGATCAACACTAGTACTATTTTATTGAAATAACTAGTAACTTACTCGTGGAAACGTGCGGGTCGCGTATTGAAGGGAATTCTTTTAAATTATGAATTTAGATTGAGAATAAATTTCTACAAAAGCTAATATTAAATATAAATTAGGATGACTAACATTAAAAATGACGTTCAAATATCATGTTTTAGCTAACCTAATTAAATAACATGCCATAGCGCCATTCTCCATCATTCTAATATAGTAACTAACCATTATTCCATTGTAATTAAGCATTTCAGAATTCCACAACCCAATTCATATAGTAACTTGAATCAAAATCAGTTTGCAAGCTACAATAATCAGTTGTCATAATTATCTCTTTCAACATCAACAGGCAAAGTTATTTTAGAATGCATCCTTGGTGCAAGAAGTGTTTCTTCTTTCTGTCACTCAAATCAAAACCATTTGGAGATTTTATCTTTCTAATTGATGGCCTTGAACATAACATAGAGTCAACAACATTATTACGCAGTTTTCTACAAAGCACCAAATTGATCTTTCTCAGTTGTGTGCATTTTTCTATCACGTGATTCACTCCCTTCTCTGTGACAAAATCACAAAACTTTAATTTCAGTTGCAAAAGCCCACGACAATTCCTCGAGATCACATTAAGTGTTTCATCATTAACCTTTGTAGATGACAAGTTTAACACCTCTAGCTTGGAAACTTCAAAGTTCAATCCATGGAAATCCACCCTTTTACAGAAAGTTAAGTTCAAATATCTAATCTTACAACATCTTAAAACTTGATAAATACTTTCATCCGATATGTAATCGCAATGGCTCAAATCAAGCACTTGCAAATTGGGGAAAATAGAAGCGAACTTGATAATGATTCCATCGTTTAACCATAGATTGTCAGCGAAACAAAGAGACTTCAACTGAGGGAATGCACCAAAATCCATCAAAGAATCAGAATTCTCTACACTCTTTCTCGAATATCTTTCCATTTGGATCTCACTAAGAGAAGCACAATTCCTGACTAGTGCAAACAAGGCTGACTCTGTGAGCCTCTTACATCCACTAAGGTTTATAAACACCAAATTACCGAGCAACAAAGAAAACTCAACAACATGTTGATCATTCAGAAAATCAGCATTTTCAAGATTCAAATGTTGTAAAGATTGACGACACTTGGATAACAAGCAAATGATTCCAGCATAACTATATAAGTCGTACTTGTAGTTTACGACAAGCTTCGTCAAAGGAAGGCCTTCCCTTGCAATAGAATAGAGAAGTAATGAAATGTGAAGTAATGTTGTTGAACGGTTTTCTGGATAAGGATAAAGATCTCAAAGTTGGTCTTTGAGCGAGAGCAGAAGCAATGCCAGCATCGGTTATGCCATCACAGTCACGTATGATGGCCTCTTCAAGATGTTTACAGTTCTTAAACAAGTGGAAAAGCAATTGATCATTGATGTAGCTTTGACGTACGAGACTAACTTTGCGGAGTTTGAAAAGTGTCAATGAGGGAGGCTCTTCTACCCCAGAGATTTGGTACCTGCTGTAGGGGCTACTGAGGTCAATTTCTTCGAGCAAAGGGAAGCAATCAGCAATGAAGACAAAGTCAGTGTAATGGATAGAATATATGTTGAAATATGTGAGAGATGTCAAAGTTGTAATTTTTTTTGAGAAAGTTAGCAACCCATTAAAGGGAATGGTGGATTTAGTGAATTTGTTGGAGACATTGAGCGATGTGATGTTCAATGGAAAACGGGCAATTTGGCAGAGAAGTTTGTTGAGGTCACCGCGGAAGCGCGTGAGATTGAGGGAGGTGAGGTTGGTGAGCCTTTTGAATAGTCCACGAAGAAAAGGGAGTGTTGGGTCATATATAGTGAGTGAGAATCGTAGACGGTTAGTGATGGAGAGAAACTGTTTGGAGACGAGGGAGAGAGACTTCATGTCATTGTCGTCGCCGGCCTGGTTTAAGAATTTGAAGACAGATATCCAACAGTCATCCGGTAAATGCAAATCAGTTGTACTTGTTGACAATGGTGTGAGAGAGTTTCTCTTCCTCCTTTTCAATTACATTGTGCTGCGATGCAATTTGTGAAGGTTAGGCTAATAACTTGTTAAGCAAACATTCTCGCTCGGTTTATATAATGCTTTGCTAGGTCATCAGGATTAGAGGTGTATATATAGGTTGGATTCGGCCAAAACTAAAACCCTAAGCATATAAGGTATTTTAGATTGGGTTGAAGAAAAAAAAAACATCCACTTTAGTATTGGGCCGAATTGGATAAATTCACTTATTTTCAATTTGGGTTGGATGGGTTGTGTGGGTTACCCAAATTTTTATTTTTGTTTTATGTTTTTTAATATTAAATGACTAAACGATGAAAAATTATAAATTTTTTTTATAAAAAGGGTAATATCATCACCATATCTTTTCATAAAAATAACCTATTTTCACTATTTTTTTAGCATTATAAAATGATAATATCATCACCATATCTTTTCATAAAAATAACCTATTTTCACTATTTTCAAATATTGATATTTTTTAGCATCATTACTTTTAAATGACAAAAAGAAGTGGAAGAGTGGAGACTCGAAGGTGATGATGAAAAAATGCGATAAAACTGTGATGTACGGAAGAGTAATGTGTTTGTCGTTTGAAATAAACACGGATACAATTTATTTTGGAAATTGGAGTATTGAACTTGTGACTTTTCTCTTTTAATGATGGAAAATCTTTTTTTTTCGGTAAATAATGATGGAAAATCTTTAATATTAATATAAAAATTATTTTAAAAAATCATTGAACTATGATTCAGTGGGTCAACAGATTCTTTGGGTCTGTGTTCAGTTTTGCCCGAAACTTGATAATTTTTATAGATTTTTAATTTTGAAATTCATACACACTCAATAACCCGATCCAATCTAAATTTTTAGGTTGGATTAGATGGATTTGACCGGGACAATTAGGTTTGCCCAACCCACCCATGATAACTATTAATTAAGATAGATTTGCAATAAATTTAAATTATACTTGTAATAGCCCGAATTTTTTTAATAAATAACTTATAAAAAAAAAACTTTATTTACAAAATAGTTCAAAATAAAATGAGGGTCTCAACGGACCATTCGTTACATAAAATTTTCAATTCACAAAAACCCATTTTTGCCCCGCACACGCTTCGAGTCAAATCATCAAACAAGCATCTCCTTGAGTACCTAAAATGTTAATGTAAGGGTCAATTTCCTTATCCAAATTGAATCATACTCATCGTAAGAAAAATGTCATAAAATAATAACAAAACACTTCACCAATCAAAAATTTTTAGAAAAACATATAATTATTTATTTTCCAAAAAGTAGGCGGATGTCTCGTAATCAATCATATACCGAAACACATTAGCACATCACCAAAGGAATACAACAACACAACTCACAAATAACAAATTATATACATGAGAGCATTTAAGACATAAAGCACACTCAATAGATAAAACGCAACTTCATTAATTTAAATAAAACACAACTTCAATAAAATGCTTGCAATGCGCCTAGACTCGCTAGATGCATGTGGTACCAATAGCAACGTCATTCTCAACACTGTTTATACAACACCGGTAAACAACGTCATTCTCAACACCAATTATACAACACCGGTAAGCAACGTCATTCTCAACACCATTTATACAACACCAGTAAACAACGTCATTCTCAACACCTTGAATGAATGCATGATCATATCATGAGACTCAACAACAACAACAACAACAACAACAACAACAACAACAACAACAAAATCATTAACACCGTCATTTTATCAACATCATTAGCAGCGGCTTAATAAAGACATCAACAAACAATATCAAATGAAATTGACAACGACAACATCATAAAAATCAAATATAGTCATTTACAACAGAACACACAATAATCACCCATAATAATCAAATTAGTTTCTTTAAATTAGTTCATTTTAATTCTTTCAAATGACAAAGATTCTACTACTATCTCACAACACATCCCTACGCAGTATGAATGTATGGGGAAAAAGCCCTTACCTTAGCCGCTTTCCTTTCAAACACAATACTAGACTAAATTCGCAGCTACAAAGCGCACGCAATATTTTTCCCTCTAGAGTTTTGTTTGACTATCCGATCATTGAAAAGAAAGAACCACACGTTGGGACTCTAGGTAATTGGTTTTAAACAGAATTGATATAGGCCCAACATTGGCAGTTAAATTTTGAAGAAATTGTATGGAATGAAATTAAGTTCCGACGTTATAGATAATTAAGGGAAAATTAATGAAAATAAATTGGATTTAGTGTACTGGCCGAATTTGATGGGAATGATTATTGATTCATGATTTAGGCCCCGTTTGGCCCGGCTTATTTTTTACTTTTTATTTTAGCTTAAACGAAATAAAGAAGTATAAAATTATATTTGACATTGTTTCTCCTTAAAAGTATTAGAGAAATAAAGTAAAGAAATAAAAAATATAAAAAAATAAAGTGAAACACAATTTTTTCCTTCTTTACTATTTTTAAGGAGAAGAAAAAAAGAGGAAAATAAGCCGGGCCAAACGGGGCCTTAATCTTACTAATTAAGTCACATGAGTCTCATCTATATCCAAATTAACCGATAACTATACATAGCTAACAAACCATGCATATCTACTATTTCATAGTATTTTCAATTTAATAAAAAATAATGCAATTTATTTATTTCTCGGTGGTCATAAATATAGCACAATAATACACATGACAATAAGTAGGCACTTACATATTCTTTCAAAACATAATTATAATTATTAATATTATATTATCACTCAATTGAATACTAGTAACTCAGAAAAGGAAAACCTGATCAAATAATTAATTTCAAACGGTAGACATTTAAATCATTATCATCATTATAACACAAATAAGTAAACAAAATAACTACAATTAAAATGGTTTTAATGGGAATTAAAATTATGTCTATTCTCCTTTATTCTCATCTCTACTATTTCCCATCTACACCCCCTCTATTCTCCTAACACCTCTTTATTTTATTTATCAATTATTTAATTATTCGCCACAAAAAAGTTATTAAGTAAACATCGTCAATTAACAACACAACAACTAGATAATTAAATTAAATAAATTCTAATTTTTATTTTTGGGGCGTTACAATACTGTTGAAAAATATGTTTTAGTTTTGTTGGTTCTTATGGTAGCAATATGAATGTAAAATGTATTTTAGGTTTGTTGGTTCTTATCCCTATAGCTATAATATAATCAAGGATTTAGCCGTATTTGAATGTAAAATATCTACTCGTAATTTTCAATAGTGTGTTGAGTCATAATTATAAGTCCAAATCTTTGAAACAATCCAAATTTTAAGGATTTGTTGAGGATTGGATAATTTTGTCTACATTTTTGTGTGGTATACTGGGTCAGGTTGATGTCTCCCGGTTTTCTTTGTTATATCTTTTCTTTTATGTTTAATCTATTTAGGATGGGGCTGAGGGTTTCCTCGGCTCTCCTTTTGCTTAAAAAAAAAAAATACATAAATAGAATTCAATAGTCATTCTATCAAATACAATGAAAAGTTTATACTCTATATTTTGGTACCATTAAATTCTTTTACTGTCCTTTAGGATTGTTCAGGATATGATTGATACACCAAACAATGTCTTAACGTTACCAATTTAAATGCTGCCAATTCAAAGTATGAAGTATAATAAGTCTTACAAATACAAGTGTCTTTTGATTCCATCTTATGATAACTTTGTTGCTTCTGGACTTTGAATTCATTATAGAGATCTATAATGGTTGGTTCTAAAATTAGTTCCCTCTCTTATTTATTCAGAGTAATATATTCTTAAGTCTTAAAAAATCTATTCTACTAACACAAGGTCTATAATAATCTTGTGTTTACATAAGAAATTAGAGAAATCTTATTTATTTGTCTTAGTTCATGCCATAACTTCATAGTCCCACATTTGTTTAAGCCAAAGAGTGATGAGAGGTGACTAAGCAGCAAAACTTCAAAGTCCCACATTGCTTATAAGAGGAATAAGATGAATATGAAGTCATATAAATTGAAGCTTAGGCTATGAGAATTGCCATCTTTGCGCTTGGGGCAATGACGCAGCTAGTGAGGTACTAACTGAGGCGCGTCTATTGCTGGTTGAAAACTATTTCCAAACCCCCTCTTAGGCTTGGGGTCTCCTCAAGCCTTCGAGAATTTCTGGAAGGACTCCCTTAGGGGTAAAGTCCTACAATTTCAGTTCAATATTTATTATTTTGAAACGTAAACATCTCTCCTAAGATCCTTACATTGAACTTAGGAGATAAAATAGACTGATGAAAGCTTAGGTTCCTTTGTTGATTGTTCATCTTGATCATTGAAGGGACAAGAACCAATGGATTCTATATTTGTAACTTGGATCCGAATTTTTTGATCAATGGTCAAGGAGCTGCTCTCTCTCAAAGATGTAGGCCATCTTTTTTGGCCATCTTTCGTGTTAATTGCTGCGTTAATGTTTCTGCAGTTCAATTTATGCATAATCACAACTCTACACTGCGTTTTTTTTCTCTGTTCCAACTGTGTTTGTTTCTGTATTGCATTATTCTGTTCTTGTCTTTCTGCTGTGTGTTTATTTACTGCTGCGTGTTTCTGTATATGCACTGTATTGTACTGATTAATCGCATGAACCGTGGTTTATTTTGTGTACGCTACTGCTGTGTGTGCGTTTCTTCTTTTTTTTTTCTTCTGTGAAATCTGTTTTGCACGTGTTCTGCGTTGTATATTTTTGCAGACTGGTTTTGGTTTCATGTATGCAGCGTAAATTCTTGCAGACTTCCTAATGATCTTGTTCAGTTGTTTGAACTAACAGGCCACTTCTTGTTATGTAAGTCCCACATCGGTAATATTAAGAGTGAATAGAATGGAGCATGTGTATAAAAGAGAAGTGTGTGGCACATTAAAAATTACTTACCTGGATGGGGTCAATGGGTGATCAAGAAGGCCCATGGCCTAGGCAAGTGACCTCCATTGCACTTAGGAGGGGTTCTGGTCTAAGATCTACCCAAGTGGTGGAGTCTACATCATTATTTCTTGCTGTGGGGGCCTGCGTTCGCGCGGCCCCTCCCAATTTTAGTTTCAAGTTTTTTTGTGATCAAATAACCTGTGAAACAAGGGCCATGTTTGTGACATTGCAGGTTGATTTGGTATTACAAATCTCCAAATAGTATTATAACTGTCTGTGAATATGTATGACAGAAACTGTGTTATCTTTGGAGCAAGGAGTCAATGAAAATTATTTTCTGTTGATAAGGCTAGACATATCCAATATCATAGTAATCCAAAATAAAAAACTCAACATTGCTAAAAATTAAAAAAAAGACGAATTTGTGAAGAAACTCAGAACATCCTAATAAATAATATAAAATGAATACTTATAACATTGCTATGAGAATCATAACATTGTCGTGACCTTTAAAAGATGATGTTTAAGACATCATTCACTCTGTCAGAACTAATCTGATGGTAGCTCTTCTTTTTTTTTTGGCAATTCCACTCGTTTAGAACTAAATCAATACTAGTACTATTTTATTGAAATAACTAGTAACTTGCTCGGGGAAACGTACGGGTCATGTACTGAAGGGAATTCTTTTAAATTATGAATTTTGATTGAGAATAAATTTCTACAAAAGATAATATTAAATATAAATTAGGATGACTAATATTAAAAATAAAGTTCAAATATCATGTTTTAGCAAATCTAAATAACATGCCATAGCCATTCCCCATCATTCTATTGTAATTAAGCATTTCAGAATTCCACAACCCAATTCATATAGTAACTTGAATCAAAATCAGTTTGCAAGCTACAATAATCAGTTGTCATAATTATCTCTTTCAACATCAACAGGCAAAGTTATTTTAGAATGCATCCTTGGTGCAAGAAGTGTTTCTTCTTTCTGTCACTCAAATCAAAACCATTTGGAGATTTTATCTTTCTAATTGATGGCCTTGAACATAACATAGAGTCAACAACATTATTACGCAGTTTTCTACAAAGCACCAAATTGATCTTTCTCAGTTGTGTGCATTTTTCTATCACGTGATTCACTCCCTTCTCCGTGCTGTCCGCGGTACTGGAAAATCCGATCGTGAAGGCTTCTACGCTGCTGCTCTTTGGTTTCACCAACATCACCCTAAAACCCTAGCTTCAAATGTTCCTTCCCTTGCTGACTTGGCTACTTCAAAGATCTTCCTGAAATCCTTTACCGTATTCTCCAAGGTTCTTCAGTTCGCAAAACACAGAAAGAAGAGTGGAGTCAAAGGAAATCAGGATCCAAAAACAAACGTCGTTCCTCAAGATCAACCCGTTTTGGTGTTAGAAAAACAAATTTTCGAGCAAGAAAAACAAATAGAAAACAAAGATACACAAACAGTAAGGACAACAAATGGTGGAATGGCTTATAAGCTAGTTCAACGATACACCAGCGACCCCAATTTTAAGTTTCTTCACGATTCTATCTCTGATCATTTTGCTGATTGCTTGAAGAATGATCTTCAGTTTTTGAAATCTGGCTCGCCCACAAAAATCAGTCTTGCTGCGAAATGGTGCCCTTCTGTTGACTCTTCCTTTGACAGGTCAACACTTCTGTGTGAGAGCATTGCAAAGAGGATCTTCCCTAGGGAGGAGTATGAAGGTGTGGAGGAGGCTCATTATGCTTACCGGGTTCGTGATCGTTTGAGGAAGGATGTGTTGGTGCCACTGAGGAAGGTGTTGGAGTTGCCTGAAGTGTTTATTGGTGCTAATCAATGGAATTTGATTCCTTAGAATAGGGTTGCTTCTGTTGCAATGAAGTTTTAAGGACAAGTTTTTGAAGCATGATAAAGAGAGGTTTGAGAAGTACTTGGATGATGTGAAATCAGGGAAGACTACCATCGCGGCTAGTGGTGCTTTACTTCCCCATGAGATTATAGGGTCTTTGGGAGATAGAGATGGTGGTGAAGTTGGCGAGTTGCAGTGGAAGAGAATGGTTGATGATTTGCTAAAGAAAGGAAAGATGAGGAATTGTCTTGCTGTGTGTGATGTCTCTCGGAGCATGAGTGGGATCCCTATTGAGATTTCTGTGGCATTGGGATTGTTGGTGTCTGAATTGTGTGACGAACCTTGGAAAGGGAAGGTTATTACTTTCAGTGCTGAGCCAAAGCTTCATGTAATTCAGGGGCATGATCTCAAGTCCAAGGTAAAGTTTGTGAAGAGGATGGAATGGGGGATGAATACTGATTTCCAGAAGGTGTTTGATCGCATATTGGACGTGGCTGTAAATGGGAATCTCAAGGAGGATCAGATGATTAAGAGGATCTTTGTATTCAGTGATATGGAGTTTGACGAAGCATCTACGAACTCTTGGGAGACTGATTACCAAGCAATTACTAGGAAGTATAGAGAGAAAGGGTATGGTTCTGCTGTGCCTCAGATGGTTTTTTGGAATCTGAGAGACTCAAAGGCCACTCAGAAAGGTGTGGCGCTGGTAAGTGGATTTTCTAAGAATCTGCTGACATTGTTCTTGGATAATGAAGGAGATATAAGCCCTGTAAAAGCCATGGAAGCTGCCATCGCTGGCCCCGAGTATCAGAAACTAGTTGTGCTTGATTGATTTCCTTATGTAAATTATAGTATAATTTTATGCAACAATTTTAATCT
Source organism: Trifolium repens (assembly GCA_030408175.1). Lineage (NCBI taxonomy): Eukaryota > Viridiplantae > Streptophyta > Magnoliopsida > Fabales > Fabaceae > Trifolium > Trifolium repens. The sequence continues at coordinate 10,945,156 of CP125845.1, forward strand.
CATTGATCAATATTCTGGCTACTTGGTATCTGTTGTATTAATTGAGTAAGAAATTTTATATTGAATGAAAATGAGCAAAACTTACATATAATTGAATATATGCATGGTCCCTACTGATTTCTAATTATAAAATGACAAGTATTATTGTTTGCTTCTCCTGTTAATAACTTTTGTTAACTTGTGTTTTCTCAAGTGAGTTTATATTAGCCTGCAAATAGTGGGTGGGGCGGAGTCATATCTATTGCGATTAGTTTCTAGCGTGATGGTTATAGTGCAGAATAAAGAAGGCTTAGAACCTTGTGTAACTTTGTTCACAAATGAGTCATGGTAATTTGATATTGAAGCTAAACAAGAAAATCGTAGATACTAGTGATGAGTTAAGAAACTTAACCATATCAATCAAATTAATTGAGTTCATCAAACTGTCGAGTAATATATTAAATTGTTTTTTGCGTTAATTAGTTATTGTTAAAAAGTCTCACATCGGATATGAGATGGCCTTGACAAGTGTTTATAAGCAAGTGGTAGTCCTCACCTTACAAACCGGTTTTGTGAGGATGAGTTAGGCCCAATACTAATTTCTAACAGTTATGAAAGAGGATCTAATTATTTCAGCATTCAGACTTATGGTTATGGTATCTATTATATCTGTTGATGATAGGTGTAAACTTTTTTTATCTAAATTATTTGCAAAGTGGTTGTTTTTTGGTAATTTTACTTGCCATGAAAATATGCATTATGAAAAGTTTATTTTGCAATAGGTAAGTTTATGATAATCAAAGTGAAAAGAAATACATTCTAGGTAGTTTCTTCTGTCAGCAGAAGCTACTTTGGATATTGTTATTTACTTTAACAAATTGATATGTATTATTAGTGCTTTCTTTTGAAGAAAATGTCAACTTCTGTCTGCTTCCCTTATTTTTCTATGCTAGTATTTTATGAAATATTAATAATAGACCAATTGTCTAAATGAAATGCAAAAATCATGGTTGTCTGCTGGCTCAAAAATCATTTGTTTTACTAATTCAGTTAGTTTCAAACAGTTCCATTTGTTATATTCTGTGCTTGTTTTTTTCTTTTTTAAGACAGTGCTGATTTTCCGCTTTGTGCAGTACTTTTACTATGCAATCTCTCAAATACTTTACTGCGGCGTTTTGATAAATGGAATTCGTATTAAGATGCCATTAAATTTAAACCACATATATAGTTAAAGTGAGAGCATGATTTGCCGTAAAAAACCTAAAGTTGTTTGATGTTTCCTTTTTGGCTAAATGGCGGTGGCGACTTCTATCGGAGAGGGACTCAGAATGGTCGAGGGTGTTGGCGGCTTGATACGGGGAGGTTAGAAGTCCACTTTTGGGTATTACGAGGCCTACAAAAACCTCTTTGTGGTGGAGGGATTTAGCGGGAATTGGTTGTATGCCGGGTTGGGCGGCCGATTGGGTTCAAGAGGCATTTGTGAAGGTGGTGGGAAATGGTGGAAGCACTAGTTTTTGGCATGACGTTTGGATCGGAACGGGAACCCTCCCGCTAAATTTTTCGTTCATATCCTACCACTAGCAATCAGACCGGCAAGCTGATCGCGGCAGAATTATATAATGCAGATGATAAACTCAGTCACAGCAGGATCTTATAGCACACCAGACATTTATTGGACATTGTCACATTGAAAGAACAAGTGTAACATATTTTCCTCCATTCCACAATTTGAGCACCCAATTTGAGATTCATTTAAAACGCCTCCTTTCCATTTGCACCAAGTCCTTAGCTAATTAGTTGCAATGCGTATTGGAAAAGTAATTAAACTTTTACAGGTGGATTATTATACGTGAATGAATGTTTTGATATTGCGCGCATAATACTGCAAGAAGGGTTGGCTATAGACTTAATATTAGAATAGGCTTGTACAGTTAATGCCTCTAGAATAAAAATTGAACATATTGTAATAGAATTGCATATGAAGTACCAAACAATGTCTTAACACTACCAACCTAGATGCTGTCATCAAAGTTTGAAATCCGACATTTAAAGAGTGAATAGTGTGACGTCGCAGCAAATTTCTTAGTCCCACATTGCTAATGATAGGAATTGGATGAGTTTGAAGATATATAAAAAGAGGATTAATCTGTGTTGATAACCATCTTTGCGCTTGGGGCAATGACGCAGCTAATGAGGTACTAACCGAGGCGCGTCTATTGCTGGTTGAAAACTATTTCCAAACCCCCTCTTAGGCTTTGGTTTTGCCTTAGCCTTCGAGAATTTCTGGAAGGACTCCCTCTGGGGTAAAGTCCTACAATTTTAGTTCAATTACTTATGTTTTATAGATATATTTGCTAAAGATTAACTGTTAAGGCTATAAAATCTTAGCAAATTTTTATTAAATTAAATAAACAAATCTTAAACATCAACTACTTTAGAAAGTGATAAAGAATAAAAAAATATCTTGACAGATGATAAATAATGAACTTAAATTCAGAAATTATGGTAAGATATAATATAACTCAAAAACATAATGCTCTCATTCAAACATAGATTGATTTATAGAACAACATCATTCTCACATTTAAAAAGAACATTAATTTTTACTCTATTTTTCACCTTATGTTAGCCTAATGAGCTAACATATTCAGAAACAACACTCTATTTTTTACTAAACATCTAAATATACAATCTAATCCACCTTCCAAACTATCAATATTAATATTCAATGTCTCTAACAATCTTAATGCTCTTTGACCTTCACTATAAGAATAATCACTACTTTTCTCTCTTCCAATAAGAGAACACAAAGCATTATTAAGATCTTCAATCTCATTTTTGTTCTTCCCTTCTTTCTCAGAAGAAAACAACATCATAGGCTTCAACTTAGAAATCAAAGATGACCCTTTTGTTCCAATTGTTGGCATAGACAAAAAAACTAGAACAGAACATAATATAGATATAGTGATTGTATTCACTTCTCTTAAAACTCTAACCAAAAATACTAGTTGTTGATCTTGATCACAAAGAGAAAATGAGTTAACTTTGTTCTGCATTTTTTTTAACTGCAAAAGTTGGTTTGAAATTTTCTTCTTTGTCTTCTTTCTAAAATTTTCATAAGAAGAAACACTTTTTTCAATGCTTGAATCACCTTTTCTTCTTCTACGTATCGCGGATTGAAGTGTTTGAATATGTTCTCTAAGAACCAACAATAAATCTCTTGAACATTCACAAGCATCTAGTAATGTAACTGAGTCACACAATGAATCTGATATGAGTTTTCCATCTTGGTAATGTAGAAGAGATTGTTTGGTTTGTTGAGAGTTGAAGAATTCTTCCATGCAGTTGTATATCTCAGCAAGATCAACTAAGTCACTTTGAATTTTTTCTGCTTCTGAATAATTGTTGCTTGAGAGAAAGTGTGGTTTTAGATTGTTTAGAAGTGATTCAATTCTTTGAGAAGAAGGGTTTCCTCTTGTAGGAAAACTAATGGATCTTAATGGTTGATGTGTATAGGGAAATTTTGAAATGGCTTCCATTTTTCTTTTCTATGTTGTTTGTTAGAATGATGTTTCTAAGACAAGGATATGTTTGAGTGACAACTAGTCTTTGTTCAATCTTATTTATAGGACATGAAAGGTTAGGAGGACCTAAATATAATATCAAAGTTAGAATAATATTATATTTTATTGGATCAACCTAGTATCACTTTTACTAGCTAATCCTTTTAAGGTATATGGTATTCCAAATTATTTAAAGGGTTAGGTTGACTATGACTCATAGTTACTGATAATTAGGTTGCGAGAGACATGTATCTGGGATACGCTCAAACATTTATTAGGTTGCGATTTATGGATGAGGAGAGAGAATGTCTTGTGATATGGTTAGGAATAATATTGTAATATGAAGTTATGAACCGTACTATTTAAATATAATTTGTACATTGTAAATCTTAGTTATTTACTACCTTTGATAGAAAGAAATTGTAGCTGGAGATATGGACGCAATTGGTCTGACTTTGTTATCAAACATGTATTGTTCTCTATTTGTATTTTTGTATTTTTATTCTTTTGAATCGATGTTGTTGAATGAACATTTTAACCGATTTTGTTTTTTATCGTATATAAACTACCGTAATTTGGATCAAAGTCTTCCACCATATAAATAATGGATGAAGGCTATCTATCAGCGATGTTTGGAATTCAAATTTCTTATAGTAGTATTATGAAAATCTCGCATTCATACAGTCAACACATCGATAATCATTAATTCAAAATTAAACAATTTATATTGTAAATTTGATAAAAAAAAAAATATATCTTATTAAATAAATTGTCCAATCAAAAATAACTAATGAAATTGTCAACCGCATGAATATGTGACCACATAAAATTCAATTTTTTTGAATATAATATGTGTAAATTGTGGTGGCAAATTGTGTCACCCTATATTTCATATGGATTTGTGACAAATTATTTAGGCTAGCAATTCGGTATAGCTCAAGTCAATTATTAATCCATGGCCATAAAATGAGCAACGTAGAGGTTTCAGAAAATTGTGGCAAACACAATGAGAACGTAAACAAAGGATACAGAACATTGCTGGTACTTGTTCCCCTGCTATGCATCAATAATTTCCAATCCTTCATCTCAAATCATATATTATTATTATTATTCAATAATGTAAGATATCTCAAAAATTGTCATGCGTATTATTGTATTAATAAATTTGTAATTTACCTAGAGCTTATCTTTTCAATTCATGTCTTACTTCAAATTTTAATCAGGTAACTGATACATTTAAATAATCCTAGATAGCTCAGAAAATTTAGTGGTTTTATCCTTTCAAATTAAAATAATCTTGTTAAATAAAAAATATATATCGAGGCATTTGTCTGAGACAATACTACTCTGAGGTTTAAAAAAAAAATATTGTTAAATGATGGTAATAATCTTACTTGATCCATCTTAAAATAAATGTTACAGTTTGACCATGTACATTATTCACATAACTTATTTTGATAATATCTTTTTATTAATATATAAATTAGCATATAAATTGTTCGATTTGTACGAATGAGTATTTTTTTTAAATATCATTTTTTTATAATCTTTAATAATATCTAATTAAAGAAATTGATGGTTAAACTTGTATAAAAAAACCTTAGAATCATTAGATTAAAACTTGAACAATTACACAGGTGAATTAGACATGATATCTTAAAACATTATATTATCGATCATACTCTTACTTCCAAAATACAACAAATTACAACCCATAAGGTATGGTGATGGCAGTGCATTTATAGTTACAGGGAGACAAAGGGTGGCAATGAACCCATAAGATATTTCTGATTTCTCTTATACCTTGGAAATTGATGTGTTAGCTTAATAAAAACATCAAGGCATTGTAACTATGTTACTTTGGTTTGGTGGGGATATGGTTGTGTCTAGAGTAGTAACAAGAGAGAGTGGGGGGCCACTTATTTTAGGAATCACATGTTAATTTGGACAAGTAATTAAGAAAAAATAATTCTCATTTGTTGTGTTCATCACCATACATTTGCAGAGTAAACAACATTATGTTTCAAGATCAATGTATCTAAGCATCATATTCTTTGACAGCCTTGTGAGTTGTGACAGTTAAACTTGCACATTTCAATTTTCGTACTTCTAATTATTTATAGAAAATTGTATTTATCGTAACAAATTTTACATACAAAAGAAGAAAGAAAGAATTCATCACCAGTTTAATCTGGTTCGGGGATCAGTTACAAAATTAGTAACTTTTTATTTCATATTTAAATTTATTAATTGAGTAAAAAGTTTATTTTGCTTATTTTATTTTTATTTTTTGTCAAATAGTCTAATGACTAAATTTTCATATTTTAAGTGGAGAATTTGGAATTCAAACTCCGACCCCTCTAGTAATATCTTCTATAGCTATCAACTAAGTTAAACATACTGAACTTTTTTATACAATATTTATGATTTTGTGTGCCTTGAATCATATAACTCTAATGTGTGTATATGAAGAGGGGTCTTGGAGGTGTTCGGGAGGAGCGGTGGCATTCTTTGATTAAATAATCTTGTTTTGATTTCAATCGAAAATGATCTTGATTAAAATAAGCAGATAGAAGATTTTAAAAATTAAAATTGCTAAAACTTTATTTGCTACCTATAATGTCATGACGGATTTATCCATCATAGATTCCCTTACACATGTTTGTCAATTTGAGTTATGTCAAAATTATAATATTCTCTCACTAATTCCGTCACAATTAGTGAGAGATTTGAATATTCTCTCTCTAATTTTCGTCACTAAATTTCTCTTTTTTAGTAGTGTCACATATGAGATTGAATAATCTTGCTTTGATTTCAACCATGAAAATGATTTTATTAAAGAATCTTGATTATGAACAGATTATTAGTGATTTTGCAATAAAAAAATGAAAATAAAAATGATGTTCAAAGATTAAGAGGATGATGCTACTGATACATGTTTTGATTGATAGATAGATACATGTATAACTACTTTTGTCATAATTCTATTGTAATTTTGATTTGGTGTTAACTTTTTAATATTGATGTAATCTTTTACTTTTTTAGAATATTATATGGCTTATAAATTGTCATAAAATTAAAATCATAACTTATAAAGAATATCAAATTCAAAATTCCGACAGGACAAGCAAAATCTCAAAGACGATCCAATGTATATGTTGAGTATTAATCAAAACTTGGGCTCCAGTGGCAAGGAGCTCCTTCCAAGGACGTGCCCGGGGAATACCGGGTTCGATTCTCAGGGGGAACAACGCTTGGCCAGTGCGCATGCCTCTACGCACGAGCCGGATTAGTCGTCCACCTTTGGTGGGTCGGAACCGGTGCGAAAGCAAAAAAAAACTTAGATAAGTAAATTAATACTTAGAAGATTTAATTGAGAAAATTAATTCCTTAATTATAGGGTGCACGTTGCATGACAGACAGCATATGTTATGCAATAACATTTTTCACTAATCAATGTCAGCTTGTTATCTAATTAAAGGAAGTTCTTATAATAATAAAATATAAACCTATATTAGTGATCATCAATAATCTGAGTTTGTAACTCTTTCCCTGGTTTTGTTTTGATGTCTTAATCTGAATTCTGAAAGCCTTGGCTCTTGGGAATCGTTCCATCCATGTGATTTTATGTAAAGCATGTGTATCCTAGTATGAAGGTCATAGGAGTATGTTTCATGAAAAAGACAAAAACAATGTGTTTTCTCCAGTTATATTCTTACTTAAGCACCATTAATTAATTAATAAAAAATTAGTAACGATTAATAATAAGCAAATTAAGACAAGCATAACAATACATGTACGTGGACTCACTGTCATCTAACATGACGTCAAACAACCAAAAGACAAGAAAGTGGAAGAGCTTTAGTTCATCAATCTATTGTTTTCTTTACAAAAAAATATCAATCATTATTTATTTTTTTTTTTTTTGGTACAAAATATCAATCATTATTATTAGTAGTTCAATATTAATTTGTAAAAAAACAAGTCATTATTAGTTCGAGTAATAATTAAATGCTCGGTAGTGTAAGTTTAACTCAATTAGTAGATTAAATGGGGCAAAGTTATTGTCCATAAAGACAATCTTTATGGACCGTCCATAAACCAATCAATAGACAACAACTTTACTCATGCGCCCCCCATTTTACTCGCGCGCCCCCCATATTACTCACACACTCCCCAACTTTCTCGCGCGCCCCCCAACTGACTAGCGCCCCATATTTCTCATGCACCCCCCAAATTTTTCATGCACCCCCCAAATTACTTGTGCACCCCCAAATTTCTCGCGCACCCCCCCAAATTTCTCATGCACCCCCCAAATTACTTGTGCACCCCCCATATGACTTTTGCCCCCCCAATTATTATTTTTTTATCCCCTCCACATTTCTATCTTAAACCATTTTGCTGTGGAAATGGTTTCAGAGATATGCACTCAAAAACCATTAAGTGCATAAGATTGTTTTAGATTACAACCCTATAATTAAAATAGAAATGGTTTCGATTGTCTTATATGAGTAAACCAAAATTATTGTTAAATGGTTTTAAATACTGTAATGATTATAATTGTACCAAAAAAACTAAAAAATAATGATTATAATAAAAAACCATTAAACCATTTTGCTGTGAGAATGATTTCAGATGGTTGTAATAAAAAACCAATAGGTGCATAAAATGGTTTTAGAGTACAACCCTATAATTAGAATAAAAACAATAATTGTGATTAAATGATTTAGATTGTCTTATATAAGAAACCAAAATTATTGTTAAATGATTTTAAATAATGATTATAATTGTACCCAAAAAAAAATAAAAAATAATGATACTAATTATAGGTTGTACTTCAAAACCATCTTATGCACTTAATAATTTTGGAGTGTATATATGTGAAATCATTCCCACAACAAAATGGTTTAGGCTAGAAATGTGTGGGGACAAAAAAAAATTTGGGGGTGCATGAAAAATTTTGGGGGGTGCATTAGAAATTGGGGGGGTGCGCGAGAAATTTGGGGGTACACAAAAAATTTAGGGGGTGCATGAAAAATTTGGGGGGTGCGCGAGAAATTTGGGGGGTGCGTGAGAAATTTGGGGGGTGCATAAGAAATTTTCCTCACTTATGGGGGCGCGCGGGTAAAATGGGGGGCGCATGAGTAAAGTTGTTGTCTTTTGATTGGTTTATGGACGGTCCATAAAGATTGTCTTTATGGACAATAACCAATCCCGATTAAATGTTCAGTAGTGTAAGAGCATCTCCAATAAGAGTATCTAACAGAGTTTTATAAGTTAATGATACAGTACCTTATTATTTTTATTATTGAAATTTCATGTGACATAGAAGGTATCAAAATTGATGGGCTAGGATTTCAACCCTTTCACCTTACTTGTCCATTTTAAATATGGAATTTCTAGTTACTAAATTACCTCATAAAAAAAATTAATAATAATAATAATAATAGTAGCAATAATTAAATGCTCAGTAGAAGAGTTAAGAGTTAGCATCTCCAATAATAGTAGTTAGAAGTTCAGGATTAAAGCAATATAGAGAAAAAAACTAACAACAATTAAGATACTAACAATTTTTCATTAAAAAAACTTTATAAGCATGAATGAGTGGATATTATGGTAAGTATGAGTGGATCTTTGACTCAATTCAGGTGGTTATAAGCATGTCACTACTCCATGTGGAAGTAACGGTTTTCATTAATTTTCTACTAACAACTAATTAATCTAATAATCTACTATTCTACATGAAACCGTTTTAATTTACAAACTTCGTATGAGACAAAATCCACACCTGCTGGGAAAACATGTGATATAGTAACCGTCCCACATTATCCCATAGGTTTGCCCCCGTGACTTTCATGTGATCTGATTTAGATTAGTCATAAGAAAATAAAAATGCACTTGAATAAACAAATTAATTAAACTCAGTTATGTCAATAATTACAAGAATTAACATATATTACATACCTATTATGAACATTTCATTTTTGTTTAAACTTAGTATTTTACTGGAGGACCGCGAGGAATTCAATTGAAGTGAAGAGCAAAGTCATAACTAGAGTAACTCAACAAAGACATTGACATCAAAAATATTAAAATTTAAGACATAAAAGAGAAGCACATTCCAAAATCACAAGTCTAGACCGCATGTTTATGAATGCCACTTAAATCAAATAAAACGTCCACCACCCTTTTCAAATCACAAAAGTTGATATCTAATTTGAGTTATTATAAAAATAAAAACAAAAAAACAAAATTGATAACAAATTTATCATATTAATCCTGTCATAATTAGATTAAACTATGGAAACTATGTTAAAAAATAATGGCCATCACTATTTACAAGGCAGGGTCTGAGAGAAACAATCTATAATTATCTATAGTGTAAGAAAAATGTAATTAGAAACTTACATTAAAAGAGTTATATGTTGAAACTATATATGTCTTGTGTTTACTCTTAATCTCTTATCTTAGGATTGTAAATATAGACAAAAACTAAATATAATGCGAGTTTAATGGATATGTTACGTCAGTGTAAAATAGTTTTACACGAACGTCCAATAGGAATTGACTATTCTTCCACATCATACCATAAAAGTGGTGGTGGGGTGATTTAACGAAATACATGATTGGTATTGAATAACAGTGTAAAAATATTTTACACTATCGATGCATGTCCCATTTTCTCATATAATGTAACTACTAACGAAAATTATGAAGTTAGCAAATGTAAGTGTATTACTAAGGTAAAAATGTTACTTATACTACGATAGAACAACAGTTGGTAGCTATGTACTATTAATCAATCATCATTTCCTTATCATGCTATAAGGCATAGAGGTCTTTGTTTCTATTCTATACCAAAAAACAAAGAAATAAAATGCAGCACAACACAAAGTTTTTGTGCAATCTTTCACTTTCAAAAAACCATTAATGATGATGGAGATCATTTGAATAATCTATAGCATATAAATACTTACTGCAATGAAACCACCAGCCATCTAGTCCTCCTGTACTGGCTACTGCTACAGCTGGACATGGTGGAAGCTTTCACCTTGTACCAACAATAACAATGCATTTCTTATTAGTTTATCAGAATTCATGAATACAAATAGATTAAACTAAAAAACAAACAAAAGAAAATAACAATTGATCTTCATAAACTTACTTTTCCTCCAATCCAGTAGGGAGCAGCATCAATCTAATTCAGTAATCTGCATACTGGGCTCTTTGTATTTTATTTCAATAAGTAATACAATTTTATTATTTGTTATCTAAACTCTACATCAATCATGTCAGTTGAAGATGGCACCCAATCATGTGTATTATTTACTCACACACCACCAATGACATAATAAGCTTTGACTTTATAGCCTTTCATTCCTGATGCATATAGCATTATATTGCATAAAAAACATGAAATTCAACAACATTAAGGATTATCCTTCCGGGATTAAAAACAAAAGAACTGATTGTCAAATAACTTAATATGTTTCAAGACTGAGATAACAATAATTTGGCTTAAGTGAATGTTAAATCTTCATAATAATGTTAATATGGTACAACAAATCATTCATACAATCCTTTAACCCACAGTGTACTCTCAACTTAAAATGGAAATTCTACCTAAAAATGGAAGAGAATCTAACATAAAAATGGGAGATTGGGTTTGTAGAAAGAGGATCAGCTCAACTTGAATCATCATCCTCAACTATAGCTAAAGGTTGGGCAAGACAACTTGGATACTTGAATGGGAGAGTTGTCAAAGGCTTGTTGTTGGACAGTCCTTGAATAGCTAACCCTAATGTGTATCCGAGAGCAAGAGCAACAGGAACAGCAACTGCATTTCCAACTTGTATATACCTGCATTAACGATAGAAGAACCATTGAGTGCCAGGAAATACACAAACTATTATTAACTACATTTCATTTACATTTGGTAATCCTTCTAAACATACCTCTCTTTGACAGAACCACGTAGTTGATAGCAATCTGGAAATCCCTGTAACCTCGCATTCTCTCGAATGGTAAGAACTCTGTCTTGGAGTGGGTGTAGAAGGGCCTAGAAATAGAGTTACTTAGGATTGAGATAATGCACAATGATGTATAAAAAAGAGAAAAATCAAGAATAAAACCTATCACTTAAACAAGTCCAAAAATGGAAGATTTGGCCAAGTTTAATTACAAATGCTAACATAATAACCCTTAGGTAGATAACATTACTCAAATGCAACATTGTTTTAAAGAGATTTTGCAATAAGACGATTGAATAAGTGGCATTAGTTTTACCAAATATAATAACGAGTGCAGAGTTTGGGATAATAACCTGATTGTGAGGCTCCGGCCTTGTTACAACTGTAGAAACAATTTCATCCCACCACAAACGACCAAATGGCCTGTTGTTTTTCGGCAATGACATAAGATACTTGATATGGATGAAATAACCAGAAAATTTGATGACAAAAAACAGATAATGTGCACATATACATACTTAGTTGAGGTCCCACGAACAAATGACATGGCATAATTAGGTACCTATACAAAAAAAAAAACAAATGTTTATTGTGAACAACTCAACAAAGAACAGCCTTCAAAATAAATGTGTCACTAAAATATAAATAAATACCAAAGGCTTCCCAGATTTTAGCAAGACTCTTTCAACTGTGGGATCCCATTCCACTTTTCTGTCTTTAACGAGCACTCCAGGTAGGTCCCTAAAGTTTGCCCCCTAAAAAGGAAAGCAGGCAAAATAAATAATAACATCGAGCAACAAAAAAAACTAACAGCATGTAATGTTAATACAAAGATATGAAACCTTTTTCTTTGGAATTTGGCACACTCTGTCATAGTCATCTGTATTTAATTTATAAGGGAGGTGATCATATAGCATTCCACTTGGTACGCTTTGTGAGTCAGCTGAATAATTCACCATCTCTAGAAAGCAGAAACATAAGAACCAGCACCAGTTAATGTTAACGCAAGGAAGAAGGAAGTAAAACAAATTTTCTTATCACATGAAATGTAACATGTAATTGCCACATACATAATTTTAGCCATAAAAAATGCAAAACACAACAAAATGCAGTTCAAAAATCTGCAGCAAGTAGATTTTAGCTGAAATATAGAGATTGTATGACTTTTACTAAGTGAGCATGAAATTTAGTTTGAACACATCAAAATATGAAACATTCATTCTTAATACAACAGCTGAAATCTTTAGCCATAAAAAATGCAAAACACAACAAAATGCAAAACATAATTTTAGCCATAAAAAATGCAAAACACAACAAAATGCAGTTCAAAAATCTGCAGCAAGTAGATTTTAGCTGAAATATAGAGATTGTATGACTTTTACTAAGTGAGCATGAAATTTAGTTTGAACACATCAAAATATGAAACATTCATTCTTAATACAACAGCTGAAATCTTTAGCCATAAAAAATGCAAAACACACCAAAATGCAAAACATAATTTTAGCCATAAAAAATGCAAAACACAACAAAATGCAGTTCAAAAATCTGCAGCAAGTAGATTTTAGCTGAAATATAGAGATTGTATGACTTTTACTAAGTGAGCATGAAATTTAGTTTGAACACATCAAAATATGAAACATTCATTCTTAATACAACAGCTGAAATCTTTAGCCATAAAAAATGCAAAACACACCAAAATGCAAAACATAATTTTAGCCATAAAAAATGCAAAACACAACAAAATGCAGTTCAAAAATCTGCAGCAAGTAGATTTTAGCTGAAATATAGAGATTGTATGACTTTTACTAAGTGAGCATGAAATTTAGTTTGAACACATCAAAATATGAAACATTCATTCTTAATACAACAGCTGAAATCTTTAATTGCAATAATAACAACATATTGAAAAAGCAGACAACCAAGGCACGATATACTTCAAAACTCAAATAATTAAAAAACACACGATTTCTCACCATTTCTCTTTAATCTGATATATTTTTGAAACTCTGTACGAGGAGTTGTCCCATAGCTAATTTCATCCCGGCTCTCATCATTATTAACCTGTTTAATAAATAAAATCCAATGAAAGACATGACATCAAAATTTTATAAGAATCAAACTATATTCACAATATATTTGTGTCTAAATGAACATACAGGAGGGAGATCATCTATTGCGTCCTTAAGATAAACTGCATCAGCCAGCTGACATGTTTCATTAGAAGCATATGCAACTGTAATTTCCTGCATTTTGACAATAACCAGACCCCATTGATTAAAACTTTGCAATCATAAAACAGTATCCTTAACTAAGAAAATGGCACAAACATTTATATTTCTATCAGTTCTTACTTCAAACTCGGTGGGTATGACAGCTCTTGAAACAACCTCATGAGTTGGCAACGGATACGCAGGCAATTTCTACAAACACAACAGTATACAAGTTATTAACCTTCCATTTGAAAAAACATTTAAAGATCAACATAAATATGACATCAAAATAACAATCCAGAATTACAAACAATGGCCTTACTTGAGCAGGAAGAGCTCCCCAAAGAAAAACGCGCATCCGAAATTGGGGAAGGCCGTACGACCCTGCAGCCATCATTCCCATTCTAGTTTGATAATTCATGGCCACAAGACGGCCTACGGCATAGCGCCCCAAAAACCCACCAGCAAATTTCAAAATATCAACAACATTCTCCATCAGTACATACTTTGGCTTCAAGAAATCAATAATATCCATATAAACAACTAATTGCTTATTTTTAACATCCTCCAACGGAGCATTTTTGTTTCTGAAGCGATTGTAACCGCTAACACCTTGGCAAGGTGGTCCCCCGCAAATAAAATCAGCTTGACCCTGAACAAGCATAAAGTAGCAGAAAATCAGTTTGTTTTTAATAAATAGCTCAAAAACAGAAGTCAGAGATGAAGTTGGGTGCAAGCCAATAATGGGGAGTAGTGAGACTCACAGGAAGAGGCAATAACTTTTCCTTATATCCTTGTGTAACAAAATCTCTCATGGCATCTTTACATTCACTGTTACAATTGTAATCATAATTAGAATCTTGCAAAGGTAAGGAAGACAATAATCAATATTTTGATAACTGGAGTATACCTTACTCCCTCTATTGGCTCCCATGTATCATAACTGGAATCATAGCCCTTCCATTGCACCTGAATGGATATAAATTAATAACATAAACTAATGACCATAAACTGAGAAAAAATCATTACACAAAATATATCAAAAGAGAAGTTGTGTTCTTAGATATAAACTTCGGGCAAGAAGTATCTACGATATTTTAAGCAATAACATAGTATCAAAGATATGGTTGGTAGGCTAGAAGCTATGTTTGTGCAACAACGATATAGGCAATGAAAACACTATAGAATACAGTAAATTTATTCCACTGAAGCAAGTCCTAATAAGGGATTTAATTATGTAAACCAATCATGTTATTGTGCAAGTTTGAAGCAAACATACTTTAAAATATAGTCCTGGTTTCTTTGCTTCATTGGGATCACCATAGCAAATAGAAAGAAACTTTTCCACCTCAAACTCCTCAGAGTCAGATTGATTTTCAGGCCCTTCATCATCATCATCTAAATCAGATTCTGCACTTTCTTGTGGTTTAAATACAAACTCCTCGCAAAGCTTTGCCCACTCTTTTATTAGACTTAAAAAGTTTTCCGCAGGCTCATTTCTCACCTGAATCTCACATATTGGGAATCAATACATGAATATTAAGAATAAAGTTAAAATGACAAGCATCAACAATAAGGTAACAACAAAAACATACCTGTGTTTCAGGGTGATTTAGCTTCAAACTTTCACAAGCATATTGATTTATATCAACAGCCCACCTCTTTGAAGTCAAAAACAAATAACATTATCAGCAGCCCACCTCTTTGAAGTCAAAAACAAAAAACTTTATGCAAATTAGTCTAAATAGTAGATACCGTGACAAGTTTGATCCCAGATATAGAAGCTCCAAAGCAAAGGCCCGTAGACATGGCTCCACACCCAGAATACAAATCTAATAAACTCCACTCTGACTTCTCAGATCCATTATTTTGACTTGACTCACCATTAACCACATTACTCTCAGCAACACATGCATTAGTTGCAGACTCGCATGAAAGTGTAGATGTTTCACTTTCTATTTTGACATTTTCTATATCAATCAAAGCAAACCACCATCAAATCAAACAATTCAATAAAGTGACAATGCAGAAACATCAAACAAATCATCATAAATAAATTATAAAAAATCATACCAGTCTCAATGTTAGAAAAAGTTAAATATGGAATAGTATACTTCATGTCATAATATAGTTCACATGATGGCATTTTCTTTTTCTTCTCAGCTAAATCCACCTATATAGTATAAAAATAAAACATTTCAATTGCACTCAAAACCTCAATACAATTCTATAAATTACACAAAACAAAAAGGGCAACAAAACACTTACATTGGGAGGGACTTGCACAATTTTAACCTTCCTAAGTAGACAATCCAAAGGATTTTCATCTTTAACATCAGAAATAAAAACCCTCTTCTTATCAACTAAATCACCATGATCCTTAATAACCTACACACACATTCAAATCACCAAAATCAACAATAACTCTAAACACCTAAACAAACACAAATCCTAAAAAAGTTCAAAAAAACAATCTCACAGTATCTTCTGCTCTATAAAACCATTGTGCAGTAAAATATGGCTCTTTATCATGAGTTTCAAAGAACTCGACAATTCTCGCAATATAATCAGGTTTACCATCTTCAGCCTAAACAAACAAACACATCATTCAACAAGATTAACATCAAATCCAAATTAACAAACCCTAAAAACACAATTTTCAAAATCAAATAAAAGACAAACCTTTACATATGCAGTATCATTAAGCTTATAAACAATGCCATCAACACTTCCTTGACGGTAATGAAATTTTGCTTTCATGCAATCATTTTCGCTAGATCCACTACAAGAAATCGTTCAATAGTGAGTTTAACAACAGAACAAAAAACAAAACAAAAAATTAATTAAAAAAAATATATATAAATTAAAAACTCACTCTCTCTTTGAATAACGTTGCGGCCATTTTGCTTGTGCTTCGGAGGCCGGAATTGGATTACCGACGAAGAAGACATCGTCAGTGTTACCGGAGGATTGTTTCGCGTTCTTCCGTTCAGAAGGAAGAAAAGAAACTATTTCTTCTTTTACTTCTTCTACTTCTTCTTTAGGTGATTTGCGAGGGCGTTTGTTGGTGGATGTAGAAGATTGTTGAACGCGCTTTTTACCCATTGTTGAGTTGAAGAAGGAGAGAAATAGAAGAAGGAGAAGAAGCTGAAGAGAGAATAGTGGTGGAAGATGCAAGGAGAAAAAGAAAAAGAAAAAAAAGCGCTTATTTTAAAAGAAAGAGAAAAAGTGATTTTGAAATGAAGAGCGGGAAGTTGAAATAAATATTTGGCTAAATTTTTGCTACTTTTCAGTTCCCGCACAAAATAGTTTAATTCATTATGAATACATCGTGTCGTTTGGATTTTGAAAGACGGTAGTATGATTTTTAATGAGTTTTAATTGTTGATTAAATTTCATTTTATTTAAGTACTAAAATTAGAATTGAACAAAAAAGTACTTCCTTCGATCATAATTATAAATCAATTTTCACTTTTTATATTCATTGAATAATGAATAATCAATGTATTTGGCATTAATTATAAACCAGAAACATTAATTATCCAATTTATCTAAAAAGTGTAAATTTGCTTATAATTAAGGCCAAAGGAGTACTAAATTTATATTAGTGGCCCACTCGTTGCTCAACTCTGCATTTATGTAGTACATCTAATAAAATATTTGTCATCTTTATTATCAATCATATTCCCTCTATTTTATTTAAGTGTGCAGGTATTAGGGTGTATATGTAAAAAAAAGAAACGTTGTGAATTTTCTTATTGACCTACAATAAAGGAGATTGGCACTTAAACATGTGGATGTTCTGGTCTATGGTTAGATAGGAGGGAAGCATGTTTGCGTGAACTTGATTGGAGTTTCCCCATTTGTGATTGGGGACGAAGGATTTTATTGTGGGACAAGCGGCCCTCGAAACTGTTTCAAACAAAGTGGCCAAATATTTAAAAGTGTGTTCTAACAATCTACATGCTTTTATACTATTTGGGTTTGACACTTTTGACTTCTTAGCGCCAGAAGTTGTTAATCTTTTTAAAAGAGTTTAAAGGATCATGCATAACAATGTTGTTTATCCTTCAGGGAAATACTTACTTAGGCACAACTATAAATTTGAGGTGTTAGACACACACAATAATGAAATTAATAAAAAGATAAAATGATGTGATTAAAATAGTTTTCTATTAATTTTATTTATTTATGCGAGTGTGCCTAAATATATGTGCATAAATGTTGTGTCCATGTAACACTTCCTCATGTTTTTCAAAATGATTAATTTTGCCATAAAAAAATAGCGGCACAGTTTATTGTCTGTTTGCATTTCACTCATGTGTAATTATTTTGGATATTATCCCATTAAAATAAAAATTTGTCTCAAAATATACAACTTTTAATGTAATATTTTACAACTATATCTTTAAATCATTACTATTTTTATAACTCTCAGGTAAGTCATTCAAATGTTTTTTAAGGACAATTAAGTAAAAGTTGCATTCGTCTTATGAGCTTAACTCAGTTGGTAGGACATTGCATTATATATACAGGGGGCCGGGATGTGAACTCCGGTCATCCCAACTTATCCACTTTATGGGTGAAATTTTTATTCACTAGGCTACATGACAAAAGAAAGTAAGAGTTGAATTATCTTCTTTAATTATTACATTTTTCTTTTTATATACTAACAATTATTAAAAAAAAATTACGCATATTATATTTTTCTTAAACTGTGTGAAACAGTCGTATAAATTATTTAAAATGGAACCTAGCGTGGGGAATATCCTCAATAATCATCTTAAATTTTCTAAGCGTTGAATATTGGTGGGAATTAAATATGTACGGATTGAAATATCATAAAACAAAATTTAACATGGCTCTTGCAATAAAACATTGCAACGTAATTTATATTTTTTCAGTTAAAAAATGAGACACTGTATTTACATTTGGTTCATCTTCTATAAATTTCCACTACACTTCTCATATTTCAATGGCATTGATGTTTAGGGATATCTCAGTGCAAATGCAATGAGTCATTTCCACGTTAAAATGTATATGTACATTAACAAAGGGAAACAAGAGGCACAGTCACTCAAATCTACAAACAATGACCTATTAAAGTATGACAAAAAAAAAAACCTAGTTGAAAAGAGGTGAAGAAACCGAAAAACAGAGCGTGAAAAATGAAGAAGGTCGAGAGATGATACGACAAATAGTAAGGCAATGTCTCCTTTTAATATGCACATATATATGATACATGAGATGCCTTGTATTCTAAAACACAGTTATATTATTTTGAATTGAAGTAAATTTTAAAGATTAAAAGTGGATTTTATATCATTATCAAACAGGTTTTTAGCTTATAAGCTATAAGACACTTTTGTTGTCTTGTCAGGCAGTCCCTAAAATTTCATTTTAAGGTTAAAATTTGATTGTCCCTTTTCAAGAAGTTCCTTTTTCAGATTTTAACCTTGAAATATATATATATATATATAATTTAAAATTTCATTTTTCATCGATGTACCCTTTTGGCCTTGAACCCCTTCCCTCGAGCATTAGAACTATACCTCCGACACTGTTGCCGATGTTGATTTGGAGCTTTTGTTCATCGTCAAAAAGGATATTCACCAGATCCAATTCCTTTGTGTGGAAATGGATAGACTTTGATGCTCTATCGCTGTGAAACATTAGTGCGACCTCTGGAAAAGGTGAACTGGTTGAAATTGTGATTATTCGGGTTCCGATCTCTTTGAATTTGTTGTTTCTTTAAGGATTTTTTATTTCTAACCGACCTCTTTTTTTTAGGTATAGCGACTACTTTACTGTTATAAGTTATAGCGTTTGATGATTTGCAATTCAGTGGAGAAGTTGAAAGATGAAGACAATGGGCGATGAAGGGAAAATAAAGAGACAATAAAAAGAAAATTATCAAATGTTGGGAGTGCATCGTAAACTTTTGCGTGCTTCTCAAATCCAATGTTTGGGATTAAAAACAAATAGGTTGAACTAGTATGCTTAACGAAAGTAAAGTTGATTGATTAAAGTAAGGCTTAATTAATTCGGTGGTCCCATAAAGATATTTTCTATTTCACATTGGTCCCTTAAAGAAAAAGTTTTGTATAACTCCGTTATGTTCATCTCTGTCAATCAAAATGGTCATTCCCATCAGTCTCTTAAAAAAAACGTTAGTTTTGCACAAGTCCGCTGTTACTAACGGTGCACCACCAACATCCAATTTTGTTTTCCTTTTTCATTGTCTTCATTCATTTGTTCTTCATCAACATCTTTATAAACTTCAACAAGCAAAATTCCATATCTCCAAACAAACTCAAAATACACACTTCAACCAAAAAAATTAAAATTCAAAAACACATAAATTAAATAAAATTGATGTTAGTGTTGAACCAAAATGGGTTTTAGAATAATACCTCTAAGATTTTAATAATAATAACAATGTATAAGAGAACAATTGGGCACTCTAATGTATGTTCAAATGTGCAGAAAAATTGATATTCAATCTACTTCTGATAGTAAAAATTTGCATTTAAAGAACATGCCGAACACGCTTCAAAGTTAACTCTAAATGTCAAAAAATCAGCTCTGATGACTAACAAGATCTGGAGACAAATGTGCTTCTAACCAGAGTCAATAAAAATTCAAAGTTTTGATCAAGACTCATCAAGTGATTCAAGAGCAAGTTTTGTTTATGAAGTCAACGAAAGTCACAGTTCTGATAAAGACACCTCAATAGATTAAAGGACAAGACCTGCTTCTGAAGACAAACTCTGATGCAGACAAGTTTTGATAGAAGGGACATTAAAGACAAGTTATGAATCTGAAGCAATATTATGAAGGATTCAAGCTTCACACGAGATTATGAAGTGACAATGTGAAGCGTTGTACTTCTCTAAATATCAAGTCTCAATGATTGACACACATTGTCCTATTGCTAAAGAATATCAACATCATTTGACATGCACGAGACATTTTGTCGTTACCTTAAGATTAAGGGTTGAACCAGTATAAATATTTATGTCTAGCTTTGTTTATCTCTTTTATACTCAAGTCTTTCTTTCAAGCTATTTTTAATTCAGAAATATTTTTATGTTAGAAAAAGAAAACACAATCCAAACACTTATCTTTCTTCTATTGTTATCACCTTCAGTTGGGTTTTATTGGGCCAGGCCAAAAAACTCATATTTAAAACCGGGCTTTATCAGGATGGGGTAAAAAACTCTAAAAAAATTCAGCGAATATTTTTAAATTCCATGTCCTACATTTATCCGGGCTTGGCGGTCTGGCCAATACAAGCTAGCCCATTTTAACAACTCTATAGCTGTGAAAACGGGTTACCCACCCCTAAATGGTTGTCCTGAATGTGCTTCAGGTTTTAAGGCTCAATACGAATACGGCCATGTCATAGATAGATCTTCTTTGGAATTCTTTTTTCAATTTTGTGGGTAGAGAGAGAACTGGGCCGCCCATTAGCCCAACAAGGAGTGGACTCTATGGTAAAATTGGGACCTTGTTCCATTTTCCTCGTTTCAAATGAGACAAACACACACCCCACACACGGTAAAATACCATTTGAGGCATGAAGCATGAACAACGCATAACTTTTTATTTATTTATAATGATGAAGTGTGTGTTTGGTTCTGCCGTGGAAAAAATTGATTCTAGCATAAATGATTTTGACAGAATTGATTTTGATTAAAAGTGAATTGAGTGTAAATTGATTTATGTTTGGATATATTAACCAAAAGTGATTCTTATCAATTTGTGTTGTTTGGATAGTTTGAACTAAAATTGATTTTGAATGTGTAATTACCAAAATGGGTATGAATTTTAATTTATTAAAAACATGATATTAAAATGAATTTATTTTCTTTCTTACATAATTTTATTTGTTTTACCAATGAGTTTTTATATTATTTTACAAAAATAAAATTTATATTCTGATTAATTCATGACCCTTTAAAAAATTATTAAAACAAAAACTTAATTCATGATATAACATTGTTTCCAGCAATTTTTAAAAATATAAAAGTGAAAAAAAATGGAGTAAAATGAAATAAGTTTTGTTAAAAATAAAATAATTACATTCCACTTAGAAGATAAAAGCAATTGCCGCAAAAAAAACTAATATATCTCATAAAAAAATATTTTTTTTAAAAAAGAGTAAAATGGACCATCAGGTTAGTAATAGAGCCCAACTTATTTCCTTCTTCAACCTAAAGCAAAAGCGTAGCCACAAAACAACACAGCAACATAGAGAAACTAATAATGGAGGGTAATAGAGGAAAATACATCTCTCAAAAAAATAAAATAATTCAAATCGCTTTGAGTTGCCGCAGAAGCTCCAATTTATAGCTTTGAAGAAACGTGAGTTTGGGTCTATTTCCACGATCAGTTTAATCACGTTTGCAGTTTTCCAAACATCAAGAAAAAAAAAAGATAAATCGCGTTTTAATAGTGAAAACGTGCGCTTGAGGATGGAAAACGCAGATCCAAACACATACAAAGCCAATGAGAATTGAACGTAGAACTTCATACATACTATTCAAATTCTTTATCACTAGATAAATTTTAATGGCTTCGAACAACGCATAATTTTAATTTAACATGTAATAAATAGATTAATACTGAACCATTATATTTTTCTCTAATTTTGATGAAGGGATGAAACCAAATTCTCTGTATGATGCAATATAGAATCAAATAAATTAGTCAGCAGATGATGATTGTTCCATTGATCACTACAATTGCGTCATAAATTAGTATACGCCTTCACCACGTTAGATTTATATAATTAACAATCTACATGTTTTGTTTTTTGTCAAAAAAGGGACAACATGATAATATGAAATATATTTATTAATTCTTGATAAATGCCTCTGACTTGGAAATTCACCATTCACCATATATATTATATAGACAACTTTCACGTACCTATTCATTCAATCTTTTTTCAGTTATGACCAATACTACAATGAAGTGGCATCGTGAGACACGATTAGATAAAAGAAAATGTTAAATAATGCTTCAGAAGAGCATAAGTTAAAGAAGATAATTATAGTAGTAATATCTTAAAATTTATATAATTAACTTTTTAAAAAAGGGTCATATTAAACAGTGCATCGATGTATTTGTTAAACATAAAAAAAATAGAAATAAAACATAAGGTTAATGTTGATAAAGATAACTTTTTATACTTTTAATTATTGAATGCACGAATTTCAAAACAAATTTTTTTAATTTATGTGCTTAACTGAGGTATCAGGTACACTATTTAACATTTTTCTTTTAAAAATATAAAAATTGGAATCGAGATCTGTCTGGATCCTGTCCAGCTATTGGATGGTCTTGTGCAAATTTCAGTCATTGATTAAAATTTGTTGTAGCAGTCAATGATGGACTAATAGATGGACAACTTAAATCAGTTCACACACAAGTGGACACACACTAAATTTTATGAGGCTATTTAGATATATTCGATCTTCACAAGTGCTCTTAAATAGAGATAAATGTCTTTTCATAAAGAAACAATTAGTTTTAGATAAGATCTATTAATTTAATTTTAAAAATAGTAGAACTTTTTTATCTCAAAAATAAATATGAGACCTAAGACAGGCCACCCTGAGTTGCCAAGATAAAATTTTTATCTAGAAACACACCAAGTCAATTACTTTTTGATTCAATACTTGCGGTCTATAAAGCCCCGATACGGGACACGATACGGATACGATACGATACCGATACGCCGATACGTGAAAAATTTTAAAATTTCCAATCCGATACTGCCGCGATACGTTATTTAAAAATTAAAGTTAAAATTAAATATATAAATACACAATATATAAACATAAATAAAATCAATAATATTAATAATTAAAAGCAGAAAACATCTATTCTTATAGTAGGATACCATAGTTGTTTTTTTTTTTGAAAAGTAAAAAATTATATTGACAAAAGAAAAACACAAAAAGTGCTAAAGATACAAACAAACATGTTTGATACATGAGCATCATAATAACCCAAAGCCAATCAATACTGGAAACTCT
Source organism: Trifolium repens (assembly GCA_030408175.1). Lineage (NCBI taxonomy): Eukaryota > Viridiplantae > Streptophyta > Magnoliopsida > Fabales > Fabaceae > Trifolium > Trifolium repens. The sequence goes on from CP125845.1 coordinate 10,968,924, forward strand.
CAAGGTCTGATACATGAGAACATCTTAAGTTAGTCCCCAGAACATAATGATTACTGATACATCTTAAGCTATATGTCTTATTTAGTGTATTATACAAAAAGAATACCATTAAAACTATCCAAACAAAATCACAAATATTATCCAAAAATTAATCTTTGTATCAGACACATATCAGATATTATTTGTTTATTTAAAAATAATGATATAACCGATACTTTTCTGATACGTGTATCGGGACATATCGGACACGTGTATCGGATATTATTTTTTATTTAAAAATAATGATTTAATTGATACTCTTCCGATACGAGTATCGGAACGTATCGAAAGAATATCGGTATCGAGGACGTATCGGACACGATTCGTCACCATTTTTTGAGTATCGGGGCTTCATAGCTTGCGGTCAATATTGTTGCAGTTGTTTCTTAATACAGTACGTATATATCCAGAAACACATGCAATTCATTGCTTTTTGATTCAACAATTGTCCAAAGTGGTGGTACCAATAAAAAACCAATAAAACACTTGTCCATTTCAGCAAACACATGTCAAACAATAGCATTTGATTTTTGATAGATTGAATTGCCGGGTAAAAAAAAATTCACAATAACTTCCTTTGACTTTTGGAAATTACATTTGGAACAAAAAAATTCGGAACATAATTTTCGAAATGAATTTAAGGATAAAAATGAATTTTTGAGAGGTCTACGAAAACTATAGAGAGCTTAAAGAGAAATTTTCAAGATAATCAGTAGTACTATTACTATACCGGACAAAGCTAACATATGAGCCGATCTGACCCAATCCAATTTTTCATTTCGTCTAATTGGCCTCAGCCGAAAATATCTAATTATAACTTTTGACTCACGTTTGATTATCCAACTCATATTAAATTATAGACCGGTTCATTTTGACAGTTCTAGAAACATTAGTGCTCTACCTCTATATATATGTTGCAAAAAAATAATGTAACATCATAGAGAACCTTTGAGAACGTTATGATGAAACAAGACTTGGTTGAGTGCTCTAAAGGCTTAAACTTTCCTTTGACACCAATTAGTTTCCTAGAAAGAGCAGCTACTTTGTATGGTGACAAGGTTTCCATCATCTACAATGATCATGTTAGATTTTCATGGAGAGAAACCTATGAAAGATGTCTCAAGCTTGCTTCTTCTTTGGTCAACTTAGGAATTTCTAATGGTGATATTGTAAGTTTCATTTATATCTTCCATTAATTAACCTCCTTGTTATATTATTTAGTTCGTATAATTTTTTTTCCCCTACATAATCTTTCATTGATCGAGTTTCATTTCACATAAAGCTATAAGTTATCTTCTGTTTTCTTTTCATAACGAAATATAATGTATCAATAAGCAATGGAATTTTTTTGGACATATATATAAATCAATGCAATTTAAATTTGACAATATATAATATGATATGACCACGCCCTATAGTTTTATTTTATTATGACCACACTTTTAATATACATAGAGAAATGTTTATTCATTAATTATATATTTAGGTTAACACATTACATATATATGTTATAGTTTGACAATGGATCATGTAATTCCTCCATCATGCAGAATTTAATTTATGTGTTTATATTTATAACAATGATGTAATTTGAATATTAAAATAATTATACTATATGCAACACCGTATATATTTATCTACACACACACTATTACTTTATGAGTTTCATATGTAAGTGTAAAATTTTAACACCGTTAAACAATTAGTACGACTTATCACCATTTTTTCTTTTAAAAACGACAAATCTTAGTATTGGATTTTTTTTTTACAATGTTATAAGCAAATTTAGATTTGTTCAATTCTTTGTATTTATTGCCTATTTATGAAAGAGGTAAATGCGAGTAGAAATTTTGTTTCCAAGACTCAATATTTAGTTCAATGATCAACTAATCTAAGGGATTTCAATTCCACCATCCACTTGCGCGGGTGCTCATAAAAAAAATGAATAGAAAATTAGAAGATCAATGCGTGTCTTTCATACATTGACGATATATAAATGAATCTTGGAGCATTTTATACTCATTTTAAATATGATTGCAAAAAATTATTTAAAAATATATGTCAACTCAATAAAAGGGATAAACGTATTTGTATGATAATTTTATGGGCACTAAATCGTATGTTTCTTATGGGGCCAAATAAAATTTAAAAACAAAGTATAGTATAAACTTATGTATGTGTAAAACAACATTTATTCTTGAATATGAGTTGCATCTTTGGAAGGAATTTGGAGTGAATGGCTTCATTATTTTTATTTTATTTTTTTTGTCAGAGGTTTCATTATTATTTTTTCACAATCTAAAATAATTCTAGGAAAATACTAATGAGTGTCATCGAGATACTCTTTAAACATTTTAAATAGTAGTAAAATTTTGTAAAATTTTATGAAAATGTGTGAAATCAACATATTAAAAATTAAAATATTTTACTTTTTAAATTATTATTTTTAAATGTAATACTTAAAGAGTGTCCAATAAGCATTCGTGACACATAATTCTAATTCTATAAGCGTGTATTTATGGAAAATGGGACAATACATGTATACCGTGTTGAACACTATTCAGATTCATATTTTAATATGATTACTTTGCTGTCTTTTATTCTAGACTGAGTTAGCAATGTTGACATTTTGTTTCATACCAAACTTTACGTCAATATGAAAAAAACTTTATTAAAACTCCTTAAAATATTAAAATGGAAATTCCATAGTCTTTGAGAAACTTTATTTTAAGCCATTTGAATAAGGCAGGGATAAATATACCAATAGTATGACATTTTAATGCATTGACCCCACTATAAAACACATGTTGTCCCCACACAGTTCCATTAACTTTACACTACAAGTAAAACATTGACGTTCATTTTAGGTTTTGTTTGGTAAAAATAGTAGATATTTGATAAGTTAGTTAATAGTGGATGAACTTATATCGAATAATTTATAAGTTAGTTTTTAACTTACAGTGAATAAGTTAGCTGATTGAATTTATAGTGTTTAGTAAAATTAACGGTTAGACTAGCTTATAAGTATGAAATGACATAAAAAAAATATGTTTAATTAATCTTTAATTTTTTTTAACTAAGATGATATGGATAAAAGTGGAAGAAAAGATAAGCTATAAGCTACTTAAAACAGTGTTTGGAAAATAAGCTATAAACTAGTCAAATAAGTTATAAGCTCTTTTTTAAAAATTGTTATCAAACAGAACTTTTAATTTATAAGCTAAAAACTATAAGTTATAAGCATATTTGGCTTACAAAAAGAAATTTAGTATGCATTGACCGGGTCTTTATCTTTCAAAATACTAATAATATACCAACGGGCTTTTCTTTAAACAATTGTACGAGTATAGTTTGAGGAGTACTATGGATAATTACACACTATACCAACAGCACAACAAAAAATTGAAGTGAGGGAAGAAAATTGAATCTATGTTCCTCCTATAATTATGATTTTTGTATTATTAAAATCAAATCATTAATGTTATACTCCCTCCGTCCCTATTTATAGGAGCTAGTTTGACAAAAATTTTGTCCCTTTTTATAAGACCTCTTTACAATTATCAATGACATTAATCATTTATTTTTCAAACTTACCCTTATTTACTTTGCATAGTTTTTTTAATAGCATTAAATTCTCTTTTGTTTGATACAAAGTACTACAATTTATTGTAAGGGTAAAAATGTAAAATTAACATAATTTGCCAATGAATTTAATGCTAAAATCCACTTTCTTAATACCCGTATTTTGTCAAACTAGCTCCTATAATTAGGGACAGAGGGAGTATTATCTAAGGTAAATTTAATGTTATATTATTAACTATAGAATTTCATATTAAATCATAATTCTAAAGAGATCCGTGTTAATGCCAACTACAATTGAATAACTGATCATAAACTTTCTTTGTGGAACCTTAAATTTTACAGTTGTATGTATGGCTGATTTTGACTATTTGGAACTTTTACTCTAATATTAAAAAATGGATCCATAATGAAAAAAAACAATTTTTTTAAAGAATCTGATATTGAAATTGTAAATGACAATGTTGAAGTTTACTAGTATCATAGGGCATCAAAAGTTTGAAGCCCCCAAAATTCTTCTAAATATTAGAGGTCTGATGCCACCACACACCCTACACGTGGTATTGGGCTAGACGTGGTTGTGTTGTGTGCAATGGCGGAGTCACACCCTAATTCAGGGCGTTCAAATAATATTTAATAAATAAAAATTATATATATATGGAGAAAAAGATACTATTATTTTTTTTGTCTTTAAAAATAGAATTTCATTGAAATAAATACAAAATTTACAAAAATTGGTAGCATTATTAAATTTATTGGTAAGTAATATTGTTTTTCAAATTTACCTTTAAGAAGAGAGGATTAATATATTTTTTTTATCAAAATATTTATTACACATTACACAAAAATATATAATATAATTAGAAGTATGTTTGTACTTACCAAAAAAAGAAGTATTGTTTGTAAATAAATAATTAATTCACTTCTTTGTAAGTAAATATCTAAGAAGGGAATAAGAAAAATATCAAAAGGTAGAATGGTAAATTCTAATATATATTAAAATATACTAGTTTTTAGGGACAGTGCTTCGGTCTAACATAGAGAAGATCTTAATGCTTGTGGGATACTTATAGAAATATTTATATTTATGTCTCTTCAAAAACACTAGAGGAACTCAAACCCACAACCTTTTAAATCTAGAACTTATTTTTTTACCACTAGACCAAAGTGTTGGTGTCGATGTGTTCTTTTCAAAGTATGAAATTACGTTTCTTCCTTGAAATAATGGTGCAGGTTAAGGTGGGAATGAAAATTTATTTTCCCATGGTGGGAAAGGAGAGAGTTACCTGTTATTGCCCGTTTCACCAGTTTTTCATAAATAAGAATTTCCTCCCCAACACAATTGAATATTAATCTAGCTACCCTACCCCATGACTTACACTATTACTATTTTTAACACAACCCTTCTCTTTTTCTCTTTTTTCCTTTTGACAGAACTATTCCCTAATTTCTTCCATATAATTTCTTCTAAATTTCTACTTCATCTTTTATTTACACCTATTTCATCTACTTCCATTCCATTACAACTATCTTACAACTATTTGTAGCACTAGATCTGGACATATAAATCGATCTTTGGCCGTATACCCATTTTTGTTCTTGCTGTTTCAGTTTGATCTCTGCTGTCGTCCATACACAGCGCAGGAAGGAAACCAAATTTTGACTATGGATGAGGCTGAATATGTTTGTTTACCGCAAGGGAAAATTCTTCAATAGCCACGTATACAAATAATAGGTGTTAGGCACATTCACATAAATTAATATAATTAAAAAGAAAAGAAATTAAATAAAGTTGATTGATGTGACTATATTATTTTTGTTTTAAATTTTTGAATTGGTGTGTGTGTGTGCCCAAATATATTTTATTTGGGCTTGTGCCTATACAAGTCTTTCTCTACCCCGAGATAGCGGAGTACCAAGTTCAAGAATTGTGACACGAAATTTTTTTTCAGCTTGAGTTCGGCTCGTTTAAAATTCACGAACAGTTTGGTTTAGCTCGTTAGGTTCAACTCGTTAAGTTAAATCACATCATTTTAAAGTTAATTTTTTTGTCAAAATTTGATCTTTAATCTTTTAAACTATTTTTTAAAAAGAAAAAGCAAATATTAAATTAAAATAAATGTCATCCCAAGTGTATAATGAATAAACACGTACAAAATTCAAATCCGCATAAACAATACAAGTAACAAAGTTACAAAGCAAAAACAAACAAAATTTCACAATTATTCTCAAAATATTCTTCCATTTCAAAACTCCAATAGTTCTCTCATTCAAGATAAAATTGCATCAGTTTAAAATATTTGGAAAGTTATATATATATATATATATATAACCGAGCTGGTTCATGAGTCAAACGAGTCGAACTATATATAGTTTATGTTCAGCTCATTTATTTAACGAACTGAATTTTTAACTCAAGTTCAGCTCATTTGGTTCATGAACCAAATTCACGAGTCAAATATCGAATCGAGTTTCGAACTATTTATGAGTTGGCTCGGGTCATTGTCAGCCCTAGACACATCTGACAGAAACATCTGTCCACAGTTGTGCCAAAATTTTAAACCTTATATAGTTATGTTTTATCAATCTTATCATTCAAAATGCACTAAAAATATAACATAAAATTTTAGGAGCATGAAAACAATTAATTTTTTTTAGGGACGTCTAAAATAAAAATTCCATATTTAACCCATATTTTACAATGTATAACTTGTTTAGTTAGGATAATTGAATGAACAAACCAATTCACCAACGGACTCAAGAGCATTTAAATGAGATTATAAAAAAAAATTCTAACTTAAATTAAGGTCACATCAAATTAAATTCACCAAACTAATAATCTATTAAAAATTACCACTATTTGTTAGTTACTTAGATTTCGTTTGGCCTAGTTTTTTTTATGTATAAAAGTTATTTTAACCATAAAGTTAGAAGTAAGAGCTTTGAAACCGAAAATAAAGTTGTTTGGTAAATCTTACTTCTTTTATTTTAAAAAGTGTTAATTTTTTTTTTATAATTATAATAGGGTTAAAAGATGTTTGATAATAAGATGGAGTTGGTTTTCTCTAAACAACAACGTAGTTAAAGATGGAGTAAAAAAAACTTTTTTAAAAATATTAATTAGATAAATAATAGTAGAGTCAGGATCCGTTGACACCAAATAGTTTGACACCAAATCTTACACCTCTTAATAACGTCTTAACCGATATAAAATTTATAAAATCCACCGTTGGATTGAAAGTTTATATCATATAGATCATTTATGTAAAGTTTCAGAAAAATCCAAAATTATTTGATATGCTATTGAGACATATAAAGATCAATGACATTTAAAAAATGACGCAAACCGTTAACTTTGATGTATATCAATAGCATATCAAATGATTTTGGATTTTTCTGAAACTTTACATAAATGATCTATATGATATAAACTTTCAATCCAACGGTGGATTTTATAAAATTTATATCGGTTAAGACGTTATTAAGAGGTGTAAGATTTGGTGTCAAACTATTTGGTGTCAACGGATCCTGACTCATAATAGTAAAGTTGTTGCAAAGTAACTATTATCACCTTATTTTAAAATTATTTTATTAGTATTTTTCTTTGAAATATAGAAGCTGATTTTTTTTATTAGAACTTTCTAGCTTCTTATTATTATTTTGTCAAATTGACATTCTTATTTAAATAATTTTTCAAAAAAAAGAATACCAACTATTGTTTGTTTGTTCGTTTAGACTATATAGAAATAGTTGAATATTTGCAAAAGTTAACTTACGGACATTATATCATTACTTAAAGTATTTGGCACGAAACAAATTTACCAACTAAATTGGGGCATATTTATAAATAACCATAAATAAATAAAATATTTGGGACAAAAGGTAACCCTTCTTCAATCCTTGCCATCTAATATTTTAATAATATATCAATGGTGGATTAGAACTTTTCCCATCATGGAAAAATTAAAGACCCTTTCCACCTTAAACCCCACCTGAAATAATATCTTCAAAGTATCTTTAAGAATAACATTTCTACTCAGTTTACAAAGTTTATTATTATTTTTTAAAAAAATACAAATAAATGTGAGTAGTAGATTCCACCCTTTTAGCATGTGAATAACACATTTAGAAATCACGTGTAAATAACATTCATATCTCTGAGAATAAAAAATTTATGAGAAGAAATTTTCAAAACTCGAAACAAACATAAAAATGTTGCATTCCTAATCTCACATTCTCAAAAATAACATTATGAACCTTGAAACAAACATATTTGTAAAAAAATTTCGGATTTCCAATATACAATACTTTTTAGTTTTGGTTTACTTTTGCTAAAAGTTGCACCTTTTTCGGTTAAATTTTTTGTTATGTTTACCTCAAAAAATGCTTGGTTGTAGGGAAATACACAAAATTCTCCACTCCCTATTTCATAAACAAATTTTCTGAACCAACATGTAATTGCTCATTATACTCCAAAAGAAATAAATTTATTATGCATATAAAGACCTCAATAAATTTTCTATCTTATATATATAAACAGGTTGCAACATTGGCACCAAATATTCCAGCACACTATGAGCTTCATTTTGGTGTACCTATGGCAGGTGCTATTATTTCTGCACTCAACACAAAACTAGACGCAACAACATTAGCACTTATATTGGAACAATTAGAGCATTGCAAAATCATATTTGTGGACTATGAATTTATTGACACTGCCCTCAAAGCAACAGAAATAATCTCCCAAAGAAAATCCAAGCCACCCCTTATTGTCCTAATACAAGATTATGACCAATTAGTGAAAGATATACCTCAAGGTACCTTAATCTACAATGAACTTCTTGAAAAGGGACAATCAGATTTTAACATTTCAATGCCAAGCAATGAATGTGATCCTATATCAGTGAATTATACTTCAGGCTCAACAGGAATTCCAAAAGGAGCAGTTTATAGTCATAGAAGTGTTTATCTTAATTCACTCGCAATGATTACTCGTTTCGATGTCAATCATATGCCGGTGTTTCTATGGACAGTTGACATGTTTAGATGCAATGGATGGTGTTTCATTTGGTCAATGCCTGCTCTTGGTGGCACAAACATTTTCCTAAGAAATAATTTTTCAGCAAGAGATATTTTTGATGCAATTCATGTTCATAAGGTAACACATTTGTGTGGTGCACCTACCCTTTTGGAAATTATTGCAAATTGTGGCATTATTAAGCCTTTTTCACACAAGGTCTGTGTCACAGTTGCAGGTATATTACCATCATTCAAAATTATTAATAAGGTGACAGAACTTGGATTTGATGTGAATATTGGTTATGGCATGACTGAAGCATTAGGTCCAGTTATTGTAAGAAAGTGGAAACAAAATTTTGATGATGATGTTACAAAGCTAAATTATTTTGAACAAAAAGGGGTTATAGAGTTTATGGTGGTAGAAGTTGATGTGAAAGATCCAAATTCAATGAAGAGTGTTCCCTATGATGGAAAAACCATAGGTGAAATTATGTTTAAAGGGAATACTTTAATGTCAGGGTATCTTAAGAGTTCACAAGTGAGTGATGAAGCTTTTAGGGATGGTTGGTATAGGACTAGGGACCTAGGTGTTAAGTTGCCTAATGGTTCTTTTAATTTGAAAGATAGAGCAAAAGATATTATTTATTCTAAGGGTGAGTTTGTGAGTTCATTAGAGGTGGAAGCTGTTTTGTTGAATCATCCAATGGTTTTGAAAGCAGCTGTTGTGGGGAGATATGATGATGGGTCACCTTGTGCAATTGTGAAATTGAAAGATGGATATAGTGCCAATGTTGAAGATATTATCAAGTTTTGTGAAGATCAATTGGATGCTCATATGGTTCCTAAGAGTGTGGTGTTTGATGATTTGCCTCTTAATTCAACTGGGAAGGTACAAAAGTTTGTTATTAGAGAAAAGATTAAAAGCAATGGGTGGTGTGAGACAATTACTTAGGGCATTATTGTTTGTTGGATTTGAATTGTACGCGATCACAAATTCCACGTATTCATATAGTCAGTATATCGGTGACTGTTGGTCCAAAACTGGACAGTCCAAATTTCAAGCTCAGTATTCCGGAGTTAAAATCGAAATCATCTTGTCTTTTGCATTGTCCGATCTCAATCCAACAATCATTGATATGTTAAATGTGTGAATTTGTGAGTGCTACAAATCCAAATCAATGGTTTGTATGAGTATGATAATAAATAAAACAAGGAAAAATGGAAGTTGTAAGGTGTGAAACAAGCATGTCATGTAATAATGTTAAATAAGCTCATTTGATGTTTTATTCTATAAACATATACAATCTATGTATTATTATTATTATTATTATTATTATTATTATTATTATTATTATTATTATTATTTGTGTTGAGTGTTACAATTGATTTGTCTTTTGTTTTTTTAGAAATGTTTGGGATTGAAAAAAATGGGCTGTTGGTTACAAAGTTTCACCCAAAGCTTGTAACATATTCTATCTTAATAATGTTGCAATTTCATCATGGTGAATATTTGATGTATGACACTAGAAATAATTTCTCCCTAGGGTGGTTAGAATTTGGCTAAATTACCTACTGATTTCTAACACAAGCAGGGGATGCCTTTACTCACAAGAAAATGGCAAAATGCAATCCTCTTCATAAGAGAATTTTAAAGGACAACATTTTTTAAGATGCTATTTCATTACATTTGTCACTTTCAAGTTAATTCAAGCAATAAAACCTAAAGTCATCATCACCAGATGGCCCCAAAAGCACATGTGCCTGAATAATGCATGTTTATATCATGTCAACTATCATTCCACAATCTCATCAAACATGTGTTACTAATAAGTAATGTGTGGTCGTGTGCAATGTTGTAAAATACGTAAATCGGATTAGGATCGGGAGAAGGGTAATAGTTCGTAACTCGGGTAATCGTAACACGAATCGTAAGATTCTACAAAAATAAAGGATCAAAGATCGGAGAAGGATCGTAATACAAAATCGTAGGATCGTAACCTCTAAAAATAACTCAACATAAAAATTAAGATTTAAAACTTAAACTCAAAACTCAAATAAAGGGGAAAATTTTGTTCAATTGGAGGGAAAAAAATTAGTGCATAGACTAGGGGAAGTTGCTTCACGTCCATGGGTATGGGGCTTGTGTGTTGAAATGGTTTTTCAACTGCTTTTGCTGATAAAATGGTGCTGCAGGTCCATGAATGTGGGGATTGTGTGTTTGAAGAGTTTTAATTAAAAAAAGAAAAAAGAAAAAAAGAAAAAAAAAGCAACGGTGGGAACAAAATAAAGGGGTAAGGATTAGTTAAATAAAAAATAAAAAAAAGGGATAAGAATTAGTCAGAAAAAAAAAGGGAAAGGGATAAGGAAGGAAACGGTGGATTTATTAGAAAAGTGAAACGTGGATTTACTAGAAAAGTGAAACAGTTTTGTAAAAAAAAAAAAAAGAAAAGAAAAGTGATACGGTGCGTTTTAGTAAAACACAAAACAGTGTGTTTTAATAAAAAACAAAACGGTGCGTTTCAAGTCTTCTTCTTTCTCGCGACCCTTTCAGAATCGGAACGAACAGCGTTTCCACGATTCTGCGATTCAGATCGCCGATCCGGCGCCGATTCTCTTCTCTGGCGATTCTGAGCACGATTCAGATCGCTTAGGGATGGGTAAAGCGTAAACTCGTCCGAGTCAGCGAGTTGACTCGCGATTTTGACAACACTGGTCGTGTGATACCCAATCCATCGCTCGGCCTTACAAAGGTAGGGATGACAATGGGTAGGGTATGGGTAGGGTACTACAGTCCCCATCCCCATACCCGCAATTTGAAAAAATACCCGTACCCATCCCCATACCCGCGTGGGTGACACTCTTTGTCCCCGTCCCCATACCCTATGGGTACCTAAGTACCCATACCCGTACCCGTTACCCGCATTTTTGCTAAAAATAAATTCATCAATTATAAAATATCATATCAGTTTAATATAATTAAAAAAATTTAAAGATTTTAATGTTGACTCATGAAAATTATGAACAAAATTATTAGTAATATCATGCTAAAGTTCATTTATCTATATATTGACATATTTGGATTATGTTATAAATAAACATTTTCATTAAAAATGTGTAATAGTATAATAATGTTGTATATTTTAAAATTTATTTACTTATATTATTATATAATAATATAATTAAAATAAATAAATATATACTATGTGGGTATATGGGGTGGGTACTAAGGTACCCGTACCCGCACCCATACACGTTCAATTTTGTGGGTAATTACCCATACCCATGCCCGTATCCAAAATGCGGGTTTTTACCCTACCCGTTGTGGGTATTTTTTGTGGGTACCCACTGGGTATGGGTGAATTGCCATCCCTAGGTAAGGATGTAATATTAACATATGAGCCTATGAGTACGGATGTGAATGAGACACGGTGAAGAGTGAGAGTAGTACTCACCATTAACAAAGTGTGTTATTAGCACTCCTCACCTTTTCAAAATAGGGAAGATAGGAAAAATGCTATCCTGTTGCTAATTTTCCATTTATGCCCATATTTTCTCTTAATTCAGTGCTTCTTATTGAGGCATTATTGTACTCTAAAAATACTACTAACCAACATTTCTCTCCTCTATTTTTCTTCTCTTTCCCTTATACTAAATACCTCAAATCATCCCTAGGAAATGAGACTTCACTACTTCAGCAACTGAAATTAGCAAAAGATACCTTTGTAATTGGAGAAACCATTAAAAAAAAAGTTCAATCGGTAAGACGTTACTTTGTTAGCACTAAAAATTTCTTGTCGTTACTATAGCATGAGAAACCCCCATAAACTACATTGTTGAGATAATAAACTCAGTTTTTAACAATTTTGATATCTTAACAGATTATTCTTGGCAAATAGACTACGGTCTCTTCAAAATTCTTACCGCGCCATTTTATGAGTTGGATAAACATTATTAAACACAAAAATTTGGAGATTTCATCTTCAAAGGGTGCAAAACATTACCGATAATTAGCGAAGAATTTGCAATGCTAACTTCATTAGGTATATGAGCAAGTGAATATATTATTGTAATGCATCTATCACTGCATCAACAACCTCTTGGGTGGTGCTTGTCCCTCCAAGGTCCTTTGTCCGGTATTTGCCCTCTAAAATGACTCGTTTCACAGCACTTTCCAATCGTTCAGCAAATACAGGGAACTGGAGATGCCTGAGCATCATTGCAGACGAAAGGAGGAGTGCCACAGGGTTGGCTTTCTTTTCCTTTACTACTTTATCCTTGCCGACATTTCCTGCTGAAGCACCTTGTTCAAATACAGCGTGGTCAGCTCCAACATTACCTGCAAAAGCATTTCATCCATGATTTTAGATTTTCAAGCTTAAAAATAGGTGGCTTTACTCAATAATCACTTTTATCTAGGCAGCCTTCTACAAATTCAATCCACAGGTCCAACACAATGGACCAATAGCACTATCTGATATTTTTATTAAAATCTCCATCTTACCAACAGCACTGCCGCCGCCAGAGCTCCAACCCATCTCCGTTATTTGACTCCTCTAAAGTGAACTCTCATTCTAGAACTCAACCATTGATGAGAAATCAGTTATTGATATCTCAATACATTTATGATTTATTATACATTCAATATAATAGTGAAGGTTGATTTTTCACTAATGGTCGAAAATATCTTACTTTATCATCTGAAGTGAACTGTTCACTTTAGAAGAGTAAAATGTCTATTTACTGACTTCTCTGCTCTTACGTTGTCATTAACATTTGACAACTCCATTACCCCACAATGGCTGCTGTTGCCTCCATACTGCAACCTGTCGAGGAAGATAAATGAATTCCAGTTCGATTTCTACACCACCTCTATATTTTTCTTTTCAGTGAATATACAATCTCTAATTTAATCAGTCACTATATTTTGGCAGAGTTTTTAATGAGTGAAAAATGTTCCTGCAATAATCGTACGAAAGAACTAGACGAACATGATTAATACACTCTAGATCTAGAGTCAACAGTTCTGAGCAGTAATCACCCTCACACATCTCACAACAACAATGACTATATGATAGCAAGGTAAGGTACTATTTGATAAGAAAAATGGTACAACATAATCAAATGAGAGCTCTAGAGTTTCAACAAATTAGTAATAGTAATACCTCCGGGCATGACACCAGTGCCTCCAGCAATGCCTGCCGCTGTATTTGCAACAAGATTTCCATAAAGATTGGGGGTTACCTGCAAGTGGAAATAGTATTCGTAAACTTCAAAACCAAAGGCAAATTGACTAGGAAAAGGATAAATAACTTGCAAGAAAGAATTATCATGTTAATCAGCAACCTCCGTCAATGTTTTCTTATTTTCACGCTAGCACCAATAGAAAAGGCAGAATGCGTGTACCTTTTGAATTCATTATTACAAATCCATTTTTTATACTTCCTCAGAGGGATAAAGGATATAGCTAATAAGTATATATTTCTTCACAACTGCCATAATATGGCTATTTCCAATGCTCCTCTACTAACATTTGATCAAAAAATTAAATAAACTGTCCAGCCTTTTCAGATCACAAAAATTAATAACTAATTTATCATATAAACCCTCTCATATAATTAGACCAGACTAGGGAAACTGTTAAAATAATTATGATGCCATCACTGTTTCCGGGGCTAAGTCCTACTCGACTACTGTTTCTTTCCTTGTTCCCAATGTTTTTTTTTTTGCAGGGTGCCTTGTTGAAAACTTAATAAAGAAAGAGACACTTCATCTGTAAATACAACTAAAACATTACTTGCAGCACTATAAATTGTGCCAAAAACTATTCAAATTAGCAGAACCAGAAAGGTAAAAAAAAAACCTTAATTTATAGATTGATTTGTCTTGTTTTGATTCTTATATCTCCACAATAAGTCAATAACTACAAACAGCATTGTTTTGTCAAAAAAAACTACAAACAGCATCGTAAGCAATTAAAAAAATTTAGACAAATAAAACAGATGTTGATTTTCTGGCAAATAAACTAGTTTCATTTTTTAAAGGGAAAATATACTAGTTTTAGTGTGGGAAAGACATTGATAATCATGTTAGCGCTCTCTGAGTCTTGAGGCCTGCTCTGACCCTGGTGAGCCCCCTAGGACTCAACTCATAAACTTTCTGTTACCCAAAAAAAGACCGACAATTCATATAATATACAGTTATTATTGATAGATTTCAATCCAAAAAGTATCAACTCAACTTTTCTAACTCACTATTGTATGATTTTTTATTTCTATTAATTTATATCTGATATAAAAGAATTAAATACAAGGAATCTTTTGATTGCCGATAAAGTTTAATAAATTCATTTCAGAAAAAAGTTTCCTTCATTATGTGTTTGCCCCCACCCCCCAGGAAAAAAATGGCCAGCTTCACTCCTATTTATTTGCTTTAAAATATCATCTTTTGGTTTAACCCACAATTGAGAACCTCGTAAAAAAAAGGAAAAAGTACTCAAAAATATATTATCTTTGGTTACAATTATTTACAGTCTATTCCGGTTCTACTCATTTATCCAGTGATTTCCGTGGCAGAACTGCAGAAGTTAACAAGTTAAACAACAGGTGAACCCATGGTAGTTGGCACTAATTCCCCAAAGAAATAAAAGGAAATATAAAACATACAAATTGGTCACAATTTAATTAAAGAGTTGCTCATTTCACCAATAAACTAATGACACTGAGTTTTAAATTTTAAAAAATTAAATTGAACGAGTGCTGGACTCGTAAGCATATCAACCAAAGTGGATAAATAATCAAGGTAAAATTTTAAGTATACATACCATGACATCAAACTGCTCAGGCTTTGAAGTAAGCTGCATGCAACAGTTATCTACAATAATTTCATTATATTTGATTCCAGGATACTTTGTGGCAACCTCTCGACAAGATTCCAAGAATAAACCATCTGCAAGCTTCATAATGTTTGCTTTGTGTACAGCAGTCACCTTCTTTCTGTTATTTAGATAAGCATACTCGAAAGCATATTTAGCAATGCGCTCTGAACAGAACTTTGTTATTACCTAGCAAGATTTTAGTACAAGGTGCAAACAAAAGCCACATGTCACAATGTCAAGGTGCCAACATCATGAGATATATAACATTTAAAGATTACAATAAAAATCTATAAAAGCAAATATAAAGGAATGAAACCTCTACTTTAAAAGACTAGCCCTCTAGAAAACGGGAAATATCTTAGCATGATTACAATTTTACAAATAACAACAAAGGACATCAACAGTGGAGCAGCAAGTACACGAAACACAATGCATACAACAAAAGAAAGAGAAATATATCAAAAATTAATATTCTTAATTAACTTAACTACTGTGCACTACTGTTTTTCTCTCTGTTAGAATTTCCATCAAGTGTTCCACTGACAATTTGCAACTTTCATAAATATGAATGTACGATGTTCAAATACTACGAGTTTGTGCAATACAGGTTTATCTATCAACTAAGAAGCTAAGGTCACGAGTTTCAAAGGATTTAGAAACATATGTAAAATAAACCTATCTAAATGCCAAATAGCATTCTCTATCGCTGCTTTTTGAGGGCCAAAAATGCTAAACTTGCAACCCAAATCCATTCAAACCAGGAAATTAAATCTCCAAACCTCCTAATAAACTTGTAGATAAGAAATGAATTTCCAACACAAAACATGTCTAAACACTTGTCACATACTAAGTATATTCTGAGTTATCTACCATGCATAAAGTGCAAGTAAATCATAAAGAATCTTCACCATAAAACATAAATCCTCACTTTCCATTCATCTAAAAGCCAGCAATCTAAGTTTTTTTCTTGTGAGTTGAATAGATCAGATAGTTCAATACTTACAAACTAGTCACTACTCAATTCAGCAATGCAATGTAGTCAAGAAACAATTCAAATTTCAAACCTAGTCAATGCGTGTGAGTACGCCAAAAACATAAACTCCACAAGTTCTCACTCACACAAATACAACCAAAAAATCACTTAATTGTAACATTTCTAAATTATCCTGAGTATAAGTTCATTGTCTCGAGTACACAATAAGGGATAAACAATCTCTAGTCCTTAGATATGTGACGCACTGTCACTATAATTCTTAAATTTATCAAAATCACAAAAATAATCTTCAAATATGTCGTAAGTCGTTGGATAATGTGTCATTTGCTAGTCAATTTGGTCATCCAATGTATCTAGTCAGTCAATTTGCGTCTTTTACTAGTCAATTTGGTCATCAAATGTATCTTCCATTAGTCAACTCGGTCAATAAAATTACTAACAAAAAAACACAATCTAATAGTATTTTCGAAATAATTTCAATACATTCAGAGACTAAAACGGCAACACCAGACGCATTCAGTAACCAAAATAACTATCGAAAATATACCTTGAGGCTTTCAACAACACCAGGAACAACCTCATGTTCAAGTCCAGCATATTCACCTTCAGTATTCTCCCTAATCACAACAATATCAACATTATCATGCCGTGTCGGTAAACCAGGAAGATTAAAGCAATTAACAAGAGAAGCATAAAGATCAAGCTCCTTCCTCAATTGCACATTAAGAGAACTAACACCACCACCCATAGGAGTAGCAAGTCCACCTTTCAAACAAACCTTATTCCTCTTAATCGATTCCATTACTTCAGTTGGCATCGTTTTCATGTTACCATGCACTTCGAATTTCTCGAAGTATACTGGCGCATGCATTGCTTCCATTACTTGCTCAACTGCTCCGGTTACTAAAGGTCCGATTCCGTCGCCGGGGATTAGTGTTACGTTTCGAGGTGTTCCGTCTCCGGGTCGGGGCATGTAGGTTACGGAGCGAGTTGATGTGAGGCTGTGGCGCGAGGTGAGGAGTTGTTTGAGGATGTGTGTGGATCGTCTCGTCGCCATTAGCGGTTGTGGCGGTGGCGGTGGTGTGCTAGGGTTTTGGCGGTTTTGAGATTGTAGCGTTAAGTATAAGATTCGAATGAGGTCCGAGAAGCTAAAATAAAATTATTCTGCAAATTTCTTTTTTTGGTATGTTAAATTATTCTGCAATTGATTTGTGTTATTATGCACATGTTTTTTTTTGTTACAAAAATTATTATGCACATGTTTATTTATCCTTAAAAAAATTAAAATGCGCATGTTCATAATTTCGAGTGTTTTTTAAAATGAATGAACAAATTAGAGTAGGCTTATTTAAATTCATCTCAAATAATTTAAAGGTCCATTCAATTCAAATTATATATTAAAAACAAGATCATAATTAACAAAAAAAAAAACACCTAAAGCTTAAAAAGAGTTGTATTTTTCGACTAAGGCTCTGTTTGGCAAAAATGGCTGATGGCTAATAAGCTAGCTTATGGCTGATGGCTGATAGCTGATAGCTTATGGCTGATGACTTATAGCTGATAAGATAATTAAAGTGTTTGGTAAAATTAGCGGTTCAATCATAGATAAATGTAAAATGACATAAAAGGGCATTCATAATTAATAATAAATTTTTTATTTAAGATATTTATAATTTAGTAATTTAATTTTTAATTTAATATATCTTTTATATTTTAATATAGAATGAAATTTATTCACTAAAATTTTACTTTAAAATTATTTTCATTTCAATTTTTATATTGTATAAAAAAATTGAACGAAACAATAATAAATTGATTCAAGTGGTAATTACTTAATATTTAAAATACTTAAAATTTAATGATTTAAATTTATAATTTAATTTATCTTTTATATTATTATTATTATAATATTAAATTAAATTGTAATCTTTTTTTTATAGAGGTTAAATTTTATTCTTTGAAATTTCATTTTAAATATATCTTCATTTCAATTTTTATACTTTATTAAAAAGATTAAACATAATGTACCAAAAAAAAGATTAAACATATTAAAGAGGTGATAATAGGTACAGGTTATAGTAACGTCGTACCAAAAACTAGGTACATCAACGTTTAAAAAAAAATTCAAGAACGTAAAAATAATAATTGATATACAACACAGTAAAAGAAAAATAGATAGGTGTAAGTGCAACAACGTAAAAAAAGTAGGCACAACATACCAATTTTGTTTTAAATTATACTATATAAAAAATTATAGTAAAGGATAAAAATGGATTTAAGATAAAATCATAAGGGTAAAATGGGAAGAAAAAATTATAAGCTATAAGCTCATAAGCTACTTGAATTAGCTTATGAAAAATAAGCTATAAGTCAGTAAAATAAGCTATAAGCTCTTTCTAAAAAACTGTTACCAAACAGGTCTTTTAACTTATAAGCTATAAGTCAGTTTTGAAGGCTTGCCAAACAGACCCTAAAACTATAGTGATATACATGTGCTTATGCACGGGCCGTACTTTCCCTGCGTTGTATTAGGAGTGTATATATGTTATTGTTGAGAAATGTTAATTTGGGCACAACCCCAACATATATACAATTAGGCACACACATATTATTGAAAAAAATTTAAAGATATATAATTTAGTCACATCAACTAATATTAATCAATTCTTTTATCTTTTAATTTTTCAAAATTTTGTATGTGTGCCTAAGAATAAAAAATTTAGGCATGTGCCTATGTAAGAATTGCTCGTTATTGTTTTAACAACAATCCCTTAACAAATTAGATATTTAATTTGTCAAAATAAAATAAAATTAGACGTTTAACTTTTAGAAGGATTTTGTTTTCAAGCTATAACAAGATTCAATCACTACTTTCTCTCTCTAAAAAACTGCTTCGCTTTCTCTCTAAAGTCAGACCCGTTGCATATCTCTCATTTTCATCCAAATTTGTAATCTTCAAGATGTAGCCACTGGTTCAAGGTGGTGCGATCGTACCTTTATGGTATCGAGTCATCATCGGTAGTTCGTCGGTGTCTCCTCCGTTGTCGACTGCTTTTGAAGATTAGAGTTTTCCACTTTGCGCGTTCTCTGTGTCGTTACCGACGACGTTCCTTCTTTGGAGTTTCATGTCGTTTGTTTCTGTTTTGCTAGGTTATGTATTCGACGGTTGGATCTAGTTGCGTATCCAGGTTTGGGATGCTTTTTTTTGGATATTTTGTGTGGCTTGGAGGTGAGTTTCAATGTTGTGGTGGTGGTTGGAGGTGCTGAGGTGGTTGGAGGTGCTGAGGTGGTGGTGGGTTGTTGGTGTTGTGGTGAGGAGGTGGTGAGGTGAAAGTGGGTTGTTGGTGGTATGGTGGTGAGCTGTTGAGATGTTGATGTGGTGGTGGATCTCGCGCTGCCAGTGTGTGGTTGATGTCGTGCGTGATTGGTTTTTCTTTTATACTTGATTCTGACTGTTGCCAAATATATTGAGATTTGTCGGTCTCTCTGTGTCTGGTTGACCTCTATCGTGTAGGTGTTGGCTGTTTGGAGGCGGTCTGTGAGTTAAGACTATCTGCCTAGGTTCTCTTTCTACTGGTGCCCATTAACTTTTGACTCAAGGAGCTGTTTTTTTGTTCGAGATTGAGAGTTAGTGTCTACTGACATCTCTATGGGTCGGGTTGCTGTCTTTTGCGATGGCTTCGAAGCTGAAGAGTATCATTTTCTAAAAATGGGATTAGAAGTGGACCTCTATTAGATGGTGTCTGTTTTGGTATTTCCATTGGTGTTCCGCTTATAGTATACGGCGTCTTTATTTTGTAGCCCCTCTTTTACAGGTCTCTATTTGTCTTGTGCAGAAATTTGATTATTAATAATAATATATTTGCCGTTAAAAAAAGAAAAAGAAGGACTTTGTTTCTCCAAATTAAATTTCAATAGTTTTTATACTTAGGAGTTAGGAGGGAATAGTCAATTAAATCTTGAATGTATAGAGATAAGCACTCCTTATAATATACTCCCCAAGTTTCAACATGCTAGACTTGTCTATCCTCCATAGCTGAGGGATATAGAAAGATAAGAGTAACATTCTATACTTTATTTTATTGAATAGTTAGTTTAGTCACAATAAATTTATCACCCAATTGTACCCCCTTGCCCTTGGATTGAGGTATTAAGGGGAAGATATCAACAATCCAATTTCCATTCAACAAAGGGATATTAGTCTCATTACCAATGTTCCACCTACAACATGCTCCTAATATAAATTTAGAATTAAAATAAAACTTGGATATGGTCCATCGTGGCATAAAAAATCACGTTGAGATGCCAACCTTATTTTTAGCTTTGTAGAGTCTAGTGATGAGAATGTGCGAATTAGTCATAAGATGCCAACCTTATTTTTCAAGCATGGCACAATAAAAAACATGAAGTTCTTTTTTTGAAACTCATTCCTTAATCCTTCTTATGCACATGGAAAGTTTATCCCACGAGAGTCAATAGATAACCTTGTTCGTAGCCACAAAGTGCCTCCACCAAAAGAATTTCTTTATTTTCTCACAATCATCACATATGGATGATGGGAGCGTGAATGAGTTCATCAAGTCGGTATAGTTTGAAAGACAAATATAATGATAACATCATGACCTATTTTTGGGAGCCATTTAATACTCCACGAATAATTTTTTTCAAAGCAATACGGGCATTGGTGTAGGCCACATTTTTTTTTTAGTTTTTCCAAAAAATAATTGAAAATGGCAATTTTTTTTTTTTTTAAATTCCACAGTTTAATCAAAGAAAATTAGGGTTTGACGGGCCGCCCATTCGGGCTAGCCCATTTTGACAGTTCTACAGATACGACAGAGGCAGCCTGTACACAGATGGAGTAAACCAAGCAATGATTGAGTGAAGTGTAACATTGATGCCTCTCTCATCCAATCTTAATAGAGTAGGCATTGGTAGTTGTATTCGAGATGAGTTTGACTCTTATATGATGGCAAAGTATGATCAACATACACCAATTTGTGATATTCGGGTCGAAGAAGCACTTGGTTTACTATCGGCTCCTGGGTCCATGATTTGAATGATTTTGAGTTAGACTCGAAGTTAGTTGCGGATAGCTTTCACTCAAATAAGGTGGATGTTACTAAGTTTGGCGAAATAATCGGTCATTATATTGTAAAAGTTTGCTGTCTTCTTTTTATCCTAACTCTAGTGTTGAGTTAGTTAGGCGACAAGCAAATGAGGTTTCTCATAGCTTAACAAAGGCGGTCATATGTGTAGCTAGTTCCCAAATCTTAGTCGACATACCAAATTGTAGTCAACACTTATTGATTAATAAAATGTTATAAGCTTATTTCGTTAAAAAAAATGTTACATTGTATATTTTATTTTGATAAAGTAATGTAGTGGTTAGACTTAATGTAAAAAATTAGAAAATCTCAATGTTGAATATTTGTATACGTTGATATTCAATGTCTTTTAATGTAACAACTGAATTATATTTTACAAGAGTTAAGTAACCAATGTAATTGAAAATTTGATTTTTTTTTTCCTTAAAGATGATGGAAAATCCCAAGTGATCCTAGTTTAGGGATAAAAGGAGAAATAACACGCACAAAAGTTTAAAAAAATGTGTTCCTCTCTGTAATATAATTATTTGATTAATATCAGACTATCTAAATTAATTTAACTCAATTTTTCTTTTTATTTAAACATTTTTATATTTTTTGTTTTTAATAACAATCTGAATATTATTAATGCAATAAGTCCTGAAACAGGATAGTTACAAGTTGGGGGGGTGTGTCCTCAAGCCAGATTTTGTTGGGCTCATCATGGGCCAAAAGCCCCATAGCGTGGGCAGCCTTATTGGCATTACGCTTAACATGACTAAACCTACAAGACCTGAAGCTCTGAATACTACACTTGATTCCCGTAATAATCTTCCCCACATAGGATCTAGGTATAACCCCTGCCATATTAACCAGCTCAATGATTGTAGCACAATACTAAATTCTACCAATCAGTTGATTAGAATACAGAGTCTCCAAGAAACGCTCCAAGATTCTAATTCAAGAGTCTTCTTCCTCCTTTGGTTTCCTTTGATCCTTGTTGTTCTCCTTACCTAAGCTCCCTCTAGCAAAGGTTAGTGAAGTCATGTTTACGTCCTGTGACGATCTCTGTTATCACCCTCGTGGTTTTGTTTTCTTCTCGCTTTTCATCTTCTCCCTCGCTCCTGGTGTGTCATTATTCCATGGAGTCTCAACTTGAAGATCGCTCTAACCAACAAAACAACAACACCAGCACCACGATCACCAATGAACCCAATCACCATTGTCCCTACAAAGTTCAAAAAACAAACCCTCATCAACCTAATCTAACCAATTGCTCCATCATCATACCTGAATTCATGGGACCTAGACCCACCATCTCTCATTATGAAGGTAATCCTCATCTTCCCTACAGTCTCTCTCACCTGCAAAATGAGGAACACCATCCCCAAAATCAGTACTATTCCCAGCAAGAACAACAGGAAGATCAACAAGAATCACCAAGAAGATCATTCAATTCTACTACTGCAGGTCCTAGTGCTGATCCCTTCTGTATGTACAAAGAAGAGCATATCAAAGAGGGCATAAATTCGTGTCAAAACACTCTGATAGGTAAAATCTTGTCTAATAGAATCATTACGAAACCTGTTCTTCATAACACTCTACAGGGTATTTGGGGTAACCCTAAGGGATTGACCATCACTGGAATTGAAGGGGGTTTCTATCACATCACTATGGATCTTGAGAGTGAAATTCAAAAAGCTCTAAAAGGTAACCCTTGGTTAATCAGGAATTGCTGGTTCATGGTGCAGTTATGGGATCGAAAGATTAATCCTTCTGATATTGATTTTAAGCATGTCCCAGCTTGGATACAGATATGGGGCTTACCTATTCATTGTAAGACTGTTACCATGAGGAAACATCTGGGTTCTCAGCTGGGTAAAGTAGAGGAATCTGCTCTATATGATTACCCACAAAAGGCCATGATAGTCAAAATCAAGGTAGGAATCAACGTTGAAGAGCCAATTCGTCATGGTATGTTCATTGGTAACACTAGAGATGGAATCAATTGGGTTGATTTTAGGTATGAGAACCTACCCATGTTCTGTTTCAGCTGTGGTCTAATTGGACACAATGAAGAAAATTGCACTAATCCTGCCCAAGCTCTATCTGAATGGGGGGTTAATCCTAGAGGCCCTTGGCTTAGATCCAACGTATATGGTAAAAGGGTTCATGAAAACAGAGACAAAAGATTTCACAGCAATCCTATGCAGTCAACAAGTGGGTGGTCAATTCAGCCCCATCCCAAAGGCTATGATAGAGATGTTAGCCAAGATGAGGCTATAAGAAGATATGGGGGACCAGAATCAAGCAGGTAAACAGGCTACAAATGACACAGAGACAGGAGCTTCCAAAGCCACTACAAACCTCAATCAACAAGCTACTACACCCAGCAAAAGAAAATTCCTAAAAACCTCTCACTCTACACAGGTCATGCAAGAAGTCACCTACAACAATACTACAACATCTAATATGGTTAGCCTCAGAGAGAAGGCTAACCAAGGACAATGAAAATTCTTTCATGGAACTGCAGAAGGCTAGGTAAACTTTCTGCAGTCAGAGACCTCAGGCAGATCATCAAAGCTCACCAACCTAACATTGTTTTCCTGACTGAAACTAAATTCCAAAGCTCTGATTTCCTAGTTAGAACCAATTCTTTTGGTAAATTCTTTTCTAATTTCATTGTGGATTGTACTATGAGTCCTAGGAATAGAAGTGGTTGTCTAGCTCTTTTTTGGTCTAACAATGTAAAAATTACTATCATTGGCTATAATAATAATATGATTGATTGCTATGTGGAGAGTGATAATAACAACAATTTGTGGAGAGCTACTGGTATATATGGTTTTCCTCAACATGACAAAAAAATTAATACTTGTGATCTTATCTCTTCCCTTTTCAATTCTAATCAGCATGATCAATGGCTCTTATTTGGTGACTATAACCTCATTGTAAACTCCTCTGATAAGCAGGGTGGTAGAGATAATAATTCTAATAGTAACTATATTTTACAGGGCACTCTTAACAACTGTAACTTAGTGGACCTAGGCTACAAGGGGGAGCCTTTTACTTGGACTAACAACCAGGCTAATGATTAGCATATCAAGGAAAGATTAGATAGATTTTGTGCCACCACTGATTGGATTTCTAGATTCCCTAGGTTCACCAACTATCATCTTATGAGCTCTACATCTGACCATAATCCTATATTGCATGTTTTTGGTACTAACATTGATTTCAGGAATGATTCTCACAATAAACAATATCTTAAAAGATTTGAAAATATTTGGTTACAAGAACCAGAGTGTCTAAATATCATCAAAGAGTGTTGGGATAATGAAGAAGGGGAGACTCACAATAAACTCAAAACTGTCATGGATAAAGTGCATTATTGGGGAAAGTCTACTTTTGGCAATATTCCCTCTGAGATCAAAAAAGCTCAGAGCCACCTTGAAGAGCTAAAGAATGGAATCCCCTCTAGTGACCAGATTAAGCAGATCAAATGTTTTGAAGCTAAGTTAGATACTCTTTATCAAAAAGATGAACAATGGTGGTCCCAAAGAGCTAAAACCAACTGGTTGCAGCATGGGGACAAAAACTCTAAGTTCTTCCACTTCAAAGCTAGCCAAAGACACAGGAGGAACAAGATAAACTACATAAATGACAGACAGGGCATCAAACAGACCAATAACAAAGATATTCAGGAGGTTTCTCAAAACTAATTTAATGATCTCTTTACTTCTTCTAACCCCTCTAATATGCAGGAATCTCTACAGGTAGTAGCCAATAGAGTCCACCCCCAGATGAAAGACTATCTTAATCAGGACTTTACAGCTGCTGAGGTCTCCTTTGCTGCTCACCAGCTCAAGGGCAGTGCTGCACCTGGCCCTGATGGCCTTAATGCTAGTTTCTATCAATCTTTCTGGGACATAATTGGAGGAGAAGTTACTCAAGCAGATCTCAATGTGCTTAATCATGGTGGTAACCCTGAATCCTTCAATGATACCCATAGTTGTTTGATTCCTAAACACAACAATCCCACCACCCCTGTTGACTATAGGCATGTTGCTCTTTGTAATGTTTTTTTAAAAATCATCACCAAAACTATTGCTAACAGAATTAAGAATATTTTACCTGAGACCATTAGTCCCCAGCAAAGTGCCTTCTTGCCTGGTAGACTTATTACTGATAATACACTGCTGGCCTTTGAAACTTTCCATCACCTTAAACATAACAAAAACAAGAAAAAAGGTTATGTTGGAATTAAGCTTGACATGGCCAAGGCCTATGACATATTAGAGTGGTCTTTTATTAACAATACTCTTACCACTATGGGCTTTCCTAGTAACCTTATCCAAACCATTATGAATTGTGTGAGCACTGTTTCTTTCTCTATTTTAGTTAATGGCCAACCTTCTCACTACTTTAAACCTAACAGAGGCATTAGACAAGGAGATCCCCTATCCCCCTACTTATTTATTCTGTGTGCTGATGTTTTTTCTGGTTTGATCACTAAAGCACAGAACCATTCTACAATAAATGGTATAGCTATTGCTCAGAATGCTCCTAAGGTCTCTCATCTATTTTTTGCAGATGATATCATCATATTCTGTATAGCTAAGAAGGAGGAAGCCATCCAGCTCAAGGCTATATTTGATGAGTATCAGAGAATTTCTGGTCAACAAATAAATATGTCTAAATCTGAAATGACTTTCAGTCCTAACATTCAACAAGCTATCAAAAATGATTTTAAAGAATTCCTACCTCTCACTATAACCAGCACTATAGCTAAATATCTAGGAATGCCCACTCAAATTGGCCATTCTAAACAGGCAGGGTTCAACTACATCATGGACAGAATTCAGAAGAAGTTAAAAGGGTGGAAAAAGAGGTGTTTGTCCTTTGCTGGCAGAAGTACTCTTATAAGTGCAGTGATTCAAGCTATACCTACTTATCTTATGAGTTGCTTTCTCCTACCCAGAAACATGTGTGATAAGATAGAAAGATCCATGAGTAAATTTTGGTGGGGCAGCTCAGATAGTAATCACAAGATCCATTGGAAAGCCAGAAAGGATCTTTTTCAATCTAAGTTGGCTGGGGGCTTAGGTTTCAGAGAGATGCACTTATTCAACAAAGCTATGTTGGCCAAACAAGTGTGGAGGCTGCAGACTGACCCTAACTCTCTCCTAGGTCAGTGCCTAAAAGCTAGATACTATCCTAATTCTGATATTCTTCATGCTCATCAAAGCAGAGGCAGCAGCTATGCGTGGCAAAGCATATTCCAAGCTATTGATCTTATAAAAAAAGGAAGTTGTTGGCAAATTAGTAACGGCAAGACCACTAATATATGGGAAGATAACTGGGTAATATGGCAGAATGGTTATAAGGTCCTCACCCCTTCCCAAGGACAGAACAGTGTGACTAAAGTTAGTGACCTTATCCTTGATCAACCTACAAAGAATTGGAACTCTACACTCATTAATCAAACCTTTCTCCCTTTTTGAAGGAACCCTTATCAAGCAAACACCTCTCATTATGGAAGACACTGAGGATATTCTCATGTGGCCTCATACCAGGGAAGGTAGCTACTCTGTCAAGTCTGGATGCAATCTACTAAAACATTGGCAAAGGATTGATAACCCAGGCTCCACTAATAACAACAATATCAGTTACACATGGAAGAAAATATGGAACCTTCATACCATTCCTAGACATAAAGCCCTACTTTGGAGAGTCATTCAAAATGCCCTACCAGTTAGAAGTGCCCTACACAACAGGGGCATTCACTGCAACATATTGTGCCCTAGATGCTTGAAGAAAAAGGTGACTTTAGACCATATTTTCATGCATTGTGACCGTTCTTCTAAAATTTGGTTTGGATCCAAAATAGGGGTCAGGTTTAGTAATATTCAAGCTAGCTTTGCTGATTGGCTTATTTACATGGTTAACACACTTAATGAAGAAGACATTACCTATATAGCAGCTATCATATATGGGATTTGGTATGCTCGCAATCAACAAGTCTTTGAAAATAGAGATATTGAAGAATGAGTTACTTTAGACAAAGCCACTCAGAGCATTCAGGATTATCAACAGGCCACATGCAGGGAAGGGCCTAATCAATTAACCAACAGATCTAGGGGTCGTGGCACTCAACAACGCCAAAACCCTAACGGTAATCAAAATCAAAGATGGAGCAAACCGGAGGAAGGTACTATTAAAATCAATTGCGATGCTAATCTTACCCGGAGTGATCGCTGGGGCCTGGGCACCATCTGTCAGGACTCCAACGGGGAACTCGTCGCCGCTGCTACTTGGGAGATGAATGGAGCTAACGAACCGACTCTCGCTGAAGCTATATTTGGACCGTGCTATTTTAATCAAACAATCATATATGCAAAATTCTAATAAAATTGAATGCATTATTGTTAATATAATCACACTTATTTAAATTGTATTTCTTTCTATTAACCCTTTGATTCTAAAAAAATGGATTTAATATTTCAGAATTCGTTAACGAAATAAATAAAATTGATTGATAATTATTTTTGTTAGAAATAAAATTCAAATTCTTCTAAATAATTTATCATAGAAAAAATTCATTAGTTATATTTTTTTTACAAACATAAACTTAACTCATTTTATTAATCATAAAATTCATTAGTTTTTTTTTTTGACGGTAAATAGCTTATCTCATTTCATTAATAATAATATCGTAAATACATGTTGGAATATCGATAAAATTATGGAAACTAGCTAGTGATGGAGCCGCCCCGGCAAGCCTATGAGCAACTTCATTTGCTTGTCTCCTAATGAACTTAACATGAGAGTTCACAAAGCTTGAAGCCAAAATAGTTCTACAGTTATTTAAAATAGCACCAAGATCAGAACGGTAGCTTTTTTTGCTGTACAAGCCATCTACGATCCTTTTGCAATCCATCTCAAAGTCTATGTCATAAAGCTGCATCTCATCCACCCATTTGAGTGCCTGTAACAAACCAATGGCTTCTCTGATTTCCACATCGAGAATAGGCTCTAACCACTGTGTTCTTGCATCCACAAAACGACCATGGTCATCTCTTATACACATGCCGAGTCCTACCTTGTTGAGGTTGAACGAGAAGGAAGCATCAACGTTGCACTTGTAACGTCCACTATTTGGCTTGACCCAAACCGTTTGTTGAGGGTCCGTCGGGCTGTGTTGGCTAGATTTCGAAGCTTTTGTGCATTACGCCACCCTGTAATTAAATGGTTAGCTCGTTCAATCACTGCTTGGTCGGAATCAGCAATATTATCCCACACTTTATTGTTCCTGCGCTTCCATATGCTCCACACCATTACACAAAAGAATTCCATTTGCTCATGATTCAGACTTTGTAGAATTGAAAACAAAGTTTCTTTTTGCATTATTATTAGCAGCCAGACATGCGTTTATGTGAGTCCACAGCCCTGTACGCTGCCAGCACTGAACGCTTCTTGGGCATACAAACAATACATGCATTATGTCTTCATCTCCATCGTCACAAACAGTACAATGCACAGGACACTGTACTCCGCGGCTGTTGAGTTTCTTGCGCGTTGGTAATATGTCTCGACCAATGCGCCAAATGAGGTTCTTCACTTTTGGTGGGATTTTTGCACGCCATATGTGATTCCATTGACCTGCAACACCATGTCTTTCTTGGTTACCTGCAGTAATGACACAATGTTTGTAAGCACTGCGGACAGAATAAATTGTAAGTGCACCAGTTCATTCCCTTGTTTTAATAATTGTCAAAACACATGAAAATAGAGTAGAACATATTTTGGCAACATTACAAATGACTTGACAGCGAAAAACTATTTTTTAAACTTTGGAAAATTGATTTTTAGGTATTATGTATCGATACATATTCATGTGTATCGATACAAATGTCCTGAAGCTACTTCAGACTGATTTTGGGCATTTTGTATCGATACATACTTCGTCTGTATCGATACAAAACTGGTGTCTCAGGGGCAGAGAGTCTCTTGTGTATCGAATCATGCTTGCATGTATCGATACACACCTATATCTCTCAGAAAATCAGAGAGTGCATGATGTATCGAATCATGCTTGCATGCTTCGATACATATCAGTCAAGATTTCAAGAAACTGATGTATGTATCGATACACACACGTGTTTGTATCGATACATAAGTCAAATTTTCACATTTGAACGCTGGTCAAAGGGTTTGTATCGATACAAACCTTCATATGTATCGATACAAGTCTGTTCTGTTTTGCCTAAATTTGCTCAATTCTATTTTCTCTATAAATAGCAATATGAGTTTTTTGTTGTAAGCAATGAGAATCCATCTGAAAAACACATTTGATCAAAATTTGAGAGAAATTTTGGATCAAAGACTTATTCAACACAAGTTCATCATCTTCTATCAAATCACTTCCAATTTGAGATTGAGTATGGGATCAATCAAGGGTTCTTAGTTGATTTGGTGGATAACGTTCGGTGCAATTCGCGGTGAATCAGAATTGCGATCGGGTTGAATTGCGTTGGAGGTTTGGGTTCTCATCAAGGGTTCAAGATTGTGCGATATCTTGAAGGTTCAACATCAAGGAAGCGAGGTAATCAGCTGGACGTTCGTTGCGGGGGGTTTCGGTTCGAAGACGGCGCAAGATTGGAACGTTGGAATCAGAGGTAGAAGCTTCGCGAGGTGTTGAGGTTGCATCTCTCAATTTGCATTAGATTCAATATAGGGTTATTCGAGTCTTTGTAAATTGTGCACTAAAGCGTTTTTAATAAAATCGCTCAAATCGTCCGTTTGACGATTTGGGGGGAGACGTACCCGGCCGACCGCGAGGACGACACGAAAGCTGCGGGAACTCCCTAATCAACTGTTTGCGTTCTTCGCTCCTTACACTCTTTACTTTTCGAATTATCATTAATTGATCAATTGAATTTTGTGATCGTAAGTGTTCATCAAAATTCAATTGAATTTGTCTTGAATTGTGATTGTGTATAACTTGAATTGTTGGAACTTGTGTGGTTTATCTTAGTAATTTGATTGCAATACATAACCTAATTCAATTTATCATTAAACGCTCCAAGGCTTATACTACATTTCCTTTGATCGAAGGGTGCAAAGTAGACTACCGATCCGGTGGGCTTCCGCGTACTCGAAAATATTTTGAAAAACTCATTGTGTAGAAAGAGTCACTTATTCACCCCCCTCTAAGTGATCGCCAAGTAGTCTAACATAAATGCCGTCATGTTCCAACTTCCATACAAGTTTATCATCGTGAACAGAATCATAGAGAGGAGTTTGCACTATGCGTCTCACTATGTTGTTATCAAACATGTCACCAAGTTTGGCAAGGTCCCATGCTTTTGAGTTACACATCATGAGGTCTTTGACTGTTTTAATGTCACCAAACAGCTGCAAATCAGAAGGTGTAGAGAGTGACATGCCTTCCTTGAGCCAATTTTGTTCCCATATGCCTATGTTCTCTCCTGTACCAATACTCCACTTACATCCTCCTTGGACACCGGATTTAGAGCTCCATATACTCCTCCAAACATAACTTGGATTATACCCAATGCTAGACCCGAAAAAATCACAATTTGGAAAATATCTAGCTTTGAGAAGTTTTGTGATTAAACTGCCTGGTTTTGTTGTCAGATTCCAAGCTTGTTTGCCTAGCATGGCCATGTTGAACGCTTGAAGATTTTTGAAGCCCATGCCTCCATTATCTTTACTCACCGAGAGCCTCTCCCAAGAGAGCCAGTGTAAACCACGACCATTTGTGCCGCTATGACCCCACCAAAAAGAGTTGAGCATCTTTTCTATGTCACCAATCAGAGTGCTGGGGAGGAGAAAAATGCTCATTACATATGTCGGAATAGATTGCAGAATTGATTTAATCATGATTTCTCTGCCTGCTTGAGAAAGATATCGACTACTCCAAGAACTTATTTTCTTCCACAATCTGTCCTTGATAAATTTAAAGGTTGATTTTTTGCTCCTACCAATCATGGACGGTAGCCCAAGATACTTACCAGTGCCAAGGACCTGAGACACACATAGCTGATTAGCAACAGCTTCGCGCGCTTCAGTCGGTACATTTCTGCTACAATAAAATTCAGACTTTTGGAGATTGATGGCTTGACCAGATGCTGTTTCGTACACTGACAGAATATTCTTTAACACACTTGCCTCATTGGGCGTTGCTTTAAAGAACAGAAAACAATCATCTGCGAAGAGAAGATGAGAGATTATCGGTGCTTTCCTGCAGATTTTGATACCGTGCAGTTCCCCTCTGTTCTCAGCTTGTCGGATTAGAGCTGACAGCCCTTCTGCACAGATAATGAAGAGATACGGCGATAATGGGTCGCCTTGCCGTAAACCTCTGCCGGGCACAACAGGCCCCACCATATGACCGTTAACAATAATTGAGTAATCCACTGTTTCGACACATAACATAATCCACCGAATCCACTTTTGACAAAAACCCATCTTCGTCATCATTTCTTTCAAGTATTCCCAGTCGATGCGATCGTTTAAAATTATTATTTGAGAGTTGAGACTAAGGGTCTGTTTGGTTCAATTGAGAAGGAGGGGAGGGGAGGGGAGGTGAGGGGAGGGATTTATTATGTTGACAAAATTACCCTTATTTTTTTATTAAAATTCAAAATTATCCTTGTTGGAATATTAAAATTCTAGGTTTTTTTTTTTTTTACAACAAAAAAAATTTAGGTTTTCTACTTATTAGATTTTTTTTTGTTATATATCCATTAAATTTTTTTTTTGACGTAATATATCCATTATAATTTAATCCTTATTTTGAGTTTACAAGGTTAAGAGTAAAAAAGTAAATTACTTCATCAAAATTTAAAATATTCCCTCACCTCCCCTCCCCTCCCCTCCAAAAACTTCGAACCAAACGGACCCTAATGTTTTGGTTTAAAATTATCAATAATCAATATGAATATGGTCATGTCATGTAAGATCTACTAGTAATTATTATATATTGATTGATGATAATAATCCATGTTCGCCGCAGAAGAAGCTTTAGCTTTTTTGGAGAATGTCTTTGGTCGTGTATAAGACCACATACAACTTGATTGAACCTAGTCATTTTCATCTTTCCTTCAATCATCAAAGGGTCAAAAGAGACAACCACAACAACAAAAGCAACCCACTTTTGTACTGCTAGTTCACTTCAGATTATTAGCATCAACAAATATTGTATTACCAACGTAAAGTGTCACCGACACCAATAAGAATAAAAGACAAATTCATGTTGTTTACAAATTTACAAATAGTAACATACTAACATTAGTCTAGGGTGGTTGGATTTTTTTCTCCCTTTTAAATCTCAAGTTGGAATTTTTTCATTGCCTTTTTTTTTTGTTACAATGTTGCTAATACGATCGAACCAAGACCTCATGTGTATAACTCAAATCCCCTCGCTATTAAATCAAATTTAGTGGCTTACTCATTGCCATTTTTTATATCGGCTCAGTTTATACAAAGCAAAAAAAATATTATAATTTTAAATGGATATCGGTTTTAAAAAATGGTCGCGGTCGCGTTTCGGTTACACATAAAGGTTTTCGCGATTTCGGTCGGTATAGATGTTACGATACTAATTGTGGTCGTCGCGGTGTGAATTAATCACAATTTGTTCTTTAATATAAAGACAGTGATAATGGTAACTGTATCAGCAACTACCAAAACTGTTTTGTCGCGGCCGTTTTTCGGTCGCGGACCTTTATTTAAAAGCTTAGATGGTGGGATCAATGTACATCCACTACAAGAAAATGGTCATTTAGTGGCAGCAAAATTCCCTCAAGAAATGCTATATTCCGCCAGGAAGTGACAATTTATTGGCGGAATCGGTCTGCCAGTAAATCATATGCCAGTAAATTTATTGGCGGAAATTTCCGCCAATAAATTTGTTCAGAAGTGAAAAGTAGATACCCTTCATTTTGTGGCAGAAAATTCCGCCAAAAACTAAAAAGATGAAATCCAACATTTTGTGGCTGAGTATTCCGCCAGGAAGTGTATTATTACTTTTTTATTATTTTTGTTTCTCTCCCCCCCCCCCACTTTTTCAGATTTTTATTTATTTATTTGTTTTAGATTTTAATTTCTCTCTATGCTTTCAGATATGAACAACGATAGGATTAGTATTCCCATTTTCTTTGCTGAAACTAGCGCTACCTTTAGGATTAGGATTCATTTCCATCTGAACAACGACAAATAAACAATTCAATAAAGACCCATTAAAGTATGAACAAAACCCATATGAGAAACATTGAAAAGATTTCAAATTCTAGTTGTATCACCATAAATGGAATTTTTGTGATTATTTCTCTATGCTTCATGGAACTTGATTGCCACTCTCCATCATAGTTTCTCCATGTTTTAGATTTTTGTCTCTCTCTCTCTGCTTCCAGATCTAAGTTGTATCATGAGAAAGGGTTTTTTTGTGATTGTTCTTCTATGCTTCCTGGAACATGATTTACTTCAAAATTTGGTTTTGAAGATTGCAAGATGGAGAAATTAAAGGGTTTGTGTCTGACAAACTGTAATACAATAGAACTATGGAAATCAAAAATCTCACAGAGGAGGACTCAGATCTGGCAAAAATGATTCTTGAGGCAGTTGAAAAGCTAGAAATTAAAAAGATAAATTGATTCTCACTATATAGTAGTAGAATAAAAATGTAGAAAAAAATGACAAGGGAAAGAAGGAAAGTGGTGGAGGAGAGAAATTGATTATCAGCATGGTTGATTTAATTAAGAGTTTGTTGTAGAAAAAATATATGAAAGGTGAAAGAGATTGATGAAGAGTCACAGAGAGTAGCTTGGGTTGGTACTTGGTAACATAACCACCATACATTAAATCACTTGAATAGTAGAAATAAAAAATTCATATTTAAAGATATAAATTAAGACCCACCTTTCCTAATGTTAACAAACTGGTTATAATTCCGCCACAAACTTTGAACAGTTGCTTCTTGATTTTCTGGCGGAAATTTATGCCAATAAATGTGCAGGATATTCTGTCTTTCAAGATATTGACAGATTTTTCTGCCAATAAATTTTCATTTTTAATTTTTTATTTCTGATAAATATTGTGGCGGAATATTTTCATTTTGTGGCAGTGATTTCCGTCAGTAAATTATTGAGGGAAAATTCCGCCAAAAAGTGATTTAAAAATCTGTTTGGAAATAAGGGTTTTCTTGTAGTGATCAGATTAGTTAATTTTTTTGCTAAATATCAAGTATTTTTTTTTTAAAGGAAGTAATAATAGTCTCTTAACTTAAAATAATCATTTTGCCTTTTTGTTGGTAGCTTGTATTTCTTGAGTATGTCCTGTTTAAACAACTTGCAGTCGGCACACAACAACAAAAAATACAAGTTAGTGAAAATGAGATTTAAACAAGTTAGTAAAATTTTAACAAAAAAGCATTAATCAAAAGATTCTGTCAAAATAAGAAGGTTCAGAGTTCATAAAAATATAGTATTTCTTTTTGTTTGTTAAATTTAATAGCAATTTTAAGCCAAGATAGAAAGTAACAATCTAAAAAAATAATACGTACGTCAACAATCTCCACTAATAGGGTTAATTGCAGCTGAAACCATATTATAATATAATGAAGACAAAATAGCACCGGAGGTTCTTTATCTTATTTGTTTGCAACATTTTAGTTCTTTATTTTTTATTTATAATATTTTGATCTTTTACTTTATTTATTTGTAATATTTTGATCATATATCTTCTTTTTTTTCCATTTAGATCATTTATCTTTGGCTTAAACATCATTTTTGTCCCTGTAAGTTCATAATTTTTTTGTTTTAGTTCCTGTATCTTTTTTTGTTGCAAATTAGTCCCTGCATGTGCAAATCATTTTGATTTTAGTCCTAGAGCTAAAATCCGCAGGAAAATCTGCAGGAAAATTCGCTAGTTTCCTGTGGGTTTTCCTGCGGATTTTAGTTTTAAAGGACTAAAACCAAAAAAATTGAACATACATGGACATATTTGCAACAAAAAAAGATACAGGGACTAAGACAAAAAAAATGGGAACTTATAGGGACGAAAATGATCTTTAAGCCTTTATCTTTTATAACAGTCACATATAAACCTTTTTTTTCTCATTTTTTTATTAAAAAATGTACAATTTTATTTTTTAAAATACTTTTTATTTAAAATTTCCCGACAAAGAGATGAGAAAAATGTATTTTAAAAAAAATAAAATTCAGCATTTTTTTAATAAAAAATGAGAAAAAGAGTTTATATGTGAATGTTATAGAATATAAATGACCTAAATGGGAAAAAAAGAAGATAAGTATGATCAAAGTGTTACAAATAAATAAAGCAAAAGACCAAAGTGTTTTTTTTAATAAGCTAAATTAACCCACCTAAATTGACACTAGAGAGAATTGAATCTGAGACTTTAAGGAGGAGCGCACTTCCAAAGTGTTACAAATAAAATATAAGTGACAAAAGTGTTATAAAATATAAGATAAATGACATGCAGTGTAATTTTACATATAAATATAATGAATCAATATTTGAATTTCAGCTGACACATGTCATATATATTAAATATCCATACACCTTAAATAAATAAAATTTTAATTGTTTATTAGTTTATTTTAATATATAAACAAATATTGAAACATATTAATTATTAAAAAAAAAGATAATGGAAAGCTCATATATCCCATGTAACAAATTTTCCTCTTTCTATTGTATAATAAAATTTACGTAAGTTGAATTTTGAAGATTCATCAAGATCAAAAGAAAATTTTAAAGCTCAAATATCGCTAACAAATATATTTATGTATATATTACTCAACGACAAGGTCTTTAATCGGCATCGACATTCAAACCCAAATTCTTGTCGGATTTGAGTTGACAATATAAAACTATGTTAAACGTAAGATGACCAAGACTTGAGAAGTAGTAGCAATATTATTAACAATCTACACTCCTTTTTATACCATCTCTTATCATGTTAACTTTATGTTATGGTTTCACCATTTGTAAATTGTCTTACATAAAATGACGATACCTACATGAATTTTATCTAATAAAAAGCTGAGTATTCTAGCTAGTTCAACCCCAAAAAAATAATTTGTTTTTGCAATTATATTTTTTTGTTTTGTTTTAATCCTCGTAAGTTTTACATACATTGGGTTCAGCCAATGTAAATTTTAAAACTATTGTTTTTTAATTTTTGACATCATACCTGACCCAATGAAATAATACTATGTGGCTCATTAAGTTGAATTTTGAATTTATAATGACCGAATCCAACTTTTTTGACAAAAGTTGAAATAAAGATAACACTTTAATTACAAAACTAAAATTATATTTAGTAAAACAGTATTGAAAATAGTATTGGATTGAATGTCGTTAGCCCTCTAAATTTTTTCCAACTCTTATTTTAACACCTTTATCATAAAATTTGTCATAGTTATATTGATTTGAGAAAAATATTATTATTTGTTTAAAAAATCTTTATCATCAAATTAATTCATGAAAAGCCAACCGAGGTAACATATTAAAATCGGCAAAATTGTCTAAAATGATTAATTATTTTAAATGGGAAAGTTACTTTCTTTTTTAATAATGGGAAAGTTACTTTTCATAATCACACCATGATACAAAATATATACTTTAAATTAATAATAAAAGTCAAAATCAATAATAAATTAATTAATGCAACTTCTACCTATAAAAAAATTCAATCGAGAAGAGATTTCACTTTACATGTCCTATAAATTTTTAGACAAAAATTAGTTAAAAACTTTGTTCCTCCTTAAATATCAAGCCAAGTAGAGTAGAATGAGAGAGAGATAGAGAGAGAGAGAGAGAGCATAACTAAGATTTAACTTGGAATCGAATTTTGGATTATAAGGGTTCATTTATTTAGATTCAATATATATAACTAACGTATCTGAACTGTATCACAGTCGAGATACATTATACTATAAACCTACACTACAAGACCAATCCTTGACTAAAGAGAGTATCAAACTTACATCACAAGACCAATTTCCGTCTAAAGGGAGTATCAAACTTACATCACAAGACTATTCCATAAATTCAAATTTCCAACTGTTACATATGGATACGATTATACACCTGTTTAATTTACAATTATTAATTCAAAATCAAACAGTTCAAATTACACACTATCAAAATCAACTATAAACAATTACAAACATCAATTCAAAATCAAACGATTAACATAAACAACGATATAATACAATAACGGCATTAAATCTAAATCTAGGATATTCATTAAAAGACTCCTTAATTAACACAACCCTAATTCAAAAAGCCGAATTAAAAGCTAACTCTATTCATAAAGAACAAACTTTTGATTATAGATTTTAAGCCGGTGGTAAAGAATTGGAAAAAGTTCAAAGCACAAACCACACACACACGCATTCTAAATCTAAACCATACAACATGCTTCTTTTTCTGTCTCACTTTGTTTTCTTCTATTAATTCACTTTTTTTTTTTTCCTTTTTCCATACAAATTCTCTCTCTCACTCAATTAAATAATCACTTATTTTTTCTCCTTATCTCCGTGCGTATAACCCGAAAAACACCACCATTTTCCAACAACAACAACAACAACAACAGTATCCGTTACTATGATGTGCCAAAAAAAACACTACCTAAGCAAAGAATCATCATCATCACTTTCTGTTACTAAAACACCACCACTTGTCTTCTTCCTACACCCCCTCCTTAATTTCGGTTACTCTTTCTCTTCTTTTTCTTCTTCTTAAGTACTCATTCGCATGGCCATAATCACTATCATCAAAAAATGGTTTCTGAGCAATGCTTACCCATCACTTCCACCAACCTTCTCGAAAAAGTTTTCCCTGTTTATGCTTTGGGTTTACCCGACCCGAATCCAGATTATATTCTAGACGGGTCTGACCCGATTTGGGTAGCTATCAAAGCTGAAGCTAAGCTTGAGGTAAGCTTTCATAATTTTTCTTCATCACTGTTTTATTCAAAATTATGTGATTTTTTTTGAATTACCAAATTACCAACTAGTCCTCATACGCTAACATTGGTAGGAGTATTTGGTTTGGTAGAGTAATTTTTTTGAGGTCAATTTAGTCCAAAAAATTGTTATCTTGATGAGTATTGAGTAGAGGTTGTAGAAATAATAAGTTTTGAAGATTTTTGATTGGGGGGTGTTGTGTTGAATTTTGGGGGTGCAGGCAGAGAAGGAACCAATTTTGAGCAGCTTTTTGTATGCAAGTGTCTTGGCTCATGAATGTTTGGAACAAGTGCTGGCTTTTGTTGTTGCTAACCGTCTTCAAAGTCCTACTCTTTTGGCTACACAGTTGGTGGATATCATGTGCAATGTTGTCATGCATGACAAAGCTATTCAGCGATCCATCCGCCTTGATCTTCAGGTAATCATAATTTAGCTGAAATTAATGTATATTGTCGTTTAGATATGATTTGGATTTGATGCATGCGTAAAATTATTGTATATTGTCGTTCAGATATGATTGGATTGGATGCATGCATAATTTTTTGTTCTTTTACGCGAATTAAATCCGTTATTGTCGTATATTGTCGTTCAGATTGGATTGGATAGATATGGGTGCATGCGTGATTTTTGTTTTTTACGCTAATTAAATATGTTATTGTCGTTCAGACATGATTAGATTGGATGCATGCGTAATTTTTTTGTTTTTACGCTAATTAAATCCATTATGTGTCGTGTATAGTATGTATGACGTACTACTTAAAAGAACAAATTTGCCAACATGTTGTCGGAAGAGTTGACAATATAATTTCCACGGGAAAGGAATCTGGTTCAATTCCTGGGGTGGTCTATTTGGGTTTGGACGGTAGTCCAGTCTCGCAGATTAGTCTCATAATCGGTTCAAAGGGGCTGAGACGTGGGAATACATACCTTAGGGGGATTACTGGGTCAAAGATTCCAATTACAATGGGTTAGAATAAACAGATAAATTTGAGGCCTTATTGGTAATTTTTTCTTTTAATATAGTAATTAATTTTGTATTGATTTGAAAGTGATTCGAAAGTGTTTGTGGGTGGAGGTGATGTGTCTTGAATGAATGGCGATATAATTTGATTCTTGTTTGTGTTTATAAACAGGCGTTCAAGGATCGGGACCCTGCATGTTTGTCCTATTGCTCAACAATTTTGTACATGAAGGTAACAAGTCTTTGTTCTTTTTTGTCTACTTTATGTTTCTTCTGATTTCTTATTGCTTCTGATTTCTAATAATGCATATTGTTCTTGTTTCCATTATCAGGGATAAAGAACTTTTAAAATAGTTCTGCAGTGCTAGCAACATTGTTCTCAAATGCATTTTCTATTCTAAAAATAAAATACTAATATGCTAGCAGCACTAGCACCACATGTTAATAGGGACCCACCACATTCATATTATCATAACATCACTTTCTCCTGCATCTTCTTTTTCTCAGAAAGTTTTACTATTGGCTAAAGTAAACTTCATAGGGACCACTAAATTAGTGATGCTCACTGCAAAGACAAAACTTAGCTACAGTACCATAAGTGTTAGTTTTATGCAAAGACAATTATGGGAAGTTAACTAGTTATTGACATTTTTAGTAGAAATCAACAGCTACAACACTTGTGGTACTGTAGGCAAGTTTTGTCCAGACTTAATCTCTTATTAGAATTAAGAGCTGCTCTTTAAACAACCTAATTACATTCCTGGGGTTGTGACTTATGTAGCACACACCAACACTTCGGATGGTGGACGTGTCTGAGTGTCCCCCGTGTGTCAATGGTTGACACCGGCGCAGCACTAACACTTGTTATTACACACAATCACTTCTGTTTTATCAAATTATTATCGATGTGTACGTGTCAGTGCCGTGTCTAGTGTATGTATTAATGCTTCATTGTCTGTGACCCCGAGGATGCTGCTAGTATCTTTTTACAGTTTCAGCATCATAAGATTCTACTAACTTATATACTCAATTCATGTATATGATGTATTTGCTTGGATATATGTGTTCATGTGGTAACATTCAGAATATTTTATTCCGGATTGTCTGCTCACTCCTTCAACACACCGCTTCATCATGCATATAATAAGCCTCATAGGACTGACATTCAATGTTGTGTTCTGGCAACAGGGATTCCATGCTCTGCAGGTTTATAGGGTGGCACATGCATTGTGGCACCAGGGACGCCAAATCCTGGCTTTGGCTTTGCAAAGCCGTGTTAGCGAGGTAGCTTACTATTCAGTTAAACTTGAATAAACATGAAGGGATTTCATATTTCTCTCACTGATAATCCAATCCCGTCTTTTCTTTCACAGGTTTTTGGAATTGACATTCATCCTGGTATGTTGTTATAATCTTTGCTTGCAAATCTATGATACAAATTCTGATTAAGTCCTGTCTTGAAGGATGTTTGTCTCTCCATTGAAGATATTGAAAGCTCTTTGGTCATTGGTTATTATACTTATTACTATTGTTGAACTTTACATTTTATGGTTTTTTACATAGGTGCGAAAATTGGGGAGGGAATTTTGCTAGATCACGGGACAGGCGTGGTTATTGGTGAAACTGCTGCTATTGGAAACAGAGTTTCAATGATGCAAGTGAGTGTGCTTCTTCATAATAACTTTTATTGTATTTATCCAGTTATTTGAAAAGCCTTTGTAATCTCAAGTAAATTCATGCTTTTTTCTAATTTCATAAATTCATGCTTTTTTGATTTGACAGGGTGTAACATTAGGAGGCACCGGGAAAGAAATAGGTGATCGCCACCCCAAAATAGGCGAAGGGGTACTGATTGGAGCTGGTTCAACTATACTCGGAAATATCAAAATTGGTGAAGGTGTGATGATTGCTGCTGGCTCCCTTGTGTTAAAAGATGCCCCTCCTCGCAGGTATTAATGTTAATCTACCTACGAATCTATTAAAATTAAAAAATGCTTTAGTATGCGCAGTTTTGCACCCTGATTTGTTTCATATTAAAAGGTAATGATGATTCTTTTATTGTTTTGTTTGCTTTGTCTTAAAGCATTGTGGCAGGAA
The DNA here is from genome assembly GCA_030408175.1 of Trifolium repens. Lineage (NCBI taxonomy): Eukaryota > Viridiplantae > Streptophyta > Magnoliopsida > Fabales > Fabaceae > Trifolium > Trifolium repens. The sequence continues at coordinate 11,010,595 of CP125845.1, forward strand.
CACCGGCACAAGTTCTTGGAAGTCTACGGGACCTATGCCCATCTCTAACAATGAAACATGGTAAGCAAGCCTTCAATCACGCCAGATCATTGAGGACTTTTTGTTTGCCTGCTCTTGTTTCCCTGTTATTAATTGGATCAGTGTACTTGACTGATTCGTAGTTTTTGACAGAAATTATGTTTATGGTCACATTCGTATGGAATAGTCTATAATCATGCTTACATTACAGGCACGATGCCATCAAATTGTCTTCTCTGCTTTAGGGAACTTTTGTAGCAATTTCATCGTACATGTGAGCCTTATATCGCATAACTTTTATTCTCTTGATTGTGCAGATGCTACAAAACCATTTTTCACTCAAGTTGCTGCTAGCTTTAGCGATGAAAAGTCCTGTGGTTAGTTTTCTTTTCTTCAAATCTTAACTTCCTGTTTAAATTCGAGAAAACTTCTGCTAGGACTAATAATTTTAAGTGCATTTTTAGTCCTCAATCGGTGCTCTTATAACATTGTACGAGCTGTTAACTACCATTTTTTTCTTTCTTATTCTCTACGCCTAAAATATTTGAATATGTTGTTGCAGGAGCAGAGAATCCAGAAAAAAATGAAGCAACACTTGAGAGGTTTGGTTGCCTAGATCTCATTTCGGATTGATTGCATATTTGCATTCAAAGGAAATATGATGTTGTACTATATGTTAGAAACATGACTGGTTCAAAATGAAGTGGATCTCAAATTTCAATAATAAATTTATTTTATTTGCAATTTTTGCTGCTGAGTGCCGCGGTTCTTGCATCAGTATAGCTGATTTCTGTAGACAAAATCAAAAGCAGATGCTGTCTGTGTTGGGTCACCATGAGGGGGCAGCCACGGGGGATCATCCACATTGGGCTCAAGAACAACTATACAAGTGAGTTGGACACCACACTTTAACCCAAAACCTTAAGGTGTTAGGTTTATGGGTCCTCTCACTTATAAAGTGTTCAACCTCCACTTATCTAAGCAATGTGGGACTTCTCACCTCACACTTGACACAACAATCTCCCCCTCAAGTGTGAGTACATCCACTCTTGGATATGCTCCCCCTCAAGCGGAAGCTTTCTTCATCTATACCAAGGTTGTTAAAATCGCGATTTAAAACGTAAAAACCATAGTTTTTACGTTTTTAGGTAGCAAAAACGAGTTAAATCGCTGGTAGAATCGTTTTCTGCTAAAATCGTGATCTGGAACGATTTTACACGATTTAACTCGTAGTAAAATCTGTAAAATCGTGTAAAATCGTAGCAAAATCGTGTAAAATCCATGGTTTTAAAATTCTTTGAGACGATTTTACCTTTTTTATAAAAAATAAAAAAAAAATAAAAAATTGACAATTTTTTTTAAAAGAACCCAATTTTTATGAATATTATATTTTGTTATGGTGATTTAGTATATTTTAGCTATGACATTTTAAATTATTAATGCATTATAGTATTATATAAGTATATATACATGTTATGTATATAAAATTAATATTATTTTAATATGAGGTAAAATCGACGATTTTACGTTTCGATTTTACGTTTCGATTTTACCTAGGCAAAAAGAGTTAACGTAAACTCTCGATTCTGACAACCTTGATCTATACACTTGCACCGCCGTTGCCGTCTTGGATATGCTCCCCCTCAAGCGGAAGCTTTCTTCATCCATACACTTGCACCGCCGTTGCCGTTGCTCAACGGGACACGCCGTCTGACCACTCAAGAACAACTATACAAGTGAGTTGGACACCACACTTTAACCCAAAACCTTAAGGTGTTAGGTTTATGGGTCATCTCACTTATAAAGTGTTCAACCTCCACTTATCTAAGCAATGTGGGACTTCTCACCTCACACTTGACACAACAGTCTGTCTCTTGCATCTTGGTATTTTTATTTTTCCTTATAACATCTTTTGTGATGGATATCCCATTTAGTATTTAGCTCTAAAAAAAAACAACGGTTTCTTTTCTCGATAAAAGGAGATTTTGAAGGTCACTAAACTAAGAGCATGTTTGGAATCATGGTGAGTTTAACGATATAATAGTGGCACCATAACTTTATTTAAACCCCGAAGCGCTGTTTTTGTCAATATCACGGTGGCGCACTGTAATTTTACTAAACTCGCTATCAATCCAAACATCCATTTTAATATATTACAAACTAAAAGAACCCCACAAAAGATGAGCTTCACCCCCCTATAAAAAATAACACTAAAATCATTAAATTTGGATACTACATTTCAAGTTGCACATCCAACCATTTTTTTCACATTTGACATGTTCATTTTATCTATCTTTCTCTAAATCAAACATTTATGAAAGATGATTAATATAGATGATTGATATAGATATTTTCTGAAAGCTACCAATTGGAAGATATCTTTTGAACGATTCAAAACTTAAACTTCCAATTCTTATTCAAAAGCCAAACTGGAAATTTTGATGAGCTTATATTGAGCATGTTAGAGGGCCTAAAAGAGTAATTTTATTTTTTCTTTCCATCTTAACTGTGGAGGTTGTACAAAAGTTGCATGTCTGCTAAAAAAAATATAAAAACTAGATTCAATAAAAAAAAAATTAGAAATATTTATTTGATGAAAGAGTATGTAAACAAGTACTACCGTACTTTAGTCAAAAAAATAAAAAAGTACTACTGTACTATTTACCCCCAAAAAAGCTATACCGAGAATAATTAGTAAAAATGGATATCAATTTACTCAAGAGCACTTAGATGAGATGACGTGAGTCTCTTCTAGCTTAACCAAGATTTTGGGTTCGATTTCCGACTTAGGCATGCATCAGTATTAAAGCTCTTAGGTTATGTGGATTGATAAAACATAACAAAGCGGACTAGAATGGAGCGGAACAGAATATAGTGGAATAGAGCGGAATGAAAATGAGATCCCATTCCACTAATTGAATATTTTATAAAATGTTTCCATTCCATTATTTGAAAAGTAAATAGTGCGGAAAATATTATAATTTTTATCATTCATTTTCACTTTTCATTTTAAGAAAACATTATGATCATAAACAAACTATCACTAAAATCTTATTATCTTTTTGGAAAATACTAAAATCTTATTTTCGTAAAAAAATGGCTAAATTACTCTTTTGGTCCCTTAACTAAATTGTTGGTTTCATTTTAGTCCCTTAATTATTTTTCGTTTCTTTTAGGTCCCTTAACTATGTCTCTGTTAGTCATAATGGTCCTTCCGTTAGTTTTAACCCTAAATATATAAGGTGGACTAACACTATGAATGGTCCACCATAGACATTACTATTTTTTTTAATCTTAACCATTCAATTTTCTTTTTTTAAAAAAGACACCATTGGATCCGTTGGTCTATTGTATCTAAAATTGAACCACCAACACTTAAATACTACTTTCCTTCAGCTTCTTCTTTCCTCTCTCTTCATCTTCATCATCATCTTCATAAACATCTTTAAGAAAATCCAGAATTTTTTTGTAAAACAAAAAAATCCAAAAACAATGCCAAATTAAAATTTGTTAAACTTTCATCACTGTCTTTATTTTCTTCAATTTAAAGGCATAAACTCCAAAACACTTCAACTCAACAAATAAAAAATAAAAAATTTAGATTTCTTATGTTTCAAAAAATGGAGATCCCTAAATCTTTGCAATTTCTTGTTGAGTAATACCCATGACGATTTCTTTTTGTGTGCATCAATTTGGCAAGGTAGTAACTTAAAGAAAGAAGATGGAAGATTTATTTGACGAAATTGTGATTTAGGATCTGAGATTCTTTTAATTTTTTTGCACAATTTATGGGTTCTAGAAAATTAATTAAAATAATCAAGAGTTGTTGTTTGTTGTTGTGAACGAGTAAGTTTGTTGGGGTGGCACCACTAGCAGTATTTCCACTTCTACCATTTACCAAAGCACAAGGCCCCATATTGATCGAAAACAATATGAATAGTGGGTTGAGTTCAATTTGATTCTTTGAATAAGTGGTAAATTAGTAGTTTATGAAATAAAGGGAGCATAGAACGAATCAACGTGTTTGTGTTCTTTCCATCTTCGTATTAACTTTTTTGCACAGTTTTCTGGATTTAGGTTTGAAGTTTATGAAGTTTTTTGGATTTGCTATAGGGAAGAAGATGAAGAAATAGAGGAAAAAATTAGGTAGAGATGGTGTACTACTAGATCTGATAGACCTGCAAATCCAATGGTCTTTTTTCCTACAAGAAGATCTAATGGTTAAAATTAAAATTTTTTACTGAGGTCTATGGTAGACTATCTATAATGTTGGTTCACCATATACAGTTGGGGTTAACATTTTAACAGAAAGGACCATTATGACTAACAGATGCATAGTTAAGGGACCTAATAGGAACAAAAATTAGTTAAGGGACCAAAATGAAACCAATAATTTAGTTAAGGGACCAAAAGAGTAATTTAGCCTAAAAATAGAAGAAAAAAAAACTCAAATTAAGATACAAATTATTTATATGATAAAAAAACTTCTTTTTTTAATACTAAAAAAACACACTAGAGAATTAATGAAAAAAGACAAAAAAAAAATGAAGATATGTGTTTCTTATGTATTTATTGGTAGCAATAGTTTTTGCTAGTGATCAGGTAGTAGCATGTCGTATAGAGGACATCCGGTTTATGAAAAAAATGATTGTAATTTACAATCATTTAACATATACAAATCTTTTTTTTTTCCCCGTTATTTTTAACTTGTGTCGCATAATAAGTTAGAGCACAATAAATAGATGTTAAGGATTAGAGAATTCATAAAGTTACTTAGTTAGTTAGTGGAAGAGTGTGTTTTAAGAGGATGAAGATGAGAGATAACACACACAAACATTATCATGGTTCATCCAAGATGGACTAATCCAATCTTCACAAACTTGTGAGATTTTCCACTAATAATGCTCAACTCAGAACCTTCAGCTTGACACCGTCTTCTTTGATAACTATCGGATCAAATACACGAGTTCAGATCACCTCCATTTTGCTATCCTCCATTTCCTCAAGTTTATTGTATACATGTGTGACATGTGGCAAAAAAGAATCCAATGGCTCAGATTAAGAATTTGAAAAATGTTGTAACCACATCGTATCTGTCTTCTTCTTCCTCTACAATACAACACACTAAAGCGCTTCGTCTTCCTCACTCATCACCGTTCTGCTGCTTTCACCTTCTCTGTCTCTCATCATTGTTCTCCTTATATGTTTTTAATTAAAAAATACTCCTAAAACAGAAACGCGTTTCAACAATGTTCTATGGTTATAGTCTCCAGATTGAAGATCTGAAACCCACTTCGCCTCACCGTCACTCATTGTCATCACCACCACACCGTTTCACCGTCACGAGTTACCACCGCCATACTTTGTCTTGCCGTCGCACAGTTTGGATCTCGTTACCATATTGCATTATTATTTTATATATTTTGATTTTTTTTCCTTTTCAATTGTTGGTTTCAATCCATAGACTGGCTTCTCAAAGTAACGCTTTGTTGTATTTTTATAAAGCTGGTTGTAGAAGAAGCTTTGTTGTATTTTTATCTCGCTACCATCGAAGAAGATGTTTCCTTTTCAATTGTTAGAAGAAGAAGATAAGAGGAATGGATTTGTAGATTTATTTCAAGAATTTGTAAGAAGAATAGAGAAAAAAAATAATGTTTATTCGGAACGGCGATGCTACGGCGAAGCCCCCGGCAGAGGACAAAACATAGTAACTTCCGGCGAACAAATCATAGTAATTTTGGCAGCGAAAAAATTGTCGTAACCTTGCGGCGAACAAAACGTAGTAACTTCCGGCGAAACCTCTTTTTGTTGCTCTTTTGCTGCAAGTTTTTAATTTTGTAGAAATTTCTTAATTCTATCATGCCGTGTAGATTTTCTGGAGTGTGGATTGAAAATTGCAGATTGAAAAGAGGGAGAACGATGGAATATGGAGGGCTCTGGTTAGAGAAATTGAGAGAGAAGGGTATTTTCTTGTTTTATGATTAAAAAGAATACTGGTTGCTACTTTTAGTCAGAACCGCTTGATTTGTTTTTGGCCACGTGGCACGTATATGCTATAAGAACTGGAAACTGGAGCGTATCACAACTGGAGGGGATCTGGACTCCAAATACACCTTTGTATTCTTGAGCCTCAATAGGTTTACGATTTGCTTTTCTTCACTCGAAAAGACTTTTACAAATTCACTCATGCAGTGTTTGGTTCCACGTTTTCTAGCTTCAAACGTGCGTTCCAGGATCCAAACGCGATTCCAACCCATTTTTTTATGTTTGGATGATTGCAAAATCAAATCTCTCAATCGTGATTCCAGCCTCAAACGCGAGTTCCCTAAAAGCTACAAATTGGAGCTTCTGCGGCAGATCAAAATCAATTCTAGGATTTTAATCTCTAGTGTCAGATATAGTTACTTAATTACCCCTAAATTCTTCTCCAGATCTACCCTTACAGAACCAGTTCTAAAGAAAACAACTAAAGAAAATAGATTGAAGATGTTAGATTTGCTTCTTCTTGTTCTTCCATTTAAGTGGATATTATCATTAATTTTTGGTGATTCAGTGGAGTACGATTCTTATTTGCTGTGAGTGGGAGAATAGCTTTCTCATGGTTAGAGATGATGACTGGGTTAAATGATTTTTTTTTGGACTAAAGGATGGATAAAGGATAAAGGCCCAATGTTCTAAAAATAAGGATTATGGCCTAATATACTGTATTTATTTGACAAAAAATATAAAATTATAACAATATTTTTTTAATAGTAAAAGTACAGAGTATAACAATATGAATCAAGGTAAAGTTATAATTTATAAATATAATTATAAACCCATTTTGGTAATTAGATATCCAAAAGTGATTTTGATGCAAACTACCCAAACAATATGAATTGGTAAAAATCACTTTTAGATTAAGGTATCCAAACATAAATCAATTTACCTTCAACTCACTTTTAATCAAAATCAATTCTATCAAACTCAATTTTATCAAACTCAATTCTACTCACCGCCAAACCAAACACACTCAATCTAATATGAAAGAAAGACCTGAGAAATGTTACAATGAGTATGATGATTTGTTTGAAAGTTGGTTTCTCTCAACTCGTGTTTGAGGTTGATGAATAATAAGTTTAACTATTTGTTTTTCACAATTGTATTGATAGAACTTTGAAGCTTGCTTTGAATAGTTTTGTAACAATGTCCTTATGCTATTCGCTTATTTGTGAATGAATGTGTTGGTTCTTTGAGCTTTTTACCTGAATGATAACTTTGTGCAAATTGTAAAGTTGCAAGTGGTAATTCACACATGTGTTCTTTTAACATGAGTCATTCATTGTGTCAGTATGAATTCTTTAACTTATGCATTATGATTCATCCATTGAGTTAACATAAAGTTACATGAATTCTTTAACTTATGCATGATTCATCCACAATGTTCTTTGTATATTTGTACGAGTGGATAACATCTTATAATAACATTTTTTTGGTCCTATTTTTAAATATCGAAAGAGTAAAAAATTTATGATTTTTTCTACTCACACCCCAAAAAATTCTAGTTACACCCGAACTTTATAAAAATTTAATCATATTATCAAAATTGTCCTTCTTTATATAATTTTTAAAAACAAATTTTCATCTTTTATTCTATTTCTAATGTTTTTTTTTTGTTTTTTTTTGGTTTTTCACCACCAGTTGAATCTGGTTCGGGGGTCAGTTCTGACATCAAGTGATTCCAGCCCCCTCCCGATCGCAGTTGCGGGGGATCGAACCGTGGTTCTCCCTACCAAGTTCAGCGCCAATCACCACTGAACCAACTAACGATTGATCTATTTCTAATGCTTCAGCTTCTGCTTCACCGTTCCTTTTCTCATAAACCTTAATGTGTTCTATCTCAAACTCATTAACTTGTCATTAATTTCAATTATATTAAAGATTGAATTTGAAGGTACTTTATTAAGACTTTATTGCACCTGATATTGAATTTATACTAATTTAATTCTATGACATTTTTTATTTATTTTTCACGCGATTTATGTTTTCTTGCACGATTGCATATGTTAATTGTAAAATGTTTACCGAACCGCTAATGTCAATGTAATCTAAATTCACGTAGTGGAAATAAATTTGCAAACCATAGTATATAAATTTAGTTTACACTTACATTGAGCAGTTTAAAAAATGTATGTTAATTATTAGTTTACATAAACTTAAATAAACTCGGTCGATATCAGTTATGTAAACTAAATTTACATTATATAAAATTATGTAAATTTAATTTACATTTACATTTACATTTACATTTACATTAGACGGTTTAAAAGATTTATGTTAACTTTAAAAATTGTTAAAAGATAAAAATTGTTAAAAATAAATTGAAGTAAAACTTGGAATATACTCTACAATTATTACAAAGAGATTGCAAATTTATAAAAATGAGCACGAGATTACCAGAATATCCCTGTGAAATCGAATTATTTACAATTCCAGTGCTGGATCCAAAACCTCTCTCTTTGTTCGGAATACAAACGTGCCAAGACGGTGACTGAACTGAACCATTCCTAAACGGCAACGTTTTCTCTTCACACGCCGGCGTCAGATCCATTTCACCACCGGCGATCTCACCTTCACCGGTGGTATAAGATTCTCCATACTCGTGCAATATAAGGTATACTCAATTGCGTATAATCTCTAGTATTCAAACAATAACGTTGCTGCTAGATTCATTTTAATTTCTAATTCAATCACGCATCATCACAACGTTTTCGATTATTTGTTGCTGATTAAAGCTCATATAGATTGGTTCAATTTTATTGCTGAATTTCAAGTAATTTAAAATTGTTAATGTTTGGATTTTTTGGTTAAGTAGTTAGTGAATTGTGATTGAAAGATTTAAAATGTTTCAATCTTTATCAATTATCATGAATGCATGCTTATTGCGTAATTGAAATTTGACATGTGTATTATTGCTTAAAATATAATAGATTCATTCCTATTGGTTGTTAAATTGTAGCTTATGCTAGTTGTGTGACACGAGAAGTTGATGGCATCTGGTGAAGGTGATACTGATGGAACGATGGAGATTCGTGCAGAAGATTCTTCTAGAACTGAGGAGAATTTGTCTGATTTTGATATGAATCGTGAAAGCAAAGATGGAAGTAATGTAAATATTGTATTTGAAAATGGCGTCTCTGATGGCAATGAAGGTTCGGGTGATACTTATGATCAGCTTTTGCAAATGGTTGTTGACCTGAGATTTCAGAATGAGTTTTTGAAGTCACAGTTTGAGGGGTTTAGCAATGTTAACAGTGTAAGAAGTGAGTCTAGTTTACAGAAAGAAGTTGGTGGCACGGAAGACCGGGAATCTGACATTGTGAAAGAACTTCAGGAAAAGATAGAATCATTGAATAAAGAATTTTTGATAGAAAAACAAACAAGAATTGCATCCGAAGAAGCTTTGAAACATCTTCAAATTCTGTACTCAGATGCAGAAGAAAAAGCCAAAGATCTTGCTGAACAGCTTGTAGAAGGTGTGGTTATGTTTGTGTGCATGTGTGTAACAGTTAAAATTGTATATTAATCATTAAATGAACAAATTTACCTCATTAATAATCGAAAAAATTAATTAATTTAACTCATCAAATATTATTTTACCATGTATACTGTTAATTGTCTGCTACTAGCTAATTTTACCTCCAAAATTAATTCTTACAGATGTATGTTGGAGTTGGATTGGTTTTCCTCAAAGTTTAAGCATGATATACATATAAATTAGCATGTAGTGGTTGCTAAAGTCATACTGACATAAGGGAATTAATATTGCTCTAGAAAATTTTGTTCCTTTGAATGAATGTATTGTGTTACTTTCATGTGTAGCTCAAAATAAGTTGGAACATGAAATAAAAGAACGTGATGAGAAGTACTCTGAACTCGACGCCAAGTTAAATAGGCTTCACAAAAGGGCAAAACAACGCATTCAAGAGGTTCAAAAGGTGACATATTGCTATATTCTTTTCTGGCTTGTTAATGTTTTTATTGTCTATATTTCCTTGAAGTAATGCTACTTGAACAATCTCTTATCATAAATTATGCTCAAACTTCTAGTCAAGTGGGCCACTTAAACTCCCCCACCCTCCTAAAACTTAGGTAGTGTAGCCACATTATTAGTCTGTGCGAATGAGAATACTCTTTACCTTTGCTATCTTATATGATTGTTATTTTGGTATGCAACTGATGTATTTGCTTATAATGATGAACCTGGCCCCTAAAATTCTTAAATAAATACAAAATAAGTAAGAATGTTCTTATTTCGTGTTTCAGCCAAACCTCTTTAAGCAATTTTCCGAGTCACTTTACTGGGATTATTTTCTGCGTGTTTATACAGAAGTGAGTTCATTTTTGGTTTGGGAAAATTTCATTTGCAGGAAAAAGATGACCTTGAGGCACGATTCAACGAGGTAAATGAATCTGCTGAGCGAGCATCATCCCAACAGTCAGCATTGCAACAAGAGTTAGAGCGCACAAGGAAACAAGCAAATGAGGCATTGAAAGCCATGGATAGTGATAGGCAACAATTAAGAAGTGCAAACAACAAGTAAATACACTAATTCACTCTTCATCACGATGATTGATAAATAAACACATTCATTACTTAAAAATTTGTGCAGCTTCCTGTGTGTGTCAGGAGAAGCTATGTTCTGTTTTATTTTATATCGCCAGATCTTTATGTGTATTAATAAGCTCTGTTTATGATAGGAGTTTACCCAAGCCTTAGGTTTTTTGCACTGCAAGGATCAAATCACAACTAAAACTATCACCCTCCATTTTATCCCGTGTCTTCTTTATTCACATGTAACCCTGTTGCACTTCTTTTTTCAAGGAGCATAACGTCGATTTTCTCTTCCAAATGTTAGGGTGTCACGACATTAGTGCTCTAAAGATTTGTCATCCAATCAGTCTCCTCAAAGATTAATGTGTCACCGAAATATTTCTTCTATGAATTTTTCAAAAAATTAGTACCTCAGAAACATGGTTGTCAACGGATTCATACATATGAAGGAACAAAGCTGACCCAAAAGGATAAATTCAGGAACACTTGTATATTTTAAGGACTAACTTGGTGAAAAAAGTCCTTGGAAGACCAAATGGTGCCACTTTAATCTTTGAAGGGGGGCTAATTTAATAATTAAAATATTTAGAAAAGAAATATCATAGCACCCTAATTTTCAGGGGAACAAATTGAGGCTTTATTCTTTTTTAAATTATGAAATGTGGAGAAACACACCATACGGGATTTATATTGTATCAGGGGCTGGGTCCCTATGCATGTAACAAATAAGTCCTTTAGGTTTTATATTTGTAACAAATTGGTCCTTTAAGTTTTTTAAGTAACAAATACGTCCTTTAAGTTTTTTAAGTAACAAATAGGTCCTTTAAGTTTGTAATTTGTAACATTTAGGTCCATCTAGGTCCCCAATTACTTAAAAAATAGGACCTAAATGTTACAAATTACAAACTTAAAGGACCTATTTGTTACTTAAAAAACTTAAAGGACTTATTTGTTACTTAAAAAACTTAAAGGACCTATCTGTTACAAACGTAAAACTTAAAGGACCTATTGATGCATTTAGCCTATATTATACTTTCAAAACAAATTCCAATTTTTCCTGTTTGTGAAGAAAGCTTAGCTAATGATTTTTCTCCAAGATAGCATGTTAACCCCTGATCTCAACTGATTAGGCTATGTAGGAATCATTAGAAAGCAAACCTTGTGTTAAATTGATCATAATTTATTTCCTTGAAGGTTGCTTTTAAAAATCTGCCCGTAGGCTAACAAAACAGTTTTTTATGTGTCTAAAACTAATCTAGATTTTTATGGAAAAAGGAGAATTGAAAGCACTCACCCTATTTGTAATTATAATTATTTGTGTTTTCCAGACTTCGAGATACCATTGAGGATTTACGGCGTTCATTGGAACCTAAAGAGAATGCTCTTGAGGCATTGCAATTGTCAGTAGCAGAAAAGGAACAGGTAGAAATTATCCCTTTATTGCATTGTGGTTTTGTGAGCAGCTGTAGCACCACCAATTCGGCCCACGCACACCCCTACCACCAAGTCTGGGAGTCTGCCGCTATGCTCTGCTATTCGCCATTGACTTCATGTATTTTGGCCAAAGCTTATTACTATGTGATCCTTTCCTTTCCTTGGACTAGTACTATGTTCCTTAAAATGGTGTCCTACACTGACAGAGAGAGTCCTTTTTTTATCCTCTTATGAGTGTTTTAGGAATTAAATCTTTCTTATCAAACTTTAAGTAGTTGCTTTGTGTTTTTTCTCCCCCTGATTCAAACATTGTTTATGAATTATGAATTATATCAGACATTTTTCACAGAAATTGTGGTATTTCAAAGTCTTGTGTTCTATTCTTGTAACTTTTCTCTACACTTGTATCCGTATCATCAAACTTGTTATTTTGGCAGCACATCACTTGTAAGTAATTATATAACATTATTCGTTGGATATCCTAAAATGAAATTTGCTAATTCTCAGATGCTGGAAAATATGAGAGGATTGCTTCAAGCTGCCGACGAAAAAAGGCAAGCTTCACTAGCTGAGCTCTCTGCTAAACATCAAAAGGTATGTGTGTGTCTTTTAGCATCTTTGCCTGGGTGTATTATTAGTTTCTCTTTAGGAGGATTGCGTAATCTTTCATCACTCATCAAATTCCTTATATTACTGAAAAGAAGGTGATATTCTTACTTATGTATTTTATATATAGTTGCACCTTGGCTTCAATTCATTGTTTGTTTCCTGCAGAATATAGAGAGTTTGGAGGCTCAACTCAATGATGCTTTGTCTGATAGAAGTAAGGCAGATGAATCCATTTCTTCCCTGCAGGTGAGTTTTATGATTGTGAGCTTATCCGTTCTTGACATGGTTCAACAAGGTGTGGGGTGGTGGTGGATGAAGAGCGTTGATAACCATACGTTAGCTTAAGAAATATCCACATGCGGCTTTATTTTTCATTTCATGCTTAGCTTCCTTTGTGAATAGCTCTACTTTTACATAGAGGTCTGCAAGGACCAGACAACCAGACCATTTATAGGTGGGCTTGGGCCCAAAAACCAACAGCCAATTTAAATTTGGTAAAGTTGAGGCTATACTTTCAAAACTTGCTAGGACAGGAATGAATCTGACTTTGGAGGATGAGCTCCATGAGCTGAAAGGTTCTTTATCTGAATACATGAATATTAAATTTAAAGTCCCTGGACCCATTTTACTGGAAAAATATATATTAATTGCAATTAGAGAATATCATTTTTCTGGATTGATTAGTGGTGCCAATATTTTATCCAAAAAATATATGGGACCAATCACTTCTTATATATGAATGCATGTGTTCCTTGACATGTCATAAGTTTCCGGTTATTGGCTAACCATGCTCAATCGACTAATGCCTTCAGGTTCTAGTTGCAGAGAAAGAATCTAGAATTGCAGAGATGGAGGCAGCATCAACTGGGGAAGCAGCACGACTCAGAGCAGCCATGGAAAGTGTGAAGGGGGAGATTTCTCACCTAAAACAGGAGCATGTATGGTTCTGAATTTCAATATCTATAAATTAGTATTTCATTGTGTTTTGCAGCTCTCTTCCTCTTCCTCATTAAGCAAGAGAGTTTTTGTTGGGATACCATGTAATATGGACACCTGGCAGGCTTTCGAATTATCTGTCTTGATTATAACACTTTTACCTGGAAATTGCGAGAATTGTAATTAATTTATTGAATATAGGTGATCATGTATATGCAAATTTAGATGATGCGTTGACTTCTCCATTATGTTTGTTGAAATGGAAGAATGAGTTACTTGACTAATTATTTTACCGAGCCATCCCTTAAAGATATATGCGGAAATTAGGAATGAAATCGCCTAAATCCATTGACTTGTTTGAAATTTGTTAACTGAAATGCATGAGTGCTATGATTAAATCACAATTAAATTCTTGTATCATTTATCATATGGAAGGTGCCTTGAATTTTTCTTTTTGTTAAGTTACTGTAAGTATTGTTATAAATTTTCTTTACCTTAATTTGTTAAAGAAAATTATGGTTATATCCAGTTGGGATGTCTTTTGCTGTAATTATTATTTGCATAGGTGATAAAGATGAGCATTCAAAGAGAACTTGGAATGTTTAGAAATTTGAAGTATAGTTACACACTTATTGCTTGGTAAGTTGGTACTTTTTTTATATTGTTGCTTTAATCAAAGCTTTGGTTTGTTCAGGAAAAAGAAAGGGAAAGCTGGGAGACTGCATCTCATGCTCTTAAAGCAAAGCTCCAAATTGCTGAGAGCAACTGTATACGTGCAGAAGTTGAAATAGCAAAAATAAGAAGTACATATTAATCCTTCTATAAGCTTTCTCATATTCATTTCAAAATGGATTTTTATGTTTTTGGCAATGGACAGGTCAACTTGAGTCAGAGGTATCTGCACAAGCCAAGATCCTCGGTATGCGAGAAGCTGAATTGTTGGCTGCCAAAGAACAGGTTCTAATAAATCTTTCTTAGAAATTAGCTGGTAGAAAATTAAGCACATTAAATTGTGTTGAATCTGTAGCTTGTTTGCTTAAAGAATGCGGATTGTTTTTGTCTTATCTCTGGAGTTGGGTAAGAATTAGGAAAGTGTTATTTGCCAGAGAAATCCACTCTGAGGTAAAAACTGTATTTATGATAATATATATGCAGTTTTATGTTATTGTAGGACTGCACTGAAAGGTCAACTTGAGCCCCTATCTTCTCTAACCCTACAGGCTCTTTATTTACTACAATATATTTATTAATTATATCCTAAATATCTCAGCTTCGTCATATTTGTGAAAACCCAAGTTAGGAGAACACCCTGTTAGTTCAATCACCCTCTTGAGTTTGAAGTCACTTAGGATTACACTTGCCATACATACACAAAAGCCAGTGCCACAATACATCTTGGAGAATTGAAAAAAGAAATAATCGAGAAGCTAGAGATATGCAGACGAACTTTAGTAGCGTGTAGATTTCATTGGAATTAAAACAGGGTTTATGGAATAAAGTTTAGTAGGAGACACATCGATTCTATCATATTATGGCCCGTTTGGCCTAGCTTATTTTTGAGCTTATGCAAACAACTTATGCAATTTTTATGTATTTTTATAAGTTTTTCAAGGTAACTATATGATAAAATAGCTTATAAAAATTCAATTTTCACTAGTTTGAACTTATAAAATAGCATAAAACCTAATTTATATTGCATAAGCCATTTGCATAAGCTCAAAAATAAGCTAGGCCAAACGGGCCCATGTGAAGATTAGTAGGAAGCGCATCAAATCTATCTTGTTGTACTCTAACCACATTCTTGAATGGCTGTTGATTTCATCCTTGGCCACATAACATGTGAAGATTAGACACACGATTTACATTGCATGACTGATATATGATGCATTTTGCACCTCTGCAGAAAAGCAGTCTTGAGAGGGAATTTTCTTCATACAAGGCTCGTGCACATGCACTTCTTCAAAAGAAGGATGCAGACCTGGTTGCAGCTAAAGACTCTGAACAACTCAAAGCTCTTGAGGAGGCTCTTAAAGTACATGTTTATCATAATTTTATGAAGAGGATATTGTTCGACTAAAATATATACATTTGCTAATCACGTTCTCTATTGTCCACAGGAGGCTGAAAATGAAGTATTATCAATAACAGAAGAAAGGGATAGAGCTCTTCAGGATCTTCAATCTGCCATGGCTAATAATGAGAAAGAACTTGCAGAAAGGTATCATTATTATTGCTATATCATTGAATCTTAATGGGCTTGTATATCTGGTATGTCAGCCTTAAAGACTACGATAACAAACATACAATACAACTGGAAACAGAAGCTAGATTACAAGTAACTGCTGTTGTGAAAAACTTGCTTTTTTCCATTAATTTGTGCTGTGGTTTGGGGATTACTGGTAGTTACATTTTTTTCGTTCAGTGTGTGTGGAGCACTCACAGCCTCTCATTTTATGAATTTCAGAGACACTGCTCTTGAAAATGCCAAGCAACAGATAAGGAGCTTAGAAACAAAGCTCGACTTAGTTAGTGCTCAACACCTAAGAGAGAAAGAGGAATGGGGGCTTAGCCTTCAAAATGTAGAAGAAACATGGAGAAGTAATACACACTACTAGTTCACTAAAAGTTGTTTAGATACCTTATATTTTCTTTGATTTGCTATGTAAATGAATTTGGCATGAAAAAGCTAACTTAAATTGAACTTTGCAGTCAGATGCGAGGCAATGAAGGCCGAAAATGAAGCAGCTGCCGCAGAAGATATGAAAAAGGAATTGGAAGAGCTCAAACAGAGATGTAAAAAATTGAAGGTATTGTGTAAATTGCTAAACCTGTGCTCGGACTTCATTCCCACTTCTAATAGTGTTTTGGCCCATCTTTTTTCTTTAGCTACTAACTGAATCTATAAATTGTAGGAAGAACATGCTTCATTTCACGATCTTGCTGATAGAATGATCGAGGATAAAGACAAAGAAATATCCAGACTTTTAGATGAAAATAAGAATCTTCGCCAGTCTCTTCAATCAAGACCACCCGTATGTTTTTCTTTTCATCTATTTTCTCAATATCATGAAAATCAAGGCATTCGTCATATACTAAACATTTCCATGGTCTTGCATTTTTATCCTATTGGTGCTGCAATGCTGTCAAATGATATCAGGCCAGTCAAAATGATAATTACAACACAGGTATTAATTCAATTATAGCATGACAATAAATTTTCCTTTTAGCGATGATATGTGACACTCTTTCTTCAACTGTTATGTACAGCCTTGCATAAATTGGATCCAAATAATTTAAGTCCCTCAGATGCTGAACATCAAATTCTGGTATAGCATTCTGCAATTGCAGTTTTCTTTTCAATTCCATTTATCTTTGTAATACATTTTTGAGGTGCTTTTTAAAATATCCAGTTAGAAAGTTGTGTATCGATATTTGGTGAACTATGAGAAAGAAGATGCAATTTTTTTAGTTGCCTCAGTTACAGAATTACAGGACTCTATTTCCTCCATTTTTTTAATTGTTTTGGCCTTTGGGGGTGGGGGTGATGAAACTGGAAGTGATATTTTTTATTCAAGATAAATAAAACTATTTCTTTCATATCCTCTCGCATCTATTCAGTATATTTTGGAGAATCCATCACTGAGTCTCTGTTTTGATGTTTGTACAATTTCAGATTTTGGCTAGACAACAAGCCCAAAGAGAGGAAGAGCTAGCTCAGTCACAGCGTCATATTTTAGCTCTTCAAGTATGTCTAGATTTCTTTAGAATATTCATCTCTAATTGTCCCCATCCCCTTTCTTATGTAATAGTATATAATAATACAATACTGCTAATTCAGGAAGAAATTGAGGAGCTTGAACATGAAAATCGTCTCCACAGCCAACAGGTATATGTCAGTGCCAGAATTTATTAGATTTATTTGTATTTCCAATTTGAAGAAATGAAAGGAAATAGAGTTAATAGGCAAACCTTGTCCATTTCCCATTAGCACCTGGTCAGATCCAGAGAATGAAGAAGCATCAGAAAGATTGGCTGCATCAGGAGTAACATGGTGAGAAGCACCAGAATCAGGATACCACCATTGATTGTTAAAGGCAGAAGTGCTTCCTGTAAGAAGAGCTTGAGGACGTGGTTGAGCTTGTGGTCTAGGTTGATAACCATAGCCATATCCATTGAAAGGAGCAGGATATTGAGGTGGAAATTGTGGTTGAAACTGTGGAGGTGGTTGAGGCCTATAGCCATAACCAAAGCCAGGCATAGTCCCTGTGTGCCTGTAATGACAGATAGAGGCATCATGATTGCTTCTGTTACAAATCTGACACGTAACGCCTCTTCCTCCACGACCACCACGTCCGGAGCGTCCACCACCCCTTCCATTTCGTCCACCACGGTAGGAACCGTCTCCTCCTTGAGGATTACTAGCAGTTACATGACTAGAACCAGTAGGAAATGAAGAATTAGGAGTTGTAGAAGCTTCACCATCAGAATTAGAGGACGAAATAGGTAACGAAGGAGTGTGAGCAAGATTCACTGATGCAGCATCTGTAGCACTCTGCTTCTTGTTCTTCTCAAGGCGCGATTCATGAGCAAGAAGATCAGATTCAACCTCATCAATCGAGACGGTTGAAGACTTGCTCGAAATTGCAGCGACGACGGAGTCATAATCCTCCGGTAGAGCATCAAGAACGATCTCAATCAAATTGCGAAGAGGAACAGGATCACCTACCGAAATCAACGAGTCGTTGATAACGCGAACGCGTTTGATGAACTCCGTAATCGTTCGATCACCTTTTTTGAGAGATCGCAATTCCGATCGAAGTTGACGCGCTGTGGTAGTAGCAACGTATCAAAGTGCTGGTGAATCGCATCCCAAACTTGTGACGAATAGGTGAAATCAACTACCTTAGCAAGAAGCGAGTGCGAATCAGAGATCGTGGAGAGAATCCACGTGCAAATCAAGGCGTCGTGTTTCTCCCATTGAAGATACAAAGGATTAACGGTACCGGAAGCAAGATCTTCATTCGTAAGAAATTTCGCTGGAATTTCTGGATTTGTGATGTATTTTTGAAGATCAAGGCCACGAATCACACCGGAGATCTGTTGTTTCCACTGCTTGAAGTTCGAATCATCAAGCTTGAGGGAGATTAGGTTTGCGATCTTGTTGCCTTGAAAGGGATTTTGGTCCGCCATGGATCGAAAAGAGAGAAGCTCTATGATACCATGAAAGAAACTAAGAGAGAGAGAAAGATGATTTCATTGATTTCAGAAAGTTAGTTACAATAGGTTGAGATTCTATCTTATATAGTGATAGAAGCTGAAGGAGTTAGTTACATTGTGTAACTAACTTGACTAGTAACTAAGAATTCTAGAATCATCTATAATACAAATAAGACTAGCTATCTACTATATACTCTAACACTCTACAAGGTAAACGCTTGTTGCTTCGATCGGAAGACTGATTTTCTAGGTTTTTTTAAAACTGAAGTTTCACAGGTTGTGTTTATTTTCATGAAATAATTAATGTACTTACTGGAGGCTAGGCTCTTCTGCTAATACTCCTTGTTCGTATTGCAATTTTCAGATAGGAAAAATGTTATCATACTGCATCGTTTTTAAATGTGACCTATTGAAAAATAGATATGAGCATTATTTGGATTAGCGATTCAATTAATTTTGATGACACTTGTAAGCAAGCAACCAACCACACATGAAATTTCCAAACTTTATGACTGTAGGAGGCAATGTTAAAGTCTGAGCTTCGCAACATGGAAAGATCAAAGAAAAGGGATGGTGTAGATATGACATATTTAAAAAATATTATCTTAAAGCTTCTTGAGACTGGTATAAATTTATTTTAAGAAATAAGTAAAGATGTCCTCTTTTTGCCTTTATCTCCTTTGCATTTTCTAGCTAATATTGTGAAGCAAGTTTAATTGATATAAATTTTCTTTGATTAGGCGAAGTGGAAGTATTGCTACCAGTTATCGGGATGCTGCTTCAGTTTAGTCCAGAGGAGGTAATTTTTTCATCATCTACCTTTGCATTTTGCTTCTTACTTGGCAGAGATAGGAAAGACAATTTATGGGGGAAGGAATAAATTATGCAAATTAAAGAGGTGCTTCATATGCAATGCTACGTTTCTATTAAGAATCACTTTGATGTAATTTTATGTTGCAAAAATCATTTGGCTGATACTAAATATCCTCCAGTGTAGCCTCATCAGTGGGCACTACACATGTTAGAATATATGAAAAATATCTCAATATTCATTTTTTAACAACATTGAAAGAATTTTTAATATTATTTTTAAGTATGTGCTTCTGTATAATAGGGAGTTTCAAATATGTGCTCAAGTATTTAATTGGATAGTTAGTAATTGCTCAAAACAGTATGTTTCATATTTCAATTTTTTTCCTTATGTACGTTTGTTGTCTCCCATAATTATCCTGATTCAATAAAAAATGATGTCCCTTAAAAGAGTCGAAAGTTTTTTCTTTATTGTTTTTAAGTGGCAGCAATTTCTTTTAGCGCCTAATAGAATGCAAGTAAATTATTAAGGAAAAGTTGAGTTATGTTGATGAGTGAAAAATGAAACAATTTTCTGCTATTTGATTGCAAATGCAGATGCAGAAATGTCAACAGACATATCAAAACTCAAAAGATGTTCCACCAAGTCCTGCAAGTGACACATCGGGATCTGGTCTCTCTCTTTTCTCAAGATTCTCATTTTCTTAATGGCATAAATGAGAGTGATGGAGAATTCATTTGTTGACATTAGAATTTCTGCTTCTGCCATCCAGTGGAGTATGTTTGCCTACTCACCGTTTCCGAGTAAGCAGGTGTGTATCTGTAAATTAGAAAATATACATTGGTTACAGCAGCAATTGTTCATGCAAGAGTTTGGTAACTGACAGCATGTAAAGAAACATCGAGGATAATATACAACGAAATATCACAACGGGAGGGAGAACATACAGGATGTTCCGCTTGTTATCTGGCCTAGGGAGCTACGATATAGTTCATTTTTTTAAGATTGATTGTTGAGTCTGAGCTAATTGCTAGAGAATTGTATCATATTTCTTGATATATGAATTTTCAATATGACAATGCCAAAGGAATGAGAGTTCTCCTTGAGTTCATAATTACAAATAATAATTATAAAGCATTTTTAGTATCATTGAATTTTCCTGAAGAATATCTTTCATCAGTACATTCAACATTATGTTTATTGCATTGTGAGCCGGAATTTTATCGTTATTATAGGCCAGCTAGGGTTTCTCAATCTCGCCTTCAACTGCTTATCTGAGCTTATTGCATGATATTATAAGCACTTGATTTCCATGCGGGAAGGATTATATGTATGTCGAATTTCTGAGAGATGGAAAATTGAAAATCAAAGTTAAAACGGAAAATGTACACAATTAGCTATGTGATTTTAATTATAATTATAATATAATATAATGAAGTTCCATTAAGTTTACATTTACAAGTAATGCGTGGTGCGCACCGACGAAATCATGTTGGCACTGATTTTGTTAAAGCTTCTAAATATAGTTTGTCAAACTCAAAATTTTTGAACAAGTTGTCAAACTCAAAATTAGTGGCAAACTTTGACTACAGTTATCTGCCTTGAAGCTAAACATCATAACTATTCGAGATCAGGGCCGTCTCCGAATATTTCGAGGTCCCGTGCTAATAATAATATTGGACCCCTAATAGAAAATATATTATTTTTTAATAAAAAAAACATAATATATTCAAATTGTAAACATATCAATTACATCAAAAGTAATTATAATCCTTGTGACTAACAAAAAAAATGTCATATTCTAATCAATATCATCAAAATTCATTATAGAGTTCTAGCTAATTTATTTTTTTTGTTACATATATTTGCTTTTTGGACCTCCAGTTTACTACTACACCCCCTACTTACTACCCAAAAAAAAACAATTGAGGCCCCAAATTTTTTGAGGCCCGGAGATGCAGCACTGCCTGCACCCCCTCAAAACCGGGCCTGTTCGAGATGCAACCAAACAATAAGGACAAGAAAGCTTGGCTGTAAACAATAAAGATAATATATTTCACTATTTTTCTTTTTACTATATTACAGGGACGAAGTTTTTACCGCCATTTAACGGCGGTAACCACATATTTAAATAATCCAAGTCTCTTACCGCTTGAACTAATCTATTATGTCATTATCCCTCCCCTTATTAATAATATATTTTACTATTTTATTAGGTCATAATATTACTATTTTGTTATATGAGAAAGTCTTGGCAAGTTGAGTCTTGATTCTTGAGGGCTCACTAGAGTCAGAAAAAAAGCGCCGATAGAGATTTTTTTTTTTGAATGGCAAATTGTTAGTTGTTAGTGCATTTATAATGTTATATTAGTTTTTCTCCTTATCAGAACTTGACCTTCAACTCCTTAATTCTTAGCTCAATCGGTTATAATAGAGATACTTATATACTAATACTTATTTTATATGAGATCCTTATATCGCCATCAAGATTCAAATTCAATCATATAGTATCTAAATTGAATCCTTACCGACTAGATCATCATGTGTTGTTTTATAACATCATATTTTATAACTTGTTTATATTACATTGGCAACATGATTTTTCTTCGATATGTACATTCTCAAGATGATAAATTTGATTTAGTTGTCTTTATATAAATATTATTGAAGTGTATGTTAAATAATAAAATAAAAAGTATTACAAGATATAAGAGTATAAGATGATGAGAGAACAATGTTACTAAATAGTACACAAACTTGCACCATGTTTACTTATCCACAAGACCACAAGAACTATCCTTCCCTCATTCTTTAAAGTGTATATCAAGGTAATTGTAGTTTGTTTGTACATAATTTACCACAGTAGTTCAAATTCATACAAACCTGTGTAGAAGTATATCATCAATAGAACCTAAACAATGCCTCTTAAAACTTGTGAATAAGTAATTCATACAAACTTGTATTAGGTTAATAAGGTCTTCTTTATAAGTGCTTTTGTATAAGCCGTTTCTATAACAAAAGATAAAAATAAATTCAAACTGTTTTCATGTAAGCTATTACTTTTCATAAATCATCCTGAAAATAAACTGAAAACAACTTATAAGCATGACATAAGCTACTTCCACAAACTCGACTAAAAATTCTCAAAAGTGCATATATTAGCAGATAAACTCAAATAAGCTAATCCGAAAAAGTCACTAAACGCAATTATTTATGGCAGAGATAGGAAAAGCATCCCCATCTAAGCATGCTTAGCCTGAAAATCCTTCATGAAAGCAACCAACTTCTCAACACCAGCTAAAGGCATAGCATTATATATAGAAGCTCTCATACCACCAACAGACCTATGTCCCTTAAGTTGAACCATTTTTTCCTTAGCAGCTTCCTTAATAAACTCACCTTCCAATTCCTGTTTCTCCAAAGTAAAAGGCACATTCATCAAAGACCTAACAGATTTCTCCACAGGACACCTATAAAATCCATTACTTCCATCAATAGCATCAAACAAAATCTCAGCTTTCTTCTTATTATTCTTCTCAACCTCTTTCAATCCACCTTGTTCCAAAAGATCCTCAAAAACCAAACCACACATGTAAATACCATAACAAGGAGGTGTATTATAAAGTGAATTATTCTCATCATGTATCTTATAATCAAGCATCACAGGAGTTAAACTTTGAGCATTTCCAATCAAATCTTTTCTTATGATCACAATTGTTACACCTGAGGGACCCACATTTTTCTGTGCCCCAGCATAAATAACCCCAAATTTTGACACATCAACAGGTTTTGAACAAAAATTTGAAGACATATCAGCAATCAAAATCCCATTTTTAGGGTTAGGGTAGTTAACATCCTTAAATTCAACTCCATGAATTGTTTCATTAGCACAAATATGCAAAAATTTAGCATCTGGGTTTTGTTCAAAATCATCAAAAGATGGAATCTTTGTATACTTTTCAGATTTCCCAGACCAAATAACTTTAGGGTTACAATACTTTTGTGCTTCCTTAAAAGCTTTATCACCCCAAGAGCCAGTAACAATGTAATCAACAGTATCTTGAGGATTACAGAGATTTAACGGCAGGGCGGCGAATTGGGTGGTGGCGCCACCTTGAAGAAACAAAACGGAATAATCAGATGGGATTTGTAAAAGGGTACGTAGATCTGATTCAGCTTTTTGGATTATGGAGAGAAATTCTTTGCCTCTGTGACTCATTTCCATGACACTCATGCCTGATCCGTTCCAGTTGTAGAGCTGTGATTGGGCTTTGAGGAGGACGTTTTCCGGTAAGGTGGCGGGACCGGCGGCGAAATTGAAGACACGTTCTTGTGATTGGGTTTGGAGAGGTGTTTGTGATTGGGTTGAGCATTTGATTGAGATGGGTTTGAAGGAGAATGAGAAAAGATTTGTTTTTGTTTTGGTGGGGTTGTTGAAAATGGTGTTTTGGAGAAGATGGGTGTGAGGTGAAGTTGCCATTGATGTGTTCATGTTTGTGCTCGAGTTGTTTGTGTTTTAGAGAGAGAGAGAGAGAGAGAGAGAGAGAGAGAGAGAGAGAGAGAGAGGCAACGATCTGAATGTGGGAAAGGGTTCATTTATAGTGAAGTGCTAAATGAAGACAAGA
The DNA here is from genome assembly GCA_030408175.1 of Trifolium repens. NCBI lineage: Eukaryota > Viridiplantae > Streptophyta > Magnoliopsida > Fabales > Fabaceae > Trifolium > Trifolium repens. Next base: position 11,034,839 of record CP125845.1, read on the forward strand.
ATTGGAGGGTTATTTTTGTCCATCGCAACTTTGATACTGTACAATTCAGTCTAAATCAAGGGTATGCTAATCGATCGCCCGAGACACTGATTAAGAATACTATTAGAAGAAAGTTTAAATTGAAAATAACACTTTTTTTTTTATTTTTAAGGAGATGATTGTACAAACTTCAATGTAATATTACTCCCTCTGTCCCAAAATAAATGACCTGTTTGACCACTGACACGTTTGTCAATGCACAACTTTAATCGTTAATATCTCTAATTATCTATTATTAAAAATTATAAAAATGGTATATTTTGAAAGTACTCGTCGAGACAAATCAAACAACATATCATATGCTAATATTTGCATGTATAGATTAGTAGAAAAATAAAGTCAAAACAGATCAAATGAATAGTACACCAAGTCAAAAAAATGTCATTTAAAATGGGACGGAGGGAGTAATATTTTTGCTTCCTTAAACAATATCTGGGGTACCGATTAGCATTTTTCTTAAATTAATCAATTCAATCTCTTAATCAAAAAAAAAAAAGAGGAAAAAATATGCCCATAATTTTATACTCTCAATCAATCACAACTATATATATTCTTATTAATTATCGATGTAAAGTTACATGTCTTTTAAACTTGGGAAAAAAAGGTAAATTAATCTCTATTACAATAAGTTATAGACCGGATTGGACCACTTATAAGATGTTAGAGATTAATTTGAATATAGTTTTGTTATAATATGAATTAGACAGGAAGAAAACTATTAGGGACAAAATGAGTTTTGTTCTTTTTTTAAAAAATTTATGATAATAAAAAAATTTGGAAAAGAAGAATTTACTATTGATTGAGAAATTTCAAGTGTTTAATTTTACATATGGTTGAATACTTACAAATTATAATTAAAAACACATCCAAATCACAAATTGAATATAATTGATTACTTATTTAAATTGCATTAATCATTTAAAAATAAAATATTTTGACATAAAAAATTGGCATAAAATTTTAATTAATTTATTTATGTTTTTCTCTCTTTTAATTAAAAAATTAACACTTGAATTGAGTGTATATAATCAATTTATTGTGTCTAAATTTAGTTTGAGTCATGCTAACTAGTACTCCCAGTGCACTAGTTAAGGATACCAAAACAAATAACTTTTGCATTGAAAATTGTGTTCTTAACTAGTGCATTTTCCATTTAGTTTATAAAAAAAAAATTCTCTTATAGAAGAAGAGGGTCACAATTTCTTCACTTCTCCTAGTCAAAGAAAAATTAAAAGTCACAATCATATGAAGCATGGCAATCTACCAAAAAGTGGTTGGTGGGACAGAGTTGGTGTTGAGTAGTGGTAGAAGAGGGAGTGAGCTGTTTGTAACTTGCTTGCTTCATCATTTTAAATTATTATTATTATTTTTTCTTTGTTTCTTTGGACTTCAATTCTATTGTCTTTTCCAAACCTGGCGGCGCTCCACCAACCCTGTCAACTGCATTTGGTTGGATCCTCTCTAGTAAAAATACGAGGCTGCTTTGAATCATAAAGGAGTGATTTAAGGATATTTAGCTAATAACCAATGAGAATAATGTAGATTTATAATTAATTAAAAACTAAATGGAGTGATATGAGAATAATTACTTAACAACCAATGGAAATAAGATAGATTTGTACGTGATCCTTATAATCAACTTGTATTTCACCCGCATATGACTTGTTTGTTTTCATTAGTTGTTGGATAAATACTCCAAATTTCAGGTAGTGTAAAAATAACTATAAAATTTTATTGCATGCAATGGCAAACTCTTTACACTAAATTATCCTCTCTTATTTCTTTCCATCTCATCACTCTCTCCCCTTCACCATTAACAAGTGTATAAGCTATAAAAACATATTACATGCCTCAATCATCAATAAATACCTTTCATATAGTTTAAACTAAAGGCTCACAATTTTAAATCCACCACACAACACTACTACTAGTTGCAAGAGTGTTATACTGCTATCCCTATGTTATGACAACAAATTTATAATATATTTGGTTTAACAATAGTCTCCATACCCTTCCTTTAACATTCTGTAGTCATAATCTTTCCATCACTTATAGCTTGCCCCTATAACTTGAACACTACCTTAACAATGCTAACTCCAACCTCTCCATAATCCCAAAATTCTGCCATACATCTCTTTTATTCATATACTCACTAGCACATTATAATAACCTCCAACCATACCTTAGTATAAGTGTACTTCTTCACCATTCCCACTCCCCTATTGTGTGGATACCAATATCATATATATTCATTTGTTGAACTTCTATTAACTAATGCTTAAACCGAAGATTTACCTATTCCAAATGATTTATAACAAGGCTTATGTTTGTCTGTATGTAAATATTATAAGAAATCTACTCTACTGTACGGATTCATTCATGAACTAAGTTTGCGAACAAATTATAAGAAATTAGCATAATGATTGCCACTTACAAGAATCTCTTCCAACAGGACAAACAGCTTTGACAGTGAGAATTCTGTGATGGCAGATAAAAGCAAAAACATTCATCAAAATACTTTGAAAATTATTGAAAATTTGCTATATATTTCCATTATTATGTTCAATGGGAACATGAGAAATACAGTTGTAAATGTGAACTATGTTCAGTCAGAACATTAGAGAGAACAAGTATGTAAATCACTGAGTGAGGATTTCAGAATCCTCAAAGTCAAAATATTAGTTTCCCATTCCCATTGCAACCCAAGTTGCTTACATTCTTAATAAACCCAATTATGAAAGTTAAATCTTTGTAATTCAGTCATGTAGCTAAGCTGCTACAGATTGTTCTCATTATCATTTTGCAGAAGAAAACTTGCTGGTTCACATTTTGCAGTAAAGTTAAATTTGGATGTGCAATACTTCCTATGTGCCCCGGTAAGTTTCCCTGTCGCGGCCTTCTTGTGAAAATCAACCATTAAACTAGAGCACTCTCTGTAATAAGTCACAAACAAAGTAGTCACTATATTTAGTACTATTTATTTAACACAAATTTTAAAATAACTACAGATACAAAATATTTCACAACGATGATGCCATTTTGTTGACTGTAAAATTTTCTATGCATACATCTAATCGTATTGCATAATGTGACGCCACTTTGTTACGCTCTCTAATCATATCTCACAATGATGCCATTTTGTTATGTATCTCAACAAATGCATGGTTTAATGTACACATGCATTTATACCCTCAAAGCTATTAGATTAGTCGGGAGATGAAAAATACTGAAAACTTAAAATACTTACAAAAGTTGATCTTCCGAGTAGTTGGTGTGCCATTCACACGTCTTATTCCACAGGTTGACACCATATATAGTGCATTGAGCTGTATAGACAGCAGCTGCAGCGAGCTGAGAAGGAGGGAACTTCAACATTGCATATTCTACTAGAGATAGCTCTACCAAGAAGAAAGCTAGCAGCTCAAGCTGTTTCATAGTGAAGAATATTAGTAACTATAACATTGCTAGCTTGATAAAAGAATGGCATGAAAAATTATAAAGCAGAAATACGATTACTTACTTTTCTGTCTGCTTGAGCTGCCTTCAGAAACCTTTTCATGAAAACATATGCAGTTGGCACAGATATGTTAAACTTCAATGTGTTGACCATCACCTTCTCCTGCAAAATTTTACACACGAATCTCAATTACTCGTCATTAGGATTTTTATAAAAAGGTCTGCAATCACAATTTAAGATTAAGGTTTTTAGGCGAAGACAATGTATGCAATTTTAAATCTTATTTGTCATTGAGTGGCTCCACAAATGCTATACATGTAAAGGTTGTGGCAATGAGCAAAGCAAACAAATGTTTACCATTTCCAGAACTTCTTTCCGGGTGTATGCTCTGTCCGATATAAGAATTAAATCTCCAACCACAGGCACAGAAACTTCCTCATATTTGCATGCCAAAAGCATTGCCACTAGACCAACCAACTGAAGCTTCTTTCTTATCACTGATTGCTTTTCTAAAAATCTGTCTATCAGATTAACAGTCAGAAACAATGTCTCGTGCATGAGGTCAAATTTGTCGTGGACCTGAAAAGGGTTCAAGCAAAACAAGTCAGAATTATCAATATTTGGGAGAAATTGAAAATCAATTAATCTTAATTATATTTTGGAGCTAATTATGTTGTTAAGTCATATAAAAATACATATTGAACCCTATATAAGGCAAGTGATTCAGAAAGAACATTAAATATACCTCAATAAGCCAGTCAATAAGTATGGCCCTCATCCTTTCATTAATGTCAAATTGTTGTGCCATATAATTTGGTGAGACACAGCCAGTACTCTGCAAGTAGTTAATGCTGTTAGTTATTGCATTGCCATATTAGTTGGAATTCTGAAATCAATTTACACTTCCAAAGTTATATATATAAGTTAAATATGCTCCAATTAGTGAGAGAACACTCAGGAGTATAAATTTTCTACAATACAGTGAATAATGTTTTATTCATAAGTTAAAACACAATAAATGCTTCTGTTGACAAATTAGGATTCAATCAGTACTGTATATCTTATATCATACGAGGCACATACATGGCACTAGACACGACAGTGACACTAACACATCAACATTGGTAATAATTTGAGAAAATAAATCAATTGAATGTAATTATGTGAGTCAGTGTTAGACATTGACACAACTTTAATCATAAGTGTCGGTGCTTCGTATCATTTGAGTTATAAATAAAAAAATCAAATGATTCAAAATGTACCTCAACTTTTCTGTAGTAAGAATAAAGATCTTCAATATATTCAGTAACAGCAAGAGGGTTATCTGCATCAGAGGTGTCAATGTCCAAAATAGGCTCTTCCATTATATCCTCCATCTCAACCTCCTCCTATAAGATCAATTATTCGACAGTCAACAACTAAAATTTGAAATGGATAATTTGAATTTAAATAATTAAATATATGAATAAAAAAGGCAATAAAGATATACCATTTGATCTGATCCAACAAGCATTGGTTCAATTTGCTCTAAAGCCATTGGCACTGGCTGATCTTCCACCGGCTTGTGTTCATCATCAACAAATATACAGTCTGCAAATCCATTTGAATTTCCCAAGTTTGACCTTTTGGTAGTTCCCTATTCAAATTCATCCGAACACTCAAAATCTCAGTCAAAAGGTAAGAATTTCTACAATGTACCAAAATTTCACCAGAGGAATAAAAGATTCTACCTCAGTATTAGATTTTTGTGTACCAGCAATTTTTGCAGCAAACCTCCTAGAATTACAGAAAATCAAGAACATTAATCTATCGTCATAGTATTAAAACTTGCATTGCAATAACCATACTACATAAATCAATATTTCTAATCTATTAAGTATCGACACAATACACACACAAGTAGACACCGATAATAATTTCAGACAGTTAAAGTAATTGAATTTAGTCGGTGTAATGTCAATGTCAAACTCTAACATGTATGGACACTAGACACGCCAATGATCTAAAATGTCGATCTATCCTACATTACATAGTTTTCTGATTCGGTTTTTAAAAATACAAAAATCAAACACTTTTCTCAGCATCTTTATTCTGGTCAACCAAAAACAACAAATCAAAATCACACAAAAGGGTTCAATTAAATCATGAAATCCTCACCTAGTAATGGGTCGATGCCCCGGATCCGCTTGCTTCTTTTCACAAACCTCATTTCTTCTGCAATACACCCACAAAACAAAACAAAAAAGATCAAAACAAAGAAAACAAAACAAGAACACAAATCCACAAGAACAGAAAGAAAACATACTCTGACAATGCTCTTTTGTTAACAACACAAGGATATGGTCTTCCTTCCACAACCAGATTCTGATTAATCACTCCCAACACCCTTCTGTTTTGCCCAACCTTTCTAGAATCTAATCCTCCTATTATCACAAATAATCATAATTAATTAATTAATAATTAAAAATTAAAAAACTCAATACCCATTTTGAAATTTTCAATCTTTAAATCAAAATTGAAACTCAGAAACCATGACAGTAATGATTATACCTTGAAAATTTGTGTTAGAATTCTTGTCCTCAGAAACCTTCATTTTCTTGATAATGGATGAAAAATCAAAGAAAACACCCACAAAAAAAAGGTTGAAGATTTAAAAAATGAAGATCCTAGAAAAGCATGAAATTGAAAAGGGTGTGAGAAATTGGTGCAGAAACAGTGACACTAGTTGAGTGAAGAGAGTGAAAAATTTGGGGCTATTTGTCTCTGTGTGATGAACACAAAGGTATTTGTTTTGAAAACAATTAACGGCTAGTCATTTGTGACCGTTGAGATTGACAAAAAACAATTATTTTCTTATCATATTATTATTATTGTTATTATGTTTTTTCTTTTTTATTTGTTTTTCTATTTGTACAATGTTCTGTCACAATCACAAGGGTTAGAGAATAACGGTAATATTATTTTGCCATGTGATGATGTAAAGAAAAGAGGTGTCTTTCCACACTCCACAAGCAACCCACCATTATCTTTTTCAAATCACCATTACTTTTTTACTAAACATAATTTTTTTTACTAATTATAATTTTATTTGAATTTATAAATATATTTTTTAGGTATATAATTTTATATAGACATTTAATTTGAATGTTTTTTTTTTGTTTAATTAAATTTCATCGTTTAGATATTTGTTTATGTATTTCAAAAAATTATTTGATCATAGTATATCGTAATAATAAAATAGACATTTGTGTGATATTATTTTAATGTATATAAATTTAAGTTTATTTTATTTATCATAATTGGTCAAAAAATATTCCATGTATGTTATTTTTAATAAAATAGATAATTTTGACTTTGTTAGCAAAGAAAAAAAAATTGACTTTGTAGTACTAAACGATAAGAATACTCGAGTCGAGTGATAAATTAAGTAACTTTTTTTTGAACACATTCAATCAAATTTAGATGTAAATATTTATAGGGATATTTTTGGAACTAACTAAGAACCTGACCTTGTAGATTGATTTGATCGGATGCATTTTTTGTAAGAATATGGAGTCTTTTTGTTGAAGATCTTTAGTAGTCTTATCTTTGAGTCTTCCTTGAAAATAAGATAAATGTAGGCTTTGTTTAACGTACGAGCAAAAGTAATTATATAATCCACAAATAAATGTTTTTTATCATTGAATTAAAAAGTTACATTATATTTTATTTTATTTAATGATGTGATTTATTGATCCAATGGTAGAAACAAATCGTCTATGATGTAATATATGTCTCACTTGTTCACCATAAAATTGTCCGTAAATATTTTATAAATTAAATAGGGTCTTACTTTTCTCTCTTTTTTTTATTTTATTTTTTAAAGTATGATCTTACATGTGTACCATTTAAATGACTTTGTGCATGTTAAGATTTACTTGAATTAAAGAGGCTTGTGAGGAGAAAAAAATATTTGATTTCTTTTAACAAATAGTTTCTAGTTTTTTTCTCTTGTAGATAAAGTGATAAATACCACTAAAATTCGCCCACAACTACAAAATTCCGAATGTAAAAACGTTCAACCTAACAATATCGACATTGCCGATTGAACTAAAACTTTTGAACTTATTTTCTAATTTCTATATGCACCAAAAAGTTGTCATTGCTTCTATATTTTTTAATTAATTTTATTTTATATATATTGCTTCTAATTAAGTTTTACATGCTTCTAATTTTCATATGCACCCTTAAGACATGTAATTCTAGCTCCAAATATTTAATTCTAGCTCCACCCTTTCCTCCAATGGAGCTCTCTAGCTTGGGAGCTTAAACCGTCCTTTAAATATCATTTTCATATTATAACTTCATAATCTTACTATTTAATTTACTATATTTAATAAGCACTCATTATTTTCATCTCAGGACCTATTTTTTATTTTTACTTTTACTAAATGATGTTGCTATTTAATTTCTTGTCATTTTTTTTGTAAACTAACACAGAAAACCAATAACAAAAAAATTATAAAATAAATAGAAATTTTTTATTATAAAAATATAATTCTACAAAGTACTAAACATACTTAAAACTGAAATTATAAAGGTCGAAAACAACATTTTTGTATGTTGGTTCTTGTTAATTATGCCATATTGGGAAACCCCATGATGATTGGTAACTTCATTAGGAATCCTAAAAAATGTATGTCCTACCCTTCTTTCTTGATGTGATTCCATTTCTTGCACTAAGCCAAGTTAGCTCCTCTTAGGGTTTTTTTTTCCCTATTAAGAAAGTTCTTCCTTTATGGTAAGGTCTAACCGGAAAATCTTACATAGCCCTCCTTCAAATATTCACTCTGCCAATGTCAGATTAAATACCATTTTTCATTTTTTTGGGATACAGTCGATTTTGATATTGTAAAATTAGACATCTTAATCTGTGAACTATTTTGTCAAAAACATTAATTTATAGACTAAGGGATTATTTTCACGGAGTTCAAAAAGTCTAAGTTATATAAATAGTCTGGTATACCTAATAGATTGTGAAGACCCTAATAACTACAATGAGTTTGCAAAATTAAAAAAGAATCAATATAAACTGTAATTAAATTAACCCTTCTAATACCAACTAGTAAAAGAAATCTGACTCCTACAATATAGCAAACTAAGGTATTTTGTTCATCTATATGCACAATTATCATTTCATCGGTGAGATAAGTTCTTCATTAGGTCAAGGTATTTAATTTAGCAATCTTCCATCTTTTAATTTAAGAAAATGCTAACGGGTGCCCCTGAGGCACTCTTTAAAACAAAAGCTCTTCTAAAATATTCATATTCATTTCATAAACAAAATCGATCCGAGCACAGGACAATTTTAAATTCGATAATACCAAAACAAACACCGGTGTAAAAAAGATGCTATAAATCACAACAACAAAAAAAAATATACTAGAGACCAACCAACAGATCGAGAACACTACTTGTCCCCCCCACAAGTCCGAAAAGTTCTCTCCCCCCACGCTCCGAACTTTTTTTTGCAGTTGAAAATAATATTAACAACTCGAAAAAGTTCCGGAAAATAGATTTTGAACTTTTTACGCAATGGCAAAAATGAAATTTCAAGCGGATAAAAGAATCCTGGGGATGATAATTTTTCCACAAGTCAAATACAACAGAAGCTTCTAATTTGGCCCAAACCAAGTTACCATAAAAAAACAATTCCACCTTTAGGCTATGTATGTGTACTCCAGTAAAAATAAATGCAGATTCTGGTTTTTCTGTTAATAATCACATTTTGTTTCCATCACCAATGTCCGAATCCTCCACACATCATAATCTTTCTCCTTTGAGTACCCCTGCAAAATGCATCATTTCTTTGAGTACCCCTCCTAACAATATCCTAACACCCCTCCCCATACCATACATTATTGGCATGTTTGGTTATGCGTCCGATTTCTGTGGCAAACTCTTATGGAAGTATATTTCCTTCAAGAGAACAGCTCGACTAATAGCACTACATTTGACCGGCGCTTATTTATGTTTGATTGTCTTCCCCACTACTCCCAACTCCCCACACAACTTTACCCGAGAAGATGTACAGCGTGCGTTTCCGCAACAAGGAATATAAATGGAGATAACAGATCATCTTGTCACAAATTCCTTCGTTGAACTTCCATTAACTAACTAATGCTGAAACTGAAGATGTGCTTAAGCACTATGTTTGTCGATGTGAGTTGCGAAATATTATATATCTTGTTACAAAAAAGAAATATTATAAGAAATTTGCATAATTGCAACTTACAAGAAGAATCTCTTCCAACAGAGACAAATAGCTTTTTGACAGTGAGAATTCTGTGATGGTAGATAAAAGCAGAAATACTCATAAAAAATACTTGAGAATAATTGAAAATTTGCTATATATTTCCATTATTATGTTCAATGATGATAGGAAACATGAGAAATACAGTTGTAAATGTGAATTATGTTCAATCAGAACATTACGGAGGAATAACTAGAGAACAAGTTACAAGTATGTAAATCACTGAGTGAGGATTTCAGAATCCTCAAAGTCAAAATATTAATTTCCCATTCCCATTGCAACCCAAGTTGCTTACATTCTTAATAAACCCAATTATGAAAGTTAAAATCTTTGTAATTAAATCATGTAGCTAAAAGCCTGCTACAGGTTGTTCTCATTATCATTTTGCAGAAGAAAGCTTGCTGGTTCACATTTTGCAGTAAAGCTAAATTTGGATGTACAATACTTCCTATGTGCCCCGGTAAGTTTCCCTGTCGCGGCCTTCTTGTGAAATTCAACCATTAAACTAGAGCACTCTCTGTAATAAGTCAAAAACAAAGTAGTCACTAATTAAGTACTATTATTTATTCAACACAAATTCTAAAATAACTATAGATACATCATATATCTCACAATGATGCCGCTTTGTTATGCTTTGATCGTGTAACACATACATCTAATCATATCTCACAATGGCACATTGGCACTACTTTGTTACCCTCTGATAGTGCAAAATTTTCTACACATACGTCTAATCATATCTCACAATGATGCCATTTTTGTTAATGTACAATGTTTTTACTCTGACACATAGTCTTAAAAGAACTATAGTTTAAATTTTTACACGTGCATTTATACCCTCAAAGCTATTAGATTAGTTGGAACATGAAAAATACTGAACTTAAAATACTTACAGTAGTTGATCTTCTGAGTAGTTGGTGTGCCATTCACACGTCTTATTCCACAGTTTGACACCATATATAGTGCATTGAGCTGTATAGACAGCCGCTGCAGCGAGCTTAGAAGGAGGGAACTTCAACATTGCATATTCTACTAGAGATAGCTCTACCAAGAAGAAAGCTAGCAACTCAAGCTGTTTCAAAGTGAAGAATATTAGTAACTATAATATAACATTGCTAGCTGCTACTATGATAAAAGAATGGAATGAAAAATTATAAAGCAGAAATACGATTACTTACTTTTCTGTCTGCTTGAGCTGCCTTGAGGAACCTTTTCATGAAAACATATGCTGTTGGCACAGATATGTTAAACTTCAATGTGTTGACCATCACCTTCTCCTGCAAAATTTTACACACGAATCGCAATTACTCGACTGGTCATTAGGATTTTTATACCATTTTATGTCTCTGCGACTGCAATAAAGGTATAGGTTGTAACAATATGCAAAGCAAACAAATGTTTACCATTTCCAGAACTTCTTTCCGGGTGTATGCTCTGTCTGATATAACAATCAGATCTCCAACCACAGGCACAGAAACTTCCTCATATTTGCATGCCAAAAGCATTGCCACTAGGCCAACCAACTGAAGCTTCTTTCTTACCACTGATTGCTTTTCCAAAAATCTGTCTATAAGATTAACTGTAAGAAACAGTGTCTCGTGCATAAGGTCGAATTTGTCGTGCACCTGAAAAGTGTTTCAAGCAAATATCAGAATCAGAATTATCAATATTTGGGAAGAATTGAAAATTAATGTTAATTATATTTAGGAGTTAATTATGATTATTAGTCCCATAAAACCACATATTTAACACTATCCTTAATCCAGGAGGCAAGTTATCAGCATTTTTGAAAGAAGATTGAATATACCTCAATAAGCCAGTCAATCAGTATGGCCCTCATCCTTTCATTAATATCAAATTGTTGTGCCATATAATTTGGTGAGACACAGCCAAAACTCTGCATGTAGTTAATGCTGTTAGTTATTGAAATTTGATTGAAAAGTATTGCCATATCAATTGGAATTCTGAAATCATACATTTCCAAAATTATATAAGTGAAATATGCTCTAATTTGTGAGAGAATTTAGGAGCATAAATTTCTTTAGGCTAATGATTCAATACAGTGAATAATGTTTGAGTTAATAAGAGAAAATACAATAAATGCTTCTGTTGACAAATTAGGATTCAACCTATATATATATATATATATATATATATATATATATATATATATATATAATATATCCTATATCATACAAAGCACATACATGACACCGGACACGACAATGACACTAGCACATCAAGATTGGTCGTAATTTGAGAAAATAAATAAATAATTCTGATATAAAAAAACCAAATCAAATGATATGAAGCACATACTACATATCCTATATCATACAAAAGCACATACATGACACATGACACGACAATGACAGAGTCGACATTGGTAGTAAGAATAACCAAATCAAATGATATGACGCACATACATGACACATGACACGACAATGACACTAAGTCGGCATTGGTAGTAAGAATAACCAAATCAGATAATGAGATAATTGTGCCAAACTATTGATTCAAAATGTACCTCAACTTTTCTGTAGTAAGAATAAAGATCGTCAATATATTCAGTAACAGCAAGAGGATTATCTGCATCAGAGGTGTCAATGTCCAAAATAGGCTCTTCCATTATATCCTCCATCTCAACTTCCTCCTATAAGACCAATTATTAGTCAACAACTAAAATTCAAAATGGATTTGAACATTTGAAATTAAATAATTAAATATATGAATAAAAAAGACATTAAAGATATACCATTTGATCTGATCCAACAAGCATTGGTTCAATTTGCTCTAAAGCCATTGGCACTGGCTGATCTTCCACCGGCTTGTGTTCATCATCAACAAATATACTATCTGCAAATCCATTTGAATTTCCCAAATTTGACCTTTTGGTAGTTCCCTATTCAAAATCATCCCAAGACTCAAAATATCAGTCAAAAGGTAAGAATTTCTACAATGTAGCAAAATTTCACCAAAGGAATAAAAGATTCACCTCAGCATTAGATTTTTGGGTGCCAGCAACAATTTTTGCAGCAAACCTCCTAAAATTACATTAAATCAAGATAAATCCATCACCATATATTCATAGTATTAAAACTTGCAAATGGAATAACAAATTCAATATTTCTGATCTACTAAGCATACACACAAACAGATGATACACGACACTGATAATAATTTAAGTAATCGAAAGTAATTGAATTTAGTTGGTGACACTAGACACTCCGATGATCTAAAGCGACAATGCTACCTAGTTTATGATTTTGTTTTAAAGAATACAAAATTCAAACATTCTTTCTCAGTAACTTTATTCTGGTCAACCAAAAACAACAAATTAAAATCACAGAAAAGGGTTAAATTAAATCATGAAACCCTCACCTAGTAATGGGTCGATGCCCCGGATCCGCTTGCTTCTTCTCACAAACCTCATTTCTTCTGCAATACACCCACAGAACAAAAACAAAACAATCAAAACAAAAGAAAACCAAAAAAGAACATAAATCCTCAAGAACACAAAGAAAACCTTACTCTGACAATGCTCTTTTGTTAACAACACAAGGATATGGTCTTCCTTCCACAACCAGATTCTGATTAATCACTCCCAACACCCTTCTGTTTTGCCCAACCTTTCTAGAATCTAACCCTCCTATTATCACAAATAATAAAAATTAATTAATTAATAAAAAAAATTAAAAAGTCAACAACCCATTTTGAAATTTTCAATCTTTCAATCAAAATTGAAAATCAAAAACCATCAAAGTCATGATTATACCTTGAAAACTTGTGGGGTTGATTGAGTTTGAGTTATAACTCTTGTCCTCAGAAAGCTTCATTTTCTTGATAATGGATGAAAAATCAATGAAACACCCACAAAAGAAAATTGAAGATTTCAAAAATGAAGATTCTAGAAGAGCATGAAATTGAAAAGAGTGTGAGGAATTGGTGCAGAAACAGTGTCACTAGTTGAGTGAAAAATTTGTGGCAATTTGTCTCTGTGAAGAACACAAAGAGGTATTTGTTTTGAAAAATTAACGGCTATAATTTGTGACCGTTGAATCGTTGAGACTTGAGATTAACAAAAACAATTAATTTTATTATTATATATTATTGTTATTATGTTTTTCCTTTTTTTATTTCTTTTTCTATTTGTATAATTGAAAAGAAAAAAATAGGTGAGAGAGAGAATAACGGTAATTGAAAGAAAAATTTGTGGCCATGTGATGTAAAGAAAAGAGGTGTCTGTTCACATGCAACCCAATTAACCACCATTATCTCCTTTTTCAAATCACCTTTACTTTTCCTTCAAAAAAAAAAAAATCACCTTTACTTTTTTTACTAAATATAAAATTATTTTTTACTAATTATATCTTAATATCTTAATGTCAAATTTTAAATAGACTTTTTAGGTATATAATTTTATATAGACATTTAATTAGATTTTATCGTTTATGTATTTGTGTATGTATTTTGAAAAATTATATGATAATGTATTTTAATAGTGAATATGTTTGGATGTTTTTGTGATATTATTTTATATTTTTAAAAAATATAAATTTAAGATTATCTTATTTATAATAATTAGTCAACAAATATTCAGTCAACAAATATAAATAGTTTTGAATTTGTAGTAAAAACAAATAAAGAATTTAATTTGTGTGCACTGATAGTATAATATTTTTTGCACATGCTACAATCAAATCATAACATGTAACTTATTGAGATATTTTAGGAATAAATCTATTAAAGTGGCACCATGATGTGATTTAATTGGATGGATGTGTAAAAATATTTTACAATGTCAGTTCATAATAATTAATCTCATAAATAAAAGAGTTTAGCTCAATTAGTAGGACAATTGCATTATATATGTAGGGGGCGGGGTTCGAACCCCGATCATCCCACTTATCCACCTTAAGGGTGGAATTTCTAGCATCTAGACTACTAGACAAAAAAAAAGAGTTTAATTGTTGTGCACTATCAGTGTAAAGTTTTTTTACACATACATCCAATGATGTGTTGGTATATATTAGACGCATGTGTAAAATAACTTTACACTGACAGTGTATATAAATTAAAGGGTAAATTCTAAATAAAATAGTTTTGACTTTGTAATACTAAGTGTCCGTTTGGATTAACTTATTTTTAAGCTTAGGCAAACAACTTATACGATATAAATTAGGTTTTATGCTATTTTATAAGTTCAAACTAGTGAAAATTGTATTTTTATAAGTTATTTTATCATAAACTACCTTGGCAAACTTATAATAATACATAAAATTGCATAAGCTCAAAAAAAAGTTAATCCAAACAGATCCTAAATGACAATAATATGACGTTGATAAGTTAAGCGACTAGATAAATAAGCAATCAAAATAAAAAAAAAAAAAAACAATCAAAATGTTTTTTCTTTTAAAGTAAAATGTATTTTTATTAAAACGGAAAAAATGTGAATGGATAACAATCGTGTATTATCTTTTCATTAGACAATTTCAATTTTTTTTGACAATATTAGACAATTTCAATATTAAGCTATAAACCATCAGATTGTATAAGATAAGAAAATAAATTATTGATTTATCTTTATAAAATATTACTTAAAATCGAATAAAATATTGATATAAATATAAAAAGTAAACAAAAAAGAATTTATATTAAATAAAAAATTATCAATTTATTTAAATTAGAATGTTTTAAAAAATTATTATTTAAAAATATAAATATTAATTTACTTTTTAACAAATTAAATATTTTTTCGCAAGGGTAATTTTACCATTTAATATAATGTAATTTTTTTCTTTTCAAATTACTTATTGACTAGAATTTCACCACTTAAGATCAATAATTGAACAAATTTAGGTATGAGCTTTATCCCGTACATATTATAATGTTTTCACCAACCAAATTATGCTTACAAATTGTAAGCATAATTGTAAGTTACGATGACATATATAATGTATATCATTCACAAGGTAATGTTATTATTTAAATATGATAAATATCATGTTTTATCGTTATGAGTCGTGTACAAAAAATATAACGGGACATAATAATACTACATATGTTCATGTTTATAAGAGACACACATTTGTTTAATAAACTTAAAAAAGTGGCCTATCTCTTATAAAAAAGAAACATAGTTAATATTATATTATGTTTGTTATGTGCACATAAAATATATGATATAATAAATATTTATCATTTCTAAATTTCATTATGTCTCTATTAAGTCTTATTTTCTATCATATTCTCTTTTTTTTGTCCAACAGTCTAACAACTAGACTCCCACATTATAAGCACAAAGAAATGAAAAATCGGGGTTCTAATCCCTCCTCTTTCAATAATACTTCTAATAGCTACCAACTAAACTACCTTAACTTTTATATCTTTATCCAACTCATATGCGGTCTTGAGGGTGTGCAGGAGGAGCGATCAGACATGGCCCAAATTTTAAGTGGCACCAATAAATTTATAGATACATGTATTGAATTGGTGTATGCGAAATACTTCTAATACATGTTTGAGTTGATATATACATATGTAACTATTTTTATTATAATTCTATTGTAATTTTAGTGTAGTATGAATTTTTTAATATGAATATAATAAATCTTTAACTTTTCTTCCGTAATATTTTATTTTTGGTCAAGTCCTTAATATTTTATCTTATTTGTGGTAAGTATTAAAGCAATTATAATGAATAATTTCTTGCCCAGCTTTTATATCGAATGTTAATTACATGCATTTAATAATCAATATGTACATATACATTTATATGACTTACAATTACAAAAGTAATATAGCACCAAATTGATAATTTGCACTATGCATCCAAATTCTAATTGACTTCATCAATTATAAATATAAATAGATAGACTGATGCGCTCCACCGCACTGGACTGATGCGCTCTACCGCACTAGAAAATGAATCAAAGATTTCTTCATTTTTTCTATGGTATCATTTTTTTTCTTCTTTTTTTTTCATTTGCCGGAGAAAAATTCATGTGTATATGAATGCATAATAATGTACTAATTAATTAGGAAATCTCAGTCCAAAAGTGGAAAAGCAATGCTAATAATTAAAATGGTTGGGTTTTTGACCTTCCATTAGTTGAATCATGATTCATGATTTGTGAACATGAAATCGAAAAATAAAATTAGATTTGTAAATTGCAATGTCTTTGATTTTCAATTTTTGAAGCACATTTTTATTACGAAAAATATTTTGTTCAATAACACAAACTATATTATTTCTTATCCTAACCATTAATATGGTCAATAATTGATTAGTCGTGCAAATGAAAATCCCAATATTTTTCCTATTTGAACCATCAAAATTCAGTTTGGAGCTAGCTAGTGCAATTTATTTGAATTTATCTATAGTTGTCAAGTATTTAGGCTGAGCTTATGAAAAATAGTGTAACCATATTCATAAGCTATATTTAGCTTATTCAATAAGTTCTTCGATAAGTTCTTTAAAATAACTTATGAAAACTATTTTTAGCTTATATAAAACATAATTTAACTATATATATCCTCTTTAATTATAAAAATAGCTTATATGTAACCATTTATATAATGAACGCTTAATTTTATTTTATTTTTGACAATTAATGAACGCTTAATTAATTTATCCAAACGCACCATGTAGTATTGTTTCTTTCTCCAATGATGTCAAAGTATTCTCCTGGAGTGTTTGTCTCAACAAAATAACAGCATACGAACAATCTAGAAGAAACTAATGCTTAGTTTTAGACCATACAAATACAAGAATATCTTTTACTTCCTCTTACAACAAAGGAAGACAATATATATACTATCTTTCTAAACTATGCCGGAGGAAATATATTATCTTCTTCATTTCTTGAATAAACTGGAGAGTGGAGACAAAATTTTCTTACTTTTCAGTGGTTGTTGTCTTGCTTTATCATTGACGACTTTGTCAACTAACTCATCTGTTGCTACACCTGCTTTTATGTTGTGGCTATTGGCGATCGCCTGATTATTCTTAGACGCTGTAGATTGTGATGACGTACAATGCTCATTCGTCTTCAAATGCCTAGCATGGTCTGTGGAACTTTTACTGGCACTGGCAATTTTCTTCTTATCATTCATCAACTGTTTTGTATGACGGCTTTTATTATTTGGCATAGAGTTCTTCATAGATAGATCAACCTCCTGGCGCAACTTATCTGGCTTTTGGTGCTCTTCATTAGTTTCCTTGTAATTAGGAAATTCGTCCAAGCCCGTTTTCTTCTCTGCAATGCATGTATTCTCAGCCAATTTCTGTTTTTTGAGTTTTTTTTGCCTATGATCTAAATTTGGTGTTGGTAAAACCTTTCTTTTATCTTTCCTTGCCGCCAATTGGCCAAAATCCTTGGTGCCCTCGGTCTTAAGGTGACACTTTTCAGCCTCAGAACCATCCCTGTCTCCAACAATTCCACTCCGCATAGTTTCAAGAATAATTTTGCCCAAAACAAATCTAGTCTCTGAACTATGGCCACTCCCAAGCATGTCATAATTTATCTTTGCACTTTTTCTATCACTCTTGTAAAATTTAATATCATCAACCAGCACTTCAAAAATTTCAGAGACGGCTTTCCCTGTTTTCTTTGATACAAATACCTGAAAGCCACAAAGTTCTCAGTTGGATTGGAACCTTATGAAAACACAGTAACACACCACAAATGATATACAAATGGGTAAAAGATGACTTTTTTTTTTTTTTTTTTGACAAAGGGTAAAAGATGACTTAACTGAACATAAATGGACAAATTTATAATCAGGTAGCATATGATTATGGGGAGGAAAGGACAGTATCCCAGTACAGATAGCCAAAATCATCTACTATCTCATTCCAATTTCCAATCAGCCACCTAATATTCCTACTCCTAATGACCATTAACCTAGTGAGTTCATTGTGTACTTGCAACAATGGGTTTGTTCAGTTTTGTTTAAGTTGAACCATGTGGTTAAAACTCAATACAACATTACTCATCTTTTTTCCATTCAGGTTCATGTTGGGATGCTACATGCATATGTGGAGTCGAGTGTTATAATTTTGAGATGAATGTTTTGGGCACTAAAAAGCCTTATTATTCAGCTATTGCATTTAGGGTTACAAACCACCATTTTAGGCAAATGCGGGGGAAATAACCATTAAATTGTAGATTCGTTTAATTGCCCTCGAACTCACGATTATATGCGAGTATATATGAGTCTATATGAGTCTACCTAAGTTTACATAGAAATAATTATGCAAGTGAGTTAACTTGATTTTGATATCTAGTTGTAAACTCACATATTGCGAGTTTGACAACTATGGTTATATGAAACCAACTTGATTCCAAAGTTTTCATTCTTGGCAAATGATATTACGAATTTCTATTTTGCCCGGTGCCAATAGATTTCTGTATGAAATTGGTTGCTTCAGACTTACTAATATAAACCAACTGATCATTTTATGACAGAACAAAAACTCAATCACAAGTGACAAGAACACATGAAATTGATTCACAAGAATACAAGATAACAAATAAAAATTGAAAAATGAGTTGACATGTCCCAACTCTGATTTATGATAGAATCATCATTGGTATAGTACTGTGTGCATTTACCAGGTTATATATGATTGAGAGCAAGGCAGCTATCTGACATATATTTAGTAACATCATATTCCTTTAAATAAGTGTACTCATCTTTTATGTTCAGCCATTGGAGTATAATTTTCTTTATTGTTTTTATGCATGACAACACATTATTTCCAAAGCTCAAATTCTTGATAGTTACCAACGCCTAACCAGAAACAACTATTACACAACCCTAACTGTGGCATGTTTGAAGAACATCCCAATCAATTAGAACATAACTTAATCATGTTGCAACTATTGTGCGGTCAATCAACCACACAATTTTCAAACCTTAGCTAAATAAATATATACCAAAGTAGTTTTAATTACCATGTCAGGGCGCTGAACAGATGGATATCTAGACTGAGATTGAGAAAGACCGTCAATATTAACCAGCGCATGAATGGAGTCAATCGCCAAAGATGCCAATTTAGTGACTGCTTCTGCAATTTCTTTGTCTGATTTGCCTATACTGGACCTCTTTAATTCAGGTGCAAAATTAACACACATTTTTGCATGTTCATTAGCAAACTTAATGCCTTCTTCCCACTCTCCATGATATAGAACAGAAGCAAGTACCCAGACCACAAGAGCATCTTGAGGGTTGTTAACTAATGCCAGGTGAAATGCTAGCAATCCAATCCTGCATCACATAAAAATATAGAATGATGTCTCAAACACTGAGGGAATACAAATTCAAAAACAACAAATCTGGACCTTTTAATTTACGAATTACGAGGGAAAAGAGCATACAACCACCCTAAACTCTTGAACTTTCACTTTGTTCCAATAAACCCTTACATTCCAACTATTGTTACACTAGACCCTTTTGTTCAATGTTCATTGTTAGTAATTTGACCCCAAGTTAACAGAATGATGTGTTATCACATTAGTAGGGACTTACAAATTAACTGAGACAGACTGAATATTAAGGTGTTTATTTGCAAAAGACATAGTTTAGTGTGGTTGCCTGCTCATTTCCAAATGAATTAGAACATATAACTAAAATTAAGCTATCAACTAGTATCTGCTTTAATCATCCTTGTTGGAAACCCTAGCTGCCTTTATTGCGACCACCTTGAGCTTCCTTCATTCAGAATCCAACACCGCCATTGTGTTGAACATGAGTCCAAATCCTACCTTTGATGTTAGGATCTCGTTGGTGGGGAATATTTTGTGCGCGCTCTTGGAGCTTTGAGGCATGACTTGACCCTAATGAGCCTCTAGAACCCAACTCACCAAACTTTTATTATTAAAAAAAAAATTCACTCACCATAGAGTGCAATCAGAAGGTCGATCGCATCCAACCAAATTATCCAGATGGAAGAATAATTTCTGCACAAAAGACAGAACCATAAGAAGAATGCAGAAAAGTTTGATACCAAAAGCATATAGTTGTTAATTGTTATAATTGTGACTAAAGCAACCCTTGTGTGATTAGGTGGAAATGCGAAGGCACAAAAAAGATATTTTGACACGTTGAAGTCCTCATACATTGCCATTTTCTCATTTTCATTTAAACTTTATATGTCCAACTACATGTCAACTTTCCTCTTATTCATACAAGCATAGCCTAAAAATATGCGTGAACCTCTTCATATACATTTATTAATGTTAGATCGATGCAATGTAAGTAACATCATTTAACCCACTGTCCAATTTATCTTTAACTTTATCAGAAAATTAATAACAAACTAACAATTGTTTACCATCTCCTTATAATTTGAAGTTTATAAGTGGAATTTCAGTTACACATATGTAGGAAAATAAGATACGCTGAATGAAATTCACTGATCAAATAATTATATTTTGAATGACAACAGACAATCCACTATTCTTTGCAATATTTTCTTAAGGTAGTCAATTGAGCGATATAGACCTATAGTGAAGTGGTTTAATGTAGTGGCTGTCATGCCACTTTAGTGACCGCTAAATGTTTAGGAAAAATGTTATATTAGGGATATTTTAGGTATTCCCTTCTTCTGATATACAGATATATACATTGAACTTCAATGTTTTGTTAATGTAGTGTATTATTTCATGAATGTTGAGTATTATTATAATTTTTCAGCATTTATATTTTACAAGGCAGTGTTAATTCTTCAATGTGCATAAGAAAATCATAATAGTGATTATCCTGTTATATTAAGCATTCCAATAGTGATCTAGTTAATCGTGAACTATCAACTTATAGTAGCACATTACTTCAGCTTCTAATGACTTTTAGCATTTGCATTCATTGAATCATATAATATCATAAAAAGTTCATTGTACAATTATTTTACAAATCTAACTCACCATCAACATATTGGAAGCCTGACCATCTTCTTTAGTAGCCTGTTCGTCAAGATATGCTGCCTAAAATCAACTAATGAGTAAAAAATTGTATGCGAATGAGAAGCATATTATTAAATTAGAAGACTAAAGTCAGCAACTCAAATCCACTTACATGCACCGGAAGCAAAAATTGTAGCAATTTGAATTTCCAGAGTAAGCGGAGAGACGGCTCAGCAGCTCCATAAGACAACATATAGTTCAATTCAATCATTACTCTATCCTGAAATATATAAAGAACAGTAGCAAGATGAGTAACTAATTTGATATCCAAAAGAAAACATTATGAGCATGTTGTAAATAAACAGCTATATCCTTAAGTGCAAATAAAATAAAAAGAGGCATTTCTACACAGCCCTTGGACAACAAATACAAGGAGAAGCCAATAAAACTAAAAGATGATAAAAAAATTCTTGTGCCAAATTCAGGCAGCATATCAGCATATCATCGTATCATAAAATTCCAAATAGGGTACCTTGTTCAAATCCTTAACTAGGGAAGAGCATGCCCAGATTGCATCCTCAGTCTCCCTGGATAATGATAAACCTAGACGAGCTGCAATTCTGAATCCACGCAAAATTCTCCCTGTAGAGAGATTTCAAAAGCAACTTCATTTTCATAGCGAATGCTTATCAATATGGTCAGAGTTCCTAATTTCAAAATGCTGATTAGAGTATGATACTACCTACCAGGATCATCTTTGAAGGACAGCTGAGCAGGGGTCACAGTTTCTAGCTGAATCCATATGACCAAGCATAATATAGATATCAGCATACTGTCATTCTTGAAGGCAAAATAACAAATCAAATAAAGGATTACCTTTAAGGACCTCAAATCAGCAATTCCATTGGCATAATCATATATTTTATTGGCAAATGGATCGTAAAATAAACTGCTTTCAGAATCAGAAATGGATTAGCATGACAGTCAGGGATAAAATTAAATTGCAAAGATAAAAACTGATACTTTGAAGGTGGGGGAGACAAAAGCTTAACCATACCTATTAATCGTGAAGTCCCTACGCAAAGTACTTTTGTAGAGAAATCGGTCTTCTTTATTACTGTATTTGGGCAGCAGAGAGTGTAAAACTTTTCTCATCGCTTTGGAAGTTTTTGATTCAGTCTCGAAACTGGTTACCTGATCCAATATTAATTAATTAATTTATTGAAATTACATCTAATCAAAGAAGAGCACAAATCACACATATAATTCGTAGTTTAAATACAAGGATAGAGATGATCTTGTATAACTCTTCATGAACAAACCTCTACTATCGAACCTTTTATATGAACCAGGCATACTGGAAAACGTCGCCCAACAACGTCAGCACGACGACCTGAACGACGAAACTGCTTCCTCGCCTGTCAGATATATTATAGAAGAAAAATGGCGTTTAAAAACTCGCTAAAAGTTAAAAATGTGCATCTAATTGATAAGTCGAATGATTGTTACAAAAACCTCCATAATCTTTGCTGTGGTGACCACGTCAAAATCTTTGGGAGTTCTATTCAATATTAGATCTCTCACACACCCACCTACTAAGTAGGACTTAAACCCTGCAACTCACAAAAGGTACAAGAATCCTGTTATCCAAAAAGAAAATTGGAATATTGGCAAAACAGAGAACAGTGAATGATATGTTATAACATAATTTCGCTTAAAAAAATGCTATAACATAATTTCTTAAAAATAAAAGGAAAGGAAAAAATTCCAGATATAGTAGAATGGCATTGAGATATAAATATGAAATAATTCCAAGAGCAGCTGAATCGTGCATCCGTGCTCTTTCATTTCCCTAGTTCAGCTAAGTTCAACCAAAGGATAATAAATTGGTTACATATGATACAGCCACATCTATTTATTACACCAACATAAAGAAAATTTCCAGAATCACGGTACAAAGAAATAAACTTGCAAGGAAACCAATGCTCGTCTTTATCATGATCGGGGAATAGAAGTAGTAGTTGGAGAAGGGTGATATTTTATGAGCCTGCGCATAAACTCCCTTAACTAAGGATGTCATGAAGTATAAGAAGAATCTCACCTTTGTCCTGAAGAAGTTTCAGGACATACTGAGACGGTTGTGAAATCATAGAACCAGTAATACCAAGCTTCCTTGCATCCAAAGTCTTCCATTTTTTAATGTCAACTCGGTCTGTCAACAAACCAAAAGTTCAATCAAATCTCAAACTGGGTTATGTATGTAACCAAAACCCTTAACATGGAATTTAATTTGAGTAACCATTTCCCCTTAATATATCAATGATTAAGGTTACATTACACATGTGTTTATGTACATTATGCTTGATAACAGTAAAATTGGCTCCTTAATAGAAAAAAAGTAAAATTGGCTCTATAAGAATCACGAGATATTTAAATAAACAAATGCATATAAAATGAAAGCGCGATTATTTAAAAAAAGAAAAAGGTCTTCTTAGTATAAAATGCAGAAGCGTCTATAAGACCTAGCTCAACTGTCAAATGCCAGAACCTCGCAAATGTGTGCGTGTGTGAGAGAGTTTCCAGTGGTAATTGTCACTTCTTCTACGATTAAAAAAGAATGCAGGAGCAAATGTACCTCGAGAAAAGGAGGCATCAGATTCTGTTTCTGAAGACGAATGATATTGCACTGGTCCTTTGGGCGAAGAGGAGCAAAAACACTGAAAGGAATAATTCAAGGGGAGTAAAAAATGTGAGTTTAAAAAGAGATATGAATAATAATCACAAGGTGTTCGATAAAATGCATGAACCAAAAATAAAATAAAAGAGAGGGTGGGTAGTGTTAATGTATATACCCGTGAGTTGGTGACTAGGGTTTTGAAATGATTAAGCACTCGGCGCTTGTTGTTGTTGTTGGTTCTGAGCATTGTTGCAGCATGAGATGAGATGAGATGAAAGCACTTCAGAGAAGGTTAACTAGGCATAACCTTTGTTCATTTCGAGCGGCACAAAAGTTCCACTTCACTCACAACACTTTCGTGCGTGTTTGGTATGTTTGCCCAATTATGGTCATGCCAATTTATTTTATTTTTTTGTTTTCCACTCTTTGGTTCCTAGGGGAAGGAGGCCCTAGTAGTCCTCACTTGCGAGATCGAACCGTGTCATTCCTATCAAGTCCAGCATCAATCACCATTGGACCAACCAGGGGCGGATCTAGACTGAAAATACTGGTGGGGCTAAAAAATTAGGCAATATTGAAGAAGAAAAATTTATCCTAATAATTAAGTTAAACAAAAAACAATATATGAAATTACTATTAATACAACATGTATATCCAAAAAAAACACAACAAACCAGAAAATTTCTATTAAAAAAAAAAATCAACAAACTATCCAAAATACCACAAAATTTCTATTCGAAAAAAACAAATGACTATAACCTATTAAATATTCGTTAAATCATGCATATTGCTATTTATTCATATTTCATACTTCACAAGATTCTACCTTAGACCAAAATATATAGAACCCAAAATTATAATATTTTATAGTTTATTTTGATAAATTAATTCAATTAACTTATAACTTATTAATTTGTATTCCAATTTTACATATTACTTGAAAAAAAATTAAAACTATTGTTTTATGTCGTTTCATATTTACATGCTCGTTCAATAGTTAATTTTACTCAATATTACAAATTCAATTAGTTATTCATTTTTTCTTTTACAAACAAAGTCTCGATAAATGAAAGTATATAACTTAAAATAATACACTACCTATAACCAAAGACTTAAAATTATCAAATAGACTGTAAATTAATATTTGCACTAATACTTAAACTAATATATACTGAGAAATTTATAATCATCGATAATAAACTTTAAACTAATATTTACATTAATATTTGTACGAATATATATACAAAATAATTTAAAATTATTTATAAAATTACTATTATTATTTTTAAAAAAAATATGGGCCGGGCTGGTGTGACTAGCCACACCAAGCCTCACAGGTCCGTCCCTGGGACCAACTAATATTTCGTTATGGTCATGCCAATTTATGATTAAAGTAGAACATTTTTCTTGAAAAAAGAATGTAAAACATTTTTAATATTTAATAGTTATGATTAAATAAATAAATAAATTTGATAGTTATGATTCATCGACTATTTCAAAAATATTTATAGTGTCATCTTATAAATTAAGTGTATGTGTCAAAGTTAAAGTCTCTTTTTTTTTTAAATAAAATAATTTAGGTTGAAGATCTGGTTCAAAAATAAAATATAGGGAAAATTTTAGGGAGGTATAGATGAATCTCAAACTTGAGATATGTTAGATTTAAGATATGTATTTTTACTATTAGATCAAATTTTTGGAGTTTGTTAAAGTCTTGCATTGAATAAAATGGTAGAGATTTATATCATATATGTGTCATCTCACATGCCTATAATGTCTTTGAG
The DNA here is from genome assembly GCA_030408175.1 of Trifolium repens. Lineage (NCBI taxonomy): Eukaryota > Viridiplantae > Streptophyta > Magnoliopsida > Fabales > Fabaceae > Trifolium > Trifolium repens. The sequence continues at coordinate 11,060,994 of CP125845.1, forward strand.
ATTTGAGTAATTATGTGGTTTCTAGTTAACTCTTTGGTGGATAAAAAATTTGTAATTTGATTAGATAAAAATAAAGAGAATGAATGGAAATAGACATAAATGAAGGCAATCACAATTCTAATCCAAAAATAGTAATTAACCGTGTGAAAATCGCGACAAGAAACGTGATTTCCTAATCAGATCGATAGGTGGTTTTATCCATAACCAAAAGAAGTCAAGCTTCAAAATTCACACAAAGTGACAAATTCAACAAAATTCATATAGTTCAACAAGAGTACAAGCCTCCTTTATATAGGAAAGACTTATGATGATATAATAAGCAAAAAGTAACTCCTAATAATGAAGAAAACAAAAAGGATTTCAACCACTAATTATAGTGATTACTTTGTGGCTGAATTATTACAAGGATAATGCAAAATAAAGAAGAGATAGTGGGTTCTTGAAAAGGAAGAATAATGACAACTATTTATTTCTCTCTTTTCTTATGTTTTAGTGCACCATTGATTTTTATTCATGAAAGATTCTGAATTGGCTATTGAGTTCAACATATGAATTGTAGGAAATTCAGTATGCTTTCCAATGAATCAAAGATCGCCTCAATCAGATATCTAGAACTCCATTTATATAGGTAAAACAAGATAGATATAGGTCTAAACCTACGAAAATAAAACTTTGAACCAAAATTAGTTGTCAATTCTTCTTGTAAAGGGACATAATTTTATGATCAGGTCACTCTTAAAAATAGAAGTGATAAAATAGGGAAGTACATAAGAGCTTAGAGTTACAATAATCCTTAAAAATACGCTATGCCTATAAATATATATAAAATGTTCCTAACAAATTAATAAGATTCTTAAATATTATTTTTCAAGTATATGCTAAAAAAAATTTCTAATGTTCTAACGGTCCCATACTCACTTTTAGTTGTTTTTAGTTCAATGTGTCAATTCACTAATATTGCTCCTACAATAGTCCTGATGGTTATACTATAGTCCAGTTTAACTTGTTAGGAGAGTAAAAACGATTCCTAATGATTGATCACAAATGCAACGAGTCTCATAGAAGAAGAAATATTGATGTATTGAAAATAATTGCCATAATTATAAAGAATTTGAAATACTATATAACTCTCACACAAAGAACAACTTTTTTTTACAGTGACACGATGACATAGGGTAGAAGCAATCTATCACATTTGTTATTTATCCAAATTTGTTATTGACGACAATTGATAATGAAATCTTATGAAAAATGACATAACCATATATAACTCGCATGAAGTTGCCAAATAACTCATAGGAAGTTATTTGAATTCATTCATATTTGCATCTTTTCATGTTATGAAATAAAATGTAATTTCACAGAGTCATCATAAATTATTCTTATATTCTCACACTTGCTATGTGTGACACAATCAAGGACAAAGATGGATATCTATCGGTGGTTTTGGCAACTCCAAATATTTATTTAGTTGTGTGAACAATCATATTTTATATTTGGCTTAAATATCATTTTTGTTCTTGTAAGTTCGTGCTTTTTTGGTTTTAAGTCCCTGTATTTTTTTTCTTGCGAATCCGTTCCTGTATGTTCAAATCTTTTTTATTTTAGTCCCTAAAGCTAAAATCGGTAGGAAATTCTACAGGAAATTAAATCCGCAAGAAAATTCGCAAGTTTCCTGCGGATTTTTGTTTTAGGGACTAAAACCAAAAGATTTGAACATACAAGGATGAATTCGCAAGAAAAAAAAGATATAGGGACTAAAACCAAAAAATCACAAACTTACATGGACAAAAATGATATTTAAACCTTTATATTTAATTACCTCAAATAAATTTTGCGGTAAAAAATAATAGAAAAAAGAGTCAAGAGATTGTCACTTATTTAACAGATTTACTACGTATTATTTTAACACTTTAGATACTACAAAAATAATTTTATCAACAATCGAAATTGTAAAGACAATACTCAAAAATAAAAAATACACAAAATTAACCTCTTTAAAGTGTCATCAAACTCAATTTCTTTTATTAAATTGCCATTGTTTGTTTTTTTTTAAATGCTTTTATTTACATGTAAAGTCGTCGTGTTCATTTTTTCTTATGGATTAAAATTAATATATAAATTTTGAAATTTATTTTGTTTTATTTCTTTATATTTGTAAATATCATAAATAATCGGATAATTTTACCACAAAACATAACAATACACGAATCATAGAGGAGCAACACTTACATGGACACAACCTCATTCAAAATAATTTGGACGAACTTAGCACAAATGGAAAATATTAAAAGATAAGTAATTTAGTTAAATTATTTAATCATTTAATATTTCTTTTACTTATAAGTATGTGCCAAAATATATTTCATTTGGATTTGTCTCCAACTAAATATTTCTTTTTTTGACTATAAATATTTCTCTCACTTGTTAAACTTCTCACATGTGTCTCAAACAATAAATAAATCTTCAAAGATGTTTGATTTGCCAAAGTGGAGATTCTATAATCTATATTCGTAGGCACTAACCTGACGGCACAAGTTTTGGTGCATAAGCCATGTTTATGCACCGTGCATAAATACTCCAAATTGTTTAGTGCACTCCCCAAATTTCTAGCGCACCCCCCATATTGCTTAGTGCACCCCCATAAATTTGGGGTGTGATAGAAATTTAGGGGGTGCGCTAGAAATTTAGGGAATGCGCTAAACAATCTGGTGGTGCGCTAAGCAATCTAGATGGTGTATTAAGCAATTTTCATTATTTATGCATGCTGCATAAGGGAAAGCACCATAACCACTCCCTATACTAATAAGTGAGCAGGAATTTTGTCCAAAAAGAAAAATAATTGAGCAGGTTTGATCAACAAGTAAATAGACATCAAAAAGATTTTTAACGAAAAATTAAAGATCTTCAATTTTTTTTTTGGTTTTCACCACCAGTTTAATCTGGTTCGGGGGTCAGTTCTGGCATCAAGTGGTTCCAGCCCCCTCCCGATCACAGTTGCGGGGGATCGAACCGTGGTCCTCCCTACCAAGTTCAGCGTCAATCACCACTGAACCAACTAATAATTGTTAGTAAAGATCTTCAATTTTTACTAACAACATGTGATTAATATATACTTAAATATTTTAACTATTTGATATAAGACTCTATCGTTGATTAATATATCCAAAAAACTATTTTTTTGAAAGATATAATCTCTTAAATATATATCCATTATCTCAAATGAACATGAGTTCTGTTCCTGATAGAACACTAGGGGGTGTATATTTGCTTAGATGCTATGAATATGCGATGGTGAATAAGGGTGGAATTGCCTCTGCTATAAATTTGCTTTGGGGGTTGTATTTATAGAGCTAGGAAAGCAGTTTCCATCCGGCCCATGATCCCATGATCTCTCCTCAAGTAGTGGGGTGTGTGACGGTTACCTTTAGGCTCCATGATCCCTCATGGGGGGTATATTTGGCGCCATTCCTTGCAACCTCCATTTGCCCATGTTTTTCATGCGTGGTATACAGTTCTAGAGGGAGATCGTGGTCCACGTGGGGGGCACGTGCTGGTGGCGGTATGGGCCTGATGTAGGCGGATCGAGCTATGGTAAATTGGGCCTCTTGTCAATTGAGCCTAAATTATTTTATCCGGTACACAGCCCCCCAAGCACAAGGCTCAGAGGAGGCGTAGTGCTGATAAGCTTGTATTTGTTGGGCTAATTCTATTCTTCAGGCACGTTTACGCGTAACTTTTGGGGATGGAGCAACGAATTTGAAACTTATGCGTCCGATATTCTCTCCTTCCTCGTAGAGCTAGGCGTTGCCGTTCCTATCCTTTATAAAGGCAGGTGATCGTAACTTCATTTCTCATTTCCATTCCTTACTCATGGCTTCTGCTGTAGCTTCACTAATTAATGCGTTAAGATCTTTGCTTTTGCAGGATCCAGAAGATTTAATGGATGATTATGAGGACTTTGCTTCCATGGTGACAAACCTTCGTGATTATTCTTGGCGGCTTACTCCGCCTCAGCACGAGTTCCTTGATTTCTTGTTGTCGTTGCGAGACCGGATGATCAAAGATTTCCCCTTCATTTCTGCGGTTGAGGAATCACGGTGTCACAGTCAGAGGACGAACGCGGCGATCTTTGACGAAATGTGGCTGGTGAAGGAAGGAATGCGCATGTATGGGAGTATCCTGGCGGCTTCTTTTGATGAGGAAGATTCCATTAAGCATCAGCTCGCCAAGATGCAGATGGAGATCGAGCAACTGAAGGAAAAGAAACATAAGCTGGAGAAGGACATCAGGGACGATATCGCCAAGTTGCTGGCGAAACGTCGCACATTATTAGAGCTTCAAGACCGCCAGCGAACTCATGCCGTTGACGCCTCTAATGTTCATGGCGATTTGGAGGTTGCCCGAGAATGTCGCAGGAAGATTGAGGAGCTTTGGGACAGCGCTAGAGAGGCTGCTAATCAAGCTTAGCCTACATACTTTTCTTTTTGTGTGCTGCTTAATTTAGTTGCTTAGGGCTTTTTCACTCATTTCCATGTATGTTTTGAATGTTTGTAATAATAAATGATGTTTGATGATGAATAAAAGTTGATTTGTGATGTCATTCCCTATATTTTCCCTTTTACCTGGTTCTGAGAGACGTGTCAATAACGTGTCTGAATTCACGCCATTACCCAATGGGTATTAGAACGGTTCAGTTCCTTTTATTTTTTGGGCAAACGAACGGTTTTTCATGCCTTTATATACGCTATACTTCGCATTCCTTTACTTCATTCTTTCAATTGTATCATTGTCTTCCTATTCCGAGTAAACTCTTTCTTGCTTGCGGATCGCCCTTCACTCAAGCGCTTACTTGTATTTCTGAGGTATAAGTTCCTTCTCTCCTATACCTTTTCTTTTACTTTTTCTTCTATTCGCTATGGTTATCATCCGCGATCTAAATGAGGAAGGGGGCTTTATTTTGATTCCTCCTTTGGGATTCGCCACTGAGCGCCAAATATACTTTCATAGTATTAGGTGGGATGGGTCGTTTGACGAAGATAAGTATCTCACGGAGATGCTTAATCTCCCAGTTATCGAGAGCGATAGCGACTCCTCAAGTAGTAGTAGTAGTGATAGCGATTATGTAATAATCCCGCGTTCGTCTTTCACAGGGAAGGAATTGGTGTCTTTTGAACCTTCTACTGCTATGATGTTCACCAAGTCCAAATTTCACTCTCCAGATAGTGTCCAAACCCTTAGGGGAGCCATCAAGTTTTTCGGTTCCGGGAATGAGTGCGACGTTATTGTAGAGCCTGTAGATGCTGGAGATCGCGTAACTATAATTAACCCTGCTCCTCCTCATTATTTTCTGATGTACGGGGTTGTCGTACAAACTTTCAACCTTTGGTTTCCTTTTACTTCTTTTGAGGTTTCTTTGCTTCATACTCTGAACATCGCCCCCATTCAACTTCATCCCAGCAGTTGGGGTTTTGCTAAAGCCTACGAGATCATCTATCTGGCCTTGGGCTTGCCTAGCATAGGTGTTTTCTTTTCTTTTTATCATGTCAAGAGTCTTAATGTTGATCGTCTGGTTTCGTTGTGTGCGTTGCCTAATAGGGCTCTCTTCGCCTTATATGCCCACAATTTTAAAAATTATCAGGATTCCTTTTATAGGATACGTGGGGGTCCTAACTGTTAAGACATGATGTATAATAGTGATGGGACTCCTCTATTTCCCTTTTATTGGTCTTCAAACCCTAGGCTGGTCAAGGGTCCTAATACCGCCCGTCTGTCTCCTTTTGAGATGGAGACTGTCGCATTTCTTAACTCTTTTGATATTCTCAGTACCAAAGAGCTTGTAAGGCTTGAGACTAGCCCCAGCGGGGTTGTTGAATATCTGAGTAAGTACTCTCCTTTTGTTTTAACTTGTTTGTTCCACAAATATCTGGATTTCTTTGCTAACTTTATACTTGTTTTTTGTTTTTACAGGGAGAATGAAGATGATTTCCGATGCCGAGTTTGCTTCTTACTTGCTTAGGGTGAAGCAAAAATTGGACACACCAAATGTTATAGTGGATCCGACGTCGCAAGTCATCGTGGCGGGCGATGCGGGAGGAAAAGGTACGAAGAGGGGAAGAAGAGCAGAAGCGGCGCCAACCTCGAACAAAGCCGCTAAGCTGAGGGAGGATGTGACTGAAGGCGAGGATGACGGGCCCCAAAATTTGATACCCCCTCCTTTGGTGAAGGGTGGACGGACGACCCGCAGCCGTGCTTCAGGGTCTGCAAAGCCTATCGATCCTCCGGGCGAGGCCATTAACTCCGCTGTGGGCGAGGGGGAGAGTTCGAAGCAGGAGGCTCTTCCTACTTGGAGTGAAGACTTTGACCCTATCGCCTTTGTGGCCGACAACTTGAAGGGTTATTCGTCTCGTCTTGACGCGATGAGCTTGGAGGAGTTGCGGAAGTTAGCGGTTGGGACTGGCTTGAAGTGTTTAGCCCTGAATCAGATGGTGTTTTCCCGCCAAGAGAAAGAGGCCTCCGAGAGGTTGGAGAATGAGGTTGGTGTTGCCAAAGAGGAGCTAGAGAAAGACCTCGCTGATCAGTTGGCAAAAAGTCAAGCCAGCTTTAACAAGAGTCTGGCGAAGGAGAAGAAGAAAGTTTCGGTTTTGAGGAAAGACAAAAGGAACTTGAAGACGGCCCGCAACGCCATGATTGTGGCTTTGGTGAAGATTTGGAAAGATGCTGGCCGGCGAGACGACGACATGTCAAAACTTCAGGCGGCGGCGGATAGGCTAGATGGCGATTTGAAGAAATTAGAGGAGGAGAATGACGAGCTGAAGGAGGACATGGCTGGTAAATATGTAGCTGGCTTTCGAGCTGCTATAGAGCAGGTTAGGGCACTCTTTCCCGATATCGATGGCGATGTCCTTGCGCATCAATGCCTATCCTGTTCTACGATCTCCCCTCTTCTTATCCGGTACAAGTTCAATTTATAAGTTCAATTTTTTTTTTTACCACCAATTTAACCTGATTCGAGAATCAAATTCAATTTAATAAGCTATTTATCCGATTTGAACAGGAGAGATTGTCCAAACAATACTCACATCATTCTAAAACAAAAAAATGATCTAAGCTATCTTCCTCTCCAAGTTGCTTACATGCTATGAAGCTCCGATATGTGACACGATAGTGATACGATACGATACCGATATAAGAAATTTTTTAAAAACCTCTATTCGATACTGCCGCGATACGTTATTTAAAAATTAAATATATAAATGCGCAATATATAAACATGACTAAAATCAATAATATAAATAATGATAATTTTTTTTGAAAGACAAGAAATTATTATTATTATAAACGTCAATAGTTCATTGTACAATGAGTACAAACAAACCAATAAGCTTGCACAAGAGCAAAACAATTTAAGGTTCAACATACAACGGCTTCCCAGTCCTAACTAAAGACACATAATAGCTCAAAAGATACATAATAGTTATGACATCAAGCCTCTTCAACAATTAAAAGTATAAAGCATCAATTCTTATACTAGAATTTTGGGACAAGCCCAAATGCTTAACAACTTGTTATATAGTAGGACACCATAGTGACTTTAGAACAGTGACAAAGACAAAAAAATACTAATGATAATAAATTAACATCATTAATACTAAGTTAAGTATTTGAGTTTCATTAATATTGTCCCAAAAAATAATGATCATCAGTACATCTTAAGTTAAGTATTATACAAAAAAGACATCAATAGTAATATTCCAAAAAACATCACCAGTACTATCCAAAAAAAGACATAGTTAGTTATCCGTGTAACAACATAATAGTTTGACATTCACTAGGATACACGGATTATATATCATATATTATTTTTTTATTTAAAAATAAAAATTTAACCGATACTTTTCTGATACGAGTATCGAGACGTATCAGACGCGTATCAGATATTATTTTTTTATTTAAAAATAAAGATTTAACCGATACTTTTTTGATACGAGTATCGAGACATATCGAACGAGTATCAGTATCGAGTATATATCGGACCTTGTAGCTTACATGCAAACAATCAATCTCCCGTACCTTTTTAGGTAGCAGCCCTACCACCAGTCACACTCACCACTGTTAACTGTTCATCACTTCTTTCATAATTATTTTCAATAGAAAAAGAAAAACTTCCAACTTTCAACCAATCAAATATTTATTATACTACCAATCAAATATTTATTATACTACCGTAAAAAATATATTTATTTTAGTACTGGCATTTATCATTTTATGAAATTGTCAAGAATGATATCTACATTTTTAAAATAATAAAAAAAAAACGCATAAATTTTTCAATCATAAAAAATGGTTCATTTTGTTTATTTTTTGAATGTCAGCTAACAAAATGCTTATTAATGGACCCCACCATTTTAATTTTAGTACTTACATTTTGCAAAATAGGCAATAATGATCGCTATATTTTAAAAGTTATGAGATTTTGTTTGATCTTTTTTAAAATATAGGGATCATTCTTGCCTATTTCGCAAAATGTAAGGACTAAAATTAAAATGGTGGGGGAAAAAAACAGACAGAATGTGTAACATCCCAATTTATTTATTCGTCGTTTTATGTCTAATTATTTATGTTAGTGAGATAGAATATTTTATTAGTTGATAGTGTCAGATAATAATTTTATCGTGAAACTTAAGTTAACGCACGAGTTTATGAGAGTTTACGCGCGAGTGACCGTGCTAATGGGCCTTAAGCCCATTGGGCCTAAGACCAAAGAAAGGGGGCGCTACTTATAGCCTTAGAGAGAGAGAGAGAGCTCATTTTCATGTGTTTTGTGAGAAGCTAGAGAGAAGGAAGAGCATTTGGGAGCTAGGGCAAGAGCAAGAGGAGAGAATCAAGAGGTGGACTAGAGAATCCATCAATCCGAGGTAAGAGAGTTAGATTATATAATTCCGAGTGATTCTAAAGAGGGGAGAATGTCGATTTCTCCGTTCCCAAACTCTTTACACTCATTTTCTTTTGGGTCTTGGAAGGAATTTCTTAAAGAAAGTTGTAGGAATTGTTCATAACATGTTTAATATACTTGTACCATGATGTATGAACGAATTTAATGGGGAAAAATGGGAATTTGTAGATGTTTGTTCAAGAACAATGAGTTTTGTGGTTTTTGAGTAAAAATGATAAATCATTACTTTTTTGATGTATATGTTGTAGATCGGTGAAATGAACTGTCCTTTTGTGTTTATATGTATGTATTACACTTGAAAACAACTTCTTTTGGGATCTGGAACATCAAAAATGGGTTTTTGGGTCGATTTGAGTTAGAAATCGCGATGCTGAATATTGCTGTCAGGAGGCCTTCGCTTAGCGAGCGTTAGCGACCAGCTCGCTGATTTTCGCCAGAAGCTGTTTCTGTCTGACTTGTGCTCGCCAGTGCTCGCCAGTCTTCGCTCAGCGACCAGTACTGGGCCTGACTTATTTTATGGATGTTTTAAAGTGTAATTAGGCACTTGTAACATGGATTAATGGTATCCTAACATGCAATTAAGTGTTTGTAACTATGATTGATTGCTTGTTGATGAATAATGATGTGTTGATGAATTGTTGATTATATTTGTGGAATATAATTGTTGTTGATTGTGTTGATGATGTTTGTTAAAATGTCAAAGAAGTATATTAAGGTGTTAATCAACTTAATAAAGAAGGATATTAGAATTGTGTTAGTCTAATAAGAAGAATATTAAGATTATGTGAGATATCTTAATAAAGAAGTAAGTTGGATTGTGTTCCACTTAAATTAAATGGAGATGTCTAATACTTTGTGTATTGACTATGTGTGTTGTATTCATGAACATACATGCATTCATACTTGTATGTGGAGCAGATACTTTAAGTGAACCTTAAAGTATAGTAGATATTTTAGTAGCTGCGGTTGACTAGAATATATTTGGGATACGTTTATCCTTGCAGGGTCCGTCATGACTTAAAAATGAACAAGGAGCAGATGGGTATATGTTTACCCATGGAGAGAGTCCGTCATGACTTAAAAATGAACATTGGGGTATGTTTATCCTTGCAGAGTCCGTCATGACTTAAAAATGAACAAATGGTACCACATGCATTAGATATGTCTAGGGAGACATTGCATGAAGTTATGACATTAGATTGCATTAGGAGGATGTGCATATTACTTGATAATTGGATATGTGACTTGTGTGATTAATTGTCCTTGTTTGATAAGACTAGAGTGAATATAAATGTTTATGAATGCTTATATTCTACCTTGATGTATTAAATCTTAATTCATATGTGTTGATTAAGAGTAGATTGGTATGATAGGGTTAGATTATACTTGATAAACTCATGTGGTAGTAAGCGTACTTTATGCTTATGATTTTATTTGATTATGTAATCTAACTCTCCGTTTTGTGTGTTTTACTGGTTTGGGTCCAGATTTCTCAGGTTGTGTGTTATCTTCGTATGAGTCATCGGTGAAGCTCCGCTCTGATTGTGACACGGGAAAAAGGGGTTTTATATTTATATAAAGTCTACTTATCTAGGTTGTTTTGTATAGTTAAAGAATACATTATTTGATTCAATGATTTGTATAAACAAGATTTTATTAAATTAAATACAATAGTATTATTTTGTTACGAGGAGTGTAATATCTCGAACCAACATTTTATCAATCATTTGATTTAAGTCTATATCTTTATTCCATCTGCTGCGTCGTTTTTGAAAAAGAAATTTTAAAGCCAGGATAATGGCAATAATGGGTTTGGGTGTTACAATTGGTATCAGAGCCCCGTTGTCTTCGGACTGTGTGGGTTGTGTGTCGATCGGAGCAGGTCTGTGCAGTCAGACCAAGTGAGTATTGTGTGTCAGTCGTATTTGTCTAACGATTTTGTTGTGTCTGTTTTGTGAAACCATTATTGTTGTTCATTTAGGAACTATGAGTGGTGCGAATTGGATTAATTGATCTGTTCTTTGTTGAGTAATGGTGTGAGTGCTATACTTCTATGTTTATAATAGTTGTACATGCTTAGAGTTTAACCTTTGTGTAGTTTAAACTTGGTTGGTTGATGCTTATTGTTGATTGTTGACGATCCGGCATGATATAAAACTGCATGTGATGATCCGACATGATATAAAACTGCATGTGGTAATGATTTGAGATAAGTTTAAAAGAAAAACTAATGTTATTTCTTGATGATGAATATTTTGGTGAAAATATAAAGTTATTTTCTTTTGAGTAAGTGGAAATTTTTTTTTTTTAAGAAGGTGAAGGGAGTAGGATGTTGGTCAATCCTAGTGTGTGTCGTTATATGTTTGTTTATAACATGTGATAGATTATTACTAGCACCTTGGGTTGTTAGTATGAGTCATAGTAGATGACTTTGTTTTGTTCTTTAATTGAACTATATAGATGTATTCTCGTGATGAGGACTTATTTGAGAAGGTGCTATACTTTATACATGTTTGAGTAGTTGTTGAATTTTGTATGTGTGAATAATATGAAATGAAGATGCATGTACTTAATTTAATGTCTTGTTGTACATGATGTGTAGTTGTCTTACATATTATTTGATTATAAATATATGTATTGACGTGTGGTTAAGATTATATATAAGGGAAACCGTTTGCTTGTGTATTTTTGTGGTTATGTGTATGTCAAGAGAACTGCACCAGGGTGTTTGTATAGATGTTTAGGTATCGTATTTTACGTTTACCCTTGTATGCGACATGCGTGTAAACGATGTCGATACTAGTTTTTCTTCTTGGGAGGAATATCCGTAGAAGATGATAGAACGGTTAGGTGTAAGCACCGAGAATTCTAGTGGGAGAGTGTAGGTGTGTTTGAGATAAGTGGGGGAGAAGATTGCATCCCTCCGAGATGTTTCGAATGTGAGAGGATGGGATGAGTAGAGATGTTCTTGAAGCGGAATATTCAGGAATTGGTGACGTTGTTTGAAGCGAATGGATAAGAGCAACAAGCTGTGAGAAACTACTAGAGGAGAAGTTGTCAGACTAAGTGTTTAGCCGCAAGAGCGTCGGTGAGATTGGTTAAGTAAGATGAAGAACATTAGGGATTATTGAGGATTGACTATTTTACTAAAAGTATGTAGACATTGTTGTATGGACTAAAGTTGGCATACATGTTTGATTGGGAGAAGTTGAATATGAAGAAGAGGAAGTGATTAAGATTCTTGAGAGGATGGTGATTTCGAAGTAAGTTGACATCCGAGTGGATCTAATATCGTAATGGATGCTTGAGTAAGGAGTTTAAGGAGATACCTAAAGTAAGTGTCGGAGAACATTTTGTAGTGCCCAGGAGGTAGGAGTGAGTTGAGTGTGTATTTACTAGGAAAAGTTAATTTTTGGATTGGAGAGTCAGTGGAGACTAGTGATGTTAGATGCATCGTATTTATTGAAGTAGTATAGTTACACTGTGTGATGAGGGAATAAAGGATTTTAGATATTTTCATTGTTGACAGTGGGACGATGATAATGTGGTGAGTAACATAAGATGTATTCTGGACGAGAATTTTTAGACATTTTCTAGAATGTCATGTTAGGGGTAGACAAGGAATCATTAGTAGGAATACTAAGACAAAAAGTTGATATTGGAAAGGTTCTATATCTTATTTTAAAATTAGATCGTATGACGAGTATTTGGAGCTTTGTAGAATAAATTCAAGAATTTTATTTGGGTATCGAATGTACTAAGGATGAGTTTGAGAGATAACTATCCATAAAGAGATGGTGGTTAGTGAAGGTTAGAAGTGAATAAGAAACCGATGAGTGAATAAACGGAAAACAGCATGCTTATTGCAATGCAAGATGATGGGGAATATGGATAGGTGGATTGAAGATGACGTTTGGAACCAACAAGATAGAAGTTATGATTTCTTGGAGAACCAATCTTAGGCGGTGGCCTAATTTCGAAGTAGTGAATTACTAAAAGATTAAGGAGGAGTGGTATTGGAAAAAGTTTGCGTTAAAGAATGCAAAGGTTGGTTAAGAGATTGCTTGGGAACAGAGTGGTTGTGTTGGGATTTGACTCAATGATTGGAATAAGATTCATATATGAATGAGTGATGTAGCACAATTAAGTGATTCAAAGAGAATTAAGGATTTATAGGACTTGTGGAGTTGCGGAAGTATTCCACGGAAGCATCTTTCCGTAGTGTACTAGATTAGTTGTACTTATTTTTGGTAGCGTTGAAAGTCCCATAAGATGAGAGTTGTAGATGTTCGTGCTAAGAAAACGTTTTAGCGGTTTGGTAAGGATGGTTTATACTATCATCATGATTATTGACTATCTATCGACAAATTGAGGAACTGGCCGTCCTTGATCTCTTGTTGATAGTGAACGAAATTGTGTTGATTGAGATAAACTAATTTTGTCAAACTTAGTTTTGTGTGGAGTTTTAGGTGTTTGTTGAAGAATCAGATAAAGGAGTTTATCCAGAGTTGTTTTAGTCGAGTAATTTTCGAGGGCGAAAATCTTTTAAGTGGGGGAGAGTTGTAACATCCCAATTTATTTATTCGTCGTTTTATGTCTAATTATTTATGTTAGTGAGATAGAATATTTTATTAGTTGATAGTGTCAGATAATAATTTTATCGTGAAACTTAAGTTAACGCACGAGTTTATGAGAGTTTACGCGCGAGTGACCGTGCTAATGGGCCTTAAGCCCATTGGGCCTAAGACCAAAGAAAGGGGGCGCTACTTATAGCCTTAGAGAGAGAGAGAGAGCTCATTTTCATGTGTTTTGTGAGAAGCTAGAGAGAAGGAAGAGCATTTGGGAGCTAGGGCAAGAGCAAGAGGAGAGAATCAAGAGGTGGACTAGAGAATCCATCAATCCGAGGTAAGAGAGTTAGATTATATAATTCCGAGTGATTCTAAAGAGGGGAGAATGTCGATTTCTCCGTTCCCAAACTCTTTACACTCGTTTTCTTTTGGGTCTTGGAAGGAATTTCTTAAAGAAAGTTGTAGGAATTGTTCATAACATGTTTAATATACTTGTACCATGATGTATGAACGAATTTAATGGGGAAAAATGGGAATTTGTAGATGTTTGTTCAAGAACAATGAGTTTTGTGGTTTTTGAGTAAAAATGATAAATCATTACTTTTTTGATGTATATGTTGTAGATCGGTGAAATGAACTGTCCTTTTGTGTTTATATGTATGTATTACACTTGAAAACAACTTCTTTTGGGATCTGGAACATCAAAAATGGGTTTTTGGGTCGATTTGAGTTAGAAATCGCGATGCTGAATATTGCTGTCAGGAGGCCTTCGCTTAGCGAGCGTTAGCGACCAGCTCGCTGATTTTCGCCAGAAGCTGTTTCTGTCTGACTTGTGCTCGCCAGTGCTCGCCAGTCTTCGCTCAGCGACCAGTACTGGGCCTGACTTATTTTATGGATGTTTTAAAGTGTAATTAGGCACTTGTAACATGGATTAATGGTATCCTAACATGCAATTAAGTGTTTGTAACTATGATTGATTGCTTGTTGATGAATAATGATGTGTTGATGAATTGTTGATTATATTTGTGGAATATAATTGTTGTTGATTGTGTTGATGATGTTTGTTAAAATGTCAAAGAAGTATATTAAGGTGTTAATCAACTTAATAAAGAAGGATATTAGAATTGTGTTAGTCTAATAAGAAGAATATTAAGATTATGTGAGATATCTTAATAAAGAAGTAAGTTGGATTGTGTTCCACTTAAATTAAATGGAGATGTCTAATACTTTGTGTATTGACTATGTGTGTTGTATTCATGAACATACATGCATTCATACTTGTATGTGGAGCAGATACTTTAAGTGAACCTTAAAGTATAGTAGATATTTTAGTAGCTGCGGTTGACTAGAATATATTTGGGATACGTTTATCCTTGCAGAGTCCGCCATGACTTAAAAATGAACAAGGAGCAGATGGGTATATGTTTACCCATGGAGAGAGTCCGTCATGACTTAAAAATGAACATTGGGGTATGTTTATCCTTGCAGAGTCCGTCATGACTTAAAAATGAACAAATGGTACCACATGCATTAGATATGTCTAGGGAGACATTGCATGAAGTTATGACATTAGATTGCATTAGGAGGATGTGCATATTACTTGATAATTGGATATGTGACTTGTGTGATTAATTGTCCTTGTTTGATAAAACTAGAGTGAATATAAATGTTTATGAATGCTTATATTCTACCTTGATGTATTAAATCTTAATTCATATGTGTTGATTAAGAGTAGATTGGTATGATAGGGTTAGATTATACTTGATAAACTCATGTGGTAGTAAGCGTACTTTATGCTTATGATTTTATTTGATTATGTAATCTAACTCTCCGTTTTGTGTGTTTTACTGGTTTGGGTCCAGATTTCTCAGGTTGTGTGTTATCTTCGTATGAGTCATCGGTGAAGCTCCGCTCTGATTGTGACACGGGAAAAAGGGGTTTTATATTTATATAAAGTCTACTTATCTAGGTTGTTTTGTATAGTTAAAGAATACATTATTTGATTCAATGATTTGTATAAACAAGATTTTATTAAATTAAATACAATAGTATTATTTTGTTACGAGGAGTGTAATATCTCGAACCAACATTTTATCAATCATTTGATTTAAGTCTATATCTTTATTCCATCTGCTGCGTCGTTTTTGAAAAAGAAATTTTAAAGCCAGGATAATAGCAATAATGAGTTTGGGTGTTACAGAATGAACCATTCTCAGTAACGAAAACATTTATGGAATTTTTTTTGACTATTTTTAAAATGTAGGACTATTCTTAACAATTTTGCAAAATGTAGAAAGTAAAATCATATTTAACCCTTTCATATTAAATATTACGTGGTGCTATAAACAATTAAAAATAGTAAAAACAAACTTACAAACCACATGCGCTTTAGAAAGAAACGTGCCGTGTTCGATGTGAGTAGGGCTAGCAATGAACAGAATCAACTCGAAAAATGTTTGAGACTCGATTCGACAATTGATTCGTTAAACTTGATTCATGAACCAAATGAGCCAAACTTGAGTCGAATATTAAGTTCGTTAATTAAATGAGTTGAACTTGAGCTATATATAGTTCGGCTCGTTTGGTTCATGAGTTGGTTCGATTAATTATATAACACATCAAAATATATTTTTAAATAATACTTAAAAAATAATTTTAAATTTATATTTGTCTGATTTTATAAATTTATATTTAGATGATTGATTTTCTTTTCCATATAGTATATAACTGATTTTATACATTTAGATAATTGATAATATATATAATAATACTTTAAAGAAACTAAGACAAATACTTAACAATAATATAATAAAAGTTAGTAATAACATTATAATCTATAGGCAACGACATGTATAATGATGCTTTTACGGATTTGAAAAATAAGTAGTCTCAAATCAGAGTGTATATAAAATAATGGAAACTAAAATAGAAAGAAAAAAAAAATTCATGTCGAATTATTGAGTTGAGTTTCGAGATTAAAACGAACTGAACCTAACGAGCAAAACCAGACTGTTCGTGGACTCTAAACGAGCCGAACTCTAGCTGAAAAAAGAGTTCGTGTCGAGCTCAAGCCGAGTTTCGAACCGAACCGATTCTTATCGAGTCGAGTCGAGCTCATACATGTTCGATTCGACTCGAATCATTTTCAGCCTAGGTGTGAGAGACACATGCAATGTTTAGTCACGCGCTAGTTATGCACGTGGATCTAAGTTTCCTAAAAAAAGCCCAACATCAATTCTTTCCCTGCGTAGTTGGGTTTCTCTCCTTTTTTTCTCACTTTTTTTTTTTTTTAAATTATGTTTTTAATTTTTTATTTCACAAACACAACACTCGTGCAATTTATTTCTTATTATTTTCTTCGTCAATATTTCTCAGTTTATCATCTCTCAAAAAATTCCCCAGTTTCCATTTCTTTCTAAATTCGCACGATTCCAATTTCGTTTTCAATCGTTCTAGGGTTAGGGTTTCGATCCATTTCATCTCCGATTCGATCCGCGTATCCAATTCACAACTGCCAGTACCTTTATTTCCCTCCCACCGACGACGCCATGGGAGGTGACGCTTCCGCTGATACTTCGACGGAGCAACAACAATCTACCGACGGAGTTAAGATCAACATTCGTTGTTCCAATGGTTCCAAATTTTCCGTTCAAATTAGCCTCGATTCCACCGTTGGTTCCTTTAAGGATGTTGTTGCTCAGAATTGTGATATCTCTGCTGATCAACAGCGTTTGATTTATAAGGGTCGGATCCTTAAGGATGATCAAACCCTTCAAAGCTATGGTATAAACCCGATTTTCTGTGATTTCTATATTTTTTCGTTCATAATTAAATTTGATTTGTTCTTGGGTGTGGTTCAACGTTTGTGCTTTTTAATTTATATTTTTATGTAATAATTGACAAAAACAAAGATATGTTTATGTGTTTTTTATTTTATTTATCGGATTGCTTTTGTTTTTGATGCTATGATTTTATCATTTATGTGCTCTTCGGTTTCTTATGAGTATTAATTTTATCTCACTTAAGATAACCCCTTTATTTGCATTTGTATGGTTTAACATTAACAATAACCTAAGATTAATTCGTTGACAATCCATGGAAGGTGGGGAATTTTCTTTAAGCACTATATATATATATATATATATATATATTTTGCTGTAGAGGTTTTCTTTAGTAAATACCACATGAAACACACACACACACACACACACACACACAAATGGGAAATCCCGGGTTACAACTTGGGACACCACATATATCCGGACTAACAATTTTGGCATTTTGTCAGTTGAGCTAGGACATACGGATGGCTGTAGAGGGTATTTATTGAATTTTTAGAGTGAAAATACAAATGGAAATTGGAAATTAAAAATCATTGTTAATACTGTCAGAAATAGGTTTATTCATATGGAAAATCTTTGTTGTTTCAGAAAGTATTACTTGAATGAGTGAATATAAATTTCTTTTGTATTTTGATTTATAGGTTTGGAGGCAGATCACACTGTCCATTTGGTTCGTGGCTTTGCGCCTGCGAATACAACTGGTGGGACTAATACTGGTGGTGCCAATACCACAACTACTAATGCTAGAGGTGCTGGTGCTAATGAGGGTGGGGGGTTAGGAGGACCTGGACTTGGAGCTTCATTGTTTCCAGGTCTCGGTGGTATCAATGGGATGGGAGGAGGAGGTGGCCTTAATAGTTTATTTGGAGCGGGACCTCCAGATCTTGAACAGTTGCAGCAACCATTTATGTCAAATCCTAATTTAGTGAGAGAAATTATGAACTCACCTGCCATGCAAAATTTATTAAATAATCCCGAGATAGTGCGCAATCTTCTAATGAGTAACCCACAGATGCAAGAGCTCATGGATAGAAACCCTGAGCTGGCACACATACTTAATGATCCAAGCACACTTCGCCAGACACTTGAGGCTACAAGGAACCCTGAGATCATGCGTGAAATGATGAGGAATACAGACAGAGCTATGAGCAATATTGAATCTTCTCCTGAGGGGTTCAACATGCTGAGGCGCATGTATGAAAATGTTCAAGAACCATTTTTAAATGCCACCACAATGGCTGGGAACACAGGAAATGAGAGCGCCAGAGGTTTGGGAACTCAAGGTGGGCAAACGAGGAATCAATCAACCAATCCCTCAACTACTAGTGCTGAAGCAACTTCCCCTGTGCCCAATACTAACCCACTTCCTAATCCTTGGTCATCTGCTCCAAGTAAGCACTCATAACCTGATTTTGTCCACATAATCAAGCAACATAATGCCCCCCTTTTGCTGCATTTTGAACTTCTTTGTTATTTCAATTTATTTGATATGTGCTAAAGCTTTTAGCTATATTTCTGAGTGGCTTGTGACTAGAACTTGGCTAATGCATGCTGTGTATTTTAGCTGGAGGTGCCCAAACTAACGTTAGGAGGTCAACAACTACTGGTGCGGATGCTCGGCAGCAGACACCCACTGGCTTAGGCGGGCTTGGTATGCCAGATCTCGAAGGCATGTTGGGTGGTATGCCAGATGCTGGTTCATTGTCCCAATTAATGCAAAATCCAGCTATTTCACAAATGATGCAAAGTATCCTTTCCAATCCTCAAACAATGAATCAGGTATTTACTTTTTGTGCCTATAAGTTGTGCATGTTTATGAACTGATCTCTCTAACGTCTTAGTTTATTTTAGATTCTTGGTATGAACACTGATCAGCGTGGGATGCCTGATCTAAATTCAATGAGAGAAGTGATGCAAAACCCAGAGTTTCTTCGCATGTTTTCCTCACCCGAGACAATGCAGGTACATAGCTTTAGAATACTCTTGTCTGTTGATGAATTTGAGCTAATATGCTCCCTCAATCAATGTTGAGTACATAACTATTGATTGTAGCATTACGTTTGTGGTCCAATGCTGAAGCATTTAGTCATATCTTTATTTTGGGAGAACAGTGATTTTTAATGTTTCTACAACTATTTTCATTTTTCCTGTCCTGTGACAAATTTTGAGTAATAAGTTTTCAGCATTAATAAAATAATGATTAATGAGAATCAGAGTCAGATCTGATTGGACTGCGAGCTGCCTTGATCAAGTGATTGGAAAATGGGCTCCTAGCTGAGCATTTGGGATTTATTTGACTTTGACAATTTGTGATTAAATTTTAACGAGTTTTGTGTTAGAAAATTGGATTCTAGTAAATGTGATCCATAGCATCTAAACCGGAGCAAAATTTTAATCAACCGCTATTGTTCAACAATACATGATTTAATACGAAGTGCTGTTAATAGTAGCCTTTGCAATGCTAGTGCACTGGCAAGCAGAATTTGAACAAAATGATTATTTTTTTCCACAATCTGCGATTGATAACACTGATGTGATCTAATATGATAATGAGTTAGTGTTTTTTGTACCTTGATAAACTAAATTAATGTGTACTATCAACTATTGCAGCAACTCTTGTCTATGCAGCAAGCTCTTATGACTCAGCTTGGTCAGCAGCAATCAACACAGTAAGTAATGGAGCAATCCTGACATTCCTAATCATTAATTTTTGATAGCTTGGTTTATACCTATATTTTAATGTTCAATTGTATTGAATATTGATCATATATCTTAATCATAAAATAGACAATGAGTTTCCTTTTTGGTTATAGCTTTTCTAGAAATATTCATTGTTGTAGGCTTGTAGCTTGTTTCCTTTTGCTGATCATGATTGTCAGATGCTATGCATAAAAAGCAATATTTTTGGATTTTGTGCCATAGAAATCCTTGAAAGAGCGAGTTCTATTATCTGTCTAAGAAAAGATATACAATTGGGGTCTGGGTCTACATTAATTATCACACTATAAGCACATATTTAAATATGCATACACAGCCAATAGGAGTATGCCTCACCAAAATGGCCTTTTTTCTTTTGACATTTGCATGAGTTGGGGTTGAACCTTGGGCTCTTTCATTCAAATCCTGCTATATATCCTTTTTGAGTATATTTGGATTGGGGTAATCCTGCTGCCACCCTAAACTTTCCTTAACACCTCCCCAATGCATACACCTTTAATGGAATTTTACTGTGACTAATTGAAGTTTGAACTTGGTGCCCCTTTTGATTTATTTTGTTCCCTATTTGCTACTGGCTTGATCATCTAATATGATATGTTTTGTGCAGGGAACCAGGTCAAACAGGTGGAGGCACTGGTATGCAAGACAATTCTGCATTCTTTTGTGGTTTCTGTTAATAGTACCATGCTCTGTTAGTCTGTTTGAAATATATCAGCACTGTTTTGCATTGTCGCTTCAAATTGCATGACCATCCATTAAGATCACCAATCCAAACTTGAAATCTTGTGAATCATAATGTTTTGGATTAGTGGAACATTTGATAATGTGTTCATGTATCCTCTACATGTTCTCTGCATCTATTTGTTGAAAATTTGTCTTCTACGAAGTTTGATCTTAGCTAAATCTTTATTTGGTGGATAATATATCACGTTGGTTGCTCGTGGTGTTTTTATGTGGCCCTTGAGGTAGAGAAATGCCTTAAATTCTTTCTAACCAAGTTTAAGCTGCCCCAAACTGAATCCTTAGTACCCATTTATACACGTAAAACCATTTACATGGCCAACCAAGTGGCATGGCAAATAAAGCCAGAGCAAGGCCTCAATTTTTATTTCATGTTAAAATGTTATACATGTAGAGGCTACCCAAGTATAAAGTGGATTTTTTTCTTCATAAAATAGACCCTTCATCTCCTTTTCTACAAGGCTCCAATTGTACTTAGATGATGTATTTGTAAGGTGGTCTAAGTATGACAGCAAGTATTATCTTTCTACAAGTTTCACTCCTCATATGACTCAATCTGCTAAAAATAGGCCTGCCATGTTTTTTTATGGTTTATTTTCATGGGTGCCAACAATGGTAGGGTCATGGACTGGTCCCATCTCTCTATTTCTTTTAAGCCCCTGTCTCCCATCCACCATTCCTGTTGGCAGCTGGAATGCTCTGGATGATGCAATTGCCATTTGATTGCACATTAAAAAAATTATAAACATTTTGGTAATTGCTATAATTTGTTTCTGTTACTGGGACCAGGGAACAACTTGGGGCTGGAGATGTTATCGAGCATGTTCGGTGGACTTGGAGCTGGTAGCCTAGCTGTTCCAAACAGATCAAATGGTTAGGATTTTGGTATTGCTTTACAATTTTCTATGTGCGTTTTATGGTGCATTATTGATGTTTTTAAACTGTCCCTCCTTGATGTCCTTCCAGAGCCACCAGAGCAATTGTATGCTACCCAACTTTCCCAACTTCAAGAGATGGGATTCTTTGACACGCAAGAGAACATAAGGGCTCTTATCGCTACATCAGGAAATGTCCATGCAGCGGTTGAGCGACTTTTGGGAAACACTGGACAGTAGCAGGTAAAATTGGCTGATTCCCTTTCGTGAAGGTTCTTCTATGGATTTAGTTTGGTCCCTTCAAACTCAGTTTCGTTCAAGCGCCTTGTTTGGTATTTAGATATCATTTCCAAATTATAATGGTTGGGACTCAAAACTGACCGGTGATATAGGTTATACGATGGGCTGAATCTGTGATTACCACTTATCCTCTTTCAAGTTCTGATGACATGTTTTCTTCATGTACATATGTTAATAATAGTTTTAGACACCCGGCAGGAGAGCTTGAATGTTTTCAACTTGGTTATTTTTAGTACCGTTCATGTATTAATATATATTTTGGTTATTCATTTATTAATACTTCAATAACTTCATAGTTACTGATTTGGCAGGTGGGAAGGGACACAAGACTAGCAATTTAAAATCCAAAACGCTAAAATCTGGTGTGAGATATTCATCAGTTTAGTTTCGATTTTCTTCATCGGAATTATATGTTCAAACAAATGTGTTGATTTTTTTTACATCTAGAATTTATTACATCCAACACTCCAATTAACAATCATACATTGAACTACAAGAAAAAAAATACAAGGGTCTTTTGTAACATATTGTGTATTTTTATCTTTGCCCGTTTGCAAGGACTGGCCTCAAGATACACTCAAAAGAAGGGGTTCATGTTGGAAGATGAACTTGATTATAATTGTTATATAATAATAATTATTATTTATAAGGCTGTTTTTGCTCTCTTTTTTGTGCTGTCATTGAGTCGTTAATCCTGTTCTAAATTCCTAATGACAAGATTAACCACACTCAGTGACCAATGGATCTTTTTTTAATGTATGAATTTCTCTCAAATTTATTCTCTCTAGATAGGCCATAAATGTTTTGGTACCTAAATATTTGGTAAACATTTTTTCAAGTAAAGGAAATGCCCAACATGAGCTCCTCAAAGATTAATGCTTATTAGCCATTATTATAGCCTTTAACTTCAAAGAATGCTTTCAACAATTGATTTGAGAAAGTTGCTATATATTTTTCTGCCATGTCATTTGTTTTTGTTACATAAGGAAATAAAAAAGAAGGAAAAAAAGAGAGAAAGAAAACTAAAGAGACTCCAACTAGGGTCGAACAAACTCAATGCCTATAGCATCTGCTAAAAGGACATGTGACACGTCAAAGAAAATTAACGGTAACATTTTCCTCACGTTGAGTATGAACGTAGAATATGTTATAAATTAACCACCCAATCTCTAAGAAGGAGCTATTTGATAGCTCAAATTAAATTTTCATGTTTGTGAAACACATTCATACCCTTCTAAATGAGGTCAACCTCAACGTTCGAGTAAGAGAGACACAACCCCTGCTTTTAGCCAAAGTCCCAACATAGTTGCACAATGTAGAAACAAAGTTATTTTTTTATATACAGTTTTATATGATAAGAGCATTCATTTTGTATTTTTATTTATCACCATGTTATAGGTACAAAATTTTCACCCTGGTTTAGCGAAATACATTTTATTTATAGAATGATACATGGATTATTGAATAAGTATTAAGTTGAATATATAAATGCTCTTTATCGGCAAATGTTATATTTTTATATTTCTCTTTAACATGTCATATTTGAAGTGGATATAAAGGGATTGTAGTCTTGTATACAAGCTTCCTAATTCTATCATTTTTGTTTCTGAGCTTGGATCTATTCTTCACGAATGTTGTAATTTGGTGGACTCTCTGACATTTTTAAAACATGAACAAATTATCAAGAATGTGCTGAAGTTTACAAGTCATAGAATACATTGTTATCATTCCTCAAATAACAAATGCTAAAATGGAGCAATAACAAGCATATTATATCAAAATATAGCATTAAATAATTAATTATCCCTTCAAGGTGGTTTGCAGAAAGGATATTAAGGCAACTCAGTATAATATAATGTGCAGACAACAAAAATTTCAAAGTCAATCTCGCAAAACAAAATCGATCGACACTAACTTTCTTTGTAAAGACAAGCCTATTCATTAACACTAGCATTCAAAAAAGCTTGTCCGGGTTGACGGTTAGCCAATGGTCCGTGGCACCCAAGAAGCTGCAAAACCACAAAAAGAAACTCGTTAATTGAAACACCATGGTAGAACATATATATATGCAGCGAAGTTTCAATTACAGTAAATTGCATTCACAGATAGATTCACATTACCTTTGCATTCACACCATCAGGCAAAATCCTGTTCTCCGACTTGTATTTCAGATAATCAGTTCTGTTAAACTTGGTGAAACCCCTGAACAAACATTTAAAACAACAATAACAAGAGTTAAAATCTATAATGGATAATGGATTGTAAGCTAGTAATGATAATTCAAATTGAGGTATTGTGGAGAAAACAACTAGTCATATCAACATCTATAGGTAGCTGCCTATAGAACAAATACATACCACTTCCTACTGACAATGATCTTTTGACGACCGGGAAACTTAAACTTAGCGCGACGAAGGGCCTCTTGAGCATGATGACTGTTGCTATCCTTGCAACGGACTGAAAGAAGGACTTGCCCAATAGCTACTCTAGCACATGTTCCGAGTGGCTTTCCAAATGCACCTCGCATACCGGTCTGAAGCCTATCAGCTCCAGCACACGAAAGCATCTTGTTAATCCTAAGAACATGGAATGGATGAACCCTGACTCTTAAATGGAATGCATCCTTTCCGGCAAACTTCGACATATACTTATTGCAAGCAATCCTAGCAGCTTCAAGTGCCTCACTTGAAACATTTTCTTTCTCCCAACTAACCAAATGAACACAGAATGGGAACTCATCAACACCCTTCTTCTTCATACCAACATCATAAATTCTGATCTTGGGATCAGGAACACCACGGCAAAACCGTGACTTGGGATACGGCTTGTTCTTAATTTGTCGATAACACCTTGCGGGTCCTATATCAAACACAATTCATACTAACATCAAACCAATTGTACAGCAGACAAAAGTCGAGGCAGTTCATTCAAAACCATAATTACAAGAAAACACACAAAACAAAACATCACATTGCGATTTCGGATCGAATAATAACCATTTAAAAACGTCTCCACAGCATAAAACATTACACTTAGCAGTTAGCATAACATTCAATGGCACAAAAAAAAATGAAAAACACAACCATATGAATTTTCAAACAGAACATAGCAGCATAAAAAATTGTCAACAAGTTTCATCATAATCCATTTTCCAAGAGCAGATAAGAAAAATATAAAAATTAGTTTTTTTTTTTTTTCATAAATAAGTTAAAAAATAACTTAAACTAAAAACCGCATAGATGAATTAACAACAGAATTTAGCATAGAAGAATTGAAACGAAATGAAAAATGGAAAATTTAGAGCTTACTCCTTCCCATGGCTGCAGGGTCACGATCACTCCTCCTCTGCTTTGAGACTGTGCTGCTAACCCTAGTAATTTAATTTCTGACTTAGGTCTTTCTTACATGTTTAATCTATGGGCTTATAGATTTTTTTTTTTTTTTTTTTTGTCAAAAAAAAAAAAAATCTATGGGCTTATGCATTTCGGCATAAGCCCAAAATCATTTGGCATAAGCCGTAAACTTCTGAGTGTCTCGTCAATTTTCAAAAATACTCTGCTTGAGTTCTAAAATTCGAATTTTTATTTTATACATTTAAGTTTATGGAAAATAAAAATAAAAAACAACAAAGGGCACTATCTTTTTTAGAGCTTTACTTTTTGCGCCTTCTGTATTTCCACACGCACCTCCTGAAATTATCGAGCTAACCTCTTCGCCAAATAGAGTGCGAGCACCTTTCGCGTTCTAGAATGTGAGTGTGCAAATAATGTACCGCTTGCCACCATAAGAATGCATCCACCTCCTAGAAAGAATTTTAAAAAATACACATTCGCTTTCTAGAAGGCGAACATTTCTTTTATCCGTTCGCTTTCTAGAAAGCGAACGCCCTTCGTATATAAGGTGTGTCCGTTTCTTCTTCCCCCATTTCAATAGATAAAAAAAAACCCTCTCAAACCCTCATCGCTGGAAAATATTGTTGAAATTGAAGGATTTTTGCTTGTTTAAGGTCCCAAACAACAAAGAAGTGGAGATTAACACTAGGTAGACTCGCATTTCATTTGTTTCATGCATTTTTCTGCTTTTTTTTTGGCGACTAGGTTATTCCGCTTTCTAAAAAGCGAATTGTTTGTAAGTTGTTCGCTTTCCAGAAAGCGAACACCTCTGATGCTGATTTAGTTGTTACTGTTTTGGTAGATCATTGGTTGAATGAATTGTTTTTGTCTCCTTTATGTTTAGTATGGAAAATGCATCTACACAAGGTGACAAAGGGAAAGAGCCAACCAAGGCCACTGCATCTGCCAGGAGGGCGAAGGCGGCTGAGAATCCTCAAAAGAAGTGGTCAAAGAAGCGACTGGCCGAGCTTAAGGCTGCTCACCCTGAGCCTCAACATGGTGAGGGTGAGCCTGCTCAACCTGAGCATCGACTTGGTGAGGGTGTGGCTGTTTAGTCTGCGCGTCACCAACCTGAGGTTATGGAGGAGGGAGAGTTAGGTGATGATATAGTGCGAGACATAGAGGAGGAAGAGGAGCAAAGGGAGGGTGTTGCGAGTCCGGTTTCAAAATTTGGCGTCCGGGTTGGGCAAATCCTTATGAAGGTCAGCATGTTCCGAGCGAGTTTCCCGATGGGGCGTCAGACACGTCTGTATTGCATGATTATCCAAACCATATTGCGAGATGTGTCTACAACGATTTTGTAAGTAAAAATTGTCATTTCTATCTTAATGTTGCATAAATATGATTATCATTTAATGTTGTCAATATGAATTTGAAGTTAATTAATCGCTTACCTACACATTTGGTCATTTACGTTTATTTTATGTTTGAAATTGATCCCTTACGTTTAAAAAGTATTAATTTGTTTCATTACGTTTCCACCGTTTGCATTAGTAAGTCCTTCCGTTAGTTTTGTCACTTGTGGCAGACAGTTTGCATACATGGACATACACCTGTACACCTGGAAACTTGGGCACATGTATAGTTGAACAATGTTAGTGACAAAACTAACAAAAATGACTAACTAATGCAAACGGTGAAAACATAAGGGACCAAATTAAAATATAAAATAAATGTAATGGATCAAATGGGTAGTTAAACCTTAATTAATTAATTGTTGATTTATTTATTAGTTGATTGAGTTACGTTTTATGGTTTTTTTAGGATTGTGAGTTGATTAATGTTATCAGCAACAAGAGAAGTTATGTGACTTTGTTGTTGACATATATCGGATGGACCGGTGGGAACCAGCCCTAAAGGTCACAAGAATGTGAGGATTGGCCCAGACGGGATACATGTCCTTGATCACGGGATGTTGGCCACACTTGTTGAGAGATGGCACGGGGAGATCAACAATTTCCATATGCCGAGCGGGGAGATGATAGTCACGCTAGATATCGTGCACTGTCTTCTGCATCTCCCCATTCAAGGACGTATGCTGAACTATAAAGTGATCCCAACCAAAACTGAGGGTGTTGAGTTGATGATGCTGAGGTTAAGAGGACCAAAGGTGCACATGTCCGGTTTGTATATTTGAAGGATTTGATTAATAAACACCTCAAAGTTGTCAAAAAAGCCCAGGATGACGATGATAATGCCACATTGGAGAGGTACAAGGGATACACGCTCAGGGCATATCTGCTGTTGTTGGTTGCAACCACCATCTTCATCTTCTCCAACAAGGCGAAGAACTATGTCGATCTGACATACTTGAAGTATTTTCAGGACCTGGATCGGGTTGACAACTATGCGTGGGGAACTGCTGCACTCTCATTCTTATACGGGTGTTGTCAAATGCCATTGTCCCCTCTTGCAAATACGTGGCTGGCAACTTGACACTTTTGCAGGTAACCTTTATCTTATGGGTCATGCTAAACAGTGCACCCGGTGCATTTGTTAAACATACTAAAAATAGAAATAAAACATAATGTTAATGTTGATAAAAATAACTTTTTACACTTTAAATGTATTGAATGCACGAGTTTCAAAACAGAATTTCCTTATTTATGTGCTTAACTAGTGCATGGGGTGTACTATTTAGCATTTTCTTTATATTAATTACATCACTTGAGTTTTTTCAAAAAAAAAATTACATTATTGAGTTAATTTAGTTTGATTTTATTAACATTTCTTTATTTTTTTTTAACCATTGTATTGTATTGAATTTTTTACAGGCTTGGATCTACGACCATTTTGAGAAAATTAGCGAGACGAAGGCCGACTGATACAAGGAGGAATTTCCCCGAGGATGTAAATATCAGTTGACAAAGGGGTAGACGAAGGAAACGGCGATGCGGTTGTTGATGGATCAAATACTCCTGCACAACATCACATGAAGCTATTACGAGGATCACCGACATGTGTGCCTGTTTGATGATATTACCTTGTACTCCAGCTAGATCAGGTGTGGGCCGATCAAGGTCAGGTATTTGCCTGAGAGGGCTTTGTGCCAATTTGGGTACGTGCAGACCATCCCGCGTCATCCACACACCACTGTGAATCCCTTGACCATTGTGGAGCAGATCAATCAACACATGCTCTAGTACTTGGATCTTGTCCTGATTGCTGATATACTTGGCACCCGTGCTCTCCGTCCAGCAGATACCGTGCCAACTTACATGAAGTGGTATTTCAAGATATCACATCCTTACATCATCTATATCCTGAGGGATTCTTCGTTAGATCGATTAAGTCTGATACTGTGGAGGAGGAGGCCTTGACTCAGACCACCACCATGATGACTCAGTTGCTTAGTAGATTGGCTAGCTTCCGTGGAATACTAAAGGGATTCATGATAAGCGATGACGTTCCAAATGATTCATGTATTTAGAAAAGAACTCGAGTTTGCTGAGAAGTTGACTAACACTTTGACATATGTTTGGAAGGGGGGTGGATCGAGTTTTGGTAGTCAGAAGTAGACTTTGGTTTGTAATAATTAGTTGGACATCATTTATATTTGGGTTAATAGGTCTTTACCCCCCTGCAAAGTAGGTGAATTTTGCGTTACCCCTTTGGAATTTTTTTCTTTGAGATTACCCCCCTGCAAATTTTTTTTTTTTTGATTTACCCCCTTGGATACACTTTTTAAATCGGTTATTTTGTTCAACCGATTTAAAAAGTGTTGTTTTTAAATCGGTTATTATGTTTTTTTTTCCTGCCACGTCAGCAAAAGGGGGGTAAATCAAAAAAATAAATTTTGCAAGGGGGTAATCTCAAAGAAAAAAATTCCAAGGGGGTAACGCAAAATTCGCCTACTTTGCAGGGGGGTAAAAGCCTATTAACCCTTTATATTTTTGTTTGTTTATTTTGGATAATTGTTATGGATTTGGCTATGGATTTGAATATTATTATGTGTTAATAATTTTTTTTCTCGTTTCTTTAAAAAAAGATAAACAAATTTCAGTTAATTAAAATATAAATTCTTTACAAAAATCAAAATCTTTTTAAAATATTGTTATTCGTGGATATTTGTAATATCCGCGGATACTTCAAAATCTGCGGATTATCCGCTTAACAGATACCCGCGCGGATATGAGACGGATATGGATATCGTGTTTATCCAACGGAGCGGACACAATATAATACAATCCGCCCCCATAGATATCCATTTACATCCCTACTCATATCAATAAGGACCTCAATTATTATTATTTTTAGATAGTAATATTAGTAAATAGGGATAAAAAAAACTCGTCAGATAAGAGGCCCAAGTTCATTCTCGTACGTCTCTCTACAGCAAAAAAAAAAAAGTATATAAATAAAGGAAACATATTGATTTTTTTTAGTTACAACTTACAAGAATGATTTTTTTTATATTATTGATTTATTTGCAATTTAATTTTTTTTCAAATAAACTATATCTTCATTAATAAATATAGAATAATTACATATGACTGAAAGGGAAACGGACGACAAGTTGCGCCGCCACCCATTTTTGAATAGCAAATCCAATTCTTTTAAATACAACATTCATAGCTCTAGGAGACACAACATTGTTATTCATAACCTTTTGAATTCTTTGCAGAAGACCCACATCCTCTGGTGCTAGGAAACCAAAAGTGTCGAATGCAAATGGTACGAAAGCATGTTGATTGTAAGAACATGCTTTCTCACTCAATTTAAATTGAGGATTTTTTTTTTAAAAAAATTCAATTTTTTTATATTCGAAGAGAGTCTCCAAATAATAAAGGCCAACCTTGATGTGAGTCTCACCATTTTATGTGAAACCTATTTTTAAATTGGACTGATCCACATTGATTTTAACTAATTAAAAAGTGGTCGATGTTAGAGTGAGTAATACAAGAGGATTTTTTTTTTTTTTTTTTTATTTTCACCACCAGTATTCGGCCCATTGAACCACCTAATTTGGTTAGGGGGTCAATTCTGACATTAAGTGGTTCCAGCCTTCTTTCGATCATAGTTGAAGAGAGGATATGCTGCTAACACTCAAGATAAGAAGATAATTAATCAAATTAATTTTTTAAATATTTTTCTGTCAATTAATTAGAAATTGTTTATTGGGTTGGTCATAGATATCATGGTATTTAAATCTAATGGCATATACAATGTATACATCGTTTGCCTTTTTAAGATAAAACATTGACTACCTTTTTTAGGTAACTTAACTTAACAAAAATATCTCGTCAAAATAATACAAAAAATAAAACTTTACTAAAATACTCTCTCCGTACCACTTTATAAGTAAAATTGACTTTTTAGGTTCATTGTATTTTTAATGCATCTGGTCTATATTATACGTTAGATACATTAAAAATACAATAAACCTAAAAAGTCAATTAAGTGTTACAATTGGAGTATGTATTACACAATATTTGACCACTTTTTTTAATTTATTGTTTACCTAAAGCAGAACCATTTTTTTTAGGTAACTTAACAAAAATATCCCGTCAAAATAATAAAAAAAAAGTTGACTAAAATACGTATTACACAATATTTCACCACGTTTTTTTTTACCTAAACAAGACACAAAATTGTATAGTATTTATCGACACATCTTTTACACAAACCCAATCTTTCATTGTCTTTTCCATATTTACCTTCATTTTCAACATGCAAAGCCCTAATCCCAACTCTTCCCTGAATTCAACCGCTTCCACCAAAGAAACCAATCCACCTTTTAAGAGTTCCGAAGGATCCATGGAAGAAGGTACCCTGAAAACTGCTCTTGAAGGGTCGGGCAAGAACGAGATTGGTCGTGGAGATTCAAAGGTTGTGGCTGCAAATAGTTCGATAACGGAGGTGATGGGAGAAGTAGTCAATGATAGCCAATCTATAAAGAAGAGAAAGATTGACATTGAAGTGAAAGACATTGATCCCTCCAAATATCCAATCTGCCCTAGGTGTAAACGAGAGTTTTTCACGTACAATGCTGCAATAGAACACTTGCGAAAAGACCCTGATTGTGCTTCTGGTCATACCTCTAACCCATCTCAGCCCGATCTTAGCAAGGGTAAGACTAAAACTCAATTTCCTAACCAATAATGTCGTTGTTATTATTATTATTATTATTTTGTGTTTTTTTTTCTTTCACACTTTATAGTATGTTCACTTTCATTGTTGCTTGATTTTATGATATTAAACTCATGTATACATTTTCTCTTTTGTAGCAAAAAGTAATTCATGTAGGCATTGAGACAAGTCGGTACTTAATTTTGTTTATTTTTCGGTTTTTAATTTGACAATTTATTTTTTCTCCAAGTCACTCCGGATTCATATTATCAAAAGGATTAATTGTTTTTTTTCTCCTAAGCATACAATTGATATTTTATTTTATAGGCAAAATTAAGTTGTCATGTTATTGTAAAAAAATCATTCAAAAAAAATTATGCGAATAATTTTATGGTTTTTTAAAATTAATTTTTTGGGTATAATTAAACAAAGAACAAATAATCTTAATAATTATAATAATAATACTAAATAAATAAGATAAAATTGATGGATACCATCATGCGTGCGTTGGTGTTTTTGCAGATTAATTTTGTATGTTTTTCTTTTGTGACTTTTTTTTTGAGTAGCAAACAAATTTTATTAAAAACACATCATAGTACAAGGTGTACTATGTGACCACAATATACAACAAACAAAAAGAGATAAACTTTAACCAAAATAACCAAGGCCCGCACAAAGACCCCTAACAACAAGGAAAAAATGGTTCCAAACATGAAGAATAACGCACAAAAACAAATTAGCCAACGAATAAGAAAAACACACCTAGAAACTACAATAAAATAACAGGAAGAAACAAAACAGCGGGAAGGAATCGGACGCCCAGGGCAGAAGCTTCAAAGCTGATCTTCATCCCCTCACCATACGCTCTCCCGGGTTCTAAACCCATTCATATATACAATAAACACGAATCATTTGCCATCTTGCTCAAATACCATAGCCATGAGAGCCGTTGAATCTGATCCAATGCTTTAGCCACCACTGGCCCCACAATATTATTAAAAGCCCGCTCGTTTCGAATCTTCCAAATTACCCAAACCAAGGCGAGGCATATTATTGAAAAGCCTTTTCTAATTCTTTTGTTTCTACAACTACCAACCATTTCGCTGTATGACATCAACACATCAGCCGGGAGTACCACCACAATTTCCAACCACCTGCACACAACATACCAAATTGTAGCAGCAAAATCATAGTGCAAAAATAAATGACGAGAGGATTCACTCAGCCTTCCGCACACAACACACATAGCATCTTCATCTCTTCAAATCCCTCTTTGGGGTAGGTTGTCTTTAGTTGGAATGCAGTCCAAAAACAGTTGCCAAGCGAAAACACTAACTTTGTATGGTACCGCACTTTTCCAAATATTTGTAAAGGCAAAAGCCTCCAAAGGTTCCATCTTTGTACGAGGCAATAACATAGAATCCAACGCCACATAGAGTGACTTAACTGATAAATCTTCCTCCACATTCGACCTCTACACCCATCTATCATCCTCATCTGTGATTACAGCTGTGTTATTAGTCTCCTCCAACTCAATAACCAAGGCTTCCTCCCACACAAAGATTTCTCTTTGCCAAGTTAACCTCCATCTCCACACACCATTGATTGTACTCCCCATTTCCCTCATCGTCTCATCTTGTTGGACCTATATACCAAAAAGTCCCGGGAATCGTTGTTCAAGAGTTTGATCTCCCACCCAAACTTCCTTCCAAAACTTAATGGAATTACCTCTACCCAATTTCTTTTCCACTACTTGGTTGAACCAACCAACCCCATTATCTAAGTTACAAATGTCCCTCCACCAAGAGGAGCTCATATATTACCGAAATCTATTGCCTCCAATCTTGCATTTCCAAACGCTTGGTCCCCATACTCAGCCATGCTTCCATATCTCATCCTCCTTTAAGAGCAAGATCCAACATCATTTTGCTAAAAGGCTTAAATTCACTAACTGGAGATCCTTAATACCCAAACCTCCCTCTATTTTCGGTTTACAAATGTCCTCCCATTTCACCCAACTTATCCTCATTCTCTTTGATAATCCACCCAAAAGAAAATTCTGTTGAATTGACACCACCTCCCGCCAAACCTTCACCATCATCTTCATATAGGAAAGGTAGAAGATGGGGATGGTGCTAAGAAACGCATTAATCAAAACTACCCTTCCTCCCAAACTTCTGTACTCGTTCCCCCATGACCATAACCTCCTCTTATAGAATCCAACATGGTTAACCAAGTAGAGTGCAACCTCAGGTTCCCCCTACCGGAAGACCAAGATACTTGAAAGGCGAACAACCTATCCGACAATTAAGAAAATCCGCTGCCATGCGGAGAAAATCATCCGTCACATTCACCCCTATAATACAACTTTTCCAAAAATTGACTTTCAAACCTGACGCTATCTCGAAGCCTCTCAACACCGACTTAATAGCCCACAAATTGTCTACCATAGCTTCTCCAATGCACAACGTATCATCCGCATATTGTAGAATCGTATATTCGTATTTGCAAAATATTAAAGGAAAGCGATAAAGAACGCCAGTAATTGTTAACCCAGTTCAGTGTAAACACACTTAGTTTGGGGGATACCAATTCAGAAAAGGAAGCTCACTACTTTGAAGTAATACTTAGCCTTACAGCGCACAACAAAAAGCCCTATTTGTTGTGTATGCCTTTTCCTAATCCTAGTGCACCTTATACTCAGAGGTTCACTCCCCCTGAATATGTAAACAAACTTATTTTAAAAACTAATCCTAAAAGATAAGATTAAAGTAAATCCTATATTGAGTTAGATGTGATTTCCAATCGCATCCAGCTCATAGGTTTGTTACAAATCTCTTGTAACAATCCAGGTAATAATCCAATCGTGCTATGTAACCAATTCAGAAAGATTCACGCACGCATAAGATAAGATGATCGTGTTCTGCCTGTTCAGGATGTCCTACGCAGGCTGAGACATCCTATTCAACATGTTGTTCCAGAACATTTATCCTGGCATATTGATAGTGCTGAGTAAGATGTTCTAGTTGTGATGAGACATCTTATTCAACATGTTGCACTTTGCACATTATGTTGTTTTAGCATTAATGCAGCCAACCATGGGAACAACAACAACCATTAACCAAGACCGATATATTTCCTGAGCACACACAAGCTCCCATCCAATCTCTCCATTTCGTTCCAAAGCCAAACCATTGTAACATGTAATTCAAGATACTTCACTCAACCGAATCGTATGCCTTCATAAAGTCTACTTTTAAAATTAAGAATTCTTTTCTGGTCTTTTTCGCAAAATCACCAACCTCATTTGCCACCACCAAACCATCCATTAGTTGCCGCCCCTTGAGAAAAGCCGAATGTGTTTTGGGAATCAAATCTCCTACCAACCTAGCTAAACGAGACGCAAACACCTTCACAATCAAATTATACAAAACATCCAAGAAGGGAGATCGACCTAAAATCACCTAAGGCTTGGGGAGAGTTAACCTTACGAATAAGAGTAAAGAAGTAAGAAAGTAAACCTTTTGGGAGGCATGCATTTCCATGAAATTGGTCGAAGATAACTCGAATGTCACTCTCCATCAAATCCCAAAACTCCTCAATAAAACATAACCTCCTCCCTTACTTGAATCGACCCTTCAATCCACCCTATTAGAGCCTTCAACGCCACCATCTTATTCCTCCTATTTCTTGCTTTAATACAATTGTGAAAGTAACTAGAGTTAGTATCCTTTTCCTTCAACCACTTAGATCGCGAATGTTGAAACGTCATTGCATCAATACTTTTTAGAGTATTCCAAAGTTCGTCGAATAATTTCTTTCTTTCCACCACCTCCTCATCCACAAGACCAAATATTTCACTTTTGACATCCAAGGTCATTGTATCATTAGTAAGCCTCTTATTTTTTTTTCATTCGCCACCCCATAGGAAAGGCGACTCCACTCCTTGATACCCCTTTGAGACCCTTTAACCGCTCTTTAAGAACAAATCCCATCCACCCATGTAACTATTGCGAGTCTCATGCCTTAGTAATAACATCTTTAAAGTCTTTATCAGGCAGCCAAATTTTTTTAAAACGAAACGGCTCTGGTCCCCAGTCATCCGAATTATACTGTAACATAAGTGGGCAATGATCCTCCACATCGCGAGCCAATGCCCAAATTTGGGGCACCCTAGACATCAAACCAGGTCTGAGAAATTAAGACTTTATCCAGCCTACTCATAGATATCCCATTGGGATGAAACCACATAAACCACTTATCAATGAGAGACATATCCACCAATTCCAAGTTATTTAAAAAATCATCAAATGCCGTCATCTCCGAAGAACGACCTCTATCCAAATTCACCCATAACCCTATTCTCTCGTTCCGGTCCCTTACCACGTTAAAGTCTCCCAACACACACCACAAACCTTCTCCGAGCCCCCTCTTAGACATGAGAATATCACTTCCAAAGTCTACGCTTAGTACTAAAATTAAATTTAGCATAAACATTGACTATTTAACATCGAGTCAAATTCCCCATAAGCTGTAAGCAGACCCCTACAAAGCCATTTCCTATGAAAGTAAACACAAGCTCAACCATAACATACCACTATATCCCATGGTTGGGAGATAAGCCCAAGCGCAGTCGTTGTTTTCCCACAAACTGTATATAAGATCATCAGGAATCGCCTCCATCTTGGTCTCTTGAATTGCCAAGAAGTCAAGCACTGCTATTGTCCCTGTCCACAAACATACCATTAAAAGTGTGTTAGCCACCCGTGACTTGTGACCCGTCCCCCACCAACTCAGCCAAACCCGAGTCGTGACCCTTTTCTTTGTAGGAATGCGACCGTATAGGACACACCACCGTTGAAGTCTCCACCCCACCTCCACCGTTGATGGGCAACACGACCTATAGGCCAGTACCTTTCGAAAATGTTGGGGTCAAACTACCAACACATCCAGCCAAGACAGGGTTGAGCTTATTCTCCCCACCACCCAAGGGATTTCCTAAAATGTTGGGGTCAAAATCTGGCGCAATGGTACCCGGCTCCAACAGCAACCCCATACTCTCATCCTATCCCTTTCTCCCGATTTGTCTCCCCACCCCAAGCATCACTTGCCCCCTTTCTGACCAATCACCACCACTTTCACCGTCCGCCGATCCTCGACCAACCATCAACAAAATCCTGGATGAGAGCACCTTACGCCACGCAGAACACCCACAAAAAATGCTTTTACTACCATATTCATGCAGTCCTCCATCCTTCAACTCCCGGATCTCAAACTTCTTACCAAGGACCTTAACTCATGGTAGCATCAATAAAAGATAGTTGTTAGAAACTATCTTGATCCTAGCCATATCAACCCTCGACATGTTCTTAGCTAGTCAGAATATCCACTTCAATGAAAGAACCATGCTTGAAGGCTATTGATTTAAAGAGGGAACCCTCCCAAGCATGAAGGGGAACACCAAAACACCTTAGCCATATGATCCGTTGATTGGAAACCAAGTCCAAAGACCACTCTTCAAACCTATCAAACCAAGTACACCACCACCACAATGGCCCCACCATTTCTTTCACCTCACACTCCAAATCACTAGAAATCAACACTCTCAAATGGCCTAGAGGCGAGACCTTGATATTTTTAAAGCCATCCATCAAAAAATTCCGCTGAATAACATATGGCTCCTTATTACAGCTATGAACCCGACGAACGCTCCTTTAAGTTTGGTCAGCGCATCAGTCTCGACCTCTACCTCCCACACCAATTTTTGAGCTTTCAGACTTCCACCCTGTTCTGATGTCGTCACAGTCTCTAACTTTTCTTTTCCGCTGTCTACAACTATCACCTCTTTGAAAGAACGTCCTGGATGATATCGTGCTTCTGCCACCTTGCTCGACTCCGGCGCCTCCTCTCGCTTCTCCTTCCAGTTATTCGGAATATATATACACATCCCCTACTCGACTGAACCGATCGAGCAAACTTAGACCATAAGACCGTTGCTTTCGTCTCTTCCGGGAAGTTGGTGAAGAAGAAAGATGTGGTTTCTTGGTCTAATCTATGGAGAAACCCCTTTCGCCGGTGCACCCTTGGATCTCCCTCCGCATCATCTTTATCCCTCCTCTCACTCCTTTCTCTTTCATCTTTTTTGACGTGATAATGATTTAAGGTTTGATGAAGGTTTAATGGTTGATTGACATATGTATAGGGTGTTTTGGAATTATTGTTTGAGGATTTGAAGGTTTTAAGAAGATAAATAGCGTGTTGTTTAGAGGTTGAAATGTGGTGGTGGTTTAGGGATTGTTCCTGATACATGGTGGCGGTGAAACTAGAGAGAGGTCATAGCATATTTTTTCAGGAACTGATATATTCTGAGTCCTTGTGGAGTTACCAATTGATATTCATTAGCACTTCATATATCTACTCTTTTCACATAAAGATTCTATTAACACATGAAAGAGTGAGAAAGAAAATCAAGCTTGATTAAATATATTGATATTCATTAGCACTTCATATATCCCAATCCATGCCTTCTTTGTGTTTGAATTATTATATGTAGCGTGCCATTCATAATGAAGATACAATACACAGAATCAACATAAGCTCGATGAACATTTAGTCAAGCTCATTTGGATGTTAAACCCGTCTACTTTTGTTTTTCTTTTGTTAATAGGTGCTGATAAGGTGCAACAAATGGAGATAGAGGGGTCCTCTAATGCTGCTGCACCCAAGCCTGCTGAATTTAAGGGTTGTAGATTCGACTTGAATGAGCTGCCTCCTTCTGATGAAGATGAATGAGTTCAACTTCTTTTGATTTATATTTGTGTTTGCGATTTATTTTTGTTTTATGGGTTCTGGATTTCAGTACTATAATTAATGTTGAATGAATAATAAAGTTGTATATGGATTCCATTGTTTGTTTCCATCGCAGTTTCTTATCAAAACAATATATTGAAACAATCCTATTTAAAAATGTTTGGCAATCTTCTCTATCTATGGTTGGTTTCGGTTTTAGTCTGATATTCGATTATTTCTCTAGTGTTCCTTGTTTGTGTTTTAACTTTGCCTATTTGTTTACTATAAATTTTACTTGTAATGAGTTGAAATATCACGTGTACTCGTAGAAATTGGCTAAACACTTTCATTTCAATCTACTAGCTTTTTAACTATAAGCTATCATTTATCAACTATCAGTTATAAGTTAACTTTTCGGCTATTAGTTAATTTTTAAGCTATAAGCTAGCTTATGACTAAATTTTATCAAAGTGGAAATGAAAGTGCACTATTTCATAAATTTTATTTTGTATCCCATGCACTAGTTGAACTGTTAGATCTAGCGTGTACACATGGCAAAAATATTTTGCAATATTCTAATCACATCACATAAACTATAATAGTTTATGAATTTAGTTTTGCAAAAAATATTAGTAATTGTGATTAAGGCATACCTTAATAGCTAATAATAATGATTTCGAAAAAAGAGATAGTTTATAAGTTTTTTTTCTTCAAGAAATCTTGATAATTATTCAGACATACATTAATGGCTAATACATACTCAAGTGGTTCTATATTACATGAATTTATACATTGTGAGATTCTCAATTAAGATGTTGTTGTTCTTTACCAACACTAGGCCTGATATTGAAAGTACAAAATGTTAATTGCAAAGCTATTGTACTTTACCAACACTAGGCCTAATATTGCATATTCCACTCAACATTTGAGCCAATTTCTCCATAAACCCACTAGGACTCATTACCATCTTGCATGTAGAGTGATCATGTATTTTTTAATGGCAGTGATCATGTACTTGAAACATAGTCAAGAATGCTGGTCTACAACTTGCGAAAAATGTGGTAGACCAACCATTAATCGACAGAGAAATAAATCAGACTAAATAATCGACATATATTTTTCTAATCAGACTAAATAATTGAAATCAAATAATGGATGTTGCTAGCACTTGGATAAGAAGATAACTAATTTTTTTAATATTTTTCTGTCAGTAATTAGAAAATCTTTATTCGGTTAGTCATAAATATCGTGGTATTTACTATTTGTCCTAATACACATTTTTTTTTAAAAAAATAAAATAAAACATTGACTACCATTTTTTTAGGTAACTTTGAATACCATTTTAAACTTAACAAAAATATCATGTCAAAATAATAAAAAAATATAACTTTACTAAAATACGCACTACACCGTATTTAGCCACCTTCTTTTTATCTAAAAAAAAATCTTATTGTATTTATCATTGCATCTTTTGACAAATTTTTACCTCGACACCGTCAAAACTTTAAAATATTATTTACCATAAAATTTAGCATACGAACCACGATAAATACATCACTCACTCTTGAAATATAAAACGCGCACCCAATCTTCTATTGTCCAATTTTCATATTTACTTTCATTTTCAACATGTTAAGCCCTAACCCTAACTCTTCCAAGAGCTCAATAGCTTCAGCAAAAGAAACCAATCCGCCGTTTAAGAGTTCTAAAGGATCTAAGGAAGAAGATATCTTGAAAATTGCTGTTGAAGTGTTGGAAGAGCTGAAAGTGGGCAAGAACAAGATTGGTCGTGGAGATTCAAAGACTGTGGCAGCAAATAGTTCGATGGCAGAGGTGATGGGGGGAGTGGTCACTGATGGCCGATCTATAAAGAAGAGAAAGAGTAACATTGAAGTGAAAGACATTAATGCCTCCAAATATCCAATCTGCCCTAGGTGTAAAGGAGAGTTTTTCACATTCAATGCTGTGGTTGAACACTTGCGAAAAAACCCTAATTGTGCTGCTAGTGGTACCTCTAACACATCTCAACCCGATCTTAACAAGGGTAAGACTAAAACCCAATTTTATGACAGAAAATTATTTTTATTATTTTTTTTATTATTCTTATTATTATTATAATTATTTCATTTTTATCTTTTTTTCTTCTCACACTTTATAATATCTTCTCTTTGGTTGTTTCTTAATTTTATGATATTAAAACTCATGTAGACATTTTCTCTTTTGTAGCAAAAAGTAATTCATGTAGGCATTCAGACAAGTCAGTACTTAATTTTGTTTAATTATTTATTGGTTTTAAATTCAAAAATTATTTTTCCTCCAAGTCAGTCTTGATTCATATTTTCAAAACGATTAATTTTTTTTTCTTCTGCTAATTAAGCATACAATTGATAGTTGATTTTAAAGGCAAAGTTAAGTTTTCATTTTATTGTCAAAAAAATAAAATTGTCATTAAAAAATAAATAATGCAAATAATTTTATGGGTATAAATAAACAAAGAACAAATCATCTTAATGTGTGTGTAGGTATTTTTGCTGATTAACTTTGAAAGCTTTCTTTTGTTACTAGATGCTGATATGGTGCAACCAATGGAGATAGAGGGGTCCTCTAATGCTGCTGAATGTAAGGGTTGTGGATTCAACTTGAATGAGCTACCTCCTCCTGAGGAAGAAGGTGATGAATGAGTTCAACTTCTTATAATTTATATTTGTGTATGCGATTTATTTTTCTTTTATGGGTTTTGGATTTGA
Source organism: Trifolium repens (assembly GCA_030408175.1). Taxonomy (NCBI): domain Eukaryota; kingdom Viridiplantae; phylum Streptophyta; class Magnoliopsida; order Fabales; family Fabaceae; genus Trifolium; species Trifolium repens. The sequence goes on from CP125845.1 coordinate 11,101,991, forward strand.
TTACTAGAATTAAAGTTGAATGAATAATAAAGTTGTAAATGGTTTCAATTATTGTTTCCATTGCAGCTTCTTAATTATCAAACAAAAATAACAATCCTTTTGAATAATGTTTGGTTTCTCTATCGATAATTGGTTTCGATTTTAGCCCGATTGCCGATTGTTTCTCCGGAGTAGTGTGCTCCTTGTTTTTGTTTTAACTTTGCCTGTTTGTTCACTATAGATTTTACTTGTAATGAGTTGAAATATCGCACTTACTCAATATTCTTATATATCTACTGTGCCATTTTAAAATAATTTTTAGTTCAAATAAATTTAAAATGAACCATTTTTAGATAATTAAGCAATATGGTACCTTCAATTTGATTACATATAGAAAAGAGAGATCAACCCAAAGAAAAACATATCAGAAGGGTGGTATACGAAAAGCTAAACCAATATATTTTGTCAAAGTAAGCCAATATATTACGATAGAATTAATCAGAACCGTCTGATCTGCAATATTTAATGGTTCAGATCTAAAACAGGGTGAAAACTGTGTCATTTTTAACAGCACCAAACTTGAATCCCGTAAAATACACATATACCTCCATGAATATATATATATATATATATATATATATACTATCAATGATATAGGTTTAAACATTTTATATCTAGTCTAGTTGATAAAGTGAGTGTTGTTTGCAGGAAAGAAAAAGAGGGCAACCAAGGAGCATGTTGCAAAAATAACTTTATCGGATTTGGTCAAGTACTTTGATATGCCAATTCTTGAAGCTTCAAAGAATCTAAATGTTGGAACTACTGTTCTCAAAAGAAGGTGCAGAGAATTGGGTCTTCCTCGCTGGCCTCACAGGAAGATCAAATCACTTGACAGTCTCATTCATGATCTTCATCAGGTTCTTCATACTTCACCTTTTTTGTTTATTATATATGATGAGTGATACCTTAGATCAATTTTTATAACACTTTGAACTTCCAATGCATATTATCATTTGAGCTTTGATAGAGATAGCCTCCAACCTTATTTCTTCTTTGATAAGCTTTTGTCTTCACCAATCCTGTTGGGTCACCATGAGGGGGGCAGGTAGGGGGATCATCTACATTGAGTTTAAGAACAATTTTACAAGTAAGTTGGACACCCCACTTTTAACCCAAAACTTTAAGGTGTTAAGTTTATGGGTCCTCTCACTTATAAAGTGTTCAACCTCCATCATTCTAAGCAATGTGAGACTTTTCACTCACCTTTGTCGCAACAAATCCAACTAAGATAGATGATGGAAATCTTCTTCACACATTTAAGTAAATTAAAATATAGTTAAGTATTCAAGATTTTAAAATACTCTTTTGGATACAATATTTAAAGTTGCATTGGTATATGTTGCTCTTTTCTACATTTTAATACGGATGGAGATTTGCTGCAGTAATTTTAAACAAAGTTTCACGCAGTTTTGAATCTGGACCGTTGATTGTAGATCGAACGGTTCAAATTAATACAGTTATAAAATCACATAAAACAATCTCAACTGCAGGATTTTGATTAGACGACGGCTGTAAAGCAAAACAGCGTGAAAACTGTGTTAAAATAAACTGCATCAAATCTGTTTCCTTTTAATACTATATTGGAAATGAAAGTGCACCGTTTATAGAGGGAAATCTATACGATCGATTTCATATATCTTATGTTGTATCACATGCACTTGAACTGTGTGTACACATGACAATTTTTTTTTGCAATGTGCTAATCACATAATAGAATTATGAATTTAGTATTGCAAGAAATCTTAATAATGATTAAGGCCTACCTTAATAGCTAACAATAATGGTTAATTAGGGTCTATACCCTAAAATGTGAACTCATTCCACACATGAAAACTTAACTGCAGGAAGAGGCAGAACATAAGGAAATGAAGAATAAAGCTGCAGCAATGGTAGTAAGAAGGAAGCAAAAGATTGTGGCAAATGAAAAAGAAAGGATAGAGAAGAATCCATTCACTGCCATACAGAATCAGACCAAGAGATTGAGACAAGATGTTTTCAAGAGAAGGCACAACGCTAGAGTTATGGAAAAGCAGAATTCTAAGGTAGCAAGCAAGTAGCACCTTTACATGTTGTAAACCAGCACCAAAACCTTTACAACTCTTCTAATTGGTCATTGACTTTTTATAATTTTGCATTGACTTCTATGTGGTATCTCTTAAGTTTATTTGGATTTAAGTGATGTGTGTTATGGCATAAACACTTTTCTATGTGTTTGGAAGTGCTTATGATATATCATAAGTTGTTTTTGATTTATTTTCTTAAACTATCTATTTTCTCAAATATATTTTGATTTTGCTTATATTTAAGATCGAAGAAAGTATATGTTTAAGTTATTTATCTGTCTTGAATCAGACGATTGGAAGTTAATTCAATCGAAATCATTTCTGATTAGAAACTCAGGTGGCTTTGGAAAACAAGGAACTAAGGTAATCTTGTGTTTCACTTTCAATTTCAATCATGAAAATATCTCTTTTTGTATAATATTTTGTAAGTTTAAGAGTGCAATCTAAGAGGATTTTGAATTAAGTTCTTAGATTTTTTCGGTTATTTTAGAGATGCTAATGTGTCTCTTATTTTTCTTGAAAGGTTGTGATGAATATAGAATAAAGTGTTGAAAAATAAAGAGATAAGGGAAAGAAGAAAGAACACAAAAGATTTATACTGGTTCCCCTTCTAACCTAAGGGTACGTCCAGTCCCTTCACTCCTTGAAGGATTTTCCACTATTAGAATACTTGTTACAAGACAACCTTACCCCAAGGCTTCCCTAACAAAATCCTAATACAACACAAGATAGCAACCCCACTATCTTTAACAACAAGAATCTTCACCAAACCCTATGGTGAAATTCTTATACAACACAAAGAGAAAGCACCCCACTTTCTCTCAAAACCACTTGTTTTCACAAACTAGGAAAACAAGCAACAATACAGAGTTATTGAATTTGATTACAAGTTTGAGTACAAGAGATATTGGATATAACAATATGTTTCTCTCAATATAACAATTCAGAATGAATAAACTATAAGTGCTCAGAAACTTTTATTGATATGAAAGTGTGTATAAAAGTTTCAAAGAGTTTTGTGAAAATTGTTCAGAGAATTGTTATGAGAAAAGTGAATGAAAAAAATGATAAGTGTTTTTGAGAAAATTCTGAAAGGAATTTATAGAGAGAAAAGACACCTTTTAGAGACTCAAATGGCAATGATTTGGAAAAGGTTTAACAATGAAAAGGTGTAATTACGTTTCAGAATTTTCCAAAATTTGTACAGGTAAATCGATTTCCCTTTGAGGTCAATCGATTTCCCTTGTTTTATAACGTTAAAAAATTTCAAAGAATGAACAGGGTAAATCGATTTCCCTAATAGGTAAATCGATTTACCTGTCTAGAAAATGCATTTTTCGCTTCAAGTCAGAATTAAAGGAAATCGATTTACCAAAGATGGAAATCGATTTCCATGCTTTAAAACTTGAAAATTTTCTAAGTTAAAATTTATTTGAAGGGGATATGATGCAATATGTTATAGTAACTTTGGAGATGTTTAGATTAAAGTTTGTGAGCACCTAAAGCTTATAATAATGAATTGCATATTGTACCTATGATTATTCCCCATAACTTGATCACATCTTCATGAGATATAATTGAAATTCTTCAACATTGAGAACTTGAGCATAATCAATCTTTTTCTTCTTTTCACATATTTGTCTTCATCAAAATCACTTCAATCTAGAAGCTTGTCTTCACATTCTCCCCCTTTTTGATGATGACAAATACATATTTGATGTTTGTGAGTTTTCCGGAATACTCCCCCTAGGATGCATATCTCCCCCTTAATCCATGACTTGTATTTATTTGAAAATTCATGATGTTCCTGAATATCAAGGAGACAAGGAAAACACACAGACATATATACATCCTTCTCCCCCTTTTGACATTATCAAAAAGAAGGGAAAGATGGGTAAGATTAAAAATAAATAAATATTTAAGATTGATCTTCATCAAAATAAGTACTTGGAGATGACAACCCATTAAAACTTTGATAAGATTTGCTTCTCCTAACAATGTTAACTCCCCCTTGATCAATGCTCCCCCTTGATATTTGAATGAGAGTATTTTTGAGATATTGCTTGCTGCAATTGTTAGAGAAAAACATATACAAAAGCATATTCTCCCCCTTTGTTATTAACAAAAATGATGGGAAAATACTTGAAATTTTATGAACATAAAAGAAGTAAGATACATGTTTTTGACATGATTTCTATCAAATTGATTTAATTCCCTTTTGACAAGCATCACATAATTTATCTTTGACAAAATTTATTTTTGGAAAACCAATGACTAGATCATGTTTGGCTAATTTATTTAAATGATCCATATGAATATGGACTGCCCTTTTATGCCAAAGCCATGAATCATTGTTGTTTGCCACAAGATATTTTACTTTTAAAGATGAATCATCTAAGGAAATCATGAAAATATTATTAATTCTTTTACCTATGAGTTTTACCTCATGATTGGCCCTATCTTCAATCAAGCATTCATCCTTGTTGAATTTGATTATGAAACCTTTGTGACAAAGTTGGTTTACACTTAGAAGATTGTACTTTAGTTTTTCAACATAAAGAATATCTTCAATGGATGTGAAAGGTGGTGCTCCAACTTTGCCTATGCCAAGAATTTTTCCTTTGAGGTTGTCTCCATAAGTGACATAACCCTTGGCTTTAAGCACTAGATTTGAAAATTTGCTTATATCTTCCGTCATATGCTTGGAGAAACCACTATCAAGATATATACCATAGATATGTAGTGGTCTTCAAGCAAACCTACAAAACAAATTAAGTTTTGTTTGGTACCCAAGTTGCTTTGGGTCCTTCATAATTAGTTCCTTTCTTTACCCACACATAATGCCCACTTGGTACACTAAAATTTCTTACATAGCAAGCATTAGGTGTATGGCCACTTATGCCACAATAAAAACAAGTAGGAACAAAATTACTTCTATATCTAGGAACATAGGATTTCTTTTTAGGTAATCTCTTCTTAGGACGATGATTAACCTTTTGTGCTTTATTCACTTTCTCTTTGTTGGATTGATCAATTGCCTTAACAAAGATAGTTTTACTTGTACTTGGTTTGTCAAATTTAGAATAACCAAGTCCACTTTTATCATTAGAACGTCTTTGTTGCCTAAGGATATTGTCCAATCCAACTTGTCCTTTTTCATATCTTTCAAGAACTCTTTTCAATTGGACAATTTGGAAGGAAAGTGAATCACACTTTTTGCATGTAAAATTTTGTTTTTCTTTATCAAGAAGATTTTGTTTTTCAACTTCAAAATTTTGTTTTTCTTTTTCAAGAAAACTTTGTTTTTCAATTTCAAAATTTGTTTCCATGGTGTCAATTTTTTCTTCAAGAGATTGAATTGTTTTCTTTTGTGTTGACACCTTTTTGTACAGAATTTTACATTCATTGAGTAATTCATTAATAGCACTTTGATAATCATTTTCATAAGAAGAAGATCTACTACTAACCTCTTCATCTTCATCATCGGAATGGTGTGATGCCATCAAAGCAAGATTTGCATATTCTTCGCTCTCCGAGTCAGATGATGAACTTACTTCATTATCATCCCATGCAATATAGGCTCTTTTGGGTTTTTTGAATTTCTTGCTTTTGAAACCATTCTTCTTTTGGAGAGAAGGACACTCATTTTTAATATGCCCTTGATTTCCACATTCAAAGCAAGTGACTTTTTGTCTTGAAGTGGATTCACCATTAAATTTCTTTCCTTGATCAACTTTCTTTAATTTGTCTCTTTTCAAGAATTCTTTAAATTTCTTGAAAAGTGCTTCTACATCATCTTCACTTTCCAATTGAGACTCTTCATCATCACTATCATAATCTCTTGCTTTAGTTTTTAAGGCAAGACTTTTGTTTTTCTTCTCTTGCACTTCATGCTTTTCTAATCTTCCAAGTTCAATTTCATGTTCTTGGAGTTTACCAAATAATGCTGCAGAAGTCATCTTAGAGAGACTTTTCTTTTCTGATATTGCAGTTACTTTCGGTTGCCATTCTCTTGTCAATGATCTAAGAATTTTGAGATTTAATTCATCATTAGAGAATGTTTTTCCAAGGGCCATCAAGTGGTTTGTTAAATGTGAGAATCTTTTTTGTAAATCAAGTATTTTTTCTCCGGGCTGCATTCTAAACATTTCATATTCTTGTGATAAAGTGTTTAGTTTTGATCTTTTCACTTCAACGGTGCCTTCATGAGTCACTTCCAAAGTATCCCAAATTTCTTTTGCTGTTTTACAATGGGATATACGAAAGAATTCATCCATTCCTAAGGCTGATTGAAGAATGTTGATTGCCTTCTTGTCAAAGAGTACTTTTTTCTTGTCATCATCGGTCCATGATCCTTTCACTTTTATTTCTTCAACATTGTTAGTGACTGTTGTAGGAATAAATGGACCATTCTCAACGGCATTCCATATTTCTTCTCCTTGTGCTTCTAAATAGGCTTTCATGCGTATTTTCCAAAAATCATAGTATTCACCAACAAAGCATGGGGGTTTGTTGTTACTACCACCATCTCTAAAAATATGTTGTGCGGAAGCCATTCTAGATCTTCAAGAACAAGTTACTTGAACCTGCTCTGATGCCAAATGTAAGTTTAAGAGTGCAATCTAAGAGGATTTTGAATTAAGTTCTTAGATTTTTTCGGTTATTTTAGAGATGCTAATGTGTCTCTTATTTTTCTTGAAAGGTTGTGATGAATATAGAATAAAGTGTTGAAAAATAAAGAGATAAGGGAAAGAAGAAAGAACACAAAAGATTTATACTGGTTCCCCTTCTAACCTAAGGGTACGTCCAGTCCCTTCACTCCTTGAAGGATTTTCCACTATTAGAATACTTGTTACAAGACAACCTTACCCCAAGGCTTCCCTAACAAAATCCTAATACAACACAAGATAGCAACCCCACTATCTTTAACAACAAGAATCTTCACCAAACCCTATGGTGAAATTCTTATACAACACAAAGAGAAAGCACCCCACTTTCTCTCAAAACCACTTGTTTTCACAAACTAGGAAAACAAGCAACAATACAGAGTTATTGAATTTGATTACAAGTTTGAGTACAAGAGATATTGGATATAACAATATGTTTCTCTCAATATAACAATTCAGAATGAATAAACTATAAGTGCTCAGAAACTTTTATTGATATGAAAGTGTGTATAAAAGTTTCAAAGAGTTTTGTGAAAATTGTTCAGAGAATTGTTATGAGAAAAGTGAATGAAAAAAATGATAAGTGTTTTTGAGAAAATTCTGAAAGGAATTTATAGAGAGAAAAGACACCTTTTAGAGACTCAAATGGCAATGATTTGGAAAAGGTTTAACAATGAAAAGGTGTAATTACGTTTCAGAATTTTCCAAAATTTGTACAGGTAAATCGATTTCCCTTTGAGGTCAATCGATTTCCCTTGTTTTATAACGTTAAAAAATTTCAAAGAATGAACAGGGTAAATCGATTTCCCTAATAGGTAAATCGATTTACCTGTCTAGAAAATGCATTTTTCGCTTCAAGTCAGAATTAAAGGAAATCGATTTACCAAAGATGGAAATCGATTTCCATGCTTTAAAACTTGAAAATTTTCTAAGTTAAAATTTATTTGAAGGGGATATGATGCAATATGTTATAGTAACTTTGGAGATGTTTAGATTAAAGTTTGTGAGCACCTAAAGCTTATAATAATGAATTGCATATTGTACCTATGATTATTCCCCATAACTTGATCACATCTTCATGAGATATAATTGAAATTCTTCAACATTGAGAACTTGAGCATAATCAATCTTTTTCTTCTTTTCACATATTTGTCTTCATCAAAATCACTTCAATCTAGAAGCTTGTCTTCACATATTTTCCCTTTTGGCCTTTTTTCATTGAGGTCAAATAATGATGTTTACTTAATTACTTTCAATTGAATTCATTCAAAGTTGAGGATTATGCAATGTGTGTGACACATTTGATATGTCATTGTCCATCAAACACTAGATCTTGAAGGAACACATCAATTGTGGTTATAAATGAGCTTTGGTGTTAAATTAAATATGTTTTAAGGAGCATGTGGAGAAAGGAATTAGGAGCAGTTTTGATTTAGTTATGGTGTAGACAATGCATCAAAACCCTCTAATTAAAATCAGATGACCTAGATTTAAATGTAGCTTTAATTTTTTAAAATATTTAAAATTTTAATATTAAATTGAAGTTGTCTAATCTTAATCAAAAGGTCTTGGTTGTACTAAATTAATTTTTTGTTCTAGAAAGGTAAAAAAGGGCTTCCTTGGGAGAAAATTTCTCTTCTCACTCAGACAATTTTGAAAAATGATATTAGGGAAGGAAACTGCGTGCTATACTTTTTTTTTTATAAGCAAAAAAATATTATTGATAGGAGTACAAGAGATACTCCAACCCATATACAAAGAGAGAGGTCCAAACCCAACATCATAGCAGAGAAACTATCCACCTTATATGAAACCGTGTTCTATACTTATACTGTTATTGGGTCGGCCTCTACCACTTCATCAACATTCCCAGGGACGAATGCATGTGTTAGTAATCGGGGGCACTTGCCTTCACTTTCTTATATTTTCTTGTAATTAGTTTCAATTTTGCTTGTGGTAACTTCAAAATATAGTTGAAAACTTGAAATGGTATAAAATGTGAATCGTTGAATAAATTTTTTGGGTCCTAAACGATATACAATATCACATTTACACACATATAATTATAAGATTTTGAGTTTGAATAAAAACGTTCAAACTAACCTAACAATATCAATATTGTCATAGTTGAGCTAGATCTTAAATGGTGTTTTGGTCGTAGATTATGAGAGATCTTCAAACTTTTGGATATAAAATCTAATCCACATTGTTTGGCGGGTTATGCTAGTTTTAAAAATTCATGGCTAATGAACCTCTCCTAATTGGAACTTATTTCTCGTCTTTTAGCTCATCATTTAATTTGAGTTGTTTTGGTCATAGTTTTTTTTTTTTTAGGTTAACATAACTTTCAGTTACATAATGATGATTGTATATATATTTACCTCTCATCTCAGTATCACATGAAAAAGCCTTCTCACCCACGCATATTAGCACCTACGGACGCACACACGACTCACACTATGCCTGCACATAATGCAAGTATTGATGAAATTTCTAAGGATTTTTAAAAATGAGTCTAATATTAACCTTGAAAATTGGTCCAAGCTTTACTTTTGAAAAAATTGGTCCAAACTTAAACGTGGATATCTTATATTTTAATAAAATATTAATTTTATATCATAAAAAATTAAATATTAATTTTATAATTATAATATATAAAATATTTTATTACAATTTACTAAATATATAATAAGGTTTATTTTTGGACTGAATTATATTATACACTTCATTTTAAATTTATTATCTGTGCATATGTGCTGGATAGTTTAGGATGTCGGCACAAGGTTATGTTGATAATTTATGAGCAGTGTCCTACTCAACTTAATTCTTTATTATTTTCTGATGTTATAATGAGGATAACTTTTTTTTTTAGCAGCAAAAATAATTTATTAACACACTCACCCATACATAAGGCATGTTAGGGGAGCTGATCAAATTTCTCTTTTTAACTAAACTGGAATATTAGAATATTCTCCTTTTTATTATTTAAAAAAAATGGTAATGTCCACCTTTAGATCTTTTTGTTAGGTCAATCATAGGTCCATATTAGATAAACTGGATTTTTATATGTTCTAATTTTTTGTCTGTGTAAACTAAATTTACATCGAATGAACTCAAGTAAAATATGAGTTCAAGTGGTTATAGTGAACTCTCCCGAAGAAAAATTAGAAAAAATTTGAATTTGATTTCTGATGAGAATAATTTTTTATCAAATTTTACTTATCTCGCGATTATATTTAAAATTACCGAGACTCAACCCCTTTTCCTGAGAATCGTAGGATTAATAAAAAAAATTGTTCAATTAAAATTCAATATTTTGAAGCTATTTTTAAATTCCGGTTTATGAAGTGGACTACATGGCATTGCATTTTTCTTTCTATGACTTCTCAATTCTTATTGATGGTAGTGTAATACACATATACACTGCATCTCTATTGAACTATTATTTATTATTAAAATCTTACTTTTGTCAAAAATATTATTAAAATCTTACTGCATGTCAAAGAAAATAAATTACTGTATTAAAATCTAGATATTAATTATTCAAATCTCAGATGCATGAATTTCATCAAAATAAATTTAACCCTGTCAAAAATATTTTACACTTTATTGTCAAGCAATAAAAGTTATCCTTCAGTATTCCAAAGAAAAAAAAGAAAAATTTAACCTTCCTATTTAAAAAAGTAGAATATTATTGAATTAGGAAATATTATAATTATAAATAAATACATTTAAAAAATTTCACTTTAAATTCTAATATACATGGAAATGGAATACCGCCAGCTTTTTCCCTCTAAAAGGCACCTTGTGTCAAATATTGCATGCAGACATCGTTTCACAAATCATTGCGTTATTACAAAAGAAATGTAACGTTAATTCATTTTCCATATGTGCTTCCATCGGTTCTTATATATAAACCCTTCACATTTTCCAAAGCCAAGACACACACAACACAACATCACAATATATTCACTCATTTACATTAGTCATCGTTTTTCATTCTCTAATCTCATCATCACCATGGACCAAAACATTTCTAACAACTCAACTTCAACCAACAACAACCCATCACCACCCAATCCTAATACCCCACCTCACACCCCCAATGAAACAAACCCTACCGGCGAGGGTTTGGAAAAAATTGCCAAAACCTCTGAAGAGATTTTGGCGGAGTTGAACGCCCCTAGTGATGAGGAGAAAACTAATGAAAAAGGTGAAGGTGGCGCCAATGAAGATGGTGGGAATCAAAATAGGGTTTCTAGGGCTATGGCTGTTGCTTTGACTGCTGACGGTTCGAATACGTCTGCGGTTGAGCAAGGTGGTCGAAATGATCGTGTCCAACCTTTTAAGAAGAGAAAGTGCAATCCAATTAGAGACCCTCCGGCTGGAAAACCAAAATGTCCAGAATGTCATAAGGAGTTTGCATCATGGAGGGCTGCTTTCGGGCATATGCGCACGCATCCCGAGCGTTCACACCGTGGATTCTTTCCTCCTCCTACTTTTACCCCCACTGCACCAGTGGCTGCGATCGGTGTGGCTGAAGGTAAATATATGATCCAAAACCTACTATATAGTTTTTTAATAGAGTTCTAATTGAAAGTCTCTTTAAGATTTTGTTTTTTTCAAAAACATTTTTTATGTTTAGTTTTAGTTTCATTTTGATATGCATAATTTTGAGATTATTTTTTGTATCAATTTTTAAGAAAATTAAAGTATGCTGTTTTATATGTTTGTTTAAAATAATAAAAGGAGAATTTGTATTTCTCTCTTCTATTACAACTTATATCCTTCAAAAGCATGAAGTTTTTAATTTTCAGCATAAAAACCATGTTTTTAACAAAATGAATTTTCATGTTTCATATACACAATTATGTTTTAGTGATATTCGGTGCAGGCTTTGTATTAGACTTTGTTCATTTTCCCTGTTAGTACTTCTTTAATTTGTGCTTAAGGTTGAATATAATATACAATATTTGCTGATTTAAAAAATAATTATGAAGCTTATGCACAACGTTTTAATTATGTTTATGAAGTTATTTTTTTATCAAAAAAATGCATTTTGATATAAATAATTTAGGGATCATGCATCTTTTAGAGATTTAAAGAAGAAATATATAGTAAAAGTGATTTTTAAAAGAGATTTTGTTTTTCTCCTTTATTAAAAATGATTTTTTTCACAAGCCAAATTTTTTTTGAACTGAAATAGCTTTTTTCATTTTCAGCATAAAAATAACCTTTTAATAAACTGGTTTATTAAATAATTTACACACAAAGTAGCAAAATATCATATATTTTTATAATAATCGTTAACAAATAATTATCTTAAACTTATGAATGTGTGTTTTTTGTTGTGTGGTTAATTGTTTTCAGACGATGGTCGTCCTAACAAAGTGGATGAAGGGGTGTTAGCAGTGGTTCGTGAACTTGTAATTGATCTAAATAGGTCAATTGGAGGGGCAGCTGAATCCTCCGGCGCTGGTGGCAGCAATGCAAGTGGGAGAAATACAGAGGCACCTGCCCCGGCGCCTGAAAATGATGAGGGCAGAAGGAAAAATATGTTTGACTTGAATGAACTGCCTTCTAATGATGACGATGACGATGAAGCTGAATAGAAAGGCATATAACATAATCAAATGTTGAAGATTGTTCGACTTATTATTTTTCCTTCGTTTATGTTTATGTCTATGTCTCATGTTTAATTTCGTACTTTCATGTATGTTTCCTTTTAATTTTGATGGTTGTTGTTTTACTAGTATTCACACCCGTGCACCGCACGGGGAACAATTTGCTTATGGTCATAAATTATAGGAATATTGCTTCAAGATTATTATTTAAAAAAGAATAATATAATGAATAATAGTAGACACAAAATTAATTGAATGCGAACATTGTCATAAAATTAGACACATAATATGATAACCAATATTAAAGCAATACAATTACTACTGATATAAATTAGAAACAATAACTTAAAATACATTAAAGTTTGAAGTACAATTTAGGATACATGAAAGCAATTTTGAAATATAAACGGGAGAGATATTGTCATTCGATGCTACACTCTTCTATTGTTGCTTGCCTGCAGTACCACAATTTAATTATGTAATAGTATAAGTTGCTAATCCTAGAATCTATGTCACTTTTTTGTATATTTCCATCCTCATATTTTTCTTCAACTGCACTCTTATCGAATGATCTTGACCGGAAAATATAAAGGGGAGAGATATTGTTATTTGATGCTATACTTTGGTTTAAGATTTAAAAGCGCACATTTAAACTTGTCAATATAATAAATCAGATGAGTAGAGGAGATTACACTCCAATACTTTTCTCCATCTCTCGCATAATAACATGTCATTTTAGTGAGAATTTGTTGTATGAGATGAAATTGAGAACACAGTGCAAAAAATATCATTATTAAACAATACACAAAAATAATTTCAATTGAGCTAATATTTTACCGTACAAAAATAAGAGTAATTAGAGAATAATTGTGAAAGCAACAATAATGACATTCTACTTTGTAATATTTTCCATTTTGTAGTTGCTAATGGAACTTTGTCATTTATAATGGAACAAAAATTAATAGAGAATTTGAACAAAAAAATTTAGGCTTCATATTAAAAAGTTCAATATTACAAAATGTGGTAGTTTTCTTCCTAAAATTGTCTACCATTTCAAATCCAATAAAAAAAAAATACACAAAATATATTGTGGCAGGACCTGTACTAACAACATTTGTATACTGTGACAGAAAATGTAGTAACATTTGTATTAATGGCATTTTCTTAAATATTCTTCATGTAGTTTGCAGACTTGAGTCATCCTGATCCTTGCAAGGTAGATAATTCTTCATGTATGGTGATAAATATACAATAACAAAAAAAAAAGTCATACTTATACTTACTTTCAACAAAATAAATCATACTTATATTTGATTGAAAATCAGAATAATAGAAAACAAAATAAAACATCACATGGTCTCTCTCTCACTTCAAAACACACACACAAATAATGTCAAATACTAATCAAACAACATGTTATATCAGATCTCCCTCAATTTAGATTTGTGTTTTTATTCAAATATATAAAAATAGTAACAGTCGCTTAAAATTCAATTGATCTTTTATAAAATCTCAATCAATTAGGGAGAACAATGACATATACAAAAATATTTCAGAATATATAAAAGTTTGGATAAATTACAAATACCGTTTGTCCCCGTGCTAAATTGTCTCTACACACTTTTTAGCCTTTGTAATTCTATTGAAAACCCTAAATGCACCAAACATGTAGCATTGACACTTTAGATAAAAAGGAGCGTTTAGTGCTTGACACCGACACAACAACTATATTAGACCAGTTTCATTTTTCAAAGTATTACAAATGCATACATGTCAGTGTTAGTTTAATGTTTGGTGTATATGTCAGTGGTTCATAACAGTTTCTTTGTAATGTCATAACGGTCTCTTTATAAGAAGAAGAAAAAAAACAGTTTAAATTCGTGTCAAACAACATGTTATATCAGATCCCCCTCAATTTAGATTTGTGTTTTTTATTCAAATATATAAAAATAGTAACAGTCGCTTAAAATTCAATTGATCTTTTATTAAATCTCAATCAATTAGGGAGAACAATGACATATAGAAATTTTTTTCAGAATATATAAAAGCTTGGATAAATTACAAATGCCGTTTGTCCCCGTGCTAAATTGTCTCTACACACTTTTTAGCCTTTGTAATTCTATTGAAAACCCTAAATGCACCAAACATGTATCATTGACACTTTAGATAAAAAGGAGCGTTTAGTGCTTGACACCGACACAACAACTATATTCAACCAGAATCATTTTTCAAAGTATTACAAATGCATACATGTCAGTGTTAGTTTAGTGTTTGGTGTATATGTCAGTGGTTCATAACGGTTTCTTTATAATGTCATAACGGTCTCTTTATAAGAAGAAGAAAAAAAACAGTTTAAATTCGTGTCAAACAACATGTTATATCAGATCCCCCTCAATTTAGATTTGTGTTTTTTATTCAAATATATAAAAATAGTAACAGTCGCTTAAAATTCAATTGATCTTTTATAAAATCTCAATCAATTAGGGAGAACAATGACATATACAAAAATATTTCAGAATATATAAAAGCTTGGATAAATTACAAATGCTGTTTGTCCCCGTGCTAAATTGTCTCTACACACTTTTTAGCCTTTGTAATTCTATTGAAAACCCTAAATGCACCAAACATGTAGCATTGACACTTTAGATAAAAAGGAGCGTTTAGTGCTTGACACCGACACAACAACTATATTCAACCAGTTTCATTTTTCAAAGTATTACAAATGCAAACATGTCAGTGTTAGTTTAATGTTTGATGTATATGTCAGTGGTTCATAACGGTTTCTTTGTAATGTCATAACGGTCTCTTTATATGAAGAAGAAAAAAAACAGTTTAAATTCGTGTCAAACAACATGTTATATCAGATCCCCATCAATTTAGATTTGTGTTTTTTATTCAAATATATAAAAATAGTAACAGTCGCTTAAAATTCAATTGATCTTTTATTAAATCTCAATCAATTAGGGAGAACAATGACATATACAAAACTTTTTCAGAATATATAAAAGCTTGGATAAATTACAAATGCCGTTTGTCCCCATGCTAAATTGTCTCTACACACTTTTTAGCCTTTGTAATTCTATTGAAAACCCTAAATGCATCAAACATGTAGCATTGGCACTTTAGATAAAAAGGAGCGTTTAGTGCTTGACACCGACACAACAACTATATTCAACCAGATTCATTTTTCAAAGTATTACAAATGCATACATGTCAGTGTTAGTTTAGTGTTTGGTGTATATGTCAGTGGTTCATAACGGTTTCTTTGTAATGTCATAACGGTCTCTTTATAAGAAGAAGGAAAAAAACAGTTTAAATTCGTGTCAAACAACATGTTATATCAGATCCCCCTCAATTTAGATTTGTGTTTTTTATTCAAATATATAAAAATAGTAACAGTCGCTTAAAATTCAATTGATCTTTTATAAAATTTCAATCAATTATGGAGAACAATGACATATACAAAAATATTTCAGAATATATAAAAGCTTGGATAAATTACAAACACCGTTTGTCCTCGTGCTAAATTGTCTCTATACACTTTTTAACCTTTGTAATTCTATTGAAAACTCTAAATGCACCAAACATGTAGCATTGACACTTTAGATAAAAAGGAGCGTTTAGTGCTTGACACCGACACAACAACTATATTCAACCAGTTTCATTTTTCAAAGTATTACAAATGCATACATGTCAGTGTTAGTTTAATGTTTGGTGTATATGTCAGTGGTTCATAACGGTTTCTTTGTAATGTCATAACGGTCTCTTTATAAGAAGAAGAAAAAAAACATTTTAAATTCGTGTCAAACAACATGTTATATCAGATCCCCCTCAATTTAGATTTGTGTTTTTTATTCAAATATATAAAAATAGTAACAGTCGCTTAAAATTCAATTGATCTTTTATAAAATCTCAATCAATTAGGGAGAACAATGACATATACAAAAATATTTCAAAATATATAAAAGCTTGGATAAATTACAAATGTCGTTTGTCCCCGTGCTAAATTGTCTCTACACACTTTTTAGCCTTTGTAATTCTATTGAAAACCCTAAATGCGCCAAACATGTAGCATTGACACTTTAGATAAAATGGAGCGTTTAGTGCTTGACACCGACACAACAACTATATTCAACCAGTTTCATTTTTCAAAGTATTACAAATGCATACATGTCAGTGTTAGTTTAATGTTTAGTGTATATGTGAGTGATTCATAACGGTTTCTTTGTAATGTCATAACGGTCTCTTTATAAGAAGAAGAAAAAAAAACAGTTTAAATTCGTGTCAAACAACATGTTATATCAGATCCCCATCAATTTAGATTTGTGTTTTTTATTCAAATATATAAAAATAGTAACAGTCGAATATCATAGGTTAGGGTGATAAATATACAATAACAAAAAAATTCATACTTATACTTACTTAAAAAAAAAAAAAGTCATACTTATACTTGATTAAAAATCAGAATGATACTATCTCTCTCTCTCTCTCTCAAAATTGAATAACTCTTTTATAAAATAGTTATGAATTCATACTTAGTGTTTGGTGTATGTGTCGGTGGTTCATTCAATGGAACACAATGGAATATATTCCATCATTCTCTCTTATTTTTCTTCACTCTCAATTTGGAATGTATGAGATGGAATGAATAATTATAATTACACAATACCATAAATAAAATGACCCTTCATAGATGTTCCCCAGGTTTTTTCTGAATATAAAACTTAGAACTTAATTATATACTAAAGTTATATAACATCATCCTTTTGGGATGCTCCACGTGTTTTTTATGAACATAGCAAAAAGTTATTAAAAATATGGAATAAATCTGGTGTGGAAAGTTGATAAAAACTACCTAATACTGTGTCAAAAAATGACATTTAACATCTATTAGCTAAATCTATTTTACACCGATTTGTTATCTCTCTTTGTATATAAGATAAAAACACAAAAATAAGATCACAAAACCATTAATTTTTCATATCGAGACATTTCTCGAACACTTAGTGAGTGCTCATTTTCTCAGTTCGGTTAAAAAATAAATGAGTTAATTTAGCTGATAGAACCAAGTAAAACCTTACTATTTTATAATGAATAAAATATAAAAGCCTTTAAATTTGCAACAATTCTATCCTTGTTCAAAAACACAAAAAGAAAGAGTTTGAAATTTTCACCGTTACTTTAAAAATCTAGACTCTATTTATTTTATCTCCATTGTTCAATCTCTCAAAGATTACAAATTTCAAATATATTTTGAACATTGAGGCATAAAAAATCAATGAACACAACACAAAAAATGTGTAATGTTACTTGCCAATAAGTTAAAACTTGGTTGATTATGGTACTAATTTTTATTTCATAACAATGAAAAGAACAAAACTATTGCATCTCTCAAAACTTGTGGTGCTCCTCTGAGTAAAGGGAAAAAGAACTCAAACTCGATCGAGTGACCAAAAGCTTCAGCCATCGATCGTTAACTTTATCTTCTCAGTAATATATGCAAAAACGAAAATCAAAATTTCATAAACTAACCTTCATTTAACTGTTAGTTTATTGTTGGTCCTTGGATTAGTTCTTTACAAAATAAACCATTTCATCTAATGACCCATAATATAAATGAGTGCAATATAAGTAGAAATGTATTGAGAGCCTAGATGCTTATTTTTTTATAATACATGAAACATGGACAATGCAAAGCCTTGTCAATAAAATATTATTTTTATGCATTAGTCACCTAATAGTTAATATCTCAATAAAAATAACCGAAGCGAACTACTTTCAATTCTTTCTATAACAAATGGTGCCAATAGGCCACCTCAAAATCGGAAACTCTAAAACAAAAAGATAATAATGTGTAGTTTTAATGAGTTCATTATTATTTCTCATAAGAAAGAGTATGCATTGCATATTGTAAAATCCAAGAGAAGAAATTTAAACCTCACATAGGCCCTATAATATTAAATTTATATTACAATGCATTCAATATCAAAAGCACAAAAACAAAAAGAAAATGGCTACGTTGTTTTATCATTATCTATATTTATGGAGACTTTCAAGTTTCAAGTAACTAAAACATCTAACACCTCAGTTATATATTAGCATGACATTCCTTCATAAACCTTAAATCAGAACAATCTTCATATATATTGAATTATGACAGTTTGCCATGGCTAACACTACATGAAACTTTAACCTCATTATAAAAAGAGATTACGAAAATACTCAAAACAATCTTTAAAATATACTCACATAGTATCCTTTTCACTCACCATTTGCACTACATAAGTTAGTTGTCAATAAATGCAAAATTTGGTCCAAGGTACTTTCTTCTCATTCTTCCATTTTCGATTGTTCTATGTTGAAATCCCATAGAAAAATTATCATTCTTTTAATGTTAGTGATTCCAAAAATGCTGAGATATCCTTATAATTGTAGTCACACTATCAATACCAAAAGAAAACATAAGAAATCAGTCCCATAAGTAACTTATGACTTTTTCTTCTTTTTTCTATCTTGTTTTTATAACATTTTATTTGTTTTATTCTTTTTGGAAAATTTTACTATACATAGATTCTGATAAAACAAATCTCATGTCTCAGCCAACAACTCTAATAGAAAAAATCTATATACTATATATTGAAAATTTTAATAGCTTGAATAAAATTCTATCACTCAAATCTCTACTCATAAACATAAGTTCCATTCAAGCTAATGTACATAAGCCTTCAATAATACATAAGTTCCATTCAAGCAAATTTTCTCTGTGTAATGTCACTCTCACTTCTGATAAATCTTAGGTTATGTCACTTTCACATTCTGAACCTGATTCCCTCTTTTTCACTATGCAAGTATTTTGCATTCATTTTTTCCTACTAAAACTAACCATAAAAACGTTGCAGGAAAAACAACATATAAAAAGAGAAGAGTCATGAAACAAATAAGAAACAACTACTTCATCAATTTTAATATATTTACTATTTCTATAATTAATTATTGATCATATTTTTCAAAACTATATCCTATATTTTCAAAACAGTCCTGTTGTGGTTGTTCATCTGACCAAATCTGCCAAGTTTAAGGCAAGCCACATATTCCATCCTCATCTCTTCACAGCTTCTCATGGCGTTCTTTTGCTGGTAACCGCAATGATTCATGTTTTCTCAAATTTTCACACTTGACAACCAAATATCTTACAACAAAGAACACCTGCAAAAATCAATGGAAAAAGTTAAAAGAAAACCTTGAAGACATTAAACCAAATCTAATCAAATCACCAATTAAACAAAGAAAATAAAACCAATTTGCTCCAAATTTGATTTTTCTTTTTTCCCCTTTGCAACAAACACTTGAAGACATTAAAAAGATTAGATTTTTGAGTCTTAAAAGTTTAGCAACTAATATCCACATATATAGAAATAAAAATAATTCACAATGTTTAGATTTTTGAGTCTTAAAAGACTCTTGACTTTCTCTCAGTTCAAACTTTCTCATATTTAAGAAACTCCCTCTATCTCTTTGTTACCTTTCCTTTTTATAATACACATTCCTAACAACAATTGGTGGCCAAGGATACATATAATTATAAGTTATAGTGTACTCTCATATCAAAATAATGAAGTAAGACATATATTGAAGTAAAATTGTTTATGTAAAGAGTATTTCATGTCTAAAGAAAGTGCTTTTTCATGTTTTGATTGCATTTCATAAAGCAAAGAGCACTTCTATTAATGAGAAGATAACTATTAACTAAGGACATTCAAACTTATTTGACAGTAAAGTAGTGATGTTACAGTAATAATATACTGTATGGTATGTACAGCTTGTCTATATTTTCCTAATTATATGACTTTTTCTATAGACTTACCTTTAAAATTTGAATTTTGAAAGCATTGGTCAAAGCTTGTAGAATAGGATTGCAAAGTAGCTTTTGGTTTTTCACCAAAATGGGATGGAGAAAGAAACGAAGGAAAGCAACGTGTGAAGGGAAATAAAAGAAGGAAAATAGAGCTGAAAGTGACGCCACACTGTGTTCTGTCTTGCCAAAAAAAAATTGTTTGGTTGTGGTTGAATTGTTTTGATGTGATAGAAAGCAGTTATATACTAAACCAAAAATCAAGAAAAGTAATTTGTTGTCATTTACAAAGATGACCAAAATTCTCACTATCGCATAAACTACATTTATCCAAAAGGTATAAATGACTTAAAGAAATGTTAACTTGAAGGTCTAACTCATACGTATAATGAGAGACCAACAAAATTTACAAAACACATCTCTAAAAAAAGAGGAGAGAATCAAAATATTATTACACGATAGAATCACACATAAAGTTACCTCATAGTGTTTAATTTTCTCACCTATGTTTATCTTCATTCATGATTCAATCTCCACCAGAATAATCTCCTACAAAGATATACAAATAAATTAGAAGAGCTCAAAATAATTAGAAACAACAATGAGTAATCAAAGATATACACATTTATTTTATTACATTAATGTATGAAAACGGACCCTAATTGAAATTTAGAGGAATTCATCAAACATATAGCTTTTGCATCCTGACAAAGATAGTATAAAGAATCATTCATGATATTAGGAACAAAAAATTAACTAAAGAAAAAGAGAGCAGGGACTGTATCAACTATTTATAAAAGCAGGGAAAGCAATACTTGTATAGCAAATGAGTTTGATTAGCATCAAATAAAACACAAAGAAGAAAATAGATACTAACTTGAAGATACCGAGACACTGATGTGCATAGATACTTTATAGAACAATACATTTACCAAATGTAGTCATATCGATATAAAGTTTAAAGGTAGTTCATAAAAGAATATAAAAAAACATGAGAAGGAACAACAAAGGGCAATATCACAGATTCACAGTTAAACAATATCAGCATTTTAGCGAGTCCCTTGATATAAGGGGATTAAAGAAACTCTTGTCTAAACAAATAAGTAACTTACTACAAATACACACTATAACAACATTGAGCAACTCATTAACAATACAAATACTTTTGTATTCATAATTTCTCTATCCTTATTGAAGATACTGTGAAAACTAATTTCCATCATTTTCATATGAGAAAGCTCACATTTATAAGACTTTCAAGTAACTAAAAAATCTAACACCTTTTATATGTTGGCATAATATTCCTCCAGAAACCTTCAAATCAAACAAAATATACCCAAATAACACCTCTAATCCTTATTTTATTCATTCTACAGTTTATTCAAAAACCATATAAAATAGTTACTTTGTAGAATTAGTTAGATCTAAACAAATAATGTAATGAACCAATAACAAAAAAACTCCAAATGAATGTGTTAGTTCATAAATTAAAAAGGTAAGCCATCATTCCAGCAATTTGAAAGGAAATGGACGAAATATCGGCTCTTCAAAAGGAAATGGAAAATAAAAATAAATCAGACTTTAAATCGCTGAAAAGTGTCACTTTTGTGCTTGATGATGCTAAGGAATCATTGCAAAAAGTATCAGAAGAGGAAGACTCTCTTAGAAGCTCTTAGGATGAGTTGGAGAATGTAAAAAGAGAGCACTCAGTATTGAAGAAGAAACTATGTGAAACTGAATCCATTGTTAGGATTCATAATGACAATTGAACATTTTAAATTCATTGTCTTAAATTCAAGTTGTTTTAAATACCTTTCAAGGTTTAACTAAGGAGAAAAACCAGCAATCAAACTATAAACAAACTGAAACAATCGATCGAAATAAAAATAAATATTGTAGTATTGCAAAGGCAGGTGAAAACCAGCAGAGGGAACAAACCTCATGAACAGAAACTCTAATAGCATTTTGCCAATTCTTTGGGTCTGCAGTTATGGTAAGAGTGGTCACAGTACATCCTTGCCTTCCAGAATCACTATGATCCAATTCAACTGAAGTGAACGGTGGATTCGAACTCTGTAAATTTCATTCATCAGCATCACAACATATTTAGTTTAAGTCAAGTTATATTTCGTATTTTGAACATGGGAAACCATGTAACTAAAAAAAATTGATTAAAATGATGAAATGATTGAACTAAAACTCCTTAAATAATGTAAAAAAACTGGAATCAAATCAGATTATAATATTCACAGAAAACTGAAATCAAACCTAACTCAGAAGGAGAAAATTAAAAATTCAAGTTTACAATACTTACCCAATCAAACCCTAATTTGTGAACCTGAACAAACAATTAAACATTGCAAAAAAACAATAAATCAAATCATGAAATAAGGAAGGGATTAAGAAACACAAGATTTAGAAAATCAAAAAACATACCTTGACCGTTAAATGATATACCTTTTTCCTCAAACCCATGAGTAACAATCTCTGATTCACGTGAAAAAGAACGATGTAAGAAATGAAAATGAAACTGGAAATCAAAAACAAAAATGAAACTGAAGTGCTTACCTTAGCTTCATCCGTGTTATCTGCTTCATCATTCACTCCCGCTGGGTTGACGTCAAAAGAGAGGGAGAAATGGAATCCGAAAATTTGTGTGTAGAGAGGAAGGTAAAGAAGAGAGAGTGAGAGATTGAAAGGGATTTTGAAATTGAAAGGAAGGTAAAGAAGAGAGAGTGGGAGATTGAAAGGAAGTTAAGGTGTTTGAATTTCAAAACTTCCTCCTGGTTTGTTTGTGTCAGGAAGTTTTGATAAAAGCCTTCTAACATGCTGAAGGTTGGAAAATTTGTTGTCTGGTAGTGAAAGTGAAAGCGACCGGACCTAATTACTTTTAGACTAATTAGACTAATTGGACAATTTTTTTGTTTTTTGTTAATCCATGGGCTTATTGGACTGGGCTGGAGAATAAAGCTGGCCCATTCAAGCTTTTCTTCATAACTATTTCCCTCTCTTTTCAAATTTGAAAATATTACCTAAAAGAAGCTAATTTTTTGGCATTTATTGCTACCTAAAATCCTATGTGGCTCATCTTATAACTTGACATGTGTTTTTTTTTGCCAAAACCTTGGTGCTGCTTGTGTAGTTTTAGGATGGATTTAAAAAAATTAAGTTGAACATCTTTATGCATTAATCTATATCAATTATCTTTATCTTCACTGGAGCATCAGATCACAAATCAGCCCCATTTATTTTTCTGCTTATAATTAAATTGAATATGTTATAGTGCAATTCGATGATATAAGATCCATGTCTATGAAGATGATATATAATGAACAGTATGTATGAGAATAAAGAAAATTTGTGTAGGTTTAGGGCATATTAATTATTGATGATGAGGTTTTTTTTTTTTTAATAAGCAAATGAAATATTATTATAATATTGATGATGAGGTTTAAATGTGGAACTAAAATCTTTGAAATGTGTAAAGTTGATGGATATATTATTGTCCATAGATACGGTTCTACCTGATCAATTTTAAAGTCTTTTTTTAAAAATGTGTAGGTTTAATTAGGGCATATTGATGAGGAGATTTATACTAGTATTAATAATGTTGAATGGATATCTTGAAGTGATCTAAAATGATCCGATTTTGAACCAACCTGCTCGATCAATCTAATGATAGAACTAGGTTGTTTGGATTTGATAGAAATGTATAAGTTTTTTTTACCCAATCCAATATTCCACTCACACAACTTTGTCCATAATTTGTGTTTTTGTTAATCCATTATTGTTTTATTTTTTTTTTACCTATTATATAAAATTCAAGAGTACCGCTATATGGTACGAGAGATTATGGGCACGATCATTACACAACACGTTCAAATAGCACTCAATTTGATTTGTTAATGAACTTTTTGGTAGCTTATCAATTGGTTTTGTTATTTGTGTACTATATATATACACACACAGATATATCTAAAGAAATGCTAGTATCATACAAGACACTGAGGTGGCAATAATTTGGCTTGTGGTGTTGCAAATTGCAAGGATATCATGGATTTATCTTGTGTTCACATCAAATCTTCTTCTGAACACAAAATCCAAAATCCACAAATTCTCAATAAATCATAACCCTTAAATCATAATATCCCCGAATCTTCTGTCTAATGGCCTAGATTAAAGGTTATAAAATCTGTATTTTTCTAAAATTATAAATGAGATCAGAACCACCGCTTCATCACCTCACAGCTGTACTATTACTGTTGAGACAAATTTCTTATTTGATGTTTTAAAGATAACAAACATATTAATTAAAGTCAAGAAAAATTATCTTGTTATCTACTAATGTGTTTTGTGAAAAATATTTTCAATGAAAATGTTATGGTTGCTTAACGAAAACGTTCCTGATGAGAATCACAAACAACATGCAAAACAATGAAGACATACAACAAAAATCAATTATTAGAGCAACTTAAAGTCTTGGAATAAATTATGAAAAAGACATATAAGTTCATTCCTTTTGTCTTGCCTTAAATGGTTGCATTTTAAGGAAACACTCGTAAAGGATCATAAATGTCAAACATGGCATAAAGGTCTTAATTGTTTTTGGCCTTAAAAGAACTTATTTTTCAAATGATTCGTGATTGATCAAAGAGCTCCCACGTACAAAAGAAGAAGATCATGAAGATATTTATTCATAGAAGACTTGGAAGAGAATTGGCCAACACTTGAGGTCACACAATAAGACAAAACATAGTAAATCCTTCTCTACAAAAAGTAAAGGAAGAATGAGTCACCAACAAAGTCACATGAGCTTGTTCCCTCATGAAGATATTTTTCTCCTGCTTGGTAAAAAGCCTTACTTCAAATATTTGGAAAAGATTCTCTCATGTGGGCAAAATAGAAGCCATGTACATGAGATGAAAGCCATGCAAAGTTCATGAAGTGCAAATCTACAACGATAATGTTTCTAGCTGCAATGATAATGCAGTGTTCATTACAAAGCAAATGCAAAACGAATACATCACAGACTGATGTGTCTCCCACGGTTATATTTCACTACTAGAAAACTTTTAAATACCGATGGACAAAATATGTCTCTAAAATGCAAATATTCTGTCACTAAGCATGCTAGAGACGGATTTGATGCCGTCGGTAATTTCCTCGTCTCTGAATTATTAGAAACAGACAAAATCTATCTCTAAAATGAAAATATTTGTCTCTAAAATAAATATATCTGTCTCTAACTGCTTTTTCTGTCTTTAATTCCAGCTCTATTAGAGAAGAAATATATTCTGTCTCTAAATTCCGTCGGTATTTCAACTTTTTCTAGTAATGTTTCCTAACCTCTCTCATACGCTCCTCCTTGATTCTCAAAGGCCTATAAATACAAGGAAGCTACATGAAGAAAAGCTAAGAGTTTGCAAATAGAGAAAATCATTCAAGAACTTGGTTTAAGCAAAAATCAAAGCAAGTCATCAAACTCTTCATCAAAGCAAGTCATACAAAGCTGTCATACACATTTGTCTTCAAACATTTGTTTAAGCTTGCTATCACATTACACATTCAAAGTGTTCATAGAACACAAACCAAATCCATTGTTGTAAAGTGTAATTTGCTCCAATCTATCCGTTGAGGTAGATCGAGTGTTGTGTAGAAGTCTTTTCGAGTAAAGAAAAGCAAGAAGTCCTTTTGAGTGAAGAAATGCAAAAGAAGTCTCTTAGAGTGAAGAAGATCATTGTGTATTTGATCCGGTAGTGATTAAAGTTTTTGTGCCAAGCAGAAGGTTCTGAGCTGAGCATTATTAGTGGATAATCTCACAAGGTTGTGGGCACTGGACTAACCCAAGTTTGGGTGAACCAGGATAATTCTTGTGTGTTATTTTTCAATCTTTCATTATCACTTTTAAAACACACACTCACAACTATATTACTTTATTTTTTTAATCAAGAGTACTCTGGTCCTAACTAACAAAAACATAAAAAGAAATATTGTCTTGAGTTATATAATTGCAGAAAAAGAAATTAAAAAGGGTCACAATTCAAACCCCTTCATCTCTAGTGATATTTATTGCTACTTTAGTTACAATCTAGATCTTTTCCATTTGATTTTGCAATTTCGTGTGGATTGAGTTTGTTCATGCAATTTAGAGGATGATGGCAAAGCGACGAGACAATGAGGTGGAGAGGTGGTGACACAGCGGCGGAGAGGATTTAGAGGATGGACAGACAGTGAGACAACATAAGGGGGAAAGAAAAAACACCAAAGTTGGGATGGATGAAAGGCAACAGCGGCAGCACAACTAGAAGGAGAAGCTGAATCAGTCTCATTATTGTTGTATCAGAGAACATGAAACATTGGTATTATTAAATAAAAGATAAAAGATATATTTCATCAAAGTTTTAGTGTAAGCCATATGATTTTAGATATATATATATATATATATATATATATATATATATATATATATATATATATATATATATTAGGTGTAATAACCATACATGTTCTCTTTTTAGTTAGAACTTAATTTGAATGAGGGTGATTCTATGATGCAGTCGGGGTGTGGACTGCAGCGGTGCAGTTGGCCCAATTGACCAATGGGAGCAAAGCCCTAATTTGCCCTAAAATGGAACCTGTTATATGGTGCAGGTGGTCTACGCAAGTCCTTCACACTATATTGATTCTTTTATTTTATTAACTTTTTTATACTGAAATTACATATTATTTCATTTGATTTAATAAATCATTTCATTTGATTTAATAAATCCCTAAATCAAATATCAAATTACAACGAAATCATAAATCCCTAAATCAAATATCAAATTGAAAAATCCCAAATTGAAACCTAAAATTCGTTTTGTTCTTCGTTCTCCATGTTCTTCTTCATTACAACGAAATCCTCCATTTCCTTCTTCATTTTCCTTTAGTCTGTTTTCTCGTTATCCAAAATCCTTAGTGAAACCGAAATCTCGCTCCTCCTCCAACGTTATTCGAATTCGTTTGAAACCAAAAATCTCCCATATGTTCGAATTCGTGCTCGTCGTCGTCGTCTTCTCCGTCGTTTTCGTCTACTCATGTACCTCTCCACTATACGTCGACGTTCATTGTAGATCAATTATGCAGATTTGTTGAGGTATATCTGCAAATTTCTCTTCATTAAATATGCAAATTGACATTGTTTTTGGTAATTAAAATTTAGGGTTTCAATTGAATTGAATCTTTACAGTCCCACTTGCTATTGGTTATTCAAATTTAGAGGTTCAATTGAAAGAATGATAGTGTTTCAATCGAATTGGATAATTCAAAATTAGGGTTTCAGAAGAATCTTCGAGGTTCAATAGAATTGAATTGGGTGATCCAAAAACAGCGTTTGAATTAGGGTTCCAATCGAATCTTACAGTTTCAAATAATTGGGAATGTAAAATTAGGCTGTCAATTACATCTTCAAACGAATCTTAGGGTTTCAAACTAATTGAATTGGGTAATTCAAAATCAGGGTTTCAATTAAATTGAATTGGATAATCGAAAATTAGGGCTTCAAATGAATCTTATGGTTTCAAATAATTGAGAATGTAAAATTAGGCTTTCAATTACATCTGCAAATTCAAAGTATACTTTGACTGTAAAAATCATATCAATTTTTGTTTTCTGTTCAAAAACGTTACGAAGCTGAGCAATTAGATTAGATATTAGAGAATAATTATAGTTGAACAACATTGTCAATGAATAGGTTGTATGTGTTTTCTCTTCTCAAACTAAAAAAGGGTTGTATGTGTTTTTAAAATTTTAATGTTGGCACAAATAATTCTGTTTACAGTATCAAATATTCGAATTTGGCAATCGTAACCAATATTAAAACTGTGGGTATAATGCTCCTCTAAAATTTCAAAGTAGTGTTATTAATGAACTATTTCAGCTAGATTTCCCTAGTCAATAATCACACTTCACCTTACGATTATAACTATTATTTAACCTAGAATTTATTTTTAAACAGATTAACCCAGGAAATATTAGAGAAGGCGGTGTCTGCTGTCAAAGGTTCCCTCAACTATGATACCTTCAGAGATGTTGACATGGAGATATAGAGATTGGATATTGCTTATAGACTACTGTTATGACAGTTAGAAAGTCTTCTTTAGTTAGAGGGCCAAGTGAAAGCAGAGGAGTGTAAGAACAGATAAAGATTCATGGTGGTGGAAGAGACCATGGTGAGACGTACTATTGTTTTGTATAGCCTTGATGAATGAATATCTAAACATATAAAAGTTGTTGGATGCTTTTTCAATCAACCACGAATTTGTGTTACTTCATTTTTAGTTACCCTAGGTTTATAATATATATTACTAAATTTGTAAAATTTTATAAGTCTTGTTCAAATACTAGGGTATAACACTATAATGATATCAATTGAGCAACACTATAATGATAAAAAAAATTGTTCAAATACTAGGGTAAAAATTTATAAGTCTTGTTCAAATACTAGGGTAAATTTTTTTGTTACTTGAATGATATCAATTGAGCAACACTATATTTGATGTGGTATAACACTTGGTGATTGAATAAAATACTAACAAACCATAATTGTCTTACCTTAACAAGATAAAACAACAACCATAAGTTTTTAAACCAAAGTCTTCAATGAGTAACAAAAAAATGTCATATTCTAATCAATATCATCAAAATCCATTATAGATTTTTTTTTTGTAAGATACATTTGCTTTTTGGGCCTCCTGTTTCCTACTACACCCCCTACATACTCCCAAAAAAATTAGTTTGAGGCCCCAGATTTTTGAGGCCAAGTTCTACAGCACTTGCTGCACTGGCCCAAAAACGGGCCTGACAATGAATATGAATTCTTCTCAAGAAAAAGTTAAAAATTTCACTTGCCTAACTTAATAAATTTCGTATTGTAATAGTACATAAGATTAAAATTGTAACTTCATAGTATATATTGTATATAGTTCTTTAAAACACAAAAGCTAACAGATACACACAATTTAGATCATCCATATATTTTGTTAGAGTTAGGGGAGGTTGTGGGTAATCATGTTGAGTACAGAAGCAGCAAAGTGTTTGAAACCATGTTATTTTTTTATTAAATGGGTTGACTAATTGAATCCAGTATTAGCCTTTTTTGCAACATCTACAGAGAATATCTCTGCATATTGAGTAAAAAAATATCTGCATATTGAGTAAAAAAGTAAAATAACACTCTGTATAATCCTGAGAGATGGAAAGGCAGAACAATTACATGGTTTATTCCCTAAAAGAGGTTTTATCACTACATATTACTGCAGATTACTGAATTTGGTACATGACGTGAGAAAAACTATTGATCACTACAGATTTAATATTTGAAATGTATAGCTCTTAAAATTCAGTGATTTTGCAATTTACAATTGAGAGGCCTGGCCTTTTTGCCTTCTCTGTATGTGATTTTGAGTAATGTAAACCTTTTAGTTACATTTGAAAGGCCTGCACTTTTTTGCAATTTAAAAATGAAGTGTTGAACACATAAATATATGACTGTTCATTGAAATAAACTGCAGGTAATGAAGTTGGCCAAATAGTGATGAAAGATTGGAGTTCCAACAACATCGATTTCAATCATAGGATTTGAAACATTGATAGAATAATGGAGTTTCCTAATGAGGTATGTTAATATTGGACATGCAATACACTAGGTAAAATGTTGTGATTGAGAAGGAAAAAATTACATATGTATGTGTTGTTATTGTATATTTAGTGTACGCAAATCATTTGGCATAAATATAGCAAAACAGTCCAAGTTAAACATGGTATAGATATAGTAAAACCATAGTAAAAGAATCCTGCATATGTCAAGCCTTAGACATAAACAAAATATAACCAAGTTATCTTAAAACAGTTCAAGAGACAAGGACAATATCCCAAACCATCGAAAACAAAACACAGTATTAATATATAAAATACCATCATAAAGTAGCATATACTCATTACAACAAAACAGCAAAGCTACTTATACAAGTAGCATTTTTGTTGTTAGAGTTACAACAAAATACAGAATTACAGATGATTGTTCAAAATACTACATATATTAGCATATACTCATTACAACAAAACAGCAAAGCTACTTATACAAGTAGCCTTTTTGTTGTTAGAGTTACAACAAAATATAGTGTCATGATTGTTCAAATACTACATATATACGCAAACATAGGCAATGAAAATAAAAAAACTACTCCATATATCCTTAATTCTAACCGAAAGTCTACTTTTTAGATTCATTAGTTATTCCTAATGAATCTAAACAGTACACTTTCGGTTAAAATTAAGGATGGATACATGTTCACAACCACAATGGGTCATAAACTGATGTACAAAATAATAGGAGTCACACATACAAACTTTAATCAAACAGCTTCAATCATCAAACAGCTTCAATCATCAAACAGCTTCAAACAAACGGCTACCATTCACCAACCAGCCATTCCACACACCTTGGTCAGACAACATCAAACTTCACCAGGCACTCCCTCTTCTGCTTCTCGAACTCCCAATGTTTCACCGCTTTTGCAATGACCTTGTCCTTGATGACATTGTTGGCCGACCTCACCAATAAAAGGGCCAACTTCATTCTAGTCGCGGTGTTGACCTGTACATAATACCTAACATTTAGTACACTTAGTCTTGTTGTTATTACACGGGGGGAAAGACTAATAAATAATGTTCATATGCATTTAGTACACTTACGGTGATATGCCCATAGTCTGATCGGAATGGACATTCGATCATCCATTTACATATCCAGACTCCACAGTCATTGCTGTGCTCAGGAAGTAAATGCATTAGTGACACATAATAGTTGTTATCAATTAATTATAAATATAGTAAGGTTTTTGAGTATTTACGAGAGAGGTCGCTGTTGCTGCACATGGCGCGGTGTATACACCGAAAAACTTGAAATCGTTAAATCAGGACAACAAGGTGTGATATCCTTGTCGAACGACGTATGCGTCATAATCTCCTCGAGTTTTAAGGCCTGCCACACATTATAAACATAAATTAAATTAGTTTGGCAAAATGTTTGTAGGATAATTGCTTAGGGAACAACAGCGATCGATGTAGTTAGTGTTAGCCTACATATAATGGTGTACTTGAATGCATACCATGAACAAAATAGCCCTACGGCGAAAAGGGTCCCTCTCATCAAAGTGCAGTGAGTCCAGCCAAACTAACTTCCTCTCGGTAAAGTCTACCACCATCAAATACCAGTGCCTTCCTTGGTCGTTCATGGGAATGTACATCTGCAAACATGTAAGATTGTAAGTGTACATAGTATAACCCTTGTAATAATAGTTTATTAGGGACTAGCAAAACTGATTAGTTAGTTCTGTCTAGCCTCGTACAAATTTGATGTTGTATGAACTTAATTTTTAAAGCGATAAATTGTTTGCAACAATCTAACACACAACTCACCTTGCAAACATAAGTTGATGTCCTCATGTACTTGTCATGGTATAATTCCCTCAAGTAGTCAGCCGACTTATGGGCATCCAGGGCAAATTGCTGCAGTAAAAATAAAATAATAAATATTTTTGAAGTCACCATTTAATACTAATTGAATGTACAAGTTTAAATCGTTTTAGTAGTCGTCATCACAGCAAACTCTGTTGGCATATACCAAACAGTCTTCTTTTTTCCATCTGGATCTACGAACCAATTTTGTCTAGCAACCACCAGATTAATAATCTGCATAGTATTATATAATTGATATTAGCAGAATTTGACATTAAGAATTTTAATTTAATCAGTGTAAGATGAAAATAACCTCCTGGTCTACGGCAGCTCTTGGCTCAAGGGATTTTAGAGCTTTCCTATCTGCCATGACTCCAGTGTTCGTTTTTATCAAAACTTCCCGACTACAACGAAAGTTGATATAATAGTCAAACTAACTGGCATATATATATATATAGTTACAATTAGGTTTTAACATGTGCATTAAAAAGACAAACCCAAGCAATTCTGCATGATCAGGCTGAAAGATGTAGGCTGTTGTGGCAGTAACCGAGTAATTCAGTTTCATTGCTTTAGTTGGTCGGAAAGACATTGGCATCCACTGTCATAAAAGACATTAACATACACATTAGTAAGGCATATGTTTACATCACTGAATATGTAATAATAAGTTCAATTAGAAATAAATAATCAATGCTTACTTCAGGAATGAGAAAAGCACGACGAGGACCTTCAGATCCAGCAGTGCCAGCTGGATGGTAATTCATGTAAAAATCACTGTCATTATCTTTCTCAGGTTTGCACCAATGTCATTTTTAGGTTTTTTAGATGTTATGCTTCCTATTATGTGTAATATATATATTAGAGCATTGCTATATCAAGCGAACTTTTTATCGCGAAGCATCACAAAGCGTGTTATATTAAATTCTAAAAGAATTGTACTTTTGACTTTGACGGAAATCAATTTGGTGTGTATGCTAATAACAAACAGGCCCATAAATAATTATAATGATTAGTTATAACAGTGTAAAATAATTATAATGTCTGTTTCGGAGAGTGATTGGTCATCGGGACTGTTCTTAATTTCATTTTTAGAGGAATATTATTTGACATATATCGTAAAGATATTATGTTTTAAATTCTTTTTAAGTATTTTGGATATTAAGTATTAATTTGACTAATTGTTGTATTGAACTGATTTTAGTTCACCCACTTGCCAAGTCACATATAATATAAATTGAAAGCAGACATAGAAAAATGAGCAGAAAAAGATCCTTGAAGTTTGTGCAGTTGCATGAGAGATAGAGAGAGAAGAAAGAGAGAGAGAGAGAATGGAGGATTTTTGCGGTTAATAGGGGAAGACCAAGTTTTTAACAACTTAGACTTTGTAGTATCAGTCTATGAAATGAAACGAAATATTAATGTGTTTAGTTATAACAGTGTAAAATAATTATAATGTCTATTTCGGAGAGTGATTGGTCATCGCGACTGTGTGGTCCAATGACAATTCACTATAAGAAATAAAAAAAATAATAAATTATAATTTCATTTTTAGAGGAATATTATTTGACATATATTTTTTTTAAATCATAAAATTTTAAATAAAAAGAAAATATAATTTTAAAATTGATAATTACTTTTCTTATTAGTTATTTGAACCGGCATAAACGTGTAAGTTTAGGGTTATCGGTCCTTATTATGAGTAAAATTTTAGATAAATAGTTACATTATTTAAATTTGAAAAAATTAATTTATTTTAAATTAGAAATTATTTACTTAAAATTTGAAAATTCATTAAAATATCAGTAAATTATCAGTAAAATAAAGGAATATGTGTATTTTGTTCATATCAATATTATGTATAAATATTAATTTTTTGTAGGATGTGAATATAATACTCAACCAATTTAGTTTTGTTGATCATTGTATCAGTCAAAGAGATGTCAAACGAAGTTGTTTCAGACGGTAGAGTACACAATATTTTTCCATAAGTTAGATGACATTTTAAAGGACACAATACATGGATCCAAACTGATCATTATCCAAAAGACAAACATTAAATTCAAATACTACTATATCCTTCCAAATACATTAACATCCAAAACACAGTCACAAAGATGCATCACCAAATTAGTTCCATTGTCATTAAATAACATACATTAAGAGAGAACATATTGTTTCTCCAAGCCAAGCATAAATTAATAGATAATTAGCATAATCAACTTAAACTAACTATCAAAGTTATAGGTTAGGGTTCAGAACTTAAACAGGTAGACAAAGAGCTTCCTTAATCATTTCTGCGCTTCCGAACAATATCAATAACGACAACATACGGAGGGTCGGAAAGCTGGAATTGCAATTTGTCTCCAACACCAAGATTGTTACCTCTCTGAAATTCATACCATCCTTGGGTCATATACATTCCAACCGGACCACCGGGCAGTTTTTGATAGGAAATGATTGTACAATTTGTATTATTTCCATGATGTCGGGTACAAATTTTGATTTTTTTCATGTCTCTGACCACCCCAGCAGCAGTTCTTGGTGGGAAATGCTAAATACACCCCAAGAACAAGAAAGAAACAAAATAACAAACATGCCCATAAATACACAAACTTTGTTGGGCCAAAACCCAAACAAAAATGCTACCACCACCCCACCAAAAAACCAGAACAGCCACACCAAAAAACAGCAGAAAAACAACAACATACAGTCACATAACTGAAACGTGGGAACAATTTTGGTCAATAGGGCTGAGGCGACACCAAAGACATTATATCCGAGACTTAACCACTCATGTCTAAAATATTAGACATCAAATTCAAATGTCACCACACACTTAAACAACACAACATCTAATAATAAGATGACATCTAATGTAATACTCAATTAGCACGACCAAACTTCATCACTTGTTCCAATGAATCGTAGGACGGTTTTGAACTTTCCCCGGTTGACGTTCCAAACATCGGATACACGGGTTGTACCACAGGAATTGGAGGTTGACCTGCAAACATTGGAGTAACTTGTGTGCTGCTAACATCCATACCCCGGTTCGTTCTAGCGCTACCGCTTTCACTTTGCGGTTGCCGTGGACAATGCTTTGCCCGGCTACTACCAACATCTCTTACGGGTTTCCTTTTAGTTTTCTGTATATAAATAAACATATTAGTATTTAAAAATAAATATGTAACTATGGTATACTTATAAACTGAATCTACCTTTTGTACTTGGCTTAAAGATTCAGTTACCGAAACCGAATTAACATCTTCCTCAGCTGTTGCCTTCGGATTGAGCTGCAAAATTAACCAAAAAGTAACAAAAATATAATATTCAATGCAAGTTATATAATAAGAATAACTTTACTATCAAAAGGTTTGGAAGCATTTACCGAACAATTCATCGCAGGATGGGTGGTACTATTGCAGTTTTGACAGTGTTTTTGTTTTTTTGCGCCAGTCTTTGGTTTCTTTGGAGCACCTTTGGTCTTCACTGGCACAGGATCACCTACCTTTGACTTTTTAAGCCCAACACAAGGTTCCCCTGGTGTACAATACTTTTTCTGTAGTTTCATAATGTCCTCCATTAAATTCCCATAAATTCCATTTTTGCTGGAGGCTTCTTTGCAAAGAGAAGTGAAAGCATAACAATAAGAACCAAAACGAGCTTGCTCAATCAAATTGCAATCTACGTCGCCAGTAGAATCCAAGTTCAACACCCCTACTTTGGCATCCTTAGTCCACCGGGACAAAATCAAACTATCAGGAATTTGTTGAATGTGCCCTTCCTTCATCACATAAATAATGTGAGAGCATGGAATTCCGCGAGAGTCGAACAATCAGCACGAACATTGAAATTATTTATTTTCAACATCATAGGCAACTTCTCTAACAAAACCAACTTCACAGTATTTTGTCAAGCTATATACCAAGACATCCCCCAAATCATGTTTTTCCTTCACAATTAATGCAACAGCATTCATAATTTGTTCTTTTACTTCCAAAAAAACCTCTGCCGTATAAATTCTAGCAGCATGACTCTCAATCGAACGCAAATGACTTGTCAACACAGCTCCCGTACAATTCGATTTAAAATCGGCAACTAGTTCATTGTTTCTGTACCCTGTCAGTGCCTCGTCATAATTATGCATGAATTCAAAAATGGACCCTTTCTTCCTTACATAACTTTTGATTATTGCATTGATTGCTTCACATTGAGAGGTAGTTCTTATACGACCAAAGAACTTATTCCGTAGATATGCACTTGCCCAAAGTAACTTGTTGTCATATGTTTTGACAATCCAAGGATGTGTTTCAACTTGATGCTTCCTCACTAACTCTGACCAAAAATCTTCAAATTGCTCAGGTGTAAAATTTGACAACATCGCTTTTGTAAATCCGCTCACAAATGCCTTACTCTTTACATTGTCCCCCGCATTCTTGTTCAAATGCCAAGCACACAATCTATGCGTTGCAGTAGGAAAAACCTGCTTTATAGCCTTCCTCATGGCCCCATCTCCGTCTGTGACAACTCCTTTTGGATATTTATGTTGCATGCAAATCAAAAAAGTCTTCAGCAGTCATATATACGTATCAGTTGTTTCATCTGCCACCAATGCAATACCAAATAAGACAGTTTGTAAGTGGTGGTTGCACCCAGAAAAAACTACAAGTGGATAATTGTATTTGTTCTTCTGATATGTTGTGTAAAATGCAAGAACATCGCCGAAACAGAAATAATCAGACCTACCAATGCCGTCTGCCCAAAATAGTGTTTTCAAACGCCCGTCACTAGTGGAAGAATATGCTGCATGTAGCATGGGATCTGTAGATGATTTCACATTCAGATAATCTAAAGCAGCGGCGACATCACCATCTTTAACAGCATCACGCATTTTTTTATCGAAATAGTTGTACAAATCTTTTTTTGTAAAACCAACACCAGAATATCCACCCTTTTGAGCAACCATGTATCCCA
This sequence comes from Trifolium repens, assembly GCA_030408175.1. Classification (NCBI taxonomy): domain Eukaryota; kingdom Viridiplantae; phylum Streptophyta; class Magnoliopsida; order Fabales; family Fabaceae; genus Trifolium; species Trifolium repens. The sequence goes on from CP125845.1 coordinate 11,138,712, forward strand.
TTATATGACAAGTTCTGATCCCATGTGACTGAAGACCGTCAATTTGAGCTTTATCTGCTTCAGAAATCTTGCGATAAATAGGGTGTAAGTGCACCAATTTAGATGGAGTTAATTCATGGTTATGTGTTTCTTCAAAACATGAGACTGCATATTTGCCATTTTTGGCTCTGTACTGCACACGGATCCTAGCAGTGCAGTTGGTACGGCTCAGACGTTGGTCACGTCTCTTAATCCACGTTTGTTGCAGACAAACTGATTCATTACTATCATTCCAGTACCTTTGGGCTTTCTTCTCATATCGCTTCTTCTAATAGCAAATCCTTTACATTTACCGTATTGATAGTAAAATTCATACGCTTCATCGCAATTTCCAAATTCCAAACGACGAATTTCCTCAGCAGTAAGGGAATTAATCCTTACCATATGTTCACCCACATGTACTTCCTGATTTGGCTCTTCCGATTCAATTGCTTTAGAGCCATCGTAATTATCAGCAACATCTTCATCATCTGAACTTTGGTCTTCATCGGATACATCATAGTTACAATCTTCATCATCACTATATCCAGCATCATCACTGTGTTCAGCACTAGATGCATCCGATGAATCGTTGTCAGTTGAATGAATAACATCCCTGTAGTTTTCCATTTTTTAATCTGCCAATATGTAACACAACATAAGACAACAGCAACCATTAACAATATAACTATCACCTAACTAACACAACATAATTCAATAACTAACACAATTCATAAAACCTAATTCCCAATTTGAAATTAAGTTTAACTTACACATTGAATAACTAATATTTTAAATTGAAATCAAAATATAGCTAGAAACATATTCATTGTGTAACTCAATGTGAAATCAATAGCTTGGACAATAGCTACACATTTGATATTTTTAATGACGGAACTCAATAGCTTGGACATTGAAAATTTAAATAAAAATGCAGCTGTAATTTTAAAAGTTTTTTAACTAACAAATTGAATAACTAATATTTAAAATATAAATCAAATAACAGCTACAAAACAATGAAATTCCAAGTTCAAATAATACAACAAATTGAAATCCTTACAATCCAAATCCTTACTCAGCACGACGAACACCTTCCAACTGAGTCAGAAGCGATTGAATGTGAAGGTGTAGAGGGAAAGATAATGTGTCCCCACGGTTTCTACAATGGCGGACGAGGAAGACTGAGTTAAGGTCGGGAGACGAAGAAAATAATTAGGAATGGCGGACAAGGAAGACTGAGTTAAGGTCGGGAAACGAAGAAGATTGGGGAAGAAGATAAAGTTCCGTCATTAAAAATATCAAATCCCTAATTAAAAATCAAATAAAATTACTCTTATTTTTTTTTTGAAATTTAAAATTACATATTTAAAAAGAATTAATATGGAAGGGTGAATAAATCTGGGCCGTAGATGGATTTAAGCGAGACGAGGTTGCATGCACGGCCCGCACCATATAATTCCGACGTGGCAACAGAATTATCAGCGCTTCATTCCCATTGGCTGGTCAAAGGACTGCACGGGTGCAATTTACACCCCGACTGCAGCGTAGAATTTTCCTGTGAATGATAGAAAACAAATTTTGTTACTCCCTCACCGGTGAGTCACCTATTAGGTCCCTTACCCTAGCATTCGTCATACAAATATCTCTAACAAAAGTTTAACTTATTTTTAAAAAGTGATGAATTAAATACGAATTTTATGTTTTTTGAGCTTAAAAATTTTGAATTTTTCCCGCGGTCATGTTTAATACATTATCGAAATCTCTCTTTTTGAAAAAGTTACTCCCTCCGTATCATTTTAAATGTCATTTTAGACCACTGCACACATGCAAATGCACAAATTTGACCACTAATATTTTAATTGTCTATTATAAAAAATTATGAAAATTTTATATTTTGAAAATATTTGTCGAGACAAATTGAACAATAATTATATGATAACATTTGTTTTTATAAATCAATAAAACAAATATGGTCAAAGTAGCCTATATGAATAGTGCGTACAATTTTCAAACGACACTTAAAAATGAATGGAGGGAGTATATTTTTATAGAAGGATGCAATATTGAGTATGAATTTTTATGAATAACTACTATACAATGAACAAAATATTGCACAAATTTGTTTTGAAATAGCTGGATATCTCAAATTTCGGTCCTCCAAATAATTTCCATCACAATTTTCGGTCCATATTTATAAATCAACTAATGTATATTATTTGAAATTTTGAAATTTTTTTTCCGCTGTCATGTTTAGTATATTATAGAAATGTCTTTATAAAAAGGTTATCTTATTTTAAAAAGGGATGAATTAAAATATTATAGAAATCTTTCTTGCAAAAGATTTATTTTTTTTTTATACGGGGATAAATTAATTACGAATTTTTATGAATAATTAATATATACATACACTAGATAAAGTACTGGTCATATTTTTTTTGAAATAACTGTTATATTTATATATAAAGTTGTTATCAATATGTTTTTTTAAATAACTATTATACACGAGAGAAACAAGCTACTATTAACGAAAAATTAAAATAACTACTATACACGAAGAACTTTTTTTTAAGCACGAAGAATAAGTTATTGCTAATGAAAAATTTAAGTAATTAATATATCAATTTGTTAATTATAAACAAAAATATTTTTTAATCCAATTTTTAACTTTAATACTACCTCTACCCTAAACATAGGACCCCTTTGAGAATTATTTTATCCTTTTTATAAGACCTTTTTCATTTTTTCAAGAGTATTGATTATTATTTTTACCATCATACCCCTAATTATATTGCATATTTTTATACATTCTATAAAAAATACTTAAAAATAATTAACTAATTCTTTCTCTTGGATAAAATTTTAAAAATAATACTAATTGTCAACAAATTTAATATCATAATCAACTTTCTTAATCTCCGTAATTTTCTCAAAAATGTCTTATATTTAGGGACTGATATAGTATTTAGTATTTATAATTCAATTAACCACGTGATAGAAAAATACAAGACAAATATTTATCAACGATGCGTACAAGTTTGCACGATGTAGTGGAAACTCATATTGATACTTATCCATTTAAAATGATAGAAAAAAACTCCTTCTGTCCCAAAATATAAAGGATAATTGATCAAACAAAGTTGATGTATTTAGTCCAAATTTTTAACCAAATACGTCAATTTGATTTGACCAATTTTTCCTTATATTTTGGGATATTGAATACACAATTTTCAAGATAAATGTCAAATTTTAAAGTTTCAAGATGTTGAATGCACAATTTTCAAGTTAAATTTTTTAAACTTTTTAAAGGGTTACAAATTCGAAGAATCCAGAGTGAGTGTCAAATGAATGTATATAGAACAAATAAAGGGTGTCTATGTATTACTCTTTAAATTAAGGGGGAGTAGAACTCTTAAAATTTAAATTACTAAGAAAGTGATCTCTGATGCGGATTAACATATTTTATTTCATGTCAATCATATTTTAATCTTAGAAATAATTTTTGACTAAGACAAATTATGAGCCACTACATTTACCATAGTGTTCAATGTTTATTCAGGGTTGACGCAAGGATAAGACAATCTACACAAGGGCATTAGCCCCTTAAAAAATAAAATAAAAATTACTAAGGAGAAAATGTCATTTATAAGTCATAAACTCATTAGTTTACAGCAAGAAATAAAGATCTTTGAGAATTTTTATTTTTATTTTTATAAAAATAAGACAATAACTTTGTAACTTATCAAGAATTCAAGCAACTATAACCTTCGAATTATTATGTATTGGAACTAGAAATAATAAAATCTTATTTTAAATCAACTACGTCTCAAAAAAGATTAAATGTATTAATTTATCATCAATTGAAAGAAAAAAAGGTTAAATAAAATTTATTATGATAATTTAGAAAATAATTTTGTTTCAAAAACTAAAATTTAAATAAAAAAATAAAATAATTTTAAAAAAGTATTACTTTTGTAAGCAAAATGCCTTACTTTAGAATTTGTTTTAGGCATCATTTAATGTTGGGTCAACCTTGTTCATCTCCCTTTAGACTATATTCTTAAGATAATTAACCATTGAGCAATGCTATTTAGCAAGAAATATTGATGCAAGAAAGAGAAGAATCCATAAAATTAAGAAATTTGACCAATTAAAACTTGGCTAACCATACATAGGAGAGAGAGTGATTATAATTTGACCAATTAAATGTTGCCACCTAAGATTCTTCTCTTTCTTGCATCAAAAAATTCTTGCTAAATAGCATTTTTCTTAACCATTTTCCATAGCCAAGACACATACACAACAACACAATTCACTGATCATTTACCTCCGTTATCGTTTTTTATTCCCTTAATCTCACCATGGACCAAAATGTTTCTAACAACCCAACTTCAACAAACAACAACTCATCTGCGTCCAATACCCCCACAAACACCCCCGATGAAACAAACCCTACCGGGGAGGGTTTTGAAACAATCGCGAAAACCTTTGAAGATGAGACCAATAGAAACAGCACTGGTGGAAATAATGAAGATGATGGGGTTCCTAGGTCTATGTTTGTAGCTTTGATTCCGGATGGTTCGAATACATCTGTGGTGGAGCAAGTTGGTGGAAATAATCATGTTAAGAAGAGAAAGTACAAACTAGTTAGTGACCCTCCTGTTGGAATTATACCTAATTGTCCAGTATGTAGGATGGAGTTTGCAACATGGAGAGCTACATTTGGGCATATCAACAAGCATCCTGAGCGTCCGTACCGTGGATTCTTTCCTCCTCCTACTTTTACCCCCATTGCACCGCTGACTGGGATCCGTGATGTTGAGGGTATGTATATATATAACCTAAAACCTAACTTTATAGTTTTTTTAATAGAGATCTGATTAAAAGTGTGTATAAGATTTTCTTTCAAAAACTTTTTTCATGTTTTATTTTAATTTTGATATGCATAATAGACATTATTTTTGTTAAGTTTTTAGTAGCTGTTTCTTTAATAAGCTTCCTAACAAGTATGAATTTATTAAAGAAACAGACTACTAAAAACTTAACAATTTTTCATATCGATTTTTAAGAAAAATAAAGTATGTTGTTTTATGTTTGTTTAAAAGTATAAAAGGAGATTTTATATTTCTCTTTTCTATTACAATTAATCTTCTTCAAAAGCATGATAGTTTTTCATTTTCAGCATAAAAATCATGTTTTTAACAAAATGATTTTTCATGTACACAATTATCTTTTACTGTTTTAGTTATATATTTGGTGCAGGCTTTGTATATGTCACACACACATATACACACAAGTACATTAGACTTGTTCATGTTCCCTGTTGGTACTTCTTTTGTGCTTAAGGTTGAATATGCTAATATTTACTGATTTTTTTTATAAAAAAAAAAACTTGTGCCCAATTTTTAATTATGTTTGTAAGTTGTTTTTTTTAATTAAAAAAGTTCATTTTGGTAGCAACAATTTATGAATCATCTTTTAGAGATTTAATAAAGAAATATATAATAAATGTAATTTTTAAAAGAGATCTTGTATTTCTCCTTTATTAAAAGTGATTTTTCTCATAAGCCAAATGAAAATAGTAATTTTTTTTTTCATTTTCAGCATAAAAATAACCTTTTAATAGAATGATTTTTTAAAAAGTTTATGAATGAGTGTTTTATGTTGCGTGGTTAATTGTTTTCAGACAATGGTTGTCGTAACAAGGTGGATGAAGGGGAGTTAGGAATGGTTTGTAAACTTGTCATAGATCTGAATAGGTCTATCGGAGCACCAACAGAGTCCTCCAACGCTGGTGATAGCAGTGGGAGTGGGAGAAATGCAGAAGCACCTACCCCGATGCCTAAAAATGAAGAGGGCAAAAGGAAAAATGTGTTTGACTTGAACAAATTACCTCCGAATGATGACAACGACGATGAAGCTGAAGAGAAGGGAATATAACAATATAAAATGTTGAAGATTGTTCAACTTGTGTTTTTATTTTTCTTTCTTTCGTTTATGTTTATGTTTCATGTTTAATTGCGTACTTTCGTGTGTTTCTTTATACTTTTGATGGTTGTTTTTTTGACAAATTTTGATGCATGGTTGTTGTTTCATGGATTCTAAAAAAATTAAGTTGGACATCTTTATGCAATTAATTATCTTTATCTTCATATGAGCATCAGATCACAAATCAGCTCCATTTATTTTTGTGCTTATAATTAATTAACTTAGTATGGCATAGTGCAATTCGATGGTATAAGATCCACGCCTATGAAGATGATTATAGAAAGTTGTTGTAGATTTAGGGCATATTATGATGAGGTTTATATTAATATTAATGTTGAATGAATATCTTGAAGCGATCTACAATGATCCGATTTTGAACCAACCTGTTAATGATGGAATTAGGTTTTTTGGATTTGATAGAATAAAGTGTTAATTGGGAGATATAAAATGTAACCAAAAAAATTTGGAAGATATATAAAAGTTTAAGTTTATATTAGACAATCCCTTATTTTAAAGGGTACATTATTCGGTCTCAAAAATAAACAATTTTCTACTTTTAAATCAGATACATTAATAATTGAATTAACTAAAATAGTATGAATTTGCTTATATATGAGACTAAGAAATAATGCTTAAGATATTTGTTTAAAAGATAAAAATGAAATAAATGACACGCAGTTTTATATAGAAAAAGTCAATTTTTAAAGTTTCAAGACGTTGAATGCACAATTTCCTACTTTTTGAATCATTCAATTATTAATGTATCTGGTCCATATTTTAAATCAGATACATTAATAATTGAATGAACTTAAAAATTATAAATTTGCTTATATATGAGACCAATAAATAATGCTTAAGACATTTGTTTAAAAGATAAAAAAGAAATAAATGACATGAAGTTTTATATAGAAAAAGTCAATTTTTAAAGTCTCAAGACATTGAATGCACAATTTTCTATTTTTTAGATTATTCAATTATTAATGTATCTGGTCCACATTTTAAAAGATAAAAAAGAAATAAATGACAGGAAGTTTTATATAGAAAGAGTCAATTTTTAAAGTTTCAAGATGTTGAATGCACAATTTTCTACTTTTTAGATATTCAATTATTAAGGTATCTGGTCCATATTTTAGATCAAATACATTAATAATTGAATAAATTAAAAAGTAAAATTTGCTTATATATAAGACTAAGAAATAATGCTTAAGACATTTGTTTAAAAGATATAAATGAAATAAATGACAGGAAATTTTATATAGAAAAAGTCGATTTTTAAAGTTTAAAGATGTTAAATGCACAATTTTCTACTTTTTAGATCATTCAATTATTAATGTATATGGTCCATATTTTAAAAGATAAAAAGGAAATAAATGACAGAAAGTGTTATATAGAAAGAGTCAATTTTTAAAGTTTCAAGACGTTGAATGCACAATTTTCTACTTTTTAGATCATTCAATTATTAATGTATCTGGTCCATATTTTAGGCCAAATACATCAATAATTGAATGAATTAAAAAGTACAAATTTGCTTATATATATATATATTTTACGGAAATTTGCTTATATATGAGACTAAGAAATAATGCTTAAGACATTTGTTTAAAAGATATAGTAAAAGTCAATTTTTAAAATTTCAAGACGTTGAATGCACAATTTTCAAAATAATTATTATTTTACTCTTAAAGGGTTATAAATAATTGATTCCCTACATTTTTTAACTTTCACAACCATTAATTTGGTCCGGGAGTCAGTTCTGACATCAAGTAGTTCCAGTCTCTTCCCGATCGCAGTTGTGGGGTTCCAACTATGATCCTTCCTACCAAATTCAGCGACAATCACCACTGAACCAACTAACGATTCCCTATAGTATGATTCCAACTATGCAGGTTCCTATATTTAATACAAATTCCAATAAAAGACAAAATAAAGAGAGATATATTAAGTGTAAAAAAGACCAAAAATACCTTAAATAATGGCGTAAATGTAGGAAATTTAAATGTAGGGAATCTTACTCCACTTTACACACCTTGATATATATGTGGTATTTTTATTTTATTTTTTTGGATGAATCACACAAAAAATGCATGTAATTGAGTGTCAAGTTAATGTATATAAAACAAATTAAGGGTGTGTATATTACTCGTTAATTAGATTAAGGGGTGTAGAACTCTTTAAATTTAAATTACAAAGAAAATGAATACTAATATGGACCAACATATTTCATGTGATTCAATATGAAATGAGTTTTCAGGAGACAAAAAAAAATGACGGTAAGTTTTATATAGAAATGGTCAATATTTTAAGTTTTAATTAAAATATGCAATTTTCAAAATATTCGCTTCGGTCCTAAATATAAGGTGGTGAATGTGCAATTTTCAAAATATTCGATTCGGTGTATATGTGGTATTATTGTTTTACTCTTTAAATTAACGGTGTGTTTGTATTACTCTTTAAATTAAGGGGTGTAGAACTCTTTAAATTTAAATTACAAAGAAAAGGAATACTAATATGGACCAACATATTTCATGTTATTCACAACGAATTGGTTTTTTTTTTTAAACCTAAAGGTGTTAGCAAAGTGCTCAACACCACAAAATATATAGATGAGATATGATACAAGATGGAGGGGACCAAACCAAAACTCCATCAAACAAAAGTAACCATATAATTGGCCAAGCCAAACTTGTTCTTATCAAAGCTAACCTTATAAAACAAAGGAAGTTCCTGCCAAAACATAATACAATTCAAAGATAAACCATGATTAGCTAAATCATCAACAACTTGATTACCTTCCTTACAAATGTGAGACTCTATAAAATTCATTTGCCTAAGTAAAACTAAAGCATTGTGCCACATATTTCTTAAGGACCAAGGAACATGTTTATCAGGTTTTGTAAAAGCTAACACCACAAGAACTGAGCCTGATTCCAACCATAAGTTGCTCCAATTCATTTAATGAGCTACTTCAATAGCTCTCAAAGCTCCCTGAAGTTCATCATGATAGGATGATGCAAAACCAAGAGGTTCAGCAAAGCAAAGCGTAAAATCAGAAAAATTATTCCTATAGTTCCCACCAAAAGATGCTTGCCCAGGATTGCCCTTAGAAGCATCATCAATGTTACATTTAACCCAAGAAGGTAAAGGAGGATGCCAAATAATCTCTTTAACAGTAGGGGTTTTGGGAGGATGAATGTCAATTATGAATTGCTTAAGAACAGTAAAGTCCCTTAAAGAATTAGAAGCTACTTTCAAAGTATGATTTCTAGATAGAGATTTGTTATCAATGATGGAAGAAATAGTAGAACTTACAGTAGTTTTCTTGTTGTCAAACCTAGCCTGATTCCTGACTAACCAAATGGTATTGATAAGATTGATGTAGCAGCAATAATGATAACCTTACCTTGTGGAGACCAATTCAACTCAAGGATTTTCCATAGAAGTAAAATGAAGATTTAAGTTCAAGCAATTTGCCAACCATGACCAAAGAGCAATGGCAAATTCACAATCAAAGAAAAGATGAAAAGAAGATTCAACTTGCTTAAAACACAAGCTACATATTAAAGGCATATAGCAACCTTTTATAAGTAAGTGTTCATCAGTAGGGACCTTGTCATGCATCAATCTCCAAACCAAGAGAGATTTTGAGGGAGGGATATCAGGACTCCAAATCAACTTTGCCCACTAAAGGTCTTGAAATTGTTGTAACTTAAAGCAATAGGCATCCTTGTGATGCAAGTCACCTAAGTCAATATGAATCCAAAGCAGTTTATCTTGGGGAGCAGCATAAGGAATAGTAACTCTATGCATAATGGAACTGAAATTGAAATGCTGCAAAAGCTGAGGAGGGAAAGACCAAGCACCATTGACAATGTAGTCACTAACAGTTGAAGTAAGAAGCTGACTTATATGAGCAGGAATGTTGAAGAAGTCAGCTAGAGATGAACGACACTAATTATCATTCCAAAAGTTGATATTTTCACCATTGCCTAAAAGCCAAATTGAATTTGCTGCTATCACTGTGAATTCTTCTTTTACACTACTCCAAATGGAAGAAGAAATATGGTGTTGTATGATACTTGATGACAGGAATTTCTACGTCATTTTTAGTATTATTATTAGTAGTAAAATGACCAAGACAGGCCCAAATACGAAGGAAAACCTACAAAAGCAAGAAAAAGCATCAAGACAGAGTCCAAGATACAAAAAGACAAGAAAAAGCCCAAAAAGTGAAGAAAATCAGCATTCCATCGTAGCACGATGGCTCCCATCGTGCCACGATGGGAGCTGCTTGTTCGCCAAGAAATCAGAAGCAATAAATCTGAAGAAAATCTTCCATCGCAGTACGATATGTGCTATCGCAGCACGATGGAGTAACTTGGCGCCCAAGCTGATGAAATGCACAGGATCAGTTATAAAAATAAACTGAATCTTCACATCGCAGCACAATGGCATCATCGTACTGCGATGACCTTGCTGAGGCCCATTACGAAAACTATAAATAGAGCCTCCCATTCATTGTTTTATTCATTCAGAAATAGTAGAACACTCTCTACTATAAGGAGAGGTTCAGAGGAGCTCTATTGGGCATAGTTTTCTTCCCTTACGGGAAAACTAACTCAGCAAGGTATGATTTCTTTAGGCTTTTGTATTTAGGCTATAATTTCTTGTAATTTAAATATGTAGTCTTTATAATTTATGCCTTAGGTTGTGGTGGAGAAGATGAACTCCCCTATGAATATTTGGAGTCTGTGATTGAGTCTAAGTTATAATAAATGATATTCAGTAATTATGTTTGTTATTTACTTTCGTGCACTTTAATAACGTATTCTCGTAATATGGCCGGATAAGCGGGAGCGCCCATAGAATTAATATCAGGTTTCGACTTGGTATAGTCCGGAACTCATAGTAAATAATGCTAGGTGTATAGAGACGGTAACATCCTGAACTAGTCGTGAACTGAGCGGTTAGAGGAGGAATCATGCACTAGGTGTGATCTGAGCACTTAGAAGATGAACAGCCCGATACTAGGACCTAGAGGTCAATTGGTGAAGGTTATAATGCATGTTTATAAACAACTCACTTAGTTATTAAGGTATGTGACACATCGAGGTTAGGCTCTCGTAGGTACCTTAGTTGTTAATGTAGGGAAACTTTAATAGACATAGTGTAATAGTAAGGTATTACTACAACAAGGATAATTCACCGCCGAACATAATCTAAGTAACTATGATATACACCGGTCATGCCAAATATGAAGAAGGGAGGGAGTCCAACCACCATGCCTAGCCTCTATATTTCTTGAATCTATATTTATACATTCTGCAATTTATATTTCTGCAAAGCATTACACTATTTTTATAAAAACCTTTTCAAAAACCAAAGCGAATGCAAACTATCACAAACTTAAATAACGCTAGTAAAGCTGCGGCACGATCCCTGTGGATACGAACTCATTCTAGACACCTAGAGTGTGAATTATTACTCGACGACAGACTGGTGCACTTGCCAGACCGTAGTCAAGTTTTTGGCGCCGTTGCCGGGGATTGTGTTTACAAAGCCTTACTAGATTTATTTAAGTTTGTCAAAAAAATTTCAAAAATACAAAAAAAAATTTAAAAATCAAAAAAATCTTGTTGATGATTGTGGATTTTGATCTGTGAAAGTTCTGGCTAAGGATAAGTCTTGATATTTAAGCGATCCGTTGTGATCCACCTCACTTACCTGGGAATTTTCGTGGTGACAAAGACACATGAGACAAACCAAAAATAGTTCCACAAAAAAATATTTATCCAGTGCTACTGAGGTATTTGTTTAAAGTGCATGCAGACAGGTACTCAAAAGCTAAGGATTACAAAGGCTGGCAACAGCAAAATCAAAGACAGCATTCTCACAGGAAAACTCTCAAAATGATGAGAGATGGAGCAAATTGAAAAAGAGAAGCTGCAACCAAAAAGTCAATGGTCAGGAGGATCATTTGACTGAGGCTTCTACAGGAAGCAAGAGAAGAAAAGGGATGTTACATGAATGGTTCAGAGACACGGGAACCATTGAAAAGACGACGAGAGAATATAGAAAGGCCATCAAGGATGAACTACTACAATCAGGAGAATCAATCTGCAAACTCATCTCAGAAGAACAAATTCTTCCTCAGGAGGAAAAGAGCAAAACAAAAAGATATGCACAGGTACAAGTTTGGGGTGAAATCACCATGCTCTATTAAACTGCACCCGGAGAATAAGTCGTCAACAGGGATAGTTGAGAGCATGGTGAAACAGATCTGGTCCCACCAAAGATTGTAAGAATTGAAGGAAGATGGCCAGTGCTTCAAGCTGGAACAAAGAAGCACAAGAAAGAGACAGGCGAACCTATCCTCTGTAATAGAGGAAATGCCTGAAGCTAATGAGAGGCTAAACAAGCGATGTTTGGGAGGCAACCCAAGGATAAGTATTTAAGTATTTAATTTCAGTATTTTATTTTCAGCATTTTGTTTTTCAATTAAACTATTGTACTTTTGAATTCCTGTATGTCATTTTCATCTATTAACCCTTATTCAAACTTACAAAAAATTAAATAACTGTTTGCTATTTATTATCTAGTGCATGATAAACTGTTATAGGTAAGATTGCAGCGAAGTGAGTTATAAATTCTGATGAGCCGAATTTCACGCCTTCATAAAGAAACCAAAGGTGATTGCTCCGAAGTGCGAAGTTCGGGAGACAGAGAGACGAGTAATGAAGCTGGTGTCTGTGAGACAAGTGTTCAACTTTCAGGTACTTAAGCCATGTGAGGATTTGAGCCAAATATATCCAAACGGTATTACCACTTTCTTTCGAATTACTATGAGAGTACCGTGCACTTGTTTATTTTCTAGAATTTGCTCTAATTCTCTGCTGACTAGTTGATTTGATATTATATGCAATGAGACAATTGTTTGTTATAACCCAGAGCCTTTTCAAGCCACCCTTTATTATATTAATCCTTTGCTAGCCAAATTTGAGCCGTAAAAAAATTATTATCCCTTTTTGTTTCGGTGACAAACCACGATACAAGCCTATAGACCTGAAAAACAATGATTTACCCTCTTTGGAGTTAGGTAATAGTTCTCAAAAGTCTTGGCAACAAAATAAGTTTGGGGTTGCTCATGGAACTAGCAACGTCTAAGTTTGGGGTGGGTATACGGAGAACTATCACTACAAAGAAAAAAAAAATGAATGAAAAAGAGACGGGAAAACATAAAAAAATTCCCTAAAAAAATAGTCTCTTAAAAAAAAATGAATGAAAAAAAAGAAAGAGCCACAGGGCAAAAGAAAGAGCCAAAGGGCAAAAGAAAGAGCCAAAAGGCAAAAACAGTGATAGAAAAGAACCACACAAAGACACATCCGGTTCTTATTTTCCGATACCAACACAAAAAGGCACCCTAAGGAACAAATGTTGCGTACACAAAAAGGAACAACAAAGTAGAACTTAACTCCAATGTTTAGCCTACTATTCCCAAAAATGTCCTACCTTGACCTAACACTACTAGAAAAACAGTTTTTAGCGTCAGCCAAAAGCCCACTCTAAAGGGCAAAAAACCGACGCTAACTCCCTTTTAGCGTCGGCTTAGCGTCGGTGTCGGGGTTGAGGCTAAAACGTTCGAAGCTAAACAGTAGCGTCGGATTTATCCCATCCGACTCTATATTAGAGTCGGTGGATCCGAGTCAAAGTCCAACTCTAATATGGTCCGACTCTAAGCTTTTCAATTTCAGAAAAGTCAACAAAATCAGTTAGCCTCGGACATAACGGACGCTAAAGTCAACATTAAGAAGTCAACAATATTACCTAGAGTCGGTCTGGCGGAAGCTATAGTGCTTTTTTAATTATTATTTATAATAAACTGCACTTGTTGCCTATTACAAATCTTTGCACCTAAAACTAAGAACCAGGTATTACACATCAAATTCCCCAAAAAATAAAAATCCATCATTATTACAAACATGTACACAGCGTAACAAAGTTGTTATGATACTACAAAGTAGTTTGAAAATACAAAAATAACCAACTTACTAATAAAGTACTAAAAGTAGAAGACTAATGTCAAAGCATGGATACAACCAATAACTCACATAGATATATATACTCCTCCCGACTATCAGCCCAAGCGCCAAATTTCCATGTCTGTTTTCAAAAACAATTCATCAAGTGATGTTGAGGTTTTGCTTGCACCGATGTTGAGGTTTTGCTTGCACCACACCATGTCTAGTCATGTAATCTTGTCCCATATCCAGAATACCTAAAGTTCAGCTCATGTTTATCATATTCAAAGAAAAATAATAACAAAGACAGTAAAACTAAAAGCAAGATTTATTTCAACGCACACACACACACACACACACACACACACATATCCACTAATATACCAGTAAGAACCTTTCACTTCAATTTACTATTACCTTAAAAGTTAAATTTAATCACAAGTACTGACTGCTACAGAATGAGCTACAATCACCTCTCGAGAAATAAAGCGCACTGCAAGTCACATAAGAAAGAAAATGAAACATTATGCTTAGTTAAGGATAAACTAAACCATAGAGAGAGGGGGAAACAAAATAGATAATTCAAGAACTGGAGAATTTTGTGACACCCTTGGTACAGAGGCTAAAACGGACATTGAAATAGATCCTAACCAAACACAAATAATGAAAGAAATACACAAGAAGCATCAACGACAATTGGGAAATAGAAGAACATAGATCAAAATTTATGAGATCGATTGTGTGGTGACTCACCGGCGAAGGAAATTGAAAATTCATTATCTCCATTGAAAGTAGCTTTGGAGAGTAGCAAAATCAACTCTGTAGTGTTTCTATGTAAATTCAAACCTGAAAAAGAATTAATTATTATAAGTCAGTTAATAATTCTTATGTGAACTAATTAGTAAAAATAATTCATTAAATAGGGAAAATCTATCTAGTAAATATATCACGACATATCAATTAACGAATAAGGCTACATATTTGGAAATAGAAATTACTTAACCACAAATTCAACCACAGTTTGTTTTTTGTTTCATCGAGCTTCTATCTAGTAAAAAATGATGCACTCCTACCTTGGGAAAAAAAGAACTGGAAACCACTAAACACTTCAAAAAACACAACCTACAACCACAAAAAAGATAAGATGACAGCAGAAAATCTGCTACACCAACATCCCTGAAGCTGCTTCAGCAACCTGCAAACAAGAAGACCAACACAACAGATTAGAACGGAAACAGCCAGACTGATAGAAGAAGAAAAGCAGAACAAACAAAGGCCTAACAACACCATCAAAAAGTAGTTTTTACAATCAGCATTGTATTGAAGTCAATATCAATAATAAAAACATGTCACAATAACACTCAACATATGTAAAGGATATTTGGACTCACAATTATCCTTTAATTTTACAAAGAGAAACAATTTGGCTAAAGAAAGACTATTGAAAAGTCTCTTATCATATTATCAACAAAGGGAAAACGAATAGCATGCTCATTGGACTGCATAATTAAATACAACAAGATTGAAGGATCAAGGAATGGAAACAAACTCACTTCACTCTAACTCATACATCAACATAACTAAACAAGGTAGGAGAACCAAAATTCTATAAACCAAATAAAATCTATGGAGGCAATACTATTATATTGAAGAGTAGTAGAATACATGAATGCAGTATGCACTAAGTCTACTTATAAAATTTGGAGTATCACCTGAAGCAACAAGATAAGCAAACCAACAAAATCCGAATTCGCAATCCGCTCGGTTACTGAATGCCTACACATTTAATGCTCACATGTTCATATGAAGAAACACTACAAAGGATAATGGCTACAATAGCTCATGAACTCGTAGCAAAGAAGAATAAAAATAAAACAATCAGTAAAACAAAAAACAAAAGTAAAAATAAATGGCAAAAATTATAAGACAAACCTCATTGAGAAGCAAGCCAGAATTTGGAATCTCATAAACTAGAAAAGGATGACTAACAACAACCAGAATTGTGGAAAATCCCATGCCTAAGAAAATGAAAATTGATCAAGCAAGGATGGTTGTCAATAAAAGTTCAAGTAACAACATCTTACACAAATTAATTGGAACATACACATGTATATACACATAAATAAAGTTAAATATAAGCTAGAAGGGGTTCCTCTGCAGATTTTTACATGAGATGCAATCAAGATAAAACACTACAATCCAATAAAGAGCAAAGTAATTGTAACTTCAACTACAATTACTACACAATCATCACCAGGTAGCTGTTGAGTTATGCTCATAGTCTGCTCCTCATTGTCTCCATGTGCCTAAGCTAATAACAAACATGTTCACACATGATTATGCAAAAAATCCAGAGGTATCCGAAATCCTTAGATAAGTCTAATTATCAACTTCATTTGATTCATAAATCCAATACTAAGCACTAGGTGGCCTAGGCACCACTTAGCTACTAAACTAAAGTTTTGATATCTACATTTAATACTATATTCTCTAGTGCCTATCATCAATTTGAGACAAGGTATCAATCACAAGAATGTAATATATCTAGCAACCTTGTTATATCAAACACAAACCAATTAACACGTATATAAATTAGGTAAGTGTCAGCCATGATTAAATTAGTTAAGTGTGTTGATGCATTTAGTTAAAAAAAATTAAGAAATTACTAAAGATAAAATTCTAAAAGCTAAAACCAAACTACACTGATCATTTTCGAGCTAGCATTCAAGTATTCCTTTCCACAAGTTCACCATAAATATGTTCAGTGTACCCATATATAACAAAGAGCAAATCTTGGTTTTGTCAAAAATCAAAGAGCAAATAAACCCATATATAACAAAGAATCAGAGAAAGAAATCAAGAAAAAATATATAACTCATTGCAGCAAAAAGTCGAATTCATCTAGCAAAAAATCCAGGAAATGAAAATAAACCCATATAAAAAAAGATGATAATTAACCCTTTGAAATTTTGGTGACGTTTGAGAATCGAGAATCACCGTTTGAGATGTTCGAAGTTGGAGAACGAGTTAGGGTTTGTGCTGGAGGTTTTAAGAATTGCGGCGTGACCAAAGGTGATTCATAGAATCGGTGTTTGAGGATGAGGGTTTCAGAATCACGGTTTGAGAACGTTGATTCTCAGTATCACGTTTTGAGAATTTGGCTTCAGAATCACATCGGAAAGGATTTGAGAATCACAAAGGGTTTGAGGTAACACGATTTGAGAAAACATTTCAAAATCAAACAATTAAATTAGGGCTTACTTTGGGGCAAATGTGAAGGGTGAATAATGAATGAGGGAAGGAATTTTACGGGAAAAAAGGATTTAGGGTAAAAATATTGAGAGAAAAAAAAGTGGGTGGGGGGGGGGGGGGGGGGGGGGGGGGAAATGAGATGATGAATGAAAAAAAAGTGGGAATGGATTTTGGTGAGTGAGGGAAAAAATGGGAAAAGAATATACTTTATTTCTTTTATTTGAGTGAAACGAAAAAAAAAAGTTTAAAGAATAAATTTTACAAACAAAAAACATAGCATCGGATGGGCCGACTCTACCTATGATAAAATTCATATTGTCGGCAAAATTAACGCATAGCGTCCGCCGGGCCGACGCTAATATTTTTTCTAAAAACGAACAAAAATAATAGGTGCCTAGCGTGAGTTGAACCGACTCTAATCCGACGCTACTAGCGTCAGTGTCGGTGGCCGACGCTAAAATTGGAGGCTAAAATGGTGTTTTCTAGTAGTGTAAGCCACGTTATAACCCTAAAAAGACCTCCAATAATGCATGTATATTAAATTTTGACTTGTTGCTTAGAATTCTTGCAAGCCTATGGTAAAATGGCAGGTTGTGCGATGATTAAGAGATAACCCTTTCAATTATGAGCGAAAAACACAAATGTGAGAGAGAGAGAAAAAGTTGAACATGGACTCTTGCAAACATTTGTCCGATTTGCTACTATTGACGTCTCCTGGGCCTAGCAGGACTGAGCATGATCGTTGCGGTAAGAAATCAGCGGTACCATTGCTGAAATATTAAACAAGGTTGTGAAATTCCTATCATCTTTATTTATCTCTTATTTCTCTAACGATCTTGACTGACAACATGTTACTTGAGGACAAGCAACAGTTTAAGTTTGGGGTTGTGATGACAGGAATTTCTACGTCATTTTTAGTATTATTATTAGTAGTAAAATGACCAAGACATGCCCAAATACGAAGGAAAACCTACAAAAGCAAGAAAAAACATCAAGACAGAGTCCAAGATGCAAAAAGACAAGAAAAAGCCCAAAAAGTGAAGAAAATCAGCATTCCATCGCAGCACGATGGCTCCCATCGTGCCACGATGGGAGCTGCTTGTTCGCCAAGAAATCAGAAGCAATAAATCTGAAGAAACTCTTCCATCGCAGTACGATATGTGCTATCGCAGCACGATGGAGTAACTTGGCGCCCAAGCTGATGAAATGCACAGGATCAGTTATAAAAATAAACTGAATCTTCACATCGCAGCACGATGACCTCATCGTACTGCGATGACCTTGCTGAGGCCCATTACGAAAACTATAAATAGAGCCTCCCATTTATTGTTTTATTCATTCAGAAATAGTAGAACACTCTCTACTATAAGGAGAGGTTCAGAGGAGCTCTATTGGGCATAGTTTTCTCCCCTTACGGGAAAACTAACTCAGCAAGGTATGATTTCTTTAGGCTTTTGTATTTAGGTTATAATTTCTTGTAATTTAAATATGTAGTCTTTATAATTTATGCCTTAGGTTGTGGTGGAGAAGATGAACTCCCCTTTGAATATTTGGAGTCTGTGATTGAGTCTAAGTTATAATAAATGATATTCAGTAATTATGTTTGTTATTTACTTTCGTGCACTTTAATAACGTATTCTCGTAATCTGGCCGGATAAGCGGGAGCGCCCATAGAATTAATATCAGGTTTCGACTTGGTATAGTCCGGAACTCGTAGTAAATAATGCTAGGTGTATAGAGACGGTAACATCCTGAACTAGTCGTGAACTGAGCGGTTAGAGGAGGAATCATGCACTAGGTGTGATCTGAGCACTTAGAAGATGAACAGCCCGATACTAGGACCTAGAGGTTAATTGGTGAAGGTTATAATGCATGTTTATAAACAACTCACTTAGTTATTAAGGTATGTGACACATCGAGGTTAGGCTCTCGTAGGTACCTTAGTTGTTAATGTAGGGAAACTTTAATAGACATAGTGTAATAGTAAGGTATTACTACAACAAGGATAATTCACCGCCGAACATAATCTAAGTAACTATGATATACACCGGTCATGCCAAATATGAAGAAGGGAGGGAGTCCAACCACCATGCCTACCCTCTATATTTCTTGAATCTATATTTATACATTATGCAATTTATATTTCTGCAAAGCATTACGCTATTTTTATAAAAACCTTTTCAAAAACCAAAGCGAATGCAAACTATCACAAACTTAAATAACGCTAGTAAAGCTGCGGCACGATCCCTGTGGATACGAACTCATTCTAGACACCTAGAGTGTGAATTATTACTCGACGACAGATTGGTGCACTTGTCAGACCGTAGTCAATACTTCTACCTCTGATCACTCTATCTTTTAAAAGTTTTGCCCAACTATATTGAGAGTTGATTAGGGACCAACAAAGCTTCAAATTGGTAGCATTGTTCAAGGAAGATAAATATCTCAAGCTTAAACCTCCTTGGGAAAAAGGTCTGCATAATTTCTTCCAAGAGACAGTTACAAGTTTTCTTTAATCTGGGTCACCACTCCAAATGAAATTCCTAATATTTTTCTCCACTTCTTTGATTAAGGAAATAGGCCAAGAATATAGTGAAATGCTATATATCATCATGCTTTGAATAACAGATTTAACTAGTTGCACTCTACCAGCAATAGATAACAAAGAAGCTTTCCAAGAAGAAAGTTTCAATTCAATCCTGTCTGCAATTGACTGTAAGTGGAAGACCTTAGGTTTCCCCTTAAAAATATGCACTCCAAGAAAATTGAAAGGAAAGGTTCCAATATTGAAGTTGAGAAGTTGAACTATGATTGATAATCTACCTTGAGTTATAGAACCAGAGTAGATTTGTAGACTTAGAATTGTTGATCTTCTAACCAGACTCGGCAATATAAACATCAAATAAAGACTTGAGAGCTTTGAGATCATATAACTTGCCTTTACAAAAGATCATCAAATCATCTACATAAAATGTATAAGAGGGAACTTTGTAATTTCTTGTACCCCTGATGAGATCCAACGTACCATCATTGACTAACTTTGAGATGCTTTTACTAAGCACATCCTTAGCCAGACAAAAGAGCAAAGGTGGCAATGGATCACCTTGTTTGACACCTCTAGTGCAGTTGAAGCAACCATGTGATTTACCATTAATAGATACAAACACGAAAGCTGACTGCAAGATTACATGAATCCAATTGCAGAATACATTATTGAAACCAAACTTGCTTAGGACATTCAAAAGGAAAGGTCATTCAAGAGTATCAAAAGGTTTTACGATATCAATTTTCAAGGCTAAATTGCCACCAAAAGACTTATTGTGCAAGAGATTAGTAGCTTCAGATGCAATACAAAGACAATCCCTTATGTTTCTATCATGAACAAAACCTCTTTGCTCCTCTGAAATAATTGAAGGAAGGATTGAAGTTAATCTATCAGCAATGATCTTTGATATAATTTTAAATTGGCCATTGATATAGGTCTATACTGGTCTATAGAAGAAGCATTTGGAGACTTAGGCAACAAGGCAATAATATTGGAGTTGAAACTAGGCAAAATCCAGCTTGAAGTAAAGAATTATAACACAACATTAATGACATCAAGCTGGATAAAATCCCAGATATGTCAAAAAAAAATAAGCTCCAAAACCATCAGGTCCAGGTGCATTATCTTTGTTTAGGGCAAACACCGCAACTTTGATTTCCTAGCGTGAAGGTAATATTGTTAACAGAGAGTTCAATTCATCAGTGATAAGATTTGGGATGACTTCATCAGCAAGCAACTGTTCCTGCAAAACAATGTTAGTATAAAAAAGCTTTTTATGAAAAGAAACAATTTGATCAGAGATGTGTTGAGGCTCAAAGAGAACATGTTCACCATCTTGAAGGGTAGTTATGGATTTGGTGGTGGTTTTGATTTTGGCTATCCTATGGAAAAATTTGGTGTTTCTATCTCCTTCCAAATGCCAATTCAAATGAGCTTTTTCCTGCCAGAAACTTTCTTGCCTACACAAGGCCTTCTCAAGCTTTTTTTGAGCCAACAGTTCATCATTCAAAAGAATATCAGAAGGACCACTAATTTGAATTTGATCTTGAATAAGATTAAGATTTGCTCTGCAGCAGAAACAGAAGCATGAGCATTACCAAAGCATTCTGGGTTTTTATTTAAATAAACATAAAAAAATATTAAGTTTTAGGTAAAAGGAACATGGATAGCCATTAATTTAACATTTTATCCTATATAGTCACTTAAGAATGAGAAAATATTCTTAGGCTCGATAATGGAAGTTTCAGAGACAGTGGATGTAGAGTAAAAATTTAATCTTAGAAATAATTTTTGGGTAAGACAAACTACAGGCCACTACATTGACTAGAGTGTTTGGTGTTCATCCCTTATATTCTTAAGATAAAATGGCATTCCTTTATTAAGTCCATAATAGAATACAATATGTCCTTTGAAGATTGAATCATTAGAGTCGGCACTCTCTAAAATAGAAAGTTGCTTGGTGAAGGTATCGATTGTTTATGGTTTTTGATTACTTTTTTTTATTATTACTTATTAGAATAAAATATTAATATGTGAGATAAAATGAATGACACATTGTAAGTGATGTAGTATGTTCCGTGTTCTTATAATTTTTCTATGTTTTAATGAGGGTTGTACTCCAAATTTTATTAACACTAGTGGAAAAAATATATTTATCCAAGAGTTTTCACGTGGAGCAAATATATAATGGGATAGATAATAATTATTTTTTTTAGGAATTCTTCACACACACACTCACAAACACACATACACACACATATATATATAGGAAGCATATCTAGTGAGAAAGAGACTCTTATGTGAGAGTGAGAGGACTAATTCTCAGTCCTTAGATTAAAATAGAAGGTTTGGATTAAAACACCGCACTATAACACTCACGTGGACTCTCCTTATTAATTTTTTTTTAACGGTGAACCTTTATTTTTGCCTGAACTGTTCATCTTCTTCGAGACAGAAAATGTTTGATTGCTCATCTTCACCATTGGCATATGATAGAAACAACCAAAATTTAAAACAAATTAATCAAGAGAGGGAGAGAGAAGATCTGGCGAGAGGAAAACAGGTCTGGTCGCGACGGTGAAGACGAGGGCGACCATTGATGAATGCGGTGTAAGCCGGCGCGACCGCAAGAAAGGATGCCGCGCGCACGATGATCAAAGACGGCGGCGCGACGGTAGAAAGTTTCCATCCTCTTTGCTCTTCGATTTTGCTTTGATTAAGATGAGTTTCATTTGATTAGGATGAGTTTTTCCATGATTCTAATTAATTAATTTGGGTCTGTAAAAATCTGAAAAAGATACAAAAGATTGAAATTGGAAAACTTGAATTAGATTAGAAATTGATATTGAGAAAACACGTTTTGGTATTGGTAGGAATAACGCAGAAGTGGAACAGGTGCAGCCCCATCCAATCTCACCGTAAGATTTAATCTAAGGGCTCCTAGTATTCCCTCTCACTCTCACATAAGGCTCTCCTTTCTCACTAGATATGCTCCCTATATATATATATATATATATATATATATATATATATATATATATATATATATATATATATATAGAGTCAGGATCCGTTGACACCAATTAGTTTGACACCAAATGTTACACCTCTCAATAACGTTTTAACCGATATAAATTTTATAAAATCCACCGTTGGATTGAAAGTTTATATCATATAGATCATTTATGTAAAGTTTCAGAAAAATCCAAAATCATTTGATATGCTATTGAGGCACATAAAGATCAACGGTTTTTTAAAAAAAGACTCAAACCGTTAACTTTGATATATCTCAATAACATATCAAATGATTTTGGATTTTTCTGAAACTTTACATAAATGATCTATATGATATAAACTTTCAATCCAACGGTGGATTTTATAAAATTTATATCGGTTAAAACGTTATTGAGAGGTGTAACATTTGGTGTCAAACTAGTTGGTGTCAACGGATCCTGACTCATATATACATATATATATACACACACACAAAATTACACGTTTGATCATTTATCTTATTTGTTTGTAACACTTTGGTCATTTATCTTTCATTTGTAATATTTTGGTCCTTTATCTTATCTTTTTATAAAATCCGATATAAATTGTTTTTAACCGATATAAATTTTCTTTGTTTGGTAACAATAAAACATCATATAAATCTATTTTTATATATCTTATACCTGTTTGTTTTGGCTTTTTTAAAGATGGATTTTATAGTGTTACATAATTTTGCGTAAAAACAATTTATAAAGAAATTTTTTATAAAAACTTCAAATGAAAATTTGGTTTGAATAGTTATTCTTAAAATGTTATTTTAGGTATTTCATCATTTTGTTAATTTTTTTTGGATATCAAAATATCACTTAATTTTGAAGCTATTTCAAATAGATTTTCATAAAAATCATTTTTAAAATACAACTTTTTAAAAAAATTGCGATTTTGACTATATTTTGATCTTCAATAATGTTTGTTTATGTTATATGATGTCAAAATTAGCGTTTCAATTTAGAATAAATGAATATAAAAAAACTTGTAATATTTTGGAAAACGGTTTTACAAAATCTATTTTCAAAAATACAAAGAAAAATATATATTTTTTAAAGCTGAAACAAACAGGTCTATCATCTACAATTATATATGCAGATTTCAAAATACTCCACAGTCTACATATATCTGAAAATGACCTTGACCGATTAATTTCATTTTTTTCGAATAATTAATTTCAATTTTTAATACAACATTAATATTTTAATATTACTTGCATCTTATCAATTAAACACCAATCACTTTATATTTATGGTCAATGTGAAAATACCAATACCTATGGAACAAAAATATTTTATTTTTGTCATTTATATTTATGTTTCTCTTTTTTTCTAATGAGATGTCAATGTTAACTTAACTAAATTCACATAGAATAGAGTGACTATTTCTCTATTCTTTCATAATTTGAAAGTATTTACCTTTCAAACAATAAGAACAAGCCACATAAATAGATTTGTACGTGGTCTTCACAACTAACCTTTGAAGCCCCGATACGGGACACGATAGGGATACGATACCGATACGTGAAATTTTTTAAAATTCTCAATCCGATACTACCGCGATACTTTATTTAAAAATTAAAGTTAAAATTAAATATATAAATACACAATATATAAACATACCTAAAATCAATAATATTAATAATTAAAAGCAGAAAATATCTATTCTTATACTAAAATCTTGGGACAAGTTCAAACGCTTAACAACCTGTTACAGTATATAGTAAGACACCATTTTTTTTTTTTTGAAAAGTAAAAAATTATATTGACAAAGGAAAAACACAAGAAGTGTTAAAGATACAAACAAGCATGTCTGATACATGAGCATCATAATAACTCAAAGTCAATTAATACTGGAAACTCCCAAAGTCTGATACATGAGAACATCTTAAGTTAATATTATCTCAGAACATAATGATTACTGGTACATCTTAAGTTATACGTCTTATTGTAGTGTATTATAAAAAAGGACATCATTAATACTATCCAAACAAAATGACAAATACTATCCAAAAAATAATTTTCGTATCGGACACTTATCTGGTATTATTTATTTATTTAAAAATAATGGTATAACTGATACTTTTCTGATACGTGTATCGGGACGTATCAGACACGTATATCGGGTATTATTTTTTATTTAAAAATAATGATTTAATCGATACTCTTTCGATACGAGTATCAGGATGTATCGAAAGAGTATCGGTATCGAATACGTATCGGACACGATTCGTTACTATTTTTTGAGTATCGGGACTTCCCAGCAACTAACTTATAACAAACTTATGGGTACCACATACAAATCTACTTATATAACTTATTTTCATTGGTTGAAGTATAAATACCTTCAAATTATAAAAGGATAAATTAAAAAAATCATAGAATAATGTTTTTTTTTTTACGAGAATCATAGATTAATATTAAAAAGTGTTTTTTTTTTAAATGAAAAACTTATAGCACTTCATTAATCCAAAATTTCAAAATGGTATACCACTAATATAATTTGAAAATGGGTTATCCACCCAATATTTTAAGATGCAACCATCTTTGTGACCGTCAATTGAGTTTCAGTATTCAAATCTAACGGCAAATACGATCCCATAGATACTCATATATTGACCACGTCATAAGGCTCTCCATAGTAGTAGGCCACGGTAATATTAACCTCTAATCTAACCTCCACGTGTACCGATAACACACTTGCCGCGGCACCGTTTTAGCGGAACCAATCCATCACTTCACCCTAAAGCCGCATTTGGAACACCACTAATTACAACAAGTGATTTTGTCCCAATTACGCATAGCTGTTCAATTACCCATCCAACCATCCAAACACGCCCTTAACTTAAAAAAAAAATGAATATTATTATTCCCTTGTAGTTGCAGTCCCACACTAAACGCGATAATAATATAAAAGTTGTATAAAGCGATTTTTCATTCAGTTCTTCGATCTTGTGATCCAGGTACATATTCTTCTCTTTCTCTTCTTCATTTTCTTCGCTGAGAAAGTGCGAGAAAATTTCATAACTAACTTCACATAACTGTTTTAGCGGGAAATTAGTTTTTCTGTTCCGATTAGATTGAATTAGTCTGGATTTGAATGATTTGAAGTTAGTATTGTTGCTTCGGTTGATCTGTGATATCGTAGATAGCTCAAACGGTAAATTGAATTTTGAATCCTTGTTGATTGATCGTGATCGTGATTCGTTAATGTAGTTTAGTTGGAAATGGAATTGGAATTGGAATTGTTAATTAGAATGAATAATGTTTGTTGCTTTGTTTTTGATCCATGAAATCGTAGATAGCTCAAACGGTAAATTGAGTTTTGAATATTTGATGCTGATAATCGTGAATGTAGTTTAGTTCGAATTGTTAATTTGAATGAATAGTGTTCGTTGCTTTGGTTGATCCGTGAATTTGTAGATAGCTCAAACGGTAAATTGAGATTTGAATCGTTGTTGGTGGTTGATGGTGAATGTTTGTTGGAATTGGAATTGTTAATTTGAATGAATAGTGTTCGTTGCTTAGGTTGATCCGTGAATTTGTTGATAGCTCAAACGGTAAATACTAAATTGAGAGTTGAATCGTTGTTGATGATTGATGGTGAATATAGTTTAGTTGGAATTGGAATTGTTATTTTGAATGGATAGTGTTTGTTGTTTTCAGTGAATTGAAGTTTCAATAATGATGGAGAGAGCAGATTCTGTGCAGAAGCTGTACACGCGTATGCGACTATGGGAATTTCCGGATCAGTATGTGATTGAGCCAACAGATGGCTCTTCTGGTTCTTCTTTGGCTGTTAGTCGAGTTGATGGCTCCATGAAACTCATCGGTTAGTTTATTCAGTTTTTTTTTTTCGTTTTTTTTCTTTCTGTGTTGGGCTTTATCTGTAATTCATATTCGCATGATCCGTCATTTTTTTTTTAATTTTTAAATTTTATGTATTTTGCTTCTCCATTGTTTTGCTTTGACAGATGAGGTTCCAGAATGCAGCAATCTGCGAGTTCCTAAGATTTATACAATTTTCGGTGTTGTTGGGATATTGAGGCTTTTGGCTGGTGAGCAATCTTAAGAGACACATGGCCATGTTTTGCTCTAATGAAATTTTACATAAAGTGACTAGTGCCTACAGAATGTTTGTATTGCTCCTTAAGTTTTAATTTCCTGTGTATTGGCAAGGTTGATGTTCATCTTGATCTTTATGATTGTATAACAATGTGAGATGATAAGAGTAGGTGTATTTTGGTTGAGGGGTGGGGTGATTGAAGTTGGAATTGGGATATACAACTAATGATAGACAAAAATTGATTTTGGCTCATGAGTGGAAGCAAAGAATGAATAAAATATCAATGATGTTTGGTGCCCTATGGGTAGGGAAAATGAGGCGTTTTTTCTTCATTTATTTTTGTCAAAATCGGCATAGGGTTTAATGATCATGCTAGCCTTTTGCATTTATATATACTCCCTCCGTTCCGCTTTTGTAGATTTTTTTTGTTCCTATTTACTTGTTACTTTCAAATTTCAATACAACCTTTATAAATGTTTTGTCAATAATGCCCTTAAGTATTTATTGCAGAGAGAGAAATAGATGAAATGAAATAATAAATGATCAAGGGTAATATAGGAAAAACAGAAATAGTTATATCAAAAGTAACAAAATTTATTGGTTGTATTGGTTTGTGTAAAAAGTCCAAAAGGGACATGTATTAAGGAACAGAAGGAGTATTTCTTTCAGTTCATTTATGTTCATGGCTTAAGCAGCAGGCCCTTGCTACCTTGTGTTTTAATTGTTTGTAATAGTGATTTTGATATTGGCATCTAATTTTGTTGATCTTGGTTACATGATTGTTTTCCTTTTGAATCATACAAGATAATGCATTATTTTTCAAAAGCGTAGTTCAATTTCTAGTGATTATTTTGATGTTAATAAATTTTATTATGCCCTTAGGATCATATTTGATGGTCATAACTGAGCGTGAATGTGCCGGATCTTATTTGGGGCATCCGATTTTCAAAATTTTATCCATGAAGGTTTTTCCGTGTGATCATTCACTTAAAAGTACCCCTGCCGAACAGGTATATTTGCTACATCTCCACTTGTTTCCTATTTAATTCATAGTCCACTTCCAGTTTGGAACTCATATTTGTTGCACCATATTTGGCAGAAAAAGGCAGAGATGGAATTTTCTGCGCTGCTAAATGTTGCTGAGAAAACTTCTGGTCTGTTCTTCTCATATGAAACTAATTTAACTCTGAGGTGAACTTCTTTTGATATGTATAGAAGTCTTTCATTTTTATTTGTCACTGGAATATGATATGGTTCTATTTGGATTCTAAAATTCACTGCCTTATTCACATACATGTAAAAACATATACAGAGAATAAACTACCCATACATTCCCAGTTAGATTGGCAGGCACAATCATGCAACCTGTAAACCTACAGACAACACAATCCCCACCTCCCCTATTTATGTATTGTAGTGTGTAGAACTGTTAGCATGACATTAAGGACAACATTGCATCACTTTTTGACATTTTATGTCCAAGTATCCATCATTTATGTTTGAGAGATTCAGCTTACAAAAGAAGCTTTCATACTACATGTTGAAAGATATCATAGATCATTGCATAGGAAGGGTGAATATGAGATACTTAAAGTACATTTAGCAATTGTTGCAAACCTCTAGACTGCTGATATCCAAGAAGAACTTTTGCAATGGCTTTCTTAGAGCTGCCGGTCATTGTAATCTTGATTAAAAGGAATTGATTTAGTGGTAATAATGACATTAATAATATGTTAGAAAAGTTATCTTGTTTTTTTACCCTGAATGAAATATTGAGTGCATGCTCTAGTAGGAAAATAAAGCATATTTGTGTAAATGTTGCTTCTAGCAAAAAAATAGTTAGCACATATAAATTAAATCCAATAAATAATGCTTTGTGTTACCTTACCATTCCAAATCAAAATTATTTTGGTAATTTTTTTATGTAATAGAATATTATATCACTATCTATACAATACTCTCTCTGCAAAAAATATTAGTAATATACTTTCACTTGTTTTTAGGGAGCAAAATATTTATAGCCCTCCAATAAAACATATAAATTATTGAGGGTCAAACTAAAATGTAAATTTGTGTCTATTAATAAAAGTATTATGTTTTGCAGTGCTCAGCGGTTGAATGACCTGGGTGATGAGTCTAGATTACTTCCTCTCTGGAGACAGGTATCCATCGTCTTTTGTTTTACCATTGTCTTCCTAATTTAGGTCGTCTTTTATTGTGTTTAACCATTTTAGATTGAGAGAAAGTAAAGAAAAACAATAGGAAAGAGTGAGAAAACTAAGAGTCTCTGTTGTGTGAAATTGATAAAATGATTCACTTCAACTTTCAGTAACATTTTACATATATGTAAGTTGAGCCTTGAGAAGTTCAAGGTAACTAAATCATAACTAACATAACAGAATATGTTACTACAATTATGAATTCCTATTGCTATAACATAACATACACTTATACTGATATTTTTAGAATGTTGCCGTTACACTAGTATATACCACAGGGTGCTGATGCCTTGGTAGAAAAAAAAATTAATTGTTTCGTCTCAATACTATTCCTGAGTGACATTCCTCATGTCTAGGCAATCAATGTCCACTCTGAATTGATTCCTTCTGCAGTTTTTGGTTCTCCTCCCCCCTCTTATTCTGCTCATTCGACCAAATTCTTGATCACAGGCAGAGCCGCGATTTCTATGGAACAATTATATGTTAGAAGTGCTCATAGATAACAAGGTAGGTTTATAGTAACTTTTTTACTTGTTCAATTTCTTTGCTAACATTTTTATCGTACTAACTAATAAGTTTGTGATCCTGTGTTCGCCAGCTTGACCCATACCTACTCCCTATAGTCCAAGGCAGTATCCTTATTTGCTTACTCAGTGTTACATCATCATTTTATGGGTGTTTTTTTTTATTTTTATTTTTTTAAAATTTGTTTTTTTATAACAGATGCATATTTTTTGGGTTCATATAAGTTTTTGTGTTGTTGTGTGAGCACATAACCACGTCTTTTTCCCTGTTATCCTTAGCAAGTTATCAGGTTTTCATTACTTTCAAGCAGCTATTGGGAAAGATATTATTGACGTCACTTTGATTGCTAGGAGATGCACAAGAAGAAATGGTATTTAAAGCTTTTGGATGAACTTATATTTATTTCCATCCACCAAAGAAGTCTTTTGTTTCTAGCTTGATTGTGCACCTACAGATATCATGTGTTCCTTACATTCTCGAAACCTTGCATGATCAATTTCAAAGAATCAATACCTTGCAGGCCATGAAATTAATGTGGTGGTGATATTGAAATCGATCATTCAAGGTTTCGGGAATGTTTTACAATACCTTGAAGTTGTCTGTTGGAGCAATTACTGATTTAAGTTACACCTTAAGAAAAATATATCAAAAGATGTATTGTTTCCTCTGTTTTCATGTTAGGGTGTAAATATGTCATATTTGAGGTTTAAAATTATTGATCGAATCTATAATTTGAAATGTTTTTGTATGAGAGAACACGAGGTTGTAATTTGCGACTGCTTAAAGAAAGCAATCATAATCTTTTATTGATTGGTTGCCTGATAGTACAAATGCCATTTTATTTCTTGAAAGGAACTCGGATGTGGAGAAGAGGAGCTGATCCGGATGGATATGTTGCCAATTTTGTGGAAACAGAACAACTTATGCAGTTCAATGGGTATACCGCTTCATTTGTTCAGGTATTACTTTCTACGTTCACGAATTATTTATTATAAGAATTAAAATGATGGGCTTGGCATGCAAATGCAAGATATGAATGTTTTGTCAACTTAATTCAGAGCAGTAGTACTAATCATCCTGAAGAGTTGTCATTATTTTGAAATATGAACATTATCTTGTGCACTTATAAGCAACTATATAATTAATGGACAATTGATATCCAACTAGATTATTTTTCTTAGAAGATGGAAGAATTATGTCAGTTTTTCTGTCCAATATATTTAAAATATTCTTAATTGTCTATCCAAATTTGCATTTGCAATTTGTCGACCGTCCAATTAACGGTGTTGAACTTTCAACAAGCCAGATTGCTGGCTGGTGACAAATGACGAGCTAAAAAGTGTTTAAAATTTTGTAAATTATTTGTCAAAAAAAAATAAATTTAAATGATGCTTTGGTAATCTTTCAGTTGTAAAAACGTATCTTTAGGCTCTTTTTGGTGATAGTGTAACTACGGGCTAGAAGAGAAGGACTATAGTAAGTCATAAGTATACTTTCATAGTAGCACGCGTGGAAGTAATATGAAAATTAGTTATCATTGGCACTGTCATCTTACTATTAGTAAATTATCGTCCAAAAATAAAGTGAATGTTCAGTAATGCTGGCTCAAAAGCAGTGTCACAGGCAGAAAATAAAATATCTGTTTCATTCGCAATAATACCCCAAGCAGCATTCCATATAATGATACAAAAATCAGTTGGTTTTTCTTTTCAACTCTGTTTTTGTCACTTGATTATTTCAATGGGGAATAATTGTTTTGGTTCTACCTTCTCTAGATCTCTTATGTGTAACTTGCTATGTAACTTCCTGACAGTTGACAGTTGTCCTATCTTTTTTATCTGTTATTCCATGTTTGCTTTAACACAAACTCTACCAAACATGGCCGTTGTTCGTTCCTTGCTAGATTTTGACAAAATATCAGCATCATTAACTGTTCAAAAGCATACTGGCTTTCTGGTTGGGAAAATTACCAAAACTGAACTCATGATAAAACTTTTTGCATTTAGTAAAAAATCCATATTTTGCTGCGAATCACCATATTTTGTTAATTCTACCTTTTTTGTTAGAAGTTACTTTTTTTTTAATTGTAAATTTGAATTCCGATTTCAAGATGGGTTGATGTTGAAATGAAAAGGTTACTCTTATACTGGTAGGCCAAAGTATTCTCACATGCAATGTTGGTAGCTGTGAGGCTAATACAAAAATAGCATTACCTTCAACTATTTTGGGTATTATTTAATTTTGAAATATGGGCCCTCTGATAAGATTTGTACCTATTAGGATTTACGACATCTTTATTAGAAAATGCTGAGCTGGGTACATATTTGAATGTAGCAATACTAATATTGATAGTTGAATGTAAAGTAGTATTTGCAGGTTTTTTTCGTGGAGATCACTCTCTTTTATTATAGCGAAAATGGGTGTTTCTTGCTATTATACGATTAAAAAATAAAGCCAAACAAGGGGGACTAGGATGCTCAAATTCACTTTTTGGGATGAATGTTAACTCTATTGTACTAAAATATAATGTTAGTTAAACTTCTATTTCATTTCATATCATTTCGTGGTTATCATGGTTGAGCTTTTGCAGATTCGTGGTTCCATTCCTCTGCTCTGGCAGCAAATTGTGGACTTAACTTATAAACCGAAGTTTGAATTATTGAAACTCGAGGAAGCTGTAAGTGTTTGCTAATTGTTGTATATCTGCGGTTTTTACATGTTTTGTGTGTATTTCACTTCCATTTCATTGCTTGAGATGCAGCCACGAGTCCTCGAGAGGCATATATTAGATTTAAGAAAAAAATACGGAGCAGTGTTGGCTGTTGATCTTGTTAACAAGGTGAATGCTCTTCCATTGTGTAACAAACTGAGAATGCTTGTATATCTTGGTTGGCAATGTTACCTAATGATACTAGTCTTTGTAATTGCATAGTAAATGTCATAGACAACTGTAAAGAATGCATCCAACCTAAAATGTGCATGGAATTGTTATGTATCAGCATGCATCTATTTGAGTGGTCTTCTTTCTCCTTTGTATTTTATCAGCATGGAGGAGAAGGGCGGCTATGTGAAAAATTTGGCAGTACAATGCAGCATGTGGCTAGTGATGATGTAAGGTAGAAGTCTCTTTCAATTAACTTTTCGATTGATATGCATGGATTTTTTTTGTTCTTTTTGGGTTCACTCACTTTTACTTAATTATTCTGTGTAGATATGTTCACTTTGATTTCCATCATGTCTGTGGACACGTTCATTTTGAACGTCTATCAATTCTTTATGAACAAATATCAGACTTTCTTGAGAGAAACGGGTATGGAATTTTTTATTGGTTAAGCTGTTTGATATCTACTATCTTGAGAATTGATTTATAATTTGATCCACACTGAACATTGATTGGTGTCATTGAAGAAGGGGGCTATTTATAAACTACTGATTTTGTTAACAAATTCTAATAATTTATTTTACTATGTTTGTTTATGTTGTTTATCTGCTGTAGTATCCTGAAATGACCCAAATTGCTATTCTGTTATGGAATTGTAGATATCTTCTGTTGAATGAAAAGGGCGAGAAAATGAAGGAGCAACTTGGAGTTGTTAGGACCAACTGTATTGATTGTCTAGACCGTACAAATGTAACTCAGGTAGGTTGGTTTCTGTTATGGAAAGTGTTTTGTGCCTTACCAAATTAATGGAAAATATTTCTTTGTCTCTCTATAAGGAACACTTCATTCTTTTGTTCTTATCTGTTCTAGACTTATTGCATAGGAAAGATCAAGAGATCTCCATAGTATACTTTTCATAAAGAAAAGAGTTCTATAGTGTACAATGTACATAACCACAGCTGTAATACCATAATTATTTTCACTTAGGCACAGTGGAGCTTGGATGGTTTTTTGGAGGGGGCTAAAGCGTTAACATAAAATACCTTAACTCCATCTCTAAATATACAACCCTCTTGAGAAATTTCCATGACTCTTTTTGTAAGATGTTTGAATTTTCAACTGCATTAATTATTTCTTTACCAACAAACCACTAATTATTTGCAAATTTTTCTGCAACCAACAATAAATATTTTAATGGAAACATAAACTAACTCTCTCTTGAAGGATAAACTTGTGAAAATAAGATCAATAATTAACACATTAAATACTACTACCAACTTTCTTAACTCCCATAATTTAGTTAACAAGGTCATATATTTAGGGACAGAGGTAATGTACTAAAAATTCACTAATGTTTCAAGAATTATTAGTGGCATATTGGTAAGACCTCTTCTTTTTTTTGTCATGTACGTAGTTCGAATCTTGTCTCCAGCCATTTTTATGTTTTACGCAAAAAAACTATGTTGGAAAACAAGACTTGAACTCAAATCCTCTTGGTCACAAATGAATAACGTAACACTGCACCGCTGTAAATATTCAACAATAATATAGAACACATAATATATATACCTCTTAAGAAGGACAAAATAATTGGGTGGCCATGGCCATCCCCTGACCCTTCTAAGATCCTCCCCTGTGATGCGTGTGTCTCACTATTTGTTTGTGGCATCAATTTCCAGTTTACTAATGTTAATGTATATGTGTAGAGCATGATAGGCCGGAATATGTTAGAATACCAGCTTAGAAGGCTTGGTGTCTTTGGGGCTGAAGAGACCATTAGTTCGCATCCAAATCTTGATGAACGCTATAAGATCTGTAAGCTTATTATTACTTTTCAGATTATGTGATTTGAAATATGGATATATATATATATATATATATATATATATATATATATATATATATATATATATATATATATATATATATATATATATATGTTGTAATATGTAGTTATTTTCAAATTTTCATTGTTGTGTCACTCTTGAAACGTTTGATTCAATTTATAAATGATTATGTGATCAGTGTGGGCTAATCATGGAGATGATATAAGTATTCAATATTCAGGAACTCCTGCTCTGAAAGGAGACTTTACCAGGTATTTTCCTGTTAGTCTTTACAAAAAATTTCATGTTCCTTGCATATTAAGATCATGAAATTATGTGTCCATAAAGGTTTTTCTATATTGAATTTACATCAGCAAGGGATAATTTTTAACCTTCATTGCATCTCTCATTTGATATGCTGACTCTGATTGTATATGTTTTCCAGTATGGGAATTGTGATGATTTTTTCCATATTAGTCTGTTGCTTTTCTTTATTGAATGCTTTAATTACATTAACTATGATATTTGATTCAATCATCACAAACATTAACTATGATATTCAATCAGAATTACAAAACCTGGCAATAAGCAAAACATTATAATATGATTGTAACCCACTTGGGTTGGCCTAGTGGTGTTGGCTTGGGATCTTGCAGTTTGCTCCTCTCAAGGTCTCAGGTTCGATTCCCCCTGGTGTCAATTTCGGTGGGCTAGTCCATATAGAGTAAAAAAAACTCTGGCTTTAAACGGGACCCCCACAAGTGGACGGTGGGATTGGTCCCCTCGGATTAGTCAGTATTTGGGCCGGATACCGAATTTTCAAAAAAAAAAAAATAATATGATTGTGCCACTCTTTTATATGTTAAGGTTGAATAAATTCTGTGTGAAAATTTGTTAAGATCCCCATCTCTAAAGTTTCAAATATGTATTTGATTTGAAATTTAACCTTCTGTGGCTTTCCTCATTAATTTTTTTGGTGGGATTCAGGTTTGGGCACCGCACCATTCAAGGGATAGTAAATGATGGTTTTAATGCTCTCCAAAGATACTATTTGAATAATTTTTGTGATGGAACAAAGCAGGTTTGTAGAACTTATTTAACATATGTATTTGGAAAAATTCAATCCCTGCATAGAATAAGAATAAGGCCTGAAATGTGTTTATAAAGAGTGACACCCCTCACCTTACAAATTGGTTTTGTATCGATGAGTTGGACCCAATATAAAAACCTAATATGATATTAAAACCTATCAACCCTGGCCACCCACCATTTATATTCACAAACCAAGCCCGATAGTGTTGGTTGCAAGGGGGTGGATTGGAAAAAACCAAGTCCCATATAGAATAAGGATAAAGCTTGAAACGAGTTTATGAAGAGTGATATCCCTCACCTACAAGCCACTTTTGTAAGGATGAGTTAGACTTCATATAAAAAACATAGTGGGGTACTCTAGTTATGGTCCGTAGGTGTCTACTAGTTGGTCATAATAAGTTATTTTGATCTAGGTTTTGTCCTTTGTATATCTGATTTCTCCCTTCTGCATCCTAATTCAAAGTTTATTACATTGTAATTGTGCTGCAGAAGATGCCGAATTTTCATGTACATATTTAACGCTGATTACTCTTATTTCTTGTGATACCCTGTCTGAAAAGATCTTGAATTAAATTACTTTCAACCTGATTATCAAAAAAAATAAATTTAGTTTTAAGCTTTTCTGTATCTATTACCTTTTTTTAAAAAAATTAATTAAGAAATTATTAGTTTATATGTAATTGATTTATGTTCATATTTTTCTTTTATTATGTGAAGGATGCAATTGATCTTCTGCAAGGACATTATATAGTTTCTGTCGGCCGAGATTCAGCTCCCTCTTCTCAGAAAGGAGGCATCGAAGCTATAGCTGTGAGTACAATAATATATGACAAAAAGAATTATTGATTTTGTGGCATCAATTTTGTGTTTAAGACCAGTTCTTAGAATGCTCACAATTTATTAACACATTTTAAACTTTATGATGTACAGCTGAATTCATAGTTGCATACTGATTTTAAATGATTGAATTGAAATCTATTTTTTGTGGAAACGGCCTATCTCTCATAAGGAAAATTGTAGTTAAATGATAACTTAGTTTTTTCTCTTTCTTTTATTGTGTTTTGAGAGACGTGTGTTCCTTTCAATTTAAGGTTTACAGGAAATTAGCCCTAACCTTACCGAAAAGTGGTGGGATGCAGTGGGATACATCGATGACCACATGAAACCAAGTGGTTTCAGCTTTATATAATAAAAACTGTCATTCATATTTGAAGGAGCAGCCAGATTATTCATTGCTGGATAATGCATTACAGCATTGCCCCTTATTTTTGAAGACCTAATATGATTTTTATTTTGCATTCTGTATTTTGCTGATATGCAGTTCATTAATAGAATGCTTCAAGAAAGCCATATGCATTAATGGAAATAAATATTGATATTATTATTATTATTATTATTATTATTATTATTATTTATCTTTGCAGTCATTTCCTCTGGCTTTGGGTCTGGTTTTGATTGGATTTCTTTTTGCAACCATGTCCTTGAGACAAGGTGAGTTTACTTTATTTAGTTTTAAGGTTTAAACTAAGAATTTGGTTAAAAAAAAGACTTAAACTAATAATTAATTTGTTACTCATGTGCATCATTCGCGCATGGATGTGTCTCGGGTGTTGGTTCGATAAAAAAATAGAATCAACCCACTACTTTAGAGGTGTGTGGTCTCAAATCCAGTCTGACCTTTTCAGAATCAGATGGGGTAATAACATTAGACTGAGACAATGGAGAGGTCGGAGAAGAAAGTCCGGGGAAATGGGGAACTGGGGGAACCAGGGAAGTTTATGGCATGTTAACTTTGAGAAATTGTTTTCGATTTATATTTTTTACAAGCAGTGAAAACAAATTGCTTTTGCCGATTCCCAAACAAACTTTTGAAAATGAAAAACAAATTGCAGACAATGAATTTTTGTTATTAAAACTGAAAAAAATAATAATAATTCTTTTCAAGCCAAACAGATCCTAAGAGGGATAGAGAATAAGGGGGAGAGAAGAACGAGGTATAGTAGAGGCAGCCACTTGATAAATGCTTAGAACTGAGGTACACAAGATGCCTAAAACAGGATAATTAATTTAGTCTTTTTGGTTAGTTTGGCGAGAATGGAAAGCCATCCTCCACTCCCTGTGCCCTGTTTTAATTAGACACACGACACTATAATCCTATGAATTACATATATTATTATAAATTGTTCCATTTCATTGGCCTTCCCTGCAAAATACAACACACTGCTTTCTCCATCATTCTTAATGTTCATCGATTAGACTAGACTGAGACCTTAGACTTCATTACTTTACAGAAAATCCTTTCATTATATTACGAAGTGGCTAAATATGTTTCAGTTTATGTACAAGCTGACTTAATCAGAAGTGGTTTAAAGTGGTCAGATATCTAGTATCCTACTTCTGCCAAATTTGCATGCCCAGTGTTTCTAGATATTTAAATTATAAAGGAAATGTGTGATGTGAAAGTTTATGAAATTTTCTGAACTTAACTCTTTGCAAGCCTGTACTTGTTACATTTTTATAAATTGTTACGAAGTGATATTTGTCTTTAACTGGATAGTTATACAGACTTTGCATTACATATTTAGTTATATTCTTTGCAAGCCTGTACTCTTTACAAGTTATAATTAACTATGCATTACATATGGTGTGAAATCTATGACTTAAAAGTGTTATTTTGTTCATTGTATCTGCAGTTCGATATGATTTTCGACACTTCTTCTTTTCACTAATGTGGGCTGGCATTAGTGTCGGCATAGCAGCATTTGTGAGGGCCAATGGCCGGGTTTTCTGCAACAGACCCCGCCTACACAATCCCTTGCGTTAACTTCTGCACAAATCAAGTTGAGCTATTAAAATTTTGTGAAGCATTCAGCTTCTGCAATAGGAGTCACCATCAGCAGATTTAGTCTTAAATTTATAAACCACTTCAAAGAATTCAATCTTTAAGGCCCTTTGCTGCCTATCATCATATTTATTATTTCTTACTACTTTGTAGTCATTGTAACTTCCATAAATTATTTAAATCATAGTCCATCGACATCATAGTACAATGATGTCCTACTCAAGTGATTGCTGCTTGATTGGTGCTTCTCACTATGCTTCATCCCCTCCATGTATATTTGAGTTTTCTGTGCCCTGTTTAAGATGGAAACATTTGAAGGTTCCGCTGATTATAATGTATGCTTATAAGCAAATTCATATCATGCAATAACATTACATATTTATTTTAGAAGTCAAAGTTACCACATAATAATTGATTTAGTCAATGTTGGCTGTAGATTTTATGCGACTTTATGTTGCTTCTTTTTAAGTTTAGTTATAAATAGTTATCGAAATGAATGGTGTGTAGATTGATAAAATTGTGTGTGCAGTTGCGTACTTCGTAGCTAGGGATCTTACTGCTGAACTTGACCATGGAAGCCTTGTTTGGATTGATAAGAGATGAATGATAGATACTTATGATAAATAGAAGAGAATGCCATTCTTACAAATTTGTTATTATTTCAGTGCTAAAAAATTGGGATAATCACTCGAGTTCTTTATGACTAGTATATAAGAAAAGAGAATTCATGGTTATATATATGAAGCTACATTATTCTAAAATCTGACTATTTTTTGTGATAAATTCTTAAACTGTCCTTTATATTACGATCCGAAGATATGTTTGAACTTTCAATTACCTATCATATTGTATCTTTCGAACTTTCGATTACTTATCATATAACATATTGTATCTTTTGAACCAAGCGACTAGCTTAAAAGAATGTTACTAGCAAAACATAAATATCTCCAACTAACAAAATTTATTCACTGAATTTCTCCAACTAACAAAATAAATATAAAATAAAACATATAAATAATTTCTCCAACTAACAAAATTTATTCACTGAATTTGTCCAACTAACAAAAATGTTACTAGCTTATAAGAATTTCTCCAACTAACAAAATAACTATAAAATAAAACATAAATATTAAGATTACCGATCAAAACTTATTCACTGAAATTAAGGGCCCGTTTGATGGCCAAGATAAGGAGGAGGATATGATACATATATCATATCCTATTTTAATTTTAAGTTTGATGCGCCAATGAGATATGATAATTCATTCCCTTTTTTAATCATATCCTACTACTCCTTTGTAATTTTTATCTTAAGTTTTTGCTAGGTTAAAATTATCCTGCCCACGGACGGATAGATGAATCCTTATTTTATTCTCACGCCTCTCGTATTCTCACACACGCGTTGTATTCTTTTTCGTTCTCTGCAAGACCGAATGAGACTATCTCTTCTCTCTGTCTGCGTTCTATTCCAACGTAAAGCTCTTTGGTCCTTTTTTCTTCTATGTTGGCTGCGACTGGTAGTGGAATGTTTTGGCTTTTGTATTGTTTTGTTGCTGTTGCTTTCTCGTTGATTTTCCTTGTAGCTCTTTTTTTGATTGGATTTTGATGTGTCATATACACATCCTTGTAGCTCTTTTTTCTCGTTGATTTTCCTTGTAGGTAACTTTGTACTTTGTTTCTCTTTTTGCCTCTTTATAGCACATCTTGTGCTATTATTGCAGTTCAAAAAATCAATTTTTCAACGTAAAGTTTGATGAGGGTGGTTATATTGTGTCTTGTATAAAATCAATTGATGTTATGTTGATGTTGTTTTATAGATATTTGTTCTCAAAATGCATGTTTCTTTTATAGGTTAATATGAATTAACAAGAACAATATGAACATGATGTGATGTTATATATATAATGTAGGTGCAATTTTTTTTAGAGATGGTTAGAATTTGCTATGCATTTTTTATGATTGTGAGTCATTCATCAATATGGCTTTATGAAAACGAAACGCTTACACAACGAATATGTCACACACCTTGAGAATGGCTGAGACCAAGTTGGAGGAAAAGTTTCCTACATGTGGAATCAAGGTGAAACCACACATTGAATCTGCAATGAAGAGGCTAAGATCAATATAAATCATTTATGATATGGTTAATCAAGGTGGATTTGGTTGGGATGAAGAGAGGAAAATGATTAAGGTGGAAAGTGATGAAGTGTGGAAGGATTATGTAAAGGTGATGTTTATAAATTTTATTTTGTTGATAGTTTATTTAGGTTTCAATTATAATTGGTTCAACTTTGCTATTTTTCTTATTTAAGTTTCATTTGTTGATTATTATTGTATTCAATTTTTTGTGTGTAGAGTCATCCAAACGCAAAAGATTTTAGGTATGCTCCTATTCCACTTTTTGATAAGTTTGCCCATGCTTTTGGCAAAGATCGTGCTACTGGCAAATAATCTGCTCCCATTGCTGATAATGTCGAAGAGATAGATAAAGAAGAGGAAGAGCGGAATAATGATGAGGATATTGAAGTAGAAGTTATCCAATCACAAGCAAAAAGAAAGCGTGACCAATTGGAACTTCAACAAAAAAAAAAAAAGAAACAGAGGGGCAAATATACTTGCTAACAGTAGTACTCAGTTCAGGAAGAACTTTGGAGGTATTGTCGCAGAAAGCACTTTATCAGATGATATCTTCCGAACCAAGACAATAGCTTAAGAAAAATGTTATTGGCTCAAACAATGAAGAAAAATCTAAAGAATTTCTCCAACTAACAAAATAACTACAAAATAAAACATAAATATCTATTAAATGACTGATCAAAATTTATTAATTGAATTAAATGTTCAACTTCTATTTCAAAATGGACAAATTAACTTTTGTAAATTGTACTACATAGTTGCAGAGTTAGTACAACGATTCTTGGAAATTTTTCTTTTATCCTTAATAGCGTGTATGCCTTCTAATGTCACCAAAACATCATTCATAGAAGGACGCATTTTAGGGTTAGATTCAAGGCATTTAAGAATAAGTTGAGCTGTTTTGAATGCTGCTTTTGGTGAATATTGGCCCTCTAATCTATGATCCACAATGTTACCTTTCAACTTTCTTTTATCAGAAAGAGAAGGCTTAATCCATTCAACTAGATTTTGCTTCTCTGTAGGCCTTTTTAAATCAAGTGCTTGCCTGTCAACATTTCAAGCAGCACCACACCAAATCCATAAACATCGCTTTTCACATACAAATGACCTGTTGAATATTAGGACACAATCCTTATTAGACTATTTCTCATGTTCAATTATATCATTATTCTCAACTTCAAGTACAGGTCCGGCCTGCACACATGTGCAGGGTGTGCGCCGGTGCCGGGCCTCCAAAAATTTTAGGTCTCAATTTAAAATTTTGAAGTTTTATAATATTACTTATATATTATTTATACTCATAAAATATCAGATGTGTATTAATAGATTAATTTTAAGACTCTAAAATAATAGTTATATATTATTAATGTTCATAAAACATCATATGAGTATCAATAGTTTAGTTATCTATACTTATAAATATCGTTTTAGTACATTTTAATCTTAGATTAAGATGTTTCTTTTTGACGTTATATATAATGTTAATTTAATGTTAATTTCTTTATGTGTTTCTTATGTATAATTTAAACAGAGAATAAATTTTAATAATTTTATATTTTTTTATTAAGGCCAATTTTTAATATTTAAATAGGGCCTCCAAATAGTCAGGAACGGCCCTGTTCAAGTATATATCTTATAATGCGTAAAAGAAAAAGTATATATATCTTATAAAACATATATTTAGTGTGTATAAATACAACTCTATATTTAGTGTGTATAAACCTATGAAGCACGGATACCGACACGGACACCGAACACAACACGGACATTGACACAGCGACGCCGATAATAATTTGGAAAAATGACATAATTCAGTGTAATCATAAGTGTCGTGTCGGTGTCGGTGTCGGACACTGACACGGACACGTATCGGACACGGACACGTATCGGACACGGACACGCCTAATTCGAGAAGTGTCCGT
This sequence comes from Trifolium repens, assembly GCA_030408175.1. Taxonomy (NCBI): domain Eukaryota; kingdom Viridiplantae; phylum Streptophyta; class Magnoliopsida; order Fabales; family Fabaceae; genus Trifolium; species Trifolium repens. The sequence goes on from CP125845.1 coordinate 11,181,077, forward strand.
GCTTCATAGGTATAAACACAACTCTATATAAATACAGCTCTATATATTTATGCCCCATTTAGGGTAGGAAGACAAAGCACAAAGTCTCCTTGATAAAAATTTGGGATTAAGGATGAATACCATGCCCCTCCCCATGGATTACCCATCCCTAAAAATATATTATGATATATGCAGAGATGAAGATGGGGGAGGAAACTCCCACATAAAAGACCACTTACTGCCTATCCTGTTGGGTACGTACACGTACTAGTATACATATAATCACCTGTTGCAATGCCCAAATTTTGCCAACCCAAAATCTGAAATCTTTGCATTGTAATTCTGTAGAACACAAATAATTAACTATCCACTAGATTTGAGGATGGGAAGAAAATAAAGATACGGAAGATAAATTAATGAATTGTGATATGTTTGTTTGTTTGAGATTTATGTACATGTTGTGTTTCTGTAAATAAAATAACCGATAAAAAATTATAAGACACTAGCCAAAAATATTTCATATATATATTTTCATTTTCAGCAAAGATATTAAGAATTTGGTTACCAAAACAAATAGTGTACAAATTCATGGAGTAGCCAAATATACTGACATGATATAAGATAAGAAGACAGTGAAATATTATAAGACAAGACCAACATATAAAAGGGAGACTAGCCAAAAATAACTAACCCCATCAAGAAGTATATTGGAAGCTTTGAAATCTCTATATATGATTTGCTTTTCTGATGAGTGCAAGAATGCCAAGCCTCGAGCTGCATCAATAGTAATTTTGAGTCTAGTGTTCCATGAAAGTGGTTCTAACTTAGGATTTCCTAACCAAAACAAAAACACAAATAAGTTTAAACTCAAAAAAATCCATAGCTAGTATAATTTTTTACTTATTAACAATTTAACATTGTCTCAAAGTTCATACTTTTAAAGAGATGGCTCTCTAAGCTTCCCCTTTGTTAGTTTTGTAATTCAAGCTTCTGACGAGAATAGCTTCTGAAGGATGCAGCCTCTGAAGCAGTGTACTCACCCAGCTTCTGAAACAAGCGAACGTAGCCTCTGATGCTTCTCAGGCTCTGAACCTCTGGTTCAGTTATGTTTTCTGTTTTGTTAGTTAGATTAGTTTGTTTGTACAGTTGTATTTCTGTTAGTTAGTTAGAGAGGTTATAGGATTGTTAGTTGGCTTGTTTTATAAGCTACCTCTCCCATCTATTGTACATTCACCTATAAATATGTGCTTTTGTGATTAATAAACATAACCCTTTTCCTTTAATTCATTCTCTTCATTTCAATTCATAGTTTTTCTCTACTCTTTCTTAGTTTCTCTGTTGTTCATATTTGTGGGTGTTATCCCCAACAAAGTGGTATCTAGAGCTCGTACGATCCGAGAGATCTTGATTCGTTCTTGAAAGAAGAATCAGGTTGAAAGTGAATCAACCATGGCTGGGAACAACAATTTCCATGCGAATTTACCAGTTTTCGATGGAAAGAATTGGGATAGATGGGTGAAGAAGATGAAGGTGATATTCAATGTTCAAGAAGTCAATGAACAAGTGAATGTAGCAATCACTCCTCTACCAGAAAATGCAAATGAAGAACAAAGAACAACATTTAGAGAAGCAAAGAAGAAAGATAACAAGGCCCTGTTTCTCATTCATCAATGTGTTGATTCGAAGGTGTTTGAGAAGATTGCAGATGCTGAGACCTCCAAAGATGCATGAGATATCTTGCAAAAGAGCTATGGTGGTGATGCAAAGGTGAAGAAAGTAAAGCTTCAGGCCTTGAAGAGACAGTACGAATTGTTGCAGATGAAGAGTGATGAATCTGTTGCTGATTACTTCACAAGATTGGTGACTCTCACTAATCAAATGAAGAATTGTGGAGGTAATCTTGGTGAGCAAGAAACGGTGGAAAAGGTATTAAGAACTTTGACTTCTAAATTTGATCACATAGTGGTGACTATAGAAGAGACAAAAGACTTGAGTGAAGTCAAGATCGAGGATCTGCAAAGCACTCTTGAAGCTCAAGAAGTATCAAAGTGAAAAGAAGAAATGGCAGAACAAGAAAGATTCCAAGAAAGGCAAAGATCACGTTGAAGATGATTTTGAGACATTGTCTGAATCCTCTGATGGAGGAGGAGGAGGAAAACAGAAAGATAAGTCAAAGAAGAAGGACAAAAGCAAGATTCAATGCTACAACTGTGACAAATATGGCCATTATGCTAATGAGTGTAAGATCTCAAAGAAGAAGAAGGGTCAAGACAGTGATGAAGAAGCAAACGTAGCACATGATAGCTCAAGTTCAGAAGATGAAACAAGCTTCATGGTGATAGATGCTGATGAAACAGCAGATTCTATGGAGTGGTACTTTGACTCAGGATGTTCTAACCATATGCCAGGTAATAGAAGCATTTTATCTAACTTTAATGAATGTCTCAACATAAAGATCAAGCTTGCCAATAATGAATTCACCAAAGCTGAAGGTATGGGGAATGTCATGATTGAGATGTCAAATGGCAAGAAAGCTGTGATTGAAAATGTTCTTCTTGTGCCTGGAATGCAATGTAATTTGTTGAGTGTAGGGAAATTGATTTCAAAGGGTTTCAAAATAGTGATTAATTGAAGATGAGACACTACAACTCTTTGACTCTAAGAAGAGACTGATCCTCAAGACAGCTCAGAGTAAGAACAGAACCTACAAGACTCGATTCAAAGCCATTGGAGCAGAATGCCCACCTGCAACTGTTGATAACAGTCAAGTGATTTCTGAAGGGATTGGAAGTATCTTGGTGAAGAGAAATGATGGACAAGAAGCTAGTATCACTGGTGTGTTAAAGAGTAATGTGATAAGTATAGGTCAATTACTAGAGAAGAACTACTCAGTGAAAATGCATGATAAGGAGCTGAAGCTAGTTGATGCAAAGGATAGAGAGATCCTGAAAGCTCCAATGTCCAACAACAAAACCTTCAGGATGTTGAACATGTTGGAACATCAGTGCGTTGTCCTAACTGTGAATGAAAGTCAGAACTGGATTTGGCATCACAGGTATGGCCATTTCCATTTCAGGAGTTTGAACCTGTTAAGTTTGAAGAAGATGGTGAATGGTCTTCCTCAGATTAAAGTTCAAAGGCAACTGCGCAAAGAGTGTTGCGTAGCCAAGTCAACAAATAAGTTAATGAACAAGACACCACATAAAGCATGGACTGATGTGAGACCATGGATTGGTGTGAGGCCTAGTGTAGGTCACTTTAAGGTGTTTGAGTCACTATGTTTAAGGCATGTGCCAACACATTGTAGAAGGAAATTAGAAGGTAGAAGTCAAGCAATGATTTTCCTTGGTTATCACTCAGCTGGAGCTTATAAATTGTATTCTCCAACAAGAAACAAGATGGTTACATGTAGAGATATGCAGTTTGTTAAGGCTAAGAGTTGGAGCTGGAGTGGTAATGTTGTACACCAAGATGTTGCAACATCTGGTGTGACATCTGTGCCTGAAAAAGCCATGTTGGTAGAGGCTAAACCAATAGATTTGGATCAAGCCATGAATGATTCAAATTGGTTAGAGGCTACAAAGAGAAAGAAATATGCAGAAGACATTTTGAAAAGGTTCAAAATGGTTGGCTGTAATTCATCAGTCACACCTACTGATACAAGAGCCAAGACTAAAGAAGATACAAGTGGTGATGCAGTGGAATCTACTATGTTCAGACAACTAATAGGTTCACTGAGATATCTGTGTCAAACTAGGCCTGATATCAGTTATGCAGTTGGCTATGTAAGCAGGTTTATGAGTAAACCATTGAAGCCTCACTTATTGGCAGCTAAGAGGATACTTAGATACATCAATGGCACAATCTACTTTGGTGTGTTATTTCCATATTCTAAGGAAAATGGAAAACTTGAGTTGAGTGGATTTTCTGATGCAGATTGGTGTGGTGATAAGGTTGATAGGAGGAGTACCAGTGGTTATTTGTTTAAATATCAAAATGCACCAGTGTCTTGGTGCTCTAAGAAGCAGTCAGTCATAACACTCTCCAGCTGTGAGGCAGAATATGTAGAAGGGTCCCTAGCTGCATGTCAGGCAAATTGGCTGCAATCACTTCTCAGTGAGATGAACATTATTGCTGACATCACAGTTGTGCTGAAGATTGACAACAAGTCAGCAATCAACTTGGCTAAGAACCCCGTTAGTCATGGGAAGAGCAAACATATTGAGACAAGGTTTTACTTCCTCAGAGACCAAGTCACTAAAGGAAAGTTGAAACTGGAGTATTGCTCTACTGACAATCAACAAGCTGATATTTTAACTAAAGTTGTGAAGAGAGACCAATTTCTCAAGCTCAGAAGAGAAATGGGAGTTGTGAGTTTTGACAGCTTGAATTAAGGAGGAGTGTTAGTTTTGTAATTCAAGCTTCTGACGAGAATAACTTCTGAAGGATGCAGCCTCTGAAGCAGTGTACTCACCCAGCTTCTGAAACAAGCGAACGTAGCCTCTAATGCTTCTCAGGCTCTGAACCTCTGGTTCAGTGATGTTTTCTGTTTTGTTAGTTAGATTAGTTTGTTTGTACAGTTGTATTTCTGTTAGTTAGTTAGAGAGGTTATAAGATTGTTAGTTGGCTTGTTTTATAAGCTACATCTCCCATCTATTGTACATTCACCTATAAATAGGTGCTTTTGTGATTAATAAACATAACCCTTTTCCTTTAATTCATTCTCTTCATTTCAATTCATAGTTTTTCTCTACTCTTTCTTAGTTTCTCTGTTGTTCATATTTGTGGGTGTTATCCCCAACACCCTTGACATGAACTCGTACACAAGGAGAAATTCATCACCGTTCGTATAATAACCCAATAGCTTGACCAAATTAGGGTGAGAAATCCTTCCTAAAATGTTGATTTCTGACTGCATGATCATATAAGGGAAAAGAAAAAGAAATTATAAAGTCAGTTGAAATAGAATTTTTAGCATGATTTAAAAAATGAGACCACAATCTAACATGCAATATCAAGGATTGCAATTGAGGCAGCATCATTTGCATTTAATTGTAATTCTATTTAGTATTCAGGATTGTATTACAACCGCAATTTAAAACTTTACTTGAGTTAAATTTTTATTTCTACTATACACGTGATTTTAAATTATTGTATGTTGCAATATAATAGATTTTGAGGTTCTACAATAGAATCATGGTCAAAATTTCGATCACAAAGGGCACATTTTATGACAATATAAATGTTGTGGATAGTGCAAAGCATGGCGGTGCTATGCAAATGCATCATGACCTTCGGCACAAGGTCTCTAAATATTTTTTTTTTGTTTTTACCACCAGTTGAATCTGGTTTGGGGGTCAGTTCTGATATTAATAATTCCAGCCCCCTCCCGATCGCAGTTGCAGGGGATCGAACTGTGGTCCTTCCTAGTAAGTTCAGCGTCAATCACAACTGAACCAACTAACGATTGGTAAGGTCTCTAAAATAGTTGTTGGAATTTTAATTTTTAAGTACTACTAATTAACTATAAAAATTACACAATGTACTCATTAGCTTAATGGTTGTGTCGTTTGTGTAAAGTGATATGAGTGTTTGTGGGTTTAAGCAATCGTTACTGAGATTTTGGATGCTCTATATATGTAAGTTATAATTTTGGTGCCTCGTTTTTCTATAAGTCATATGAAAATATTTAATATGAAAGAAAAGCTAAAAATTATATCTTCAATTATCATAATTCCTCTGATAACTTTTAATTTTTCAAATAAATTTTACTATCAAAATCATAAGAGTCTAAATCAAATTTAAAATTTAGTTATACCATTTATTTTATCACTCGGATGAACGCACGCACGCATACGCGAGTGCACACACGTATATACACACGCTCAAAGTAAAAATAAAATAAAATTGATGCTCCAAAATTTTGGTGCCCTGTGCAGTCGCTTCTCTCGAACACTCTTCAAAACCTTTCTGGATTCAAGTTTGATATATACTATTTTTAACTGACCTGCCATTCTTGAACACCTTGCACACTATCTGATTTCAAATTCTTTATGGCCACCATCATTCCAGAACCAGCTTTGGTAGGGGTGAGTGTCTCAGCATTCAACCCAACCTTTGTAAACTTTACCAAAACCACTTTCACCAAGCAATGCATCTGACTTGAAATTCTTTGTGGCAACTTTCAAATCTCCATAACTAAACTCTTTCAAATTTGGCATTTCTAGAAACTTCCCACTTATAGTTGTGTTTCCTTCTTCTTTAATACCATTTTCAATACTTCCCATCACCCAGACTTTATTCTTATTACATGATGATGACTCTTTCTTAGTATTGTACTCTTGACTATTATTACTCCTTGAACCTGCCAATAAAAGGGAATAAGCTATCTTTCATAATTTGCAAAAATTTAGTTAATTTAGATGAGTATATAATTAATGGATTTAGGACACTTGTCAGGATACTAAAAAAAGAAATTAAAGACAAATTAATATTAAAAAGATAATTTTTACATTTTGAAAGTATTGAATGTACAAACTTTTAGACGAAATTTCCTTATTAATATATTTATCTTAATAACTTTTTCTATCAAAATCTTATTAATATAGTGTCTCCGGAGTACTGTTTAACATTTCTCATAATTAATTAATATAACTATAATTTTGATTGTAAATTGAACTAATTATCTATTTAACTAGATTAACACATTTTAAAATGTGATTAATCGGGTGTCGCGCTAGTGTACAAAAAGTAAGTATGTATTATTAATTACAAAATGTGTAATATTAATAGATTACTATTTATGTTAAATGTATTCAATGATGATTTTTCATATTTCAATGCAAATTTGTGATATTAATAAATGATACTCCTTTCGTACCACGTAGTATATTACAAGCAAAAAAAAAAAACTTCACATTTATTCAGAAAAGTAAAATATACTGATTTGAAGTATAATTTTGTGTGTTTTTTTTAAAATAAATTTTACGGAAAGATGAAAAAAGAATTTTTATTGGTTATTGACTATGACAAAAAGAAAAGATAGAATAAGCTAAATGCAACTTTCATTTAATTTCACAATAATAAGTTAAAGTAAATCTTCAAAATGTGATTTTTTTTCTCTTATAATTTAGAACAAGAAATTTTTTATTGTTATTTTATAATTTAGGACAGAGGAATATATTTTAAAAAGATTTTCTTAAAAGGTTCCATGATAACTTGCCTGAAGTGTGAGGAATATTGAGAGAAGAGGGTGGTGATTGGCGAGAGAGTGAAGCAAAACAGAGACCCATGTTAATGTTTAAGGAAAAAATAAAAAGAAACAGAAAGTGTGTGTGTGTCTATAACAAGTGTGAGAATGTGGTTTGTTGTTTAACTAAATTTACTGGTATTTATGTTTATGGTGCCGTATAGGTTTTGTCATACACCTTTTTGGTGGCATTTAGTATGGGACAATGAACTATTTTCCCACCATGGACAAGTTAGTTTTTTACCCTAGAATCAAATAAGGAACACAATTTTATGGTAGACTCTTTTTCTCACATCTTATCTTTTTCAACCTCATCTTTTTTTACCAAATAACACAAATTTTTCCTCAAACTAACAAACTCTTCACAACTTTTTTGAAATTGCTTCTTCCCAAACAACACAATCTTTGGATTTGTAAAGAAAGTTAACTAAATTTAAAAGTTCAATCTTTGGTCATTGGACTCAGCTGGTCTAAAAAAACTCAATAAAATATTTTTGCTCCCTTGAATTAATGAAGGGGATCTATGGAGAGTGACTAAATTTCTTTTCACCTTGGTGACGGAGATATCAAAAGATGCGCTTAGGTTTTTTTAATCACACTATTTTGATCAAAGATTTATGCGTTACCCCTCAACAATTAAACAATTTGATTGGAAGAGATACTTTAAGAATGAAGGGATGGGTTGTGTTCCTCAATGAGTTTAAGATAAGAGAGAAGAAGAAAATGGGTTAATATTATTTGGGTTTTTCTTAATATAAAGATTATTTAAAAATAGTAATGGGGGTGGGTTGTTGCAGACTTGCAGGTGGTAGGGTGGGAGTCGGAGAAGGGGAGTGGAGAAGAAAGATATGTTTGTTATAAGGTGTAGGAGGAGTTTGATAAGGTTTAGTACGACAGCAAAATCCAATCATCCATCTTACATTGTCCATCATGCACAAATTCTACAGTGTCCCATACTAAATGCCACCACCTTTTCCACGAAAAAACAAGGAAACATTGTTTACTTTTTGAAGAAAAGTGTCACATTCCTTGAGTATATCATTGTGTATATGGACATCTCATTAGTTATTTGAGGTAATTTTTGGCAAAATCAATAATATTAGAGTTGTTTTAATATGGAAATTGTTCTCAAGCTGGCTGGCATGCATGACCCACCTTAAATCTGAATGTGAGAATGGTTGGAACATTTTATTACAGGTTTCAAAGTCATTGACAATTATATGTAAGTTACAAAATTTATACGGTTCTTTAAAAAGAAAAATCACACTTATTTGATTGAGCAAATATTGAAAAATTAATACTCCCTTCCAGGGACGGACCTAAGAAGGAAGGTTTGTGGGCTCATGCCCCCACTTTGCTTTGGAATTTTTTTTAGTACTACTACTAATATATCTATATTATATTATATTATATATAAAATAAATTATTAGATAAGTTTAATCCACACTTACTCAATCCAAACTTACTAATGGTTATTGGCCCACAACCACAAATCCAATACACATATTCATTTTTTCCTTTTAAGTTAATTATTAAACAAATAAGGCATTGATCCTTTTAAGTTTCTAGTTTACATCATTTTCGAGTTCAATTGTTCTATGAAGTGATTGATCAACAAATTCAGGAGTTGAATAATCGTTTTACAGAAGCAAATACTGAGTTATTTCTTTGTGTAGCTTGTTTAAGTCCGAGGCATTCATTTTCTGCATTTGATAAGGGGAGATTGATTTGTTTAGCGCAGTTTTATCCTTCAGAGTTTTCCCCAGTTGAACTATTGGCATTGGATTGCCAGCTTGAAAATTATTTCTTAGATGTATGCTCTGACAGTGAATTTTCAGAATTAGGGGGGATAAGCGACCTCTCTATAAAGCTAGTGGAGACCAGAAAACATGTTGTGTATCCGTTGGTATATTTACTTTTGGAATTATCTCTGTTATTACCAGTGGCAACTGCAACAGCTGAAAGAGCATTCTCTGCAATGAATATTATTAAGAATCGGATGCGGAATCGCATGGGAGATGATTGGTTAAATAATTGTTTAGTTACTTATATTGAGAGAGATGTTTTTGTTAATGTTGAAAAAGAGAAAATCATTCAATATTTCAAGAATATGAAAGATCGCAGAGAACAATTATAATGTATTTTTTTTTTGGGTGAAGAATTATGATGTATTTTTATGCTTTTGAAAATGAAATATTATATCTATTTAATTATGCAATTTTATAGTGACCCCACTATTCAAAACTTCTGGGTCCGTCCCTGCTCCCTTCGTTCTTTTTTTTTTGTTGTTTGAGAAAAAAAAATGTCAAATTAAGAAAATGTATTTTTGCACTTTATTTTTCTATTATACCTTTTTTTTTGAAATATATTATACTTTAATTTTAATCCACAAAAAAATTCTACGCTTTATATGAAGAAGTTTAGTAAAAAAAAAGATACAACAAAAAGATTATATGAAGAAGTTGAGTAAACAAAGATATAATAAAAAGATTATATAAAATTTAGTCAATAAAAAAATCAGGAATGAGGGTATAATAGGCAAAATATAATCTTAAATTATCAAAACAACAAACAATTTGAAACAATTTTTTTTTCTAAAACAACAAACAAAAATAAACAGAGGGAGTATATGTTTAACTCTAAATTTTCCACTTTATCAAATGAGTTAGCCACTAAAAATAATAGTAATAAATTTCAATTAAAAGAAATACAATATTATAAATAAATTTAAATAAAAGATAAAACGTACCGTAAGAAAACTACATTGAATTTTGGTACTCCTATTCTACACTAAATTTTGGTAAACAAAAGCAGATGTAGTTGATGTAAAATTTAGACCAAATACATTAAATTTTGTTAATCAATTTTTATTTATATTTTGAGACGGAGTAAAGTTCATTTTCACGCGCATGCGCATGCATCCCTGTGGACTATAAATAGGAAATGTAGCAGAGTATAGAATTTCCGCTGTGGAACTAATTAACATAAATAGCAACAATTGGTTTTAGTTGCCAACTGCATGCTTGCCGAGAAGAGGAAAGTTTGTATACTACTAGTATTTGCTCTCTTATTTTTCTTTACCAAGAATGAATGACAATGTCATAATCTGTGAGTGTAAACCTGTCATAGTCTCTTCTCTCTTTTTTTATTTTTTTTTTAAAATGAAACGGTGCGTTTCAATCCTGTAATATAAATGAACGATTGAGATGATCTTGAATGTCAAATATTCCATACTCGATAGTCGATATACTTATCAGCATTTTTACCAACAGTATTATGATACATACAGATGAAGTTTTTTTAAGCTGGCAACAAAATGCTTTCTATGGAAGTTATTATGAAGTTTCTTACTTGCTCATTAACACGCCATGTCGATTGAATTCCACACATCTGCCTAATTTTAGTTAAGGGTGAGATGAATGTGATTGAAGTATAAACACATTTTTAGAAGCGAGTTGAATAACAAAATTGAGTATTAAAATCTCGTTTAGATTCAAAATCATATATTTTATCTTCAAATTAGAATCAATTTTAAAGTCAATCAATGATATAATCAATTTTAGTACTTGCAATTTTAGTATATTTGAGTTTTCTGTGCCCTGTTTAAGATGGAAACATTTGAAGGGTCCTCATTGTTGAAGTGTAATTCAAATATCATGTTGTTGTTTACTAGTTTCATATAGTTTTGACAGATGTTGGATACAATGTTGGAACATTGTATACTCTTAGTTAGTTAAGAGTAGTGCTGTCAGTTATGAGTTAGTTGTGACAGTTAGGGAGTTAGTTGAAAACAGTTGCTTGGCTTGTAAGTAACTGATGTGTATAAGTATCATTGTAACTTCCTTTATCAATAACAATAATCATAAGCCTTTCCCTTCATATCTCTCTCAATTTCTCAATCCTCTTTTCTCTCTTCTCTTACTCTCAAACTCTAACAACTGGTATCAGCTAGCCTTAACGGTTCTTGGGTGCAAGATTCATTGCTTCGTTGAATAGATCATTGGGTAGAAGATGACTAGTTCATTGGAGAATCTTGGCAACAGTTTCGGAGGAAAACTACCAATTCTTGATAGTTCTAATTGGGATCGGTGGAATAAACAGATGAAGGTGATCTTTGGCTTCCAAGAAGTACAAGATGTGGTCGAAAATGGTGTGACTCCATTACCAGACAATGCAACAGAAGCTCAAAGAACAGAATACAGGGCATTGAAGAAGAAAGACTTCAAAGCTATGTTCTTCATTTATCAGTGTGTAGATCTGGTTAATTTCCAGAAGATAGAAAATGCTACTTCAGCAAAGGAATGTTGGGAGATTCTTGAGAAGGGTCATGCAGGAAATGTGAAACTCAAGCAAGTAAGGCTTCAAACCTTGAAAAGACAATTTGAACTGCTGCAAATGGAATCAAATGAGAAGGTTTCTGATTACTTTAATCGGATAACTCAAGTTTCAAATGCTATGAAGGCTTGTGGAGACATAGTTACAGATCAACACATTGTAAGTAAGATCATGAGAACCTTATCTTACAAATTTGATGCTATTGCTGTAGCTATAGAAGAATCAAAAGACTTGTCTACAATGAAAGTTGAAGAATTGCAGTGTTCACTTGAAACTCATGAGCAGAGAGTGAATGAAAGATCCAAAGAAAGAAGTGTGGATCAGGCATTGCAGGCACAAACAATGAAACAAAATGGAATGAAACAAAATGGAGGGAACAAGTACAAAGGCAAGAACAAGTCCAAGAATGGAGGTTCACAATATGATAACACCAAGAAAGATCAAGATCGAGGTGAATCTTCAAAGAATGATGACAATGGCAAAGGAAAGAAGAAAAACAAGAAACACAACCAATGCTATAATTGTCAAAAGTATGGTCACTTTGCAAGTGAGTGCAGAGGTGAGAAGGTCCCAAAACAGTTCAACAATGATGAATCCAAGGTGAATATGGCACAAAATGACAATGGATCAGAAGTGGAACCTGTGTTGATGATGGCTATTACAAATGAAGATCTTGATAAACAAGATAACTGGTATTTGGATACAGGATGTTCTAACCATATGACAGGTAATAGAAGCATTTTGATTAACTTTGATGAGTGTCTCAGCACAAAGATCAAGCTTGCCAACAATGAATCCATCAAAGCTGAAGGTATTGGGAATGTTATGGTTCAGATGTCAAATGGAAAGAAAGCTGTGACTGAAAAAGTTCTTTATGTGCCTGGAATGCAGTACAATTTGATGAGTGTAGGAAAATTGATCTCAAAGGGTTTCAAGGTAGTGATTGAAGATGAGACACTACAACTCTTTGACTCTAAAAAGAGACAGATCCTCAAGACAATTCAGAGCAAGAACAGAACCTACAAGACTCAATTCAAAGCCATTGGAATTGAACGCCTATCTGCAACTGTTGATAACAGTCAAGTAAAATCTGAAGGGATTGGAAGTATCTTGGTGAAGAGAAAGGATGGACAAGAAGCAACTATCACAGATGAGTTGAATGTTCTCTCAATGGAGAGTAATTTGATAAGCATAGGTCAATTACTAGAGCAGAACTACTCAGTGAAAATGCATGATAAGGAGCTAAAGCTAGTTGATGCAAAGGATAGAGAGATCCTGAAAGCTCCAATGTCCAACATCAAAATCTTCAGGATGTCGAACAACATGTTGGAACATCAGTGCGTTGTTCCAACTGTGAATGAAAATCAGAACTGAATTTGGCATCACAGGTATGGTCATTTCCATTTCAGAAGTTTGAACCTGTTAAATTTGAAGAAGATGGTGAATGGTCTTCCTCAGATTAAAGTTCAAAAGCAACTGTGCAAAGAGTGTTGCATAGCCAAGTCAACAACGAAGTTACTGGACAAGACACCACATAAAGCATGGACTGGTGTGAGACCATGGACTGGTGTGAGGCCTAGTGTAGGTCACTTTAAGGTGTTTGGGTTACTATGTTTAATACATGTGCCAACACATCGTAGAAGGAAGTTAGATGACAGAAGTCAAGCAATGATTTTCCTTGGTTATCACTCAACTAGAGCTTATAAATTGTATTCTCCAACAAGAAACAAGAAGGTTACATGTAGAGATGTGCAGTTTGATAAAGCTAAGAGTTGGAACTGGAGTGGTAATGTTGTACAGGATGTTGCAACATCTGGTGTGACATCTGTACCTGAAGAAGCCATGTTACTAGAGGCTGAACCAATAGATTTGGATCAAGCCATGAATAATTCAAATTGGTTAGAGACTACAAGGAAAAAGAAATATGCAGAAGACATTTTGAAAAAGTTCAAAATGGTTGGCTGTAATGCATCAGTCACACCTACAGACAACAAATCAGAAATAACTTAGTTTCTGAAGCTCAAAAGGGAAATGGGAGTTGTGAGTTCTGACAGCTTGAATTAAGGAGGATTATTGGTATTTGATAATTCAAGCTCTCTTCAGTTCAGATCGTAGACATCCTCACAAAGCCACTCAAGATTGAAAGATTCAAGGAGCTGAGGAAGATGTTAAAAGTAACTAGTTTAGAATATTTGAATTAAAGGGGTGTGTTGAAGTGTAATTCAAATATCATGTTGTTGTTTACTAGTTTCATATAGTTTTGACAGATGTTGGATACAATGTTGGAACATTGTATACTCTTAGTTAGTTAAGAGTAGTGCTATCAGTTATGAGTTAGTTATGACAGTTAGGGAGTTAGTTGAAAACAGTTGCTTGGCTTGTAAGTAACTGATGTGTATAAGTATCATTGTAACTTCCTTTATCAATAACAATAATCATAAGCCTTTCCCTTCATATCTCTCTCAATTTCTCAATCCTCTTTTCTCTCTTCTCTTACTCTCAAACTCTAACACTCATGATTATAATGTATGCTTATAAGCAAATTCATATCATGCAATAACATTACATATTTATTTTAAAAGTTAAGGTTACTGCATAATATTGATTTAGTCAATTTTGATAGTAGATTTTATGCGACTTTATGTTGCTTCTTTCTAAGTTTAGTTATGAAACGTTATTGAAAGATATGTTTCGATTATCTATCAGATGATATCTTCCGAACCAAGACAATAGCTTAAGAAAAATGTTATTGGCTCAAACAATGAAGAAAAATCTAAAGAATTTCTCCAACTAACAAAATAACTACAGAATAAAACATAAATATCTATTAAATGACTGATCAAAATTTATTAATTGAATTAAATGTTCAACTTCTATTTCAAAATGGGCAATTTGGCTTATGTAAATTGTACTACATAGTTGCAGACTTAGTACAATGATTCTTGGATATTTTCCTTTTATCCTTAATAGTGTTTATGTCTTCTAATGTCTCCAAAACATCTTCCATAGAAGGACGTTTTTTAGGGTCAGATTCAAGGCATTTAAGAATGAGCTGAGCTGTTTCAAATGCTGCTTTTGGTGAATATTGGCCGTCTAACCTATAATCCACAACATTACCTTTCAACTTTGTTTTATCAGAAAGATAAGGATTAATCCATTCAACTAGATTTTGTTTCTTTGTAGGCCTTTTTAAATCAAGTGCTTTCAACCCTGTCAACATTTCAAGCAACACCACACCAAATCCATAAACATCGCTCTTCACATACAAATGACCTGTTGAATATTATGACACAATCCTTAAGGTGAGAAAGCACAAAATCTTCTTGAAGAAAGTTTTGGAATAAGGATAAATACCATGCCCCCTCCCCATGGATTATCCATTCCCGAAAATATTAAAATATTTGCCGGGATGGGGACGGGGGAAGTAACTTCCACCTAAATGATCACTTCTTGCCTGTCCTGTTGGATATACATACTAGTAAAAATATAATCACCTGTTGCAATGTATTCTGGAGCAGCATAACCATACGTGCCCATTATCCGAGTCGTCACATGTGAATTTTCTCCAGATGGCCCAAATTTCGCCAACCCAAAATCTGAAATCTTTGCATTGTAATCCTGTAGAACACAAATAATTAACTATCACTAGATTTGTGAATGGGAAGAAAATAAAGAGATGGGAGATAAATTAATGAATTTTGATATTTCTTTTCTTTGTTTACAAGATTTATGTATGAGAAATATTGTGTTTGTGTAAATAAAATAATCCATACAACAACTATTAGACACTAGCCAAAAATATTTCATATATATTTTTTCATTTTTTAGCAAAGAAACTAGCATTAAGAATTTGGTTACCAAAATAGTGTACAAATTTATGTTGTAGCCAAATATTCTAACATCTAATAAGATAAAAAGCCAGTGAAATATTATAAGATAAAACCAACATATAAGAGAGAAACTACCCAAAAATAACTGACCACATCAAGAAGTATATTGGAAGCTTTGAAATCTCTATATATGATTTGTTTTTCTGATGAGTGCAAGAATGCCAAACCTCGAGCTGCATCAATAGCGATTTTGAGTCTAGTGTTCCATGAAAGTGGTTCTAAGTTAGGATTTCCTAACCAAAACAAAAACACAAATGAGTTTAAACTCAAAAAAAAAAAAAAATCCATGGGCTAGTAATTTTTCACTAATTAACATTAATTGTCTCAATCTTCATACTTTTAAAGAGATGGCTCTCTAAGCTTCCCCTTGGCATGAACTCGTACACAAGAAGAAATTCATCACCGTCTGTACAATAACCCAATAGCTTGACCAAATTGGGGTGAGAAATTCTTCCTAAAAAGTTGATTTCTGACTGCATTGTTATATGAAATTAAGAAATTATAAAGTCAGTTAAAATAGAATTTGTAGCATCATTTTTTTTAAAAAAAATATGTAAAGGGTGTGTGTGTGAGTGAATACCAAATTCTTTTTTTCTTGTTAATTCGACCGCTATGAATGAACTTTGATTCTTTCGAATGATTCTTGAATTTTATAAAGTATTTGACAATAATCAATTAGTTACGAATACTACATTTTAATATTGTCATTTTTTTTTAAGGATTATATATGTTTTTAGTTCCTACATTTAAGCGGACTTCTAAAAATAGTCCCTACATTTTTTTAATATATTTTTAGTCCCTGTATTTTTTTCCATTTTCAATTTTAGTCTTTGCCGTCAACTTTGGGTGATTAGGCAAACGGCAGACGCCACATAGGCTGGACTGCCACATGTTAACAATATTAGACTAATTTATACTTTTTTTTTTTGATATAAAGAGGGCCGAAGCCCAAAAAAGAAATTAAACTACAATAAGTTTAGGGGTTGTTATCCCCATAACGTCAGCTAATAACAAAGAACTCAGTTGAGCTGGGCAATGCTCATAGATCATCAATGTATCCTTAATTTATACTTTTGATCCCTATAAAATTACCAAATTTAGAGTTCACTGAGTAATTTTTTAAAATGCAAAGTATCCTCAAATAAATGAAAATTAACTGACCTGCCATTCTTGAATACCTTGCACACTATCTGATTTCAATTTCTTAATGGCCACTATCATTCCAGAACCAGCTTTGGTAGGAGTGAGTGTCTCAGCATTCAACCAACCTTTGTAAACTTTACCAAAACCACCTTCACCAAGCAATGCATCTGACTTGAAATTCTTTGTGGCAATTTTCAAATCTCCATAACTAAACTCCTTCAAATTTGGCATTTCTAGAAACTTCCCACTTATAGTTATGCTTCCTTCTTCTTTACTACCATTTTCAATACTTTCCATCTCCCAAACTTTACTCTTACTATATGATGACGACTCTTTCTTAGTATCGTCCTCTTCACTATTATTACTCCTTGAACCTGCCAAGTGCCAAAATAAAAAAAGGAACCTAAGTTAAAACTATAAATAAAAATAAAACAAAAATGTTTTATGCACATCCATTTTTTCATACACCTACAACACATGGTTAATAACGTGCAAATATATGGTTAATTCAGTTAAGTATCTATGATTAATTGAATTGACCACACAATTTTGATTGTGAATCGAATTAATCATTTACTCTATTGAATTCATTACATTTAATTTTAATAGGGTCGGCCTAAACCAAAGCCACTAAAGCTAGGGTTTTAGACCTCACAAAAAAAAATTACATATGTAAAAACTCAAAAAAATAAAATACTTTTTTTAATGTATTATAAGCCACAAAATAATAAATAGAAAAAAACATTTAAGTACAATAAGTAAAAGGCCTCACAAGTATAAAAAGATACACCAATTGACATGCTTAATTAAAATATTGTATCCCAAAAAATAAAAAAATCTAATTAAAATTACAATAAAATGTGATTATTATTATTATTATTATTATTAATAAAAAAGCCTACAAATTACCAATCGTTAGTTGGTTCAGTGGTGATTGGCGCTGAACTTGGTAGGGAGGACCACGGTTCGATCCCCCGCAACTGCGATCGGGAGGGGGCTGGAACCACTTGATGCCAGAACTGACCCCCGAACCAGATTAAACTGGTGGTGTAAACCAAAAAAAAAAAAAACACCTACAAATTTTTTGTTAATAACTTTTTTTATAGTTCGGTTTAGACCTCAATAAATGTTGGACCGGCCCTAGATTTTAAATATTATTAGATATGATAAGATGACTTGCCTGAAGTGTGAGGAATATTGAGGGAAGAGGGTGGTGGTTGGCGAGAGAGTGAAGCAAAACAAACACCCATGTTAATGTTAAAATCGTTGGATCGAGAATAATGAAACAAGGAAAGAGTGTGTAAATATAGCGTTGTTTCAAACCGGTATTTATGTTGTTTAAGGTTGCCGTGTTGGCTTCGCGTATTTGCATAGTGCTCCTCTCTCTCTATAATAATAATAATATGAGTAGTACTACAAGAAGAAAAGCATAAATCAGAATCATTTTGGCATTTTCTAGCCATCATCAAATTCATCATAGACACTCCGGTCAACATGTGCATATATACATTATTAAAATATACTACATTATTAAAACAAGGAAACAATAGCATTATTTATCCGTCTTTTTCTTTATCTATCACTCCCCTTTTCTTTACATTTTGAAGACTTTTACACTCCTTAAGATTCTCGGTTGAATTTATATTTTTTTTATAAGAAAAATTTAGGGTGAGGGGATGGTGCCCCAGTCCAAGGTAGGGAAGATCTTAGGGCTCAAAGAGCACTTACAAAAGTAATTATATTTACCTCCTTCCAAAAACACTAGCGGGCTCGAATCCGGAACCTCCGGATTCAAGACCTGTCGTTTTACTACTAGATCAAGCCTTTGGAGTTTCAGTTGAATTTATATAATGTGTGTTTGTTGTCGTAAATAAATATTTATCATCGATAATTATAAATTATTACAAAAATGGCTAAACTACACATTTGGTCTCTTACATTTATTTTAGGTTTCAATTTGGTCCCTTACGTTTAAAAAGTTTCAATTTGGTCCCTTACGTTTATTTTAGGTTTCAATTTGGTCCCTTCCGTCAGTTTTTGCACATGTGGCAGACGATTTGCTTACGTGGCAGACAGTTTGCACATGTGGATTGACACGTGGACACCTGGACATGTTGACACATGTTCAATTGAAACAGTAGAACAGTAGAATCTGACGGAAGGGACCAACTAATGCAAACATTGATAACGTAAGAGACCAAATTAAAACTTTTTAAACGTAAGGGACCAAATTAAAACCTAAAATAAACGTAAGGGACCAAATATGTAGTTTAGCCTACAAAAATCATACACTGAACATATATTTTCATTACTCAATAAATTAAATTTATTAAATTAAATATCTAAATAAAAATTATAACTTATTAATTATAATTTATTTAGAAATATATATGAGACAATGTTAGAAATTATTAAGAAATAAGTATGGGTCTAACTCATCCTCACAAAATCGGCTTGTAAGGTGAAGACTACCACTTACTTATAAACATTGTCAAGGCCATTTCATATCCGATGTGGGATTTTTTAACACACCCTCCCCACGTTCAGAACTGAACAAGCTGGAACGTGGATCGAATAATAATGGGTGGCCCAAATAACCGGTAGTCCAATGGAAGTGGATCGAGAGGCTATGATAGCATGTTAGAAATTATTAAGAAATAAGTATGAGCCTATATCCTCACAAAACCGGCTTGTAAGGTGAGGACTACCACTTGCTTATAAACACTTGTCAAGGTCATCTCATATCCAATATAGGACTTTTTAACCGACAATAACTTTAATAAAACAAGTTTATTGATTTTATAAATTTTACATGAAATAGTATAATAGTTTACTTATATAATGACAAACTTAAATATTAAGAAAAAATCAATAAATCCAAGCGAAAACACGGATATTTTCCTAATATATGTATATATCCGTCACCCTAAATTTGTTATCATCAAAATTTCAAAAACACAAAAAGCCCCCAAGGATGCAAGGTTTAAACCAAAGTCAAATATTTCAATTGACCAACTCGATTTGCTTTTCACATTTTGCACAACCTTTGTGAAAGAAAAAATTATCATTAATAGTTGAAACACGGCACAGGGGTGTTCAAATCTGTTGAGATTTGCAGGTCTCTGGTATCTGGTCGAATCCTACTGCGTCGATGTTGACTGTCGGTTCTCTTTCTACCGGTGTCCCCCAACCTTCGACCTTAGGTGCTGCTTGCTAGATCCTGATGGGCCGAGTAATTTTAATTCGAGTTCGAAAGTTAGTGTCTAGTGGTGTCTCCTAGGGTTGGGTTTGGGTTTTCTCTGGTGGGCTTGGTGAATCTCGTTTGGGGAATGTCTAGGGGTGGTTTGGGGTGCTGCTTTGGTGTACTGTTGTTTGGTTAAAGTGTTTTATCACTTTACCTTTCATTGTATATTTTCAACAATTCCTTATACTTCTTGTTGATGAATTGTTCTTTAATAAAATTTAGCCGATTCAAAAAAAAGTTGAAACACGGCACAAATAACTATTTTTAAACTGTTTAAGGTTATTGGATAAAAAAGTCAATGCACCGTGTATCTATTATGAATGACATGCTAATCCTCTAGATTGTGTAATAAGTATTGATAAAGGTGACCTATTCTGTGCAGTTGTGACTGGAAGCAGTCAAGGACTGTGAACCGTCTTATTTTGATTAGATGGATTAGATTTAAAAGAGGTTTTTATTTTGTTTCAATATTAAATTTTGAGTTAACATCTGGACCGTTCAATCAAAATCGTACGGCCTATATTTCGTGACTGGACGACTGCACCTACTGCCGAATTTACTGAATCCAGATCCGTGACCTCACCCATTATATTTTATGGCATTTTATGTTTGGGATTATATTTCTTTTTTATTTGGATTTTGAGTTAAGTACACTACATGTACTTATCTTACTAGCTTAGGATGAGTAGAATACCTCTCTTCTTATTTATATTTATATCACTTTGCTTTTGCTATGTAAAAAAATAAAATTTATTTAAGGTAAAATCTACATCTGCACAACTAATATGTAGTAACTATCAGATTTGGATTCTCTATATTCAAAAATCCTATATTTAATTTATCTACATCGATCACTTATAGTATAAACATGTTAGAAGAGAGAATGAAAAGAAATATTATCATAAATGGCAATAACAAAATTAACCTTAAAATTAAACTAAATATAGATGAATATAAGATTCTTGAATGTAAATAATTATACAAATTAAATGTGAGCATGCATGGAAAGTTGACAAAGGTACGCACTCATTTCAAACCTGTCATTCACTCTTAGTCCCTCAATTACATGGGCATCTATGTCATGTTCCACTGCAATTAGATTCTAGAAGATGTGAATCCTCCTTATCCTAATTAATTAGTCACATGAAAATTCTTTAACGAACTTATTCGCAATTTCGTGTTTTATAGAAAATTTACCACTTTAGTCTCCAATATTATAGTAGGAGTTACATGATATAATCCCCATAATTTTTTAAAAAAAAATCTTTAATTAAAATTGATCTCAATAGCAGTATTTATATTTTATCAATCAATATAATTAATCCCTTACAAATAACCAACTACTCACTAATTACACAAATAACTTTGGTAAAAAAAGTCACAAACTCTTCAAATAAAATTTATTTAAAATATAAATTTTTAAAATATAAATTAATATAAAAATATGATATATAATATTAATGAATGAGATACTAGTACCTAATCATAATAACGTTATATGCAAGCCGATAAGAGTAAAGGCGATAAGAGTAAGAGCTTGAAAAGAAGAGAAAGAGGAAAAAGTATTCAAATAATTTAATCATTTTCCAATATTAGTAAAACTTTGCTTCTTTTCTTTTTCTTTCTTTATATTATAATATTACATTACTATATATACTAATAAATAAGTTACTATATAAGACAATACATGTTACATAAACACAATTTGGTGCGTACTCCACTAGCTACTCCTACCGTAACTTTCCACGCGCATCATCACTGTGGACTATAATTGTTGAGCACAACTAGTAACAAAAGGTAATAATAACGAAAAGCAAACAATAAGAACACAAGAAAGTTTGATAACGGAGTTCCCCGTAGGTACGTCTCCGATTGTAGAATTCGCTACAGCTCGTTTCTATTAGATGAATGAATGAATTAGGGTTTCAGTGTTACAAGCGGTATTTGTAATAATAACATTAAAGTCGTAAATACCCCTGAACAATACCACACCCCTAGCGCCCCCTAATTCCTAATAGATATACACTACAAGAAATATGATTTTTGACAGCGACTTTTTTTGTCATAAGTTGTTACAAGTCGTTGGCAAAATTACCCTGTGTTAGCTTTGCCAACAACTTGTAACAACTTATAACAAAAAAAGTCGCTGCCAAAAATCATATTTTTTGTAGTGATATACGCCATACTCAACAATCTCCACCTTGGCGAATATCAAACTCTTATGAAGAACCACTGTATGACATCTGCATCCTTAGCGCTAGGCGGTTGTTTCCTTCTTAACATTGAGAAACATGTAACAAGTCCAAGCAATGCTTGAACTTGTCACTGGTGACTGGCTTGGTCAACATGTCAGCTGTAAGTGCACCAGTTCATCCTCTTATTTTAATAATTGTCAAAACACATGAAAATAGAGTAGAACATATTTTGGCAATGTTACAAATGACTTGACAGCGAAAAACTATTTTTAAACTTTGAAAAACTGATTTTTAGGTATTATGTATTGATACATAAACATGTGTATCGATACAAATGTCCTGAAATTACTTCAGACTGATTTTGTGCAATTTGTATCGATACATATATCACTTGTATCGATACAAAAGTGGTCTCTCAGAGGCAGAAGGTCATCTGTGTATCGAATCATGCTTGCATGTATCGATACACACCTATGTCTCTCAGAAAACCAGTTAGTGCTTGATGTATCGAATCATGCTTGCATGATTTGATACATATCAGTCAAGATTTCAAGAAACTGATATATGTATCGATACATATACATCTTTGTATCGATACATAGGTCAAAATTTTCAATTTGAACGCTGGTCAAAGGGTTTGTATCGATACAAACCATCATTTGTATCGATACACGTATGTTGAATTTTGCCCAAATTTGCTCAATTCTATTCTCTCTTTAAATAGCAATGTGATGTGTCATTGTAATAGAGAGGAAACTAGTGTGAAAGATCAGAAAACGCTTTGGGTTGCAAATTGAGTGAGAATTTGAATCAAAGGTTTCATTCAACACAAATTCATCATCTTCATCAAAGGTTGCAATCAAAATTGAAGTTTGAGTATGGGATCAATTCAATAGAGGTTGCATTTTTGTGTGATAACGTTCGATACGGTTCGCGGTGAATCAGAATCGTAGTCGGGTTGGATTGTGTGTTGAAGGTTCTAGTTTCTCTCAAAGGATTCAAGATCGTGCTTGTCTTGAAGGATCGACAACAAGAAACGAAGGACTCAGCTGGACGATCGAGTGCGGTTTGGCACGGGTCGGATCGTTGGAATCAGAGGGCGAAGTTTCGTTGTGTGTCGAGGTTTTGTTGCATAGTTTACTTTTTGTCTCGTTATAGGTTTATAAGATTCAATTGTAAACTGTGCACGTGTTGTTAATCATTTTTGATCTATACACTCTCAAATAACCCGTTTGGTTATTTGGGGGGAGACGTACTCGGACAAACGCGTGGACGATGCGAAATCTGGGGAACTCCCTAATCAAATCGTTGTGTGTTTCTCTCTCTCTCTCTCAATATTTTACTTGTCATAATTTCATTTAATTCTGAATCGATTGAATTTTTAGTGTTCGTATTGATACACCAAAAATTCAATTGTTGTGCTTGATTGTGATTGTGTTAAATTTGATATTGTAACTTGCTTGGGACTGAAGTTAATTCATAGTTTATATTCGAATTTTGAACGCTATCATTTCGAATCTTTTTCATCAAACATTCAAAAGGCTTATACTACTTTTCTTTTGGTCAATCGGTGCATAGACTACCGATCCGGTGGTTTTCCGCTTGCGCTCGATTGAAACAAATAATTTTTTAAAAACGACATTGTTTCAAGGTTCACTTATTCAACCCCCCCTTCTAAGTGATAGCCAAGTAGTCTAACAAGTGGTATCACGATCCCGGTTCAATTTTGTTTACAAAAATCAGAGGATTGTGCCAATTATTAGAAAACATGGCTTTTGCACCGAAAGGGGCGTATAATAGGGCTCCTATATTCAATGGCGATCACTTTGACTATTGGAAAAGTAGTATGCGTATTCACATCAATTCTTTTGATGGTGAAGTGTGGAATGCTATTGAGAACGGTCCGTTTGTTCCAACTATCACGGATCCTCATGGCATTGTCACAAATAAGCCTATGGCACAATGGACGGATGATGAAAAGAAAAAGGTCAATTACGATGCAAAGGCACAAAACATACTTATTTCATCCCTTGGGATTGAACAATTTTATCATGTGTCGCATTGCTCTACGGCCAAAGAAATGTGGGATACATTAGTCACTCATTTTGAGGGAACTAATGAGGTCAAAATTTCGAAAATAAACACCTTAACTCAAGAATTCGAATTGTTTCATATGCAAGATGGTGAAACCATTGCGGATATGCAACAAAGATTTGTAAAAATCCCCAACAAGTTACATGGTCTAGGTAAACCAATCACAAATCAAGATGCTACTAATAAGATTTTGAGATGTCTTAATAGGTCATGGCAACCAAAGGTCACCGCAATCAAAGAAGCGAATGATCTCACAACTTTGAGTCTCACAACCTTATTTGGTAAGGTAACGGAACATGAACAAGTGCTTAATTTGTTGGAAAAGCATGAGAAAGGTGAGAAAAAGGAAAAACATAACGAAAAGGAAAAAGAAAAGGATAAGAGGTCCATTGCTCTAAAGGCCTCCAAGTCCAAGTCCAAAAAGGTTGAGCATGTGGAAAGTAGCTCAAGCGAAGACGATTCCGATGATGAAGAAATGGGACTCTTCGTTCGACGCTACAATAGATATGTGAGAAAGAATGGGATAAGACATTCCGATGACAATCTTAAGAAGTTTCGGAAAGATAGTGGTTACCGCCGGAAGAATGAAGATGCTAGGTACTCCAAAAAGGGAGCATGCTATGAATGTGGCCAAGTTGGTCATTTCAAGCCGGATTGCCCCAAGCTCAAGAGAAAAGAGAAGGAGTCACCTTCATTCAAAAAGGGAAGCATAGACAAAGGAAAGAAAGCATATGTTGCATGGGAAAGCGGAAGCTCATCTTCCTCTTCATCATCAAGCTCTAGCTCAAGTGATGAAGATGCATTGGCAAATGTGTGCCTATCATCCCATGATCGCAAGAAATTTGCTCATAAAAAGGTAAACCAAAATCCCTCTAGCTCATATACTCTTTTAGAATATCATGAGTTACAAGTCGCTTTTGAAAAGTTACACAAAGAAACTAAAGAGGCTTTTCAACGACTAAAAGGTTTAATGGAAGTTAATAAATACCTTGAGGCAAAAGTTTCGGCAACGGAGCTTGAGTTGAAAGCCCTCAAAGAGTCTATGATTCAAAAATCTCTTGTGACTTATGATAGTTGTGGTAACGATAATACCGGATGTGTTGGATGCTTTTACTTACGTAGAGACTTACGAAAGTTACAAGATAAGCTAAAAGAACCATCCAAGCCGGAGATTACTTTTGCAATCGATCCATCTAAATTCAACAAATCATTGAAACCTAGAAATAAAAAGTATAAATTTGTTGAAAAGGATCCTAAGAAAAGTAATCCTCATATCATTTGTCATTATTGTTGTGACAAGGGTCATACTATTGCAAAATGTCATGCTCGAAAAGTTTTGGTACCAAAAGGCAAATTGCAATGGTTACCTAAGTTAGACAATAATGTCTCTACTAACCAACTAGGACCCAACATGAGTTGGGGACCTATTTCAAATGTCTAAGTATGTAGGGAAGCGTCTTGAAGCCATTGACGAAAGACACCGACAACAATGGAGTTCAAGAATTACGAACAAGGAAAGGAATGAGTAAAGCTTCAACTCAACATTTACAATGGTGTGGAAATTGATCACTTCCTCCACCTAACACTCAAGGGAAGATTCTACTCTCTACCATTGCCTTTATACTTTTACTTTACTTAGCATTTGTACTTTGACTCATATACACAACTTATATCTTAATATGATACTTGTCCTGATAGTCGTCTCATCCTTCATTTCCAAGAATTTTGCTCAAAGATATTGATAAGTCTTTGAGACTCATACATCTTAAATGTGGATTTGACAAAGCTAGATCATTACAATTGTTGTATTAAGTTCATACTTGTTTCGTATATGTGTGTTTTTTTTTTCTTATATATGTGACTTTGTGTGCATACATAAATATACACTTTCATATGATTGATCTTGGTACTTTGACTCAACTATGTGGATGCTTTATCATGCATATATGGTTTAACATGTGTTCTCATGTTATAATGTGCTTTGGTATCTTGTTTGCTCACATACACAAGAATGTACCTTATTTGTTATATGTGTTTCATACATACATGTTATTTGGAAGTCATAAAAATTATTTTTTAAAACTTATATGTTCATGCATTTTGAGAAAACTTGAAAATAATGCATTTTGGATCGATACAAATAAACATTGCATGGATACATGTTGGTTATTTTTCAAAATGAACTGATATGTATCGATACATTTATGCTTGTATCGATACATAACTCTTCAGTTTGGACAGACACAGTCTCATGTATCGATACATGCTTGCATGCTTCGATACATGCTTCAGAAAAACCAACTTGTATCGATACAAACATACATTTGTATCGATACAAACGCGTGAAAACAGATTTATATATCAATTTTCATTCATTCATTCATCAAAACCATCAAAACTCATCTTCTCCACACGAAAAAGCACGGAACCCCTCATCCCCAATTATCAAATCTCCCTCAAAACTCAGCCAAAACTCACAAAAATTGTCACTAAACCATCTCAAATTCATCACTCATCCACATTCCTTCATCAATTTGGTGGTTCAAAGCCTCAAATCTCCACATTCAAAGGATTCATCGATTTGGGGTTTGTGAAAATTCTTCAAGTTCTTCATCAAAAATTCAAGGTAATTCATTCTACTTCTTAAACTCCTAGGAATGGCACCAAAGAAATCTAGAAGAGGAAAGGAAATAGAAAGTAGTGGTAGTGAGGTTCCTAACTTTGGACTTAGGGAAGATGAATTTGTTCATAAGGATTGCATTACTACTTACACTCAATATTGTAGAACTAGGAGTATGTTACCTCAAAAATCTGTTAGTCCTGAAACTCTTAGGAATTTGCATTTGAATGAAATTGCGGAGATTTTAGAAAATGAGCAACTTGACACATTTTGTGATTTGCAAACCAAATACAATGATACTTTGGTTAGGATTTTCTATTATGGACTGCAAGAAAGAAATGGGGCTGAATTTGAGTTTTGTTGGGGGCATAAGACTTACAAGTTTACTGCTAATATGTGGTTTGATTTATTTGGCATGAGTACCGGTAGTAGGATAACCGGGGAAGATCTCTTGGCATATTCTGAGACAAGTTCGGTTGATTATGATTCAAATGTCTTCATCTCCTCTATTACTAGAAATGGCAATATTCCGGATACCATGGGAACCGGAAAATTGAATGTAAATGCTAGAGTGGTCTACTGGATTGTGAGTCACATATTGCGTCCAAAAAGTGCTAGTTCTAGAATGGATAAGAAAGATATTGATCTGATGTTCTTGCTGATGGAGGACTGGAAAGTTGATTAGCCGTTCTATATTGTGAGCAGGATGTTTGACTTGAGAAACTCTAGCAGGGATCAAAGCTTTGGATACTGTAGCTTGATTGCTAGCATCTTGAAGAAGTTCAAAGTTGGCCAAAATCTGCCAATTGAGTATACTACTCTTGGAAGATTGCAAAAGTTTAGTGAGACACAAATGGCCAAGATGCACTGGGCATTAAATGTTGACAATGTATATGTCTATCATGGTCAAGATGATGAGAATGAAGGTCAAGCTGCTGCTCCAGGAGTTAGGAGACCAAGGAGGAATGCTAGGCAAGGTGAAGGTGAAGGTGAGGGTCAAGGTGAACAAGGTGGTAATTGGAATGAAATGATGGACTTAATGAGAAATATGAGTGTGCAACAAACCACCTTCTACAATGAGTACACTCAAAACTATCAGACTCAAAATGCTAGGATTGAAGAGTTGTACACCACCACCAATGACCTCCGAACCTATGTGACCACCCGATTTGATGAGATGCAGGCTTAGATGCATGGTTACTATAACCCTAACCCTCCTCCCAACCCGGACAACATGGATGATGATGATGATGATGATGCTTAGTCTTGTTTTCACTGTTTCGTTTTACCTTCGTTTTCCCGCATGAACTATTTTATCATATTATTTCTTATGACTTCTTTTATTTTCGATTTGGTTGTATGGATAATTTTTAATGTTGTCTTGTTTTGACAACATTTACTTTTGATTGTATGACTTGGTATGTTGGTAATTTGGTGTGTATGGATAATTTCTTATGATTATGCATTGGTTGCATTGTTTTGTTTATTTCGTCCCATATTTTGATATGTTGGTTGATTTAAAATGTCGATGTATTACAATATTCATGAGTTGGTTTTGGTTTGTTATTCTACATTCCATATTTGTCATGAAATTTTGGTATTCGTCATTGATACATTTTGGCATATCTTTGTATGTATTTATATTGGTTAGGAACTTTTATCATAGAAGTGCATTTCAACAAATGTAAGTGCACTATATGACTTTGGATTAAAATTGTTTGAACATGATACTTCTAATAGACTCTCTTCTTCTTTTTGATATTGTCAAAAGGGGAGAGATTTTGATGCACAAGCTAAGGATGAATAGCTAAAAGAATCTTGAATATTATCTACTATGACAAATCGCATTATGGCATCAACTCAGGGGGAGCGCGCTTTGTTAGCCTTGGTGTTTTTTTGCGTCTGTATACATATTGCTATTTTATTGCATATTAGGTATAGGCTTAGTTAGCTTATGCATAGTTTTGACAATTATCAAAAAGGGGGAGAATGTAAGTGCACCAGTTCATCCTCTTGTTTTAATAATTGTCAAAACACATGAAAATAGAGTAGAACATATTTTGGCAATGTTACAAATGACTTGACAGCGAAAAACTATTTTTAAACTTTGAAAAACTGATTTTTAGGTATTATGTATCGATACATAAACATGTGTATCGATACAAATGTCCTGAAATTACTTCAGACTGATTTTGTGCAATTTGTATCGATACATATATCACTTGTATCGATACAAAAGTGGTCTCTCAGAGGCAGAAGGTCATCTGTGTATCGAATCATGCTTGCATGTATCGATACACACCTATGTCTCTCAGAAAACCAGTTAGTGCTTGATGTATCGAATCATGCTTGCATGATTTGATACATATCAGTCAAGATTTCAAGAAACTGATATATGTATCGATACATATACATCTTTGTATCGATACATAGGTCAAAATTTTCAATTTGAACGCTGGTCAAAGGGTTTGTATCGATACAAACCATCATTTGTATCGATACACGTATGTTGAATTTTGCCCAAATTTGCTCAATTCTATTCTCTCTTTAAATAGCAATGTGATGTGTCATTGTAATAGAGAGGAAACTAGTGTGAAAGATCAGAAAACGCTTTGGGTTGCAAATTGAGTGAGAATTTGAATCAAAGGTTTCATTCAACACAAATTCATCATCTTCATCAAAGGTTGCAATCAAAATTGAAGTTTGAGTATGGGATCAATTCAATAGAGGTTGCATTTTTGTGTGATAACGTTCGATACGGTTCGCGGTGAATCAGAATCGTAGTCGGGTTGGATTGTGTGTTGAAGGTTCTAGTTTCTCTCAAAGGATTCAAGATCGTGCTTGTCTTGAAGGATCGACAACAAGAAACGAAGGACTCAGCTGGACGATCGAGTGCGGTTTGGCACGGGTCGGATCGTTGGAATCAGAGGGCGAAGTTTCGTTGTGTGTCGAGGTTTTGTTGCATAGTTTACTTTTTGTCTCGTTATAGGTTTATAAGATTCAATTGTAAACTGTGCACGTGTTGTTAATCATTTTTGATCTATACACTCTCAAATAACCCGTTTGGTTATTTGGGGGGAGACGTACTCGGACAAACGCGTGGACGACGCGAAATCCGGGGAACTCCCTAATCAAATCGTTGTGTGTTTCTCTCTCTCTCAATATTTTACTTGTCATAATATCATTTAATTCTGAATCGATTGAATTTTTAGTGTTCGTATTGATACACCAAAAATTCAATTGTTGTGCTTGATTGTGATTGTGTTAAATTTGATATTGTAACTTGCTTGGGACTGAAGTTAATTCATAGTTTATATTCGAATTTTGAACGCTATCATTTCGAATCTTTTTCATCAAACATTCAAAAGGCTTATACTACTTTTCTTTTGGTCAATCGGTGCATAGACTACCGATCCGGTGGTTTTCCGCTTGCGCTCGATTGAAACAAATAATTTTTTTAAAAACGACATTGTTTCAAGGTTCACTTATTCAACCCCCCCTTCTAAGTGATAGCCAAGTAGTCTAACATCAGCTGCATTTTCTGAAGTATGAACCTTCTCAAGTAATATATGTCCAGTTGTAAGTAACTCTCTGATCTTGTGAAACCTCACATCAATATGCTTAGTTCTGGCATGATACACCTGATTCTTGGCCAAGTAAATGGCACTCTGACTATCACAATGCAATTGAACTCCACCTTGCTCAACACCCAATTCCTTCACTAATCCTGTGAGCCATAAGGCCTCTTTGGCAGCTTCAGCTACTGCCATGTACTCTGCTTCAGTTGTTGACATAGCCACTATAGATTGAACTGACGATTTCCAACAAATAGGTCCTCCTGCAAGAGTAAACACATAACCTGTAGTAGACCTCCTGTCATCCATATCACCGGCGTAGTCTGAATCAACATATCCCACAACTGAAGGATCACCCTTTTCACTGCTAAACATGATACCATGACCTGTTGCACCTTTCAAGTACCTGAAAATCCATTTGACTGCTTCCCAATGATGCTTTCCTGGCTTGGACATAAACTTGCAAACTTGACTTACAGCTTGTGCCAAATCTGGCCTAGTACAGACCATAGCATACATTAAACAACCAACAACACTGGCATAAGGAACCTTTGAAATATACTCAATTTCTGAAACTGACTTCGGACACTGATCCAACGTGAGTTTAAAGTGATTCGCCAATGGAGTGCTCACAGCCTTCGAATTACTCATGTCAAACCTGTTTAATACCTTTTCAACATAGCTTTTCTGAGAGAGCCACAATTTTCTAGCTTCTATGTCCCTGTGAATTTCTATCCCAAGAATCCTCTTAGCAGCACCTAAGTCTTTCATGTCAAATTCTTTACCAACAAAATTTTCAGTTCATTTACATCATGTAAATGGTTAGCAGCAATTAACATATCATCTACATAAAGTAACAGGAAAATAAAAGAACCATCATCAAGGCTCCTAACATAGACACAACAGTCATACTCGCATCGCTTGTAGCCAGTCTGAAGCATATAAGAATCAAATCGTTTGTACCACTGTTTGGGAGATTGCTTTAGACCATATAGAGACCTCTTCAATTTACAAACTAGTCGGCCTTTTCCAGTATCACTGACACCCTCTGGCTGCTCCATGTAAATTTGCTCATCTAGATTACCGTGAAGAAATGATGTCTTCACATCCATCTGTTCTAAATGCATGTCTCGGCTGGCTACCAAGGCTAACACTGCCCTGATAGAAGTATGTCTAACGACCGGAGAAAAAATCTTATCATAATCAATCCCTTTCTGTTGTGAGCAAGGTTTTAAATCAGGGTCCGTTACCGCGAAAAAGGCCGTGACAAAAAGGTTTTGGTGCCTACCGTTACCGTTTTTTACCATTTTTACATGGTGAAAGAAAATCACGCCGATACGGCCGCGACGAAACACCGATACGGCCGCAACGAAATGCAATACGGCCGCGACAAAATGCTAATAGATATAAACTTCCATTTTTTCCAATAAAAATCACATTTTTAGTACAAATATGAACATAAATTATAAAGTAGTATCTTTTTTCAACTCTTTTCTAGATCAAAACTATACATTTATCTCACATTTAAGTTGTTATACATATATTATAGTATAATAATTTTAATAAGATTGTGTGATATTGTGATTAATTCACACCGCGACGACCGTAATCCGTAACGCGACAACCGTAATGGCCGAAATCGCGAAATCCTTAACGCGACCGCGACCGTCACCGCGACCGCTATTTAAAACCTTGGTTGTGAGTACCCCTTTGCTACAAGACAATCCTTGAACTTTTCCCCTTCTTTTTCTGTTACTGCTGGTTTTCTCTTGTACACCCACTTGCAACCTATAGCCCTCTTGTCCTTAGGAAGCTGAACAAGCTCCCATGTCTGATTTTTCTTCAACGACTCCATTTCTTCCATCATAGCACTCATCCACTTATCTTTCTCCTGGCTGGATTTAGCCTCTCGAAATGTGGACGGGTCTCCAGAACTAGTAAGAAGTGCATATGCTGCCAAGTCTTCAAACCCATATCTCTGTGGTGGCTTAGTGGATCGGTGTTCTCTATCACGTGCAAGCTGATAATCATTGTCTCCACCTAAATCTTCAGATGTATCACCTGAAGTTGTAGTGTCATGATTAGTTGTTGTAGGTTCAGGTGGTTGTTGGTGTACCGATGGTATGTTATTCGTTGGTGTCGGTTCAATATCTACCTGAATTACTTCTCTGCCGGGACTGCTTCCAGCTGATTCTGACACTTCTATTTCAAGAGACTGCTTCAACATGGACTGCTCATCAAAAACAATATCTCTACTAAGAATCATCTTCTTTGAAACCGGATCCCATAACTTAAACCCCTTCACACCTTTAGAGTAACTGACGAAGACACACTTCTTCGACTTAGGATCAAGTTTGGATCGATCTTCACTAGATATATGCACAAAAGCTGGACACCCAAAAATCCTTAAATTATCAAGATCAATGGCTTTACCTGTCCATACCTCCTATGCAACTTTCCCCTCCAAAGAACTCCGTGGTGACCTGTTAATAAGATAGCACGCCATATTAATTGCCTCTGTCCAGAAACCTTTTGAGAGACCCGCATTTAACCGAAGACATCTTGCCATTTCAGTTAGAGACATGTTCACTCTTTCTGCAACACCATTTTGTTGTGGTGTCTTGCGAACTGAGAAATGCCTCTGAATGCCCTGTTCTTCACAAAAATTCTGGAATCGTGAATCAGTGTACTCTGTCCCATTGTCTGACCGCAAATACTTGATTTTTCTGCCTGTCTGATTCTCAACCTCTGCCTTCCACAATTTGAATTTTGAAAATACTTCGGATTTTTGTTTCATGAAATAAACCCAAAGTTTGCGAGAAAAATCATCAGTAAAAGTCACAAAGTACCTCGAACCACCCATGGATGCCTCTTTAGTTGGCCCCCACACATCAGAATGAACATAGTCAAGGATCCCCTCTGTTTTGTGCTTCCCGGGTTTGAACCGAACACGACATTGTTTCCCAAGAACATAATATTTGCATAGATCCATCGTGCAGCTACGAACACCCTTCAATAGACTCCTCTTATGAAGTTCCATCATCCCACGTTCACTGAGATGACCCAAACGCAGATGCCATAGTTTTGTTGCATCATTATCAGACTCAACTGACGCAACATCACCTACAACAGTATTCCCCAACAGTTTGTAGATGTTACATGCAGTCCTCTTTGCTCTCATCACTGTCAATGCACCTTTGCTAACCTTCAGAATATCCCTATCTCCGTCAGACCTGTATGAGTAACCGTTTGCTTGTAGAGTACCTGGGGAAGTCAAGTTCTTTCTCAATTCTGGAATATACCGAACATCGGTCAATGTCCGTACGCCACCATCATCCATAGCAATTTTAACCTGCCCTATTCCAGTGATTGCACAAGCTTTGTCATCACCCAAATAAACAAATCCAAAACTGCCTGACCTGAATGTAGTAAACCAATCCCGATTCGGCGTCATATGATAGGAACAACCAGAATCAAGAATCCACGCATCTCTGCACTTGACGGATGAAACACAAAGTATATCTCCCTCACTGCAAGAGTCATCAGTTTGAACTATATTTGCAGACGTGGATGACCCGTGCTTTCTGTTTGGACAATCCCTCTTCCAATGCCCAATCTGTTTGCAACCGTAACACTCTGCTGTCTTTCTGTTCTTGGACTTAGACCTATTCTTTCCAGAACCTGCTTTACCCTTGTTTTGTCCACGATCTGAACCGCCCTACACAAACAGACCTTCACCCTGGCTTCCTCCCTCTGAATTCTGCCTCCTTTGACCATGAGACAACAGTGCAGAAGTGAGAGTAATAGTTTCTTTACCGTAGGTAAGGGTGGTCACCAAGTGGTCGTAAGAACCTGGTAACGAGCACAACAGTATGATTGCCTTGTCTTCGTCATCCATCTGAACCCCAAGCCTTGTCAAATCAGTAAGGATGTTCTGAAAAACGTTGATGTGTTGTTGTAAATCAGAACCTTCCTGCATCCTCAAACCGTATAGTCTTTGTTTCGCATACAGTTTGTTCATAAGCGATTTCTCCATGTACTGACTCTCCAGTTTATCCCAAACTTCCTTCGGGGTCGTGAGATCCAAGATGAGATGCATCACCTCGTCTGAAACGCACAAGCGTATCAAACCCGCAGCTTTCTCCTTCATCTCTGCCCAATCGGTGTCGTCCATGTCTGCCGACTTCGTCTCGCGCAACGCCTTCTGTAAACTCTGTTGAGCCAACAGATCCTTAACCCTTCTCTGCCATAAACCGAAATTGCATGTTCCGTCGAACCTTGCCACTTCAAATTTCGCCGGGTTAATCGTCATCTGATACCAATTGTTGAGCACAACTAGTAACAAAAGGTAATAATAACGAAAAGAAAACAATAAGAACACAAGAAAGTTTGATAACGGAGTTCCCCGTAGGTACGTCTCCGACTGTAGAATTCGCTACAGCTCGTTTCTATTAGATGAATGAATGAATTAGGGTTTCAGTGTTACAAGCGGTATTTATAATAATAATATTAAAGTCGTAAATACCCCTGAACAATACCACACCCCTAGCGCCCCCTAATTCCTAATAGATATATACGCCATACTCAACAATAATAATGCAGCAAAGTACAATTTCGTTCGTTGTGGAACTAACAAATATAATAATATCAAAAGAAGTTTCGACATTCATAGAATCAAGTTCAACAACGTTGCGTAGAGTTTCAACATTGCGCGTGCGCACTATACTTGCCAGTTGCATGGCAGTGCATGAAATTCCCACGAAGGGGCAAGTTTGTACTATTGTCTATCTTCTTTTTCTTTTTTATTCATTTTATTTGCTAGGGGTGATGATAGGGCTGGTCCGGACTATTTGGAGCCTTGGTGCCGAAAGTTAAAAATGAAATATGTTAGTAGTTGTGATAGCTAAGAAAATAGTTTAATAGTGTAAAATATTTTAGTTGATAGATGAGTTATAGTAGCAAGTAGCGTGGGAGCTAGTGGTTGGAGTATTTAATAATATGAGACAAGAGATAACACATTAGTAATTAACTTCTTTTTTTTTTTTTTGGTTTTCACCACCAGTTTAAATCTGGTTCGGGGGTCAGTTCTGACATCAAGTGGTTCCAGCCCCCTCCCGATCGCAGTTGCGGGGGATCGAACCGTGGTCCTCCCTACCAAGTTCAGCGCCAATCACCACTGAACCAACTAACGATTGGTAGTAATTAACTTATTGTAGGAGAAAGACATTAAAACATTAAGTGTATTTAATTTATAATAAATTATAAAAGGTAAAATTGGATTTCTGGTGTGGCTCTGGCTCAGCAGGTTTGCCTCTTTGGGCACCATATGTTTGTTCTAACGCTCACACTTAACAGAGACAGTGGTTGCGACTCTTTTCTCTCTAACGCGATACAAGATTCTGTCAATTCCTAAAGCATTGACAAAGTATACATGTTACAATTCAGATAAAAAATATATACATTTTGAATTCTAGAATTCGAAAATCATGAAGAACAGATTTCAAATTTTGGAATTCGAGCAACACTAGTAGTTTAGAAGAAGAAAAAGAACACATGTGAACAATCAAAATATGAGGAAATATGTACTAATATCTTGTTTAGTGGTGTAAACTTCAACAAAATGGAGGATTTGATAAAGATTTGATGAAAAAGGGCACAATGAAGAGAGTTTTAGATTTGGAGAATTTTTCGATGTTTCGAGTGTTTTTAAGAAACTGCAGAAATGGGAGGAAAGAGGAAGAGGTGGTTGAGAGTGCATATATAATGTACTCGTACTCTAGAACTTGAGCACTTAAAATATGTTACAGGTTCTAAAATCCGAGCAGGCTATTATTAGATTTTCATGAGAGGGTTGTGGGGGGTGGGAAGTGGAGGAGGGGAGAGACTTAGCGAAAGAAAAGAATTTCAAATATTTTTATGTTTTGGGCCTTTGTTGCCCATTTTGTTTTGTTTGAATCACAATTTGTATTTAATCTATATCTCTATACCTTATTCATACCCTGCAAGCTATAAGTATTTCCCAAACTGCTGTCAAAATTTGAATAAAAGAGTTTAATAATTTATATCCACCTAAAAAAGTATAAATTAGTAACTTGCATATTCTCTATTTAAACTAAAAACTCATTTTATTTTTAGAAACATTTAATTATTTTTAGTTATTACATTATAAATATAAAATTTTCACCACTGTTTATCAATGACTAGTTTATATCGGAAATCTATAAAGTAAACAAATTGAATTATTCCCTCATAATCAATTGTTTTCATATAGTACAAAAGATCAAAATCATGACCCTACAATTAGCTTCATGGTAAGTGTGACACACATTAAACTCTCAATCAATAGCAAGTAGTCTTTTAATTTGATTAATTACGCGTCGACCATCCACATTACCTGTTCTATTATTATTCAAAGTATGAACAACAAATCTCAAGTAAGTCTCAAGCTTTCTAAAACACTCATGATCCAATCAACAACTTTGGTGTTAGCGACGCTATAAATTATAACGTATTTCAATTTAGTCAAATGCGTAGATTTTCGCAATTTGTCATTTTATACTATTAATATGAATGTTGTGAATTTGTTCGTCAATATTCTCTTCTTTATTTTTAGCAATTTTGAATTTGTATCATAGCAATGCATACTATAAATTAAAATAAATGAATATCATTTATTTAGTATAAAAAAATCCTTAATAAGATTGAATATGTTTAAAAGAAAATTCCGATTTTCACTTTTTAAACATCGGACCAAGCGACTAGCTTAAAAAAATGTTACTAGCAAAACATAAATATCTCTAACTCACAAAATTTATTTACTGAATTTCTCCAACTAACAAAATACCTATTAAAACAAAACATATGTAAATAATTTCTTCAACTAACAAAATTTATTCACTGAATTTCTCCAACAAAAATTTTACTAGCTTAAAAGAATTTCTCCAACTGAAAAAATAACTATGAAATAAAACATATAAATATCTATAAAATGATAGATCAAAACTTCTTCACTGAATTAAATGTCCAACTTCTATTTTAAAATGGACAAATTGACTTTTGTAAATTGTACTACACATTTGCAGACTTAGTACAATGATTCTTGGATATTTTCCTTTTATCCTTAATTGTATTTATTTCTTCTAATGTCCCCAAAACATCTTCCATAGAAGGACGCATTTTAGGGTCAGATTCAAGACATTTAAGAATAAGTTGGGCTGTTTCGAATGCTGCTTTTAGTGAATATTGGCCCTCTAACCTATAATCCACAATGTTACCTTTCAACTTTCTTTTATCAGAAAGAAAAGGCTTAATCCATTCAATTAGATTTTGCTTCTCTGTTGGCCTTTTTAAATCAAGTGCTTGCAACCCTGTCAGCATTTCAAGCAGCACCACACCAAATCCATAAACATCGCTCTTCACATACAAATGACCTATTGAATAGTATGACATAATCCTTATTAGACTATTTCTCCTGTTCAATTATATCATTATCCTCAACTTCAAATATATGTCTTCTAAAGCATTTATTTAGTGTGTATAAACAGAACCCTATAAAGAGTTATCAATTATTTTCTTGTGAATGGTTGTGGTTATGCCCATTTGGGGTCTCCTATTGGTGAGAAAATTGTCTCTACAAGTATGGAAACAAAGCACAAAATCTTCTTAATAAAAGTTTGGGAATAAGGATGAATACAATGCCCCCTCCCCGTGGATTATCCATCCCCAAAAATATTACGATCTCTACAGGGATGGGGACGGGGGAGGAAACCTCCACATAAAAGATCACTTTCCGCCTGTTCCATTGGGTATACATACTAGTATAAATATAATCACCTGTTGCAATGTATTCTGGAGCAGCATAACCAAATGTGCCCATGACCCGTGTAGTCACATGTGAATTTTCTCCGGATGGCCCAAATTTTGCCAACCCAAAATCTGAAATCTTTGCATTGTAATTCTGTATAGAACACAAATAATTAACTATCACTAAATTTAAAGATGGGATGGAAGAAAATAAAGAGACGGGAGATAAATTAATGAATATTGATATGTTTTGTGTTTGTTTGAGATTTATGTACGAGGAATATTGTGTTTTGTGCAAATAAAATAACCCATTAAAAAGATTATAAGACACTAGCCAAAAATATTTCATATATATATTTTCATTTTTCAACAAAGACCTTAGCATTAAGAATTTGGTTACCAAAACAAATAGCGTACAAATTCATGTAGTGAAATATTATTAGATAAGACCAACATCAAACTAGCCAAAGGTATAACCGACCCCATCAAGAAGTATATTGGAAGCTTTGAAATCTCTATATATGATTTGCTTTTCTGATGAGTGCAAGAATGCCAAACCTCGAGCTGCATCAATAGCTATTTTGAGTCTAGTGTTCCATGAAAGTGTTTCTAAGTTAGGATGTCCTAACCAAAAAAAAAAAAAACACACAAATGAGTTTAAACTCAAAAAATCCATGGCTAGTAATTTTTAACTTGACCAAATAGCTCTCAAAGTTCATACTTTTAAAGAGATGGCTCTCTAAGCTTCCCCTTGACATGAACTCGTACACAAGGAGAAAATCACCATCGTCTGTACAATAACCTAACAGCTTGACCAAATTGGGGTGAGAAATCCTTCCTAAAAAGTTGATTTCTGCCTGCATGGTCATATGAAGAAAAAAAAATAAGAAATTATAAAGTCGGTGGAAATAGAATTTTTAGCATGATTTAAAAAGTGAGACAACAATCTAACATGCAATATCATGATTTAAATTGAGGCAGCATCACTGCATTTAATTGTAATTCTCTGTAATATCGAGGATGGTCATACAACTGCAATTTAAAGTTTTACTTCCTCTGGTTCTATAGTAAGCAAAATTTGATTTTTTAGATTCATTTAAAAAGTGATGTATCTAGTCAATAATATAGGCTAGATACATTATTTTTTGAATGAACATAGAAAATCAAATTTTACTTATATATAAAACCGGAGTTGTATAAATGCATCACGACCCTCTGCACAGGGCCTCGAAAATATTTGTTGAAAATAATTAAGTATTAATAATTAACTATGGAAATTACACAATGTACCCATTTGATTAATGCTTATGTCATTTGTGTAAAGTGTTATGAGTGTTTTTGGGTTCGAGTTTTATATATATTATTTTTAACTGACCTGCCATTCTTGAATACCTTGCACGCTATCTGATTTCAATTTCTTAATGGCCACTATCATTCCAGAACCAGCTTTGGTAGGAGTGAGTGTCTCGGAATTCAACCAACCTTTGTAAACTTTACCAAAACCACCTTCACCAAGCAATGCATCTGACTTGAAATTCTTTGTGGCAATTTTCAAATCTCCATAACTAAACTCCTTCAAGTTTGGCGTTTCTAGAAACTTCCCACTTATAGTTGTGCTTTCTTCTTCTTTATTACCATTTTCAATACTTCCCATCTCCCATACTTTATTCTTATTACATGATGATGACTCTTTCTTAGTATTGTCCTCTTCACTATTATTACTCCTTGAACCTGCCAATAAAAAGGAGTATATATGTTTCATAACGTTCACAAATATGGTTAATTTAGAGAAGTATATATATAATTAATTGAAATAACTAAAATTTTGATCGTAAATTGAATTAACTATCTACTTAACTAAATTAACACATTTTGACATGTGATTAACCAGGTGTCGCGCGGGTGTGCAAAAAATAAATATGTATCATTAAATATTTTATTTATCTTTAAATATAGAAATCTCAACCAAAAAACACGAGTATTAAAAAAAATTGTTTCAATTATCCTTTATACTGAATGTATAAATGTTGATTTTTTTTAATATAAAAGTATCACACTATATCTTGCCTGAAATGTGGGGAATATTGAGGGAAGACGGTGGTGGTTGGCGAGAGATGAGTGAAGCAAAACATTGACCCATGCTAAGTCAACCAATATTGTTTAAGGAAAAAAAAAAGAGAAACAGAGAAAGTGTGTCTATAGCAAGTGTGAGTATGTCGTTTGTTGTTTCAATTAAGTTGATTGGTATTTATGCATGCTTGCCGTGTTGACTTCGCGTTTACCATATTGTGCTCTACACCTGGTACACGAAAAAACAAGGAAATTAAACAATAGGATTTTGATTTATAAACACCATTCTATGAATTATTGAAGCATATCCAAAGTGTCAGATTCCTTAAGATTTAGCTTATCATATGATGTATTTGGACATCTCATTAACTATTTGAGGTAATTTTTGGGAGTGAAATTCAAATTCTATCATATTAGAGTTGTTTTAATTAAGGATCATAACGTGGAAATTGTACTCATGCTGCCTGGCATTCATGACCCACCTTAGAATGTGAATGTGATCGGTACGAAAATTTTATTACAGGTTCAAAGTCATTGACTATTAAATGTAAGTTTCAAATTTTATACAGTTCTTTAAAATGAAAAATCACTTAGTTGATTGAGTAGATATTAAAAAAAAAAAGTTTGATAAGTTCAGTTCAGTTGATAGAAACATTATATTTTATATGCAGAAGACGTGGTACAAATTTTGGTTACTCCGCTTATTTATTTTAAAGATGAAATTTTAACCACTGGACTACTTGACAAAAAAAAAATTTCGATAGTATATATGTTTATTAGGGACATTATTAAATGAGTCGAAGTTCGAACTATGAATTATCTACTTCTCTATACTTAAATGTGTGAATAATCTACTAAAAATAATAACAAAATTACAGTTTAAGAAAACGACAATATTATAAATAAATTTAAATAAAAGATGACATGTAAGAATTAAAATTTAGAGATCGATATATTATATGAAAGTAGAACACACTTACTTGATCAGATGACAATCATAATCAATTGTTACCGGAATAGCCGATATCGAAACTATCGATATATTAGACAAGGTCTTCCTCTGCCTGGTCACATGCTACGGATCTGAGGTTATCAATGGGGCAAACCTCGGACAAGCTTATTACGGCGAATGGCTCGTGTGATAACGTGACGGCAAAGGGGACCTAACTTATCTATTTATAGGATAACAACTCTAGCCATACTACCCATCATGTAAACTAGAGGTTGGGCCTACACTTTATTTCTACACAAATCAGAATTAGTGTTCAAAGCCCACTATTATTGATCACAATTATTGAGTCTAAGCATCATCAAATGGATCACAACAACATCAACCCGTTTTAATTAAAACTAAAACCCACAATTGATTGTAGCCCACAAAATATTAGAAAATATTCTAACATGAAAATGAAAGGAAACTACACTGAAATAAATTTGGTACTCCTACGTACTGCTGCAAACTTTGTCGTATGTCATGACCATGGTGTTCCATTGCAATTTCAGCAACATTAGATTGTTGAATGAAGATGTGAATCCTAATCCAACTGTACCTTTTCACGCGCATGCATCCCTGAGTACAATTTCCGCTGGGGAACTATAAATAGCAACAATTAATATTACTTGCGAGCTGCATGCTTCCCACATGAAGGGAAAAGTTTGTATAATACTAGTATTTGCTCTCTTCTTTTGCTTCAAAAAAAAATTATCTTCCTTCTGGTACTCTGTGTATACATTTAAGTGAAAGTCATGGACTCATTCAGGGGCGGAGCCCTTTGTGGGCTGAGCAGGGCCATGGCCCGCCCCAGAATTTTTAATTTTTTTTCATGGGTGTATTAAATAGCGGCGGTTTTAAACCCCCGCAAAATGGCATGTGTATTTTTATTACTTTCAGATTGAAACCCCCGCTATTTGGAACAATAATTCTTTAATGCTTTCCAGTTTGCGGGGGTTTCAAACCCCCTCTATTTGGAAGTTGACATTTCTAATTTTTATTTTACTTTTTGAAGCATTTCTTCTAATGTTTTATTGTTATAAATGTATAAAATATATAATTTATTTTGTCCAAGTGTTCAAATATATTTTTTTGAGAAAAATGTACTCAAATTTTTATTTAAAATAGAATTTGGTGTATACAAAATTCATGTTTGATCAATCTTTTATTAAAAAAAAATTTGGTATTCGATTTATAACTATAGCGGCCCTCCCCAACTTTTTGGGCTTGCTCCGCCACTGGACTCATTTGACATATTGTACATGCCCCTCCATGTACGCTCAACATTCTGGTACACCTTATTTGAATATTAAAAGAGTGTAATCCCTTAATTGTATTGATATGAATCTGGTATAATATACAACTATTGTGAGAGTTTGTTTTGGAAACTAATTAATTCAAATAAAACTGTTTCCTATAGAATCATATTATACTTAATATAGACATCTGCTAATACTCCCCCGTAGTCGAAGCGGGAGGTGGACGAATGTTGAGATTGTCTCTGAAATCTGAAAATAAGGTGAGAGGAAGACCTTTGGTGAAAATATCCTCAATTTGATGTCGTGATGAGACGTGAAGTACGCAGACTTTACCTCGAGATGCCTTTTCACAAATGAAATGAATGTCCATTTTTATGTGTTTTGTTCGTTGATGTTGAACTGGATTACCTGAAAGGTAAATGGGACTTACATTGTCACACTAGACCATGGTGGCCTTGTGAATAGGATAATGTAACTCAAGTAGAAGGTTCCGTAACCAACATGATCTAGAGACCACATTGGCAACTCCATGGTATTCGGCTTCAGCACTAGAATGAGATAAGTTGGGTTGCCTCTTGGATGACCATGAGAGTAGATTGTCACCTAGAAACACACAGTAGTAGCCTGAGGTAGACCGCCTAGTATTGGGGCATCATCCCCAATCAACATATGTATATAAAATTAAAGAAGCGATGGAAGAAGGATAAAGATGTAAACCATAATGTCTGGTGCCCTGAATGTATCGCAATATGCGTTGAAGAGCATGCATGTGGACTTCCATCGAATTATGCATGAAGAGATATATTTGTTGGACTGCATATGAAATATCAGGTCTAGTGAAAGTGAGATATTGAAGAGCACCTGCAAGGCTATGATGGAGAGATGAGTCTTCATAGAGATGAGTCTCACTACTACAAAATATGGAATAGACAGCGCACTTTAGACAGCGCACTTTAGACAGCGTTTATTTACAAAAGCGCTGTTAAAAGAAACACGGAACCCTTAAAGAGCGCTTGTTATGAAAAGCGCTGGCTAAAATACTACCTTTTTACAGCGCTTTTCTGTAAAACTGCTTTTATATGGTTTACAAAAAAAAGTTAAAATCTAAAAAAAAATTATGTTTCACTTTAACGGCACTTTCTAAGAAAGCGCTTTCTAAGATCTATCATTAAACAACACTTTTGAATTGACAATAAGCGCTATCTAAGTTGTAGTACTAGAAAGTGCTTTTGAATTGATAAAAAACACTATCTATATACAATTTTTTTAAGGAAAAATACATTAAAAATTATATTAATAATAAAAAATAAAATTTAAAGTAAAAATTGAAAAATTATATTAAGGGTTGTCAATCTATTTTTATTTGTATTATAAAACAAAAATTCCTATATTTCTGTCCAAGAAATTAAACGAAAAAAAAAAAAAAAAACTATTCCTATGTTGGATCTCACGCAGCAGAAA
Organism: Trifolium repens; assembly: GCA_030408175.1. Lineage (NCBI taxonomy): Eukaryota > Viridiplantae > Streptophyta > Magnoliopsida > Fabales > Fabaceae > Trifolium > Trifolium repens. The sequence continues at coordinate 11,224,985 of CP125845.1, forward strand.
CCAATCCTCGACATCCAATCCCTTCATCATCTTCTTCTCAAAACCCTTCATCGATCTCCAGCATCTTTACTATGACTCACACAAAAACCCAGAGAATTTGCTGCATTCAAACCCTTTCCTCTAAAATCACACCGAAACCTATAGGATTTGCTGCAATCGAACCGGGAATAGATATCGCGAGTTGAATTTGGGAGAAAAGATCTCTCCCGAAATCCCTTTCACGCAATTGAAAACCCTAAATCATGATTGCGCAACTTTCTATTTCTCTCTCTCAACCTTCAACGTACAAACCCTAGAAACCTGATAAACATCTCGCAACCCATGACTACGCCATATATCCCTTCTATTGCAGCGTTGCCCAAAACCTGTTCTCGATACATTTTCTTCAATCTCAAGAACAAGAAAAACATCAATTGCTTGATTTTGAAAGTGAAAGGGAGAAAAAAATAATCCTGGATCGATAATCTCTTATTTGTTTTTTCATCTCATTGCAATTTTTCATGATTCAATTTTACGTTACTGGATCACATGTTTCCCGTTTTGATTCATGCGTTTTTCAATACAAGTTTACTATTACCTAGAACACAAATGATAGCGGCTCAGAGGACGACTGTGATGATGATGGAAAATTCGAAATCAACGACAACGACGGCAGTTCATGCACTCTCAAACTTATTCTATTTCACAGATAAGCTTATTCGACAACCAATCTCGTTCTACTTTATTTCTATAAATGTTGGTTTAGTTATTGTTTTCAATTCTTTTCGGTGAAAGTTGTTGATTTAAGCTTAATCTTATGCCTTTTGTTAATGGAAATATTATAATCTCTGCCATTTACAAATCAGGGTGGATATTGAAGTGAATTTACTTCAGAAACACCTACATTAGTAAGAAATTTTAAACAAGAGGTGTCTTTAACCATACGTTATTTCTCTGTTTATCGCTTGAGCTGAACTCGTATTTGTTCTATACTTAGAATGATATCCAAATTGAAAGATTAATTTCTTAATGGCCATTTTTAATATATTACTTACAGATATATAAAATTCATCTTTGCAAACCAAGTTGGACTAGACATGCTTGAAACTACTCTAGTTGCATTTCAATTAATATATAATGCAGGATAAAGTTCTAGATGATGCTGGTAGAACCATTCATTGTTTTGAGTTGTCTAAGATCATGCAAATGATAACTCAAGATTTTTATGTTATTTTTTCTTACATACTACATTGTGTTAAGTATTTTCTTTTTTACTAAGTATATTTTAACTGGTACTGTTAGCTCTCTAAGAATATTTTAACAGGTATTTTTTATTCCAGTCAAAATACTGCAAGTGTGCTTAATTCATTTATAGGAAAAAGTACGTAAAGGTAAATAACAAAGAGTGATGGTTAGAGTTGCTATCAAATTTTATAAGTATCAGGAACACATTAAGAAATTGACCCTGAATTTGTTTTGTAGTTGATGAAGAGTTAAGTATTGACTTTGATGTCATAATTGTTTTTGAACTGAATTGATAGAAAAATTGGATACTATTTTCTATTAGTGTAATTGGTGCATTATTCTTTGTGCAATGAGTGCTGATTTCTATTAGTGTTGACATACACACACAGCTGCCAAGGGGATCAATTCTCAAAGGGGGGGTTGAATCACTATTGCATATAAGGATCATGGACAAAAGCAATTCTCATAGAATAGACAACTTGCTGCAATGAAACATTCCCTCTTCGATTAGGTAGTTTCCTTACTTCTCACTTTTACTTTCATTCTCTTATTGCCAATGAATAAAAACTTGCATCAAAATGAACCATTCATTGCTGCCTCGTTTCTATTAAAGATGGTTGAGCCAAATTTCTTTGAAAATCATTTTTGGACTAGTTTATTCATACTTTATGGTAGAAATATTTGTGCAAGTGTTTGAATGATTTATTGTCAATGAATAGTTTATATATTGACAAAAATTTGCGAATGCATTTGTAATTTTTTTATTAGCTTTACATCTTCCTATTTTTAGCATGATTTAATGTCTGATCTTATTGTTATTTTTCAAAGGGAAGGTATTGAAATTGTTCAGATCTATTGTACAGCTTTCAAAGTAAAACCGGTAAGTGTTGATCTTTTATCTATTTTCTTATTTCAGTTTTGGTAGTTAGCTGTAGTTATATAGGGTAAGTTTTTTGGTAAATCATTTTTGCAATGTTGAATAATAAATACAAGAGTAGTTTTCTTGTTTCATTATTAAGATATTAGTTTTCCTTGTTTCATTATTAAGAGATTTGTTTAATTTCTCTTTCATTTATATGTTAATGGTGATTCCCTTAGTGTTAGACTCAAATTTGCAGTGGTGGTTGTGAAATATTTACAGACATATGGTTTAACAATGTTGTGAAGTTGATGTTGCCAAAAGCATAGTCAAACCAGGGCTGGTGTGACTATGTTTTCTATCTCTCATGATTGTGACTGTCATATAATAAAGGTAATTAGCTAAGTATTTTCTTCTCCAATATTTCCAGGATTGATTATCAGGGAGCTATAGCATTTCTAGAGCTTTGCCAAAAAACAATCCTTATCATTCACACATTAGTTCTATATATTGAGACAAAATTGATTGAAGCATCTGCTGAAAACGCGTAAGCATACTACTACGTTAATAAGTTACTTATTTTTTAACAATGTTCATATCATGATAGTTCTTATATATTCTTATATATATATATATATATATATATATATATATATATATATATATCTATTATTTTAATTAAATTTTGCTTCCACTTGGATTGGATATTGAAGGTTATTTAGAATTTGGTTTTTGCACTGACTCTGAAAAGGATGTTATATGAAGAGGTGAAACTTGCAATATAGAATTTGAGATATAGTGTTAGCTTAAGTGGTCTGCTCACTAATTGTATAAGAATTTTTAATATTGTCATTTTATTCTTTAGTCACTTGTATACTTCATTGTTATTTTTTGTAGTAGGTTTTATGAAATAAAAGTATTTTGTTTAATATACTTCATGAACTTTTTACGTGACTATATATGCAAATTTATTACTTAAAACGGATTAAATCGATCTTTTGGTTGGTTTGCAACTGTAATGCCAGGAGATATTTCAAAAACAATTTTTTTATTTTTTTATATAGACTTTTAACAGCGCTTGTTGGTAGAGAGCGATGTCTAAAACTTATCGTTAGACAGCGCTTATGCCAGAAAGCGATGTCTAAAGCTTATATTAGACAACGCTTATGCCAGAAAGCGATGTCTAAAGCTTATATTAGACATCGCTTATGCCAGAAAGCGATGTCTAAAGCTTACATTAGACAGTGCTTGTGCTAGAAAGCGTTATCTGAACATCACATAAGACAGCGGTTACATGTAAAAAGCGCTGTCTATAGTTGACTTTAGACAGCGCTTTTACTGGATAATTAAGCGCTGTCTATACTTTTAACAGCGCCAAAATAGACAGCGCTTATAAAGCGCTGTGTATGGCCAAAAAAAGCGTTGTCTAAAGTCGTTTTTGGCTCTTCATATGGAACACTATGTGTAGCACTCATCTTTGATTTTTATTTTTTTTGAAATGTATTATAGTATATTGAAGAATAAAAGGAATAAGTACAAGAGGTACTCGACCAACCACGGTAAAACAAGTACATGTAGTACTCAACTCAAAGTAAAGAATTTCTTCGGCATACTTTTTTTGTGAGAGGAATAAGCCATGTGGTTGACGAGTGACAACAATACCCAAGAAGTAGCTTAGTGGTCCTAAATCCTTCATATCAAACTCTAAGTTGAGAAAGGAGATGATAGATGTCTTCTGGGTGTCAGAAGATGTGGTAAGAATGATATGAGTATTTTTCTTGTATATAAATTGAGAGTGATCACACTTGCTTTGAGACAAGCCTATGGATGAAGCATAGTCGGCAAATCTTTTGTACCAAGCTTTAGGAGCTTGTTTAAGCCCATATAAAGATTTGCGTAAACGACACACATGATCAGGACGTGTGGAATCCTTGAAGCCCATTTGGGCTTGAAGCGTGGATAATGCATAGGCTCACCTACCATATGCTTAAATTCCACTTTTTAATTAGAAAGTGAGGGGAGCGGGGATCGAACTTTAGACCACTTAGTCATAGAGGCTCTGATACCATGTTAAATAACCGATTATCCCAAAAGCTTATGCTTTTAGGATTAGCTATATCAATGGTTTTATATTATTTCTAATAGTATATAATATATTCATGCTCTAAAATTCGAGCATATAAAATTTGTTATGGGTTCTAAAATCCGAATAGGTTACTATTAGATTTTAGGGAGAGGGGTGTGGGGGTGGTGGGGGGTGTCTTAGTGAAAGAAAAGAATTTCACATATTTTTTACTTATTGGGCCTTAGTTGCCCACTTTGTTTGAAACACAATTTGTTTCTAAACAAAATTACGTTATATCTCCAATCTCTACACCTGATTTTCATACCCCCACAAGCTATAAGTATTTCCCAAAATGCAGTTGAAATATTTAACTAAAAGAGGCCAATAATAAAAGAGGTCCCGAGTAGTATGCTAGATGTTTTGAGTTCGATTATATCAGCTTCATTGTAAACCAAAAAAATAAGAGGCCAATAATTTATATCCACCTAAAAATAAAAAGGCTTAATTATAGTTTTGGTCCCCTATTTTCACCCTTTTATTAAAGTGGTCCCCCTATTTTAAAATCACATAGTTTTGGTCCCTCTATCAAACTTTTGTACTTAAGAATAGTGATTTAACATATTTTAAATGATGGGACATACAACATGATGATAATAAATAACCAAAAGTCATGAAATTTACATTAAAACTCAATTAAAACTTTGATTTCCATTTTAGATATTATTCATTTATTAAATCATAATTTTCAAGTCTAAATATCCGATAGAGGGGCCAAAACTATGTGATTTTCAAATAGGGTGGCCGATTTAGTGAATGAGTGAAAATAGAGACCAAAACTGTAATCGAGCCAGATAAAAAAGTATAAACTAGTAACTTATACATTCTCTATTTAAACTATAAACTCATTGTAACTTTTGAAATTGTACACTATAATTGTTTTAGTTATTATGTTTATAGATACAAAAAATTTACCGTTGTTTATCATTGACTAGTTTATGTTGGCAATTTGCGAAGTACGCAAATTGAATTCTTCCCTCACAATCAATTTTTCCCAAATACATTGGATCTAAATCATGACTCAAGAGCGCTTAGATGAGATGGCGCAAGTCTCTTATAGCTTAACAAAAATTTTGTTTCGATCATTTGCTTAAACATGCAGCAGTGTTAAACCTCTTAAGAAAACTATGCCGCCCATTTGGGTTTCATAAAACTCGAAGGATTAATTTTGTATTTTCGTGCAGAGAATACTTGATTTACGAAAAAAAATGAAAATCATGATAAAATAAAACTACTTTAAATGGATGAGTTTATTGCAATGTTATATTTTGAAACTCATAATTTTTCTTTCTTTTTGTTAATTAATGACGTTGTTATCATTTGGCTTTCTTCTCAAATATTTTTTACGACAAACTATATGTAATATGGTTATCATTTGGCTTCCCACTATGCTTTATGGCCTATTGAGTTTTTTCTTCTCTTTTAGTTATTATGATTTATGAGCAATGTCCATCTCAAGTTAGTTCCTTGTTCCTGATGAACAAGTTAGTTCCTTGTTGTTAGCAGATTTTATGGGAATGCTACCCCTCATTTAGTTGTTGATTAATTTCTCTTTGGACACGGACCTTTTTGCATCCAAAAATTAAAGTCATTTCTCTTTAGTTTTTTCTAAGGGTTATGTTAACTTGTGCCCTAAAGGCACATGTTAAGGTACATAAAAATAGAAATATAACATTTAATAATATAAAGTATTTAATGTTTAGAGAATTGAATACACCACAAATTCAATAAATTTTTTCCACATTTATCTTCTTAACATTCTCTTATCCTCTTAATGACATCTCATGTTTGTCAAAGCATTCAATTCACACAATGATTAGTTTCACGGTAAGTGTGATACACATTGAACTCTCAATTTAAAAGCAAGTAGTTTTCTAATTGATTTATTATACGCCGACCATCCATGTTACCCGTTCTATACTATTCAAAGTATAAAGAACAAATCTCATGTCTCAAGCTTTCTAAAATACATCATGATCCGATCAATGACTTTGATGTCATCGGCATTACAAATTAAAAGGAATGAATATTCCAAGTATTTCAATATAGTCAAATTTGTTGTTTTATGCTAATAGTATATATATTGTGAGTTTGTTTGCAGATTTATCTTTTTTGTTTTTAGTGATTTTAAATTTATATTGTATCAATGTACTTTATCGTGTAAATAAATAAATATCGTTTATTTAATATAAAAAATCAAAATAAGATTGAATGTATACCGGAAAAAAATAATCAGATTTTCACTTCTTAAACATCGGATTTTCTTACATTTTGAAGTTTTTCTTTACAAGTTTTAAAATAAACCTATTAGTCATATTTTCAACACAATTAGAATCATTGGATCTAGCTAGCATCGTCAGAGATGTGTCGTTATGGATTGCTTTTTGACATTTTCCACGAATCTTTATCTTCAAATTTTGATCTTGAATAAAAAATAGTTTTTTTGTGCATCTTTTTGTAAAGAAATTAAAACTCTATCCATGTCTCTCTCAATCTTTCCTTGTACTACCAATTTCTTTCTTCTTTCTTATCAGCTTTTTTCTCTAAGAGAGATGGTTTTGACTTTGAGCTATTGTAAATTTGTAATCCCTCTTGCTTTAATTATAAGCAAAAATCTACATTTTAGATTCATTGAATAATTAATATATTTGGACTATATACATCAGATATTCAATGAATCTCATTCTATTTAAATTTACATGGTTTCTATTTTTTTTTTTTAAAAAAACTTGATATCCAGCTTAATGACTGACTAATCTAAAAGGGAATCAATCTCACCGTCCATTTAAGAGAACCTCATTTAAAGTTGGAATTTTATGTTGTATAAAAAGTATGAACTCAACCCACCAAAATTGGTACCGGAGAAAATCGAACTTGAGATTCAAACTAACATCATTAGAAAAGACTGATATATATATATATAATATAAACCCAAGCCAACATCTTATCATTTTAGTTTAGATTGTAAGATCAATTTAGATTTATTAAATATTGAATCAATTATTTAATGGGTTTTGTTAACGAGTGCTCCGGATCACTCTTTAAACATTCCATTTAAAGAAATAATTTACTCAAAATGTAAAATATTTCTATTTTCAATATGTTGACTTCACACATTTCTATAAAAAAAATTACAAAAATTTACTATTTTAAGTACTTAAAAAATGCGTACTCGTTAACATTTTCCATATCTTTTTTATGACATTTTATATCTATAAATACCTCATGCATGTTCTGATGTTCGGCTGTATCTTGAACATGATAGGAAAAAACAACAAATTAATTAAACTGTAATATATAGTACATTTCATCTCAAAGAAAAATGTGCGTTTTTACTTCAAAAAAATATAAGAACAAAATTTAAACATAAAAAATATATATATATGATTCCCCAAAGCTGGCGGATAATTAAGAAATAAACATTTATAATGCATGTCAATAGAATTTCGAAGTATAAATTAAATAAGAAATTGTATAAAAAAAATATAAGGAAAATAGCAAAGAGTGTCTTAAAGGCATTTGTTTAAAAAACAATAATAACAAATTTGATTTAAAAAATGTAGTCATAAGTGTTGTATTCAACTTTTTAAAAATTTAAAATTTATCATTTTCAATACAAAATTACTATTTTTTGTATTTTTAACTATTGTTCTCAAAATACTTGTAAAACTCATTAATTAATATACCATTACAACTAACAATTTAATATGTTTTTTGTACAGCTTACAACTTAATATACAATATTTATAGTGGATCGATGACAACAATGAATTGTATATATTTTAAAATTTCATTTTCATCATGTAATGCATGTTTTAATATTTTTCACGTTTGGCATATGACACTAAAATAATATTTTCCATTTGAACATACACACTTGCAAGCATGATTGTAATTCCACCGGCACACCAATCACCATCTATAAATATACCTTCCTTCTTGAGAGTCTAACACACAACAAGCCTTAATTAAGCTTATTTTTCTCCTATTACATATCAAATACTTTTGATTTAGAAAGAGTCAACAAAGATGTTTGGAATCTTTGATAAGAACCATAGCCAAAAGATCAAGGGCACTGTGGTGTTGATGCCCAAAAATGTTTTGGACTTCAACGATGTAACATCCGTCAAGAATGCTGGTCTTCTTGACGTTGTTGGGGGCGTATTTGATGTGGCCGCCGATGTGGTGGGTGGAATAGTTGACGGTGCTACTTCCTTCTTAGGACGGAATGTCGCCATCCGGTTGATCAGTGCTACTAAGACCGATGGTTTGTTCTCTCAACCTAGCTAGTTATTTAAAATTATTCAACTCATTCCCCAAATTTTTCCATATTCCAAAAGAGATATATTTTTTATGCTTTTAGAATTCTCACACAATTAATTATCTCCATATTAAAAATCATGAATGACCAGAATTAAAACAAGATATATATGTTAGAAAATAATAAATTTTAGGAGTTTTAAAATAATAAACTTTAAATTTAATTAAAGTTGAATCGTTCGAAATAACCTAAATTCAAATCTAAAAAAAAAAAATATAGAAAATTTTATTTATCAATCGAATTTTGAATTATTAAAGTTTAATTCCTTGAAAACAAGAGGTTTAAAGGCCAAAAAGTTATAATAAATTTTGGGTATATGAGTTGTGATACTATGTGTGAAAACAAAAATCAATATAAATTATCAAATAGGAGTCGTGCGTTTGTTGTTCCCTATAATATAATTTGATAGAAACTAGTGGCCGATAGATGTAACATACTTGCAATTTGTTTTATTTAAGGATTGTTTATACAAGTGACATTCTTTTGTTTATACAAGTAACACTTTTTTAATGATTATTCATACAAACCGTTATTTATAATGCTTGTGACTTTGAATATTATTTATACAAGCAACCCTTTTTAATGATTATATTACTTATCATTTGATTAATTTATTTATTTTTTGGAATTTTTTATTTTTGTAGCAAGTGGAAAGGGGTTAATTGGAAAGGAAGTGTTTTTGGAGAAATATCTCCCAACTCTACCAACCTTAGGAGCAAGACAAGATGCATTTAGTATTCATTTTGATTGGGATGCTGAATTTGGAATTCCTGGAGCATTTTCCTTTAGGAATTATACTCAAGATGAGTTCTTCCTTGTTAGTGTGACTTTTGATGACATTCCAAATCATAATTCTATTCAATTTGTTTGCAACTCATGGGTTTACAACTTCAAAAGTTACAAAACCGATCGCATCTTCTTTTCCAATGATGTAAGCTCGGAAACATTAATTAAGGGTTAAATATGTTTATCGATTTTTATATGAACTCTAAACCCAAAACTTTAACTGAATTTGTTACAGACGTATCTTTTAAGTCAAACACCAGCTCCATTAGTCTACTACAGACAAGAAGAATTGAAAAGTCTAAGAGGAGATGGTACTGGATTACGAAAAGAATGGGAAAGAGTTTATGATTATGATGTTTATAATGATCTGGGCAATCCAGATAAAGATGCCAAGCTTGCACGTCCAATTCTTGGAGGGTCTAACACTTATCCGTACCCTCGAAGAGTTAGAACCGGCAGAAAACCAACCATAAAAGGTTTGTTTTTTGCTTCTTTTTTTTTAATGATATTTTATTTTTATTTATTTGTCAAACAACATAGTGGTTAGAATATAATAATTTTTTATTGTTAACAGATCCTAAAAGCGAGAAACCAGGCGACATATATGTCCCAAGAGACGAAAATTTTGGACACTTGAAGTCATCTGATTTCCTTACATATGGAATAAAATCATTGTCTCAAGATGTCTTGCCTTTGTTTAAATCTGTAATTTTCGATTTGAATTTCACACCAAATGAGTTTGATAGTTTTGATGAAGTACGTGACCTATTTGAAGGTGGAATTGAACTTCCTACACATGTACTTAGCCAAATTAGCCCCTTACCAGTTCTTAAGGAAATTTTCCGCACTGATGGAGAACAAGTCCTCAAGTTTCCACCCCCTCATGTAATCAAAGGTACCTTTCATCCTAATTGAACCATAAGTTGGTAAAAATGCAGGCGCGGAGTTCGAATTTGGAATTTTTCACTTATTCACTTAGGGGTGAAATTATAATTATTAAACTATTTTGGAAAAGAAAAATAAGCTACATTACATACTTATATTAGCATAATCTTAAGTAGCAATAAGAAAATTAATACAATGTATAATAATTTATTTCTTTATTTATTTTTATAGTTAGCAAGTCTGCGTGGATGACTGATGAAGAATTTGGTAGAGAGATGGTTGCTGGTGTTAACCCTTGTGTGATTCGCCTACTAAAAGTAAGTTTCAAATGTATTTTTGATCAGCTATAAAACATATTTTATTGTCAGTTAAAAAAATAAAAATTAATGATAAAAATTAGTAATGGAAAAATTTAAATCCCTCTCATATTTTCTTCTCTCAATATTTAGTGACCGATGTAGAGGAACGATTTCACGCTTTTTATCTCTAAACTTCTCTTGTTAATTTAATTTTTTTTTTAGTAGTGTATTTGTTTTATGGCCAAATAAATTTATTTTAACTTATCATTGTATTTAATTATTATTTACAGGAATTTCCACCAAAAAGTACATTGGATACTGCACTCTATGGTGATCAAACTAGTATAATAACAAAAGAACACTTGGACATTAACCTAGGTGGCCTCACAGTAGAAAAGGTAATGATATAAATATATATGTTTCAATTAAAAGTCACTAGCTTATAAATTAAACAAATTTATGAATTAAACCAAGTGATTTAAATTAATATTATATATACTTGTGGAACAGGCACTTAATGATCAAAGATTATTCATCTTAGATTATCATGATGCATTCATGCCTTATTTGGAAAAGATAAACAAAACTAACAAAGCTTATGCCACAAGGACAATCCTTTTCTTAAAAGATGATGGAACTTTAAAGCCATTAGCCATTGAATTAAGTTTACCACACCCAAATGGAGTTCAATTTGGTGCTGAAAGTAAAGTCATCTTGCCTGCAGACCAAGGAGTTGATAGTACAATTTGGCTATTAGCCAAGGCTCATGTAATTGTTAATGACTCATGCTACCATCAACTTGTGAGCCATTGGTATGATCTCGACTACTAAATAATTTACCGTTATTTCTGTTTCAAAATAATTGTCACATTTGTACACATAAAATTTGCTTAAAAAAAGTGTCATTTTCGTTCCAAAGTAAAAAAAAAGGCATTTTTTGTCTTTATAAAATTTTCGTGCATGCAATTTTATTCCCGGATAAAATTTCGTCTCTATTAGTATTAATACTTTTTTTTAACATTGGTTACTAGGTTGAATACTCATGCAGTGGTTGAACCATTCATCATAGCAACAAATAGACATCTTAGTGTGCTTCACCCGATTAATAAGTTATTAGACCCACACTTTCGTGACACAATAAATATCAATGCTCTTGCTCGACATGCTCTAATTAATGCTGATGGAATTATAGAGCAATCATTTTTGCCAGGACCAAATTCTGTTGAGATATCTTCAGCAGTATACAAGAATTGGGTTTTCACTGATCAAGCATTACCAGCTGATCTTATCAAGAGGTAATTTTCCACCATGACCAATAATAATCTATGATTATATCTAATTTGGATTCATGTCGATTAAATATTGCAACGATTATATACTAGTGTTGGAAATATTTCGGTTTGGCCGATTTAATGTGCGCAATTTGAAAAGTTGGTCTCTAAATATGTCGCTAAATGAGTTTAGGACCAATTCAGATACCAGGTATATAATATTGCTAAACAACTATGTTTGCTAATATTAGTGATTGATTTGACATTTTATTATTCTTTAATCAGTCGCTAAATTGGTGACTGTATAACAATTTTTTTGTCTTGTCATTTTAATATGAAGTTCATTCTTAAGTTTGAATATCATAATCCACTTCAAATTATTTCCTAAAACATATAATTTGAAAGAATATCAATAATGTTTTAATTAATTAATGTACATTACTATAAACAAGTCTATAAGGTGTTAACTTAAACGGTATGATCTTAATTTTGTAACTGGCTCAAATCTACTGACAATTATATAATGGTTATTAGTGTCACTTTAATTAATAAAAAATAATTTCTTCCTATTCTCCAAGCTTTTAAAATTAGGAGAAGCTTGTTAATTGTTATTGATAACAAATTGTTCGTTTGATATAGAGGATTGGCAATAGAGGATCCATCTTCTCCACACGGCGTTCGTCTTGTGATAGAAGACTACCCTTACGCAGTCGATGGACTAGAGATATGGGATGCTATTAAGACATGGGTCCAAGACTATGTCTCCTTGTATTATCCAACCGATGAGGTTGTGCAAAAAGACACTGAACTACAAACTTGGTGGAAGGAAGTTGTAGAAAAAGGTCATGGTGACTTGAAAGACAAGACATGGTGGCCTAAGATGCAAAATCTTCAAGATTTAATTCAATCATGTTCCATTATCATATGGACCGCTTCCGCTCTTCACGCAGCTGTTAATTTTGGACAATATCCTTACGGAGGTTATATTCTAAACCGTCCAACACTTAGTAGAAGATTGATCCCGGAGAAAGGAACTCCACATTATGATGAGATGGTGAAAAATCCTCAAAAAGCATATTTGAGAACAATTACACCAAAATATCAAACCCTTGTTGATCTTTCCGTGATCGAGATATTGTCAAGACATGCTTCTGATGAGATATACCTTGGAGAGAGAGATGTTAAGTTTTGGACGTCTGATTCAAAGGCATTACAAGCATTTCAAAAGTTCGGAAATAAGTTGACGAAAATTGAAGAAAAAATTACTGAAAGAAACAACGATCCCAATTTGAAAAATCGAACTGGACCGGTGCAATTGCCTTACACTTTGCTCCAACGTTCTAGTGATAATGGCTTAACCTTCAGAGGAATTCCCAACAGTATCTCTATTTGATTTAAAATTATGTGTGTGTTTCTAATAATGATGTTCATTTGTGCTTTATAATAACATATGTTTGTGTTGTGTGGTTAATTATTATGTATTGCTGTATTTGGGACCTTTCATTCATTCCCATATAAATTAATAATGTTTTCACTTTTCATCATATTGTCTATATATGTTTTTTATTTTCTAGTATACAAAATGGTTATGTTTTACACCGAAACATTATTTTTTTTTTGGTGTGAACGGAATATCTTATATTATCTTATCTTATACACATAATAATTGAAAAGATTAAGTTTTAACCTAATGACAAAATTTTCTTTCAAAAAATTTGACATTATTGCATTTTCAAAAATGAATTTGAATCTTTGTCATAAAAAAAAAGAAGAAGCTGAATTTGAATCTAGAATCTTCAATAAAATTAGAAAAGATCTTTTATCAATCATCCAAGTGCTCTTTGATGATAAAAATACAAGCAAATTCTAATATGGATAGCTTCTTTAAGTGGTTTATGGTGGATCAGTCGCGAATAATATTATAACGGATACGAATTTCACAAAATCCACTGTTAGATTGAAAGTTTATATCATATATATCATCCATAAAAAAAATCAGAAAAATTGAAAATGATTTGATACATTATTGAGATTTATCAAGATTAACGGTATTTAATAAAATGTTATTCGTATGATATAAACTTAATGGATCTCAATAACATATCAAATGATTTTTAATTTTTCTAAATATTTTTATGGATGATCTATATAATATAAATTTTTAATCTAACGGTAAATTTTATAAAATTCATATTTGTTATAATAATATTAATTACTTGTAAATGTGGTCCACTGTAGCATCGGCCAAAAATACATTATAAAACCAAAGTTGTGGAGATGCTCAATAACCTCACTAGGGAGTCAAATATGATATTATTATTGTGGTACCCCCACCTAAAAAAATAACTAAATAAATGAGGCAAGTCAAATCTAATACGATTATTTTGACGTGTGATTCTGAATATTTTCATTAGTTTTTGGGGGTACAATTTTGATAAAATCGAAATTTATATTTTTTTGGTACAAAGAGTAGAAATGAGTTTAACTTGGCAAAAATTGATTTTTTATTTTTCCTTCAATTCAAAGTGTTCATGTACACCAATTCAATTTAACATATGGTCAATGTTAGTTTGGTCCTAATTAAACATGATATACTCCATCTTGTTGTCAAAAGTGAGTCCTAAAATTTAACGATACATACATAGAATGGACATCTATTTGCTTCATCAATGAAGTCATCTAATTATTAAGTCAATTATTAATTTATTCATGGAAAACAACTTTGACTATGTCAATGAAGTCATCTAATTTTTTCCTTAGGTTCCAATCTAATTATTAAGTCAATTTGTTCATGGCAAAAAACTTTGATTATGTCATATACATTATACAATGAATTCAGTTTGAGTGTGGTCGAAAAATTGGTGTTAATGCAGTGGTGGGTTTGTGGTATCAGACGGTTCAAATTTCAAACTAATACTAATTTGAAAAAGAAAAAAAAAGTATAATCGGACGGATCTAAAATTTTGAATGCACATAATTCAATTCCATATACACAAAATAAATAAATAAAACTGTTGAACATTTCTTTTGTCCAGCTTATAAAATCTTCCAAGATATGGGGATATCCATTCAAATGCATTTTTTAATTGAGCATGTGAAGCTCAGCTGGATAGGAACAGCAGCCTCTATAGTTGAATTTATTTTTGTATGAAACATTCACGTTTATTTTTTTACTAAATAAATGGAATATTATATTAAAAAATTATTAAGTAAAGCAATGCCAACTTTTTCAACTAACAGCCATATCCAAATCTGATGAGAGCATGTATGTAAATTCCCATATGTAATAATTAAATTAAATTCAATATTCCTTTATCTTGAAAAGCATTTCGCATGCTTAAAACAAAACTATAATATACGACACTGACCGCGGCATTAAAACAATAGAGTATGAACAAGTAGTATAGTATAAAATAATATCTTTCACACCAAAAATAAAATAATACGAAAAGAATGAATAAGCATAAAAAAAACACGAGAAATATGAACAATTAATAATTATCTATGATGGGTGAATAGTGGATTGTTGAAATTAAAATAGGACATTTTTGTGAGCAGAGCAAAATAGAAAGATTAAAATTGTAATTAATTGAGCTTTTTTTTATATAAAATGACAAACACCAACTTAAACTTGCAGACAATATTATGAGATTTTAAATTTGAATTTAAATAAAGGTGGTTAACCTAACAATATCGGTTATATATGGATAAATTGTAGTTTTATAGTGCAGTTTTTGTTTTGTCAAGAAAGATATTCCATTCATTATGATAAAGTACAAAATTACTAGAAAATCAAACTAATATAACATTAAGGGTGTGTTTGGTGCACAAGATAAAAGATATAGGATATGATAAATATATCATATTATGTTTCAATCTAGTGTTCAGTGAGGTAGTGGAATATGATAAGATACTCTTGAAATTTATCATATCTTGTCTCTTTAGTTAAAAAAATTATCGTAAATTTGAGTTGGGTTACCAACAGCATAGAATAAGAAAATAATTTGATTATTTATTCTATAAAATATACTTGAGAGACCAAAACTTACTGAAATTTTTAATAGGGATCAAAACAAAAATTTGAAATATTTATATGGACCAAAAATATATTTAAAACCTAAAATCAAAATTCTACAAAAATTAGAATATTTAAAAGTAAAATAATTATTAAATTAAATTTTGTAATTTGTCAAAAAGAAATTACAAAATAAGGATATTAATTTAAATTTTGTAATTTGTCAAAAAATTAAATTAAATTTTGTAACAAATTAAATATTATTTACATAATATATAATATATTTATTTAGCTTATCTAACATATATAATTGAGTTATTCATTTGATCATGATTCTTATAAAACAATTAACTTGTTTATTTTCTCATGATTTTTATTTAAAATTATTTGATTATTTCATGTATACTGAGTGTTAGTTAGGTAAGTGTAAGACCCAGGATTTCATTGTATAGTTGGCCTAAGGAAAGATTAGGTTGTCGATGTATTCATGTGGTGAAACATCGTGTAATTATTAGGTTTTGCTGTAATTGAGTTTGTTTTGTGCTCGTGCACTGTAATTGTACAGACTTTTGTCTTGTGATCCTGTTTCTTGTATAAGAAGTTATTTGTGGTTTTAGAATAACGAGTTTTGGATTATTCTTGTTTTTGGAAAAACGAGTAGGATTTTAACCGCCGATGTAAAATCTTATTGCGTCTGTTTTAAGTGAGGTTTCGGATGGGAGTTTTATATATCTGCGTGAGTGAGGTTATGTCCTGAGATTAAATTTCTAAGGTATGGAAGAAAATTACAGTCGCGGAAAAAGATTCGACGATAATTTTTGGAATGGTTAAAGATAGACGTTCTTTCCGTAGGTTTTACGTTTTTGTGATTTACGTTCGTCGTGACGCGCGAGAGCTGGTTACGTGTCTTGTTATAGAAGAGTTGTTAATATCTTGTGACTTATTCATAAAGCAATTGATCCAATGGCTAGGGTTTAAGCTTGGACTTTTGACTTTGATCCAAGGGTGGTTTGGCTATCAAGAGCCTTTGTCATAGTAAGGAGGTTTGATGACATTGTGGACTTAGAAAAATCACAAACTTCACTCCATTCTTTCTCTCTTCCACGTGAACTCCATTACTTTTCTAACCTTCACAAATTTTCCCTTCTTCACCATTTCACTCCATTTCAAGCTTGGAAGCTTTGAGGAAAATTGTAGAGAATCACTTTCTAAAGGTAACCCTCTCTTCTCATCTCCTAGGTTGGTAGACTTATAGAGTTTAGGAGTTTTTGGGTTTATGTTCTCTTGAGGGTTTGTTAGGAAATGTTGCTTTACATGGTTTTTGTTTCATGGGAGTTGTTCATAAGGTTTAGAGAAGCATGTGTAGGCTTTGTTATTTTTGTTTTCCATGAGTTGGTGAAAAATCTCATGAGAAAAGTTAGGGTTTTGAGTTGGTTATGTATTGATCAATAACATGTGGTTAAGTTGTAAGGTTTTGAAAAGAAACATTGTTTTTGAACCTTTGAGCGAAAGGGAATGGCGTTGCATGGTTTCGTTTTAGAAAATCCGATGAAAAATATTTTGGTGTTTATGAAAATATTTACTAAGTGTTTTGTGTGGTGGTTTTGGGGTCCAAGTGGTTTAAAACTCTTGTGACACGTGGTGTTGTTTTTCGCTTAGAAAACATGTTTGAAAATGATTACAAGTCGGTTAAGGCCCGTAATGAAACTTGTGCTTGGGTTTGGTTTTGTTTTTGGAAATGAAAACCAAATAACTTGCACTCGAAGCAACCAACATGCTTTCGGAGATGTATTGCTTGCTTATGAAAATGGTTTGCTTTTGTGCCTTGAAAAGGTGTTGGGAACTAATAGAATCAAACTAGGTTTGGTTGGGGAAAAAGGTGGTGTGAGTTACTGTTTTTGCTGTCATGACAGGTGCAACTCGCCGGGCGAGTGTTAACTCGCCAGGGCGAGCGTCACAGGCCAGGAACACGCCAGGGCGAGCTCCACAGCGAGTGAGACCTGTCTTCACTGCCTTCACTCGCTGCCAACTCGCCAGGGCGAGCTCTGAGACCTAAAATTTTGGATTCTGATTTCTAAACTTGGTTTTTAGCTTTCTAATCCCTTTTTATTAATTTATGGAAGTGGTTGGGATTGGAAACGAGTTTTCCGGGTATTCGAAAAGTACGTAACTTATAACGCAAGAAAGAGTGACCATTTTGCATTTCAAATTATTTAAGACTTTTGACAATTGTTTTGGGTCCTAAAAATAGTACAAATAACTCATGGTGGTTGATCAATACGATAGATTTTGGTATGGTATCCGAAAGAGTGAATTTTCCTTAGAAACCTTTAGAGTTTTTGGGATTTTGATGTAGTTTCAATACATTGGGTTTGGAAACGATGTATTGATTGTCCGTTGCTTGTTTTAGGGAGCACGTAGTGTTGTGTGAACGTTGCTTGTTGTGAGTGCTTGCCGAGGTAAGGGCTCCACTTTATTTCCGTCTTTTCAAACGGTTTTGTTAAACATGCTTTAGATTTTGCTGTGTTGCAATTGGTGGTGTGCTTGGCATGTTTTTGTGATGTATTCTCGATATGAGATCGTGGTAAATACATGATTCGTTGTCTTACATATGTTTGGTGAAATGTGTGTATGAACAGGTGATTAAATACATATGATTAGATGTATATGTATGTGTTGTTGTGGTGTGATTACATGTGCGTGTACGATATGTATGTGTTGCATTAGCATATAAGGGGAATCGTATGCTCATGCATTCATAGTACGTGGTTATCGGGAATGGATCACGGGGTGCGATTATCGGGAATGGATCCACCTTACTCCTACGGGAATTATTGAGTCCAATAAGCGGTTATCGGGAATGGACTGCGGGGTGCGATTATCGGGAATGGATCCATCCTAACCCTTTGTGGTTTTATTGATTATGATTACTGACTTCCGGAATTCATATGCATGTGGTAATGGGGAATCTACCACACTCATTGTAGAAGTCTGCATTAGGCTCGATGTGCATTATATTTTAAGCCCGTTGGTGGGAATTGCTTTTGTGTTAAAGAGCTTTCTTTTGTGTTTGTGGAAATATTTGTTATGTGTACAATCTTTCGCACTGAATATATATATATACATACTTTTATTTTGTGGTGACCCTTTCTTTCATTTGCGGGCTCATCCCACCCAGATGATGGGTTAGGTCGTGGTGACGACGGTGGCTGTTCCAGGCCCCAGTGAGAGGTTGGAGCTTTAGCTTAGTTAGACTATGCGCCGGTGTGGGTTGTACACCGTGCTTTTTGGGTTTAGGCATAGGATTCTAACTTGTTTTGTTGTAAGTATTTGAATACTTAGACTTGGATTGTAATTATTCTGGAATACACTTTGCTTGTCGAAGCACCTTATGGTAATGAGTTTTTGTATATTTGAATGCCGGCTCATTTAAAATCTTTTATGCGTAACTCTGATGTGTACAAAAAAAAAAAAATTAATGTCTTTCTGGCCTTTGAAAAACGGGTTGTTACAATTGGTATTAGAGCCTGGTTTTAAATCTTCAAAGGGAAAGTGTATACTTGAGTCGTTAGTCCAGAGTCGGTTAGAACATAGCTAGAGTAGTTGTTGGAATATGCCTTGAAATCTCAGAATATATCTTTTGCTGATTTTGTGAAAAAATTAGTTTTTTGAAAGATATCTAATTTGGATTCGATTTGTTTTTAAATTGGATATATTTAGAAACAATATGAGATTTGGTTTTATTTTATAACAGATTTGTTTTAAAATAATAGGCATATATTTTTCTATAAATAGAGGTTGTTTATTCATAGAAAAATTGTGAGAGCAAAGAGAGCAAAAATGTAAGGGGTTTGTACACCTTGGGTAGACTAGGTCAAATTGAGTCTCTTCATCACGGAAGAAGGGATTCGGGATTTGGGTAGAATTAGGATTAATTCTTGTAACCCAATTTGGGATTTCCTTGTGTAAAGTTTCTCATTGATCATAGTGGAACGGTAGGGTTGCTCCCTCCCCCAGACGTAGGTCTTTATTTGGCCGAACTGGGTAAACAATATTCTTGTGTTCTTTCTCTTGGATTATTTATTCTTCATCATCTCTATCAACTATTTGGTTACTTGATTAATTTGCTCCACACACTAAAATTCATTGGTGTGACTTTTTCAAGCGAAATTCACAACAATTGGCGCCCACCGTGGGGCAAGGATCAAATCGATAATCAGGTACCATGGGTTCTAAGTTCGATATTGAGAAGTTTACCGGTAGCAACGATTTCGGGTTGTGGAAGGTGAAGATGAAGGCGGTTTTAATTCAAAACAAGTGGGGAGGCGTTGAAGGGAGAAGCACGGTTTGGATGGTTTTGCAAATTGCAAGGTGGAGTTCATAGTGGAAATACCGGTTTGTGACTTTGGTGGAGGAATCTCGGTTTGAGGTGGAGTTTGTTACTAGTGGGACTAGAGGAAGACAAACATTCAACAATAGCTCTTGGCTATCTAATGGGAGGTAGGGAGGAGAGTGGAATTGTTGCACCAAAGTGGTATGACTATGAAGACCTTGTGGGTTATGTTTCAATTGTGGCTGAAGAAGTGCAAAACTTGGAATATCTTCAGGGAGGCAATTGAAAGCAACAGTGATCAGATTTGGTAACTTGTGAGACTGCTGGAGGTAGTTGGATACAAGGAGAGTTTGATGTTGCAGCTTGTGGAACCGCCTAAAATTCCAAGGTTGGTTCGGAGCCAAGCAATACTTCGAGAGGACGGAGGGCACTCCGGGGGTCGAAGGGTGGTGAAGCTTGTTGAGCTATCCAAAAAGGCCGGTGATAGCGGGGCACAAGCGTTACTTCAGGAGGGTACGGAATTAGCTACTCCGGAGTCTGAAGAGGAGGCGGTGAATCTTGTGGGTGCTACCAAACATCCTATGGTAGTGGGAGACAAGATCTTCATGAGGGCGGAAGGCATTCCGAGGGATGAAGGGGAGGTACAGCTTGCGGGAAGCAAGTGGAGGATGGTGCCTATGTCGAGGTTCAAGTGGGACTTGGACTTGGCCGGTGATCTTGGATAGAAGATTCAAGATGGAGAGAGCAACACGGTGGTTGATTGGATCACCATCGATTTAAAGGCAAGGTGGAGAATTGTTGGAATATGCCTTGAAATCTCAGAATATATCTTTTGCTGATTTTGTGAAAAAATTAGTTTTTTGAAAGATATCTAATTTGGATTCGATTTGTTTTTAAATTGGATATATTTAGAAACAATATGAGATTTGGTTTTATTTTATAACAGATTTGTTTTAAAATAATAGGCATATATTTTTCTATAAATAGAGGTTGTTTATTCATAGAAAAATTGTGAGAGCAAAGAGAGCAAAAATGTAAGGGGTTTGTACACCTTGGGTAGACTAGGTCAAATTGAGTCTCTTCATCACGGAAGAAGGGATTCGGGATTTGGGTAGAATTAGGATTAATTCTTGTAACCCAATTTGGGATTTCCTTGTGTAAAGTTTCTCATTGATCATAGTGGAACGGTAGGGTTGCTCCCTCCCCCAGACGTAGGTCTTTATTTGGCCGAACTGGGTAAACAATATTCTTGTGTTCTTTCTCTTGGATTATTTATTCTTCATCATCTCTATCAACTATTTGGTTACTTGATTAATTTGCTCCACACACTAAAATTCATTGGTGTGACTTTTTCAAGCGAAATTCACAACAGTAGTGTCAGTTCTAGTGTTTGTTTTGTGTCGGGTTTCGAGTTAGTAGCCGTTGGATGAGATTTTCTGTTGAGACTCAGAAATGTTTGGATAAGGAATCTAACCAGAATTGGTATTGTGCAGAAATAGAATGCCTCCAAGAAGGGCACCTACAGCACCTATGGCGGACAATGCTGATTTAAATCAGATGGCTTATGCCATGCATACGATGGCAGCGGCTGTGACTGCTCAGAGCCATGCTAAGGCGCAGAGGGATCTGGAAAAGCGCGAAAGAGAAATACTCGCTGTTGGATCTAGACTTCTTTCAAATTTCAACCCCCAAACTCCTCCAAAGTTTAATGGGGAGGGAGGTCCGGAAATTGCTGACTTATGGCTCCAATCTGTGGAGAGAATATTCGGGGCAATTCATTGTCCGGAAGGGGATAAGGTAGTCTTAGCTACCTATCAGTTAGTAGGAGGTTCAGAGTATTGGTGGAGGAACACCCGACTGATCATGGAAAATGGTCATGAAGAATTAAATTGGGAGAACTTCAAGAGGAGGTTTTTAGCCAAGTACTTTCCCGAGACTGCGAGGGAAAGGTACAGAGAAGAGTTCTTGAGACTGAGGCAGGGTAGCATGAATGTGGAGGCTTACTCCAAAAAGTTTGAGTCATTGTCCTGTTTCTTCCGTTTCTTTAGAGACGGGATAGATAAAGTGTATATGTGTCGGCGGTTTCAAGATGGACTGAGGTACGAGCTGCAGGATGCGGTTGTGCCGTTGGGTATTCGACAATTCCAGGTCTTGGTTGAAAAGTGCCAAGAGGTCGAAGACATGAGAAATAAGCGGGTGAACCGCCAAGGAAATTTTAGTGCTGGAGGACCAAGTCGTACCAATGATCGTGGTTCGACTCAGAATCGTGGGAAACAAGGTGGTAAGCCGTATGATCGTCCACAAAACAGTAAGGGACAAGGAAGGTCGGTGAATCAAGGGAACCAAAATAGGGTGAAACAAGGTTGTTTCAAGTGTGGCGAGGTGGGCCACTATGCCAATGAATGCCCGACCGCAGCAAATGTTTGTTATAATTGTAAGAAGCCGGGGCATGTGGCTAGAGAGTGCAGGGCCCCAAAGGCCGGGCCGTCGGCAAATGCGGCGCAAGGCTCACAAGGTACTAAACCGACGGCAAAGGCATGTGCTTACTGTATGGGCACTGAACTGAGTGGGCAGGCTAGCAATGCCATCCACGAGAGCTGTCACATCGCAGGTAATTCTTTAACTGCTTTGATTGACACGAGGGCAACCCACTCATTCATATCTTTGGCTTGTGCAAATCGTTTGAGTTTGAATGTTTCTGTTCTTCCGTTTGATTTGAATGTTTTGACTTCTGCTAAGGATTTGGTGGTAAATACTGCATGTTTGCATTGTTTGGTAGTAATCCAGAATAGGGATTTTCTAGTCAATTTGGTGTGTCTACCGCTCTTATCTCTCGAGATCATTCTCGGGATGGATTGGTTGTCTTATCATTATGTGATTCAAGACTGTGCTCGAAAATTGGTTTTCTTTCCCGAGCCAGGTGTGAGAAGGTACTTGTCTGCGAATCGGCTTTCTGTGGTTATGTGTAATGGGGAACCGGAGATAGTTTCACTTGCTAGCTTAGGAGTGACGTCGGAGATCCGAATTGAGGAAATTCGAGTGGTTCAGGATTTCCAAGATGTGTTTCCATCGGAGATTCCAGCTTTTCCTCCGTGTAGAGAGGTGAAATTCTTTATTGATTTACAACCGGGTACGAGTCCGATTTCGGAATCAGCTTATCGGATGGCTCCAGCCGAGTTGGTAGAGTTGAAAAGTCAGATTGAGGACTTGTTGGAGAAGGGTTTCATAAGGCCTAGTGTGTCGCCTTGGGGAGCACCGGTCTTATTGGTTAAGAAGAAGGATGGGAAATCTCGTCTGTGTGTGGATTATCGGAAGCTTAATAAGGTGACTATCAAGAACCGATATCCATTGCCACGAATTGATGATTTGATGGACCAATTGAAGGGAGCGTCTGTATTTTCCAAGATCGACCTGAAATCTGGATATCACCAGATAAGAGTGCGAGATGAGGATGTTCAGAAAACGGCGTTTCGGTCACGGTATGGGCATTATGAGTACTTGGTGATGCCGTTTGGAGTGACGAATGCACCTGCGATCTTCATGGCCTACATGAATCGGATATTCCATTCGTTTTTGGACAAGTTCGTAGTAGTGTTTATTGATGACATTTTGGTGTATTCGAAGAGTGAAGAGGAGCATGAAGAGCATCTTCGCTTGGTTTTGCAAGTTTTGAGGGAGAAGAAGTTGTATGCTAATCCGTCAAAGTGTGATTTTTGGTTGGAAGAGGTGAATTTCCTTGGCCATGTAATATCAAAAGAGGGAATAGCCGTGGATCCAGCCAAGATTGATGCGGTGCTTGCATGGAAGCAACCTCAAACAGTGACGGATGTGAGAAGTTTTGTTGGTTTGGCCGGTTATTACCGAAGGTTTATAGAAGGTTTTGCTAAGATTGTGGCACCGATGACACAACTTACGCAGAAAGATCAACCGTTTGCGTGGACTGAGAAGTGTGAATTGAGTTTTCAGTCGTTGAAGGAGCGATTGACGACTTCACCAGTCTTGGTGTTACCACAGTCGGATGAACCGTATGAGGTTTTTTGTGATGCTTCTCATAAAGGGTTGGGTTGTGTGTTGATGCAACACAAGAGAGCAGTAGCTTATGCGTCAAGACAGCTGAAAGTGCATGAAAAGAATTATCCTACGCACGATTTAGAGCTTGCGGCTGTTGTTTTCGCATTGAAGATTTGGAGACATCATCTTTATGGTTGCACTTTTGTCGTGTTTAGTGACCATAAAAGTCTCAAGTACTTGTTTGATTAGAAAGAGCTAAATATGCGACAGAGGAGATGGATGGAAACTTTGAAAGACTTCGACTTTACGTTAGAATACCATCCTGGAAAGGCTAATGTGGTAGCCGATGCTTTGAGTAGGAAGAGTGTGTCGGTTTGTTCGGCACAAATGGCTAGTCAACAAGAGTTATTGAGAGAGTTTCGTGACTTGCACCTAGAAGTAGAGTTTGCTTTAGGGAGTATGAGACTGGGTATGATTACCATCTCAAGCGGGTTATTGGAGGACATTGCAAATTGTCAAGATGACAAGTTTCTCATGGAGAAAAGAGCTTTGATTGTTCGAGGAACCAACCGAGATTTCAAGGTAGGATCGGACAATATCTTGAGGTGTCAAGGTAGGGTGTGTGTACCCGATGCTATGGACT
Source organism: Trifolium repens (assembly GCA_030408175.1). Taxonomy (NCBI): domain Eukaryota; kingdom Viridiplantae; phylum Streptophyta; class Magnoliopsida; order Fabales; family Fabaceae; genus Trifolium; species Trifolium repens. The sequence continues at coordinate 11,249,754 of CP125845.1, forward strand.
TGAGAAACACCATCCTGGGGGAGGCACACAAGAGTAAACTTAGTATATATCCCGGAGCAACAAAGATGTATCAAGACCTGAGGCATGATTTCTGGTGGCCGGGTATGAAGAAGGATGTGGCTGAGTATGTGGCTGAGTATGTGGCCTCGTGTCTGACTTGTCAGAAGGCGAAGATTGAACATCAGAGACCAGCAAGGATGCTGCAGTCATTAGATATCCCCGAGTGGAAGTGGGATAGCATTTCTATGGATTTCATCACTGGTTTACCCAAGACCAGGAGGAAGCATGATTCCATTTGGGTGATAGTGGATCGGTTAACGAAGTCGGCTCATTTTCTACCGGTAAGGACTACGGATACAGCGGCAAAGTTGACCGATATTTACATTGCTGAGATTGTGAGGTTACATGGGATTCCGTCAAGTATAGTGTCGGATCGAGACCCAAAGTTTACTTCACACTTTTGGAAGACTTTGCATGAGGCGTTGGGGACGAAACTGAGATTGAGTTCCGCCTATCATCCTCAGACAGATGGGCAGACCGAGAGAACAAATCAATCTTTGGAAGATTTGTTGAGAGCATGTGTATTGGATGATCGTGGAAGTTGGGATGACGTGTTACCTTTGATAGAATTCACATACAACAACAGTTTCCACGCGAGTATTGGGATGGCACCATACGAGGCTTTGTATGGGAGGAGATGTCAGACTCCTTTGTGTTGGTACCAAGATGGGGAAAATATGATAGTAGGGCCGGAAATGGTACAACAGACGACGGACAAGGTCCGAAAGATAAGGGCAATGATGAAGGTTGCTCAAGATCGCCAGAAAAGTTATGCGGATAGGTGTCGGAGGCCTTTAGAGTTTGAGGAGGGAGATCACGTATTTCTCCGTGTTACTCCAACAACTGGCGTTGGAAGGGCTTTGAAAGCGAAGAAGTTGACTCCAAAGTTTATAGGGCCTTACCAGATTTTGGAACGGATTGGGAAGGTAGCTTACCGGATCGCGTTGCCACCGGTACTATCTTTGATACATGACGTGTTTCATGTGTCGCAATTGCGGAAGTATACACCGGATCCGTCACATGTGATCACACCAGATGACATCCAGCTGAGGGATAACTTGTCATTTGAGGTTCCGCCGATCAAGATTGCGGATAGGAAGATGAAGCGTCTGAGAACGAAGGAGATACCTTTGGTGAAGGTGATCTGGAATGAAGCTACAGGGGATACCACCTGGGAGCTCGAGAGTAAGATGAAAGAGTTGTACCCCAGTTTGTTCGACGATGTCTAAGTTTCGAGGACGAAACTTCTTTTAGGGGGTAGTATTGTAAGACCTAGGATTTCATTGTATAGTTGGCCTAAGGAAAGATTAGGTTGTCGATGTATTCATGTGGTGAAACATCGTGTAATTATTAGGTTTTGCTGTAATTGAGTTTGTTTTGTGCTCGTGCACTGTAATTGTACAGACTTTTGTCTTGTGATCCTGTTTCTTGTATAAGAAGTTATTTGTGATTTTAGAATAACGAGTTTCGGATTATTCTTGTTTTTGGAAAAACGAGTAGGATTTTAACCGCCGATGTAAAATCTTATTGCGTCTGTTTTAAGTGAGGTTTCGGATGGGAGTTTTATATATCTGCGTGAGTGAGGTTATGTCCTGAGATTAAATTTCTAAGGTATGGAAGAAAATTACAGTCGCGGAAAAAGATTCGACGATAATTTTTGGAATGGTTAAAGATAGACGTTCTTTCCGTAGGTTTTACGGTTTTGTGATTTACGTTCGTCGCGACGCGCGAGAGCTGGTTACGTGTCTTGTTATGGAAGAGTTGTTAATATCTTGTGACTTATTCATAAAGCAATTGATCCAATGGCTAGGGTTTAAGCTTGGACTTTTGACTTTGATCCAAGGGTGGTTTGGCTATCAAGAGCCTTTGTCATAGTAAGGAGGTTTGATGACATTGTGGACTTAGAAAAATCACAAACTTCACTCCATTCTTTCTCTCTTCCACGTGAACTCCATTACTTTGCTAACCTTCACAAATTTTCCCTTCTTCACCATTTCACTCAATTTCAAGCTTGGAAGCTTTGAGGAAAATTGTAGAGAATCACTTTCTAAAGGTAACCCTCTCTTCTCATCTCCTAGGTTGGTAGACTTATAGAGTTTATGAGTTTTTGGGTTTATGTTCTCTTGAGGGTTTGTTAGGAAATGTTGCTTTACATGATTTTTGTTTCATGGGAGTTGTTCATAAGGTTTAGAGAAGCATGTGTAGGCTTTGTTATTTTTGTTTTCCATGAGTTGGTGAAAAATCTCATGAGAAAAGTTAGGGTTTTGAGTTGGTTATGTATTGATCAATAACATGTGGTTAAGTTGTAAGGTTTTGAAAAGAAACGTTGTTTTTGAACCTTTGAGCGAAAGGGAATGGCGTTGCATGGTTTCGTTTTAGAAAATCCGATGAAAAATATTTTGGTGTTTATGAAAATATTTACTAAGTGTTTTGTGTGGTGTTTTTGGGGTCCAAGTGGTTTAAAACTCTTGTGACACGTGGTGTTGTTTTTCGCTTAGAAAACATGTTTGAAAATGATTACAAGTCGGTTAAGGCCCGTAATGAAACTTGTGCTTGGGTTTGGTTTTGTTTTTGGAAATGAAAACCAAATAACTTGCACTCGAAGCAACCAACATGCTTTCGGAGATGTATTGCTTGCTTATGAAAATGGTTTGCTTTTGTGCCTTGAAAAGGTGTTGGGAACTAATAGAATCAAACTAGGTTTGGTTGGGGAAAAAAGTGGTGTGAGTTGCTGTTTTTGCTGTCATGACAGGTGCAACTCGTCGGGCGAGCGTCACAGGCCAGGAACACGCCAGGGCGAGCTCCACAGCGAGTGAGACCTGTCTTCACTGCCTTCACTCGCTGCCAACTCGCCAGGGCGAGCTCTGAGACCTAAAATTTTGGATTCTGATTTCTAAACTTGGTTTTTAGCTTTCTAATCCCTTTTTATTAATTTATGGAAGTGGTTGGGATTGGAAACGAGTTTTCCGGGTATTCGGAAAGTACGTAACTTATAACGCAAGAAAACGGCCATTTTGCATTTCAAATTATTTAAGACTTTTGACAATTGTTTTGGGTCCTAAAAATAGTACAAATAACTCATGGTGGTTGATCAATACGATAGATTTTGGTATGGTATCCGAAAGAGTGAATTTTCCTTAGAAACCTTTAGAGTTTTTGGGGTTTTGATGTAGTTTCAATACATTGGGTTTGGAAACGATGTATTGATTGTCCGTTGCTTGTTTTAGGGAGCACGTAGTGTTGTGTGAACGTTGCTTGTTGTGAGTGCTTGCCGAGGTAAGGGCTCCACTTTATTTCCATCTTTTCAAACGGTTTTGTTAAACATGCTTTAGATTTTGCTGTGTTGCAATTGGTGGTGTGCTTGGCATGTTTTTGTGATGTATTCTCGATATGAGATCGTGGTAAATACATGATTCGTTGTCTTACATATGTTTGGTGAAATGTGTGTATGAACAGGTGATTAAATACATATGATTAGATGTATATGTATGTGTTGTTGTGGTGTGATTACATGTGCGTGTACGATATGTATGTGTTGCATTAGCATATAAGGGGAATCGTATGCTCATGCATTCATAGTACGTGGTTATCGGGAATGGATCACGGGGTGCGATTATCGGGAATGGATCCACCTTACTCCTACGGGAATTATTGAGTCCAATAAGCGGTTATCGGGAATGGACTGCGGGGTGCGATTATCGGGAATGGATCCATCCTAACCCTTTGTGGTTTTATTGATTATGATTACTGACTTCCGGAATTCATATGCATGTGGTAATGGGGAATCTACCACACTCATTGTAGAAGTCTGCATTAGGCTCGGTGTGCATTATATTTTAAGCCCGTTGGTGAGAATTGCTTTTGTGTTAAAGAGCTTTCTTTTGTGTTTGTGGAAATATTTGTTATGTGTACAATCTTTCGCACTGAATATATATATACATACTTTTATTTTGTGGTGACCCTTTCTTTCATTTGCGGGCTTATCCCACCCAGATGATGGGTTAGGTCGTGGTGACGACGGTGGCTGTTCCAGGCCCCAGTGAGAGGTTGGAGCTTTAGCTTAGTTAGACTATGCGCCGGTGTGGGTTGTACACCGTGCTTTTTGGGTTTAGGCATAGGATTCTAACTTGTTTTGTTGTAAGTATTTGAATACTTAGACTTGGATTGTAATTATTCTGGAATACACTTTGCTTGTCGAAGCACCTTATGGTAATGAGTTTTTGTATATTTGAATGCCGGCTCATTTAAAATCTTTTATGCGTAACTCTGATGTGTACAAAAAAAAAAAAAAAAATTTAATGCCTTTCTGGCCTTTGAAAAACGGGTTGTTACTGTAAGTAGTTAACGCAGTCCTCTACTTAAGTAGAAAACAATGTAAAATTCTGAAAATTTCATGTATATCGGGGGTGTCAACTAATTAAGTAGTAAACTCGGTTCTCTACTTAAATAGCGGACATATAAATTCTTGAAAATTTCATGTATATGGGGTGTCATCTAGTTAAGTAGCGAACTCGTATAAAATCTTGAAAATTTCATGTATATGGGGTGCCAGCTAGTTAAACAAGCGGACAGTATAAAATCTTAAAAATTTCATGTTATGGGCGTTTTTCTCAGATTTCTCATTTATATAATGGCCGCTAAGTAGCGGAAGGCTAAAAATAGAAATGAGCAAGGCGCGTGAGAAACACGGGGTGCCAAAAGAAATTCTCCTTTATTATTTATTTTTATGGTGATTTTGTGGACATGGTTTTGTAATATAAATGCGTATTTATATTATTATGTTTGTTAGTTTAAAAATATTTGTGCGCTTTTGTTGCATTGAGTTGAAATGAAATTGTATATGGATCAAAAAAATTGAAAGAAACTGTTTCTGGAAAGTATTAAGCAGGTTGGAACTCATTTTGAATTGGTGCAGGATGAACCAATATGTTCTGGTTCTGTAAACTCAAAGTTCGGTAAACGTGTACCGAACATTTCTTTACCGAATTAAAGTTTCGGTTTATACTTACCGAAGTTTTAGCAAAACTGAGAAAGAAAACAAACAAGAACAACACATTACAAACATATCACCATAGACAATAGCTTCCCACAAGAACAATACATTGATCACAAAAACATAAAGACAACTAGAAGATAAATAAAAAGGTTACACAGAAACACAAGTCGAATACAAGGAACATTAGAATGTTACACGGTAACTAATGTCGCGTACAAACGAGCTTAAGATGGATCATCTTCAACGGTGCGAAACATGTAGTGCACATCGTCGTCACTCTCTAACTCTCTCCAATGGTGTTTCTTTTCTGGGTCGTCAAACCCAACACTCTCACCTGCAAGATCAATGTATGATTAGTAATAAAAAAAAATTGTGAATTTCAATAACTTTGGCATATTTCTGCACATATATACATGTATTCAACTCTGAATTTCAACGATTCAAGATAATTGATGTTACTCTTCAATTTTACACTTGATACCTCTTCAATACCTTGAAACTTCACAGGAAAATCATATGTTGGTGCCATTGTAAGAAAAAAATTATTGCAGAGTCTTCATTCAACATGTTCGTATTTAAATAAATTTTCAAATTGTCCTTGCAAAGTGTCGGTAGAATCTCGACCGTGCAAAGTGTCGGTGGAATCTTGGACGTTCAAAGTGTCGGCAAAATCCTTACCATGCAAAGTGTCGCTGGAATCTCGACCACGCGAAACGATACTTTGAGACTAAGGATATTACACGAAAAATAAAAACACTTAACATCCACAATAAAATACAACAATAACAACCAAGACATGAAAATAACATAAGTCATACTTGTTGAGAAAATTTTACCGTGTTGCGGCGTACCTGCTGCTGTTGTTACAAGGAGTTTGCTGTTATAATGAAGCTGTTGATCTGCTCTTGAAACTATGAAACTAAATCTGCAAAGAAAGAAAATTAATGTGTTGATCTGAGACGTGTTGAACGCACTGTCCTCAAGGATTTATCCGCAGTTATGCGCAAATCCCCTAGGATTTAACAGACCCTTCTCAATGAGGTATCAGAACTGGCAAGAGTAAATTTGTAACAGGTTGATGTTAAAAAACTCAGAGACACAAATATATGTGGAGGGGGAAATAGTGTAACTATGGTACTGATTTATGAGAATGAATGAACTTGACACTGCATAAATTTTCTGTCTCCACTATGTTATACTGATGTGCATATATATATGATCATGTATACCTTTAGAAAAAAGGAAAGTTGTGGTTCCTATAATTGTGGAAACAAAGAATCAGGTGGATATCAGTTCCTAATCAAAAGGAATAATAAAAACGTGCATTGACTTCAAGGAAAAATTGAAACGGTGCAAATTGACCAAGTATAACAACACATGTATAATAACTTTTGAAATATATAATATAATAATAATTATTATTATTATTATAATAAAATACTAATAATAACACAACAATCTCCCACATATTTTAAAAGTTGAATGATAAAAACTTCTCTGAGTTAACATCGTAGATGCAATGCATCAAACTGGTGTAGCAAGCTATATGAACCAGTCCTAGACTGATATTACTTAACACACAGTGACATTGGTGTAGCAAGCTATATGAACCAATATGTTAGCGGTCTACCAATCGCATTACACCCCCACAGTTCTTGTTGTTGCCGGTGTGTTGCGCGAATAGACCATGCGCATGCCTGGTTTTATTCATGAGTGCTCTAGAGACTTCGCCAAAATCTCATACAAGCGGCCCCACTTGAAACTCATATAGGTTATTTCATCAAGTGTATGCTGCAAATCATACACCACCCATAAGGGATATGAAAATCATTAAAAGCTATGTCAGCTTATCCTCTCTGTAATGCAGTATCTAGCACTTTCTCACACACTGTTTGTAACAACCCGTTTTTCAAAGGCCAGAAAAGGCACTATATTTTTTTTTTCTTTTCAACTAACACTCAGAGTGCGCATAGAATATTTTTCAATGAGCCGGCATTCAAATATACAAAAGAACTCATTACCATAAGGTGCTTCGACAAGCAAAGTGTATTCCTGAATAATTACAATCCAAGTCTAAGTATTCAAATACTTACAACAAAACAAGTTAGACAACCCTATGCTAACCAAAAAGCACGGTGCACAAAACACACCGGCGCATAGTCTAACTATACTAAGCTTCACCACGTGCTCACTATAGCCTAGAACTGCCACCGTCGTCACCACAACCTAACCCATCATCTGGGTGGGATGAGCCCGCAAATGAAAGAAATGGTCACCACAAAATATATAGTATATATATATAACCGGTGCGAAAGATTGTACACATAACAATAATTCCACAAAACACAAGAGAAAGCTCTTAACCACCAAAGTAATTCCCACCAACGGGTTCATATAAGCAATGCACACATAGCCTATAATGCAACCTCTACAATGCGTGGTACTAACCCTAGCTACCACAATGCATGAGTTCTAGAATCGTAGGTCCAACCCACTAAAACACCAACGAAATCACAAGGTTAAGGTGGATCCACTCTCGCAATCACACCCCATGGTCCACTCCCGCAACCATGTATCGAACTCAACAAAATCACAAAGGATTAAGGTGGATCCACTCCCGCAATCACACCCCATGGTCCACTCCCGCAACCATGTATCAAACTCAACAAAATCACAAAGGATTAAGGTGGATCCACTCCCGCAATCACACCCCATGGTCCACTCCCGCAACCATGTATCAAACTCAACAAAATCACAAAGGATTAAGGTGGATCCACTCCCGCAATCACACCCCATGGTCCACTCCCGCAACCATGTATCGAACTCAACAAAATCACAAAGGATTAAGGTGGATCCACTCCCGCAATCACACCCCATGGTCCACTCCCGCAACCATGTATCAAACTCAACAAAATCACAAAGGATTAAGGTGGATCCACTCCCGCAATCACACCCCATGGTCCACTCCCGCAACCATGTATCAAACTCAACAAAATCACAAAGGATTAAGGTGGATCCACTCCCGCAATCACACCCCATGGTCCACTCCCGCAACCATGTGTTGAACTCAATAAAACCCTATAAGAATCAGGTGGGTCCACTCCCGCAACCACACCTCGTAGTCCACTCCCGCCACTACGCACTAACAATGCATGAGCATACGATTCCCCATGTATAATAATACAACCAATACATACCTCCCTAGCATATGTAAACCATCCCAACAACATACATACATATCCAATCATATGTAACAAACCACAACAAACATACATACATTTCCAATCATATGTATTCACCCACATGTTCATACATACATCTCCAATCATATGTAAAACAACGCACGTATTGTAAACACTTTCTCATCACGAGAATACATAACACATACATGCCAAACACACAAACATGCATAACAGCAAAACCAAGCATGTCGTAACCGTTTTAAAAGACGGAAATAAAGTGGAGCCCTTACCTCGGCAAGCTTCCGTCAACAAAACTCGCTCAAACAACACTACGCGCTTCCTTAGGAAGAAGAATCTCACAACTCCAAGCTTTCCAACAAGCTCAAGATCAAGTGCTTTGGTGAAGGAATGCAAAATTCACAAGATGGAAAGGTGCAAAAGAAGGCCACGGCCAAAGAGAGAAAGAATGAGAGTCTTGTGCAATATTTTCTAAGTCTCCAAAGCAACAAACCTCCTTACTATTTAAAAGGGACTTGATAGCCAATCCACCATTGGATCAAAGTCAAAAGTCCAAGCTTAAACCCTAGCCATTGGATCAATTTGCTTTATGAGAAATCACAAGATATCATCAACTCATCCATAACAAGTCACTTAATCAGCTCTCGCGCGTCGCGACGAACGAAACTCACAAAAACATAAAACCTACGGAAAGAACGTCTAACGTTTAACAATTCCAAAACTTATCGCCGAATCTTTTTCCGCGACTGTAATTTTCTTCCATACCTTAGAAAATTAATCTCAGAATATATCCTAACTCACGCAGATATATAAAACTCCCATCCGAAACCTCACTCAAAACAGACGCAGTAAGATTTTCCATCCGCGGGTAAAATCCTACTCGTTTTTCCAAAAACAAGAATAATCCAAAACTCGTTATTCTAAAACCACAGAAATCTCCTCATACTTAAAAGAGGATCACGACCCGAAAGTCTGTGCCTTTCCAGCGCACGAGCACAAAACAGGCTCCGGTTCAGCAAAAATCTCAATAATGCGACGATACTCACAAAAGCCGCTTCTACTAAAAACCCTAAAACTCGTCGCCGACACTAGAGTTCCTTAGAAAACCGTACAGTAAAATCTTGGGTCTTACACTGTTTACTGTGAAATTTGGTAAACAACGCTAGTTTGAGTTATTACAAGAGAGATCAACTAGTAAATCTCTGGACATAGTGCTTTTCGTTTATATTTCCAAAATAGTTAGTGTTCATCATTGTTCTTATGTTTTAAATGTGATTTTTATGTAACTTGAATTGCAATAAAGAATGTTTATTCTAAGGAATAAACAGAAAGGGAGATTGAGTCGAAATATAGACAATTTGAATTAAAATGAAAGAACTGTATATTTGCATTCAAAGGTAAATGTTTACAGAAAAGTAAATGGTACACATTGCATACATTTTCCCTTTCGAACTCGTTTCTCGCGTTGACATGGGTACTTTGAGTTTTGTAAGGATTTTTGTATAATGATTGTGACCCTTTGCTCGATCACAGAACTAAACTATTTATAGACACAAATTCCTAACTGCTAATAACGTTTAAGTTAACTAAAGAGAGGACGCGTGTCTTGACACGTATTTTGAATTTGAATTCTCCTTTATCCTTTGATTTAGCCGTTGTATCCATCGGAGTCGAAATAGCAATGCTTCTCTTGAATATTTTGCTAAGTCCACACTTTTCTTCTGCACAGTGAACGCTTCGACCTTATAGACATTTCGACCAATTCGAAAGAATCCCTGAAGAAAACAATGTTAAGACTAATGCTCCAGATAGAACATTTGATGATATGTTCATGCCTGATTATTCATTAAATTTATTGGCTCTGAAAACCAAACCACTTTAATGACTTTTAAAATAGTAAAATAATTAAATGGAATTATATTTATTATTTTCAGTCATGCCTTTAGAACATATTTTTAACTTAGTGAAAATATGGGCTAACACACACACCATAGGAAAAGGACTATAACAAAAATTAATTAATTAATTTTTGGTGCTAGCAGATCTGACAAGTAACTCGTTCTTACCTATATGAACCTTATTCATGGGATCTCCAATCACAAAGGTTGGGTTTGTATCACTTGTTGATTTCAATTGGCTTAAGTCTCATTCCCCTCGATGTGTCACAAATAATTTTCCTCCCCAGGGGCTTTGTCAGAGGATCAGCTAAGTCCACTTCTGACTTCACATAATCGATCGATATTATTCCATCCTTTAACAGTTTTTTTACCACATTATGTCTTAGTTGAATATGTCTATCAATACGTGACAATCATGAGACTTCAAGCCAACCAATTTCAAGTCTTTCATTGAGACTAGACTCTTGACATTTGAAGAGTAACCATAAGGCACCTTCATGCTACGAAGACACATACAAGAGCTTTTCTTCTCGCTTCTTGACAAAGTATGACAAGCTGGAGGCAAATATGTCTTCTTATCTGCTGGTTGTGGAGCTAATTCTTGTCGTATACCCATCAAAACCATATCTAAACGAGCATTCTCAATATCCTTTGTTTTTCCCGGAATGTTGAGAAGTGAATAGGAACAAGGTCAAAGTATGTTAATAATCATTTAAAAAATAGTATAGAATTTACAATTATTTTTTGTTGATAAAGTCCCTACAGAGTCTTGGGTTTAAACATATATCATACTTTCATACTCAAATAAACTAAAAAAAATCAATCTCATAGACAATTGAAAAAACGTAGACAGCCTTATAAATAATATAAAATGAAAAAAGACATAGATAACCTTAAAAAAAAATTACATATGAAAATAAATATTATTAAAAAAATAAAAATTATCCCATGTTTGACAATGAACCTAATGTAGATTTTCGATAAAGAGTCAGCTGGAGATGAAAAATAAAAAAATCATGGTATATTTTTATTTTATGAGTACTCTCCCAAAAAATCTTAAGGCCATGAAAAATCAGAGTATATTTTTATTTGAGAATGAAGTTTATAATTATTTTATATTTATAGGATCACTATATAGTTTCGGGAATGAAGACGATATAAAGAATTAATCTCATAATAGTGTAAAATGGGAAGCGAAGTAATACTCTTCATCTTGCTTTATTCTGTAACATCGTTAAATCTATATCATGCAAAATCTATCTCAATTTAATCGTAGAATTTTAAACCAAATTAGTTAAATAATATATCAAAATAAACACAAAAATAATATTAAAAAAGAAAATAATCCCGTGCACGGCACGGGCTAACATATTAGTATATATATAAACCACAGAAGCAAGTAGACCTCTCAGCACAAGGTGTGCTATGGAGGCCTACAAATGTTTACAAGAGGATCCAAAAGCAAATAAAACAAAAATAATCAGAGGATCCAAAAACAAAAATATGTCAATTTTTTTTTTTTTGGTTATATAATAACAACAATAATATAATAATAATAGTTAATAATTATAAAATAAAAGGGAATAAATAATAAAGGAAAGAAATAATTGATAATGATATTAATAGTAATAATGTTAAATATTTGACCTTTTTTTTTTTTGATAAGAAAATGAATTAAATTACTAAACAAAACGAGGAAAACTAACCCCTCTTACATCATCGTCTAGAAGAAGTTTCAAAGCAAAAGGGGAAACATTAAGAAAATTGCAATTAAAATCTAAAGAAGAGTGCCCGAGATTTGCTAACAGGTCCGCACATCTATTAGCCTCGCGATACACGTGAGAGACTGAAGTTCTCCAGCCAGGACGGTGGAGAAGAGAGATGACCTCTTGGAGAAGAGGTTGAAGGAAGGCATTTGGAGTTGAGCCTGAATTAACCATATTAACCACGACTAGAGAGTCCATTTCAAAAATGACGTTTCTGATATTCAACTGATTAGCCATGTCTATTCCAATACGTAGGGCCCACAGCTCCGCCCACACAGCAGAGCATGATCCAAGTCTATTATAGAAGCCACGAATGAATTTACCATTTGAATCTCGAATCAGCCCTCCACAAGTAGAAATTCCTGTGGACTTTTTATGAGACCCATCAATATTTACCTTATAGTGATCTTGTTGTGGAGGTGTCCAAGAGACATCGATACTGCGCCGTGATTGATGATGTTGAGCCTCCCCATTCGCAATTGAAGATGATATAATGAAATTAACTTGGTTGGTTACCATTCGAAGAAGTTGATTATTGATCAAGGACTTCCTATTGAACACCAAGCTGTTTCTATCTTTCCAAAGCTCATAAACAGCAACTCCAAAGAAAGTTTGCCAATTATCATGGGTCGTACCAATACTATGGGTTGTGATGTTCCAATTGAGCCATTGATATAGTCCAAGACTAAAGAATTTACTCCAAACATCCTGGGATATAAGATCATTCCAAAATATTTTTGCTTCTTCACAATCTCTTAATACATGCATAATTGTTTCAGGGTAGTCACCACATCTAGGACAAAGATTGTCTCTAGTCATGCCTCTATGATACCTTTCATCATTAGTTAGAATTTTATCATGGGCTATTTTCCATAAGAAAGATTTATATCTATTTGGGCCTTGCCAAACCCAAATATGTTGAAAGATCTCTTGGTTTGTTGGAGAGCAATGATGTTTGCCATGCATAAGAGAGTATGCTGATTTGAGGGAGAAATTACCATCTGTAGTAAGGTTCCAACAAGGGAAATCTGATTTCCCATTAGATGGAGGCTTGATCACTGTAAGTTTCTCACAAATTTCTCGAGGGAGAATTTGATTGAGCACTTCCCAATTCCATTGGCCATCCCTAGCATAATGAGAGACAACATATTCCATTTGACCAATAGGGATACCATTAGAGGCAAGGTTTAGTAAAGGGCCACAATCCCGAATCCAAGCATCTTTCCAAAAACGGACATGGTGACCATTCTGAATACACCAAGTTATGTTTCTAGTTACATCCTCCCAAACATTTACAATAGCTTTCCAAGTAGGAGTAGAATTGGATCTATTGTTCACCGTAGGAATTGTAAGGTTACCACAAGAATATTTTGCACGCATTACCTTAACCCAAAGTTTGTCTTGACATGTAATCAATTGCCAAGCCAACTTCATCATATAAGCCGAATTCAGCCATTCAAGATTCTTGAAGCCTAACCCGCCCTCCTCCTTAGGGCGACAAATTTGTTCCCACGATATAAGATGAGTTTTCCTATGATCAACTGTAGAGCCCCATATAAAATCTCGGCAAATTTTTTCTGCCTCGACACAAACGGAGATAGGGATTCGAGTTGATTGAATCACATAACCATGAATGTTAGTTAAAGAAGATTGGGCCAAAGTTACCCTTCCAGCAAAAGAGAGAGAGTTTGCTTTCCATCCTGATAACTTTTTTCTCATTTTATCAAGAATAAATTCATAATCAGATTTAGATGCCCTTTTATGAAGCATTGGCGCACCTAAATAAACTCCAAGATCTTTGGTAATCTGGATGCCCAAATCTTGACTTAGATCACTAGCAAGACCCCCTGATACATTATTTGAAAAAAAGACTTGAGATTTTTGAAGATTCAATTTCTGGCCTGAAGCATCACAAAAGTCTTTCAAAATTGAACGAATCAACGCAGTTTGGTTAGGTGCAGCCTCAGCAACAAGAATAAGATCATCAGCAAAACACATGTGTGAGATAGCAGGACCTATTCCTCTTCCCACTTTAAATGGATTCCAGTTCCCCATGTTCACTGCATCTTGAATACTATGACCAAGTCTTTCCAGGCACAAAATAAATAAATAAGGGGAAATAGGATCACCTTGTCGGAGTCCTCTAGTGGAGGAGAATAAATTAGAGGCAGAGCCTTGCCAATTGATGCTAAGAGTTGCTGAAGACACACAATGAAATATAAGAGATCTCAAGAATTCTGGAATCCCTAGCAGCTCCATAGTTTCAACAAGAAAAGGCCACTCTACACGGTCATAGGCTTTTTCAAGGTCCAACTTGATTATCATAAACCCTTTCTTGCCATGAATATGCTTAAAAGAGTGAACAAGTTCCTGCAAAACAATAATATTATCAATAGTATTGCGACCAGGCACGAAGCTACTTTGATTTTCAGCGATTATATATGGTAAAATCTGGCGGAGACGCTGAGCCACAATTTTTGTCACGACTTTGTAAGCAACATTACACAAAGCAATGGGTCGGAACTGCGTCACTTTAGTTGGTTCAGCACTCTTTGGGATCAGAGTAATGAGGGTCTGATTAATATGTTGGATGTAGCTCGGATCCCCAAAGCAACGAAGCACGAGATTCTGTAAAGAGTCATGGATAACATGCCACTGACTCTTGAAGAATAAGGGATGAAAGCCATCTGGTCCTGGTGCCTTCAAGTTTTTCATGCTAAAAAGAGCTTTCCTGATTTCTTCAAGAGTGACTGGTCGGTTTAAAAGAACCAAGTCATGATCCTTAATACTGGGGAAGGTGTTGTTAGTGTTAAAACCAGAAGTGACACCGCTTTGACTAGAATAGAGATTCTTATAAAAGTTGGAAATAAGATCTCGAATTTCATCTTCATTATAGATCCAATTATCATTATTATCCTGAAGGGCAAGAATCCGATTATGGCGGCGACGAGACAAGACTGCTTGATGGAAAAAATTTGTATTCTTATCTCCGAGTTGCACCCACTTAGACTTAATCTGCTGATACCAATAACCTTCTTCTTGATAGAGAATAGCATTGTAATCATTCCATAGTTGATCTCTTAGAGTCAGTAATCTATCATTATCTTCAATTAAAAGTTTATTATTGATGCCTTCTAATCTTTTGATAATCCTATGCTTCCTCCTAAAAATGTTTCCAAAGACATTTTTGTTCCAATCCTTCAAATTATGAGTAAGTCTAGAAACGTTACCTTGCCAAGTGTCTGAGTGGCTCCAAGAATGAATCACTTGTTGTTCAAAATTTGGGTGTTCCAACCAAGAGGCAAGAAATTTGAAATAGTTCCTTCTGTTAGTATTGTTGTTACTCCCTAACCTTAACCAAAGTCCACTATGGTCAGATGAGTTTATTGGAAGGTGAGTAATGTTGGAGTTCGGAAATAGGTTTTGCCAATCAGCATTACCCAAAACACGGTCTAGTCGTTCTTTCACGGGACCTCGACGCCAAGTGAATGGTTGACCTTGGAATCCCAAATCAAGGAGCTGACAAGTATCAATACATTCTTGGAACGCTGATCTTCCATTTGAGTTAACAGAGCCTCCTCCTTGTTTCTCATGATCAAATAAGACTTGATTAAAGTCTCCAGCTACACACCAAGGTCCAGAGATAGTAGTCTTAAAACCTTTTATCTCTTCCCACACTGCTTCTCGCTGGTTCATATGAGGGCTTGCATACACAATAGATAGATACCAAGCGTTTTGAGTATTTGGGTTAATCTGTATATGAATGCAGAACTGTGAAGATGATATCACACTGATAGGAGGACAAGAATTTTTCCATAAACACCAAATACCTCCAGAGAAACCTTGGGCTTCAACTCTAGCCCCTTCAAATAAACCAATCTTCTTAATGACAGCATCAGCACGTCTACCACTAATTCTAGGCTCAAGAATGGCCAAAAAATCCAATTGATAGATACTAAAAATATCTTTAACTAAAGCTGGGAATAATTTCCCACCTGCCCCTCTACAGTTCCAGAAGAGGCAATTCATTAATAATTATTTGGTGAGAATTGGGACTTAGTCCCTGTTTCCAGCATTGAACCAGAATGAAGGTTCTTTTCTTCAATTTCCATCTCTCCTACCCCATTTTTTTTGTGAGAAATAGGAGTAGGACTCTTCACATTTGTTTCCCGTTGGTTTTTCAATTTCTCAGCATCTGTCTCCACCATTGCATCTACCATAGGGTCACTAGGAAGGGAGGAAAAGACAAAGTCTTTAGGAATATTTCTTTCCATAATCTTAATATTTTCGAGGATTTGGAAATTTTCTTGTCTATCAACTCTATCAACCTTTATTGTTTCAGTTGCATTAACTAAAGGCTTTGGAGTAATTTTTCCTTTTGGAATGAAAGATGGTTTGAGAGGACTTGCATACTTTCGCTCCAAATTTTTTCCTTCTTTATGTTGTTTTCGTTGTGGATTTTTTCCACCAAGAGTATTTCGCACACGTTGATTAACCGGCTGAGTAGCTGAAGTATTTTTATTGGTTCGATCACTAGAAGAATTATTTGATTTTTGTTCCACATTTTCCACACAACCCATTCCCTTGTTGTTACTTGGCATGACACTTTCTCCACTTCTATTTCCATCTTTTCTATGGTCACGTGGCAGCATGCATGTAGGGTCATGCATATTAGCATGATTTGCTAATTTAAAATCTCCTCCCTTGATTTTAGGATTCAGTTGCACAAATTTTGCACTATTGTTCAAGTTTTTCCGTGATTTTCGTTTAACAATATTCCATGGCCCAAAAGATTCTTCGGTCAAATCTTTTTTGATGGTATCTTCCATAATTTTAGGGATTAAATTGTTAGCCTCTTTTATTTGTTCAGTTGACGTCGATGACGACGGCGATGCCGGCAGCTGTGGAAGGACCTGTTGCACGGTAGCAGCTTTATCTGTGATGGTTGTCTTCTCTAGTGAAGCCGTAGTCTGTTCCATGCTAGCCGGGATGGATGTTTTGTTGTTTGTTGAAGGGGCTTTTTGCTCTGTTATTTCTTTACATTGTTCTGCCTTGTGACCATAACATCCACAACTAAAGCAAATTTGGTGCAGCCCCTCATATTCAATGAACAACTTGTGGCCCCTGATTAATATATGAGAAAATAGAGGTTTATCTAGATCAAGTTCCACACAAATTCTTGCAAATTTTCCTCTAGAATGAATTGATGTTAAGCGATCAATCTTTAACATGGTGCCTAGTGATGATCCTATTCTCCAAAGAAATTCTGTATTGTATAACTCTAATGGAAGTTTTGGGATTCTAAGCCACACTGCCACTTTGCTTGACATTGCAGCCTCTTGAAAGAATAGTTTACTCCAACGTTGAACTAGAAGATAGTGATCAGCCACCCGCCATGGACCTTCGAAAAGTGCATGATTATAATCTTCTTCACAAGAGAAGTAAACCAAAAAGTAACCATCCGCCATGTCCACCACTTTTATAGGACCCTTCTTTGCCCACTTACGTTGGAGGTTATTATCAATGGTTTTGAAATTAACACTTTTTCCCATAACCTTAGTTATCAATGTCTTCATCCAAGGAGTGGACCATTGATTCCATTCCTCATCAGCAAGAGGAATCTCAATCCCAGATCCAATTACTTTGGCCCCAGTTTCCTTCGACACATTTGGAAACATCTCTTTCATAGAGTCTCTATCAATGGTTTCAGGAATAATCTCACCAAAAAGGTTCATCAATTTTGCCTTATAAGTCCCCCCTATCTTTGCTTGCGAGCTGCCCGATTCGTTGTCATGTATTCCTTCATTGTTGTCTTCTTCCCAAGAGCGAATTTTCTTTTTACTTCGTTGAAAATTATCATCTTCTTGCGTGTTTTTCCATGCACGGCTGTTGGGGTTGAAGAAACCCTAGCAGAGCTCATTGTTCCTTCTCTCCAGATAAAGGAAATAAAAATAGTAACTCAATCTAACATATAAAAACTTATATATAAAAAATAAAAATAGAATAACCTTATATTTGACCTTTTTTAGATTTACTAAAAAAACAAATTGACATATTTTTTTGGATTTTGTTACTAAGAGAGAAAAGAACAAAATAAAATAAATTAAAAACACCGGCAAGTTTTGAACTCGCACCATATTACCTATGAGCATTTGAACACTCTCTCGTTACCAAATGAGCTAAATCACGAATTCGAAATAAAATGCAATTAAAACCAATATAAAAAGAAAAGTAGTCAAAAATTAGGGTATAACAATAGCTAATTGACCAGTCCAAACTATTTTAAGTGCAATGTTTGTCACTACGTAAAATTTATAAAACAAAAATAGTGATTTCAAAGAAACAAACACGTTGCACATACACGGGGCAAGTTATCCACCGATCAAAACACATGAAGACGCGAATAGCTAATTGATCCGTCCAAACTATTTTAAGTGCAGCGTTTGTCACTAAGTAAAATTTATAAAATAAAATTAGTAATTTCAGTAATGTGTTTTAACAGCTATATATTTTTCATTTCTTTTAACCAAATTGTAATTGATATGTTGAGATACTAATTCGAAACATCAATTCTTCATATTTAATTTTTTTATTCTTACCACTAGTGTTTTTACAACCATATCTAATTTTTATTTGGTATTAAGCCTCTGGTTTTATGGGAAATGGGTTCAGATAATTAAGAGTTCGACAGTGAAGTAAATAAAATCTAACTAAAAATTATTCTCACCAGGAATATTCGAACTCAAGTTCTTTCGAACAAAGCATATCTAATCTTATTCAAAGTGCACCTGTTGGGTACTAAATTTAGATTCCACTAAAAGTGGAAATTCAAATTTTATTTATCAAAATGTGAATATGACACTCTAATCGCTTATGCTAGAATGAACCCTCTTCGTTGACAAGAAGCTTTAAAGACCAACTTTAAATTGAAATTTTAACCAAATTTCAAGATTCTTGTTATTAGCCCCAAATTTCACATTGTAATTTTGGTCATAATCCAAAATTTTAATCCAATTTCAAATGTGATGACAAAATATAAATTAAATTAAAAACCATCACTTGTGAGACTACGAATCACAGTTTATTAGGTCAATTTTGGTTTGGGACCAAAATCGTAGCAATGTGTGAAATATGGAGACCAAAAATCAGAATTTTTATGAGTGGACTAAAATCCTATTTCAAATAAAATAGGAGAGCACAAGTACATTTAATCCTATCTTTTAAAAGAAAAGCAGCTTTTATATGACAATAAAAAAATATATATTGTTTTTCATCAAAAAATAAAATAATTATATATTGATGATCAAAATATCTAAAATACTAACGCCAAAATTCCTCTTCAAAATTGAAAATTAAATGTTCCTAGCTTTCGATTAGATGATAATTTCCTTTGGTAATAAAACCATCAATTACAGATAATCCTATTCCTAATACAATTGGAAACTGTTCATCATGTTCAGTAAATTCAGTTCAGTGAACACATTCAAAATTGGTGACGTATACCAAGTTATAGCCAATCAGCTAGCAAGATTGTCCTAGTCCATTCTTTACTAACAAAATGAACACAAATCAATGAATACAATATGGGAGCTTCTATGGTGAAGTTGCATTTATGACTACTTTGGTGAAGTCTGCTTATGTGGCCCAATAAAATTAAAGTATTTCATTGTCTCCACCAAATCATTATTATATCATTATTATATGATGTGTGTTTTTCATTATGATACATGGTACACCTTCATAGATCAATGGTGTATATTTAAACTTTTTTTTATTCTAAGATCGAGTTATGCTCTGATACCAGAGTTTTTGATCTAAATTCATCAAAAAATTTATAGATAAATCTAGATTCTTTTGTCCAATTTTTCGAGCTGCAGAGACAGCCCTGCTACTGAGCTTTGTAGCTTATGTAATAACGTTCTTTCTAAGGCTTTGGCTTTTAAATAACGTTCTTTCTTCTGTTTCTTCAAACAAATTTTTGTCAACTTCTATTAGAGAACAACTATTCCTTGCTGGATTTCTAAATATAGGTGATTCTAATGTTACCAGTGGTGTGAATAATTCATCAATATGAATTGTATCTTTTCCTGTAAATTCTATGCTGTGGTGTGAATTGCTTAGAGCATAATTAATCCTATAGCAGATTGTAAAGGGATGATTACCTTTTTTCATAAGATTTGGGTTTTCCAATTTATAGTGAAAAATTATAGATCTGTCTAGATCTTTATCTTTTAGGGATAACCCCATTTGTAAGTTTATATCAAACTTAATTTTTCCATATTTCAAATTGCATTTTCCTTGTGCAATTATTGATTGTCTTCTATCTATAATCCTATAATCCTCTAAAATTATTTCTAGGGGCGAGTCAATACCTTTCATGAAAGTACTTTTAATCAAAATCTGAATGGTTGATATGTGAATATAACCAATTTTAGTTCTTTCTTTTTCAGATAGGTTTTCAATTCTTCTTCTAATTTGTGTTCTATCTATAGTAGATACGACTATATTTCCATAAGTAGAGTCAATTGGAATTGCTTCTTCTCCAGTCATTATTCCAAATTTCAAAATATTTTTTCTTGAGAAAAATTCCTTGAATTTATTAAACTTTCGTTTAAAGTTTTCTTCTGCAGTTAAGGATAAATCTGTTTCTTCTATTTTATGATCTGATATGCCATCAGCAAAATAACTGGATTTATTTTCCAAAAGTGAAATTTCAGACATGATAATTTTTTAGAAAGGACTTGATAGTTTCTTCATGAAGTTTATGTCTTGGTTGTTCAGAACTATCTAACAATAAATATTCAGAAGTAATTGAATATTCGAATTGTTCTAAAAAATCTATACCAAACAAGAATTTATTTGGTTGTTCATTAATTAGTATTTTTAATTGGAACTCTTCCAATCCTCTGAGTTTTAAACGAATAATAGTGCTTTGTGACATAATTTTTAAAGAACCATCAAATTTTAAAACAGTTCTTGGTTCTGATAATATTTCAAAATTATCACAAATTTCTTTTGATACATGTGACCATGCAGCTCCTGTATCAATTAAAATTGGTACTATTTTTTCATTTATCATACCAATAATATGGTATTGAAATGTAACTTTTGAATTTAAAAGGGATATAATCATACCTGATTGAATTCTCTGTTTGATGTTAATGAAATCTTTGTCTTAAAGATGTTTGTGTTTTGGGATATAATCTATTGATTATATTGTTGGTATGAGTGGTCCTTCCAGAGTATTACCTCAAGGATCTAGCTCCTCCAGAGTATTACCTCAAGAGCTACTTCTTACAAATGATTCTAAGGACAGAAGAAATAATTCTTCAGAAAACTAGATAGTAGTTTCATATATTTTCAACTGTGTTTACAAATGAGCTAAATGCTCTTATTTATAGTGGAGAAGGGCTCACATATTAGGTAGCACGTCCCTTTCCATGACAGCACACTACAGCACACTAGAGTGACATGCACTTATTAAAGTAACATGCACTAACTAAAGCAATACGCACTAAAGAAAAAACATCAAACAATAATGTACATAATTATTATGAGGCTCACTAAATGGTCCCCATCTGACTTAGATGTGATAAGGTACCACTATACATTATTGTTTATGTCACGACCCAACTCAAATCGTGACCGGCGCACGAACTAGTACTAGTCCGGCAAGCCTAATAACCAAACTTAGAAAAATATCAAACATGTCCTTTAATTTTTCAATTCCTTTCAACTCAATCTTACCATTTCTCATATCTTTCTTACTTCTTTTGTTTTTAGCTCTTGTTGCTATTATGTGAATGAACAGTTATAGCAAAATCATTTAAAGAATTCAAAATCCAAAATTTTAAACCAATTTAAAGTAGTAGTCAAAAGGAAAGGCATGTTATGCAGAGGAAGTAATATACCAATAACAGCTCCAACAAAATCAGTATAATATGATGTGGTATAGTAGTAGAATAGTAGTATAGTATCATCAATTAATATTAATTCAAAATATAGAAGATATAGAAATCAGGTATAATCAAAATAACCAACTTTAAATAAAATTCAATAACATAAAATAAATAAAACGTTGCGAGAGAATCGAGAGATGGATCCATCTCGTTGATAGCCCTTTCCTCCTAAGAGTGGCCTCTCACTTAGTGGCGGCTCCATCTAACGGATAACCCTTTTCTCATCGATTCGGAAACACGTTATCAAGTTATATCGATCATTACATTGCTAAAACTGAGAGCTAGCTCCATCTCGTTGATAGCTCTTTCCTCCTAAGAGTGGCCTCTCTTAGTGGTAGCTACATCTAACGGATAGCTCTTTTCTCTCGACTAATGAAACATCAAATCTATCGATTAGGGAGTTTAAATCTCGTTGATAGCCCTCTCCTCCTAATGGCGGCCTTTCCATAGGGGTGGCTCCATCTAACGGGTACTTCTCCCTAACCGACATCGGATTACTAGGTGCACATACGTCATCGTCATTATAACCGCAATTCTTAAAATATATCCCAAAATCATAATTTTTTTTTTCAAGACATCAAACGTATGCCAAATTATATAAAATAGAACTCAATTTCAAATATTATGCTAAATAGCTCTTAAGTAATCTGAATAGAAACTGGACTTATAGCTCGACAGGGAGGATCCCTGGTCCTACGTATCCCCAAACGATTGGAGAATCAGAGCCACGTAGTTCTCTAAATATTGGTTAACTACCAACAAAGTATATAAAAACTATCTCATTTCTTTATGAGCACATAAACCACATTATCTCTTCTAAATTTTTTCGAACAGTCAACCAAAGCTTTTAGAATCAAGCCAATTTTGATTTATTAGAATTCGTACGCTGGGACTGATTTAAACTTCCGCTATCAGTCTATTTCTTTTCTCACTAAAATTTGGTCTACTAGTAATTAAACTTTGATAATTCAATAGATACAAATGTTTGAAGCATACAGCACCTGGAAAATCATTACTAACATGGTTTCCCAAAACTACTCAAATATCATGTTACTAGAAATTTGGTACTCTAACTTACAATAAAGTCCCTATTCACCATTTCTTAGGGATTTGGGTGGAAATTCTAAATTTTCCAACATTTATTCTAGAACTCTTATCTCTAAAAGGAACAAGATTTTCTAATAATTAAGTTTCACAATTTTACCTTTATCAAAAACTATGGCCACAACCAAGAAAAATAGAATGGAAAGGGTTAATTTTCTTACCAAATTTCTAGATAGAAATCACTACCAAGATGAGAAGAACATCTTTGTTTCCAAGAATTTCCTTTAGTTCTCCTTCAATGTCTCAATAATGAAATTAGTTTCATCCCAACACAAGAGAAAATGAGAAGCAAAGGAGAAGGGAGTTCTCGTGTGTGAGAAGTGAGGAAGGAAAAATCCTTTGGTTTGCAAAGTTATCCTTGACTAGAAGGTTCCATTAATTCCTAGCCCTTGGATTGAATAGTGCAATGTTTCAAGACTAGATCCTAGCCATCCATTCCCTTTACTCACAAACATATTATAATAATAATAATAATAATAATAATAATAATAGTATCCTAAAAAAATATATAGATATCTATCACTTTATATTACATCTGCTCGCTCAGTCCCCTTGTTGCCTCTTAAACGACCACTGACAACATTTACAGATATAATTATTTATTTATTTTACCGTAAACCTCTTAATTAAAACAATTCATAGACATAACCTTAATATTCTATCTATCTATTAATATGTCATGGGTATATTCTAACAAATTAATAAAGAAGAATTATAAATGTGAAATATTGGGTTATTACAGTTTACATTGTGATGTGTAGCTTTGTGTTGTCGGCTTCTTTGTCTTCTTGTGCCGACGATTTTGGTGGACAATTTTTGCACATGTGTCCCTTGTAATACTGTGAAAAAATTCTACAGCATTCATCTTGAATTACTCTAGGTAATTTTTCATAGTCTTCCTTGAGTTGGTCAACTCTTGCTTCAAGATTTTTGACTGCATTGATGTCTTTCTCTTTTGCAGGCTTTCTTGAGTCGCTGTATACAACCATTGTTGAATCTTCATAAATAATTCTGTAGTTGTTTTGAGAAAATAATCTTGATACTTTCTGATGAAAGTTTTTGATTTGTGCAATGTAACTGGAAGGGTGCCATTCACTACTTTCTTTGCTCATTGTTGGGTATTGTTTGTTTGAGATCCCAATTTTAATGAGGTATTGTGGTTTTCTAACTAGTTCCAAGCTGTTCTCATCATACCATGGATATGTTGAGTCGATCTGCAAGAATATCTATTTTCCTTTTGCAAATAGACTGTTGAATTTTTGTGTTAAATTTTGGAGTTCCTTGGGAAGATATTTAAGTTCTCCAAATACCTTTCCGGGTTGCTCTTCTAAGTATATGGTGTTGATTAGTCAATTGACAACTTCTTTTTGGATTCCATTGTAGGAGATCTTTGAAGGTTTTTTGCAGTTGCAATTTCCCTGTATGATCCATAAAGAGCTATTTCTGCTTCCTCCATAGTCTTGTAACCTTTGTGCCTTATGTTCTTACCAATAACGTGCTGCTTTGCTATTGCCCAACTTCGATAGATACCTTTAAATGGTCCTTCGAATATGACATATGCTACATATTTTCCCATCTGCTGATCAATAGGATCTACGGAAACGCTTTGTTGGAAGGTCAGTACACCATTTTTTCTTGCTTCATCTTCTTCCTCAACTTCTTCAGCCCATGATTTTTTGCTGTTTGAAGTTGTTCCTGAGGATTCGGCTTCCTGTTCTTCATTTGAATTTGATTTCCATCCGCTAGGTGTTACTGCTTCAATGGGAATTTCTAAACTTTCTGGGGCTGTATATTTTACATAGTAATCATACTTTCCAGAAGGTTGTCCTAGCAAGTCCCAGTTTTCTTTATCTTTGAGAACTTTGTCTAAGCTTGTTGTTGGTGTTGAAGACTGGTCTATATTTGTTGTCATGTTTTGCAAACTTTTGAGTGTTGTAATCATCTCCCCCCTCTCGTTGGAGATCTTTTTTCTTCTAGAATCAATGGCAGCGAGCTGCTCATCTTTCTGCTTTATGTTGTTTTGAAGTAGCTTTATTGCTTGCTCCATTCTCTCGTTAGTGTATCTGCAAAACTGTTTTGTTCAGATTTTATGTATTGAATATATGGCTCGAATTGTTGTAACTTCATCTGCCATCTTATTAGTCTGCCTTGTTTATGGTCAGCTTTAATTTTATATTTCCAAAATCCTGTAAGATATTTAGAGTCTGTACGAAGATGAAACCTTGATGGTAATAAATCAATCTTCCATTTTTCTAATATCTTTACACATGCCAGAGTTTCTAGTTCCTGGATATGGTATCTAGATTCTGTATCTGTAAATGTACCTGAAATATATTTACATAAATGTAATTTTTCAGTATCCTTTATCAGGATTTTAGAAGCACTGTAATCAATGCCTTTTATAGTATATGTCCCTTCCCTCGAAGTTTCAGATTCTTTTGATTGAAGATCCTTAGATTCTTCAATTTTATATCCCTTCTCATTAAGAGAAAGTTTTGCTTTACCATTAGGTAAGGCTCTCATACAACCTGCCCAGGTTGTTTGTGATGCATCTGTCTCTATAATTAAAAAATCTTCTTTCGTTGGATTGTAAAGTTCAGGTAAAACTTGAATTTTTTCTTTAATTGTTTTAACAATATCAGAATCTGTTTTGGTCCAAGACCATGGAATTTTTTCTGAAATTTTCTTTTGCAAATGTTTTCTTTCTTTTGCGAAGTCCTTGAAAAATCCTTCATTAGCAATATAATTTAAACATCCAAGAAATCTTTGGATTTGCTTTCTATCAGAAAGCTCATTTGGAAAAGCTTGTATTTTTTCTTGGGTATGAGGTGCTAAACTCAGTTCCCCATTTTCTTTTAGGATCAAACCAAGGTATTCTATTTCTTTTTGTAAAAGTTTTGATTTCTTTTTTGAAATCACAATACCTTTTTCTTTAATTCTTAAAAGAACAGTTTCTATATCTTGAAGATGTTGTTCCTTACTTCCTTTTGTGAAAATAAGTATATCATTTATATATGCTAGACATATATGGTCCAATCCTTGAAGAGATAGATCCATAAATCTCTGATATATTGATGGTGCTTGTTTTAGTCCAAAAGGTAAAACATTCCATTCGAAATGTTGTTGTGGTGGACATGAAAAAGATGTTAATGGTTTTGTTTCTTCAGCTAGTCTTAGCTGGTAATAGCCAGACTTTGCATCTAAGGAAGAAAACCAATTACATCCTTTTATTTTTTCTAGAATAAAATCTTTTCTTGGTAATTTATAAGAATCTCCAACTGTTGCTAGGTTGAGTTTCTTATAATTGATCACCATTCTTCTTTTACCTCTTTTTATTTCGTTGTGATTTTCGACATAAAAAGCTGGTGCAGAATGTGGGCTTGATGAGGGTCTAATAAGGTCCTTATCAAGTAGATCTTTACATTCTTGTTGAAATTCTTCAACATCTCTAATAGAATATGGAATCCTATTTGGAACATTTATCTCGTCATTCGGGTTCTTGAGTTTAATGACTATAAGTTCATGATTAGTGTTTTTAAGGCTGTCTAGAGGGTTATCTGAACAAACTTCATCTAATCTTTCTTCTATATTGATATGGAAGCTTCTTTCTTCCCACATCATTCTTAACTCTCTAAGGTTTCCCTTAATAAGATTTAAGATCTCATTTCTAGTAACTATTTTGGTGGTTACCATTTTGCTATTCTTAGGATTTCCCAAGTCCTTCCATTGAAGTGATATAGTATCCTTTCTTTGAGTAAAAGGTTCATATAACTTTAAAAAGTTATTTCCTATAATTAGGTCTAATCCTGAATCATGGAGGTATATTGTTGGGATAAAAAACTTATATCCTTCAATTTCTATAGATACATCTCTAAGGTTAAACCATATCTGATGTTTTGATTTATCTGCAACTATTATTTCTTTTGGTTTAACTAATCTTTCCCAATTTCTAGAGATAGATTTTCTCCCAAAACAAAGAGTTGCACCTGTATCTATATAGGCTAAGAGATTTTTATTTTTTAGTACTATTTTAATAAACGTAGCACTTGGATTTCCTTTACCAAGTATCTTCTTCGACATCGGAATCTGTTTCTGTACAGTATTCGTAAATGTCTTCATCAGATTCTATGTCTGATTCTATAGGTTCATATCCTATTGCATATATTGCATGTAAGACATTTTTCTTAGGATTCTTCTTCTTAGGACACTCGTTTGCATAGTGACCTTCTTCATGACATAGCCAACATGTACATGATTTTTTACCTTGTGGACATGTTTTCTTCTTAGGGTAAGGTTGTTTTTTCCTAAAGAATTTTTTATCTCCTCTTCTGAATTTTCTAAAAGGGACCTTCTTGAATTTCTTTCTTTTATAAGGTTTGTGTGTCCTTATCTTTCTAGATTTCTTTCTAGAGTTACAACCATAATTTCCTACTTTGTCTTGTAATTTGTTACAACAAAGGGATATTTGAGCTTCCTTTTTGACTATCTTTTGACTACACATTTCTTGAAGCCAAATTTTTAAGGAAGTTATTCTTCCTCCTAAAGTATCGTCTACTTTTCCTTCTGCTAACGCTGAAGTAAAGAACATCTTAACTTGAACCGATACTTTTTCTGGTAACTTGTCATAAAATAGTTCTAACAAGTTTCTAGACATTCTAGTACTATTATCTATGTTATAGTAATAGTCCTGAAATTCACAAATGAAGTTATCTACATAACACATATTGCAGATTTTTAGGTTGGTGATTTTCCAAAGGTTTTGGTCAGAAAATGCTATTTTTGATTGAATGGAGTTTTTCCATCCTTTGAATTCTTTTATTAGTAAACCATAGACCCAATCTACTACTAGGGTTCCTGTTAGAGGTAATTCTCCCATAACTTCTAATGGTAAAGTGGAAATGTATTTGTAAGCATTTCCTCTAGTTTTATATTGGAGATAGTTGAAAATGTCAGATGCTCCTAAATGTTTAAGATCTTCGTTTAACTGGATTAATACACTGTTTGTATTATACCAGTCTCTAAGATCTCTTTCTGTATTAACACTGCAGTCTATATCTAAAATTCCTTGTCCTTGAAATGGATTTTGTGAAGGTACATAATAATGAGGTACTTTCTGGAATTTTTGTTTGGTGAATTCTTTTTCAAAATCTGCAGGTCTTTTAATTCCTGAAGTTTCTCCATATTCTTCTATTTTTACATAATGAGGATTTTCAATCTCATTTTCATTAGCTTCTTCTTCTGAGCTAAAGTCATAAATAATCTGATTATTATCTTCTGATTTGTCATCATAAGTTTCCTGGCTTTTGCCACTAATATCTAGAGAGACCATTAGTCTTTCTAAATTTTCTAATTGCCTATTGAGGACTTCTTCTGTATCATCCATATCTAAAAGTAATTAAATGGTGGTTTAATTCTTAATTGTGTGGACTCAGAAGTTTCTTCGAGTTTAGAAATCTTTTCTTGAGGTTGGTTTTGTGGTATTTCTATTTGTTTTCCCTTATCTTCCCCTCTTTTAAGAAATTTAAATAACTCATCTAAAACTTCTAATTTAATGCAGATATTTTCTACATTTTTTAGAATATAAGTTAACATACATGCTATATTGTTAAGTTGGGGATTTGCTGTATGAAAAATGTGAGGATATAATTCATCCTTTTCATAACAGGCAAAGTTTTCTTCATGAAAGTTCCAAGTTTTATGAGTTTTATTTTTACTTTCTTCAGATTGTAAATTTTCTAAATATAATGTTTGTTTTTCTAAGTTATCTAAAACTTTTTGTAAAACACTTGTTATACTTTCTTCAGTCATCTTGCTATAGACTGTAATTTTTTCTGAAGATTTTCAGCTAATTCTTTATATTTTTTGGATAAGAAATTATCTCCAGAATTTCTAAACCAATAATGAAGATGTATAAACCATTTAATTTGAGCCTTATAAAGTCCAAGATTATTTAAATTTGGTCTAAGGGTAATTACTGGATAAAGTATTTTTTCAGCTGGACTTCTTAGGAATTTCTTCCCGTGTTGTTCTACTTCCATGGATTTAGCTACCAAATTTCCTAAGATTTAGCTACAAAATCTATAGTATTGGTCTTTGTAATTTCCAGCCATTAGATCTAAAGTTGGCATATAGAAATTTTTGTGCAATAGCTACACTAGATTGATGACTTCATTGGTGAAGTTAAAACTATGACTTCACCTTAGAATTTGCCATACAATATTCAAAATCTAACCGATTGTACCGTTAGAAACACCTCAATGCTGCTTTCTCAAGTTTCAAAACCTTAATCTTAATCTAGTTTTTTTTTTAATGCAATTTTACAGTTGCAGTTAAGAAAGTCAAACTTTCTCTCTCTACATTCAAATTTTCTCTGACTTCTCTCTAGGTTTCTATCCACATCTGTTTCTTTTTCCCTCTCAATCCAAATCAAAACTGTTCCGATGTAGCTCTAATGGTGGGTGGTGCGACGATTGGCTTAGCCATCCGCACTGCCTCGGTTACCAGTTCTTCCGGCAGTTCATGGTGGTGTTTTTTCGGATCTGAGCTTTTGACGACATCTTCCTCGGATCTCAAGCTTTGATGCTACCGCGTTTACGGCGGTGTTCTTGCCTCTGAGGTTGACTTGCTGTTGGTCGCGTGGTGGTTTAGGGTGTTGATTTTTGTGGCTGCCAGTGGAGGATCTGGTTGTTTTTCCGGTGTTTGGATATGGGGTGTTTAGATTCGGAGGTCGTATGTCTGTGCTGATGTTTGATCGGTTGTGCTGCGGCGATGTTGTTGTGTTTTGGTCTGGTGCGTCAGTTGTGTGGCTGCGGCAATGCTGCTCTGGTTTTTCCCTGTTTCCTTTTTGCTGTTTGTAGAAGGAAGGGTTGAGAAAGTAAGAGAAAGCAAGCTAGCTTCGTTTCTGACTCTACTGGGTATGGTGTGGCTTAGGTGGTGTATGAAACGGTTTGAGGAAAAAAACAGATGTGGTTGCAGGAAAAAGGAAACACATTTTGTTGCTATGTACGATACGGTGGAGCATCAAACAGATCGGACAATATGCAGTATTGGCGAAAGGGAGTTTGAGTTGATAATGCCAGCTGTAGTTCCGTCACCAGGAACTTGACACTTACGAGTTCATCGCCGTGGTTGTGGTTGAATGCGCTGTGAAAACAGAGGTGCTGGTGGTGGTTGTGGAGTTGGGTGATAGGTGTTTGTTGCTCCGGCGACGGTTTAGGTGGTAGTTTGATGCTCCGGCGACGACAAATGAGGTGTTGTGTGGTGAGGTTGTCACATTGGCGTTGGATTTGTTGATGTCGTGTGTTTTGGCTTCCTTGATATTAGTTTCTCTGACCCGCTATCAAATCTGTTGAGATTTGCAGGACTCCTTTTGAGTTTCTGGGGTTTCCAAATCTTTGAGATTTGCAGGGTTCTTTGGGATTTTCAAATCCGGTTCTTTGTATCGGGTTGTTATTTATCGCATAGAGGTTGATTGTTTGGTTTTTCCTCGATACAGGCGTCTCTGGCCACTTTCGAATCTGCTGAGATTCGCAGATTTCTCTTCTGAGTTGCTGATGGTTCCAAATCTGTTGAGATTTGCAGGATGCTTTGTATCTGGATAACCTCGTCCACATTGATGTCGACTGTTCCTCGGGTTTGCTGTTACTTGTGCGCCTAGGTTCTCGTTCTACTTTTGTCGGTTAGCTTTTCGCCTTAGGAGCTGGTTCTGGATTCTGATGGGCCGATCGCTTTTGATTCGAGATCGGGAGTTACTGTCTAGTTGTGGCAACTGTCTGGGCTGAGTTGGTGACTGCTCTGGTATTCGGAAATCTGAGGGGTGCTTTTCTCATGGTGGTACATCTGTCGTTGCCGAGATTTGTCTGCCTGGGGGTTTTCGTTCTACTTTTGTCTGGTCAGCGGTTCGCTTGATGAAGCTGGTTCTGGATTCTGATGGGCCGAGCGCTTTTGATTCGAGTTCGGGAGTTAGAGTTCAATTGTGGTAACATTTTAAGCAGGGTTGGTGATTGCTCTGGTAGTCTTGAATATGTGGGATGCTTTACTGTATTGGGGATTAGGAGTTGATTTTGTAAGTGCACCAGTTCATCCTCATGTTTTAATAATTGTCAAAACACATGAAAATAGAGTAGAACACATTTTGGCAACATTACAAATGACTTGACAGCGAAAAACTATTTTTAAACTTTGAAAAACTGAGTTTTAGGTATTATGTATCGATACATAAACATGTGTATCGATACAAATGTCCTGAAATTACTTCAGACTGATTTTGTACAATTTGTATCGATACATCTATCACTTGTATCGATACAAAAGTGATCTCTCAGAGGCAGAGAGTCACATGTGTATCGAATCATGCTTGCATGTATCGATACACACTCACTTCTCTCAAAAATCAGAGAATGCATGATGTATCGAATCATGCTTGCATGATTTGATACATATCAGTCAAGATTTCAAGAAACTGATATATGTATCGATACATATACATCTTTGTATCGATACATAGGTCAATATTTTCAATTTGAATGCTGGTCAAAGGGTTTGTATCGATACAAACCATCATTTGTATCGATACACGAATGTTGAATTTTGCCCAAATTTGCTCAATTCTATTCTCTCTTTAAATAGCAATGTGATGTGTCATTGTAACCAGAGGAAACTAGTGTGAAAGATCAGAAAACGCTTTGGGTTGCAAATTGAGTGAGAATTTGGATCAAAGGTTTCATTCAACACAAATTCATCATCTTCATCAAAGATTGCAATCAAAATTGAAGTTTGAGTATGGGATCAATTCAATAGAGGTTGCATTTTTGTGTGATAACGTTCGATACGGTTCGCGGTGAATCAGAATCGTAGTCGGGTTGGATTGTGTGTTGAAGGTTCTAGTTTCTCTCAAAGGATTCAAGATCGTGCTTGTCTTGAAGGATCGACAACAAGAAACGAAGGACTCAGCTGGACGATCGAGTGCGGTTTGGCACGGGTCGGATCGTTGGAATCAGAGGGCGAAGTTTCGTTGTGTGTCGAGGTTTTGTTGCATAGTTTACTTTTTGTCTCGTTATAGGTTTATAAGATTCAATTGTAAACTGTGCACATGTTGTTAATCATTTTTGATCTATACACTCTCAAATAACCCGTTTGGTTATTTGGGGGGAGACGTACTCGGACAAACGCGTGGACGACGCGAAATCCGGGAAACTCCCTAATCAAATCGTTGTGTGTTTCTCTATTTCTCTCTCTCAATATTTTACTTGTTATAATTTCATTGATTTCTTGAATCGATTGAATTTTTCATGTTCGTATTGGAACATCAAAAATTCAATTGTTATGCTTGATTGTGATTGTGTTTAAATTCGATATTGTAACTTGCTTGGGACTGAAATTAGTATATAGTTTATATTCGAATTTTGAACGTTATCATTTTGAATCTTTTCATCAAACATTCAAAGGCTTATACTACTTTTCTTTTGGTCAATCGGTGCATAGACTACCGATCCGGTGGTTTTCCGCTTGCGCTTGATTGAAACAAATAATTTTTTAAAAACGCAATTGTTTCGAGGTTCACTTATTCAACCCCCCCCCCCTTCTAAGTGATAGCCAAGTAGTCTAACAAGTGGCATCAAGAGCCCGGTTCGATTTTAAACGATTAAACCGAGTAATTTGTGCCAATTATTAGAAAACATGGCTTTTGCACCGAAAGGGGCGTATAATAGGGCTCCTATATTCAATGGCGATCACTTTGACTATTGGAAAAGTAGTATGCGTATTCACATCAATTCTTTTGATGGTGAAGTATGGAATGCTATTGAGAATGGTCCGTTTGTTCCAACTATCACGGATCCTCATGGCATTGTCGAAAATAAGCCTATGGCACAATGGACGGATGATGAAAAGAAAAAGGTCAATTACGATGCAAAGGCACAAAACATACTTATTTCATCCCTTGGGATTGAACAATTCTATCATGTGTCGCATTGTTCTACGGCCAAAGAAATGTGGGATACATTAGTTACTCATTTTGAGGGAACTAATGAGGTCAAAATTTCGAAAATAAACACCTTAACTCAAGAATTCGAATTGTTTCATATGCAAGATGGTGAAACCATTGCGGATATGCAACAAAGATTTGTAAAAATCACCAACAAGTTACATGGTCTAGGTAAACCAATCACAAATCAAGATGCTACTAATAAGATTTTGAGATGTCTTAATAGGTCATGGCAACCAAAGGTCATCGCAATCAAAGAAGCGAATGATCTCACAACTTTGAGTCTCACAACCTTATTTGGTAAGCTAACGGAACATGAACAAGTGCTTAATTTGTTGGAAAAGCATGAGAAAGGTGAGAAAAAGGAAAAACATAACGAAAAGGAAAAAGAAAAGGATAAGAGGTTCATTGCTCTAAAGGCCTCCATGTCCAAGTCCAAAAAGGTTGAGCAAGTGGAAAGTAGCTCAAGCGAAGACGATTCCGATGATGAAGAAATGGGACTCTTCGTTCGACGCTACAATAGATATGTGAGAAAGAATGGGATAAGACATTCCGATGACAATCTTAAGAAGTTTCGGAAAGATAGTGGTTACCGCCGGAAGAATGAAGATGTTAGGTACTCCAAAAAGGGAGCATGCTATGAATGTGGCCAAGTTGGTCATTTCAAACCGGATTGCCCCAAGCTCAAGAGAAAAGAGAAGGAGTCATCTTCATTCAAAAAGGGAAGCAAGGACAAAGGAAAGAAAGCATATGTTGCATGGGAAAGCGGAAGCTCATCTTCCTCTTCATCATCAAGCTCTAGCTCAAGTGATGAAGATGCATTGGCAAATGTGTGCCTATCATCCCATGATCGCAAGAAACTTGCTCCTAAAAAGGTAAACCAAAATCCCTCTAGCTCATATACGCTTTTAGAATATCATGAGTTGCAAGTTGCTTTTGAAAAGTTACACAAAGAAACTAAAGAGGCCTTTCAACGACTAAAAGGTTTAATGCAAGTTAATAAATACCTTGAAGCAAAGGTTTCGGAAACGGAGCTTGAGTTGAAAGCCCTCAAAGAGTCTATGATTCAAAAACCTCTTGCGACTTTTGATAGTTACGGTAACGATAGGACCGGATGTGATGGATGCTTTTACTTATATAGAGACTTGCGAAAGTTACAAGATAAGCTAAAAGAACCATCCAAACCGGAGATTACTTTTGCAATTGATCCATCTAAATTCAACAAATCATTGAAACCTAGAAATAAAAAATATAAATCTGTTGAAAAGGATCCTAAGAAAAGTAATCCTCATATCGTTTGTCATTATTGTTGTGACAAGGGTCATACTATTGCAAAATGTCATGCTCGAAAAGTTTTGGTACCAAAAGGCAAATTGCAATGGTTACCTAAGTTAGGCAATAATGTCTCTACTAACCAACTAGGACCCAACATGAGTTGGGGACCTATTTCAAATGTCTAAGTATGTAGGGAAGACATCTTGAACCATTGACAAGAGACACCGACAACAATGGAGTTCAAGACACATGAAGAAGTAAAGTGATGAGAAAAGCTTCAACTCGACATTTTCAAGGTTATGGAAATTGATCACTTCCTATATCTAAACACTTAAGGGAAGATTCTATTCTCTATCTTTTCTTTTATATTTTTTTCTTAGTATTTGTACATTGGTTTCATATACATATACCTTTTTCATCTTAATATGAAGTTAGTATTGATAGTTGTCTAATCCTCCATTTCCAAGAATTTTGCTCAAAGATATTGATAAGTTTTTGAGACTCATACGTTTTAAATGGGGACTTGACAAAAAATCATTACAATTGTCGTATTAGGTTCATATTTGGTTCGCATATGTGTATTTTTGTTCTTATATATGTGACTTTGTGTGCATACATAAATATACTCCTTCATATGATTGATTTTGGTACTTTAATTCAACTATGTGGATGCCTTATCATGCATATATGGTTTAACATGTGTTCTCATGTTATAATGTGCTTTGGTATTTTGTTTTTGCTCACATACATAAGAATGTACCTTATTGGTTATATGTGTTTCATACATACATGTTATTAGGAAGTCATAAAAATTATTTTTGAAACTTATATGTTCATGTATTTTGAGAAAACTTGAAAATAATGCATTTTGGATCGATACAAATAAACATTGCATGGATACATGTTGGTTATTTTTCAAATTTTCAAAATGAACTGATATGTATCGATACATATGATGCTTGTATCGATACATAGCTCTTCAGTTTGGACAGAACATAACTCATGTATCGATACATGCTTGCATGCTTCGATACATGCTTCAGAAAAACCAACTTGTATCGATACAAACATACATTTGTATCGATACAAATGCGTAAAAACAGATTTATGTATCAATTTTCACTCATTCATTCAACAAACACCCAACACTTCTTCTTCTACACGAAAATCTCATCAAAAACCCTCATTCCCAAATTCTCAATCTCACTCAAAACTCAACCAAAACTCACAAAACTTGACACTAAACCACTTCAAATTCTTCGCTCATTCACATTCCTTCATCAATATTGTGGTTCAAGTCTTCAATATCTTCACATTCAAGACAAGGGTTTTTCAATTTTGGTGTGTGTGGAATCTTCTGTTGGAGTAAGCCCTAAGAGCCAATCTATTTTCATAGTATTTGCTTTAGGAGTTTGAATATAAATATGGCATTTCTTTATTATGTTTGTAAGGTTGCAAAATAATGAAGTCCCTAGAATAGAAAGTCCGTTTAATAATTAAGTGTGACTTAATCATGAGATAATATTAAACATAAGGACACTATTCTTAAAGTATCCGTAGTCGAGCTTTAAGGTAAAGGGGATAACCTTAAAGCATAAAGACTATTATGAAGATAGACTGATGATCACATCTCATGGATCATGGAATAAGGAGTTATCAAGTTTTGACGTAGGTATAAATATTAGGAGTAATATTTATACTGGATTGACCCGCTATGAGAGTACTACATGCAAAGTTATGCAAAGTGTCATAAGTTACTCTCATGGTGATAATGGTGTAGACCGCCCTTAGACCTGAAACCACTTTGTACCCTAGATGTGGAGTCAAGTACTTTGTTGCTGATCTAACGTTGTCCGTAACAGGATAACCATAAAGGCAGTTAATGGGTACTTCACAAAGCATGCTGAGGGACAGTAGTGACCTAGATGGAATTTGTCAATCCTGCATAACAGGATAAATGTCATGGGTCCAATATTGAACTGGACAAAGATGACACCAAGTATGCTTTGTGTTCAATATAGACATAAAGGGCAAAGGGGTAATTATACACACTGATATTATCACAAGAGGTTATGTTTAGATCACATATTAATTTCTCGTAACTTGAGTAGCAGTGATGTGTTGCTAGATACCGCTCACTGTTTATTATAATAAATAGTGATTTATTATAATTGTCAACGTTACGGAAACCTACAGGGTCACACACATAAGAACAATCTAGTGAGATTGGAACACCGTAAGGTACGGTGCACCTTGGAGAAATAAGGAAATATGATAAGGGTATTATGGTAATTAAAATGAGCATTACATCATATGGTATGATGTAGCAAGAAGGGGGTGCAAATATGTACTAGACATATTTACATGAGAATGGCGCCCACTATAGCCCATTTAGTTAAAAGGGCTTTAGTGTAATTTTGCCATGGCAAGTGGTTCTATAAATAGAACCCTTGTGGTAAGGAGAAACAGTTACACACTTTTGTTACTCATTCTCATGAGCCTTTGTTCTCTCCTCTCTTGAGAAACCCTAATCACCTTTCTAGAGTTTTTGTGAAAAACCCTAATCCTTATTTTGTGCCTCCTTTCTCCTAACCCTTCAAACCATTGGAGCTAGCACTCCATTGAAGGTTGTTGTTCGTGTGGACTGGCTAGAGGCGTTATATCTTTAACGCTTGTGATCAAATTCGTTGGTGACTTGGTGGTGACCTTGTTCGTGACGGTTCGAGGTTCTTGTTCGTGACCTTGTTCGTGATTCAAAGTGTTCGATAGCCGTTCGTGATTTAAAGGGAGTTTTCGAATCAAAAGGTAAAACTCTAAACACAATTCATGACCATTCGTAAGGATCACAAAAGGAAAATTTTAAAATTCCGCTGCTTTTCTATTACTATTTTCCTTCAGTGGTATCAGAGCCTGGTTACGAAACCATGAATTGATGTTTGTTTAAATTCATGAATTCAGTTTTAATATGATTAAAACGGTTAATAAAAGATTAAAATCGAGTAATTAAAATTTGACGGTTGTCTGTGTATAAATTGGATGATTAACATTGAAACGGCTCTGGAATCCGACACTTGTATGGTGGAGCATGCGATATGTTGATTGTCCTAAGGTTACACGAACAAGAACGGTCAATACTTACATGTGATGTAAGTTTTGTGTATGAATTGGGTAATTAACATTGAAACGGCTTCGGAATCCGACACTTGTATGGTGAAGCATGCGATATGTTAATTGTCCTAAGGTTACACAATCAAGAACAGCCATAAACTTATATATGATATAAGTAACCGTAATGCAAAATGGTGTATGTGATATACCGTTAGTAATTTCGTTAAAATTATTATGAAAGTTATTCAATTAAAGCGAGCCGTGTTCATTTGTTTCGGAATCCGACATTTGTATGGTGAAACAATGACATGTTGATCAATTGGATTGAATTTCGGTCATAAGGAATTTTGACAGCATGAAACGGTTGCACAAATGTTGTGTCATTAAAATTAGGATTTGCAAGACGTATAAGTGTTGATGCGAAAAGTAGATGATAAATATATTTAATTTTGAAATCGTTTCAAAATTCTAGAAATATCTTTTAAAATTGTTTTAAAAGATAATATCATCAATTTTGGAAATATTTTATTCAAAAGGGTTTTGATTAAATAATTTTCCATATTTGACAAATATATTTAATTTTGAAATCGTTTCAAAATTCTAGAAATATCTTTTAAAATTGTTTTAAAAGATAATATCATCAATTTTGGAAATATTTTATTCAAAAGGGTTTTGATTAAATAATTTTCCATATTTGACAAATATATTTAATTATGAAATCGTTTCAAAATCTCTAGAAATATCTTTTAAAATTGTTTTAAAAGATAATATTACCAATTTTGGAAATATTTTATTCAAAAAGGTTTTGATTAAATAATTTTCCATATTTGGAGAATTGTCAAAAGATTTAATTCTACTTTAAAATAATGTTATTTATTTTAGCAAATTTTGATTCGAAATATTTAATTGTGAATTAAATATTTGAATCAAACTTACCTGATTTTATCAATCGCCGGATTTAATTAATTATGAGACTTTAATAATAATAAAGTTTGTTTGTTATTATTATATTTGATGATCGGTTATGGCCTTAGTTTATTTATTTTATTGCATTTGGTTTTTAAATACGGCCTGCGTGTCGTGCCTTATCTCTATTCTCTATATTCTCTTCTCATCCACTCCCTCGTATGTAAAACGAGTATTCTTTTATATTATTATGTAATATTATGAAGAAGAAGAACAATGGAGGTCAACCTTGGAGAAGTATAGATCGTTTTAGGTTAGATTAGGTTCTCTCATTGGCTTGGGAGAACAAATGCGCTAGGGGCCATAACTGTTTCATTTTATTTATTTATGTATGTTGATGCATGTGAGTGACGATTTATATGATAAATAAGCCGGTGAGATCAAATTAAATAAAATCCCTCAAAAGACACATAAGAGATTAATAAAGAAAATGTAGGTTCGCCCACCGCGGAGTGCATTCTCTTTAATAATAAAATATGTGAATATTAAGTTTACGCTTTCCAAGCTTTAGAACTCATCAAGACTAGTATCGAACTATGTAGGTTCGCCCACCGCGAAGTGCATACTCTATATTGGTAAGGTGCGATGGGATAATTGTAATATCCAACTTCTAAAGTAAGGGTCAAACTTAAATTAACAAATATAATGAGATTATATGAGTTTAAGAAGCAATGGTTGGGAATAATTCATAAGATGAATTAGAATAAGGAGTTATTCACCCAATTGATATATTCAAGAATTGTATGAGATACAATTGGAAGGAGTTCCTACCTAAATAACTAAGTCTTGTGTAATCCGCCCACCGCGGACTTAAGACAAAGTGAAATATGGATCTTGACCCACTAGAAAATCTTCCAACGGGATTTTCCGAATCAAATGATGAGGGTCATTTGTTTTGAGTAAAATAGTGGGAGCGTATTTAATTAAAGACCAAATTAAATATGATTTAGTCATAATATCTTACATATCTTTGTAATTAGAATTTCGAAATACAATACATATTAAGTTGTCCTTATGAAGGACAAGATTTTCAGAAAGGAGTTTCTGTATTGGTACAAATTGAGAATTGTTCTCAAAATGCGAGAAAACTATAAGTCTTGAACTATAAACTGTGAACAACCTACTATAACTAGATTGGAAAAGGGATACTTGTTAGAAGCATCAAGTTGACGTCTAGATATAGAATATATAATAAATGATGTGATCATTTAATCTCAAGTAAGATCCTTTTGAAAGAACTTTAGAGTATGATAAATTTCTCAATGGATCAAAAAGTTGGTCATAGGATCAATCTAACAAGTTATAATGGAATAGATATAGACAAAATTGTTTTGAATATCTACCGGAATTTGTTGAGTTGAATGAGAATTAATTTGCACTATCAAAGATTTGAGATATAATATAAATAAGATTTATATTCCTCTTATTTGAATAGTACAAAATGGTTGCCAAGTAGAACGGCTATGGTTAGACCATTAAATAAAAATGACGTAAATAGTTCTTGGAAGAGTCAAACCAAAAGTATGAAGTGAGACTTCAATAATGCACATATCGTTATAGAAAGTCAAAATTTCTACATCAAAAGTATATGATACAAGATGTTGAATCTCAATTTTTTGAAAATAGAGATGCTTAAAGAATTACATTGGCTATAATTTTAAGTCAACCCATATCTAGAATGAAAATTGTTTCATTGATAATGAAAGCTTATGCAATGATTTAAAATCGAGTTTGAAATGGAACACAATAATTGTTATCGAATTCCATCTAGTAATAGAAGTAGCAATTGTATATCTTGTATTGACAATATATGAATTGTAGCCTTAAATGATAAGACAAGTAATGGTCCTATCATTTAAGCAAAGTCTTCTATACTATTACTCCAAGTCAAGTAATGGACTAGGGTTCCATGGTCTTGATAGGGTTATCTATAACAATCGTGATAAGAGCCAAATATGATTTGGACCTTAAATATATCAAGAGCATTGTTGTTTAGTAAAAATATTCGATGTGTCAATAAAATAACACATGACCTATTTGAACAATATACATGAGATGTATGTCGACCACTAAACATATTTGGTATATTGAGTTTATTTTACTTCATTAACATTGATGATTAAAATCATTAGATGTTGGTAGGTGTATGACACCAATTAGAAATCTTTGAATTTGTCAAAGAAATTCAACAATGAAGAAAATAGAACTCGACAAAAGTATTTAAGTTATATGAATGAGTCATATCAGTAAATACTTAATTAAAGGACTATAATAACTATTTTATCACATCATGTTTGATATGATTTAAGGACAGTTTAATTATATATTGACTCTTTCTATAAATCTCTTTAATTAATCTTCACCCACAATTAGTTCTCTTTTAAAATGATCATAAAGACACCATATGCGATATGGAGGTAAGAGTACCAAGTTTGTCTTTATGAGAATTTTGGATTAAAATTTATTAGATAAATCTAATTCCAAATGAATGAATAAATAAGTGGAAATATCCTAAAGAAAGGGATATTGGTCCTATATCACTCTTAAGGACAAAAGGTTGTTTTGTTGTTAGGTTTGAAACATTCCTCTAGTGGGAGTGTGTCTCTAAAAGAGACAGTGGGAGTGATATAGAACTTGAATAAATTCAAGTACCACAAAACGTATTTATTTAAAAGGGAATGCAAACCGGTTCCTCAAGGTTGTTGAAGAACCATTGTTTTAAAGTTGCAAAAATCCAAGATAAGTCTAACATATCACATATGGCTACAAGGTATGGTTTTATCATGACTCAGCAATGTGATATGATTCTCATGGAAGATGAGTCTTTGACTTTCTAAAAGGTCGTAAGACGATCTAGAATATGAGAAGTGGCTAAATGCCATGAAATCTCATACAGAATCCATATACACTAGCCTTATGTAGATAATGGTTATGTCTTCAAGATGAGTAAGACTCATACGATGAAAGTGAGTATTCTTTTTGAACACTGATATGGAAGGTATTAAGAATACCTTATAATATTTGATTGCTTCTGCTAAATGTTGTACTACATGTTTTGGTAGATGGATAACAAAGTTGCATTCCTTAATTGGAATGACCTCATATATATGTGTTGGACATAGACGTAAGGGTTTTGTTGATCCAAATGATGCTAGAAAGGTATATAACTTGTAGCTATCTAATTTTGATTAGATAGAGTTCTCAGAAAATTAAATTATTGTTTGTTCCTTTTATGAAGTTTTATGAAAACAAATTAACAAGGACAAACCTATCTAATTTTGATTAGATCGAATAAATTTGAATATTTGTTCCTTTTGAAAGTTTTGTGGAAAACAAATGAAGGACAAATATAAATCTTGTGCATACAAAGTTTTAGTGGGAGTGATAATATCTGATATCATATTAATCATCAAGACATTTTTCTTATACATGTGAGACATGACTAGGAAAATAACTCTTGATGAAACACTTAGGCAAGAATTCCTAAAGAGTTAGGAATAACCTATGTACCAAAATTGAAATTAGTGTTTGACACTAACTTACCTTCAAGAATATCCCTAAGGACCTTAAAGGAACTAAGGCCTATTTCTTAAAATAGATAGGTATGGGAAGGATCATTATAAGGAAGTTATAATGAAGGAAGTTTCCATACCAATGTATTGTATATCATGGCTGAATACAAGCATTGAAAGCTATAAGATAAGCTTCGTAATATGTTTGTTTCAGTTAAATAAGTTGAGTATTAAGATTGGATCGTTTGGCTCATGATTGAGCTAAAGCTATGTTTCCGGTGTTACAAGTCACAATAATCACATTAGTGATGGTAATAGTTTAATCTTGCAAGAACACTTGAGAATAGATATCACCGATGATTCATGAATATACTTAGACACTTATATATTTCGATAGAGATCGAAATAGAACGTTGGAAGATACGTAAGATACCAACATAGGAAATAGTTCCTTATCCACTAACAAAGCCTCTTGCGCAGTTGAAGCGTGATGGGCATACTAAGTCTATAGGTATTAAGAGTAACCTAGATTGGCTTTAGTGCTAGTGGGAGATTGTTGGAGTAAGCCCTAAGAGCCAATCTATTTTCATAGTATTTGCTTTAGGAGTTTGAATATAAATATGGCATTTCTTTATTATGTTTGTAAGGTTGCAAAATAATGAAGTCCCTAGAATAGAAAGTCCGTTTAATAATTAAGTGTGACTTAATCATGAGATAATATTAAACATAAGGACACTATTCTTAAAGTATCCGTAGTCGAGCTTTAAGGTAAAGGGGATAACCTTAAAGCATAAAGACTATTATGGAGATAG
The DNA here is from genome assembly GCA_030408175.1 of Trifolium repens. Taxonomy (NCBI): domain Eukaryota; kingdom Viridiplantae; phylum Streptophyta; class Magnoliopsida; order Fabales; family Fabaceae; genus Trifolium; species Trifolium repens. The sequence continues at coordinate 11,292,395 of CP125845.1, forward strand.
ACTGATGATCACATCTCATGGATCATGGGATAAGGAGTTATCAAGTCTTGACGTAGGTATAAATATTAGGAGTAATATTTATACTGGATTGACCCGCTATGAGAGTACTACATGCAAAGTTATGCAAAGTGTCATAAGTTACTCTCATGGTGATAATGGTGTAGACCGCCCTTAGACCTGAAACCACTTTGTACCCTAGATGTGGAGTCAAGTACTTTGTTGTTGATCTAACGTTGTCCGTAACAGGATAACCATAAAGGCAGTTAATGGGTACTTCACAAAGCATGCTGAGGGACAGTAGTGACCTAGATGGAATTTGTCAATCCTGCATAACAGGATAAATGTCATGGGCCCAATATTGAACTGGACAAAGATGACACCAAGTATGCTTTGTGTTCAATATAGACATAAAGGGCAAAGGGGTAATTATACACACTGATATTATCACAAGAGGTTATGTTTAGATCACATATTAATTTCTCGTAACTTGAGTAGCAGTGATGTGTTGCTAGATACCGCTCACTGTTTATTATAATAAATAGTGATTTATTATAATTGTCAACGTTACGGAAACCTACAGGGTCACACACATAAGAACAATCTAGTGAGATTGGAACACCGTAAGGTACGGTGCACCTTGGAGAAATAAGGAAATATGATAAGGGTATTATGGTAATTAAAATGAGCATTACATCATATGGTATGATGTAGCAAGAAGGGGGTGCAAATATGTACTAGACATATTTACATGAGAATGGCGCCCACTATAGCCCATTTAGTTAAAAGGGCTTTAGTGTAATTTTGCCATGGCAAGTGGTTCTATAAATAGAACCCTTGTGGTAAGGAGAAACAGTTACACACTTTTGTTACTCATTCTCATGAGCCTTTGTTCTCTCCTCTCTTGAGAAACCCTAATCACCTTTCTAGAGTTTTTGTGAAAAACCCTAATCCTTATTTTGTGCCTCCTTTCTCCTAACCCTTCAAACCATTGGAGCTAGCACTCCATTGAAGGTTGTTGTTCGTGTGGACTGGCTAGAGGCGTTATATCTTTAACGCTTGTGATCAAATTCGTTGGTGACTTGGTGGTGACCTTGTTCGTGACGGTTCGAGGTTCTTGTTCGTGACCTTGTTCGTGATTCAAAGTGTTCGATAGCCGTTCGTGATTTAAAGGGAGTTTTCGAATCAAAAGGTAAAACTCTAAACACAATTCATGACCATTCGTAAGGATCACAAAAGGAAAATTTTAAAATTCCGCTGCTTTTCTATTACTATTTTCCTTCAGTGGTATCAGAGCCTGGTTACGAAACCATGAATTGATGTTTGTTTAAATAGTTTTAATATGATTAAAACGGTTAATAAAAGATTAAAATCGAGTAATTAAAATTTGACGGTTGTCTGTGTATAAATTGGATGATTAACATTGAAACGGCTCTGGAATCCGACACTTGTATGGTGGAGCATGCGATATGTTGATTGTCCTAAGGTTACACGAACAAGAACGGTCAATACTTACATGTGATGTAAGTTTTGTGTATGAATTGGGTAATTAACATTGAAACGGCTTCGGAATCCGACACTTGTATGGTGAAGCATGCGATATGTTAATTGTCCTAAGGTTACACAATCAAGAACAGCCATAAACTTATATATGATATAAGTAACCGTAATGCAAAATGGTGTATGTGATATACCGTTAGTAATTTCGTTAAAATTATTATGAAAGTTATTCAATTAAAGCGAGCCGTGTTCATTTGTTTCGGAATCCGACATTTGTATGGTGAAACAATGACATGTTGATCAATTGGATTGAATTTCGGTCATAAGGAATTTTGACAGCATGAAACGGTTGCACAAATGTTGTGTCATTAAAATTAGGATTTGCAAGACGTATAAGTGTTGATGCGAAAAGTAGATGATAAATATATTTAATTTTGAAATCGTTTCAAAATTCTAGAAATATCTTTTAAAATTGTTTTAAAAGATAATATCATCAATTTTGGAAATATTTTATTCAAAAGGGTTTTGATTAAATAATTTTCCATATTTGACAAATATATTTAATTTTGAAATCGTTTCAAAATTCTAGAAATATCTTTTAAAATTGTTTTAAAAGATAATATCATCAATTTTGGAAATATTTTATTCAAAAGGGTTTTGATTAAATAATTTTCCATATTTGACAAATATATTTAATTATGAAATCGTTTCAAAATCTCTAGAAATATCTTTTAAAATTGTTTTAAAAGATAATATTACCAATTTTGGAAATATTTTATTCAAAAAGGTTTTGATTAAATAATTTTCCATATTTGGAGAATTGTCAAAAGATTTAATTCTACTTTAAAATAATGTTATTTATTTTAGCAAATTTTGATTCGAAATATTTAATTGTGAATTAAATATTTGAATCAAACTTACCTGATTTTATCAATCGCCGGATTTAATTAATTATGAGACTTTAATAATAATAAAGTTTGTTTGTTATTATTATATTTGATGATCGGTTATGGCCTTAGTTTATTTATTTTATTGCATTTGGTTTTTAAATACGGCCTGCGTGTCGTGCCTTATCTCTATTCTCTATATTCTCTTCTCATCCACTCCCTCGTATGTAAAACGAGTATTCTTTTATATTATTATGTAATATTATGAAGAAGAAGAACAATGGAGGTCAACCTTGGAGAAGTATAGATCGTTTTAGGTTAGATTAGGTTCTCTCATTGGCTTGGGAGAACAAATGCGCTAGGGGCCATAACTGTTTCATTTTATTTATTTATGTATGTTGATGCATGTGAGTGACGATTTATATGATAAATAAGCCGGTGAGATCAAATTAAATAAAATCCCTCAAAAGACACATAAGAGATTAATAAAGAAAATGTAGGTTCGCCCACCGCGGAGTGCATTCTCTTTAATAATAAAATATGTGAATATTAAGTTTACGCTTTCCAAGCTTTAGAACTCATCAAGACTAGTATCGAACTATGTAGGTTCGCCCACCGCGAAGTGCATACTCTATATTGGTAAGGTGCGATAGGATAATTGTAATATCCAACTTCTAAAGTAAGGGTCAAACTTAAATTAACAAATATAATGAGATTATATGAGTTTAAGAAGCAATGGTTGGGAATAATTCATAAGATGAATTAGAATAAGGAGTTATTCACCCAATTGATATATTCAAGAATTGTATGAGATACAATTGGAAGGAGTTCCTACCTAAATAACTAAGTCTTGTGTAATCCGCCCACCGCGGACTTAAGACAAAGTGAAATATGGATCTTGACCCACTAGAAAATCTTCCAACGGGATTTTCCGAATCAAATGATGAGGGTCATTTGTTTTGAGTAAAATAGTGGGAGCGTATTTAATTAAAGACCAAATTAAATATGATTTAGTCATAATATCTTACATATCTTTGTAATTAGAATTTCGAAATACAATACATATTAAGTTGTCCTTATGAAGGACAAGATTTTCAGAAAGGAGTTTCTGTATTGGTACAAATTGAGAATTGTTCTCAAAATGCGAGAAAACTATAAGTCTTGAACTATAAACTGTGAACAACCTACTATAACTAGATTGGAAAAGGGATACTTGTTAGAAGCATCAAGTTGACGTCTAGATATAGAATATATAATAAATGATGTGATCATTTAATCTCAAGTAAGATCCTTTTGAAAGAACTTTAGAGTATGATAAATTTCTCAATGGATCAAAAAGTTGGTCATAGGATCAATCTAACAAGTTATAATGGAATAGATATAGACAAAATTGTTTTGAATATCTACCGGAATTTGTTGAGTTGAATGAGAATTAATTTGCACTATCAAAGATTTGAGATATAATATAAATAAGATTTATATTCCTCTTATTTGAATAGTACAAAATGGTTGCCAAGTAGAACGGCTATGGTTAGACCATTAAATAAAAATGACGTAAATAGTTCTTGGAAGAGTCAAACCAAAAGTATGAAGTGAGACTTCAATAATGCACATATCGTTATAGAAAGTCAAAATTTCTACATCAAAAGTATATGATACAAGATGTTGAATCTCAATTTTTTGAAAATAGAGATGCTTAAAGAATTACATTGGCTATAATTTTAAGTCAACCCATATCTAGAATGAAAATTGTTTCATTGATAATGAAAGCTTATGCAATGATTTAAAATCGAGTTTGAAATGGAACACAATAATTGTTATCGAATTCCATCTAGTAATAGAAGTAGCAATTGTATATCTTGTATTGACAATATATGAATTGTAGCCTTAAATGATAAGACAAGTAATGGTCCTATCATTTAAGCAAAGTCTTCTATACTATTACTCCAAGTCAAGTAATGGACTAGGGTTCCATGGTCTTGATAGGGTTATCTATAACAATCGTGATAAGAGCCAAATATGATTTGGACCTTAAATATATCAAGAGCATTGTTGTTTAGTAAAAATATTCGATGTGTCAATAAAATAACACATGACCTATTTGAACAATATACATGAGATGTATGTCGACCACTAAACATATTTGGTATATTGAGTTTATTTTACTTCATTAACATTGATGATTAAAATCATTAGATGTTGGTAGGTGTATGACACCAATTAGAAATCTTTGAATTTGTCAAAGAAATTCAACAATGAAGAAAATAGAACTCGACAAAAGTATTTAAGTTATATGAATGAGTCATATCAGTAAATACTTAATTAAAGGACTATAATAACTATTTTATCACATCATGTTTGATATGATTTAAGGACAGTTTAATTATATATTGACTCTTTCTATAAATCTCTTTAATTAATCTTCACCCACAATTAGTTCCCTTTTAAAATGATCATAAAGACACCATATGCGATATGGAGGTAAGAGTACCAAGTTTGTCTTTATGAGAATTTTGGATTAAAATTTATTAGATAAATCTAATTCCAAATGAATGAATAAATAAGTGGAAATATCCTAAAGAAAGGGATATTGGTCCTATATCACTCTTAAGGACAAAAGGTTGTTTTGTTGTTAGGTTTGAAACATTCCTCTAGTGGGAGTGTGTCTCTAAAAGAGACAGTGGGAGTGATATAGAACTTGAATAAATTCAAGTACCACAAAACGTATTTATTTAAAAGGGAATGCAAACCGGTTCCTCAAGGTTGTTGAAGAACCATTGTTTTAAAGTTGCAAAAATCCAAGATAAGTCTAACATATCACATATGGCTACAAGGTATGGTTTTATCATGACTCAGCAATGTGATATGATTCTCATGGAAGATGAGTCTTTGACTTTCTAAAAGGTCGTAAGACGATCTAGAATATGAGAAGTGGCTAAATGCCATGAAATCTCATACAGAATCCATATACACTAGCCTTATGTAGATAATGGTTATGTCTTCAAGATGAGTAAGACTCATACGATGAAAGTGAGTATTCTTTTTGAACACTGATATGGAAGGTATTAAGAATACCTTATAATATTTGATTGCTTCTGCTAAATGTTGTACTACATGTTTTGGTAGATGGATAACAAAGTTGCATTCCTTAATTGGAATGACCTCATATATATGTGTTGGACATAGACGTAAGGGTTTTGTTGATCCAAATGATGCTAGAAAGGTATATAACTTGTAGCTATCTAATTTTGATTAGATAGAGTTCTCAGAAAATTAAATTATTGTTTGTTCCTTTTATGAAGTTTTATGAAAACAAATTAACAAGGACAAACCTATCTAATTTTGATTAGATCGAATAAATTTGAATATTTGTTCCTTTTGAAAGTTTTGTGGAAAACAAATGAAGGACAAATATAAATCTTGTGCATACAAAGTTTTAGTGGGAGTGATAATATCTGATATCATATTAATCATCAAGACATTTTTCTTATACATGTGAGACATGACTAGGAAAATAACTCTTGATGAAACACTTAGGCAAGAATTCCTAAAGAGTTAGGAATAACCTATGTACCAAAATTGAAATTAGTGTTTGACACTAACTTACCTTCAAGAATATCCCTAAGGACCTTAAAGGAACTAAGGCCTATTTCTTAAAATAGATAGGTATGGGAAGGATCATTATAAGGAAGTTATAATGAAGGAAGTTTCCATACCAATGTATTGTATATCATGGCTGAATACAAGCATTGAAAGCTATAAGATAAGCTTCGTAATATGTTTGTTTCAGTTAAATAAGTTGAGTATTAAGATTGGATCGTTTGGCTCATGATTGAGCTAAAGCTATGTTTCCGGTGTTACAAGTCACAATAATCACATTAGTGATGGTAATAGTTTAATCTTGCAAGAACACTTGAGAATAGATCTCACCGATGATTCATGAATATACTTAGACACTTATATATTTCGATAGAGATCGAAATAGAACGTTGGAAGATACGTAAGATACCAACATAGGAAATAGTTCCTTATCCACTAACAAAGCCTCTTGCGCAGTTGAAGCGTGATGGGCATACTAAGTCTATAGGTATTAAGAGTAACCTAGATTGGCTTTAGTGCTAGTGGGAGATTGTTGGAGTAAGCCCTAAGAGCCAATCTATTTTCATAGTATTTGCTTTAGGAGTTTGAATATAAATATGGCATTTCTTTATTATGTTTGTAAGGTTGCAAAATAATGAAGTCCCTAGAATAGAAAGTCCGTTTAATAATTAAGTGTGACTTAATCATGAGATAATATTAAACATAAGGACACTATTCTTAAAGTATCCGTAGTCGAGCTTTAAGGTAAAGGGGATAACCTTAAAGCATAAAGACTATTATGGAGATAGACTGATGATCACATCTCATGGATCATGGGATAAGGAGTTATCAAGTCTTGACGTAGGTATAAATATTAGGAGTAATATTTATACTGGATTGACCCGCTATGAGAGTACTACATGCAAAGTTATGCAAAGTGTCATAAGTTACTCTCATGGTGATAATGGTGTAGACCGCCCTTAGACCTGAAACCACTTTGTACCCTAGATGTGGAGTCAAGTACTTTGTTGCTGATCTAACGTTGTCCGTAACAGGATAACCATAAAGGCAGTTAATGGGTACTTCACAAAGCATGCTGAGGGACAGTAGTGACCTAGATGGAATTTGTCAATCCTGCATAACAGGATAAATGTCATGGGCCCAATATTAAACTGGACAAAGATGACACCAAGTATGCTTTGTGTTCAATATAGACATAAAGGGCAAAGGGGTAATTATACACACTGATATTATCACAAGAGGTTATGTTTAGATCACATATTAATTTCTCGTAACTTGAGTAGCAGTGATGTGTTGCTAGATACCGCTCACTGTTTATTATAATAAATAGTGATTTATTATAATTGTCAACGTTACGGAAACCTACAGGGTCACACACATAAGAACAATCTAGTGAGATTGGAACACCGTAAGGTACGGTGCACCTTGGAGAAATAAGGAAATATGATAAGGGTATTATGGTAATTAAAATGAGCATTACATCATATGGTATGATGTAGCAAGAAGGGGGTGCAAATATGTACTAGACATATTTACATGAGAATGGCGCCCACTATAGCCCATTTAGTTAAAAGGGCTTTAGTGTAATTTTTCCATGGCAAGTGGTTCTATAAATAGAACCCTTGTGGTAAGGAGAAACAGTTACACACTTTTGTTACTCATTCTCATGAGCCTTTGTTCTCTCCTCTCTTGAGAAACCCTAATCACCTTTCTAGAGTTTTTGTGAAAAACCCTAATCCTTATTTTGTGCCTCCTTTCTCCTAACCCTTCAAACCATTGGAGCTAGCACTCCATTGAAGGTTGTTGTTCGTGTGGACTGGCTAGAGGCGTTATATCTTTAACGCTTGTGATCAAATTCGTTGGTGACTTGGTGGTGACCTTGTTCGTGACGGTTCGAGGTTCTTGTTCGTGACCTTGTTTGTGATTCGAAGTGTTCGATAGTCGTTCGTGATTTAAAGGGAGTTTTCGAATCAAAAGGTAAAACTCTAAACACAATTCATGACCATTCGTAAGGATCACAAAAGGAAAATTTTAAAATTCCGCTGCTTTTCTATTACTATTTTCCTTCATCTTCTCCTTCTCAACTCTCAACAAGGTAATATTACTCTATTCTTCACTTTGATAATGGCTACTAGCAATAGAAGCAAGAATAATGCTAGGACTAAGATTATAAGGGATAGTGATCATGAAGAAAACTTTAGGCAAGAGAATTTTGTCCATGAGAACTACCTAAACTTCTACATTAAGAATTGTAAGGAAAAGAAGGTAATCCCTCAAAATGTTGTTGATGTTGAAAACCTTGAGGGATTGCACTTAAGTGAGGTTGCTGAGATCATTAAGAGAGAAAATCTCTCTACCTTTTGTAACTTGAAGAGAGCTTACATAGAAGATTTGGTTAGGATTTTCTATTCCGGATTACAAGAGAGAGATGGTGCTGAATTTGAATTTTGTATAGGAAAGAAAATTTTCAAATTTTCTAACAATCTTTGGTTGAAACTTTTTGGGTTGGAAACCGGTAGAAATTTACAAAGGTTCACCGATGTTGATGGTCCTAAGTACAACATGAATGAGTTTGCGAGTACTCTAACTAGGAACGGTAAAAGCCCAAATGGGAAGGCCGGTAGACTCAATAAAGGTCCAAGAGTCTTACTTTGGATTGTAAATCATATTCTAAGACCTAAAGGTGGATCTTACTCTCGACTTGATTGGAAGGACATTGATCTCATGTACCTTATGATGGAAAGGAAGAAAATGGATTGGCCACACTACGTTGTGAGTAGCTTGTTTGCTTTGAGAGATTCTAAGAAGGATCATTGTTTTGGATATTCAAGTTGGATCATCACTATCTTAGACCACTTCAAAATAACCTACAAAGTGGCGGGAGCTTGGATTATTCCAAAAAGAGATCAAATTTTTAGCATCACTCAAATGAAAAAGATGGATTATAAGTGGAATGATGAGAAGGAAGACTATGAATTTTGTGGAAAGGACGATGAAGAGGAAGAACCAATTCTTGATAATGAAGAAAGGGGTAAGAGACAAAGGGTTGAAAATCATGAAAGTGAGAACATGGAGAGTGATGGCTCGGAAATTAGCAATGGTGCAATCATGGAGATGTTGAAAGAAATGAATTTAAGACAAATGAATTTCCAAAATGAGGTCACCATTAGACTTAATGATATGCATGCCTATAATGTTTCAAGGTTTGATCATCTACAAAACCAATTGGATGAATGCATCAAGCAACAAGCTCCCATTGATCAATACTTCAACTCCCCTCCTTCTAACCCGGATGGCATGAATGATGAGAACAATACTTGAATTTGTTTTATCGCATTTCTTTCTCTCGTACCGCATGAACTATTTTATCATATTATTTCTTATGACTTCTTTTATTTTCGATTTGGTTGTACGGATAATTTTTAATGTTGTCTTGTTTTGACAACATTTACTTTTGATTGTATGACTTGGTATGTTGGTAATTTGGTGTGTATGGATAAATTCTTATGATTATGCATTGGTTGCATTGTTTTGTTTATTTCGTCCCATATTTTGATATGTTGATTGATTTAAAATGTCGATGTGTTACAATATTCATGCGCTGGTTTTGGTTTGTTATTCTGCATTCCATATTTGTCATGAAATTTTGGTATTCGTCATTGATATATTTTGGCATATCTTTGTATGTATTTATATTGGTTAGGAACTTCTATCATATAAGTGCATTTCAACAAATGTAAGTGCACTATATGACTTTGGATTAAAATGGTTTGAACACAATACTTCTAATAGACTCTCTTCTTCTTTTTGATATTGTCAAAGGGGGAGAGATTTGGATGCACAAGCTAAGGATGAATAGCTAAAAGAATCTTGAACATTATCTACTATGACAATCGCATTATGGCATCAACTCAGGGGGAGCGTGCTTATTGTTTGCCTTGATGTATTTGCGGCTGTATACATATTGCTATTTTATTGCATATTAGGTATAGGCTTAGTTAGCTTATGCATAGTTTTGACAATTATCAAAAAGGGGGATAATGTAAGTGCACCAGTTCATCCTCATGTTTTAATAATTGTCAAAACACATGAAAATAGAGTAGAACACATTTTGGCAACATTACAAATGACTTGACAGCGAAAAACTATTTTTAAACTTTGAAAAACTGAGTTTTAGGTATTATGTATCGATACATAAACATGTGTATCGATACAAATGTCCTGAAATTACTTCAGACTGATTTTGTGCAATTTGTATCGATACATCTATCACTTGTATCGATACAAAAGTGATCTCTCAGAGGCAGAGAGTCACATGTGTATCGAATCATGCTTGCATGTATCGATACACACTCACTTCTCTCAAAAATCAGAGAGTGCATGATGTATCGAATCATGCTTGCATGATTTGATACATATCAGTCAAGATTTCAAGAAACTGATATATGTATCGATACATATACATCTTTGTATCGATACATAGGTCAATATTTTCAATTTGAACGCTGGTCAAAGGGTTTGTATCGATACAAACCATCATTTGTATCGATACACGAATGTTGAATTTTGCCCAAATTTGCTCAATTCTATTCTCTCTTTAAATAGCAATGTGATGTGTCATTGTAACCAGAGGAAACTAGTGTGAAAGATCAGAAAACGCTTTGGGTTGCAAATTGAGTGAGAATTTGGATCAAAGGTTTCATTCAACACAAATTCATCATCTTCATCAAAGATTGCAATCAAAATTGAAGTTTGAGTATGGGATCAATTCAATAGAGGTTGCATTTTTGTGTGATAACGTTCGATACGGTTCGCGGTGAATCAGAATCGTAGTCGGGTTGGATTGTGTGTTGAAGGTTCTAGTTTCTCTCAAAGGATTCAAGATCGTGCTTGTCTTGAAGGATCGACAACAAGAAACGAAGGACTCAGCTGGACGATCAAGTGCGGTTTGGCACGGGTCGGATCGTTGGAATCAGAGGGCGAAGTTTCGTTGTGTGTCGAGGTTTTGTTGCATAGTTTACTTTTTGTCTCGTTATAGGTTTATAAGATTCAATTGTAAACTGTGCACGTGTTGTTAATCATTTTTGATCTATACACTCTCAAATAACCCGTTTGGTTATTTGGGGGGAGACGTACTCGGACAAACGCGTGGACGACGCGAAATCCGGGGAACTCCCTAATCAAATCGTTGTGTGTTTCTCTATTTCTCTCTCTCAATATTTTACTTGTTATAATTTCATTGATTTCTTGAATCGATTGAATTTTTCATGTTCGTATTGGAACATCAAAAATTCAATTGTTATGCTTGATTGTGATTGTGTTTAAATTCGATATTGTAACTTGCTTGGGACTAAAATTAGTATATAGTTTATATTCGAATTTTGAACGTTATCATTTCGAATCTTTTCATCAAACATTCAAAGGCTTATACTACTTTTCTTTTGGTCAATCGGTGCATAGACTACCGATCCGGTGGTTTTCCGCTTGCGCTTGATTGAAACAAATAATTTTTTAAAAACGCAATTGTTTCGAGGTTCACTTATTCAACCCCCCCCCCCCCCCCCCCCCCCCCCCTCTTCTAAGTGATAGCCAAGTAGTCTAACAGATTTTTTATTAGGTGTTTGTTTAGGAGTTTTTCCTTAAGGTGTTCCGCATATACACGGCACCTATGTTATGTTGTTCCTTTTTACCGGTCTCTGTTCGTCTTGTGCAGAGACTAGGTTATTAATAAATTTTGTCATTTCAAAAAAAAAAAAAACCTTAATCTTAATCTTAATCTGAACTGCTATTTTCAGAAAATTAAGCGACCAATAAGCCTACAATAGTGTGGAGGGCAGTGGCGGAGCTAGACGAATTAGTTGGGGGGGGGGCCGCAACGGTGCTAAATTTTTTTTCTTTTGGAGTTAAAAATGTATACAATTTAAGGAAAACTATATTTATAGATAATTATATAAAATTTAAGGAAAACTAAAATAATATAAGAAAATTAATAATTTAATATGTTATTGAGGAAAACTAAAGTTAAGGAGAACTACTTTTAAGGAAAACTACCTTTAAAATTGAAAAAATTTAATAAAAAGTAAAAAATTGCAGCCAAAGGGAGTTGAACCCAGGACATATTAGACACTAGGTGAACTACTCTAACATTGGGCCACAGCGAAATTTCATGCCAATATGATACGCGCAAACATATTTATATGAATCCACACCTATAAAAACGAAAAAAAAATAAAACTGGGGCGGGTCATGGCCCTGTTGAGCCCATTAAGGGCTCCGCCCCTGGTGGAGGGCCTGAATCAAGAGCAAGTTTTTTTATTCTCTTCCATCGGAAATGTAGATGGTTTGCAATCTAACATTTTGCACTCACTTAAGATATCAAGAGTATATTTTCGCTGACATATGAACATGCCAAATGGTACGCGAGCTAGTTCCATATCAAGAGCTCAATTCTCGTCGCATGCATATTTGAAATATATGATAATTATTATCTCAACAAAGAACGTAGCAGACAGTATCAAATTAATCATGAAGACACAATTTAGGTACAATCTTTCCAAACAATTCGACCGCTATATATTTGAACAAACACAATGCTTCGCCTACATTTTTCTTTCCACTTTTGTTCGACTTGTTTTCAATTTGAAAGAGAGTAAAGTTTCCTCAATTTTATTCCTGCATCCATTAAATAAATAATTAGAATATGATCAGCCTGCACGGTCTACCGGATATCAAGCCAAAAGCCTAGCAACACTATTATTGTATCACACTTTTACTATTAACTAATTTTTCAAAATTAAACAATCACACGAATACTTAATATAAAGAAACAAGACCCAGGTCAATAAATAAATCATATATGGTACCTGAATAGATAGTCAAGAACAAATATTTCCACAATCATGCAACCAAACTGTGTGACAATGTTTTCATATATAGGTTTATACTCTTTACCCAACAACCCTTTTAAATAGGGATGGCACATCATCATCATCAACCAACTCAAACCAATTTCCCCTAATTCTGACAAACTTATCCGTAGTATTGTTAACTTTTATTGATTCACAACTAGGGGTGGGCATGGTTTGGTTAAAAACCAAAACTGCATAAAAATTGAACTGAACTGTTTCTACAGTTCAGTTTTTTTGAACTGAACTGTTAGTAAAAATATAAACTGAACCAAACAGTTTGGTTAACCAGTTAACCGGTTCAGTTAATCAGTTAACCGTAACTGTTTTTTTTCAAATAATACAAAAATGATAAAAATAATCTTTCAAAATTGACAAAATAATAAAAAATAATATTAATAATAATATAACAATAATAATAAAAAATAAGTAAAATAATAATATTAATAATAAAAATAATAAAAAATAAAAAAATTGACAAAATAATATTAAGGCGGCTACTAATATATTAGTAGAAAATTATGGTTCCAAACACAACTTGATATTTAGGCGGCTACTAAACTCCAATTTCATCCACAAAAAATCGGCCGAAACACAAAAATCGGTCGAAAAACCGAAAATCGGCCGAAAACCCAAAAATCGGCCGAAAAATCGAAAATCGGCCGAAAACCCGAAAATTGGCCGAAAACCCAAAAAACGGCCGAAAACACAAAAAATCGGCCGAAAACCGAAAATACAAAAAATCGGCCGAAAAACTGATTTTAGGTTTTTCGGCCGTTTTTTAGTTTTTTCGGTCGATTTTTGGGTTTTCGGGTGTTTTTTGGATTTTCGGCCAATTTTCGGTTCTTCGGCCGATATTTTGAGTTTTTGGCCGATTTTTGGGTTTTCGGCCAATTTTTGGGTTTTCGGCCGATTTTTTTAGTTTTCAGCCGATTTTCGGTTTTTCGGCCGATTTTTGGGTTTTCGGCCGATTTTTTGTGTTTTTGGCCGATTTTAGATTTTTTTGCCGATTTTCGGTTTTTCGGCCGATTGTTTGTTTACTTATTTTAGTGTTATTATTATTATTATTTATTTTTTAAAGAATTTTATTATTTTTTAAAAAGTGACAATTCATTGGATTTTAGAGTTTTAGTAATTTTTCGGTTTTTGGTTCAGTTTACAGTTAACTGGTTTTGTATTTAAAAAAACTAGTTAACTGAACTGTTGTCTCACAAACAGTTTGGTTCGGTTTTTTTAAAAACAGTTTTGGTTTTAAATGGTTTAGTTTGGTTCAGTTTAACTGTTTGGTTCAGTTTTTTGGTTTTTATGCCCACCCCTATTCACAACCATCGTATAATATCTCCATTAGCAAAGGAGATGTCAAAATACCATCTACAAAAAAGTGATGCACCAAGGCTTCCTTAATTACATCTTCCATTTCATAAATCATTTCGTCCGTTGAAATTTGGTCACTTTCTTTCATGAAAGTACAAAATCTGCAAATATTGAAAAATCATGTTAGTTAATTAGCAAACAAAAAATTTGAGGGAGTGTAACTTGTTCCACCATATATTAGTAAAATTCAAATGGTAAAACCATGCACATCTATTAATTAAATTAACAATATCACGTAAGTTTGTGACTCTTTTGTCAACTCCATAATAATAAATAAAATATCATTTTCAACTTACTTGTAAAAAAAAAAAAAAAGTAAAAAATACCTTGGCCACTTATTTTCATCTTGAACCAGGCTCTTTCAAGTTATCTATTGTCTTGTTAAAAAAACTAGAACAAATTATGTTCACAATATGCATATTAGTCAAAAGAAGCTCAACTCGATACTTCTTTACAAGGAGAGGCTGGAAGACATTTTCTCTGTGCATTAGAAACAATCATACAATGAGTTGCATGGAATTCAGTGACACCCAATGCTTATAATTATTGGTCAATATACTTCGTAGTATGGTAAAAATTCTAGGGTTAATAGGTTTTTACCTCTGCAAAGTATGCGAGTTTTGCTTTACCCCGTAATTTTTTTTTTTTTTTTTTTGAGATTACCCCTGCAAAATTTATTTGTTTGATTTACCCCTTGGATGCACTTTTTAAATCGGTTATTTTGTTCAACCGATTTAAAAAGTGTTGTTTTTTAAATCGGTTATTCTGTTTTTTATTTTTTTTGCCTGCCACGTCAGCATAAGGGGGTAAAACAAAAAAAAATATTTTGCAGGGGTAATCTCAAAAAAAAAAATAAATAAATAAATTACAGGGGCTAAAACAAAACTCGCCTACTTTGCAAGGGGTAAAGACCTATTAACCCAAAATTCTATGAGTATATTGACCAACAACAGTAGAATGAGATTGAGATTTCTAATGCATACATAAGGACTTACCCAAAAATCTGAGTCTGCAATTCTACTTTAACATTACTCATCGTCAAGAAAACCTTCTTCACAATCAAATAACCATCACAAAGTGAGTGGAATCGATCTGAATAAACTCAAATGAAATAGTTAGTGTTAGTAAATTTTAAAAAAATAATAATAATAACTTTATTTAAAAACCTACCTGAACATTCAGTTAGGTGGTAGTCATGGGGGTGAATTATCGCTACTGTGTTCAGTGCATAAAAGTTCGACATTGGATTGTTGTCGTCAGGAGATAACTCAGAGATTTTGTTGCTATGTTTAAAGAGATGCTTACAAATTTTAAACTCCTCCATCTCCATCTTTCTTTCAAAATTGTATGAAATTTTCTCCTGTTGAAACAAAACCCTATCTCATACCACCAATACAATACACATAAACACTATAACATGAAATTGATTAAAAGAGATTATCATTATAATAAGATTCAAACCTGTGTTTCTGCGTTTATCATGGTGAAGAAAACGCAGAGAGAGGGGCAGAGATGGCTTGGGTGGCGGCGGGTTTGGGAACATGAGTTGGATATTCTTGGTATTTTTTTTTTTTTTTTAACAAGCAAAAATGAATTTCATAAAAAGGAGAAATAAGTCCTACACGGCACAAGCGGAGTGCCAAGCAGAACATCAAGGGTAATTTTGACATTGAATTAAATATAAATTAATTAATTTTTAAATAAATATACAAAAATTTGACATTGAATTAAATATAAATTAATTAATTTTTAAATAAATATACAAAAATTTATCACAAGGGTAATTTTGTAAATTGAAATATTCTAAAAAATTCAAAGGGTAAATAAGTTTTTGGTCCCTATTAATTTTTTTAATTTCGTCCCTATAAAAAGGTTAGTAACTTTTGGTCCTTCAATAATATACTAAATATAACTGCAGAAAAAAAATTTAAAATATCAAAAATAATATACATGGGTTGACTGAAAGAATGGACTAAAAATCGCGATAGAAAATATTTGAGAGATCAAAGCTTGCTGAAATTTTTAATATGGACCAAAAACGAAATTTGAGATATTTATAAGGACAAAAATATATTTAATTAACCCAAAATCAAAATTCTACTAAAATTTGAATATTTAAAAGTAAAATTATTATTAAAAATTACAAAATAGGATATTAATTTAAATTTTATAGCAAGTTAAATACTACTATTTACATATATGATATATAATATATTTATTTAGTTTATCTAAAATATATAATTGAGTTATTTATTTGATCATGATTCTTATAAAAAATTTAACTTGTTTATTGGCTCATGATTTTTATTTAGAACTATGTAAAACTATTTGATTAATTATTTCATGTATATGGACGGTTAGTTAATTAAATAGCTAACGCAGTTCTCTACTTAAATAGAAAACCATGTATAATCTTAAAAATTTCATATATATGGGATGTCAGCTAACTAAATAGCAAACTCAATAATCTACTTAAGTAACAAACGTGTAAAATCTTAAAAAATTTATGTATAGGGAGTGTCGGCTAGTTAAGTAGTGAACTCAGTTCGCTACTTAAATAGCGAACGGTGTAAAATCTTGAAAATTTCATGTTATGAAATATTTTTCTCATTTTTATAATTGTTGGTGTTTTGTAAGTTGGCATCATTTTGCTAAAACAAATATACTCAACCAAGATGTTTGATGCAATGTTTCAACATTATGATACGCGTCCGAGATACTTTTGTTGGCGCGCCATATTTATGCGCCCTTGCCTATTTAAGGAATTCACGCCTATGATCCAGGCTTTAACAACGTATGGTTGATCAGAATCTCTGTGGGATTCATTTCCTAAAAGTATTCATGCAATTTTAGGAAACAATATATTATATTCTTATATGTGTAAGCAAGACATGTTGACTTACTTGAAGCCCACTCTTGGAGTTAGTTTGTGTTTGAAGGTGTCTTCATTATAAGTGTTTATCAAATTGTAATCACATGGTGAGTGATTGAGTGGAAGTGAGATGGGATCTCAGGCTTAGGAGTTCCTAGGCAGAAGTTACACTAGTAGTTGCGAGGTTATAAGTTGTAAACTAGAGGTTTGCTGGGAACTTAGAACTAAGGCTACAATAGTGGATTTCCTTCCTGGATTGGTATCCCCCAGAGTAGGTTGCGTTGTGCACCAAACTGGGTTAACAAACATCTTGTGTTGTTTACTTTGTGCTGCTCATTTACTGTTGCTTAATTTGATTATCGTTTTGTGAATGTTCCAACATCACATTCAACACTTAGGTCCTGCGTGCCGAAATTTCAATAATGTCCACTACTTAAGTAGTGAAAAGACAAAAATGAAAACGAGCAATAATGTCCACTACCCTCATCGTTTTGTGTTTGTATTTACTTTTTCTTCGTTTATATTTGCATATGACTTGTTACGGTAAAGAAAATTATAAATTTGAAATTCATACCTTGACAAAAAAGAAACTTGAAATCCATACTAAAAAACATGGTAAAATGACTAAAATGTCATGAATAAAAAAAATATAGGAAACCAAATTGTTACCAAAAATTAAGTTAAAAACTATGAGAGTAATTTTAAAATTGTATCCTCTACTGCCCTTTTTGTTCTGTCATCTCTCCCGCTCTTCATCTAATGGCTTATTGTAAAAGAAAAAGTTTTAAAGAGAGAATAAAAAATATGAATGGATGGTTGAGATAATGGCAGCATGGACGGCAGGAGACAATCCAGATCCAATCATTTTGCCTATAAAGTGAACAAACAAAACACAATATTATCACTTTGCATATATGACCTAAAACATGAAGGAAAAATATTCTCCAAAAGAGACAATTTCATGGCTGAAAGTGAAAATCCAACACCACCTCAGTTCCTTGTTTCCAAAACCACCTGAATTTCTAATCATAAGTTATTCCCGTTGAATTAACTTATAATAATTGTCTCCGAGTCGAATAAATAACTTCATTAAACACTAATTATATATAAGCATATATATATAAACTATTTCTACAATCGGATACGAAATAAACAAAAAAAATGTATAAACTCTTTATAGGTTGTTTCTATAAACTATTCCTGAGAGTTGAAGAAAATAAATCAAAAATAACTTATGATATATCATAAGCTCTTCCAAACACTTAGAAAAGTGTTTATGTCATAACTCATCACTTAAACCAAAATAAACTCTAAAGATACTATAGGTTGACTATAGACATTGCAAACCACATACAAGTCAAAGCAAAAATTATAAAAGGTCAACAATGACCAATTAGAAGAGTTGTACATGTTTTGATTCTGATCTACAACTTGCAAAATGTGGTTTTGTTTCTCTATGTTTGATGACTCTAATTGCTTGCTACTGTTGAATTCTGTTTTTCCATAACTCTAGCTCTGTGCCTTCTCTTGAAAACATCTTGTCTGAATCTCTTAGTCTCACTTTGTATGTCCATGAAAGGCATCTTCTCTATGTTTTCCTTTTCACATTCCAACATCTTTTGTCTCCTTATCACTGCCATTGCTGCAGCTTTATCCTCCATTTCCCGATGTTTCGCCTCTTCCTGCAGGTATGTTTTCATGTGTGGAATGAGTTCATTTTAAGATAGAAGCATAAAAGCAAATAACTCGAAAAGTAATGATTTTATTGACCAAATACTATAGGCTTTTAGTGCATGTTTGGATTGGTGTTGAGACAGGCTGAATCACGGTGAGCCACTATGATTTTGGCAGAAGTTACTCTTTGTAGCTTCAACAAAATCACGGTGCCGCTGTGATATTGTCAAACTTGCCGCGCATCCAAACACACTTACAGAACAGACAATAAAAGTACAGAAAAGAGAGGAAGCCTCAGACACTATTTTTCAAGTTTATATTTCAACCAAATAATCACATTAATATGACAATCATGTTCGAATAAACAAAAAAGGCAAAGTATGAAGAACCTGAAGATCGTGAATGAGACTGTCAAGTGATTTGATCTTCCTGTGAGGCCAGCGGGGAATACCGAATTCTCTGCACTTTCTTTTGAGAACAGTAAGGCCAATGTTTAGCTTCTTTGACGCTTCTACAATTGGCATATCAAAGTACTTGACCAAATCCGATAAAGTTATTTTTGCAACAATGTCACTAGCTGCCCTCCTTTTCTTTCCTACCGAACCTGCAAACACTCAATTTATCAACTAGATATAAAAAAATTAAACATATCATTTGGCAACATATTTATTGCACTACAACCTGTTTATATCCATAATTCCATTTATATAAACTAAGTGCATAAAGTGAAGATTGAGTTGCTGGAATAAAACATTGAAAAGTGGGAGCAACGCAATATACAAGGTTGGAGTAAATAATATCAATTCTATAAAACTCAAGAATGTATATTGTTTTCTTCGAAAAATTGAATGTCATTATAATTTTTGTTTTCCTACCACAACCCATTCTTATCTGAATACATTTCATCTATTAAAAAGGAATTATGTACTAAAAAGGTTTTTCAGTTAGATAACTAAGAGCAATTGATTCTAAACCTGATGAACTTTCAAAATCTGTCTCGTCATCCGGTAACTCAGACTTTTCATCCAGTAACTCAGACTCGTCTTCTTCAAAAGGAAGACAATTGAGATCCTGATTAAGCACAGGAAAGACTTTTTTTGGTGGCTGGAAATTGTCGTTGTTTCCTTTCGATTCTTCCGCTGTAGAGCTCTCTGGTGTATCTCTGTGTTCCTCCTTCGGGACCAACTTGAATATCATGTGGAGATCATTGAGCAAGTTTGGAATAGCCTGAAGCTTTGGATTTCTGAAAATTAAAGAACAATACTATCAGTCACTAAGCTTAGAAAATTTCTGAGCACAAACAATAAATAAAAAATGTATTCAAGTCCGAAGCCGTAACATTGTTCTATTTGTTCTAGATCTAACATCATCCATTGTCAATCCTATAGTCCTATTTTAACTTTCCCCTAAAAACAACTTCACCAAAAGTATGTTGTGGAATAATTACGGGAACGGATTCCCTGCTGTCAACATTTGCAGCAGCCGCGATTGCAGCAGTAGGTTGAAAATCGGTCAACTTGTATTTCAAATTGTATTTCAAATTGAGTCTGATGTTGAAATACAAGTCATCCGATCTCTATCCTATGCCAATCATCCACAGACTGCAATGACTGCAGTTTTTCGTAACTGTAGGGAATCCAGTTTCAAAACTCAGTTATTAATGGCCACATACATAAAGAAATCAATCTTGAAACACATAAAAAAAAGCAGTTACTAAACCCTAAACTCTAACAAACAAGACTGTTACTTATAACTTAATTTAAATGTTCTATGTTTATGAAAAGAAAATGTTCAATGTAGAGTAAACAGCTTAGTCAAACATTTGTAACATAACCATTTATCATGTAACTTATAAGTGCTTATATATAAGATATATCTATTACAAAATCTAAATTAAAGTCAGGCGGTTCTGATAGTAAGCAATAAGGTGTTTTCATAAGCTATCCTGGTGAACTATAGAACTACATTGAAAACAGCGTATGTACATTTCATAAGCCGTTTCCACGAGCTCTCACAGGCAAATGGGCCTGTTTGGAATAGCTTATTTTTTAGCTTATGCAAAACAGCTTATGCAAATAAATAAGTTTCCACTATCAAAAAATGTATTTTTATAAGCTATTTTTTCATAAACTATTTGAACAAACTTATAATAATACATAAAAATTTATTTATTTGTATAAGCTGTTTTGCATAAACTCAAAAATAAACTATTCCCAACAGGCCCAATATCACAAATATCTACTCTGTCATTCAATAAGTTCGAATAAGTCAATCCAAACAGACCCTAAATACACAACAATACAATCAAATTAACCAATTCCAATTCAATAGAAATGAACTTAAGTACATAAACATACCTTGTAACCAACAAAAGTGTTGGAATGTGAGAAAATGGAGGAGTATTATAAGCATGAAAAGCAAAAATACAAAGCCACACTCCATTAGTATACCCTTCAAAAATTTCTTGAGAAACAAAAGATTTCAACAACCTAAGAATTGGAGTAGCTTGCATTTCAACATAAGAACCATTCTCAGAAAACAAAAACTCTCTTTCAACTTCTCTTTCTTCTCCTTCTCCTTCTCCATCACATTCACTACGGTACACATGCACGCTTCTCATCAACTCTATAATTTATTAATTACACCCCCAAAAATCAAAAACAACAAAAAATCAAAAATTGTTAATAACCCACTAAAAAAAATCAAATTTTTTTGCAATTGAAAATGAAAAAAAATTAACATGTGAATTAATTAAAAAACTGAAAATATGGGTAATGAATGAATGGTAAGTAAGTAACTAACCTGGTTGAATGGTGTTGTTGAAGAGAAGTAGGGTAGTGAGCGAGGAATCCATGAAATGAAGAAGAAAGCATGAATGTGATGATGAAATTTGGAGTGATGAAAAAAGGGAAAAAAGAAAGAAGCAAAAAACGAGCTTTTAAGTGTAAGTTTGCATGATCTTCTGCTTTTTTCGTTTCTTTCGGATCAGTTATTGTACTTTAGTCCTTTTCCTTCTTTCACTTGCTTACTTCATTTTTATTTATTTTTGTAATTTTCTTTTCTTTTTTTGACGAAGTAATTTTATTTTCTTTAAAAATTTATTTGTTGTGCTTCGGTATATATTTATCGCTGTCATAAATGTAAAGTGAAATATATTTCGTGAAATTGAAGTAATTATCGCAACTGTGATTGGGAGGGTTGAAATCAAAAATTGACCTCGAATTAGATTAGACAGTTCAGTGACCGAATACTGATGGTAAAAACAAAAACAAAAATTGAAGTGATTGTTGTTTCGGAATAATTTTAATTTATAAATGAAGTTGGTAGGTTATTTTGGGACGAATGGAGTAATATCTTTTATTTTGTTACCCATTTGGTTTTCAATGAAATGGTATAGGTGACTTATTTTGCTATCCTGGCGAGTTTTTTGAAACGATTCTTCTCAAGTGAAACTCAAACTACTTAAATTCAAGTACTTGTTGGTTTAATAGTGTGAACAAGAATTATTTAACTTTGTCCGTGTTGTTAAAGTCTAATAGATTAAATGTAGTAATATTTTATGTGAAATTTTGAGTTTAAACTTTAAATCATAATCACCACATTTTATTTTCTCTTTATGTGTTTATTTTAGTAGTATTGGTAATTAAGGCAATAACAAAAAGAAAAAGAAAAAAATTGTCTAACTTTTTTTCTTTCACCACCAGTTTAATCTGGTTCAAGGATCAGTTCTTGCATTAAATTGTTCTATTTCCCTTTTGATCGCAGTTACGAGAAAAATTTGTCTAACTTTGAGTACTAATTTTCTTTTTGTATCTCTTGATTCTAATCATCTTTCACACTCTAATTTTATTACAATTTAACCTAAAAATGGATTGTACTTTTTTATACCAAAAGGTAGAAAATTCAAAATCATGTCGTATTAATCCATTTATTTGGGTTTTTTCCTATGTTGTGCAAAATCTATTGTGCAATTTATTATTTTATTTTTTAGAGTCATTGTGAATCATACGTACACTAGGTGCAAAACAAACAATATAGTAATTTAATATTTTTTTGGGAGGGATCAAATTACACCGGTGTAACATTTGAGTAATGTTACACCGCTCAATAACGCTTTAACGAATTCAAATTTTACAAAATACACCGTTGGATTGAAAGTTTATATCGTATAGATCATCTATGTTGAGTTTTGCAAAAATCTAAAATCGTTTGGCATATTATTAAGACGCATCAAGATTAACGGTTTATGCATTTTTATTGAATACCGTTAATCTTGATGTGTCTCAAAAATACGCCAAACGATTTTAAATTTTTGTAAAACTCAACATAGATGATCTATACGATATAAACTTTCAATCTAACGGTTGATTTTGTAAAATTTGAATTCGTTGAAGCGTTATTGAGCGGTGTAATATTACTCAAATGTTACACCGGTATAATTTGATCCCTCTCCATTTTTAAATATCACTTTAACCTGTGAAATTTATGATGGCGACAATTAAGTTTTTTTCTGATGAAAAAATTGAGACATTTAGGTTTGGAAGAACCGAAGAAGTATTTGAGTGAAAATAAAAATAAAATTTAGTATACTTTTTTTCTTTTTCTAGTAATACTAAAATAAAATTACTTTAACCGTTTACATTAAATTAAAATTATTCTAGTAGTAGTAATTACAGTACATTGCATTTAATAAGTTAGTTTGCATTGGACTATAAAATGTTGACCGTCAGTTTAAAGTCAGTACATATATCCTGACATAGAAACCCGTAAAATTCACACGATCGTTCAAAAGCAATAAATTACTACTTCTAGTTTTCAAAAACCAAGATTGACTTATACTCCACATAAATAAAAAACCAAAATTGACACCACGTTTTTTTTTTAAACAGCAAATATCTTATTAATTAGGCCTATCATCTTCAAAAAAGCGGTAAAAAAGAAAATACAAAAAAGTGGTGTCGTATATAGGTGGAACATCGAAAATAAACACCAAAACAAACACTTCTAAACCTCAAAGGAGACAACCAAACTGACCCAGAAAGTTGTCATTCGACACTAACTCCCGATTTCGAAGCAAAAGTGGTCGGCCCATCATAATTTAATAAACAGCTCCGTGAGACAAAGATTGACACGACATGAGGAAAATCAGTCGTCAGCGGTATAGTAGAGTTTAATTACAGATAAAATCCTGTAAATCTCAACAAATTTGAAAACAACCAGAGAATCAAATATCTTGACAATCAACCACACACGGCAACAACCGAAAACAGGTCAGTTGACATTGGCGCAAAAATGGTCAACCAAAAAACATTAATCCTGCAAATTTCAATAGATTTAAAGACATCAGAGAATTAAAATCTCTAGCCAACCAACCACACGCCACAACAACCGAAAACCATTTGTTGTTTTCAACCAACCATTTCTGCTCTCTATAACTTCTTTTTAAGAGCCATATCATCTTCGTCAACAAATCTTCATGGTGTATCATCATTTTGCATCATCATTTTCAAATTTCAAAATATAACTTAACATCTATTTGTATCATTATTTATTTTTTTATAAATGAAATGACTAATAATTTTGACATTTCTGTCAATTTTAGTTGAATTTAAATCTAGGGTCACACTAACTAGTACTCTCGATGTATTAGTTAAGAATACAAAAAATGTAACTTTTGCATTGAAAACAACATTTTTTAAATATTGACTACACAAACTCCAATGTAATTTTACTATATTGAGTATTCTTAACTAATGCACCGGAAACACTAATTAGCATTTTTCTTAAACTTAAACCATTAGATTCTAATCAGACGACTGTGATGCACAAACAGCATCACAACGATTGCATCGAATCCATATCTGTTAAACTAACTTTAGAAATTAAATGCAAATGCTTCACATTTTGTAGGATCCAATCCAAACAAAATAAATTACGGGGACTAAAAGCAAAAACAATTATATTTTCAAGGACCAATGACATATTTAAAGATATGATGAACCATTAATCTTCTTTATCTTGGGGGAAGGTCAGGGTCCTGGTAACCGAATCGAATTGGGTTTATCTCTAACAGTTCGTCCTAAAGGGATATCAGTAAACTTAAGAATTAAGATCAATCACTTCATTATCAAAAAAACTTTTTTGAAAAAGCATTATTAAAAAAAATTATTTACATTCAAATAGAAATTGTCCATCAATTAATACATATTGACTTATTAAGTGTATGTTGGTATCAAAGTGACTATGTCATAATCTTGGTGATTCATCGTGATTTTTTAAAAGCTAAAGAGCGTAATTTCTGCAAATTGCAATGGATTATATGATTCAGACATATCCACTGTGATACCAAATATACACTAAAATCGGTACAATATATACCATAACAACAATAAATTGGTCAGAAGTTCGGTCTTTGACTCTTACATATAAAAAAATAATGAGTAAATCATCAAACCAGTCACTGTCTTCATGACCCACTCTCAAGGTCATTGACTCTTTCAATATTTCAAATTAGTCTATATCAACCGTCGACTTTTTAACAATTTGATATTGTAGTTTCTTATTAAAATTAAAAATAAAAATAAAAAAACAAATTAGTATGTGTTTCACAGATTCCCAATGAAATTAGTGTCTTATTGGAATGATTGGGCGTGCGCTTTCGGAAGCAAACAAATTTCACACTGTGGCTGAACTTGAACCATTTTTGCTGTCACTAGCAAAGAAATCAAAATCCATAACACTAAAACAATGCAATCAAATCCATGCAAAACTAATAATCACTCAATGCATTTCACAAACCCATTTAGCCAACACCCTTTTGGGTTTCTACTCAAAATCTTCAAACTTTCACCATGCCCACCAACTGTTCGACAAAATGCCTCACAGAAATATTGTCACTTGGACAACGTTAATTTCATCGCATCTCAAATCTGGGTCTGTACCAAAAGCCTTCGAGATGTTCAATCACATGCGTGCATTGGATGAGAGACCTAACGAGTACACTTTCTCAGTTTTGCTTCGAGCTTGTTCCAATCGTGATTTTTGGAATGTGGGTTTGCAGATTCATGGCTTGGTTGTTCGGTGTGGCCTTGAAAGAGACAAATTTGCTGGGAGCTCTCTTTTGTATATGTACTTCAAAGGTGGCAATAACATAAGGGATGCGTGGCGTATTTTTGATGAATTGTTGGAGAGAGATGTTGTTGCTTGGAATGTTATGATTTCTGGGTTTGCTCAAGTTGGTGACTTTTGCATGGTGCAAAGGTTGTTTTCTGAAATGTCGGAAGTACAAGGTCTGAAACCTGATAATAGTACCTTTGTTAGTTTACTCAAGTGTTGTTCTTTGTTGCAAGATGTAAAGCAAATCCATGGACTTGTGTATAAATTTGGTGTTGAAGCTGATGTTGTGGTTGAGAGTGCTATGGTTGACTTGTATGCTAAATGTGGGGATGTGAGTTCTTGCAGGAAGATTTTTTATTCCATGGAGGAGAAGGATAATTTTGTTTGGAGTTCAATGATTTCAGGCTATACCATGAATAATAGAGGAGAGGAAGCTGTGCATTTTTTCAAGGATATGTGTAGACAAAGGGTGAAACTTGATCAGCATGCGTTATCCAGTACTTTGAGAGCTTGTGTTGAAATAGAGGACTTGAACACTGGTGTTCAAGTGCATGGCCTAATGATAAAAAACGGCCATCAGAATGATTGTTTTGTAGCAAGTGTGTTGCTGACTCTCTATGCCCGTTTTGGTGAGCTAGGGGATGTGGAAAAGTCGTTTAGGAGAATCGACAATAAAGATATTGTAGCATGGAACTCTATGATTTTGGCTCAAGTTCGGCCAGGTCGGGGATCTGGTCGTTCTATGGAACTATTGCAAGAGCTTCGTCGAACAACCGTTTTGCAAATTGAAGGTGCCACTCTGGTTGCAGTTTTGAAGTCTTGTGAGAATGAATCAGATTTACCTGCAGGTAGACAAATTCATTCACTTATAGTGAAATCAAGTGTGTGTCATCATACTTTGGTTGGCAATGCATTAGTCCACATGTACTCTGAGTGTAGACAAATTGATGATGCATTTAAAGCTTTTGTTGACATTGTCTATAAAGATGATAGTTCTTGGAGTTCTATTATTGGAACTTACAAACAAAATGGAATGGAATCCAAAGCTTTAGAGCTATGCAAAGAGATGTTATCTGAAGGAATCAATTTTACCAGTTATAGCCTTCCACTGTGTATTTCCGCTTGCTCACAACTTTCAGCTATATGCGAGGGTAAACAGCTACATGTTTTCGCTATCAAGTCCGGTTACAACTGCGATGTCTACGTTGGGAGTTCTGTTATAGATATGTACGCTAAATGTGGGAACATGAAGGAGTCGGAGAAAGTTTTCGATGAACGATTAGAGCTAAATGAAGTAATTTTTAATGCCATGATCTGTGGATATGCACATCATGGAAAAGCACAAGAAGCCATAGAAGTATTCAGTAAGTTAGAAAAGAATAGTGTGGCACCCAATCATGTAACTTTCTTAGCTATGATGTCAGCTTGCAGCCATGCAGGGTATGTAGAAGAAACTTTGCATTTGTTTACATTGATGATTGACGAATACAAGATTAAGCCAAAATCAGAGCATTATTCGTGCCTGGTTGATGCGTATGGTCGGGCAGGAAGGCTGGAGGAAGCTTACCAGATAGTGCAAAAGGATGGAAGTGAATCTGCATGGAGATCATTACTTGGCGCTTGTCGGAATCATAATAACACAAAAATTGGAGAAAAATCTGCATTGAAGATGATAGAATTGAATCCTAGTGATCATGCTCCGTATATTCTTCTTTCAAACATCTACACTGGAGAGGGAAAATGGGAAGAAGCTGTTAAATGTCGGGAGAAAATGGCTAAGATTGGAGTGAAGAAAGATCGAGGATGTAGTTGGTTAATTTGAAGATCACAGACTCAATAAGGGGAATGTGTTCTTTATCAAAGACTTGCCGTTTTTAGAGGGCTTAAAACAAAGTTTCTGATTTTTATCATTCATTTGTTTATACATTTGTGCTACTATGGCTTTGATCACAAGTTCACAACATTCTTGTCTTAAATGTTGCTGAGTGACTCAAAAGATGCAATGTAATACAATAACTATTAACTGAACTATAGATGTAACATTAAATAAATCCGATTGTAAAGATTTGAGAAGTGTAACTTGTTAAAGAATTGAAGAATGTTAGACAATTTCTTTATACAGTATGGAAAGACTCCATAGTAGTAACAGTTTGTTTCATTGTATGATATTTTTGCCATATACCATAAAACGTAGTCTCTAGCAAGGTTATGGTCTAGTGTTCAAGTGTCTCCTAACATTAGTAACTTTGACACACTCCAGGTGAGTCATTGAAAGCTTACAATCAAGTACAAAGGAATGGCAGCAATACACAAGATTTCAGGCATTTAACTACATCGGCCGCGTCGATCAAGACTTAAGACTATCACACTTTGCAGGTTAAGCTCCACAGTAACTTAGAGGCACCACCTCATTCCAAGTGCTTCATCCAGTAAAGGTTCCACTTCAATTGCCTCCGGCTTACATGTTGACAGCATTATCACCCCGGACCTGTTATAGATGACCAAATCCCACCTGTTGATCCATTTGCAAGACAACCAGCATCCACAAACATTTTGTTGTCCTCTGTGGTATCCTGCACATCAGTGGTATAGAACTCAAACTAGCCGACTAGCCGTGGCTTGGGCATCCGCATCAGGCTCAATCTAGTCCTTGTGGGAGGCTTCTGGAGCCAGGCTACCTTTTCAATCACAGTTCTTGCACTTAGCATACTCATCCACATGTATCATGTAGACAACTAGGCCATTCATCAGATAATATAATAGACCAAGAAAATTACAAAGTATACATTAGTACATTACAAACACAGATTTTGTATTTCTCTCTTTTATTAAAAACTATTTTCTTCAAAAGGTAATCAAAATGGTTTTTCATATACAGCATATAACTCATTTTTTAACAAAATGATTTTTGAAAACCTCCATATAAAATGAAAATGGTTAAAGAAATGAATTAACTACAGCTAACTACAACTAAATATAAAAGCACTTGCAAAACTATTTATAATGTCGGCTGTAAAATCTTACCAATCATGATTTGGGTGCCAAATTCTTGAAATGGTAGCACTAGCACACCAGATATGCTTTGTTTTGTTAAAAAATCTCGAAAGATTACTAGACTAAAGAAGCATATTTTGACATAAATAAAACCAAAAGCAAGAGTTACAAAACAACTTACAACAGAAACATGATGTTAGTCCCACATCGGTTAAGTGCATCAAAACATAAATGTTAATATATCTAAACCTGAACACACATGAACACGACCTTACTTGAACAAGATCTGTTCTATAGGATCGTACTACTGTGTCCTTGATTTCTAAGGAGACAGGAACATACGCCTGGTGGATGAATTATGACTGTGTGATCAGAGCGTGATTAACAGTGAGGATGATCTCTAAATTATAGGCATCATCTCCAGCTGTAGAGGATCGTTCTCGGCCAGTTCTATTGACTGTGATGGTCACACAGATGTCTGACAGACTCAAAAACCTTTTTTTTTATGACAAACTTAAAATATCAACTACAACTTTGCAAATTTTATGACAAAACATCAACGACGTCAAAGTTATTCAAAAACATAAGTTTATAATATTGAAAGTATCTGGAGTAGCAACAATTTAATCCATTATATTCCATTTATACCTTAAAAAGCAGTCACTTACTTTAAGCAATATGTAAATATCTAGGGTGCAATAAACCAGTGAATCGAATCTGTGCTTGCTGAAGCATTGGGGAGCCAGATGGCGTTTGCAACTATCTCTGAACAATGATACGCAGAGTGTGTCTGTAGCAACTGATGCGGCTGCTGTTGTCAGCTGTCTTAACTTAAATGTTGTATTTCTGCCATTGAACCTATTATCTTAGTATGCAAGATGTTGATGTCTCAGATTATAATTTGTTTTTGTTTATCATGTTAGGAGAAACTTGAATATTGTATCTCATAATCTAGTAGGTTTGTCTAAGAGTATCGACTCCAAAAAAAAATCTGCAAACTGACCTTTGTTCTGTTGAATGAAAATGTTTACCATAAAAAAATCTGGATGGGTTGAAAACGCATTTATATTCCTTTCCGTGTGACACCACCAGAGCTGCTTTGTTTTGCTAGAAAATCTGGAAAGATTACGAAGCTTAGAAACATCTTTCATATAAATCCCAAAATGAGAGTTACAAAACTTACAACAAAAACATGACATTAGTCCCACATCGGTTAAGCGCATCAAAACATAAATGTTTATATATCTAAACCTGAACACACATGAGCACGACCTTACTTGAACAGGATCTGTTCTATAGGATCGTACTACTGTGTCCTTGATTTCTAAGAAGACAGGAACATACGTCCGGTGGATGAATCATGACTGTGTGATCAGAGCGTGATTAACGGCGAGGATGATCTCAAAATTATGGGCATCATCTTCCAGCTGTAGAGGATCGTTCTCGGCCAGTTATACTGACTGGGATGGTTGCACAGTTGTCTGACAGACTCAAAAACCTTTTTTAATCATGCATTTAGTTTTGCAACAAACCAAAACAAATCGGATGACAGCCAATACAAGCTATAATTCAACCTCCATGTCGTGTGCTGCCAACCAACTATGAGATACCGTTTTAATGTGATTCAACAGTCCTAAGACACCAAACTAAGGATAACCAGATTATGAATCTTTCCTTTTTCAACTTTTTCCCTCTAAGTAAAGCACCACGCAGAACCGGTTTCCGGAAAAATAAACCGATATCAAAAAAATCAATCTGGTTTGGTTTAAAAACCTCTCTTTGACTCAACATCTGAAGCCTTTCACTAAAACAATCTTTGGGAGACAGACGGTGTTGATGGAATCGAGAAGGGCGGGTCGAGGATTAGCTGATGACTATATAAATCCTGACCTGAACCTAATCTGACACCTTTAGCTGATGACTATATAAACCCTGACCTGAAGCTAATCTAACATTATGATATCAACAATCAGCATTCAGCACAGAGATCATGACTTCACTAAATTTAATAATTAATAAAGGATTCCCATATCTAGTAACGAATTAGTTTAATCTAACCATAAAGATATACTGTGACAAAACAACTTAGTACAACAGAAACATGATATTAGTCCCACATCGGTAAAGAAGAGACAAATTGAAGTATTTATATATCAATAGCTTACACCAATGTGCACGACCTTACTTGAACAGGATCTGTTCTATAGGATCGTACTACTGTGTCTTTGATTTCTAAAGAGATAGGAACATACGTCTGGTGGATGACACGTGACCGTGTGATCAGAGCGTGATTAATGGCTACGATGATCTGCATCTGATGCTTATCATCCTCTGCTGTAGATGATCGTTCTCAGCCAGTACCACTGACTGGGGTGGTCACACGGTTGTCTGACAGACTCAAAAAATTCTTTTTTGTTTTTTTGCATCAACCCAAAACAAATTTTCGTTTTTTATTCCTCATACTATTTTATTTTATGATAAAACACACCCAGAAATAGTGGAAAAAAAAATTGATTTTTTGAGAAAGGAAGGAGTAGTTGTTTTACAAAGAGAACATGGAAGCTTCTGTTGTTTTTATGCTATGTGGTGTTAAATGTGATTTAGTTCTTCAGAACATAAGTAAGAAATTCATCTCCTCATCACATCACAATGCAGTACAATTTCCAGTGGAAAAACGAAATGTTTAAGTGCTTTTGCTTCTTTTCTTTTTGGGTTTGGTAAAGTGCTTTACTTTGGTTTGTGGAGTTGCCACGTAACTATGTTTCAAGGGTGATAATGGATGGACTGCAACATTGTGATTGAGATTGTGACACGTTTTGGACCATTATATCAATGTGGATATTACTTGGACACAAAACAGTCTAGTTTGCTTGTTTTTTGTTGGTAGGATTTTGGATTGTGTTAAAAAGATATTGAACTTACCAACATACTACTTGAGAATCTCATAATGGGGCAAACGAATGTTTGAATCCTCCTAACTAGAAGAAGAGGTGTACAAGTCAATATCTCAAATAAGATTACATCTAATATAGACAACCTATTCATTACAGAAGTAAAAATACATTTGAGTTACATGCAATGGGGCAGGGTGTCAAGCTAGCTTTCAAACATGGATTTTTCAAATGTAAATATATTCTTATCTCGAATTAGTTGCTGTGGTTTGAGTTAGCTCAAATTTACTAACCCTTCATTTGTTAGAGTATTTATTTATATAAGAGATGGACACAAGTAGAAGAGTAGTGAGACCCACTGATATTCATTTCATCATTTGTGTGTATAATATCCATTGTACATTTGTACTTCACATTTGTAGCTTTCAAAGTAAATTATATATCAATGGATATTATTTGCTTTAGGATCAGTCTTATACTTATCATCTAATTTTGACCGTTGTACAGAAATTGATACAGCTAAAAGTACATTTGATTCACTCCTCAAATTAGGCTGTTTGTGGCATAGCAAAAAGTACATTTGATTCAGTCTATCAAAAAATTTAAGACAAAATAAAATTTTCCCCAAGTGTGTTTGTACAACCTACAATGTTTCAGGTCTTCAGTTTGGATACTGTGGCAACATATTTAAACTGGTCATAACAGCATACAGAATATTGTATAACTAAATCGTTTTCAAATACAAACTACAGATCAAGATCTAGAAACTTTGAGCCCTGTACTTTAACCCCTACTAACAGCTTTCAAACTTCCACGATTCCACATCTTCATGGAGTAGCAATTCGTTCAACAAACGCTCTTAAGTGCATATATAGACCCGAATCATTATTAGTATGCTTCACAAGACATTTCATAAATAACAACTGCTTTGAAACTGCCTCAACAAATTTTCTCAGATCGTAATCATTCACCTCAACAATTTATATCTTCAATTTGCCTGGGCATGTGCATATAATATACAACTTCATTTTTCCAAGATCTTGGAGGTAAGAGTTCTCACTTGAAACGCACAAAGCAATTTTATCATGATTCGTTCTCCATAATTATCCCATTTTCATCATCATCAGTAGCATCTTCAGGGGATGTCGTCTTTGGGAAGAATTCTTCATTTGGGTACATTTGACCAAATAGCTGCAAGAATAACACCACCAAACTAGTAGCATTAGCAACATTGCTAATTATTGGTAATTATCAATTACTGATCATAACTTGTTTTTAGTCTTTAGTTACAATGTCATTGTGTCAAAGTAAATGCTTGAGTGCACAAATATTTTCCCGACTTTTCATGAGCAAACATTGCAAGCAACATGTCCAGCTACTTGATTTCTTTTGTTTCTCAATACATACATTAATCGAAATACTCAAGACAACAAGCTTAAAAGACAGAGTGCCTAGCTATTGATTACAGTAACAATTAGTCATACACAGTGAAACGTCAACAGAAGAATGATGAAGACATACCTTCTCAGTTGCGTCTATAAGGTCATTGTAGTTTAGATTTCCGTCTGGTGTAGCAGTGGAACTGATAGCTTCAAATTTACTCTGAAATAGAAACGAATGTCAATATCAATGCTACACATATCTGAATTGCATCTTTCCTGTCAATTCTTAAAACAATGCCTAATAAAAACAGACATCATAGAATAAAGAAATATGTGAACGAGTCAGGAGTAGAAACACACCATAGTTAACTTTTGAATATAAAATGCACTCCAAAGCACAATAGGTTTTTTATCTTCACTGTCACTTTGAACAACAGGCAGTGTAAGAAGAGCATTCATTGATGCTTTTAGTAACTTCTTTCCTTCATCGGCATCATTGCACAAAGTGGAAAAATATAAAACAAAGCTGAGAAAGAAAAGGTAAATATGGTCAGTTTAAGTTCAAAAGTTCGCTCAGCAAGGGAATATGTGTTATTACTAGGAATTGAATATGAATATGAATATAGTAAGGTAAACCAATAGATTTATAAATTCCAATCGTGGAGGAAACTGTTACTATCTTGAAGTCAACAACATTAATACAAAGCATAATGATAAGAAAAGTCTGGGAATTCACAATTAAAGCCAGAACAAACAAACAAACAAACAAACAAACAAAAAACTGAATGAGAGCTAAATACTTTTAACTGTTAGTTCTCG
This sequence comes from Trifolium repens, assembly GCA_030408175.1. Lineage (NCBI taxonomy): Eukaryota > Viridiplantae > Streptophyta > Magnoliopsida > Fabales > Fabaceae > Trifolium > Trifolium repens. The sequence goes on from CP125845.1 coordinate 11,326,406, forward strand.
AGAGTACATTAACAACCAGATCAATTTGGTTGACTCTCGTTGGCCTATTGGGTTCACTGCAAACTTACAACGATGAGTTAGTTCATGTTTTCATTTCTGCTAGAAGCTATGGATTCCCATCGAGGTGCTAGCTGAGTCTGAGTGCTAGCCTGTTAGGTTCATCTGCTTCATTGTATTGGGTTCAATGCAATCTTGCAAAAACGAGTTTGGTTGTTTTTTTCAATCCATGACTTCATTTATGCTGGGAGCTATAGGTTGAGACTAAATACAGCATTTTATACTATAAAGCATTATCAATTTATATTTCAGCTGTTTCAATTTGGGGTTTTCAAAAACATCTTACCAACCTGACCTCAGTTACTAAAGTCTTACGCCTCTCGGGTAGCAGCCTCCCTCCCGTGGCTACACTCACACAAAGAATAGGCACAATTTAAAAACACCTTCTAGAGATGTAAAGTTCACTCATAAGCTGAAGTTAACGAATCTCAGTTTTTCTAACATGTAGAATTTGATCCAATGGTAGCTGTTAAGCCCTCCCGTCCACCTTTTTTAGGCTTTGGTTATCGAAATTTGGAGTTTGCTTCAGTAGAATTGGAATGTTAATTCTTAAGATAGGCCATGTGATCATTTAGCAAATTTAAGGCATGAATTTAAAGTAAGCGACTACAGTATTTAATGTGCAGTAAGGGACTTGGGATTAATCCTTTATCTTTTTTTCCTTAAGTTGATCTTTTATATTATAAAACGTTAACACCATTGACCTTTTTAAATATTGACATTGCATTCCGTTAAAAGAATTAACTCGTGTCAGTTAAGACTGTTTATGTGTTTGAAAACCCAGAAAATCCCTATGCAGTTTCCTAAACCTAAACTAAGAACTAATTGCATCAGACAAATCATTTTGTAGTGTTTCTGAGGTTGAAAAAGCATAGGGAGTCCTCATGTTAGTTCCAATTTTGGCTATGAATTTAACTTTTGCCTTTGTGTTTGCTCATTCTTCTACCTTAACCAAATATTTGTATCTCAATCCACTAATTAATCCCATCCCTACTAAATCATATTTCCCAAAACACATTTAGAAAACCCTAATTGAGAAAAAAATCCCAATTTCCCCTTTGAAGAGGAACCATTTACGGGTGTTGAAAATGATCATTTTTGGGTTTTTAAAATGAACCATCTATATGTGTTGAAGGGAACTATTAATGGCTTTCGAAGAGGAATCATTTGTCGGTGGTGTTGAAGAGGACAACTTTTTGGTTTCAAAGAACCAGTTTTGTTGTTAGGACCAATTTCATTCTGGATCTGGATTTTTAAGAAGAATGCTGTTCTGGGTTGATGGTGATAATGAGGATGGACATTGTTCTGACTTTTCTGTTAACAGAATCCGGAAAGAAAAAAAAAAACAGTGCTGGCATTTCATAACATAAAGGACCGACTTAGGGGTAAAAAGATAAAGGACTAACCCGAAACTTAAATTAAGGGACCAGAGGAACAATTTTGCCTACTATATATTATGCAAAATAATATGTCTGAGATACTACAATACTACAGGATAAAAACACTAAAAAATAGGAGCATTTCAATTTTTATTTAGTAAAATGACTTACGTGCCCGCAGGACAAACAACGAGATTTGATCCTATCTGAAGAACTCTGACTGATGTAACTTGATCAGGATATAGAGCTAGAAGGAAAGGAAAAAAATGTTAATTTCCTTCACGTGTTTAATATGCCCCTGCTTAACAAAATACAAAGATTAAAGCTATCTTACATCTAGGAGGATACACCACAGAGCAATTTGATACATCTGGCTTTATGGAACTCCTTGTGATGCATATTCCCCTAGCCACCATTCCTTTAATATCTCTCTGACTCAACATCTGGAAACTTTCACTGGAAGAATCATTAGGAGACGCAGACAGTGTTGATGGAATCGTGAAGGATGGGTCCAGGATTAGCTGATGACTGTATAAATCCTGACCTGAAGCTAATCTAACACCTTTATACGACCCAGTCACCTGCATCATTCGTTTAAAAATGACCAAGATGAAATTGTTTTGCGCTTGGGGAGAATACTACTATAAAACTCACAGCAAATAATTATTTCTGTACCTTATCCGTAAGCAGAGAAATAACCGGCATTCTGAGAACCTGATTGACAACAGTTTAAGATGTAAATAAGCATACATCTTCAAGAAAACAACAACCAAAAATAGTTTTTTTAAAAATAAATATGTAAGCAAGAAATTAGTTCATGTCATTTAGTTGGCCAATAAAATATCAGGAAATGACCAACATTGATATGAAAAGAACAGTAACAAATTAGTTTAAGGGTTTATGAATAGAACATAAATGCAAAATTTTAGAAAGAATGAAATTAAGCTATTTAGAAACTTTAAGAAACAGCCTCGTAAATCCTTTAAAACTTACATAAATGCAACCTTTGACAGCAGCACGACGACAAAAGGCTTGTGGTAGTTCTCCTTCACCATAAATAGGATAAAGCAACGCCCCCGGTGCATTGGGAAACCTGAAAGAACAACATCAATAAATATCAATGGATCCCTTGAACAAAAATTGAAGGCGGATGAAACAACATGAATAAGAACTCACCTCCCAACAGATGAGCTGTATTGAGCTAAACGTTCTATTCCATCTTTTGTTTTAAGCAAGTCTTTACAAACCTCGCTATTTTCTTGATCAAAATCTACCATGGCTATAGCGTATAAAAGAATCCTGTTGAAGACAAAGAGGCTTTACCTTAGTGTACAGATATGCACTATAAATAGAATGGTTAAGCTTACAGAGCATAAGTAGGTGATCAATTTAACTTTTTCAAAGCAAGGTATATACAACACTCCGGCAGAATGGTTAAGCATACAGAGTATACAAACTGAGCCAACATCTCAAGATTTCAAACGTTTTATCTAATCATCGTCAGATTTCACTTAGACTTCACTGTGAGGGAAACAACTAATTGGTCAATCATCAATTCAGCAATTATTGGGTGTGGAAATATCACAGGTGTACAAAAGAGTCTTTTATATTATTCCATTTATGTAAAATGAAATTACATCTCCTTAGTAATTTGATTATGATTTTGAAACCACAGCATAAAAAATCCTCACTCTTATTTTCTCATTTCTTAAGTAACAAGGAAACGGCATACAGAATAATATCTTCCATGCTTTTGTTCTGTCCATTGTTAACATGCCAAATACCATCTCCAAAATGTTACTAATTATCATATAACAAATAATCATCATCCATAAATCAAGTGAACAATGGTCTATGAAGTTATTATAAAATCATCTCAATGCTAACCATATTATATATACACCTTATGTTATAATAAATCAGATATCATAGAACACAACAAAAAATAAATTTCCTATGGAGGAATTAATCAGAGGCATATAAAATATAAAGTATATCAATTCTCACTAGGAAATAGAAATGGTAAATACGATTTTATCTTCGGCGGCAACCCGATTTTCTCCAAAAAACTAACAAAAGAACTCTCCAAATCTTCCTCTGAAATCTTCTCATCCTCATTACCACCCAAATGTTGCTGAACAAGCTTAAAAAACTTCATCAATTGATTTTTCTCCTTAAGCGAAAGGTTCTTATCTCTAAATATCGCTCCACGAGAATCTGGCACATTCATCAAACCCTCATTCGCATTGTAGACGAGACTTGCATCGATGCCTTTGAATTCCAAGTACTGTGCAGCACCTGATTTCAATAACAGATCGATTGTTTTGTCTGCGCTGAATAATGCCCTAGGTCCTCCCAAATCGATATTGAATTTTCTCGAATTTTCACGAAGGAACGTTGATTCCTCAACGGAATCGCACGAAATGAACTCCGCATCGGAGAATAGAGGTTGTTGAATGAGGTTTACGACGGTGTAATCGGAATCGGTTGGTGATGATTTTTCGGTGGTGATGGATTTGGGAGGGGAATTGAGGTAAGAGGTGAGATCTTCGAGGGCGAGAGAAGCAAAATGGCTTCCGTAGAAGGAGTTAGGATCGAGGTGGAGGATGGTTTTTCCGACGGCCGATGCGGCAGCGGCAATTACGGATTCGGATAGGCCGGTGCCGACGATGATGAGATCGAAGTTGACTGGGTCAATTGGAGGATACGATGAGGATTCTTCGGCTTCGGTCATGGCGAAGACGGCGGCGGGTGGAGGTTATTCGCCGTCAGTGCCGTGAAAGAAATCAAGGAATGGGTTCAGACTGTGTTGGAAGGAAACGACCTTGTAGTTGTCGTTTCACTTGCATTTATTATTATTTTTTCTTTTTTATTTTATAAATAACATACTTTATTTTTTCTAGTCCCACTTTAATTAATAAATAAAAACTTATTATCAACAACAACAACAAAAAAGTAGAAGTTATTTTAACCAAAAAGTTAGAAGTAAGAGCTTTAAAATCGAAAATACAGTTGTTTGGTAAATCTTACTTTTATTTTAAAAAATGTTAAAAGTTGTTTTTTTAATTATAATATGATTAAAATATGTTTGATAATAAGATAAAGTTGTTTTTTATAAACAATTAACTTATTTAAAGATAGAGTAAAAACAAACGTATTTAAAGATATTAATAAATAATAGTAAAGTTGTTGCAAAGTAACTATTATCATCTTATTTGAATTCCCTAACTTTTTTTTAATGCATCATGCAACGTCAAGATTTCTTATTTTGCATCATCAGTAGTCAACTTGGACTTTGACGGTGCATTTTTGCTGATGTGGCATATACGCATGGAATTTAATTTATTTTTATATTTATTTTTGGATGATGTGGCACTCACACGTGAAATTTATTTTATATTTATTTTTGGATGATGTGGCATTTAAAAAATAAAAATTAATTTCAATTGTTATTTACCCTCACTAACTTTGCAGGAGATAAATAGTTATTTACCCTAACTTTTTGTCGAAGTCTCAAACATCAATTCCATCACAACGGTAGTTTATTTTCTATATTTTTTCAATTATTGTGAGTATGAAAGACACTAAGCAACCTCTCTTTGTTGTTGTACTCTAGAGTATTTTGTCCACGCAATGAATGCATTTGAGAGAATAAACAAGTAAACTCATTTGCTTTTTGTAGACTTGTTTATGGCTTGATACGTGACTTTAATTGGAGCCGCAATATGCTTAATGTAGATTATACGCCTGCCCATGTGCTTACTCGGGAGAAACCCTCAGCAAATTGACTGGGGTGTAATATTGATGGTGTTATTTTTATGACAGGAGCGAAATTTGATATCGGTATATGCTTTCATGATAGCTTGGATTCTTTTAGGGGTGGACATCGGTCGGTCTTGGTCGGAGTTCGGGCTCAAAATCCCAATCTGAATTAACCGTCGGTTGGAGTATTACATTCCATTTACGTCCGTTTTGGGATTTCGGTTTTGGCGGATTCAATTCGTTGGATTTGGCGGATGAACGAGTGGTTTTTTTTTGGCGTAAGATTACAAAAAAAACTTCCAACAAATCCAGAAAATAGATACATTCACATTCAGAAATAGCCACATTTTATTAAAAGGTAAAGAAAGCTGCAACAAGAGCAAAACAGATCTACACTACAACACAAAAATACATAAGATTGTCAAAGTCATTATAAATCTACTTATTTTGTCTTCTTCTTCTTTGAATCAAATATGAAAGCTTGTAGATCTACAAACCTTAAGTAGATTTGATGTAAAAGTTACAAGAAGAAACATGAATAGAAAGGGTTGAGCAATTTTCAACACTTAAATTAGAGATTAAAAGAGAAAGTGGACAAGATAACATGGTTCTTGTTGTTGCTGGTTAATGTAAAAAGGGAAAGTGGAGTTTGTGGTGAAAAAAGAAACATTATTGGGAGAGATAAAAAAAAATTGGAAAGTGGACTTGTAAGTTACCACTCCTCCGTATGAGAAAAGGAGGAATTTCTCAAAAGTAAAAAATTATAAAGTAAGGAGTGCATGTGATATGTTAGCCTTTGTGTCTCAAGTAGAGACTTTGGTAGGATAAGACTAGACATATACTAGAGTAATACTACTATATCGGTCGGTTTTGGATTTTCATGTGTTGACTTTGTCCAACCGAAACCGACCAGCTGTATCCAATGTTAACCGGGTCAGTTGATCCGTCAGACCCGAGTTGATCCACCCGACTATAAATGATTGAAATGGGCTGAACGAGTTGGGGTGGTCAACTATTTTTTGTCTAGCGCTGCATTCTTTTGTCCAAACATATACTACAATCTTTCTCTTTGTAGACTACTACTGAATGTCATGCTATTGCAATGAAGTATGCTCTCGAACTCACATTGTCTAATAAATTTGAGAGAGTACTCTTCGAAAGTGAGTGTCAACAAGTTGCGAATGTTTTGTGTAATGACTATTTTGCTCTCAACTTGTAGTTCCCTCCTCATTTCTAATGCTAACTACAACCTAGCTTATGTTAGGAGGCAAGTCAATAGAGTCACTCACAATCTTGCTAGAGTGCCTTTATTTCAATCTAGCCTTGGTGTTTATCATTATCATCCACATGATTGCATCCCTCCATTATATTGAATCACAAATACAATGAGTTCATTTTGTTTAAAAAATGACTTTATGAATTTTTTTAATTTTTTACACTTATGAATCACATGTGAATGTCTGTGTCGTGTTGTTTAAATTTTTAACTTACAGTTTATGTGCGTCTGGAGAAATATAGATTTTGCAAAGCATGCATGTTAACTAATTTAATGTAATTATACGTGAAACAAGTTGATGTATTTATTGGATGTGTCCTGCCAAAGATTTGTTGATACCCAGTTATTCTCATAATGTATTTAAAACATAGAAATTGTATCCCTTTAGTTAAAAAATAAACAAATTGATGTATCCGTTGTTTTAAAAGCTTATATACCTTTTTTTTTTGATGAAGTAGAGGGCTAATGCCCAAAGGAAAAGACTACAAGCAAACAAATCTAGGGGTGGTGTTCCCCATCATATCTAGATTGTACATATCTCTAATTGAGGAAGGACAACAATCAAAAAATTCGAAATTGAAATCTTGGGAACATCCTAAATTCGCCAATGCATCCGCACACATATTAGCCTCTCGATATATGTGAAAGACGTCAACATGCCATGCCTTCTTCATCAACTGCCTGATACGATGCAGCAATGAACAACCTGCAAAGCTCTCCGAACAACCTTTCTTCAACACACGCACCACGGCCTCTGAGTCCACCTCTAGCTCGACATACTTAAATCTCATCCTATAGGCAAGGCTAAGCCCTTCATAAACTCCCCAAAGCTCCGCTACAAAGGCACTACACAATCCAATTCCTTTCGCAAATCCTCCTAACCACTCACCATGGCTTCCCCGCAACACTCCTCCACATCCAGCTACTTGATTCACAGGGAACGGTCTACTAGGCCGCACAAAGCCTTCATCAAATAGTTCCTTGTTGCGCCAGCTCCAAAGACAATGGCAGCATATGGCCCAGAAAACACTCCAGCTACCCTCTCCATTCCAATGCATGGTGTTGTTGAGATTAAGTTCTATCCAATGGCTGGCTTCACTCATAAAGAAACTTGCTCTATCATTAGTTGCAATGACACAGCTCCAGATCTCCATAGCTCGAGGGCAATCGCGCAAGACATGAAGAATGTTCTCTTCCACGTCGCCTATAACACCCCACATGAAATATCTAGAATATCAGTGAAATATTATAACCGGTAACTGAGTACATTATTATTACATTGAGAAATTCAAGCACACGCAGGTGCTAAGTACAACAAGGATACAAGATACAGCGGAAAACGACAGAAAAGATACAATGAAACATTATTGAATAAGATTAGACAACATAGATCAACTAGAAGTGCATGAAAGAAATGCCATCTCCAAGCACAGCTGCAAGCACACCGAACAGCATACCTTATCCAACCTGCTTATCTGAAAAATAATTGTTTGGAGTGGGGTGAGACAACTAAGCCTCAGTGAGTCCTACTACCCTCCTAAGGTGACTACACCGGGGAATCCTAATCAGTCATACATACTAACATATTATCATAAATCATAAGCATAAATAAAGGTGTAACACAAAAGTATATCTTATTCATTTTAACACTAGGACACTCTGAGGTGAGCAGGTCTCAGAGGCCTGCCATATCCGTCAACCGATTCGGTCACGGCATGAAGCTCACATAGTCATAACCTAATGGATTATCCCATTGGGAGTCCATAGTGCGATACAATTCGCTCTTAATTGACTGATTCTAAATTGAGTTGTTACTACCATGAGTTTACCAGATCCCGGGGAACATGCATTTCTAAATTCCCTAAGTTATACCCTAAGTTTATCTGTGATTAACATACTGTATAACATTATATAATTGTGCTACTGCAAGTGTATTCAACTTAGTTGAGGATCTAAAACGAGTGTTTGAAAGTAATTTACAAAAATCAGAAAGAAAAGCTGTTGTACTGTCAAGCTCGCCTGGCGAGTTGTCACTCGCCAGGGCGAGTTGTTACAGGTCATGTTCTGTGTAAGCTCGCTGTGGCGAAGGGAAGCTCGCCATGGCGAAATTATAGGTCCTGAACCAATTCCGCTCGCCTCGGCGAGTTGTTACTCGCCAGGGCGAGGTTCATCAGCCTGAAGAACCCAGCTCGCCATGATTGCTCGCCCTGAGCTCGCTGTGGCGAGTTCACTCAGAACCTACCCTGTTTTACGAAAAATCACATTTTAACAGTTTTAACACCTACAATCCTCATTCTAAGTCATGCCATTACACAATGTATATAATATAGAACAGAATGGAGAGGAATTTGGGAGCTAATTCCTCTCACACAACAATTTCCCTAATCTTAAGTTAACATGCAAAGTTTTGTAATTTGGGAATCTAACTAACTAAACTTAAGAACCCACCTGGAATGAAGCTTTAACCTTGCTTCTGGGCTCTAACCACAGCTACTGTAACCTCCAGAAATGCCCCACGAACCCCAGACCAGAATTGAGATTTTGACACTATGAAACCCTTATGCTAAGCTCTACGAATTTGATGGTGTTTGCTGAATTGTGTTTGATGATTATGATTCTGAATATGAAGGGGTATTTATAGCAGTTGAGGGATGGGTAGTACAGAGGTGAATTTGTCTCATGGTTCATTTGCATGTAACTTGATTGGGTGGTAAGAAAGTGGTGTTATGAGTTTTGTTGCTATGCTTCATGTGAAGCTTTGGAATTGTGAGGCTTCAGTTTTGATTCTAACAATGGGTCAGCATGTGTGATTCTCTGTAGCTGAAGAGGTGATGGTGAGATGAGGACAAGAACCAATGTTAATCAAAAATTGAGGAGTTTGTAGTTTTGTGTTGTTGTTGTTGTTGTCTCGTGAGAAAGAGAGGGAGGTGGGGGAGTTATTTGCTGACTTTTCTCTTGTTTGTGAAAGTGTGAGAGTAAAGCTTAGTTTGCATGCAAGGTGAGTGGAGTAGGAGTATAGTGGAAACATGACTCATAGCATGAGTGAGGTTGAAGCTTAAGATCAAAAGTAGTGTGTGATTCACAAGGGGGAGGGAAACTTGAGTTTATGCTTTTAATTAAATTCATATTGGTATTATTGTGTAGTTAGTCCTCAAAAGTCTTACTAATTCACACACATAATACACTTAATATCATGAGTTTAATTAATCAAGCACGACTAATTAATTTATGAAAATTAGACAAAGCTCTAATTAAAATTAATTAGGTGATTTAGAATGTGGGATATTACAACCTACCCCCCTTAAAGAAATTTCGTCCTCGAAATTAAGAATTTTACCTCGAAAACAAGTACGGATAACTCTTCCGCATGTCCGACTCCAGTTCCCACGTGAATTCACCGTCAGGAGACTGAGCCCATTCAACTTTGACAATTGGGATCCTCTTGTTCCGAAGTATTTTAGCATCACGTTCAACAATCCGAACAGGATCCGGCTGATAAGTTAGATCTGGCTGGAGATCGATTTGTTCAAGTTCCACTGGCTGATAAGGATCAGGAATATACTTCCGTAACTGAGATACATGAAACACGTCGTGTAACCCTGACATAGATGGAGGAAGAGCTAACTGATAGGCTACAGGACCGACGCGTCGAAGAATCTGATAAGGTCCAATGAATCTTGGACAGAGCTTCTTAGTTTTGAATACACCTCGTAAACCCAACTTAGGAGTAACTCTCAAGAACACGTGATCACCTTCCTGAAATTCCAAAAATCTCCTCCTCTTGTCGGCGTAACTCTTCTGCCGGCTCTGAGCAACTTTCAGCTTATCCCGAATGGACTTGATCTTTAACGTGGTCTCTTGGACAATATCCGGTCCCAAGAAACTACGATCACCAACTTCTGTCCAACACAACGGGGTCCTACACTTCCTGCCATACAAGGCTTCATAGGGTGCCATACCTATACTGGCATGGTAACTGTTATTGTATGCGAACTCTATTAGGTGTAAATGATTACTCCACGAACCACCATCTTCTAAAACACAAGCTCGAAGCATATCCTCAAGGGTCTGAATGGTCCTTTCTGACTGACCATCAGTCTGAGGATGATGCGATGTACTCATCTTCAGTCGAGTCCCCATCGCATTCTGAAATGCTTTCCAAAACCTTGAAGTGAAAATCGGGTCTCTATCCGACACGATACTCAAAGGTACACCATGCAGCCTTACAATCTGCTCCATAAAGATGGCTGCATATTGCGGGGCCTTGTAGGTGGATTTCACTGGAATGAAACGAGCTGACTTCGTCAACCTGTCCACGATTACCCAGATCGAATCTTGACCTCGCTGGTTACGTGGCAGTCCTCCTACAAAATCCATAGTGATGTGTTCCCATTTCCACTCAGGAATATCCAACGGTTGCAACGGTCCTCCAGGTTTCTGATGTTCAATCTTCACCTGCTGACAAACAATACACCTGGACACGAATTCAGCAATCTCTGCCTTCATGTTAGGCCACCAATAGTTCTCCTTCAAATCATGATACATCTTGGTGGATCCAGGGTGAATTGAAAATCCACTCTTGTGTGCCTCTTCTAGAATCAACCGCTTCAACTCATTATTCTGAGGTACACAAAGTCTGCCTTCATAGAGAATAGCACCGTCCGTGGCTACTGAGAACTCCGGATGGTTTATCCTCTTCTGTAACTCTACATCATCCTGCTGAGCCTGCACAATACTTGGGCGTAACTCACAGGACACTTCGATTCTGTTAACGCGAATACCGCTCTTACGATATATCACATTCAGATTGAGATCCCTGAACTTCTCATACAGACCGCACTGTTGCATTAGTAACTCCGATGCATACAACGTTTTTCTGCTTAGAGCATCTGCCACAACATTGGCCTTTCCTGGATGGTAGTTGAGATTGAAGTCAAAATCTTTGAGGTACTCCATCCAACGTCGCTGTCTCATATTCAACTCCTTTTGATCAAACAAGTACTTCAGACTTTTGTGATCACTGAACAGGTCAAACTGCACTCCATACAGATGATGTCTCCAGATTTTGAGCGCAAAGATAATGGCTGCTAATTCCAAGTCATGGGTAGGATAATTCTGCTCATGAGGTTTTAGCTGCCTTGATGCATACGCTACAACTGCTCCATCTTGCATCAATACACATCCAAGTCCCTTGTTGGACGCATCACAGTACACCACGTACTTGCGGGTTGGATCAGGAATTACTAACACTGGTGCCGTTGTTAGCTTTTCCTTCAGGGTTTCAAAACTCCAAACACAAGCAGCATCCCAAACAAAGTCTGCACCCTTTCGGGTTAGACGAGTTAATGGCAAGGCAATCTCCGAAAATCCTAAGATGAATCTCCGGTAATAGCCTGCCAAACCAAGGAAACTTCTGACTTCGGTAACACTTCTGGGTCGTTCCCAATTCAACACTGCTTCAACCTTGGATGGATCAACAGACACACCGCCTTGCGATATGACATGTCCCAAGAATTTAACTTCAGATAGCCAAAATTCACACTTGCTGAACTTGGCATACAGTTGCTTCTCTCTAAGAATGCTCAACACGATTCTCAGGTGCTCCGCATGCTCCTGTGAATCTTTAGAATAGATCAGAATGTCATCAATGAAGATAACAACAAACTGATCAAGGTACGGCTGGAAAATCCGATTCATGTAATCCATAAAAATGGCTGGAGCATTAGTCAGACCGAACGGCATGACCAAGAATTCATAATGTCCATAGCGAGTCCTGAACGCTGTCTTGGAAACATCCGAGGACTTGATACGGATCTGATGATAACCGGAACGAAGGTCAATCTTGGAGAAAACAGTAGCACCTCTGAGTTGGTCCAGAAGGTCATCAATCCTTGGTAAGGGATACTTGTTCTTGATTGTGACCTTGTTGAGTTGACGATAATCAACGCACAGACGCATCGTACCATCTTTCTTCTTTACAAGTAACACCGGTGCTCCCCAAGGTGAGACACTGGGTCTGATAAAGTGTTTCTGAAGCAACTCTTCAAGTTGAGATTTCAGTTCACGAAGCTCTAAGGGAGACATCCTATACGGGGCAACTGAGATCGGCTGGGAACCAGGAATTAGATCGATGGAAAACTCCACTTCCCTTTCGGGTGGCAAATTCATAATGTCATCTGGAAAGACGTCTAAAAACTCACTAACAACTGGAATATCACTAGGATACAAACTGGGCTCCGGATCGATGGTGAACAGGACACTGAAACACTTAGTACTGGCACCTAAGTACTGAATCATCTGATGAGTATTCTGGAGTAAAGCGGTAAGAGCTCTACTTTCTGGTGAAGCTTCGGTTGGAATGAAAAGATTCCTTTCAGCACATCCAATGTACACCGTATTGGCAGAAAGCCAATCCATGCCTAGGACTACGTCAAAATCTTTCAAGGGTAGACAGATCAAATCTATGTTATAGACTTTACTGCCCACAAGAACAGGACAATTCTGACAAACACGTTTAGAAGTAACCTTGCCTCCTGTGGCAACTGCCACAGTCATTGGAGGAATTAAAGGCACAGAGGGTAGTTGAAGTCGCTGAACACAGTCAACGGCTATAAAAGAATTAGTAGCTCCACAATCAAACAAGACTAATACTTCAGACTGTCCTAACATGCATACATCCATAATCAAGGCATTATTAGATTTGACATTCTCACCATCAAGTGAGTATACCCGACCTTTGCTTTTTGAGGCACCGCTGGGATCTCCCTGTCTCTTCAGCTTAGGGCATTCATGCTTGTAGTGGCCCGGCTGCTTACAATAGTAACACATGTTCTTCCCCTTCATGCATTCTCCACTGTGAGGGAAACCACATTCAGCACAGTTTCTCGGTGAGCGCTGGGAATAGCTCTGTTTCCCTTTGCTTGTGGTGCCCTTGGTTCTCACTTGCAGATTGAACTTTCCAGAATCCTTCTTCTTCTGAAAAGCTTCACTGCGCTCCTTGTGTATGTTACCCAGATCAGCTTCAGCATGATAGCTCTTTTGCACCAAATCACCAAAGGTAGTGATATGCTGCATAGAGACATCGTGGGCTATGTCAGCTCTCAGCCCGAACCTATACTTCTTCATCTTCCATGATTCACTGGGAGCATCATTCCCATCCATCACATATCTGACCAGCTCATTAAACTTCATGGTATACTCCGCGACTGACATACTTCCCTGCTTTAGCTCCGTCAGTTCACGTTCCATCTGGAATTGGTAGCTCTCTGGGATATAATGTCCAACGAAGAGACGTCGGAAATTTTCCCAATTCACCTCCATCTGACTGGCCTCCATATACGCCTTGGTTCCATCCCACCAGTTACACGCGTCGCCCCTAAAGAAGCGGGAGACGAATGTCACTTTGTCAACTTCTGTGCAATCCATGGATTCAAGAATTCCGCTCATTCGCTGAATCCATTCCCTGGCTTTCGCTGGATTGTATTCTCCGTAGAACTCCGGCGGACTCATTCGGCAGAACTCTCGGAATGCAGCGCTGGATCCTTGCTGCTGAGGGGGAGGATTGTTCATATGCTGCTGAAACATATTCATGAATTCTTGATGCTGCTGGGCCTGCTGAGCTTGGAACTGTTGCTGCTGATGCATCATTTCAGCCCACATGTTCGCATTAGCATCTTCGTACATCTCAGGTTCATCATCATCATCAGCAACGTTCCTTCTAGGCCTTCCAGGTCCTCGTCTTGCTCCTGACATAGTGCTCTAACTGCCAATATCAAGTCAAGTTAGCTAGGCTTAAAATGACATGACATCTAGAACAGATGTTAGAAATCCAGACAAATACTGGGATTCGGATAGTAATACTAATGAACTCTGGCACGATCTGAATCGACCTGCTCTGATACCAATTATAACACCCCACATGAAATATCTAGAATATCAGTGAAATATTATAACCGGTAACTGAGTACATTATTATTACATTGAGAAATTCAAGCACACGCAGGTGCTAAGTACAACAAGGATACAAGATACAGCGGAAAACGACAGAAAAGATACAATGAAACATTATTGAATAAGATTAGACAACATAGATCAACTAGAAGTGCATGAAAGAAATGCCATCTCCAAGCACAGCTGCAAGCACACCGAACAGCATACCTTATCCAACCTGCTTATCTGAAAAATAATTGTTTGGAGTGGGGTGAGACAACTAAGCCTCAGTGAGTCCTACTACCCTCCTAAGGTGACTACACCGGGGAATCCTAATCAGTCATACATACTAACATATTATCATAAATCATAAGCATAAATAAAGGTGTAACACAAAAGTATATCTTATTCATTTTAACACTAGGACACTCTGAGGTGAGCAGGTCTCAGAGGCCTGCCATATCCGTCAACCGATTCGGTCACGGCATGAAGCTCACATAGTCATAACCTAATGGATTATCCCATTGGGAGTCCATAGTGCGATACAATTCGCTCTTAATTGACTGATTCTAAATTGAGTTGTTACTACCATGAGTTTACCAGATCCCGGGGAACATGCATTTCTAAATTCCCTAAGTTATACCCTAAGTTTATCTGTGATTAACATACTGTATAACATTATATAATTGTGCTACTGCAAGTGTATTCAACTTAGTTGAGGATCTAAAACGAGTGTTTGAAAGTAATTTACAAAAATCAGAAAGAAAAGCTGCTGTACTGTCAAGCTCGCCTGGCGAGTTGTCACTCGCCAGGGCGAGTTGTTACAGGTCATGTTCTGTGTAAGCTCGCTGTGGCGAAGGGAAGCTCGCCATGGCGAAATTATAGGTCCTGAACCAATTCCGCTCGCCTCGGCGAGTTGTTACTCGCCAGGGCGAGGTTCATCAGCCTGAAGAACCCAGCTCGCCATGATTGCTCGCCCTGAGCTCGCTGTGGCGAGTTCACTCAGAACCTACCCTGTTTTACGAAAAATCACATTTTAACAGTTTTAACACCTACAATCCTCATTCTAAGTCATGCCATTACACAATGTATATAATATAGAACAGAATGGAGAGGAATTTGGGAGCTAATTCCTCTCACACAACAATTTCCCTAATCTTAAGTTAACATGCAAAGTTTTGTAATTTGGGAATCTAACTAACTAAACTTAAGAACCCACCTGGAATGAAGCTTTAACCTTGCTTCTGGGCTCTAACCACAGCTACTGTAACCTCCAGAAATGCCCCACGAACCCCAGACCAGAATTGAGATTTTGACACTATGAAACCCTTATGCTAAGCTCTACGAATTTGATGGTGTTTGCTGAATTGTGTTTGATGATTATGATTCTGAATATGAAGGGGTATTTATAACAGTTGAGGGATGGGTAGTACAGAGGTGAATTTGTCTCATGGTTCATTTGCATGTAACTTGATTGGGTGGTAAGAAAGTGGTGTTATGAGTTTTGTTGCTATGCTTCATGTGAAGCTTTGGAATTGTGAGGCTTCAGTTTTGATTCTAACAATGGGTCAGCATGTGTGATTCTCTGTAGCTGAAGAGGTGATGGTGAGATGAGGACAAGAACCAATGTTAATCAAAAATTGAGGAGTTTGTAGTTTTGTGTTGTTGTTGTTGTTGTCTCGTGAGAAAGAGAGGGAGGTGGGGGAGTTATTTGCTGACTTTTCTCTTGTTTGTGAAAGTGTGAGAGTAAAGCTTAGTTTGCATGCAAGGTGAGTGGAGTAGGAGTATAGTGGAAACATGACTCATAGCATGAGTGAGGTTGAAGCTTAAGATCAAAAGTAGTGTGTGAGTCACAAGGGGGAGGGAAACTTGAGTTTATGCTTTTAATTAAATTCATATTGGTATTATTGTGTAGTTAGTCCTCAAAAGTCTTACTAATTCACACACATAATACACTTAATATCATGAGTTTAATTAATCAAGCACGACTAATTAATTTATTAAAATTAGACAAAGCTCTAATTAAAATTAATTAGGTGATTTAGAATGTGGGATATTACATCGCCACAAAAAGCAGACATCGCATGACATAACCGCATCTTGCTCTTCAAAGAGTTTGTTAATAATCTCCCATGCAGCATCATCCATATGAAAGTTTTCACTCTTTCAGGCACCTGTAACCTCCAAATCCTTTTCCAAATCGTGTGTTCCACCTCACCATGATAACCCCTCAAGTGTAAATACAAATTTGACACCGAGAAGCTATTACTACTGCTACCAGGCATTATACGAACGTCCTCATCTTGATCAGCACTAGGAGGTATTACAGCTGCTATTTTCTTTAAAAACTCATCCGGAAGCCAACCTTGAAAAAGAGACCAGTTCCATCGTCCTTCTGCATCCACCAGCTCAAATAATTTTGTTCGGTGTAACTGCTGAGGTATTTCAATAATTTGCTCCAACACAATACCCTCCTCCATCCACGTATCTGACCATGCATCTATACTTCTCCCGTTCCCAATACACCACATACTTGCTTCCTCTAGCAAAGGCATAATGTTGATCAATGCTTTCCACAAGCTTGAGTCACTAGCTCTAGTATCAAACTCGGGTTGAACATTACCTCTATTATACTTATTTCGAAGCACATTACACCATAAATCCTTGCTGTCAGACTTCAACTTCCATCCCAGCTTTCCTAGACAAGCTGTATTCATTACCGCTAGATCTCTCATCCCTAAACCTCCCACCCATTTAGGGGCAGTGATTTTTTCCCATCCCACAGCATGGAAACGTTTCTTCTGCGCCGTATCTCCCCAAATAAAATTCCTTTGCATCTTTTGAATTTCTTCCAAGCATGCCTTCGGAATCAGAGTTGACATCATTGGGTAAATAGGAACTGCCTCAATAACACTTTTGGCCAAAGTTACTCTTCCCGCAAACGAAAGATGAGTAGCTTTCCACATTGATAGTTTATTACTGACTTGATCTAACAGATATTGAAAATCCGCTTTCTTTAGAGCTCTTCCATGCAGAGGGACCCCCAAGTATTTACCAAAATTGCTAGTTTTGTTAAACCCAGATATGGATAAAAGAGTCATCTTCAAGCCTCTATTCACATTCCGCGAAAAAAGTACACTAGTTTTTTCTTGACTCACTTCTTGACCAGACATGCTGCAAAAGTGATTTAACGCATCAACCACACACTTCATTTAATTTTCGGTTGCCTCACCAAATAAAAGAAGATCATCTGCAAACATTAAATGGGAAATCATTGGCCCAGTTCTACCAGCTTGAATCCCTCGCCACTTACCCTCTTCCACTGCTTGTAGGATGATATGAGATAATTTGTCCATGCACAAAACAAACAGATACGGGGAGATTGGATCTCCTTGACGAATTCCCCTTTGGGGTCTAAAATACTCTGATCTAGTACCATTCCACTTCACATTGGTCGTCACACTAGTAACTGATTGCATTATAATATTAATTAATGACTCCGGCAAATCAATTTCTGTCAAAACTCTTCATATAAAATCCCAACTGAGCTTGTCATACGCCTTGGATAGGTCCACTTTGATAGCAAAGAATCCTTCCTTACCCTTCTTAAAGTGCATTGTGTGAGCCATTTGTTTAGCTACTACAATATTTTCATGGATATTCCTCCCCGGAACAAAACCAGTTTGATAAGGGGAAATAATAGACGCAATACAATCCTTCAGTCTTTCCACAATTACCTTACTCACAATCTTGTAATGAGTGTTACAAAGCGAGATCGGTCTGAATTGCGTAATATATTCCGAGTTATCTACTTTAGGGATGAGACAAATATCAGTCTTGTTTACATCTGCAATAAGACCTGGCTTATATACCTTATTTAAATTTACGGAACTTACTTGAGTTGAGTTCACATATAACTAAAGTGATGCCAAAGGAGATCAGAGGGAGAGGAAGTGTGAATGGTTTGCAAAGATATAGGAGGAAGAAAATTATATTTGAATTTTTCCTGATTTATATTTTAGAATGAATAATAATTTAATTAAAATAATTGTATATGTTAGGAATTGACGTGGCAATACAAGACGGGCACCATCGGTTTAAAATGATCTACATGGTGATGCCGCGTAGAATTCTGCCAGTCAACTAACAATCATAGTAACATTAGAACTAAAACTAAACTAACAAGAATAAAAAAATCACATTTTTTGTCCGAGCTAAAACCAAAGTTTATGTTGGAGAATTTCTAAAATATATTTGAAAGGTTGCAATAGTTAATTTGAAATTCAAATTTGAATTTTGAAAATCTTTCAAGGGTTGTGTCCCTTCACCATTTGGCATAAGTTTCTCTATAAATAGAGACACTTAGGAGGCATAAACAAATATAATCAGAAAATCATGAGTTTCATGAATCAGAACTTCTGCCTAAAATATCTAAATCATTTCTTCATTTCTCTTGTGCACGAGAGAAATCGAATGAACTTTGTTCTGTAAACTATCGTTGATCGATGTGCTTGATGTGAGTGTGCAAACCATGTCAAGGTTTCCAAAGTATCCTGAAGGGGATTAGCCGATGAACCCATTTGCATCCGGTTTACAAAAACTGGTGGGGACGAATCGAACCTAAAGCTTAGTGTGATACACACGCTTTGGAATTTATGTGCAATGATCATCATATTCTTCATCATCTTCTTTTGTTCCAGAATTTGCAGTGGACCCCCAACAAAAGTTCTAACAATCTTTAGGTTCGATTGATGATTTGTTTGTGATTTAATGGCTGCAAATTTTCAAAGAGATGGTTCGTTACTCCGTAAAGTCGCAGAAATATGACCGCAAGAGAGATAAGTATCATAGACTCTTTTCATTTATATGATATTATAAATTCATGCATGCATCGATCGTGATTTGAAATTAAAAATTTGTTGCATGAAATTCGTATGATATCATTTCAGATCAAATATTATGTATAGTGTACAAAATTTATGCAATTTTGATATCAATATAGCATTTTTGTTGACTATCGCATGCATATGTGTGTATTTGGATCGTATATCAATATTATTATCTTGGTCTATGCATGAATTGTTTGAATTTTGAAACTTAGTTTTGTGTCTTGAACATTATTTTATAGGCAAAGAAATATGTGTGCACAGAAGTTTGTTTGTATATTAAGGTTATTAAGTATCATTTCAGTTCAAATTGACATTACTTTTGTGTTATAAAATTATTCTCAAAATGACGGATTATATGATTTATGATAGAGGAGACTCATTCTTTTATTTGTTGAAATGGTGTGTGATTTGGTAAAGAAAATTGTATTAGTTCATGAAGGGTTGCGATTGAAACTATTCTATGATCAGTTTTGGTGTTGGTTTAACAAGTATCATTGAAGGAGAAATAAACACACATATACTTGTGACTATGGTGAAAGGTACGCAATGAATTATCTTGATTTATGATACGCATGATATAGAAACTATTCAAGTATATGTGTGAATATTGACAAGAATGAATAAGTTTGATTATTAGACAGGTTTTTATGTTATCTTATTTTAAAATAAAAGGAGTGTATATGACTTGTCATAATTATGAAATGCATATTTTAGTGATATTATTGTTCTGTGCAAGAAGTTTTAAAATTTATAGTTGGTGATCTCATGTTATATGTGCATCATAATATGAAAGTTATTGTTGATTTCTTGCCTATTGATATTAAAAAAAAACATTTGGGTATGTTTAGAATTATTGTAAGTTGGTTAAATGTTCATGGAGGAAAGTTATAGAAAATGTTAATGATTTTAAATCATTGTTTGTTTTCTAATATGATGATTATTAATTGAATTTACCATAGAACATATGATACATGAAACTTGCTTTTGAGATTTAGAATTTATGATGCATGTATTAGTTATGTGATAACTAATATGAAAAGATTCTTATGATAAAATTGAAATAAATTCTTAAGTTTTATTTTTAAGTTCATGTGGGGTATATGACTTACATGTCTGACCCATCTTATGAAATAAAAGTTGGTTATGACAAATCTTTATGATCATGTTTGTTTATGCTATACATACTTAATGCATTGAGTGTATCGTATAATGGATACATTCAAGTGAAAATAGAATTTCAAATTGAAATGGTTATATATATGTAATAGCAAAGTAAGAATGACATAAAGATTGTGCATATGACACAATATAATCAAATGACAAAAGTGTCATGGTTTTGTGATAGTGAGTAAAACTATCAAGAATGTACAAGGAATATTCCAAGTTTTGTAAAAAGCATAGCTATGTGATTGATTGAATATTCAATGTTATAAAGTTGAAAAATCTTGCAATTCTTTGACGAAGGAATTGACAAGGATATGATGTTTTCGGATATGATGGTTAAGTCATTGAAGACATCATTAGGGATGTGATACAAGCCCAGATATATTGATCACCAATGGTGGAAACTCAACTCACACTTGAGTAAAATCAAGTCTTGAGTTCAATGGTGAAAGTACACTATTAGAGTGATTGAAGTACTTGACAATAATTAATACATCCCAAGGAGTAAAAGTACTTGGACCATAAGCAGGGCCGGCCCAGAGCCCGTACAACCAGGCCCACAGCACTGGGCCTCCAAATTTTGGGGGCCTCAATTTTTTTTCAAGTCCAACATACAAAGTATTGGTTAAGTAATTTTGCTGAGACATTGTTGAACAAAAACGCGTTTGGTATAGTGGCTTGAGAGTTTGTTCAATTACTAAAGGGTGTGAGTTCAAGTCTCACCCATGACAGTTTTTTAAAATTTCATTTTATAAGATATTTGATAATCTTAGTAATATACAAAAAGCAACAAAATAATAAATTTTTTCTATAAATAAATAAAATAACTTTACAACTTATAATAAGTTTTTAATTTATTATATTTAAAAAAAAACTACATTTTGTAATTTCTTTGAAAATAAAGAATTAATTTCTTCTTTAAAAAAAAAATTACAATTAAGTTGCAATTTTTATCAAAAACATTCAATTTTTAAAGATATCAGTTTGGAAGTGTATTTTGCTATTATTAATTATAATATGACTATTTTTAGGTGGATTCTAGGGTGAGACATCAAATAAGTGCCTCACCGGTGAACCATGTAAAATAACCATTAGATTAGATAGAGTCATAGATCTTATCGTACATCAAACCTTAGTGAATCACTGAATCCCTTTTCTTTTTTCTTTCTCCTTGTCATGTTTCCGTTTCACAGTTTATTCCCAACCACCATCACCTCTTCTTTTTCCCCTT
This sequence comes from Trifolium repens, assembly GCA_030408175.1. Taxonomy (NCBI): domain Eukaryota; kingdom Viridiplantae; phylum Streptophyta; class Magnoliopsida; order Fabales; family Fabaceae; genus Trifolium; species Trifolium repens. The sequence goes on from CP125845.1 coordinate 11,348,093, forward strand.
TGTTCAATCATTGGATCAACAAAATTGGATTGACGAAATCATTTTTTTTCTTATATGGGTTTCTGTTGTTGTAGAAGCACCATTTGCTAGCCAATTTTATTTATTGAATATGGAAAAAATTAGTTGTGGATGGAGTAATTGAAAAATCCAAAATCATTTTTCTATTTTAGTTAAGTTTGATATAAATCTCTAATTTTCACAACCACCGTTCCAGCGAAGCAAAAATGGAATGGGCAAACAATGGACTTGTTCCTATGTCAATGTGGTAGTGGAGAAGAGGCGGTTAACAAAAAAGAAAGAAAAAAAATCTAGTGTGGTTTGATCTATAATAAAATCTTTAATCTAATGGTTATTTTACATGGTTCACCGGTGAGGCACTTATTTGATGTCTCACCCTAGAATCTACCCTATTTTTATAATATCTATTTTAATTAAAAGATTACTCTTTTTTTAAAAAAATATAATTAAAAAACATATTAATTTTACTAAATTTATTTTATTTTAAAGGGCCTCTTTATCTAATTTGTTCGGGGCCTCGAGATGTATAGAGACGGCCCTGACCATAAGAACAGAGTGGTAGGATGAGATTTTTCTCTTAATAGACATATAGCATATGTTTGCTTGAATGCATAATTATGGGTGCATTAATGATATAGTCTACCTATATGAGAATGAAGTGGGGCCGCTTCATAGAGTTCAAGGGCTTGACTCTTAAATTCTCATGAAAATGATATGAGACACAAGGCCTTAACAAATGTGTCATATTTATAATTCGATCAATGGTACCGAGATTTCATGTGTGAGTTATGCACACTTGTTCTGATGAATAATTGGTTCAAAGCTTGTCTACCAATCTATTCGGGGATGAGTGGAAACTTAACTTACTAAGTAATGGTGCAAATCGTGAGATACCTTTATTGAAACCATGAAATTTTCCGGAATAATGGATTTAGATATATTTTGAAAATGGTGGGGGATTGTTGGAGAATTTCCAAAATATATTTGAAAGGTTGCAATGGTTAATTTGAAATTCAAATTTGAATTTTGAAAACCTTTCAAGGGTTGTGTCCCTTCACCATTTGGCATAAGTTTCTCTATAAATAGAGACACTTAGGAGGCATAAACAAATATAATCAGAAAATCATGAGTTTCATGAATCAGAACTTCTGCCTAAAATATCTAAATCATTTCTTCATTTCTCTTGTGCACGAGAGGAATCGAAGGAACTTTGTTCTGTAAACTATCGTTGATCGATATGCTTGATGTGAGTGTGCAAACCATGTCAAGGTTTCCAAAGTATCCTGAAGGGGATTCACCGATGAACCCATTTGCATCCGGTTTACAAAAACTGGTGGGGGCGAATCGAACCTAAAGCTTAGTGTGATACACACGCTTTGGAATTTATGTGCAATGATCATCATATTCTTCATCATCTTCTTTTATTCCAGAATTTGCAGTGGACCCCCAACAAAAGTTCTAACAGTTTACTAACTTTATGAAGAGAAAAAAAATACTAACCATTTACCAAATAAAACACACCCTTGTTAATCATTTTTCACGTTTGTTTTCTTTAATAATTTATTGATAAAAAATACTTAATGTTATGAATAATTTGACTTAGTGGATGTCCATAATCCATATCTCTTCCATTCCATGTAACTCCCACTAAGTAGTGGATTATTATTATCTTTGTCTTTTAACTTCTTTCTTTGTGTCCTATAAATAGGACCCTTGTTATGATGTAAAAGATACAAGTGAAGAGTTGAATACAAACCTCTCATTCTCTCTATCTCTATGTTTTAGCTTTAATAGTTTATTTCTAACACGTTATCAGCACGAAGCTCTAACAACAGAGGTAATATTTGTCCATACTTGTTTTCGATAACACATGTAATTGTATACTTGTTCATAGAGGTAATATACAATTAATCGTATACACTTTCTGTCTTTCTATAAAATAAAATTGTGAACAAATGTGATGAATTTCTTTAAAATGTTAATTTTTGGAATGCAATTTAAAACACAGATAATCAGATTGAATGTATTGTAGTATATCACTTCATTAATATTTGAACCCGAAATATATATACCATTAGTGTTTTGAATCCTTATTATGAATTGCTTCATGAAGTTTGTTGTAATATCCCAAAAATTTAGTAAATAAGAAATACTCATTTATTAGTATAACCTTATATTGGGTGAGGAATTTAACCAAGGATAGGTTAGTAAACCCATAAGATTAATAAGGGCAAATTAGAAATTTCTAGAAGTGTTAATATATTACCAATTAAGTAACCTAAATTGAGTGGTAATGCATAAGGACATAGAGGCAATTAGTATAGAAGCTTAAGAGTGACATGTGTATTTAGTGAGATAAGTGTACAAAAAAATTTTATGGTATGAGTTGTGGAAAAATATATAAAAAAAAAAAAGTAAGTAAATAATGGAGAAGCTTCTAAACCTTTCTCCTTTGTCTCTTTCACTCTCGGCACTGAACAAAAAAAAAAAAAAAAAACCTCTCCATTGTTGCTTTTTTTTTCATTCTCCATTGAAATGAGAATTGCATGTGAAGGATTATTCATGAAATCTAAGATTCTCTGCACCTAGTTAGAGCTATTAACTCAAGTTAGTAAGGAAGAGAAGGTGAAAGCTTTAAGTGCTAGAGATTTGTTTTTTTTTCATCATTATATCGAGAAGCACTTTCAAAAACACAAAGGTGAGTTCTTGATTCATGGTTATTGTAATAGAATCTAATTATTAGTGTTATGTGAATGAATTGCATGTAAAGGATTTAGGGATTTTTAAATACCAATTTCATTTCAGAATCATCAACATCGTGATTATCCTCTTGTTAGTATGTTAGTATACATTTAATGTGCTATTATCAAAGAAAAATGAAAGATTAATCGATGGGCGTTGCTATTTATTACGGAACTTGGTACCACGAAAAGCAAGAAATACTCTATAAAGTTGGAAAGGAAATAAATTAGTGGAATGCGGCACAATACATGGGTGGTTGGTGATTGAATGGATGGATGAGATACATTCTTCACTTTTCTTGTGCTAATTAGCCGTACAAAGAAGCATTGCCCTTAATCGATTACTTATGTATTTGAGGATGAATATTGATTATAGTTAATAATCAAATGGATGAAGTAGTTAGTAGTATTGGTCAGATTAATCACATCCTTCATTGAACTTTAGCTTCATTATTTTATTTACTTTTAAATAATAAAGATGTGATTTTAGTGATTCAAGATAGGGAAAACAATTTGTAAATTCATACAAATTGGTTGTGGTACTACAATTGAATTTATTTACGGTATCAATAATATGAAAGTTTTGACGTTATAAATTGATTTTAGTAATGTGGTATATCTGTTTGCCACAACGTAGAAATAATGTGGTCTATGCGCACATAATGAAGTGAAGTAGTTTTATTTAGTTTGTTGATAGTTAACCGACACATAGAGAACTACGTAGCTCTGATTCCCTAATCGTTTAGGGATACGTAGGACCAGGGATCCTCCCTGTCGAGCCATAATTTCAGTAATTCGATATTCTTTGTTTGGATTGCTTATGATTTATAATAAAGTGGAATATTTTCCATTCCATTTGGATTTTTGTATTTCGGCGAAAGTTTTGGAATGTGATAAAACATGGTTTTAAGAGATGTATTTTAAGAATCGCGATTATAATAACGACGACCTAGGTGCACCTAGTAATGTGATTTCGGTTAGGGAGAATTACCCGTTAGATGGAGCCACCCCTATGGAAAGGCCGCCATTAGGAGGAGAGGGCTATCAATGAGATGTAAACTCCCTAATTGATGGATTTGATGTTTCATTAGTTGAGAGAAAAGAGCTATCCGTTAGATGGAGCTACCACTAAGAGAGGCCACTCTTAGGAGGAAAGAGCTATCAACGAGATGAAGCTAGCTCTCGATTTTAGCATTGTAATGATCGATATATATTGATGACGTGTTTACCAAATCGATGAGAAAAGGGCTATCCGTTAGATGGAGCCGCCACTAAGTGAGAGGCCGCTCTTAGGAGGAAAGGGCTATCAACGAGATGGAGCCATCTCTCGATTCTCGCGCAACGATTTTATTTTACTAGAATTCTATATTTTCTTTAAAGTTCACTATTTTGATTCTTTTGAGTATACTCGATTTCTATATTTCCTATATAGTTGTTGATTTAGTATTCAACTCTGTACGACATTGGATTTTGAATAGTTTTCTTATATGGATATATTTACAAGTTTATACATAGGATCTATCCTGATTTTAGAAACGTTGCGATTACAAATGACACTTTGTTGAAATTTCAGTAATAGTCATTTTTGAAAATATTTTATTTATCGTTTGATAAGTTTGATCATTAGGCTTGCCGGACTAGTGTGTACTAGTCCGTGCGCCGGTCACGATGCAGATTTGGGTCGTGACAAAGTTGGTATCAGAGCCTGGTTCTACAATCTTATATGAAATTTTGATATTGTGCAATCTACAAGCAAGTAACTATTAACTCTGACTACCAGTCTTATCTCAAGTATGATTAAGTATATACGATAGTCTAAGTGAGATTTACCTTAAGAATTATATATCAACAAGTCAATGTTTATGACATCTATTATGAACTTAGAAACGATACCACTATACTTAAATTGTCTCATTATAGTTTAAGATTTACATGGCCTGTGTTGGTGAAGAGGAGAGATGACTTGTGTGGATGAAATTGGTTGGGCTTTTACATAGTATATTGAAGATCATAATATTACTTGATATTTTATATTCGGTTCCATTGACAGATTGTTAATTCTTGGTAGCATACAACATCTTCTTGTGCTATAGCCTTTGCACTTTTTATATGTATACATATATCCTAAGGTAAACATTAAGTGAGGAAGTCACTTGGAATGTGTTGTGTTTAGTAAAATTTGGTAAAGTTCGGCTCCGTAAAAAAAAATATATATATATATATATATATATATATATATTCATATTGAGTGACTTCTTCAAGAGATTTAAATAATTGTGTGGTTTGGATTGAAACTCCTATATACCTTCTTTTGCATTGTAGTTTTGTCCCCAAAAATTTGGTATGATGTGTTCTGATGTATAGGTGATGTTATGACCAATTCTGATGCTAGTACATAAGGTTAAAGAGTATGGACGCCTTATCACCATATCAGGTATATTCAATGCCTCTATTATCATCTTATGATTCATATCATTAAAACTAGATTGATTTACATATTACAGAGAATAGTTAGCATATGTATGGGCTTCCATTGTAGAATTAATCATCTATATCTTGAAATGTTTTCTCTAGTGAGAAATTGTTCCAACTTTAGTATGGTTTCATGTTTTATAGTATCTTAAAGGTAAGTTAGAAAAGCAAATATGAAAAGAAAATTTGATTATTAAGAGTTGTTATGGCTTCTTGGGTCTGATTATAGATCATGCAAAATTATACGAAATTTGTGTCCATAGATGAGTATGGTCATTTTTTTTGAGAACATAGGATCAAATAGAATGAGAAGATAAGTATTTGGATCGTGAAGTTGTCTTTGAGAAGTGAAGCTGGATTACCTTGAGTTTAGTCTTATAGTTTTTATTTCAAAAATTTAAAACATCAAATATACGTGTGTGCAATATTGTTATGCAGCTCAAATAAGTCCTAGTAAAGTTGTTCATTAAAGTTAGAATGACCCAATTTAGATAGAAAACTCAAAAAATCACTACCTAGGTTCCATGTGCATCTGTTTCTTGTGCTTATTATATTTCTTTTGTTTGTGGCATTTACTCTATGCATATGTTTCTAAATTGGCATCATGTGAAATCAATTAAATATGCAAGTAGCATAAAGCTTATGCACAGTTTATGATGAAGTTAAGTAAGTTATGATGTGGAGATTGCATATTGTACGGAGTTAATTTATTGATTCTTATTGGTTTTGTTACTTTTCATAAGTTCACACTTAAGTTATTAATTTAAATGATGTATATAGTTGATGTCAGAGTGCGCAACGGAAGAGTGACGTGATCAGACAAGTTGTAAAATTTCGAGGACGAAATTTTTTTAAGGGGGGTAGAATGTAATATCCCAAAAATTTAGTAAATAAGAAATACTCATTTATTAGTATAACCTTATATTGGGTGAGGAATTTAACCAAGGATAGGTTAGTAAACCCATAAGATTAATAAGGGCAAATTAGAAATTTCTAGAAGTGTTAATATATTACCAATTAAGTAACCTAAATTGAGTGGTAATGCATAAGGACATAGAGGCAATTAGTATAGAAGCTTAAGAGTGACATGTGTATTTAGTGAGATAAGTGTACAAAAAAAATTTATGGTATGAGTTGTGGAAAAATATATAAAAAAAAAAAAGTAAGTAAATAATGGAGAAGCTTCTAAACCTTTCTCCTTTGTCTCTTTCACTCTCGGCACTGAACAAAAAAAAAAAAAAAAACCTCTCCATTGTTGCTTTTTTTTTCATTCTCCATTGAAATGAGAATTGCATGTGAAGGATTATTCATGAAATCTAAGATTCTCTGCACCTAGTTAGAGCTATTAACTCAAGTTAGTAAGGAAGAGAAGGTGAAAGCTTTAAGTGCTAGAGATTTGTTTTTTTTTCATCATTATATCGAGAAGCACTTTCAAAAACACAAAGGTGAGTTCTTGATTCATGGTTATTGTAATAGAATCTAATTATTAGTGTTATGTGAATGAATTGCATGTAAAGGATTTAGGGATTTTTAAATACCAATTTCATTTCAGAATCATCAACATCGTGATTATCCTCTTGTTAGTATGTTAGTATACATTTAATGTGCTATTATCAAAGAAAAATGAAAGATTAATCGATGGGCGTTGCTATTTATTACGGAACTTGGTACCACGAAAAGCAAGAAATACTCTATAAAGTTGGAAAGGAAATAAATTAGTGGAATGCGGCACAATACATGGGTGGTTGGTGATTGAATGGATGGATGAGATACATTCTTCACTTTTCTTGTGCTAATTAGCCGTACAAAGAAGCATTGCCCTTAATCGATTACTTATGTATTTGAGGATGAATATTGATTATAGTTAATAATCAAATGGATGAAGTAGTTAGTAGTATTGGTCAGATTAATCACATCCTTCATTGAACTTTAGCTTCATTATTTTATTTACTTTTAAATAATAAAGATGTGATTTTAGTGATTCAAGATAGGGAAAACAATTTGTAAATTCATACAAATTGGTTGTGGTACTACAATTGAATTTATTTACGGTATCAATAATATGAAAGTTTTGACGTTATAAATTGATTTTAGTAATGTGGTATATCTGTTTGCCACAACGTAGAAATAATGTGGTCTATGCGCACATAATGAAGTGAAGTAGTTTTATTTAGTTTGTTGATAGTTAACCGACACATAGAGAACTACGTAGCTCTGATTCCCTAATCGTTTAGGGATACGTAGGACCAGGGATCCTCCCTGTCGAGCCATAATTTCAGTAATTCGATATTCTTTGTTTGGATTGCTTATGATTTATAATAAAGTGGAATATTTTCCATTCCATTTGGATTTTTGTATTTCGGCGAAAGTTTTGGAATGTGATAAAACATGGTTTTAAGAGATGTATTTTAAGAATCGCGATTATAATAACGACGACCTAGGTGCACCTAGTAATGTGATTTCGGTTAGGGAGAATTACCCGTTAGATGGAGCCACCCCTATGGAAAGGCCGCCATTAGGAGGAGAGGGCTATCAATGAGATGTAAACTCCCTAATTGATGGATTTGATGTTTCATTAGTTGAGAGAAAAGAGCTATCCGTTAGATGGAGCTACCACTAAGAGAGGCCACTCTTAGGAGGAAAGAGCTATCAACGAGATGAAGCTAGCTCTCGATTTTAGCATTGTAATGATCGATATATATTGATGACGTGTTTACCAAATCGATGAGAAAAGGGCTATCCGTTAGATGGAGCCGCCACTAAGTGAGAGGCCGCTCTTAGGAGGAAAGGGCTATCAACGAGATGGAGCCATCTCTCGATTCTCGCGCAACGATTTTATTTTACTAGAATTCTATATTTTCTTTAAAGTTCACTATTTTGATTCTTTTGAGTATACTCGATTTCTATATTTCCTATATAGTTGTTGATTTAGTATTCAACTCTGTACGACATTGGATTTTGAATAGTTTTCTTATATGGATATATTTACAAGTTTATACATAGGATCTATCCTGATTTTAGAAACGTTGCGATTACAAATGACACTTTGTTGAAATTTCAGTAATAGTCATTTTTGAAAATATTTTATTTATCGTTTGATAAGTTTGATCATTAGGCTTGCCGGACTAGTGTGTACTAGTCCGTGCGCCGGTCACGATGCAGATTTGGGTCGTGACATTTGTATAATGAATTATATAATGCATTGCTTTATAGTGTCTTGATATTTGATCCAGCATTTTTTTTCTTTTTGGAATTATTCTTGTTAGTGGAAATAAGTTATTAATTTCGATCAATTTCTTTTCTGCTGTGATGTTCTTTGTTGTGCATGCATTAATCGGTTTGATGAAAATGACAATGCTCTACTGTTATTGCAAATCCATGTGTAATAATAAATAAGAAATTTTGCTTTTTGTTTGGAATTGATCCAAAAGATAATCTAGTGTGCAATGGTGCTTTTGTATGTGTATGATATTATAGTTGCTTCAAATATGTTGGTGTTGATTTAAGGATATGATTGAATATGTTTATGCTTTGTCAGTAGCTTACACCTTAACTTTTGAGTTTAATTTGTTTAGTTCTTGTGAAAGAATTATATATATATATATATATATATATATATATATATATATATATATATATATATATATATATATATATGGAGCTATTGCACATATAATCTTTTAAGTTTGACGAGTTTTATTTCGGTTGACGACTTAATATACATGGAGTTTTAATATTATTATTAATTCATGAAAGAACTATTTTTCTTTATCAATGTGAAAAGATTTGAGACATGATTCATGGAGAATAAGAAATTTAATATCAAGCATTCTTGGAGAATTGCATAACAGATGATTTGTTCTTGATCTTTTGAAAATCTTATGTTCTTTCTTCTTGTTACGTGATAGTGTCTTGGATTTATTGGAATTATTATGATTTATGCTTAGAGTTATAATCGTTTCTTTTGGATCTTCAATACAAGTCCATATATCGTTACAATTTCATCAATTGAAATTAGTACTTTATTGATACCGTGAATCATTATTATGTGAATTGTAATATATTATTGTGTTTATTCATTCTTTATGCATTCCTGAAGTATTGTATAAAGATTGAACTTATATTATAAGATTAAAAGAACTATCATATAATTCCTGAAGAACTTATATCATTCTATGTGAACTCTTGAAGAATTCAAAAACATAGTTCCCGAAAAATTCATTATTCTGTGAGAATTCCTGAAGAATTCAAAAGGGTGGTTCCTGAAAAAGGTTAATCCCAGAAGGATTGATTAGAGATTTTATTTTATTGTTAAAATATATTGCATAGTGAAGTAGCAAAATTAAAGATTAGTCATATTTATAATTAAACATAGAGTGATTATTTGAATCGTTCCCAGAAGTGAACGGTTCATACTATTTATTTTGTATAATCAACGTTTTGGTTATGGTAATTGATTTATTGTTGATATGGTAGATGAGATGTGAAATTAGTTTTGATAAAAATTTATTTTATTCCATTATTTGATCAAAGAATTTTTTTATGAGGTAATATTTAAACTTCTACTATATGATTTGTTTTCTTATACTATGAAAATATATATTTGATTATGATTGTATTCTTTCTTATTCCACAAAATTTATATTTCATAAATATTACATGGAAGATATGCATATTCTCTTATAAAAATAAATTTATTTGATTTTAGATCTTACATATAATATAAACTTTGAAGTTGAAACTTCAAAAATAATTCTTATTGACAATTTGTGTTGTCTGATTACTGACCTAAATTAAAAATAAAAAAAATGTGTATGATTTATATTATTGTAAACTTGAAGTTTACAAATCATGTTTCAAATATTCTTATTGAGTGTGGTAAACAATCCCTCAATGATTATTCAAACAATAATTTTTTTTTATCATTTGTGATATAGTTCCTAAAGAACTACAAAATTATCGAATGCTCCTGAAGAGCTAATGTAACATGGAGGAACAAAGTTATCATACTTTTCCTCTAGATTGTACTACACTTATATATATTAGTGCAATTGAAGCACAAACTATTGTAAACCAGAAGTTTACAAATAATATTAAGTTAGTATTTGGCAAGACCGGTTGGGTTATCCCGGATCGATTATGATGCGAAGAATAATTATTATATTATTGGATATGTATTGAAGAGCCAGAAGTTTCTTCAATCCAATAATTTGCGTATTGCTTGTTCCCAAAGGAAGTTGAAAATTTGAAAAAGGAAGTCTCTCACAAATTTTGAGAGTAGGTGATATTTGTAAATCAAATCACCCATTACCATTTAGATATTATACGACTTTAATTGATGCATCAACTAAATGTTCACTCAACTCACAACCAGAAGTTTGTAAAATTGGTCCACCAAAATTGATTTGAATATCTTGTAGCATATGCTCATTAAAAATATGGACCTGAAGATCCACTCTTTAGACGTCTAAAGTTAAATGTGTGATTGGTACTTATGAAATCATAACTTCAAAATTCTATTTTGGGAACATGAGATAATTTATATTGAGTTTTTGCTTCGCATCAAGCCAATAAGTTATTATATGGAAGTTCTCCCCTTAATTTGCAATTCAGTTAAGTTTAGGTTTGTAACCTAATATTTTTCATATAAGCATTTTTGGATGTGTTGGTATGTTCTAATTGCTCCAATATAATGCACTAAGATGAATTATTAAAGAATATTGAGAAAATATATTTGATATGAATCTCCATCTATTATAAAGTATATTGAGTTAAAAACTAGAGACTTGTTTACAGCCCAAAAGGCTGATCATCAAGTGATGAATTAGTTTTCCCAATATTAGGGGGAGAGAAGAAGCAGCTGAAAAATATGAACCTGAAGTTCAAATGAATTATTTGAAAATAAATATTATTGTCTCATCTTGATCCTCAAAATATAACTCATTTGCAAAAGAAATTAAAATAGAAGCTGCTAATGCTCCAAAGAAAATAGATATCCTTGTCGGATAATAGAATATTGCAAATGAGTCTCAACCGCGCATGAAGCGTGGTAGATGTTAGCCTGTATTTTCGACAGGCATTAATGAATTGGAGAGAGATGATGAAATCTCATTTAATGTGCATGATTGCATTTTTAATATTCTCTTGGGAATTGATTCTAGTATTAAATCAAGAGATAATTGAGGCATTTGACGTCAGAGACTTTTAATGCAAAGTTGCTTGTCAAAGCCCAGGGGTCTGTCGAATTCGACAGAACATGTTGTTGCCCAATGAGCTTGTCGAATTCGACAAGAAGTTATTTGTGCAAATATCTATTTTTCGACATTACTGACAATGGTCGAAAATTATATATATATATATATATATATATATATATATATATATATATATATATATATATATATACGTGTGTATGTTTGTTTGTCTAACGTACTATGCAGAACGGAGAAAGCATACTCTGGACTTAGCAAATTATTCAAAAGTGGATAACGTTCAAAAGTCCCACCAGGTGTCAAAGGGAATTCAAATTGTCAAAGACACGTGGAGCATAGTTAGGCATTTTGTAGGTTTATAGCAGTTATTCTAGTTTGCCTATAAATATTAGTTTTTCATAAGAGAAACGGGTCCACAATTCATAATACATGCAAATTCCTTAGAAATTCAGAGTACCCATGTCAACGAGCGAAATGAATGCGAACAGGAACATGTACGAATCTGTGTACCATCCTTTGTAAACATTTTTACATTGTCAAATGCAATTTATCTTTCAAGTATTGATTACTTGACTTTCATTTAAGCTTTCTGCAATTTAAAGCTTTTCTGCAATTTAAACATTCTGCAATTTATTTCATTGCATGTCTTTACATTTCAAAGTTTCTCTTTAAACTTTATTTGCAATTCATTTACAAGTTTTCTGCAAATTTAACTTTGAAGCATTTCACTTTAAACCGAACCATTTGACTGTGTCGAATGCTTTTACTGTTTTTATCAACTTATCCGATTTAACCCAAAAAGATATGAATATGTTTTCATCATCTTCTGCACAGTCCATATGTCCCAGGATTTACTAGTTGATCCTTCTTGTAATAATCAAACTAGCGGTTGTTTACTAAAAATCGGGGTAAACAAATTGGCACGCCCAGTGGGACAATTGGATTGTGTATTTTTATTTAGTGTGTTTTTTGAAAATTTTTTACAAAAATTCGTTGTTTGGTGTTGTACTTTTGATTGTGTGTATATTTTTATATGCATTTGAGGAGTGGTAAATCTCTCCCGGAATTTTCAAGTGTACCAACTCGTCCTCGTTCCAGAATGGTGAGACCACCAAACAATCCTAATAATAATAATAATAATAACAATAATGGGGCAGAAACAAATCATGTTCCAAATTCGACAGGGCAACCAAATCAACCAGTATCTGGCAATCCTAGCGCCAATCCTACTGGTGGGCCAACAAGCCCTGCCCTGAATTCTACAACTTCTGAAAGTATCCCAAGCAATAATGCTAATGGGGGGAGTTCGAACCCTGTGATAAGTTCTGCGACCGTTGGCGTGAGCGCCAGTGGGTCAACAATGCCTGCCACTACTTCAATTATGGCAGGAGGGTTTGTTCCTCCAAATACGAATGGTGCAATAATGACACAAATGAATGTATCATCTATGCCAACGAACGTGTCACACACACATGGATACACAGACGGTAGTCAAGTTGGTGGAACACCGTCAAGACCCCCATGGTTGCCTAGAAACCCACAATATGGAATGCCAACAACAACGATGGCAAGCCTGTATAATTGGCCTTCGATAGAAAATTCTCCCTCATCTTCTGCGATGGGAAACAGGGGAAATTCCTTGAATTTGACAAATAATTCCATGAATGCACTTAGGCAACAAATGGATGAAAGTAACCATGATATGGTGAACGCGTTAACCCAACAGATTGGCACGGTCTTTAATCCTGTTTTACAAACAGCCAATGATAATTACTTATTATTAGCCAATCAAATGGGGAGGATGGCAGACTTTTTTGGCGCCCCTGATGCTCCAAACAACCAAAGGGTTCCTCGTGCAAACCCGGAGACTCAACCAGAAGTTCAAGCCCAACCAGTGCGCATTGAGAGAGAACAGCCAGAACAAGGAGTGGTTTTGGTTAATAGAAACCAGGATGCTGATGATGTTCTTAGGAATGTTCAACAAGAAAATGTCGCAGGGCATAATAACTTGGCCAATTTAGTAGAAAATATCTTGGCCCAGAATGGTTTGAATATAGGGTTGCATAGGCCAAATTTTGTGTCAGCCTTGTCTGAATATGTATTGCAGGCAGAACTGCCAAGGGGATGGAAAATTCCCAAATTTACAAAATTTGCTGGTGATACTAATGAGTCTACTGTCGAACACATTGCCAGATATTTGGCAGAGGCAGGGAATTTGGCAAATAACGAAGATTTAAAAATGAAGTTTTTTCCCAATTCCCTCACTAAAAATGCCTTTACGTGGTTTACCACACTTCCCCCTCATTCAATTCATACTTGGACTCAATTAGAAAGGCTATTTCATGAACAATTTTACATGGGACAATCTAGAATTAGTCTCAAAGAATTAGCCAGTATGAAGCGCAAAACCTCAGAAGCCATTGATGACTATCTGAATAGGTTTCGCCTCCTTAAGGCAAGATGCTTCACCCAAGTACCTGAACATGAATTGGTTGAGATGGCTGCTGGTGGCCTTGACTATTCCATTAGGAAAAAGTTAGATACTCAACATTTAAGAGACATGGCCCAATTAGCAGATCGTGTTCGACAGGTCGAACGCCTCAGGGCTGAAAAAGTCAGAAATTCTAAGTTCCACAAGAAAGAAAAAGTGGCTTACATAGAAACTTATGAAAGTGAAAATGAGTTCGACGATGGTCAGGATTACATGGAAAATAATGAAGTTAACATTGCTGAGTTAAAACCAGGCCCTCCTTATACTTGTAAAATGTTAAAACCATCAAATGGGAATAATCCTGTCGAACCAAAAAATGATAGATTTGTTTCTAAGACATATACTTTCGACATTACTAAATGTGATGAAATTTTTGACTTACTGGTCACTGATGGCCAAATAATTGTGCCGAAAGGTTTAAAAGTTCCACCTTTGGAACAACGTAAGAAAAGAGGTTTTTGTAAATACCATAATTTTTTGGGTCATAAAACCTCACAATGTGTTCTTTTCAGGGATCTGGTCCAGAAAGCCCTGCAGGAGGGAAGGCTCAAATTTGGCGAAAAGCCAAAATCCAAACAGCAGGTGGATGAAGATCCATTGCAGATTGCTGATGCTGCTTACACAGAGCCATTTGAGTGCCTGATGTTAGAAGCATTGAACCTCACTGAAGGGGGGCAACTAGTTTCTATTCCCGAAGAAGAATACGAAAACAAAGTGGAAGAAGTATATCCACAGGCTGGGGAAACTTTATTGGATTTCCTTCAACGCTGCAAAGAGAATGATGGCGAAGCTACATTATGTCCTCATTGTAGTGCCATGTTCGACAACAAGGCTGCTGCAGGCCTCAACAAGTTTTTGCCTCATAGTCAAGGTAGAAACAATTGGCCAAATCAAAGGCCAACTTATTCTAATGTTCTGAAATGCCAACAGGCGCCTGTACATCAGAGGTTGGGACCACAAAAATCATTTGTCCCCTCAAGCAGGACACCTGTCAATCAATGGGTTCATGGAAGAAACATGGACTATGGTCAAAGGAATATTGAGAAAGGAAACTCCAGTAACTTCAATCCCAAAAAAGATCCTGAATCAAGGAAATATGATTACAGGAATAATTACAAAGGGAAAAATCCCATGACAAGATCTCAATGGCGCAGATATCAACGCCAGAAGAAAGTGGCTGCTCAAAAATCCCAAATTACTGCTGATGGTAATGGAGAGAGGCCTATGGAATTGGCGAAGAGGCCAATGAAAGAAAGGTTAGGTGAACCAAAAGTCGAGTCTTCAGTTGCTGATAATGTCGAAGACGACCACATGGAAGCAGATGACTTTCTGGATTCTGAACCTGACCTCGACATAATAGTAAATGTTGTGTCGATTCTGCCAAGAGAGTTCGACGTCTGTTCTGAAATAACAGATGACGAAGAAGAATCTGGAATGCAAATGGCTCTTCACAGGCCAGTCTGTTACTATGTGATGAGCAATGGTGCTTTGGAAGACCAAATGGCTACATTTGAGAGGCCAGATGAAGGCATGAAAAGTCACTTGAAGCCTCTCTTCATACAGGCCAAAGTGAATAATGTAGGGATCAACAAAGTACTAATTGATGGTGGTGCTGCTGTTAACCTCATGCCAGAATTTCTGCTGAGAAAGATTGGTAAATCTTTGGTGGATCTTCATCCTCACAACATAGTGCTCTCAAACTATGAGGGTGAAACTGGTTTTTCTTTAGGAGCAATCCAGTTGGATGTGGTTGTTGGAAGTACTGTAAGGCCAACCTTATTCTTGGTTGTGGCCTCTAAGGCAAATTACAATCTGCTCCTAGGTCGAGAGTGGATTCATGGAGTGGGGGCAGTCCCATCTACCCTGCACCAGCGCCTTATTATCTGGCGAGATGATGGTATAGTGGAAAATGTTGAAGCAGATCAAAGTTACTTCAAAACTGAAGTCCATCATCTGACAAAGCACTCATTCGACAAGAAATTAGCAACAATCTCACCATGTACTGAGAGAGACTTTGCACATCGTCCAGCAGGAAATGTTCACCATGCAATTAAACTGGACCCCACACATGGTTTCTTGTGGGAAAGAGAAGATGGAAACAGTGAGGATGGCGAGTATGAAGGCCACAACTGCCCAACTGGGTGGGATATCAAAGAAAACTACTATGTCTGAGTCCCAAACTTGGGCAAAGATTACGGCCTACATGGCTGAAAATAGAATCAAAATGGCTTTAGAGGCCAATTCATTGTCAGAAAATATGGCTGATGCAGCCAATGACATAAAAGTTGGCAAACACGAGCCAGAATTGCAAAAGCTGGATTGCATCTATGATGACGAACCCTTAGGATTTGAAAAAGATCCAATCAGTCAAAGTCACAAGATGCAAGCACAGGAACCTTTGCAAGAGATCGACCTTGGAGATGGTTTGACAAAAAGACCAACGTACATTAGTGCAAACATTCCTCCAGATCTGAAGGCGAAAGTGGTGCAACTTCTGTTGGAATTCAAAGATTGTTTTGCTTGGGATTACAACGAAATGCCAGGTTTGAGCAGAAAATTGGTGGAGCATGAACTACCAGTTCGACCAGATAAGAAGCCAGTGAAACAGTTACCTAGAAGATTTGCACCAGAAATAATGTCAAAGATCAAGGAAGAAATTGAAAGGCTGCTGAGGAGCAAATTCATCAGAACAGCAAGGTATGTCGAATGGTTAGCAAATATAGTGCCTGTAATTAAGAAAAATGGTTCTCTTAGAGTATGTATAGACTTTAGAGACTTAAATAATGCTACACCAAAAGATGAATACCCTATGCCTGTAGCAGAAATGCTAATTGATTCAGCAGCCGGGTTTGAATATTTAAGCATGTTAGATGGCTATTCTTGCTATAACCAAATTTTCATTGCTGAGAATGATGTACCCAAAACTGCCTTTAGATGCCCAGGAGCATTAGGCACATATGAATGGGTAGTGATGCCCTTTGGTTTGAAAAATGCTGGGGCTACATATCAAAGAGCAATGAATTTAATTTTTCATGAATACATAGACACTTTTATGCAAGTGTATATTGACGACATAGTTGTCAAATCCTCGTCAGATGTTGATCATTTAGATCATTTGAAAAAATCTTTTGAAAAGATGAGGAAATATGGATTAAAAATGAATCCATTAAAATGTGCTTTTTGTGTTAATGCAGGAGATTTCCTTGGGTTTGTTGTGCACAAAAACGGCATTGAAATAAATCAAAACAAAACAAAGGCTATTATGGAGACCAAATCTCCAACTACAAAAAAGCAACTTCAGTCCTTACTTGGGAAAATCAATTTCTTGAGAAGATTTATTTCAAACTTAAGTGGTAAAGCTCAACCATTCTCACCACTGCTTCGACTCAAGAAAGAAAGCGTTTTCACTTGGGGGCAAGAGCAACAACAAGCTTTTGACGAAATCAAGAGTTATTTGTCAAAGCCACCAACGTTAATGCCTCCAATAAGGAACAAATTCATGAAGTTGTATATTTCAGCATCAGATTCGACGTTGGGTAGCATGCTTGCCCAAGAGGATGAAAATGGTGAAGAAAGAGCCATCTATTACTTAAGTAGGGTTTTAAATGATGTTGAAACTAGATATAGTAGTATTGAAAAATTATGCTTATGTTTGTATTTTTCTTGTATGAAACTCAAGCATTATATAAAGCCTGTTGATGTTTTTGTTTATTCTCATTGTGATATCATTAAGCATATGTTATCTAAACCAATTTTGCATAGTCGAATTGGAAAATGGGCCTTAGCCTTAACAGAATATTCATTAACTTATAAACCTTTAAAGGCAGTTAAAGGCCAAATTGTGGCTGATTTCATAGCAGATCATTCTGCATTAGAAACTCCACAAAATTATGTAGATTCAGAACCTTGGAAATTATATTTTGATGGTTCTAAACATAAACATGGAGTTGGAATTGGGATTTTAATCATTTCTCCCTCCAGAATTCCCACCAAGTTCAAATACAAAATTAATGGGTTCTGCTCAAATAACGAAGCAGAATATGAGGCTTTGATAACAGGCTTAGAAATTTTACTGGACTTGGGGGCAAAAAATATTTTGATCAGAGGTGATTCAGAATTGGTGTTGAAACAATTGACAAAGGAATATAAGTGCATAAAAGAGCACTTGATGAAACATTTTGTCATAGCAATTTCTTTGTTAAAGCGTTTTGACCAGGTCATCTTTGAACATGTGCCTCGTATAGAAAATCAAGAAGCCAATGATTTGGCTCAAATAGCTTCTGGCTATAAAATTTCTAGTGAGAAACTAGAAGAGTTGATTGAGATTAAAGATAAACTCATTGTTGATCAACCTCCTTCTATGGAATTGTCAATGCTAAAACTTGTGGGGGCAGATGTACCACAAGATAATGGTCAAGATACCACTTATAACTCTGACGAAAAGTCTGAAATTTTTGCCATTGACAATTTATCTGATAATGATTGGAGAAAACAACTTGTTGAATATTTGCAAGATCCAAATGGAACGACCAATAGAAAAATAAAGTATAGAGCCTTGAGTTATGTCATCATTGGAAATGAACTAATGAAGAAAACACCTGAGGGAGTTTTGCTAAAATGTTTAAGTGAAACAGAAGCCTATTTGGCTATATCTGATGTGCACAGTGGTGCATGTGGATCTCATCAGGCAGGTCATAAAATGAAATGGTTGTTGTTTCGACAAGGTGTATATTGGCCAACAATTTTAAAGGACTGTATAGAGTTTGCCAAAGGGTGTCAAGAATGCCAAAGACATTCAGGCATACAACATGTACCTGCAAGTGAACTCCATTCAATAGTTAAGCCTTGGCCTTTCAGAGGGTGGGCTTTAGATTTAATTGGTGAAATAAAACCAAGTTCATCTAAAAACCAACGTTATATTTTAGTTGGTATAGATTATTTTACTAAATGGATAGAAGCAATTCCATTACCAAATGTTGACCAAGAAGCAGTGATTAGTTTTATACAAAGTCACATTATTTATAGATTTGGTATACCTGAATCTATTACTACAGATCAAGGTTCAGTTTTTACTGGACGAAAGATGGTTGAATTTGCCCAACAAACTGGTTTTAAACTCTTAACCTCTACACCATATTATGCTCAAGCAAATGGTCAAGTAGAAGCTGCTAATAAGATCATTATTGGTTTGATAAAAAAGCACATTGCCCAAAAGCCTAGAAATTGGAACAAGACTTTGGATCAAGTCCTATGGGCATGCAGAAATTCTCCAAAAGAATCAACTAATACCACACCCTTTCGACTAACATATGGACATGATGCAGTCTTACCAGTCGAAATACATCTACAATCAGTCAGAATTCAAAGGCAGATGGAAATCCCAAGGGATCATTACTGGGATATGATGTTAGATGAATTAGTTGATTTAGATGAGGAGAGAGTAAAAGCTTTAGAAATGCTAACTCGACAGAAAGAAAGAGTTGCTAAAGCTTATAATAAAAAGGTTAAGTTTAAAACCTTTAATGTTGGAAATTTGGTTTGGAAAGTTATTTTGCCAATGGATAAAAAAGACAGAGTCTTAGGCAAATGGTCCCCAAATTGGGAAGGCCCTTTTAAAGTTGTTCAAGTTTTTTCAAATGGTGCTTACGAAATTGAAGAGTTAACAGAAGAACAACGTTCGTTAATTATAAATGGTAAGTACTTGAAAAAGTATAAACCAGCGTTGCAAGAAATAAAAATTAACGAAGAATAAAACTTAAGACATAATCAAACAATGGTGATCATAAATTTGTTCGCCACAAAATGGGCATTGTCAAAAATACAAACCAAAAAACCTTAACAAATTGCTCAGAAAGTTGAAGTAAAACTAAGAGCAAATTATTACAAAACTAAAATTGTCTCTTCAGGTCTTCATATAGGCTTTGGAAAGAGGGAATTTCTTTGGCGAGAACCTTGTTCGACTCCTCCAAACCCTGAATCTCTTCTTCGACAGCTGCAGAAGCGCTAAAGAATTTGATGCCTTCATTAGCCTCTTTGTCAATCCAGGCTTTAACAGCAATGGTGAGGTTAGCCTTAGCTTCGTCACGCTTAGCCTTTTCTGCATCAATTTTGGCATTGAGACTCTGAATTCTCAAGTTCAATTCTTCAATCTCGCTCTCCCAAGCAGAAATGTTCTGGTTGTATTCAGTCAGCTCAGCATTCGACTCGATCTCCTTCTCCAGGCGTTCGACATTGGCTTGAGCAGTATTGGCCTTTTCGACCAATGCAGTATGCGCTTCCGTTTGAGCCTCCAGCTTCAGAGCATTGATCTTCCTCTTTTGAATGGCTTGGGTGAAACCATCAATAAGGTTTTCAAGTTGAATAACCTTGCGAAGGGTAGCACCATCAGTCAAAGGGTTGTGAAGCTTTTTCAGGAAGCCCAAGTGAGAAAAGGCACTGCTGGGGTTCGCCTCAATTAAGGCAAGGACATCTTGGTTTATATAGTCTGTGTGCAGCTTGAGGAGCAAAGAATCTTGTCTCACCGTCGAACTGATCTCTGTATCAGAAGCCGTCGAACTGCTATGATGGGAGGCACCTTTGCTTTGTTCTTTGTTGCCTTTGCTTGAGAGGAGCATTTTGAGTGCTGCAGCAGGATCAGAATCCTTCATAGCAATGAATTGCATCTCTGATATTCCAATTTCAGCAGATAACTTTGATGTTGATGAAACTGGGAGTATTTCAGAACCTCCCTCAGTAGCCTCAGGCATAGAATCATCTTCATTGTCGAGCTCCATTTCGACATCAGTGTTTTCTGACGAATGAGTGGATTCAGTAGGCTCCAGGGTGATAGTCTTCTCAGAGTCAAGGTTGATGGTAGCATTTGCTTCAGGCTCTGCAGTCATATCATTCCCGTCGAGATTAGCCTCGGCATCATTGTTTCCGGTACCTTGGGCTAAATCTTCTTCTTCATTAACAAGTGTGTTAATGTTATCTTCATTGCCACCCTATTCAAAGATTAAATAAATAAAGTCTTAGAAGTTATAATGAAAATTTGTTCATTTCACAAAGTCTTAAAAGATGAAGGAGATATTTTACCTGAGCACCAGGGTTTTGTGAGCTAGAGCTGATTTTCTCTTGGCAGGGGGTATGATTTTCAGTCGAAGGATTTTCGACATGTAATGGTTGATTTTCGACAGGAATGGTTGGAATAGGAGATTCGCCATCCTTCTCTTTTTCTCCAGAAGGTCTAGACTTAGATTTAGCTTTCTTCTTCTTCTTCTTTGGCTTGGGTGGCATGCTTGCCTCGCTAGTTTCGACATTGGCCTTTCCTTTGTCTCCTTGGCCTTCTCCACTAGGAGCAGCAGCATTTGTTGTGGTGGGAACATCATCAGCAGGCTGAAAGGAAAATGAAATTGTTAACACAAAATTTTATTTGAAGCCAAGGCAAAATGCCGAGGAAATGTCGAAAGGACTTACTGTGGGTTCATTAATAGTAAGAGCCTTTTGTTTCTTCTGCTTGGTGGGCTCTCCAGTCTCGTTCGTCGCCATTAAATTCCTTTTTCGAAGCTGCATTTGAAATCAAGAAGAGTCACAGATATGTTTATGAAAATGGAGATTCAAAGACTAAGTTACTTTGAAATTTGATACCTTGGCCCCAGTATTGGGCAGTGATTTCTTCTGAGTTGCAGCAGGAGTAGTGGTGTCTGTCGAAGTGGTAGTTTCCTTGGCTTTGGAAGCACCTAGTGTCGAGACAATGAGAGTTTAAACATCAACAAAAAACATTCAAAGAGAAAAATTACAAACATTATAAAGCCACACTTCTGAATCACTCAAAGTTACCTTTGCCTTTGGGAGTCTTTTGCTGAAAAGCGTCGAATCCAGCCTCTATTGCTTGCAGAAGCACTTCATCAATATTCTTAGCGTGCTTTTCATAGTGTAGACTCCACCATGTGGCGAATTCAAAGGTGCAGAATTGAGAGATTTCGAAAGCGATGGGTGTGAGTTTGTAAGATATGCTGTCAGCAGCCTTCAAACGGCGCTCAAAGTATTCGACAGACATTCCAGAGTTGCCCAAGACAATATCATCCTTATGCTTGAACAAACTCTTTGGCCTGAACTGACTCAGACCAAATTGGCGAGCAACTAAGTTAGGTTGGTACCCAACCAAACCCAAGTGCCTTCTTTCAATCCCTTGCCTTGAAGACAAGATTGTAGGAGTTAAAAACATGGACCAGATATTGTTGGTGTCTTCTTCTTCATTTGGGTTGACTGCAGGAAATGGCCTTCTAAACCAGGCTGGCCCAATTGTCCTTTTGACGAACGGGGTATTCTTTGGAGTGATCTCGTCGAACTCAAGGAGAGTCTTGAAGTAGTGGAGGAAAAGCTGTCGAGTTGTCAGGTTTGCTTCTCTATACCTCAATAAGGCCAACCTAGCACCTTCTATTTGTCGAGTGGCAACTGAAGCTTCCAAATAAGAAGGGAGGAAAAGGTTGAAGTTTGACTCAAACGTGGCATTCAGCCAAAGTTGCAGAAGCCAGATAGGTCCAGAGAAAGCAAGCTGTGATCCTTGGCCAGTTCTCTTGAGCATGTCACTGGCCTGTCCTAGAGAGTCATAGAGGGATGCCAAGATAAATCTTCCTAAGGCTACATCTAGACCTTGGTGAAGCATAATGGCGATAGGAACAAGTCTCTTCACCACTTGAAGTGAACTGGTGCACAGAACAAAATGTGATAGCCAATAAGTCAGGAAGGCTATATGTTCTTCAAAAGACACATTTTCGTCGCTAAGATCATGGAAAGTTTTGAGAAATCCTGAGAAGGATAAAACCTTGAAGTCGAACTGGTGGTTAACTGTAGTGTACTTTGGGTCGAAAGTAGGTCATGTGGGTCTTAAGCCAGTAATGGCAGCAACGTCGAAAAGAGTTGGGGTCATCATTCCTGCCTTGAAATGGAAAGTGTTGGTAGAATTCTCCCAAAAGTGAAGGGCAGCTATGAGCATTTCTGCATTGTATTTAGGTCCCTCTCTCGACAGTTGAATTAGGTCGAATATACCACTCTCTTTCCAAAAGGTAGCATATTGCTTTTCGACCTTGTTAAGCCATTTTAGATAACCTTCACTAACTACGGGTGCGGATCTAAAAGCCCTATGGCCTGGTTCAAAGAAACTCATGCCGAAGACAGAGTTGGCGAATATCCTAGGTTCGCAAGTAGTATGGAGAGGGAAGATGTTACCTACGTCTTCATTGAAGTTATCGGATGAAGGGAGAGGTCCTGCAAAGGCGAACGTTCTACCTCCAAGCTTGTGGGGAATCATCAATTCTTCTCCCCATATGTTGTCTTCGACAGCAGTCATGTCTGGCTCCGACACAAACTCTGAATCATCAATGATGATGGGTTTGTCATCATCAACAGCATAGATAATCACGTTTCTGGAGGAAGAAGATGAAGCCATTGTTGTTCTTCGTGTTCTTGATGTTCTTGAGTATTGGTGATGAAGATGAACAAGCTACAGTAGCAACGAACTAAAAAGCTTCAGATTTGACTCGTTCCTTGCTCAAATCCAAGAATAAAAATAGTGATGATGAACGAAAATGCTAGACGATCACAATCACTGGTTTAGATCTAACAGAAACGCAAGAACAAGGCAAGATTGAAGGATTGTTTGATGTTGTCTCTTGAGAGAATACGTAAGGTTCTGTTTCTTTAGAGAGAAAGTGAAGAGTTAAGGTTTCAGAAAGTTGAAAGTGTGGAATACATTTGCTACTTATAGGCACTCCAAGTTTGCATGTATCTGGTAACTGAAACATCACCACTTTTCCATCTCAGTTATTCACATTCTGCCACGTGTCCCACCACGAAGCTAAAAAGTTGGAGATCATGGTTTGTGGGGATTGAGGTGACGGTTATAAATTTTGTCATGATTGACAATGACTTGATGTGACGTTTACGCCGTCTTTGGTAAACGTGCAGAATTGGAAAATGTGATAATCTTCAAAATTGCCATTTCTTCTTATTGTATTCGACATGCAGTCGAAATTGGCATTTTTGAGGGGGCAATTTGTTAGCCTGTATTTTCGACAGACATTAATGAATTGGAGAGAGATGATGAAATCTCATTTAATGTGCATGATTGCATTTTTAATATTCTCTTGGGAATTGATTCTAGTATTAAATCAAGAGATAATTGAGGCATTTGACGTCAGAGACTTTTAATGCAAAGTTGCTTGTCAAAGCCCAGTGGTCTGTCGAATTCGACAGAACATGTTGTTGCCCAATGAGCTTGTCGAATTCGACAAGAAGTTATTTGTGCAAATATCTATTTTTCGACATTACTGACAATGGTCGAAAATTATATATATATATATATATATATACGTGTGTATGTTTGTTTGTCTAACGTACTATGCAGAACGGAGAAAGCATACTCTGGACTTAGCAAATTATTCAAAAGTGGATAACGTTCAAAAGTCCCACCAGGTGTCAAAGGGAATTCAAATTGTCAAAGACACGTGGAGCATAGTTAGGCATTTTGTAGGTTTATAGCAGTTATTCTAGTTTGCCTATAAATATTAGTTTTTCATAAGAGAAACGGGTCCACAATTCATAATACATGCAAATTCCTTAGAAATTCAGAGTACCCATGTCAACGAGCGAAATGAATGCGAACAGGAACATGTACGAATCTGTGTACCATCCTTTGTAAACATTTTTACATTGTCAAATGCAATTTATCTTTCAAGTATTGATTACTTGACTTTCATTTAAGCTTTCTGCAATTTAAAGCTTTTCTGCAATTTAAACATTCTGCAATTTATTTCATTGCATGTCTTTACATTTCAAAGTTTCTCTTTAAACTTTATTTGCAATTCATTTACAAATTTTCTGCAAATTTAACTTTGAAGCATTTCACTTTAAACCGAACAATTTGACTGTGTCGAATGCTTTTACTGTTTTTATCAACTTATCCGATTTAACCCAAAAAGATATGAATATGTTTTCATCATCTTCTGCACAGTCCATATGTCCCAGGATTTACTAGTTGATCCTTCTTGTAATAATCAAACTAGCGGTTGTTTACTAAAAATCGGGGTAAACAGTAGACTAATTGGTTCCAAATATAAAAATCCTCAAACAAGAAAAGGAGCTAAAAGGAAAGATAACCCAAATGAGGATGTAGAAACTCTTGAAGAGTTGTCTAATATGATTGATTTTTAAGTTCCAGAAGAACTGATCAGGTACCTGAAATTTATGAAATTAAAGAGATCTCGATAAGTTATGAATAAAATGAGATGGAACCAAAAATGAAAGTCAACATTGACGATGTTTTTCTATAGCGCTATATGTGATAAATGATAACGAGGATCATGAATCAAAGTCTATTAACGATTATAGATAAAGAAAATATCTGCAGATGGAAATAGACAAATTCAAGTGAAATCAAACTCTATTTATATAGCTGAACTGTTTGGACTTGTAATCCACACACCTAAAGATGAGAAGTTAATTAGATATACATGATTTTTTACGCTAAAGAGAATTATATTGATATAATACATGCTTATAGAGTTTGATATGTCCACTAAAAGTGGAGGGTAAATGTCTACAATTTATTTTGATGAGACATATTCACCTGAAGTGAATTCAAGAAATTTTTCTTGTTTGATAAAGTTTAGTAGCACTTGAAAGGCTAAATTTATATAAAATATATGCTACAATATATTTGTATGGCTCACATGAATTGATGATTATGTGAAATTCTCGGGAGTTAATTTTTATGATACATTGAAGAAATGACATCACATGTCCATTTTAAATATTTGGAAGTGAATTTATTATAAACGACTTTATGATGATATTATTAGATCTCAAAAATATGTTGATTATAGAAAGATTTGAAATTACATATGTCGCATGCGAAATGTTCGTTTGAATTAACAAATTTATTATTTAATATAGATCATGCCCTAAAACTTAGGAAAGTGATTTATAAACATATGTATAAAAAGAACATATTTCATCTAGTTTCGTTATGCCCATTATAACCAGTTATTTCGGTTTTCTATTAACAATTTTAACTATAACCGCAGGGCTTCCTCAAGAAAACGATGAACAACTTGAATTGGTCATGAAGTACCATATCTTAGTTCACACGAGCACATTAATGTATTTTGTTAATTATATCTATCATAGTATTTTGTTTTTGTCAATATTTGTAAATACATATAACAGAACAACGTCAAGCATATGTTTTGTGCCTAGGAGAAACAATGTAATCAAGGAAGCGAAGAATGCTCTTTATTAAGGATTGTGAGTTTAAACATACAAGAAAATTGTGGTTTATTTGCCGGAAGAATTAATGCAACAATCACTATGAAGAATAGTGTTTCAAAAGACGTTTTCACAAAGTTGCTCACAAGTATAATTTTTGGACAACTGATACAAAAGATTGATCTTCATCGTTTCAGAGATGGTTGTATGGTTGAGGGGGAGAAATAAATATATATTATGTAAAAAGATGTTGTACTCTTTTTCCTTCACTAGATTTTTTTCCCACTGGGTTTTTTTTCTAGTAAGGTTTTAACGAGGCACATCCTCGATGGACATCCAATGGGGAGTGTTATGAATAATTTGACTTAGTGGATGTCCATAATCCATATCTCTTCCATTCCATGTAACTCCCACTAAGTAGTGGATTATTATTATCTTTGTCTTTTAACTTCTTTCTTTGTGTCCTATAAATAGGACCCTTGTTATGATGTAAAAGATACAAGTGAAGAGTTGAATACAAACCTCTCATTCTCTCTATCTCTATGCTTTAGCTTTAATAGTTTATTTCTAACACTTAACAAATATTGATTTTTTTTATTAATGTCCATGAAAGCAAGTGAAGTAAAGTGGATTTGACACATGATCAAATCTTTTTTTATGTCCATGAAAACAAGCGATGTAAAGTGGATTTGACACATGGTCAATTCTTAAATATTAGGGCAAAAACCTTCTTTGTAATTAAAAAAATCTTAAATATTAAATTATGGAACTTATAAATTACATTGAATCATTGATTGATTACTTACACTAAGGTATTGTTTGGTTCTAGGGAAAGTGGAGGGATGGAAAGTTTATGGGAAAATGTGCTTCCACCGTTTGGTTTGCCTGTCAGAGAGGGATGAAAGGTTTAAATAGGTGGGCCCCACGTCTGAAAACTTTCGCTCCAAGATTGAGCGGAAAGCATAATATGGAGAATAAATTGGTAAAATCACCAAAATGTCCTTGGTTTTGAAATAATACATTTAGTACACATGAAATATTTTTTTATGCATTTGCTTTTTTGAAACAAAATGCCCTATTCTAATTATTTTTACAAAGTCAACTTCTTTTTCTTTTTTTACACATACCATTTTTTTTTAAAGAAAGTATACCATTATTTGTTATCCCTGTAGAATATATATCATGTTAATTTCTCATAAAAAATATATATATCATGTTACTAAATGGGTATTTATGTAAATTAACAAATATACATCTTTCTTTCCTTTCATTTTCTTTTCACTTTCTTTCATACCAAACAACTAAATTATCATTTCACTTTCCACTCACATTCCACCCAATTTCATTCCTTCAACAATCATTCCTCCTACTTTCTTTCCTTCCACTTTCTTTTTGCATCCAAACAAAGCATAAAGGAAGAAAATATCTTATAAATGTGTTTGTTAAACCTTAACATCTCAAACACTCGACTTTAAAATTAATATTTTAAGGAGTTTAATAATTTTTTAAAAGCAACTTACAATTTTCATTATTACACAATAAAAATCATGACAGTTTGCTACAAGCTCGACGAACATATCTGCAAACTCGAGCCGATACTATTAACCAAGCTATTATCCCAACCTATAATGTATAAAAACAATTAATATATATTTATCAGTAATTGTCTCATATACGTTAAGTAACTAACTCATTAACATTGTTATAAATTGTCATTTTTTTTCTTTTTATGATTGTCGTTTAATCATCTCTGACTCTAATTATCACATGTAGTATGTTTCTAAAATATATACATCGTATGTATGTATGTTCAATATTTATTGTCTTATTTGTAATACAAACCACACTCTCTATCTAAAAAAATGCATCATTATAAAAAAAATATATATATATGAACAATTACTTACCACAATATTTTTGTCTTGAACTATACCTGTTTTCCAAGATAATAATCTCCCTACAATAATTGTAAAATATGAGGAGAATGAAAAGAGTAATTGTTTCATTTTATATGTGAGTAAAAAATTAAACAAACATGTGATTTGATCGCGAGACACTGACATGAAAATATAAATAGCAGAATAAAATAAAATTTGATTTTTGAAAGGGATGACTAGTATAGGTTGCATTACCAAATGGTTGTACAAGTTGTTGGGATATGCTAGCAACTGGAACACGCCAAAACCAAATGAGCAGCATTCCGTAAGTTAAATACTGCACAACATAACCAAAAAAATGTATTATGTGAGCTCCAAGGAAATGTACGGAATTTAAAAAAAAATCATATATGAAGATCATACCTTTCCAACTAGAATCGCTTTTAAGTACAAAACCATATCTTTTTTATGTAAACTTTGATCTGCAATTCATGTTGAGTTATAAAGTTTTACAAAGTAATGGAGGATAAAATATTTATTGACAGATGAGGACATAACCAATAAGAAACAAAGACGAATTTTATATCTCATATTGTAAATGTGGACATTTTTTTTGTTTGTATATCTATTATTTTATTACTATTCGTTGTGTTTCTCCCTCTTTCCATATATATATATATATATGTTTTGCTATAACACACTCATTCACTTTTATGAATGTGTGTTTTAGCATGATACACCTTTTTACTTGGACACCAGAGCCCTTGTTTTTATTTTAAAATTAGTGAAGACCAAAACACATTTTGTAATTGAAATTTAATTCCACAATTAAAAGATTTCCTAATTAAATTCATTTATCCTCTTCCCATTGTTGCACCCTGTTTACGTTTTGGATTCTTTTCCAATCAAAATCTCTTCACACTATACAACTTCCTCCAAACTTTTTTTGTCTTCATTGTCTTCTTGAGAAGCTAGCTTTTAAAGGAACACTAAAAACATCAATCCTCATCAAAATATCATATGTATTGAGTAAAACAAAAAAAATCTCATATCTGAATGACACCGAATGATCTTGGTGTTGATTAGTAAAGAACATGAATTAACTAGAATAATTATTAAAATGTTTTTGTTGAATAAAATAAATTGATAATTAAAATGCCAGAATCACTTCCATTCTATGGACAAGCTTAAAGCTTTTCTTCTTCCATTTTATGGATAATTAAAAAATAGCTTTTTTCTTACTAAAATTGAATGGTTGCAAGCAAAGTTACTTTTAAGAGCAATAAAAAAAATTCACAATTTGAGAGAAGGTGTATTATGCTAATGCACACCTTCACAAAAGTGAATGGATGTGTTATAGTAAAACCATATATATATATATATATATATATATATATATATATATATATATATATATATATATATATATATATATATTGTTCTATATCATATTATAAGCAAAAAAAATAACTTTTTTTGTACTAGATTATAAGAAAAAAAACCAACTTTTATCAGTTTAAGATTTACTTTTACTTGTCTCATAAAATTTGATGCAAATTGCGTTTAATTTATTCTCTCTCTTCATTGGACTCCAATGGTTAATGAGCTTCACCAAAGAATATGGATTTTGGAAAAACCTGATTTTGATTTCTGGATGGAACAATTTCTTGGTCAGACTACTACTATGACTCCCTTCCCCTAGGAACGAGAGGGTTAAAAACGAAAAAAAAAAATACAAATTCTTTTTACATAAACTTATTTCAAGAAAAACATAAAAAGTCATACTTCAAATTATTCTATTTTACTCTTCTTAATAAGTATGAAAATATTTATTTTTCTTATAATATGAGAACGAGGAAGTATATATATATATATACTATGTGAATTTTGAGAATTGTTGCTTTGAGTAGAATCGCCGTTATGGTAAGGGCCCATTTTGCCCAATGGGATAAGACCCAATATTCTCATAAGACTGTAGTTAACACCGATGAGCAGCGAATGTTTGAGGATAGACCTGAACTTAGACATGGAATAACACCTGGGCCTACAACCACATGAGATATCTATCCTCCACTTATGGCGGAATGAACTGCCCCATTATCTCCTTATTGAGTGATTCTCGTCGGAGTAGATACTCATTGGTCTATATATATGAAAGGATCATCGCATTTTCTACATATTCACCAACTTTAAGACTTAGACCGAAATTATTTCTTAATAAGTATTAATACAAATTTTTTACATAAGAATCTATATATACACACACACACAATGAAGTGGGATTGACTTTCACCATGAGTAATTCTGTATAGACTTAATTAATTTAATAACATTAGTTTTAAAAAATTCAATTGTTGAATTGAAAAATTTGAATGAATTAATTCTGCAATATTCTTTTATAAAAATTTCAAAATCACATAATACTTTATTCAATAACTTCAATTGAACTTTTGGCACATATTATACTTTTGCAAGACCTTAATGCCCCCAACTTAGGTTACAAGCAAACATTAATTGTCAACTATTTGGTTACATAACCACAGTTATCGATTTTTTATAAAAATTTATCGAGTTTATTTACTTGATATGAATTTCTAATTCAACAATTGGATTGGTGAATTCTAATATGGAGTATTTATAATGAGTGGAATAATTTTATATTGAGTTAGTTCTCAAGTAAGTTGATCCCGTCCAATATATAAATAGTCTTGGAATTTGTGATTTTAACGAACTTTAAAATTTAATCAATTAAAAATATATTTTTAAGATAAATTTTTTATATTTGATTCTTTAACATGTGTTCTTAGAATATTTATCAACAAAGTCTATCATAATTAGTTTGCATTACAATGCATAAAATTAAAAATGTACGAACAAAATAAACTCACACTTTGCAAGTTCCTTTTCCTTGGCAGCTGCTAACCTTTTTAATCTTGCTGCCTGTGCAAATGTTGACGGTCTGAAAGAACAAAATGATGACACATATAGTGTTAATAATAACATGCAAATATGCATAGTTTTTAGTGGTATTTTAAATGAACAAATTAAAATTTTATTTAAATTTACTATAACTATTTACTTGTTTTTTTAAATAATTTTAGGTCTTAGCATTTGAAATACAAAGAAAATAGTGGAGATAATGCATTTTATGGTGCCTTGAAGATCAAGACTTGTTTGATAATAGTGGAAGAAAATGTGAAAAATTAACGCAAATCAAGTTCGGTCGTTGCCAAAGTTCCAAAAAAAAAAATCACTGAAATTTGAGCAAATGAAAAGTTAAGAAATTGTCAAACCCTTGAGCCTGCTACAGTTGTGGCAGACAAGTCAGATTGCATGAATTTTGTACCAAAATCCTACCACGGACCCTGGTGTTCCAACCACACCCACGAGAGCTCTAGGGTTAGCTTTCGTCTCTTCAATTTACTCTTAATTATCCATTGAATATAATAATATCTTAGTGGTCATTGAGATGTACAAAGTTAAGGTCTTTAGGCTATAAATAGGACCCCATTCTCATGTCATCTATTCCAAGTTATAATATATTTTCTTGGTTTATTTATTTATTTTTAGTTTAGTTTTATGTTCTTATTAGTAGTTTATCTGGTTGTTCATCGTGACTAAGTGTGAGTAGTTTTCTTCCATCTTAAATTATAGATAGTATTTCATAGCATACTTTCTATAATATTTTTTCTTTTATTTTTTGTTGATTGAGATTTATAACAAAATTTATTCATAACATGTTGTTCTTATCTTGCAAAATCTTATGACAAGAAGGTGAATGACCGCCTAGAGTTTAGGTTGAGATATGTCGAGAACTATATGTTGTGCTCATGTACCATGTGTTTGAGGTGACATAGATATCTAATGTGCTTATGTGACGAGGGAGGACATTTACTTTGTTTTTTTATCTCACCTTAAAACTTGTTTATAAATTGATTTTCATGACAAGAGTAAGAAGATTGGGTATGGAATTATCATTGGTGATCAAATTCATGATATTAGAGTAATTCTCTCTATAAAAATAATTCTTTGTTATTTTGATTGCCAATCTTTCTAAAAACCAAATCTTATCTCAACTAAATATTCTCTTTGTTTTTGTTAGCTTCCTAATATTTATAAATATAGTAGTGAATATTTAGTCAATAAAATTAGGAAAATAACAAAAACAAATATTATTGTTTGAGTGTGCATAGCAAATGACTTGTTTTTTTGTTTAACTAAAACTTATTTTTATTTTTTTTAACGGCAAATATATTATTATTAATAACTGGTATCTGCATAAGACGAACAGAAGCCAGGAAAAATGGAAATACAAAACAAAGGCGCTGTATATTATTATTAAAACTAATTTTTATTGTTTGAGTGTAGCTTGAGCTTGTTTACTATGAATGAATAGTCGCATATTCAAGTTAACACAATAATTTGACCAGCAAGTGTCGTGCAATTTTAGTCAATCCTAACAAACAAATATTAATCAAGAACAGAAGCAAACACATATATGGCTGTATCATTTGTTTACAGAATAGATCTGACAGTGAAAAAGAAAATATGTTGCGTGGAGAATCATATGCCGTGATGTTTAATTTTTCTCAATTGAAAATGATAATAAATTTCCTTTTCAATTAATTCATTTGTTTAATCAAGAAGATAGATGAAATACATATACGAAAGGATCTTATTATTACTATGCTACCATTGATTTTTCCAATTACTAAAATGACAAAAAGAGAATGATACCTTATTCATATCATCAAGATAATAATATGCAAGTTGAAAAGCGGCAACGATGAAAAATATGGAAGGAGCTGCTAATGACTTATGATTTTCTTGGATTGTTCCGTCTCCCATAATTCACTCTCCTTTGTGATCCAATTTTAAGAAAGACGATGCAAATGAATACAAGTAGAAGAAAAAAATTTATGTGCCAGGAAAAATGGTTATATTTTTTTTTTAAAAATAATACATTTGCTGACATGTACTTGTTATTGGCCACGTGAATAGTGTCACATCATAGTTTTTCCTACCAATTGGTTAAAAAATGGGGTGGGGGACCAAAAGTGAAAAAAAAAAAAACAAAATAGAGGGCAAGAGTATTTGATTTTAAAATAGAGAGACCAAAATTGTAGATCTTGTAAAATAGAGGGATCAAAAGTGCAATTAAACCTAAAAAAACTATTATTTTTATTATAAGTGTGCAATTTTTTGGTTGAGAATTCTAACTTTTTTTTTTTGGTTACAAAAGGGGACTAAGCCCAAGAGAATTCTAACTTTGGAAATATGACTTTCATATGTTTGGTACATTTTTAGCAAACTAAGTTTCAATACCATTTGTTAGAGTATTTTTGAGTTAAAACAATACTAATGTTTGAAGTTGAGAACAAACCCAGACCATTTCTTTTAGAAGTTTGCTATTTAGGCTCATTACTATTACTCGCAGGCCCCCCGCCGTGACCAAAATGCCCTTATAAGCATTCGTATCATAGGAAACGAAGGAAACAAATTTCGTCACCTAGAAGACGAAATTATGTTAAAACATAGTAGGCCTGCATTGTCGCGCACATCTGGGCACAAAACACGCAATTTCGTCTCGTAGTTACCGAAACGCCGATTTTTTGAAATTTTGTCACCTAGAAGACGAAATTGTGTGTTTTGTCACCTAGAAGATGAAATTTTGGTTAAAATGTAGTAGGTCTGCCTTGTCGTGCACATCTGAGCACAAAACACACAATTTCGTCTCGTAGTTATCGAAACATCCATTTTTTGAAATTTTGTCACCTAGAAGACGAAATTGTGTGTTTTGTCACCTAGAAGACGAAATTTTGGTTTTATGCGATTTCGTTTCCTGGGTGCAAAAGTGGGGGTATTTTGGGATTTTTGGGGGGTCTGAGATTAACATGGGGGGCCTACGTAGCAATTTTCTTTCTTTTATACAAATGACCCATCACAAAAAAAGAGCCCAAGTCAGTATGTACAATCGCACGTGCCAGATATTGCAGTTACTAACCTTACGTGCTATAAAACAAATCCGTAGATAGATTCTCAACTTAAAAACACAAACCCTAGATCTTTAACACAAACCTAAGTTCCCATACGCCGCAACCTATTATCATCACAAATACCGCCGTCATTAGGTTTTCCCATGAAAAACCTTCCACTGGGCATCAAGACGTGACAATTGCTTATCAATTGGATTTATCCATGTTCTGCTAAATTTGACATTCAACTATCTTATCGATGACTCCTCAAGAGGTAATATTTCACATTTCCCCCTTTTTCATGTTGAAGATAACCCACTCTCAAGACATGGTAATGTTTCTTCATTGCTTATTTGCATCCATCGTCATTTGTAAGGTTATTATGTCATTAAAATCCTTTTTTAGGCTAAAAGTATGATCAATTTGATGTTGGGCCTTTACTTTAGATCCCAAAATCCATTGTACATAATATGAATTAAAAAGTTGGGATAGACAAAGATTTCATTCAAGATAAAATTATAATTTTTTACCAACAATTGATTGATCCACAAAATCGATCTGTGACTTTTGCGTATGAAAAAAATTTGGTTAGGAGAAGAGAATCTATCTTGTGTGTCACACGGATTCTCCAATAGTAGTTGGTCATTTTTGAAAGGCAGTGAAAACTTTGTACGCATAACATGATGTAAAAAAAATATTAAAGAAAAATTGATTTAGAGATGGCTAATATTAAATCTTCATCACTTTTTCTTTAATAGTTTTTTTTTTTGTTACTATGTTATAGGTATAAAGATTTCACATCGCGGTTTTAAGATGGCTAATATCTATCAATGAATCTTTGTGGCACATAAGATGAGTTATCTCCTCCTGACCAAATTTTTTTCATACGCAAGAGTTAGAGATCAAACTCATGAACAAATTAATTATTGGTAAAATTATTTACTTTTATATTGAATGATTTTTTTATAAATACAGAGGATATGAAAGCAGAAGTTTAAATCAACAACTTATAATTATCAGAAAGGCTATTGGAATACATTTATATACATCAAATACCTACACATATATGGTGCATCGTAATTTCTTTTTGTAAACTTATTATTTTTTTTTATACAAAAATATCTTGTTAATACAAATTTTTGCAACATAAAAATTGAGTTGTGTCATTAACCAATTTGTTTACTTCATTAATGATAAAAATGTATAATATTGTTAACCATTTTTTTCACATATAACTTATTAATTACTTCATTAACAAAAAAGATGCTAGTAATTAACCACTTAGTTTTAAAAATACATAACGACTAAATGGTTAATGACTAGCATTTTTCGGTTCATGAAGCAATCAAAATAGTCAATATATATATATATATATATATATATATATATATATATATATATATATAAAAGTGATTAACAACATATATTTTTATTATTAATGAAGTAATAAAATTGGCTAACAACACAACTTATTTTTTATTTGCATTCATATTAAAAAAGGTTATGTTGTTCTTTTTGTATAAAAGAGTTGTAAAAACAATGCAAGTGTTTGTATTTGATGTATCAACATGTGTTCCAACACCATTTTTATATACTTATTCCGGTCATATTTATAAATAAATTTAACTTTTTTAGTACATTGAAAAATGGACGTATATAATTTATAATATAGGCCACATACATTCATTATTCAATGTACTAAAAATGTCAAATTTACTTATAAATATGACTATAGGGAGTAATTATTTTTCTGATGAAAGACACAACATCTATATTTTTTTATTAGTCCTCAAATTCTCAAATAAAGAAGCTCTAGTAATTTTGCTTCAAATAAAAAGCTATAGTAATTTAAATTTTAACCATAAAATAAATAAAATTTGACAAAAAAGTTATTTATAAATTAAAGTCAAATTCTTCAAAACAATTTGGAAATCTTCACATGAGAAAGAAACTCATTTTTTTTTTTTAAAATTTTTAATTTTTGATAATTGAGAAAGGAACTCATTAACCTTCAAATCATTTCATCAACATATAATTTTGTGCTATAGACAAATTTTATTCTATGAAAAATATCATAAAACCGATTTTACCAGCGTAACCTTGAAGCGGTCTCTCCAATTTCGAGTGGGGCATGCATCAAACTCACATGACAAATCCGTAATTTCCCAAAAATCCAAAACCCAAAATAGTAATTTACCCCGAATATCACACGCACGACCCTCACACGTGCACACTTCGCAACTCTCAATCTTCAAACACTTTCACTTCTTCACAAAACACACACACAAAGAAAACACAATAGTGAATACCGGGAGAGCACACGGATCGATGACGTGTCCAAAAATTTCACTATCCCGCGTAAACCCGTGCTTCAATTTTTATTTTCCCTCCTTATCCTTTTTTCACTCACTATCAAAAACCGCACCCACGCTCTTCATTCTTCACAATTCACAACACTTCCAAAAACCCTTTCTCTTCTCTGTAACCGTTTTTCTCTCTTCGAACTTCGATCACCATGACGAAAACTGCTTCCGATGCCAAACCTGCTGATAACCGGTGAATTTCTTCTCCCGACTGTTAGATTCAGTATCGTGTTTTAATCTGTTAGATCTGAATTTTGTGATAATGTGTTCGATTTTTTGTTTTGATTTGTTTTCGATTTTGTTTGTTAGGTTGAAGCGCAAAGGCGCTGGAGCTGGAACGAAGCAATCGAAGAAAGCTAGCAAGGATCCAAACAAGCCTAAGAGGCCTCCAAGTGCTTTCTTCGTGTTCATGTAAGCTTCGGTGCTAAAAATTGTTCGAATCTAGTTTAATTGAACGTGTTTGTTGCGGTGAAGTTCGATTTGATTCTGATTTTAACCGCTTGATTTTTGTTATTTTTTTA
Source organism: Trifolium repens (assembly GCA_030408175.1). Lineage (NCBI taxonomy): Eukaryota > Viridiplantae > Streptophyta > Magnoliopsida > Fabales > Fabaceae > Trifolium > Trifolium repens. Next base: position 11,385,009 of record CP125845.1, read on the forward strand.
GGTCTGAATTCAGAGAGAGATTCAAGAAGGAGAATCCTAACAACAAGTCCGTTGCTGTGGTGAGTTTTGCGATCTAGTGTTAGATTTTAATTTTGTGAAATTTTGTGTAATTTTGATGTTGTTTGAAGTTCTCTAATGTGATTTACTGTGAATTTTGATTAGGTTGGGAAAGCTGGTGGTAAAGAGTGGAAGGCAATGTCTGCTGCGGTGAGTAATTTGCTTCTGTTTCACCGAAGAAAAATTGTTGAAGTGCTAATTTGCGTTTTGATTCTGATATTGTTTTGTGATTTATGTATTTCAGGACAAGGCTCCGTACATTGCCACAGCTGAGAAGAAGAAGGAAGAGTACGAGAAGACAATTCGTGCCTACAACCTTGGCTTGGTATTTGATCTATTTTTTTCTTCTCTATTAATTTCTGCAACTGTAGTTTTCTAGCGTTCTGATTATACTTGATTTTTTTATTGATTGAAATAATTTTGATGTTTTAGTCTGAGGGGAAAAATCCTTCTGAGGAAGAAGGATCTGACAAGTCAAAGTCAGAAGTCAATGATGAGGATGACGATGATGATGTAAGGTTCATCTAATTGCTATGTGCTTTGTTTTTTTTTTGTTATACTGATTGTTGTTTTGACTTTTGAATTTTTTTGCTCTGTTTATGTTATTCAGGATGAGGATGATGAGTAGAGATGATGGAGGCAGAAGAAGCTTAGGATTTACTGCAATAGAATAATTTTCTTAATAGGTTATTATGAATTTAGGAGACTTTGTAATCACAGCTATTTGTTACAAATAGTTCTTAATGTTTAGGTTTATCTTAGTCCTCAAACTTAATTTTAGGCTCAGCCTCTTCATGATCTGTACTTAATCCATCTCTATTATTAATACAGTCTCAGTTTGTTATGGTGCATTTGTTTTCTTCTTTTGAATGCTCTTGTTATAATTGCTTTCTTTTTGATATATAATTGATTTATTTTGTATGAGGCAACGTGCTTGTTTCAAATTATGTAAAAATAAGTTTTTACTCTGAAGCACTTTTTTTTATCAGTACACTACATTGTTTGGGGTTTCTGAAATGAAAATTTGAGTTGATTCTCTATCTGATGAATGGACTGTTAATGAGTTTTTATACAGCATTAGCTACAACTTTGTACAAATGATCACGTGGGTAACTATTGAGCAATTAGTAAGCTAAGAATGGGATTAATGAAATGCTAATGAGTATTGACTTTTGATAAATATTTGATCATGTGCTAGAATTAAATATTAGTTTCATTGACAAAACTTGGTGCTTCACACTTATATATGCTCTTGTGATGTTTATATTTAAAATGTACTTTTTGGGAGCATAAATATTTTTCTGATTTGAGTATAGATTATGGTTGGTTATGTTGATAGCGACACAAGTACATTTTAAGAACAATATCAACAACAGAAAGGAGGGTTCTTTTGTTTTTGCAATATAGTAGTACCAATCAGAGCAACTCCAAAGCATCCAAGTAAGTCTTCAAAGGTTAAGTTTGCCATATCTGATTATTTGGAGCCTTTGGAGATGATAAATTCTCTGAAATCATCGTTGAAGCTCCAAAACAAGTTGAACACATGCAATAAATATTGTTGCCGCTTGTTTCAAATACATCAAGGTTACACTTCCATTTAGATGTGTATTTGTGATTCTATTGGTATTTTTATTGTTGCTCGAGTAAACCGTTTCCTCAAGCTTGGTTTTTGCTTTTGATTGTCTTTCTCACCAGGGACTAGAAAATTGTCATTATAGAGACAGACCCAATTCAAGTGGTGAATTTGATGAAACACTATGGAGTGGGGATGATGTTGTAAAGCTGTTTACATTTTCAAATGATAACTTTAGTGAGGTTATTAGCTACTCTGTTCATAGATAACAATCTCCAATTTTTTTTTGATCAAATTTCAAGTGGCATTGTTCTTTTGCTGGTTAATGAGATACACTTATTCTTCTGGTTAAAATAAAAGTAATTACACTTTTGAATCAATTTGTTATATTGATAAATTAGTGGTTGTGCTATCAAATATATATTATTATTGTTGTGAAATATTCACCAACTTTATCGAAGATTAATATTGTTAAAAGACTTTGACCACCTTTAGTGAATCTCCCCTTCCAATCACATTTTTATATCACAAGGACCTAATTAAGAATTGTTTTAATGTTACTTCGCCATAATTTGTTTTATGTTATGATAAAGTATGAGAGTGGGTTGTCTCTAGTGTAAATTTCCTCCTGTTGAATCCTAGCCACATAATTTTTTTTTGCTGCAAAGTGACTCAACAATAAAAAAGGTGTTCAATGGCTAATATGAAAAATTTACTCCCTCCGGTGAAAATCACACGGGAGAGGATCCCTTCTCGATAAAGTACGTTGTTAGGTTTAACGCTTTTATTTAGGTTCGAACACGATAACTCGTAGTGTGTGTGAGTGTGCCTGAGTTTCAATGATATATTTATGTATATTTATCAATAATATTTACCACTTTATCTATAGATTAAAAAAAAAAAAATATAAAGTAATTAATTTCCAACATAGGAGAAAGTCTTCAGCACTTGGGCGAAGATTGGGAAACAGAAACAATGGCTGGTGCTGGAAAATGCTTCCTTGTGACAGGTCCTCCTGTGAGTAATTCCTCCTCCAATTTTTGCTTCTCATTTCTTTGAAAGATCTGTTATTCCTCATATAATCGATTGATTTGATTATAGGGTGTGGGAAAAAGCACTCTTATTATGAGAGTCTTTGAAACCCTCAAAGCCTCCAATCCTACCCTCAAAGTTCAGGGTTTCTACACTCGTAAGCATCTCTTCCTCTTCCTTCACAACCCCTCACCAATTCCCAAAACTATTCAATGGTTTGTTTTGTTTGTAGGTGAAGTTAGACTTTCAGGTGAGAGGGTTGGTTTTGAAGTTGTCACTCTTGATGGTCGTACATGCCCACTTGCTTCCTCAAACTTTTCAAGGTTCTGTTCTTCATTACCTTGCTAAAGATACAACCTTTTTTGTTCTGCATTAGAAGCAACAATGTTTCATGTTTCTTGGTGATAATGGTGCTTGTGGGTGGGTATGTTTTTTAGTCAATGTTTTATAAATTGAACCGGACATTGAACTGAAGAGATATCATATCATGGTTCAACCAATTTAACCCCTTGAACTGAGAGGAAACAGCAATCAAACCGCTTAAATAACTAAATTGTAGACAATGCCTGTTCACGGTTTAGTGGATTGAATTATCCGGTTCGGTCTTTAAAACATTCATATTGGAAAGCACATAGAAAAACTTGGGATGATGTTTTAGGTGATTTTGAAAATGGTGACATAACTGAATTTGGATTAGATGCCGTCAAAATACTCTTAGTAAGTAGTAACTGCATTTAATATATCTAGACGGTTGCATTAAGATTGGACGGTTTTGATTCCAAATATATATTTCTACTTTGCTTTGGTGAAGTCTTGAAATATGAACAATCCTGATCCAAGGACTGAAATGTGCCGAGTGTGTCACTTCATGTTATTTGGCAGCAGGGCAGACAACCTAGATCCTACATAACATCGGTTTTGCTGGCTTTGTTAGTTTTGTCAGATCTTTGCTTATTTGATTAAAGGGTGTTAATTGTTATTTAATGGCATCGGCAGTCAAGAGTCTCACAGATGGCCTAATGTTGGGAAGTATAAAGTTGATGTAGCATCATTCGAGTCGCTAGCACTGCCTGAGTTGCAGGTGAGTTTGCTTTTGCGTTCTGCTTGTCACCAATATTTCGCTTATTTATGCATTTTTCTCAACTTGATATTAGATTATTGTCATAGCAGGTGGAGAATAGATTAATATTTTGTCTAATATAAGACCATCTTCGCATGCATTTAATTGCATATAAAAAAATGTAGTACACCGATATGCTGCTCTTAAGCTGCCCCCTTGCATTTCTGAGTGTAAATTTGTCATTCAGGATGTACAAAGATATTGACACACTCAATGACTAGGTTAGAGAAGACACCGATCTTTTCATCATTGACGAAGTTGGTAAGATGGAGTTATACAGTTCTTCATTCTTCCCTGCAGTTCTAAAAGTTTTGGAGTCAAATATCCCAATTTTGGCTTCCATTCCAGTTCCAAAGTTTGGAAGAGATATACCTGCAGGTAAAGTTCGCATATTTTCAAACATCTTGTTTCTTTCTTGACGTAAGCAATTTTTCTTTTCTCAATGCTTTAAATAATTGAGACGGACAAATCTGTTAGGAGACCTGATATCCATAAATCTCAAATATCTATTGATGTTTTGAGGATATTGAAGCCACTATCTGGCTAACGGATTTGCTGAACCCGTAAATTATTAACCTTGTCCATTTCCGCAGTTGCAAGGTTGAGGAATCATGCAGGAGCAACTTTGTTTACATTGAGTGTTAGTAACAGAGATGCTGTTAGAGAACAGATACGTTCGCTTTTGGAAGATCTGTTGATAAAGCGATAGTTGTTGCAAAGTTTGTTTTCTGAACTCATGCTATGTGGAATTTTCATTAAGTTCTAATTACATTGTGATAGGGATCACCATCTGTCACGAGTCACAACCACGGGCTAATACTCATATTAGTTAAAATAAAAGAGAAGATATCAATGCAATTTGGATGTCGCCTTTTGACTTTGTCATGTTTAAGAGTTGACATTTTAATTTGCTATTGTGTGTATGTGTAAATATTCCTAGGTGGACATAATTCTACCAAAATAATTATTTTCTGCAATGAGTGAAAATGAAGACACGATATGAACATAAGCTTATGATATTTTAATTTACAAATTCCAGAGCAAATGTCCTTGAATCAGTTGTGGGTGTTTATCAACTTCGTTTATCATGTTCAGCATTTCTCAGCACCTGTTTTGCCCTTGATAAAAGTGATTTTGCTGTATTTTGTATCTCTGCAGTATGTAGCTCAATACCCTGTCAAGTTATAAGAAAATATGTAAACAAATACATATTGAAATTTTCATCATCCTTATTCTTCTTGCATACATTGGCATGTCGCCAAAGACATACCACATCGTTTTTGTGACTTTGTCAACATATAAGATACCTGTAATTTCCTTATGTTTTCCTGCAGCTTGCTTTCTGCCAATTTAGCAACACTTGTTTCCTGCAGTGCCAGAATTATGATTAGTATTCATATTTCAGAAACAAAAAAATGCTAGTCTTATAAATGTATGAAAACTATGCTAGTCAAATAATGATCATAATTATAGATCATCACATGTGTCTCAGTAGTTTTTGTGAATAGTTGTTCCTTAGTACATTTTAATGCTGTAAGTGTAACTATCCCATCAACTAATGAACCCATAGTTACCAAGTTGAAATATATCATTTTCATGCTGATTGAAAATCTCAAAGTGGCAGTTATGGGTTGTAGGTTGAAACTTTTTGATAATTATCAATCTTGACACTCAAACTACATTTGCATAAAGACATTTAATGTATAAAAAGGTGCCATATTTGCGAATTGTTACATGGAAGAATGCAAAACAAGCCTTATAAAGTTATACTGAATGGTGGATATGATAAATATATTCTTACACCGGACGAAGAAGAAAATCCATATTTCTTCTTAATTTGATTGACTGCACCAGCTTTCTCATCTTGTTGCTCTTCCTTATCTGATGCTTTCTGGTTGTTTCCCTTCATCTCTTTCACTTTTCCTGTATATTCGATCCAGTAAGATTAGCTAGTGGTGCCTAGTATATGGCAAAACTCTTTACCATCTCTCACTTTTCTTCTTCTTCGGGTAAGCTAAATATCTTCTAATTCAATTGGTATTTTTCCAAATAAATATTCTTAGAATTTACGTTGGACCTAACTCAGCCCTACAAAACTAGTTTGTAAGATTGAGACCGTCCACCACTTATGAACACATTTTCAAGCTATATGTCATCCAATGTGAAATTCTTAACATATACTATAAATCATGTCAGAATCATAGTAGCATACCTAGAGTATATACTCTATAGCATATTAGAGTTATTATATTTTTCACTTTCTTATTATTGTTAGTGGCACCAAGCAAGCATGCACATAGCATGGTCGAATAAAAGAATCTCATTAAAACTCAATAAGTATTACCATTATGCTTAACACTGCATTTTGTCACAAACCAAAGGACAGAACATGAGAGATCAGTATCAATTTGACCATGAGTACTGGAATACATAATAAGATTCTGATCTCTGTATAAATCCCTTATAACGGCTCATGTTTCATCGCATTTAGAGCAGTTTAAGTTCGTGTTTCTTAGGTCAAATATGAACATAAGAAACTATAATTTGCATAAAATTGAATTCATTGTCACAAACCTTTTAGAGCCTGAAATTTGCCAGCCAATTTCTTCTTATTAAGAGTTCCTAATATGCTTTGTTCTTTGCGTATTTCTCTATGATTCTCCTGATTCGTGTCATCTATATAGGAGGAAAAGAGAGCACCTCACATTGGTTGCCTTAAACTCAAGTATCTATATGCATAAAAATGAACTATAGGCTATATGGAGAAACCAGCTGAACTGCCTCAGGAAGCATATTGACATGAGGCATTGTTATACCTAAGTTTGATTCTAGCTGATTTTCATCTACAGTATTGTTGGCATCCGGTGGAAAATTTGCATATGAAAATATTGCAGAGAGTTCCTGGATACTTTCTTTGGGATCTTCATTTTCCATGAGGGGTATGTGCTTTTCTTTACTGCCAGTAAAATCTTTGACAACAGAGTTGAACATGCCCTACACATAGACAAGATTAAATACATTCTGTTACAAAAATAATGGATATAGTTAGATAAGTTATTAATATGTTACTGTCAACCTTTTTCTTTTCCTTAGGTATGACCTGGTAAGGAACAAGTTCTTGTGATAGCATTCTATCCATCCTGTAGATGCATCCAACAGAGTCCAAAAGCCTGAAAATAACTCAAACATTATGTAATGAGACTACTAATCTACCATTATCATCGGTAAGTATCACTTTCATCTTTAGTCGCCAGTTTGAAAAAGAGAACAAAAAATATAAGACCGTAGGTTATTTTCTATAGCCAGGAAGAAGTATTTGAACTGTCGGAGATCGATAACAAGATCTCCATTCCATTCTTTAACCATATATACCTGAAAATATTCCTCTGGACCAACAATGAGACAACAAAAATTTCTTGGTCACCATTCACCTGTAAAGTGATTTTGAGTTAACTTGAAGTCATAAATATCAGAAGCTTGTTATCTCAGTGAAAGATACAGTCATACCAAAACAAGGTCTCCGCCGGATGAACAACATATCTGGCTGTCGGAAAATGATTTCAATTTCGGATGTAAATAAGTAAAACCTCTAATCGAAGTCTTCACTATCAAAGATAGTTCTGGTAAAGACCTAAATCATTAAAGAAAAAAAACTGTCATGAAATTAATAGAATGTGAGACTATTAAGAGCGATTTATGATGAAACAGGAGGCTTTATGAATATATATGATTTCAATATATATATATGTGAGAGAAAACTTCTCTCTCTAGATTTAACGGTCTCCACAGCCGCTTCACCGTTCAGCAGCTGTAGGGGATCCATTTCCGTGCAGACATGAGAAAGAACCACCACCTTAATTCTACTTTTCCAGTGCTGAAAAGTAGTATGAGACCAATATCAGAGGAGCTGTGAAATGTCGATGCCCAGCAACAGGAAGAAGGATAGAACTTCTTTTTGTAAACCACCTTTTTGATTCCCTAAAACAAGAGAGGGTAATCACACGCATTAGTTATTCTTCTGGTTCATTATAACTCATAAAGATTGAAATAAAGAACACCATACCTGTAGAGCATGCTCAAATGAATAGATATATAAAGCCTTCTCAGAACACAACAAAATGTACAATTTCTTTGTTGTTGCATCGTCAATATGATTCCCTTTTCTCAAATATAAGCTATCTTTTGCAATTGGTTCACCTTGTCCATCTGTATAGCATAATAATAAAAACTATAGTCCTTCACTGCTATTAAAATATTTTGACATTTGAATCCTAAAAAAAATAAGCATTCTGATTATTGATGACTTATCTATCAATGTGTTTTAATAATTCATCATTGTATCAACTCTGCAAACTCTTACCCAAAACCTGCATAAATAAAGCTTTAGATGGCTTCTTAGGATGAACAGTTCCAGTGCTAAGTGTATTTCCAGTTTCATTATCCAGTGCCAGAACCGACGAGTCCTTTGTTCCAACTGCTAAGATGTTTTTTGAGAAACCATATAAAGTGCATGTTATGAACTGCAGAGAGATGATACCAGTAGAAATTTCACTTGCAATATGTTTCTGATACAACAGAGTTGGACCATCCGTGTTAATAACTGAAACCTATAAGAAATTTGTAGATTATTGCACAAATTAGTATTGCACCTGAAATTTGTTTCCTTGGAACAATGAGCTAAATACACAGGTGATTTTTTTTTGTTCAAAGAAGCTAGAAAAGTATCTCACATTTCCTTGATCAGAACCAACAGCAAGATGCCCTGAGCTATGATCTATATTCATACAAATTACAGCACCAATAGTCTTTATAAGTTTCACACTCCGGATAACATTATCAACCCCTTTCTTTGTACTTCCTACAAAAGAGAAATGGAAATGCAAGTCACTTTAAACTGAAGTGTGAACTCTTCTAGTTGTTTGATAACTAATTAAACATGTTGTAAACTAAGTAACAAGCTGTACATAAACTACCTGTAAGAGACATGAAGCTGTTGTAGGTGTACGGTTCGGGTTTGAACCTGAATATACGAACCTGTAGATCATGTTCATATATATAATACATACTATAAAGTAATAATCAATGGTGATGAGAATTTGCAAATAACCTCACCATTCCACTCTGATCACCAGAAACAAGGAGAGGAGTGTTGATGTCAAAATATAATTCTGTCAAGGGTACACCACTTAAAGAATGATCATTTTCACTCTGCATTTGATGAATGAAAGAATAATCAGATGCTATCTTTTTGAATAGAGGGAAGACAAAAGGCCTATTTCATAGCCAAACTTTGTCCAACAACAAATTGGAATTTAATAGTATTGATATATTACCTGTTGCTTTAATTGCAAAACTGGGATGAAAAAGGGACATGATGCATCCCAAAATGTAATGGCTCCATTATGGTGTCCAGTTATGTACAAGTTTTTAATGTTTGAAAATCCAGAGAAGTTGGCAGAACTCAGGTTAATCCCTTCTTTGTGATTTGTTTCAATTGTAATAAGCTGTGGATAGTTTTTTAGCATCTGACTGTAATACTGTGACCACAAAGAAAAATAAAAGTCAATGAATAATATAGAAGGATTTAATTCACTTTCAATATAACGATTATACACACACAATCTATCATAATTGTTAGATCATTCAAAACGTTTGACTTCAATCATTACTACTTCTAAAGTCACAGATATAATTGGTTGTGATTTGTTGGCAATCTAAAACTTATATACCAACACTGTATCGAAATTAAACTCATAAAAGAATATGATCCAATAGCAGAATAGTTTTACAACCTCATCTTGAGAATAAAACTCATTGGTAGTGTTAGAGATGAATTTTGCTATGGTGATGCTTGAATCAGCTAGTGGTAACTTCACCATAACTTCCTTTGGCACTGAGGGAGTGGACTTAGATAGGCATTGCAATAGATATCTTTCAATCATACTATCATCATACAGATACACATGGCCTGATTTCCCAAGCAAAATCAAAGAATTTTGTTTATGTTTGCTTTGCTCATTTGAGGTTGATATAATCTCCATGTCAACACAGATTTCAGACAAATAAAGTCCCAACTTAATCGTGCGAGTCTCAGTATGTTCATTCAACAACACTACCTGATTCATACAATCATATATCAGTAAACATTAAGGATCTATTTGAATTGATTTATTTAAGCTTATCTCCTGACATAAACACTTGTAAGACTGTTTGGAAGAGTTTATGAAAACAACTTATAACACATGCATAAGTTGTTTTCAGTTTATGAAAATAGCTAATGAAAACAGCTTATAACTTATATGCAAACAATTTGACTTTATTTTATCTTTTGTTATAGAAATAACTTAAGTATAAGCATTATATGACATATGCGCCCGATTAAGCTGCCTTATTCAAATACCTGCATTGAATGAGAAGCTCCCAAGACATATAATCTACTAGCCTTTCCATCAGCATATATCCATTTTACTGATACTATACAAGTTTTATCTGATTTATATCCTAAGTTAAATTTGAACATAGGAATGTTTTTGCTGCTATAATCAAATGCTGAGACATTTCCTGTGGTTAGAGAAGGGATGCTCCAAATGTAAAGCTCTCCATTGTTGTACCCTACAGCTACTTTGCTTCCAAAAGGACACACCCAACATACACAAGAAACTTTCTTTGTTTCATTATGTAGTTGCTGTGACACATTTCCACCACTTCTGAAAATGCATATGCTTTCTTGAACATCCCATAATATTATTTGACCATTTCTAAAGATTATGAGAACTCTGCATTGAACACATTAGAGAAAATAAGTTTGATTTTTTTGTTTTGCGTAAACAAAAATGAATTTAGAGTATACACCGAATCACGTGACGCCGTTTTGCGAAAAATTAGTATCACCTCTTAGTTTCAGCTGCTGGTTGAGGCAAGATGTGTGTCACAACAGTATCATCAAACACTTCAGTTGAGTTCCCTAGAAGATTATAAAGGAACTCAGATGACAATAATCTATATCTAAGAGGGTTGAGATAATCAATGATATATATTCTAAGAGATCTTTTTTTGCCACCCTACCTTCTTCTCGCGTGCCATAAGCGTTTCCGTTTTTACCATTATGCTACTTAAGTAGTGGACGTTATAAAAAACAATTATGGTAGGATGTTTTTGGGGTGTATCCGCTCTACCTAAGTAGCGGACAGGGGTATTTTAGTAAACTTGTAGGGTGTGCGAGAAAATGAGAGGGTGGCAAAAGAAAATCCCATATTCTAAAGACCATTCAAATTAACATGTAGGTATATTATTGATCGACGTTTTTAAATTTAAGTGGCTAATTCGTTATTTCATAAATTTGAGAGACTAAATTATTTGTCTGTTACAATTTCGAGGACTAAAATGTTGATTTACTCCAAAAAATATGTATCTCATCTTACCAAAAGAAGCTGAAAGGGGTATAGTGTAATTCATTTTTTCGACATGCAAATCTTGATCAAGCTTCAAAACTGAAATATCACCACTAGAAACTCCAATATACCTGCCAATGCAGATACATGTTCATAACATATGGTGCTTCTTCAAAAAGCAGTTTCTCAATAATTTACTTACATGTAGAAGCTGTGCTGAATGATTACAAACGAAGTGATTTCTTCTTTAACAATGTACAAGTCACACAACAGTTTCTTGTCTATGTCCCAAACCTAAATGTGAAATGTTAAAATTTCTTAATCAACAAGGTGATTATTGACCATGGAACAAATTTGAGCAAGTTCATAAGTATATATACTTGCCTCAATATGGTTATTTGAAGTAACATTTATAAGGATGCCTTGATTCTTGATGAACTGTGCATGTATATTAAAAACATAGTATTGTTAATTAGAAAAATATGATATACTAGAAAACATATTTTCACATTATTAAACCTATGAGACATTTGAAAAGGACAGAAAAATGTAACCTGTAAAAACTTGCTATGCACTGGCTTATTTGATTCAAGTAGGACTTGAGTATTATCTTTACCAAATAATTTAATCCTCCCATCACTTCAAAAGAAAATAAAAAAATGTCATAAAAAAATAATTTCAAGAAAATACACTCTGATACACATCTTATTTAAATATGTACCGATACACTGATGAGGTGAATAATTTTTGAATAATTTTAATAGATCCACAAATAGTGTATAATATATAAAAATTAATAAATACTATTTTTGAACCTATCAAAATTGTCCACCTCAATAAAAATACTAATACATATTTAAATAAAATGTATACCGAAGAATTCATGATAGACAAATAGATATGGTGGACATACTTGGTAGATAGGGCCAATATGTTGTGCATATTGTCATAGGCAAACTTGGTACCACCTGATGGTACCCCTTGATGAAATATCAGCCGTGGATCTAAATCATTAGCTTTTAATCCAGCTGATGAATTTCCACCAATCTGCAAAGTAAATACAAAACTGGGATTAATTTTAGTTTTCTAGGTGCTTGACATGATCTTAAATGGAGTTTACCAATTTTTCTAATTCTATGTTTTTGTGTCATTTTGAATAAAACATCAACTTGTTCTCTAAATTACCACTCTCATGAAGTTATATTATATGGTTCATTTGGTGATTAAGGTGAAAAAGATACTACTAACATTGATTATCTAATCTAAGAGTCATATAATAAGCAGTGTTTAAAGTATATAAATTGGAGAATTCTAATTTTCCCTTTCATAATTTGAGGGTATTTGCCCTTCAACCAATGAGAACAAACCATTTTTATGTGGTCCCCATAAGTTTGTTACAATTTGTTGTGGGGACCACATACAAATCCACTTATGTGGCTTGTTCTCATTGGTTGAAGGGCAAATACCCTCAAATTATGAAAAGGTAGAGGAGTAGTCACCATATAAATTAGATTGTTTCAAAAATAATATATTAGGTATGTTTGATCCACAAAATATATGTATTGGACAAAACAACATAAAATAAATTTTAAGGTATTGAATAAATATTGTCTTGTACGATGTTTGGCGGACAACATGTTACTCCATCCATTCATTTTTAAGTGTCATTTTTGACCACCGCACACTTGCCAATGCACAACTTTGATCACTAATATATTTAATTATCTATTATAAAAAATTATGAAAATTTTATATTTCGAGACAAATTGAACAATATCTTATTTGCTAATATTTGGATTTATATATTAATAAAAATTTATGGTCAAAAAGTAAATTATGTGAATAGTGCATAGTGATAAAAACGACAATTAAAAAGTAATAAAGAGAATATTTTACTATATTAGACAACTTGTGAAGAAGACAAAAAGTTGTACCGTAGTTTAGTGAGAGACACAAATTTCAGTTTTTGTCCCGTCCCAAAAGATTTTTAAAATCAAAGTATAACTAAAGTTGTTTTGTCCAATTCCTTAGTTTTTAACTGATCAAATGTACACTATTAAAATGTTAGGGCCTAAATTTATTGATTTTTATTTACTTAGAGACTAATCAATTTATTCTGAAATTTTCTTAAAAAAAGTTTTTTTTTTTTAAATGTTTAATGTGAGTTATGTAAAATTTTCCTAATTTTAACAGAATATTACAAGACATTATTATTTTGTTGGATACATCTATATCTATATATAACTTTTCCTTTCAATTTTGAAAATTGCTACTTCTAGAGAACTTTTTTATCACAACATTACGATACTTTATTTTGAAAATTTCCTTTCAATTTTACCACTCGTTTATACCATTTTATGTACAATTTTGTTAATCTTTACTATTTCAGTACACCAAAAAGTGTTATATTGCTTATAATCGATCGAGGTTAATGATAGTTTATAAATACTTATATTTCTCAATATACTTAAACACCTTTAATTAAAGACAATTCTATGAGGACTTACTCACTGAGATCCAAAGCACGTCACATAAGTGTGTCTAAGTCAAAACCCTTTAACCTTAACTTAAGAACAAAACAGTGACAGCTTAAATAAAAGATTCAAAGTAGACAATATCTAAAAAAATGTTTACAACTTGTGAACTTACTTGATGTCAAAACATTTACAAGTCTAATCGCTTAATTTTTTTTGTAACTTCTATTATTTTTTGACAAATAATAACTTACAATATATACTAATATTTTTCTTCTTTGTCCGGATTTAATTTAATAACTTCTATTATTAATTGACAAATAATTACTTACAATCTAAAATCGACAACTCTTCTAACCTTTATTTTAAATCAGTTGGACTATTCCCTTAACCTTTCAATATTTATCACTTGAAACTTGGAAAAACAACATAAAAAACATTGAGTGATGATCATCCCCTCTCTCATACAAAGAGAATAGATGAGAAATGAGAAACTGTGAGAAAAGCATACACTATACACACGACATGCATGTATGTGAAAAGGTACATTTTAAAATGACAATTCATTTTTTCCATTAAGACATATTATCCTACTAGACTAGTTAGTGTTTGTGTTTGTGTGAAATGTAAAATGTAGGATTTGATTTCTTTAAAATAAAAATAGACATTGAAATTCCGGCACACAGGATACGGATGTTGAATGAAATGTTCCAACACTATAAATGTTGTATGTGATGTTGGAACATTCACAGTACGAAAATCAGCTTAAGCAACAATAAATAAACGACACAAAGTAAAGAACACAGTATGTTGTTAACCCAGTTCGGAGCACAACAGCTACCTACTCTGGGGGATACCAATCCAGGAAGGAAATTCACTATAGCAGTCCTTGTTATAAGTTCTCAGCAAACGCCCCGTTTACAACTTATCACCTAGCAACTACCCGTGCAACTTCAACCTAGGAACTCCTAAGTCTGAGATCCCATCTCACTTCCTCTCAAACAGTACAGACAGCACTGTTTACAAGCAAACATACATAAGGACTTTGGAGACACACTCCTAACAACTACACACTCGTACCTAAAGGCTTAGAGTGATCACAATAAACAATCAATCTCCGTGCTTCAAAGCTTTGGAGAGATTCACAAAATACAACTCAAAATACAGTCCTAAACTTGCATCAAGGTGACACAAGAAAGGCTCACAATTAACAAAGACTCAAACCCTAAAAAACTCTATATTTCAATGACGGCTCAAGTGATTCAATTAGGTTTTTCGTCCTTGCTTTTTTATACTCTGAAGTAGCACGTGATTGATCCTTAATTTAGGCTTCAGAAACACAGCTGATCCACGAAATCTCCAGCTCACATATTCTTGAATCAAATATCTTGTTTCCATAAATGTTTCCAAATATATTTGAACCAAATACAAAGTTTCCTAAAATATTTGAATATCTTTAGGAAATAAGCACAACACTGATTCTGGACAGCCACACATCTTGGTGCACAAGTAAAAGGACGTGGTTTCCTTATATAAACAAATTTCATAATTATGGCGCAAAATCAAAGCATACTGAACACGTCCCAAATGTTGGAACATTACATCAAACATCTTGTTTGTATATTTGTTTTAGCAAAATGATGCCAACATACTAAACACCAACAATCTCCCCCTTTGGCGAAATTTTTGGCTAAAACAAACTGAGACCACATAGACAGTCTAGAGAGATACAACACATACATTTCTTCAAATCAACATAAGCACACAGTCATGAAGAAAAGTAACACATCTTCAAAGCTATCTCCAAGTGAACTCATCAGTTGAAAAATAGCAAACAAGAATAAAGTGAAGTATCACTAAAGAGTATCAGAGGCATGCAACAGCGGAAACATAACACAACATTAGCCTTTGAAGGACTTAGAGAGAAATAAACTCTCACACATATCAAGCAACTAGAATGTTTCAACATCCAAGAGAACATCAAGCCTTTCCACATATCAACCAGCATATCACTACTCCCCCTCAATGCAATACCTATATCACTCTCAATATCAGTACCACTCCCCCTGAATTAATGCATGGGATAGAACAACTACACATGCACAAGCAAGCAGACATGTCAACATCAACATCATGGAGAACATTGTAAATCATGCTGCTCAATCACTAGCACATATCAAACAAACGCTGCTAGCTACACACATATTGCTCCCCCTCAATACCAGGTCAGAGAAAAATATTTTACTCCCCCTGAGTACAACAACTCATGCATATCAGAGCAATACAAACTAACTCCCCCTCTGAATACACCCCACAGTCACCATACAGTCTGTCAGCTACCAACATGCTAACTCAATGTCTCAACATCTGGCAGAACATCAGGTAAAACTTTATCACAGACCATATGTCTACTACTACTTACTACTCACTTCTCCCCCTTTTTAGCCACAAAATTTTGCAAAACTTTATATCAGAATCAAAATACCAAAGATAGGCATATAGAGACATACCAGAATAAATCACCAGAGTAACATAACATCCGAATACCAAACAGACATAGAATAATGGCATATTTCCAAGGCGCAGAGTATTAGAGTACCATACCAGTTAATATCACAGACCATATGCACACTAGGTGCTTAAATATCACTGGGACAGAGCTGATAAACATCCAGAGAACACAAGCAGAGGAAACATAAAGGGAACACGCCCATAAATATGCTAAGCAAATTCACATTTCACCATAGACGAACAGAACACACGTGAGGTTTCATCCACAATATCACTGCATCTTGGAACACAAAACATCAGACCATAATCATGATCCAACAATGTAGCTTGAAGATCGTAAGTCATAAGGCATAAGCCTATACTACCTTCATCACATCAACCACAAAGTGCACAGAGCTACTACAACTGAAGATAACACCATGGAATACATAACTCATCATATATAAATCAATAGTGAAGTGAACATATAACCACCACATCAAACAACACTCATAAAAAAGACAACTTCTTCAGATGTGCATCTTGATCTTCTGTCTTCAGTGTGCAACCATAATGAAGCATGCAAAAGTTACCCATATTTCTATGATTGTGACTAACTAACTAGGTCACCCATATTGCTATGATTGTGACCGAGCCACCTATATTTCTATGATTGTGACCCTTTTTTTTTCATTTCAACATACTTGCTTCAGAGTGAAATAACATAAGATCCTGGAAAACAGAGAGAATATTCACAGAGATCCTCTTCCATAGAAAAGTTCTTCCTGCCAAGCGACATGATGTTTCACACATCATCCTCAACATCCGCCTCAGAGTCACACACACAATAGTAGAAATCGCATATGAGTATTACACATCTGATCATTATCAAGTCTGAACGTAAATAGTACCTCTCATCAGAATGTTCAGCCTCACACAATCTTCACATAAGAACAAATGGAACACATATAACAATATCATGTAAATTACCATGCTAGCATAAGAACATTACTCCCTCTAAATGTTACACCGTCATCATTCTTCAGAGTTATATCACAGCAGCAGAGAAACCAATATCACAACAATGTCACACATAACAGTGCTCCAAAAACAATCATTCAATCATGCAATCATTCACATAGTCATGCATGAACATTCAACTAGCACATAGTAGCATACAATAGTACAAACTAACATGTATCAGCATGCAATCATTCACAAACTTAGTCATGCACACACAAATTGTTAGTAATTAGTATCAGAACATGCCTTGTACCTACTAACCAAAAAACTTTTAACAACTCACAGATCAAACAGCCAGAGGTCAGATGTCCCGTCCGATGCTCCAACATGTGGACACAGTACCAGTACTTTTATTTTCAAGGATCTTTGAAATGGCAATGATTTTCCTTATTTCTCGTGCAACTCTAGTTATAATAAGGAGATAGTATCTGTTTGCACACTTCCACAACTGTAATTGCTATAAATTCTCATACAAGCAAATACATAAATAGCCCTTTGACTTCTCAAACTGCTCACAATCTAAAACCTTAATGTAAATATCTTCCATACCATGGTTCACAACTTTATCTTCCACTAGCTCCCTGATGAAATGATGACCAATGCTATGTTGAATGGGATTCTTAGAGACATTACTAGCACTCACATTGTTGTGGGATGATGTCATGACATCTTGCTCGACATTGTGCTCCTTCAACATATGTTTCATCAATAACAATTGGGCACAACTGTTCCCTGCATCAATGTACTCAAATTTTGCAGTAGATAAACCCATACAATTCTGCTTCTTGTTGAACCATGAAAGTAAATTGTTGTCATCAAGGAAACTTCCACCAACTGAGTTATTTCTATCATCATCACTTCTAGCCAAATTTGCATCGCAACACCCTATAATTTTCTCCTCAAGATGATTCTTCTGAATTTTGATTGATGACACTATGTTGGCTTTAGAATCTTCACAATCAATACCACCTAACTCAATGTTGGACTCTTTATCTGGAACATATGTCTGCTGGGATGATGTTTCAACATTGTCTTCGACATCACTCACTCTTTCAGCTGTTGAATCATGTTTTTGGTGCCACAATTTGATTTCATCTTCCGTGCTCAGCAAGCATGAGGACAAGTGTGCTTCCTCATTTTGTGGTACCCATAAGTAACAGTTGTCCTTAGATTTGGTACCTCTCATTAGTATCTCACCTTCCTCATTAGTAATCTCACATTCAGACTGAGTAAAATTCACCTTCATGCCTTGATCACACAGTTGACTTATGCTGATCAAATTTGCATTCAATCCTCTTACCAACAGAACATTGTTAAGTCTTGGCAAGCCATTGTTGATCAGATTACCAATACCTATAATTTCTCCTTTAGCTCCATCACCAAAAGTAACAAAGCTAGTGGCATAGGACTTTACATCTACTAGAAATTTATCAACTCCAGTCATGTGTCTAGAGCATCCACTATCAAAATACCAGTCTTCTCTAGGTGAAACTCTCAAGGAAGTGTGTGCTATCAAGCTAGCCTCTTCACTCTTGGGCTTCCATTCCTTCTTGGTTTGTGGTGCTTTAGGCTTAGGTTGCTCAGATTCTCCTTGCTGGTACCACTTGGGATATCCATGCAACTTGAAGCAAAAAGGCCTTATATGTCCCTTTCTTCCACAATGATGGCACACCCATCTGCGAGATCTCCTCCTAGGTGTGGAGGCGTGATGTTTAGGCGAATGTTTCAACATTGGCTTCACTGTTGTGGGATCAAACTCATTTTCAGCAGGAACAAACTTGTTTTCTTTATTTTGCTGCCTTTTGTTTAGAGATCTATAGTCATACCCTATAGCCTTGGGTTTTTCCTGATTTTGTCCCTCTAAAATTTCATCTAGCACAATAGTACTTGTATTTAACATTCTAACCTGTTTCTTCATACTCTCAAGCTGAGAATTCAATTGAGTTACCTCATCAGCCAATTCAGCAATCTTTGTCAAGCCTTCATCCCTTTCAGTCATAAGTTGGTTGATGGTTTTCTTCTGTTTGTGCAGAGTCTTGCAAATCTCTATGTCTTTCTCATACAATTCCTTGTAGGTGGCAAGCAACTCATCATATGTTAGATCTCCATCACATGATTTAGTATCTGATGTGCAAACACCAGTTAGTGCAATCACATGTCTTGTTGATTCAATATCACCTTCAGAATCATCCTCATCAGACCAGGACACCACAAGACTCTTTTTCTGTCTCTTGAGATAATTGCTACATTCAGACCTGATATGACCATATCCTTCACATTCATGACACTGGACTCCTTTAGGATGTGTAATCTCATCATCAGATGTCACCCTCTTCTGATTATCTAGCTGAGTGCTGATGTTGAATCGGATGTTTGGACCATTTGGTCTTGGACTTCTTTTGGCTTCTTTCCAAGCTTGTTTGAACTTTCTCCCAACCATGGATAAGGCTTCTGAGAAACCATCATCCTCATCAATGTTTTCTTGAGAGTCACCATCATCAGTATTAGACATAAATGCAATGCATTTTTTCTTTTTGTCACCTCTATCACTAAAGGCTATCTCAAAAGTTTGAAGGGAACCAATTAGTTCATCAACCTTCATAGTGTTAATGTCTTGAGCTTCCTCTATTGCAGTTACCTTCATGTCAAATCTTTTTGGTAAGGACCTGAGTATCTTCCTTACTAGCTTAGCATCAGTCATCTTCTCACCAAGAACATCAAACGAATTTGCCATATCAAGAATGTTCATGTAAAAATCATGAACACTTTCATCTTCCTTCATCTTAAGGTTTTCAAACTTAGTGGTAAGTAGTTGCAGTCTAGACATTTTTACCTTAGAGGTGCCCTCATGAACAGTTTGCAAGATTTCCCAAGCTTCCTTTGCAGTGACACATTGTTTAATCAACCGGAACATGTTTCTATCAACTCCATTAAACAATGCATTTAGAGCCTTGGAGTTACCAGTAGAAAGTTCTTGTTCTTCTTTAGACCATTCAAGTTCTGGCTTCAGCATCTCTGTTTTCTTACCATCTATGTCAACGACCACTGGATGTTCCCACCCTGCTAAAATAGCTATCCAAACCCTGGCGTCAAGGGACTTGAGAAACGCACACATGCGTGATTTCCAGTAATCATAGTTGGAGCCATCCAACAATGGGGGCCTGTTGACAAAACCTCCTCCCTGTTCCATAGTACCAGAAAACATACTCCCTGGAGCTCACCCAAACAGAATAGGGTGCCTGCTCTGATGCCAATTGAAATTCCGGCACACAGGATACGGATGTTGAATGAAATGTTCCAACACTATAAATGTTGTATGTGATGTTGGAACATTCACAGTACGAAAATCAGCTTAAGCAACAATAAATAAACGACACAAAGTAAAGAACACAGTATGTTGTTAACCCAGTTCGGAGCACAACAGCTACCTACTCTGGGGGATACCAATCCAGGAAGGAAATTCACTATAGCAGTCCTTGTTATAAGTTCTCAGCAAACGCCCCGTTTACAACTTATCACCTAGCAACTACCCGTGCAACTTCAACCTAGGAACTCCTAAGTCTGAGATCCCATCTCACTTCCTCTCAAACAGTACAGACAGCACTGTTTACAAGCAAACATACATAAGGACTTTGGAGACACACTCCTAACAACTACACACTCGTACCTAAAGGCTTAGAGTGATCACAATAAACAATCAATCTCCGTGCTTCAAAGCTTTGGAGAGATTCACAAAATACAACTCAAAATACAGTCCTAAACTTGCATCAAGGTGACACAAGAAAGGCTCACAATTAACAAAGACTCAAACCCTAAAAAACTCTATATTTCAATGACGGCTCAAGTGATTCAATTAGGTTTTTCGTCCTTGCTTTTTTATACTCTGAAGTAGCACGTGATTGATCCTTAATTTAGGCTTCAGAAACACAGCTGATCCACGAAATCTCCAGCTCACATATTCTTGAATCAAATATCTTGTTTCCATAAATGTTTCCAAATATATTTGAACCAAATACAAAGTTTCCTAAAATATTTGAATATCTTTAGGAAATAAGCACAACACTGATTCTGGACAGCCACACATCTTGGTGCACAAGTAAAAGGACGTGGTTTCCTTATATAAACAAATTTCATAATTATGGCGCAAAATCAAAGCATACTGAACACGTCCCAAATGTTGGAACATTACATCAAACATCTTGTTTGTATATTTGTTTTAGCAAAATGATGCCAACATACTAAACACCAACAGACATATTATCCTACTAGACTAGTTAGTGTTTGTGTGAAATGTAAAATGTAGGATTTGATTTCTTTAAAATAAAAAAAATGAATAACATTGGTCATTAATTGACAAATTGAATATTGTAAGTATCATAGAAACATTATAACAAGCACACAAATCCTAGCTTAATTGGTAAAAAATGTCGAAATCGTTAGGTTGGACACTATGACCGGGATTCGAATCTGGCCCGACTCTCTCACTTGTGTGTGTGAGTTTAAGATGATTTGTCATTTCATCTATGTATAAAAAAACATTATAACAAATCACAAACTTGTTAAAATAACAAATCTTTAATTAATACATTGAACTCAAATGATTAGTAAATTTTTCTAAGATGAATCGTTAGAGAGAACTTGAGTTTAATTTTTGGTGGAACTCTAAATTACCGAATCCTCTTTCTCTCGAAGCCACAAGGTTAATAAAAAAATAAAACGTTTTCTCACAATACACCCTAGTCAAATTAGAAGATCTAAATCCAAAAATTTATTATGGGAAATCATGTTTGGTTGCCCTATTTGTTAAAAAAATGTTTGGTTGCTCTAAGAAAATAATCTTTTTCTTTTTTTTTTTACTAAAAAGGAAATTAATCTTGAATAATGATTTGGATACAAAATTATCTTTCATAATATACACACACTCAATTGTAATTTGTAACAAGAAATTTCAAGTCAAAGAGACATATTATATTTCGAATTAATCTTTTGTACGTAGTTCTATGCCCTAGGGATATTTTGTTTTATATTTTCGGGTTGTTTGTTTTTTGCTCTTCCTGAGCTATGTTTTTTTTTTGACACATTCTTGAGCTATGTTTTATGACCCAAAATTTAATAAATTTTCATTTTATTTTAATCTACTTAAAGTGTCGCAAATATTTCTGCATCTCATTTGCTTTTGAAAAAATACAAATAAATTTTAAAAAAATATTATAACCCAAACAAACAAGGTGTTGCGAATTCCAATAATAAAGATCAAAATTAATCATCCTATATAAGAAAATGAAATTACTAATTAAACTAATATGATGAACATGCTTAATCAAACTAATATGATGACACATGCTAGCGACTAATATGTTTGATCATAATTAAAAAGGTGATATTGACTTACCTTCTTTATAGAAGCTTTCTCCACGAGCTTCTTGACGAACATGATGAAGAAAAAAGAGAGAAATTGTTCTTTGTAATAATCGAAAACATATATAGTAGGAGTTTATCTTTTAGTGCTTATTATTACTCTTTCTCCAAAGAATTTTTAGACAAAGACAAATGAAACAATTGTTCTCTCTTTTTTTATTAGTTTTTTTGGTACAAAATTTCTATTCGTTTTTAGCTCTTTTGTTGTTTTATTTTAATTTGTATAATATTTTTTAATACTGGACTTAAATTTCTATATTATTTTTTTATACAAAATTTCTAGAACATGTTGACCATGCATTTAGTTCGGTAACATATATAGTAATATATAGACTGCATTAAGGCTAAAATCAAAATAAAAAATAATATCTGCTAAACAAAATAATTACAAACTAACTTAACAAAAATGGATACATATATACAAATAAAAGAATAATAATAAAAATTAAAAGAAAATAATTATATGTTTCTAAGAAAATAATTACCACCTCTAAATGATTAATAAAACTTAATACCTATAACATAGTAACTCATGCAAAATAAAATACATTTAATTTAAAACATAAAATTATTATTATTATTTGACTTGGTCGCTCGCTAACAATCAAACAAATGGCAGCTACTACAAAGAAATAAAAATTTGATACCAACATATTTGAACAATGAGAAATGATTTTCTTAAAAAAAAAGAAATGATTTTCTTATTGATATTTGTTTTGATATATAATTGATACCAACATGTATTTGAAGAATGAGAAATGATTTTTTCAAAAAAAAAAGAAAAGAAATGATTTCTTCACATTTTATTTCATATCATTTTAATCAAATTATCGGTATCAACTAAGTCATTTTTTCAATTATAAAAATTATGAAGACCATTATCCTCTAGATCCAAAAGACGATATTTATCATCGTTGATATTTTGAACATATTTATTGACATGGTCTAACGTGGATCTTGTCCATATTAAAATTTGCCATACCTATTTATAGTTCTTCCTCTACATGAGGTATGCGAGCCTAGCTAGTTTATTACATCACATGTATCTGGATGCGTTTGTGTTTTCATGAAAATATTTAAACTTTAATCAAGTTATTGAACTTAGAGAAATGAGTTTTCTATCTGACAAATTGTTTAGAAAACTTTGAATTCAATTTTTGGTATAAATAATTATTAACCAAATTTTACTTAACTTCAAATTACTAAAAAAAACTTTTCCGTAAGAACCGGAAGATCAACGCAAAAGATAATATAAAAAAAATGTTAAACCACTGGGCAGGGCACACTATGCACACCAAATATGTAAAAGTAAAACAAAATTACAAATCTCCTAGAAAGCTATGGGGAAAACTCATAAAACTTCTCAAGGCAACAAAATCTACAAGCCAAAACATTAGGCTCAAGCACAACAAAGAACAATAAGAGTGGAGATGAATGATTTAAAAACTATTAGGGGTGTCTCCGACTTTTTGGAGGCGCTGTGAAATTATTAAAAAAGATTTTTCGAAACCCATTAGGATTATTAAAAATAGGTTTTAATAAAGGATAAAATGCAAAAAAATCAAAAGAATTGTCATTGATTTAAATTACAATGAGATCAATAACACTAAAAAATAATCATTTTTTCACTAATATAAAAAAAAAGTTTGATAAACAAGAAAGTTTCTATCACACGCCTCTCCATTTGATAAAACTATAGTATAACAATAACTATAAACCATCTAAAACAATTATTCACAATAGAACAATATCCATTTGGAAGCACACAATCCTTCATTTTATACACCTAATTTACTAATACTACTATATATAATTTTTTTTGAGGCCCACGTATTTATGGGGCCCTATGCCATAGCTCATGCGGCACATGCATCGAAGACGCCTCTGAAAACTATACATGACTCTTGGGACATTTTGGCTATTTTTTTATGACTAAATAAATGGTGCTAAGGCTATGTAACTAGAATGATGATGAGAGGTGTAACTAGCAGTTTTCTTAAATCATAGGGATCAAATTCTCTCACTCTTTGTCACTTAAGCGCTTTTCATTGTTTTGTGGCTGCTAACAGGTTTAGAGTAATGTTTTTGCAGGTCTTGGTGAGGATTTTTTGGTAGGGGTGTTCTGAAAATGGCATGGGAGGGTAACCAAAACATTGTCACTAATCAAGTGATTGAGCTCCACTAAGGAACGAATAGTTCGGAAGAACTCAAGTTCAATTTTTGGTGAAATGATTCTTGGTCAAATTTTACTTTCTTTTCAGCTGAACTTCGAATTACTAAGAGTCTCTTCCCCTATTCGCAGGGTTAACAAACAATTTTTTTTGCCTACATTGTCTCTAACCAAGTGATTGAGTTCCACTAAGGAACGAATAGTTCGGAAGAACTCAAGTTCAATTTTTGGTGAAATGATTCTTGGTCAAACTTTACTTTCTTTTCAGCTGAACTTCGAATTACTAAGAGTCTCTTCCCCTATTCGCAGGGTTAACAAACAAATTTTTTTGCCTATATTTGGCTTGATTTTGGGTTTTAGTTGTGTTATTTCGGGTGGAAGCTTTAAGCTAGTTTATGTGTTGCGCATTATTTTTTAAGTTAACCTTTGTTTTGTTTTGTTAGCTTTTGCTTATATACAATCTTGTGTTTGGATGTGATTTTAACATAAGCTCATTTGGCCTTTGAAAAAAAAAATCAACTTTTCAACACCAAAGTTCCAACCACAGAGGGAAAAAGAAGCCTTTAGTCTCTTTATGTGGAAGGAAAACTTCAATGAATGTTTGATATTCTAGCTTTCAGATTTTGAAGAAAACTAAAATGATTTTAAACAATTGAAATTGAATAAGAAAGATAAAACATTTCAAATAGGTGTATGGATGAGTGAATAAAGGAAGATTGTGGCAAGTTGTTGTTTCTTTCATTGTTGAAGGTAAGAAAGAGAATGAGTCAAGTGAATGGGTGTCTTACTAAAGTCCCACATCGGCTGAATGCATAAAAGAAACCAAGCTGCTCACATATAAAATGTAAAGACCTCTTCTTTAAATAAGCACGGAGCCGTGTGATGATCACATAGCGAACTATTCTTTCGCCTTTTACTAAAGAATACCGTGTGAGTGTCACAATTAACGGCATACGCTAGTTTTTGGAAGAGTCCTCTAATAGAGGACTCTGCAATTTTAGTTCAACATTTTTCTCTTTTATTTTTCATGTAAAGATCTTTGCAATGTTTGTTACTGTTGGATTAGTATCGGATTGTTCATATCTTTAGATACTTCTAATTAATTTAATATTAAATTTTAATGTTAAACTTTAGATGGTTTGATCTCAATTAGACAGTCATAAACTGTTGACAACATGTAGTCAATCTTGACCCGTAAAATTAAGACTTTATTTTCTAAATCAACTTTACGTTCACAAGAGATCTTTTTCAGCTTCACCAAATCCTTGAGAATGTAGTTTGTCATCTATTGTGAGTGGTCTATTAATGAAAAAATTGTTTCAATCATCAAACATTCAAAATGCTCTTAATCCTAAAATAAAATTTAAGCTATTGATGAGTGTCACATGAATTCTGAGAAAATAGTTTTGATGCAGAGAAAATAATTTATCACAAACCTCATAACAGCAAATTTTTGCAATGGCAAATTAAACATTCACTTCCTGCCCATTCATTCCCTCCCGGAGTGTTCTAATCCTTTCTTGAAAACCTGATACTTAATTTCCTGAGATGCGATTAACATTCTAAACACATAAATGATGTCACACTATCTAAACAAATACACCAGGAAGGAGAGGGACATAAAACGAGTGATTTGATAGTTAAAATAAGGAATTTGCGGTGTTCTGTTATGACGTGCTCGCTCAGCCACACTCTCCCCCGCTAAGCGAGCATTGATAGCTTGCTACCCAGATTATCTCAATAGGCGAGCATTTGCTCGCTTAGCGAGTAAACCAGTACAAAACCCTATTTTGCAGTTTTCTGTAAAATTAGCGATTTTCACCTACAATCCCATATCTTCCTAATTTTAGACACCATAATTCGTCAATATATTCAAAATGGAGAGTAGTTTGGGGATTTAACCATTCTCACACAATAATCATCCTAAAAATCCTGATGTTATCATCCAATCATTATTTTGGGGGAAAACCTAACATTCTAGCTAGTCTAATGTTATCATTCATGTATTAAATACAGGGAACCCACCTGTTACAAAGCTTGGTTATCCAGCAGAGAAGGAAATGACTGCATGCAAGACCATGAAATACTCAGCCTCCCTCGCTAGGCGAGGCTTGATGCTCGCTAAGTGAGCTAGCACGAACAGAACCCATATTTCAGCTAAAAACTCAGCATCATACCTCCAACTTCAAAACCACCTATAGACCTTAACATTAATCTAAATTCTATGAAATTGGTACCAAAAGACGTTACTTTCGCCATCTTTCTAGAGCTTCAAAAATCGTTCCAATCAGGGAGAGATTTCTTACCGTTTGATTGAAGATCTGTCCAATATACAGGTTTCAACAACTATTCCAATTCCTCTTGTTTTCTTGTTCCACCAACAATCCTTAATTCCACAAAACTCAAATGCAAACCAACACAATCATGTTAATGGACCTGAAGCTTCCTAAATTGTAATGATGGTGAATACACGCCGGGTTCCGCCCTGGGCTCACATCTCTTATTACATAATTGGACTCTAAAGTGAATCCCCTAACATGGTACTAATGACCATGCATCCTGATATATTTCTTAACTGATAATCCTTATTGTTGTCCTGCCCATTAATTCCCTCTCTGGGTATTTCTAAATTGTCCTGATTTCTTATATTTTGTTACCTAATATGTGCTTAACATTCTGAATACGTACTAAAAAATATATTGGGATAATTGGAATATAAAACGAGTGGTTTAGTTTTGAAAAGAATTTTGCAGCTTCTGTTCATGCTCACTAGGCGAGCATTGTTAGCTTCTCAACAATGCTCACTAAGCGAGGCCACAGCTTGCTAAGCAAGAATACCAGCACAAACCCTGTTTTGCATTTTTCTAAAAAAATTAATTAGAAATCTACCTACAATTCCAATTATTCCAAATTATAGACACTGTACTACTATTATACATTCAGAATGGAGATGAATCTGGGGAGTAACTCATCTCATAAATTAATTTTCCTAAAAATCCTAATATTATCATGCATGTAATAATTTGGGGAAAACTAAGCTTTTTCTAATCTAAACTAAGGTTAAGGAACCTAGAGAACCCACCTCATAATTGATGAACTTGATGATGAAACTTCAGCTTCTTACTAACACAACCAAGAACTTTGAGTACCTAAATCCATCACCAACCAGTTTGCAATTAAAATCATCATGAAACAGCCTATGTCTTGCACCTCTTCACTACATTACAAATCTCTTGATTTACTTATTTCCAATCATTACCAAATATGTATAAAAAATCAGTACCTTCATTCCCAGGTATGCACAACAAAGACTACATTGAACAAGTTTCAAGCCTCCAACTATTGCTCCAAATTTCAAACTTCAAGCGGCAAACCCAATTGATATTTGGTTGATAATTTCACATAAATAAACTCTAAAATAGAGAGAATTGAAAGAAACTGGGATTTTTAACCAAGAGAAATAAAATAGAGTTTCTTCTTACCTTGGTTTGCTTGAGATTGAAGTTATAAAATAGAGTTTCTCCAAAAGAAGTTTGATTATGTGAAATTCTGAGAAAAGTATATCAATAAGAATTAATGGGAATTTGATTTTTCTGGATTTGTTCTCCGTTCTTAACCATTTATATCCAAAAATTATGCAAAGTATGCCAAGGCTGAGCTGAAAGTATGTGAACCTCTTCTTGCCACTGGATCCCTAGCAAGCCACACATATACGTTGAACATTCATATGAAAAAATAAGTATTAATGGAAATCATAAAGGAGAAAATCTAGAACACTAGACGATAAGAATCGGCAGATAAAAATGAAATGAATATAATTGGTATTCGAAGTAAAGGTTCCAAAATAAACCTGAGGCTTGATACTACTCAAATGTTATTGTTTCAAAACACACTGCATTGAAGAAAACAACATCGTTTTTCAATTAACATGTATCAAAGCCAGAACCAAATCAAACCTCACAATCAAAAGACCCGAAAAAAGAACCAGAATACAAAATCAGTAGCTCAAACAAGAGAAGGAAAATTATAACACCAGATAAATTAAAATATAAAAAAAAGCTTTAAAATGAAATATGCAAACCAAAACTTGAGGCTCCATGCTATGATGAAAGAACATCATTATTTTGACAAAACCACACTGCATAAAAACAGGTTCACAATTCAATTTGTCTTACATTAAAAGCTCAAGAATAAAAATAATAAAAACGGCTAATTGAAGAAATTTGATCTATGTATCTGTAGCCTTAATCATTCTTATCCATTATCATCAAGAATTGCAAATTGTTTTAGATATCCAAAAATCAGAAATCAGCTAACTGCAAAATGGATAAACGAATATATCAAAAATAAATAAACTCAAGTATTGACAGGACACACCATCATAAGGCTTATCTTCAATCCCAAAACAAAATAGAGATATGAGAAAAAAATTACTAATTTTATCCCAAGGCTGAATAGATAGTATGTTAACCTCTGCTAGCCACAGTCCACAGTACACCACACATTCATAAATGTCTCGCATAATAGTCGCTGAGTACCAAAATGATATACTTATGAAGAGTCTTTCTTAGTAGAGAGGACCAAATTAAAGCATACAACGCCACCTGCAGAACAAATTTCATTCCAATTGCAATATCATGTTGTGCACAATTTAAGCTTTTACTTTAATACAAGAGGAGCTTGTGGGCCAATGAAACAGATCATAATAACAAACACCATCTAACCACTGAGTAAAACGTTACAAAAACTCACAAAAACTTCAACATTGGAAGAAATAAATATAACTTAATTAGAAATTACCATTATTTCCCATAGGCTTTCACAAAGGAATCAAGAGGCATAAAAGCCGAAACAACTATAATGAAATCTGAAGAATTTAAATAGGAGTACAGATCACCAAATTAAAGCCTAGAAATATATAACATAGCAAAAAGATAAGCAGCAAAAAGCACTTGAGACGATGATTAAAAAGGTTCAGTGTGTTTGAGAAAGTAGGATACTTTTGTGGTATAAGAAACCCGTGTAAACAGATTGTAGAAAAAGAACCAAGAAGAAAGAACAGTAGCATAATTCTTCAAAAGAGAGGCCGGCCAAGCTGTCCCAAAACACGAAGGCAAAAAAAAAAAACTCAAAAATCGTGTATAGTTTTTGCAACATTCATAAGGAAAATTAAGTGTTAACAGTAAATCATAGAGGAAGAAATCCAGAAGACTAGACATCAACTATACTGCATTGTATAAGTTAATCAGTTGCACTAGTTTATAAAAATGGTGATGACGCTTGCATAAGAATGGAATTAGAAAGCAAGGTCATGGTAGTAATTAAAAAACCTGGCTCTTAAAAAACAAGCTCGAGTGTGTCTACTTATCGGTGAATATGAACCATACTCAACATAAATGAACTACATCCAATCCAATAAAAAAATCACCTCGCTATGCCCCATGCAAGAAAAGTTATATAAACATAAGGTAACTCCTGGACCTAGAGAAAGCACAGAACCAAACACCTGAGTTATGACTTAAATTAATTGCAAAAACAAACAAAAGCTTCACCATGGAAATTAAACAATATAAACTAATGGCAATACATAAAGAAGTGAAAGTAAGTGTTCCATAGAAGAGAACATAACCTAGTCAATATTTCGAACAATGACAACCACAAACAATGACAACCACAAACAATGACAACCACAAATTGAGCCCTGCCAGTCTATTGCATCAGAGGAAACAACGCTACGGTCGGCACCAATGGCACGGTATATAACTTCCACGATTGCAGCACATTGCAGAAAACCTTCAAATCAAAAGTTAAAACACTTGGAATGTTAATAAAATTATATGGTTAATCTTCACCCTAATTCTTTTTTTTGTTATAAAAAAGTAAGTTTTTTTATTTAATTTTTATTCATAGTCAGAATAGATATCACCAAATGGAAGTGTAATAACAATAGCCAATTGCAGATTCTGGTACTTCCATCCAATTTGCAAGGTCATGTACCCATATTAAATGAAATGACACAATTTTGGCTTCCTCCTAATACATGTAAAGACTGTAATGAGGAGGATGCCTTTAGGAGTATCATCATAAATCACAAATCAAATAAAAGCAGCGAAAGAAAATTATAGAAAACCTCTCCCAACAAAGTTAAATTGTCACAGCAAACAGCACATATAACGTAACCAAATTGTCCAAAATTTCTCATCATGGGAAGGGCAAAGAGTTATTCCAGAATCTTGTACTCTATGACAGTGTAGTACTCAGGTTCTGGGTATTGAAACACACAACTTCAATAGAATAAACACAAAAACTTCGACACCAACTTTAACACTAGAAGAAACACAAAAACTTTAACACTAGAAGAAACACAAACTTAATGACCAGCCTGTACATGATCAAATACCAATTATTTGGGAACAAAAACATATGCACATATGCACTCATCTCTAACTTCAGCACAACAAAATTAATATGACAAATAGTGGTAAAAATAAACCAAGAATAAAGAAAAGTAGAGTAATTCTCCAAACCAAGTCGGTGATCAGAAGGTCATAATTACAAAGAGATCCCCACAAAGCTGTCAGAATTTCTCCAGAATCGTGTGAACTTCTGCATTGCCATATTACAGGTTTAAAACAAAGTGTGTTGCCAAATTGCAACACACTAAAAAAGAAAATTCACATCAGAACTCCAGCGTGCTGCAAAAAAGAATAAGAAAAGCAAAACACGATATGTACATGCTCAAACGAAGAATAATATTTGACGCAAAAGAGGAATTAGAAAACAATTCGACTAAAAACCTAACAAACTCTAAAATTGCAGTGCATCATCATTAAAATAAGAGCGGCAAACTCCAAGTTTGAAACCAACAACAACCAAATAAAATCTCAAAAGCAAGAACCCAAAATAATCAACCAGAAAAGAATAAAAATACAAAAGAAATATTGAAAAATAAAAGAATTTAAAACTCCATAAAAATGAATCGAAAATAATTCACATGCATGAAGTGTACAAAAATAAATCTGATTGCTTGATACTACACAGAAAAATAGTATTTCAAAACACACTATGCTGCAAGCAATATGCAATAAACAGATACATGTTTTATCAAATATTAAACATGAAGATCAAGCGTGAGGAATATAGAACCAGAAGCTTGCTGCAAAAATGGATAAAAGAATATCTCGATATTGTGTAAACAAACAACTCATTTGTAGCTGCAGATCATTAAATAAGAACCACAAACTTCAAGATCAAAACCAAAGTAATCAGGGGGAAAAAAGCGTTGAAACAAAAACTAAAAGATCAAACAAGAGGAAGATAGATCATGAAAGAATTGTGTGCATTTAGATTACCTATCCTGCAGAAACAAAGAGAAAAATAACAAATCAATAAATATATGCTCTCAAAATCAATAATTTACTAGAGATCACCAAATAAAAATTGAAGGCTCTGCGCCATGAAGACATTATTTAGAAAAACTACACTGCAGAAAAGTAGTTCACAATTCAATTAGTATGTCTTACGAAAAAGACTGAAAATAAAAATAGAAAATAGCAACTCATTGAAGAAATTTGAATTATCTGTACTCTCCTTTCTTATCTCCAAACTTCAACCCACTCAAAAATAAATAAGATGTCTCATCATATTTCAAAAGTGTCGGTGAAAATTTCTTTAATTAACCTATTGTCTCCTCAAGGAAAAAGTTCGTATATAGAAGCGAAAATTAGAAAACATTAAGATTTAGTATCTTGAGTATTCCATGAGGATGTGTTAGAGTATATAGCAGATAGTTAGTTATGTTTGTATTAAGAGATGATTCTAGAATCCCTAGCTAGTTAGCTTCTATTCAAGTTAGTTACACTTTGTAACTAACTCCCTCTGTATTCTGTTTCTATATAAAACAGATACTCTATCATTTGTAAGTAACTTTGATAATCAATGAATCTCTCTTTCTCTATCTCTCTCTCTCTCTCTCTGTTTCTATCATGGTATCTTGAGCTTCTCTTTTCTTGATCCATGGCTGACCAAAATCCCTTCAAAGGAAACAAGATCTCAAACCTCATCTCTCTGAAGCTTGATGATAAGAACTTCAAGCAATGGAAACAACAAATTTCTGGAGTAATTCGAGGATGCGATCTGCAAAAATACATCACCGATCCAGTGTTACCTGAAGAATTTCTCACTGAGGATGATCGCACTACAAGAACGATCAATCCTCTCCGTCAACAATGGGAGAAACACGATGCGCTAGTTTCTACGTGGCTTCTCTCCACCATTTCTGATTCGCTCCTTGCGAAAGTTGTTGATCTCAAGTTTTCGTGGCAGATCTGGGATGAGATTCACCGTCACTTCAACACCTTGCTCAACACCAAAGCGCGTCAACTCAGATCGGAGCTGCGAACCCTACGCAAAGGTGATCGCACTGTTACTGAGTTCATCCAACGCATTCGTGAAATCAACGAATCGTTGATTTCTGTCGGTGATCCCGTTCCTCTTCGAAATCTCATTGAAATTGTTATCGATGCGCTTCCGGAAGATTATGACTCTGTTGTTGCTGCGATTTCGAGCAAATCGAAGTCAGTTTCTATTGATGAGGTTGAATCTGACCTACTCGAACATGAAACCAGGCTTGAAAAGAACAAGAAGCAGAGCCTCACTGATGCTGCAACGGTCAATCTTGCACAAACTCCATCTCTACCGGTTTCGTCTTCAAATTCCACTGGCGATGTCTTTCAAACTCCTAATCCTTCGTTTCCGTCTGGTTCTAGTCATGTTACGGCTAATGGAAATCAAGGAGGTGATGAATCTAATCGTGGAGGTAGACATGGAAGAGGTGGTGGACGCTCTGGCCGTGGTGGTCGTGGAGGAAGAAACAATGGAGTTGCGTGTCAGATTTGTCATAGAACAAATCATGATGCCTCTATTTGTCACTACAGACACACTGGAACTATGCCTAACTATGGCTACAGACCTCCACAGTTCCAAGCTCCTGCTTATCAAACTCCATTTCCAAATCCTTATGGCTATGGCTATGCTCCAAGACCACAACGTCCTCCAATTCCTCAAGCTCTGCTAACTGGAGGCAATTCTGGCTTCAATAATCAGTGGTGGTACCCTAATTCTGGTGCTTCTCACCATGTGACACCTGATGCTTCGAATCTCTCTGATGCTACCTCTTTGCCTGGTTCTGATCAAGTTCTAATGGGTAATGGACAAGGTTTGGCTATTAACTCTATAGGTTCAATGTGTTTTACTTCCCAAACCAATCCCAAAACCTCCCTAACTCTTAACAATCTCCTCTTAGTACCCTCAATAACTAAAAATCTGATGAGTGTTTCTAAATTTGCACAAGATAATAATGTGTTCTTTGAATTTCACCCAACGTTTTGTCTTGTGAAATCTCAGGCTACTTCTGAAGTTCTTCTTCATGGCACAGTTGGAGCTGATGGACTTTATAAATTTGCCTCTCCTTTAGATTCAAATTCTGCCTTGAATAAAAGTGTTAAACAGTGTAACTGTTTCCCTTCCAAATTCTAGTTTGTCTGATTTTACTCTTAGTTCACAACCTGCTGTTAATGTTTCTAGTATTGCTTCCAATAATAATAATAGTTCTACTTCTGTTTGTTCACCTATGACTGTTTCTTTGTATGATCTGTGGCATGCACGCCTTGGTCACCCTCACCATGATGCACTTAAAGTAATTCTAAAAATGTGTAATATAAACTTGCCATCAAAATCTCAATCTAGCTTTTGCTCTGCTTGTTGCTTAGGGAAAAGTCATAGATTGCATGCACCATCTTCCACTACTGTTTACCACACACCCTTTGAACTTGTCACTTGTGACTTATGGGGCCCTGCTCCTATCAAATCTACCACTGGCTTTACCTATTTTCTTACTTGTGTTGATGCCTACTCTAGATTTGTATGAGTTTATCCTTTGAAACTTAAGTCTGAAACTATGCAGCAATTTGTCAAATTTAAATCTATGGTTGAACTGCAATTTAATTGCACTATTAAGACTGTTCAAACTGATGGTGGTGGTGAGTTCAGGCCCCTCACCAAATACCTTACTGACCTTGGCATTATCCACAGATTAACTTGTCCCCACACACATCACCAGAATGGTCTAGTAGAGAGAAAACACAGACACATTGTTGAAACTGGCCTTACCTTACTTTCTCAAGCTAGTTTACCTATGACATATTGGGACCATGCATTTGTAACAACAGCTTTTCTTAATACAGAATGCCTACCCCTGTTTTAGAAAACCAGTCACCTTATTTTGTGCTTCTCAAAAAGCAACCAGATTATAAGGCTCTCAAAATTTTTGGTTGTGCCTGTTTTCCATTCCTGAGGCCTTATCACACCACCAAGCTTGCCTATAGGTCTCAAGAGTGTGTGTTTCTTGGATATTCCTCCACTTATAAAGGCTATAAAGGCCTAAGTCCTGAGGGTCGTGTGTATGTCTCTAAAGATGTGTTATTTAATGAGCAAAGATTTCCTTACCCTCCCATGTTCCTTTATACTTTCCTACTCAAAATTTGCCAATCACTACACCTACCCAGACCCTTCATCCCAACCCCATTATAACTATTCCTATGGAGCCTGACCTCCCATCACCCTCCACACCAGTATCATCTTCATCACCCAACTCTGTAGCTAGCTCTCCTCCTATTCAAACATCCAATGCCTCTCATTACATATACTCTTCACCCTCCTCTGTTGAGACTAGCCATTCAACTTTATCACCAGTGCCTTTCTCTTTACCTATTAATCAACCCTCTATCACTCACTCCATGATTACCAGGTCCAAATCCAGAAATAATCCCACTGTCCTTGTAACTCACATTGAACCTACAAGTGTTAAACATGCACTCCAGTCCTCTCATTGGCTTGCTGCTATGAAAGAAGAGTATGATGCTCTGCTTAGAAATAAAACTTGGACCTTGGTTCCTCCTCCTGCTCATAAACAACCTATTGGCTGCAAGTGGGTGTTTAGAGTTAAGGAAAATCCTGATGGCACTATTCACAAGCACAAGGCTAGACTTGTTGCTAAGGGTTTTCATCAACAAGCTGGAACTGATTTTTCTGAGACCTTCTCTCCAGTAGTTAAACCAGTCACTGTGAAGACTGTTCTCACTATGGCTGTATCTCACAGGTGGCTTCTTGAATGGAGTTTTAGAAGAAGAGGTGTATATGCAACAACCACAAGGCTTTGAAGTGTCAGACAAAACACTAGTCTGTAAGTTGAATAAAGCCTTATATGGTCTCAAGCAGGCACCAAGGGCTTGGTTTGATAGGTTGAAAGCTGCTCTCATTGGCTATGGCTTTAAGGCAAGCAAGTGTGATCCTAGTCTTTTCATGATGAAAACTGGCACTTTACATCTCATTGTCTTGGTGTATGTTGATGATATTATCATCACAGGCAGCTCTTTACCGCACATACAGCATCTTATTTCTAAGCTAAATGCAGAGTTTGCTCTCAAGCAACTTGGTGTGTTGGATTATTTTTTAGGGATTGAGGTGTTTCACTTGGCCAATGGTTCCCTTCTGTTATCACAAGCTAAATACATCAGAGATCTTCTATCTAAAGCCAAAATGGAAACTGCTAATGGTATGCCAACTCCTATGGCCTCTAGTCTCAAATTATCTAAAGTTGGATCTGTTCCAGTTGAAGATCCTACTCATTTTCGTTCTATTGTTGGGGCACTGCAGTATGCCACCCTCACAAGGCCTGAGATAGCTTATTCTGTCAACAAGGTTTGTCAATTTCTCTCTAATCCTCTTGAAGAGCACTGGAAGGCAGTAAAGAGGATACTTAGGTACCTAAGTGGTACT
Source organism: Trifolium repens (assembly GCA_030408175.1). NCBI lineage: Eukaryota > Viridiplantae > Streptophyta > Magnoliopsida > Fabales > Fabaceae > Trifolium > Trifolium repens. Next base: position 11,421,595 of record CP125845.1, read on the forward strand.
CTGCATTATGGTCTTCTGATTCAGACAACACCTATTGATAAGCCATTGTCTCTTATTGGATTTTGTGATGCTGATTGGGCATCAGACCCTGATGATAGAAGATCAACATCAGGAGCTTGTATTTTTGTTGGTCCTAACCTAGTTTCCTGGTGGTCCAAGAAGCAGTCGCTAGTTGCCAGATCTAGTGCTGAGGCTGAGTACAGAAGCTTAGCTAATCTATCATCTGAAATACTATGGCTTCAATCCCTGCTTACTGAACTAGGTTGCAAGTTCTATACTCCTAAGATACTATGTGACAATTTGAGCACAGTCTCTCTGGCTCATAATCCAACTCTACATCATCGAACCAAGCACATGGAGTTGGATATCTTTTTTGTCAGAGAGAAGGTCCTTAGCAAAAATCTTGTGGTCTCTCATGTCCCTGCCCAAGACCAGTGGGCTGACATCTTCACTAAACCACTTTCAGCTGTCAAGTTTTCTGCTCTTCGTGACAAGCTAAGGATCTTTGATAAGCAAAGTTTGATTAAGACCTCCTCAGCTTCTACAGGGGAGTGTTAGAGTATATAGCAGATAGTTAGTTATGTTTGTATTAAGAGATGATTCTAGAATCCCTAGCTAGTTAGCTTCTATTCAAGTTAGTTACACTTTGTAACTAACTCCCTCTGTATTCTGTTTCTATATAAAACAGATACTCTATCATTTGTAAGTAACTTTGATAATCAATGAATCTCTCTTTCTCTATCTCTCTCTCTGTTTCTATCAGGATGAAACACTATTGTACAATATATCAATTTTACAATCAATCACTTCACTTTCTATGTTTTTCTTTCTACCAAATCCTTATAGAGGGATATAAAATCATATTGGACAATAATGCACTGGTTGAGTAAACCAGCTGATCATTGAGGAGCATGCAAGGATTGCTAACTTGGTTTACTCAAATGAGGTAATTTCAATACCAATTTGGTATTATTTTTGTTTGGTTTTTGTTTTATTTCTTTTTTTTTGTTTTGAACTTAGCCTGGATATATAGATCATATGGAACCATCATTAACTTGTTTAAAAAAACAATATGGAAACAACATTAAGCATGGTTGTTGAAAGTTGATATGCACCGAACTGAAATTATCAAATGTGCAGCAGTCAAAAAAAAATTTACTCACATATAATTTACACACATACCTTCTGTAAAATATAATCAAGAGAGAGAGAGAGAGAGAGAATACTTTGATACATTATCCACCACCACCACGACGTTGAAAGATTTCAGTTTGAACCAAGTGTAGGGGATAGGGTGAACTTTCTTTGATGCAGCAGAGACTTAAACCTGCTTAATCATTACAAAATACTGATAAGTTGTCATCTTATATGTGTTCTAGGAAGACTTATACTATGAAATTAATGCAAAATACAAATCTATATATTATCTGCTTTGTAGTAAAAAAAATCTTATACACAGGATACATCAATAAATTCTAAATGATAACAATTCTTATAAAATGTACAACTCTGGAATCAGTAAATCCAAATAATGAGGGATAGTATATCAAATTGAGATTTTTTTTTTCTTACCTCAACATGACACCTCTAACTTCACAACACCTTGCACATTAAATGATAACAATTCTTATAAAACGTACAACTTTTGAATCAGTAAATCTAAATAATGAGTGATAGAATATCAAATTGAGATTTTTTTTTCTTACCTCAACATGACACCTCTAACTTCACAACACCTTGCACATTAAACTAAATGTCATAGCTGAAAGAAAAAAGGCATTGCTGTATTATTAAACTGGTCGCACCTTTCTACATGATGCAGTTACCTCATAAGTTTAGTTCGTTTGCTTTTGTCACAGCTGCATATATTTGACAAACAGACTCCCTACAGTTGTCTTCATATGAGGTACCCTATGAAGTCCTACACAAGACCAAACGAAACATTCACCATTTACATTTTTTTTTTAACTGCCTTTGTCCAGAAGATTAAAGTAACCAACACTGCACGGAACTAAAATACAGATTCTCGAGAATCATGTAAGCTTGAAAAACCAAAGGTAGAACAAACATTTCACAGTTGCACATTCATAGCTTTATCTCATGAAATATCCAAGTCAATTTAAATGAAGAAATTTCAAAGAATGTATAATAAAAATAGAAAGAGTAACAATGAAATAAAAATAACTTATAATTCAGTAGAGGTCATCAAATTAAACTAAGGCTTGATACTTACAAAAAAAACCCCACAAAGCTGTGGCAATTCCTCCAGAATTGAGTAAACTTTCACACTGTCATATTACATGTCAAAAACCTAAATGTAAGGAAAGAGTAGAATGATGGGGTAGTGTGGCAAATAGTTGCAGAAAAAATGAAGAAAAAGAGAAAAGATAAGCATAATTCTCCCAACCAAGCCGCTGATCAGCAGATCATAGTTAGAAAGAGAGCCTCACAAAGTTGTCATAACTTTTTCAAAATCGTGTAAAACTTCAGCACTGTCAGATTACATGTCATAAATCTTAATGTAAGAAAACAGCAGTGAGCTGAAATATTCAGAGAAAACCACCAACCCACCTCGCACATTAATATCTCTCACATGTAACAACCATTGAACAAAAACAGAAAAGACTGGACACTAAAACACAGAGAATACCTGAAATGCAAATGAAGTTTTGCAAAAAATACCTGGATACTAACAAACCTTTGTTGTTCCAAGACACACTGTAGAAAACAGGTACATATTGCAATTCAGAATTCAGCCATGAACGATAATCATGCATAAAGTTTCGCAAAACATTACCATTGTCTAAGACACAATTGGCAACACCTTAATAAATCACATCAGAACTCCCGAGTGTTGTCGAGAAATTAATCGCAAAAGACCAGGTAAGAGTACACAATGAAACAAAGAATAAAATTTGTCACATAAGAGGAATTAGAAGAACAACAATTGAAACCCTAACAAACAAAATAATTAATAATATCATTAAAATAAGAACAAAACTGAACAACTCAAACATTAGAATCAAGAGACCAAAATAATAAACAAGAATAAAAATACAACACATGAAGATCAAACAATAGGAAGATTGATATAACCAGAAGAAATCAAGAAATTGTTTGTTCATGTTAGAATCAAGAAAATATGTAGATATTCTATGTACTTTACATCTTCCTAGATTAGTTATTAATAGTCCTAGTCACTATACAACTTCCTACCTTCCATGTATTTATTGCTTCTACAATATAAATATACAGTGTGTGATCTGAGTTAAGACACACAAAATTTACATATTCAATAGTTCACAAACTAGTTGAAAGTTTAAAAGAATTTTTTTTTTAGCAGAAATCACCAAATCAGAATGTTAGGCTTCATGCTACAAAGTATGTTCACAAACTAATTGAAAGCTTGAATATGAAAATAATTTACTAGTTGAAAGTTATATCACCAAATCAAAATGCTAGGCTCCATGCTATGAAGACGGTTATCAGTTTGACAAACCACACTGCAGAAAAACATGTTCAAAATTCAGTCTATATGTTTTGCAGTCAAATCCTAAAAATTAAAATAAATAAGAACGACTCATTTAAGAAATTTGATATATCTATGTGGAGCCATTCTCCGTTCTTGTCTATTATATCAAGACTTCCCAGCTAGCTGGAAAAAGGAAAGGTCTATCGCTGCAAAAAGGATAAAGGATCTATTTGTATGATGAATTATAAAAAGCATACAAATAATTCTTGATAACCTATTCATAAAATAAGATTCATTCAAAGTGTCATAACAGATTTGAGAAAATCATGTTGCTAAGTAAATCCCTACCAATATAGCTTATTGAAGCAGATCAAAGAAATCTAGAACCGCAGACCCTCAAGTTAAGCCATCACGGAGGAAACAAGAACAAAAGAAACCTTTAGGAGGAACAAAAAACCAGCAGCACCGAAGTGTAAATCACAAATCAAGAAATATATGCTCTCAAATTCAACAAAGAAAGATTGAAACAAAAAGAACTTACTAGACAACAGCAAATCAAAACTCGAGGCTCCATGCATTGACAGAAGTTATTATTTTGACAAACCAAGCTGCAGAAAAAGCATGTTCATTGGTATAAAAAAAGCATGTTCATGTTCGATTCATGTAATTTACTCAAAGCCCAAAATTAAAAATAATGACGATTATCTGAATCCATTCTCTAATAATAATAATAATAATAATAATAATAATAATAATAATAATAATAATAATAATAATAATAATAATAATAATAATAATAATAATAGAATAATAATCAATCTTCCCATTCTCCGATAATAACCAATCTCCATCTCTGATAACCATACTTCAGCTCTCTGCCAGACACAAATACCCCGTGTCAAACCCACACAGCAACAGTAGAAATGTAAAGATACCAACCTAAACGCTAAACCAACACAGCAATCTCCCATTCTCTAATAATGGCGATTATCTGAATCCATTCTCTAATAATAATAATCAATCTCCCCATTCTCCGATAATAACCAATCTCCATCTCTGATAATAACCATACTTCAGCTCTCTGCCTGCCACAAATATCCTGTGTCAAACCCACACAGCAAACTCTAAGAAACTGACAAAATTAGACACTGTTTATCAAACAAAGACTGAAATGTAAAGATCCTCAGTAGAAATGACCAAATTATAGCCTAGCAACAGTAGAGAGTATGTGACATAGCCTGCAGAAGATGATGATTCATGAAAACAAATTTGCATCCAATTTCAAGATCGTTTCCATATAAACAGACAATTTCAGCTTCCTCCTAATAAAGAGAAGTCCTTGGGCCGATGTTTTGAAGAGGATACTTTTTTGGAAGTATCATCGGGAATGAAGAGAAGTAACGAGCCCACTGTGATGAAGAGGATATCTGTTAAGAAGGATCATCATCATCATCAGCATCATCATGAATGAGTGAATGAAAACTAATTGATACAAGAATATAGTTAAAGACGATCATTGAAACCCACCCCAACAAAGTTAAGTGCCCAACGAACTAATAATCATAACAAACAACACGTACGACATAACCAAATTGTACAAACTTGCTCATCTTGGAAAGGGCAAAGAGTTAAGCGAGAGTAGTACTCAATCTCGAATACAAAAACACATCACTGAAAGAAACACATAAACATCAACGCCAAGAAAGCATGTGTTAATCCAAAAACAAGCATGCGAGAAGAATCAAGATGCATGGAAGCCAAAATGTTCACATCTAAGTTCAGACCGCCAAATTAAGCCAAGCAACAGTTGAAAATATATATTATTGGTTGATACATGTAAATTGATTGACAGAAGATTAGTAGTACAAAGGGAAGAGGCACTCATCTCCTATTTCTCCACTTCATAGGCCAAAATTAACTAGGTGCAGTGTGATTTAGGAATGAGATTTTTGTTGCACACCAAACCCATGTAACACATACCCTATGAACACCACAGATAGATAATTGTAGAAATATCAAGAAAAACAATAGAGATTTCTCCAAACCAAGCCGCTGATCAGAAGATCATAGTTACAAAGAGAACCTCACAATGCTGTCCCAATTTTTCCAGAATTTCGTAAACTTTCACTGTCAGATTACATGTCATAAAGGAAAATGTCAGAAAACAGTAGTATGATGGGGTAGTGTGACACAGTTGTAGAAAAAACCAAGAAAAAGAAAAATGATTAGCATAATTCTCCAAACCAAGAAACTGATCAGCAGATCACAGTTACAAAGAGAGAGCCCCACAAAGCTGTCACAATTTTTCCAGAATTGTGAAAAAAAATCGCACTGTCAGATTACACGTCAAAAACTTCAATGTAAGAAAACAGTCGTGTGATGGGGTAATAACACCTAAGTATGAACTATTTAGATATAACCACCAACCCACCACACATATCAAATAAACTAATCTCAATTAAAGATGATAAAAGACTAGATCAAGAAGACTGGACAATAAAGTATAAAATGAATGAAATGAAAATGGTTCAGAGTCTATAAGCTTGATCAGTTCACAATGAAATGAAGAGTGTGCCAAAATAAACCTGTATACTTGATACTAATGTTGTAAAAATCGGACCGGACCGGCCGCTTCGACCGGGAACCGGTCACAGCACCGGTAGTCCACAAAACTGGGAAAAAATCTTTCGGAACCGGACTGAACCGGTGAGAACCGGATGAACCGGTGACGGTTCTAAAGTACATCATAAATTTAAGCCATATCTTGTACTTGAATCCTAAAATTTAATGGGATAGTTACACTTACATCATTAAAATGTACGAAGGAACAAATATTCACAGAAACTACTGAGACACATGTGATGATCTATACTTATGGTCACTATTAGACTAGCATAGTTTTCATACATTTATAAGACTAGCATTTTTTTGTTTCTGAAATATGAATACTAATCATAATTCCGGCACTGCAGGAAACAAGTGTTGCTAAATTGGCAGAAAGCAAGCTGCAGGAAAACATAAAGAAATTTCAATATCTTATATGTTGACAAAGTCACAAAACGATGCAGTATGTCTTTGGAACATGGAAATATGCAAGAAGAATAACGATAATGAAAATTCCAATATGTATTTGTTACATATTTTCTTATAATTTGGCAGGGTATTGAGCTACATACTACAGAGATACAAAATACAGCAAAATCATTTTTATCAAGGGCAAAACAGGGGCTGAGAAATGCTGAATAGGATAAACGAAGTTAATAAAGACCCACAACTGATTCAAGGACATTTGCTCTGGAATTTGTAAATTAAAATTCATAAGCTTATGTTCATATTGTCTCTTCATTTTCACTCTTTGGAGAGAATACTTATTTTGGTAGAATTATGTCCACCTAGGAATATTTACACATACACACAATAGCAAATTGCATTGAGATCTTCTCTTTTATTTTAACTAATATGAGTATTAGCCCATGGTTGTGACTCGTGACAGATGGTGATCCCTATCACAATGTAATTAGAACTTAAAGAAATTTCCACATAGCATGAGTTCAGAAGACAAACTTTGCAACGACTGGTGCTTTATACAAAGTTCTTCCAAAAATGAATGTATCTGTTCTCTAACAGCATCTCTGTTACTAACACTCAATGTAAACAAAGTTGCTCCTGCATGATTCCTCAATCTTGCAACTGTAAAAATGGACAAGGTTAGTAATTTACATGTGCAACAATTCCATTAGCCCGATAGTGGCTTCAATATCTTCAAAACATCAATAAATCTTTGAGATTTATGGATATCAGGTCTCCTAACAGATTTGTCCCAGCTCGATTATTTAAATCATTGAGAAAAGAAAAATTGCTCACGTCAAGAAAGAAACAAGATGTTTGAAAAAATGCTAACTTTACCTGCAGGTATATCTCTTCCAAACTTTGGAACTGGAATGGAAGCCAAAATTGGGATATTTGACTCCAAAACTTTTAGAACTGCAGGGAAGAATGAAGAATTGTATAACTCCATCTTACCAACTTCGTCAATGATGAAAAGATCGGTTTCTTCTCTAACCTAGTCATTGAGTGTGTCAATATCTTTGTACATCCTGAATGACAAATTTACGCTCAGAAATGCAAGGGAGCAGCTTAAGAGCAGCATATCGGTGTACTACATTTTTTATATGCAATTAAATGCATGCGAAGATGGTCTTATATTAGACAAAATATTAATCTATTCTCCACCTACTATGACAATAATCTAATATAAAGTTGAGAGAAATGCATAAATAAGCGAAACATTGGTGACAACCAGAATGCAAAAGCAAACTCACCTGCAACTCAGGCAGTGCTAGCGACTCGAATGATGCTACATCAACTTTATACTTCCCAACATTAGGCCATCTGTGAGACTCTTGACTGCCAATGCCATTAAATAACAGTTAACGCCCTTTAATCAAATACGCAAAGATTTGACAAAAGTAACAAAGCCAGCAAAACCGATTTTATGTAGGATCTAGGTTGTCTGCTCTGCTGCCAAATAACACAGCACTCAGCACATTTCAGTCCTTGGATCAGGGCTGTTCATATTTCGACTTCACCAAAGCAAAGTACAAATATATATTTGGAATCAAAACCGTCCAATCTTAATGCAACCATCTAGATATATTAAATGCAGTTACTACTAACTAAGCGTATTTTGACGGCATCTAATCCAAATTCAGAAATTCAGTTATGTCAACATTTTCAAAAGCACCTAAAAAATCATCCCAAGTTTTTCTATGTGCTTTCCAATATGAATGTTTTAAAGACCGAACCGGATAATTCAATCCACTAAACCGTGAACAGGCATTGTCTACGGTTTAGTTATTTAAGCGATTTGATTGTTGTTTCCTCTCAGTTCAAGCGGTTAAATTGGTTGAACCATGATATGACATCTCTTCAGTTCAATGTCCGGTTCAATTTTTAAAACATTAACTAAAAAACATACCCACCCACAAGCACCATTATCACCAAGAAACATGAAACATTGTTGCTTCTAATGCATGACAAAAAAAGGTTGTATCTTTAGCAGGGTAATGAAGAACCTTGAAAAGTTGGAAGATGCAAGTGGGCATGTGCGTCCATCAAGAGTGACAACTTCAAAACCAACCCTCTCACCTGCAAGTCTAACTTCACCTACAAACAAAACAAACCATTGAATGTTTTGGGAATTGGTGAGGGGTTGTAAGTTTGAAAGTTCACAAATATATGCTCTCTGAATTGAAAGTTTGAAAACAAATACTTTTTTAATCAATATCACCAAAAGTAAAATGCTAGGCTCATCCTATGAAGATGGTTATAAGTTTGACAAACTACTCTGCAGAAAAAAAAATGTTCAAAATTCAATTTGTCTTTGAAATCAAATCCCAGATATTAAAATCAATAAGAACGACTCATTGAAGAAATTTAATTTATCTATCTTGAGCCATTCTCTGTTTTTGACCATTGTATCAAGACGTTTAAATAACAAGACTCTCAGCTCGCTGCAAAAAGGATAAAGGGTCTCTCGATTATCAAATGAAGAATTGTATGTAAAAATCATACAAATAATTCTTGGAAACCTATCCGTAAAATAAGAGTCAATAGAAATGTGATAACAGATCTAAGAAAACGATGTTACAATGTACTCCCACCGTCCCAAAATATAAGCAAAAGTTGGTCAACAAAAGTGAATGTATTTGGTCCAAATCTTTAACCAAATACATGAAGTTTCTTTGACTCATTTTTGCTTATATTTTGGGACGGAGGGAGTAGATCCCTATCAATCTAGTCTATTGGAGCAGATCAATGAATAAAGAAACAGCAAGAGCAAACCCTAAAATTAAGTCATCACGGAGGAAAGGAAAAGAAGAAGTCCAGAAGGGGCAAAGGCACTTATCTCCAATTTCTCCACTTACCTGTGAACACCATATGTCCAGAATTGAAAAATTGTTTTTGTCAGATTACACTGTCAAAACCTAAATGTAAGAAAACCGGAAGTGTTAAGGAGTAAAAAGATTGTGCCGAAATAAACCTGATTGCTTGATACTACATAGCAAGTTATAGCTTCAAACCACACTACACAGAAGAACACGGAAGAAAACAGACACAGTCTCAATTCACAATTTAACCATGTATCATGTATCAAGTTTCGCAAAACATTACCATTACCTAATAGTCAATTGGAAAGACCTTAAAACAGAAAATTCGCATGAGAACTCCAAGATTCTGCCAACAAAATATACACAGAACACTAGTTTACATTCAACAATCAGATCATTAAAATAAGAACGTCAAACTCCAAAATTGAAACCAACAATAAACAAATCAAACTTCAGAGACCAAAATAATCACAAAAGAATAAGAACACAACATGAAGATCACAAAAGAGGAAGATACAGAACCTGAAGAAATCAAATGTTCACCGATTACTTCTCCTGAAACACCAAAGAGTAAATAACAAATCAACAAATATATAATCTCAGAATGGATGAAGAAATTTTAGAAACAGAAAAGAATTTAATAGCTATCACCAAATAAAAAATGCTAGGCTCCATGCTATGTTGAGTTCTATTAATTTGACAAATCACGCTGCAGAGAAAACATTTTCAAACTTCAATTCGTATCGTGAACAAAAAAATAAGAATGAAGAACAACACGATGAAAAAACTGATTTATCCATCTGGAGCCTTTCTCTGTTCTTGTCTGTTGCTAGAATAGAAGACATGTCTCAGCTCACTGCAAAATGGATAAATGTGTATCTCGATCACCCAATCATCAAGAATATATACAAAATTTATACAAATAGTTCTTGATAACTAGATTTAAAAGAAGAGTTGAGAGAAGTGTGATTGCGTGAATTTCTGATATCTATAATATGAGAAAAGCATATCCCTAATAATCTTGTAACTTGTATATAGCAATCATGGAAAAAACAACCTGTCCAACAGATCAAGAAACAAGAACAAGCAAACTTCAGATTGAGAAATTAAAATCACATCTCCTACAGAACCAGAGATTAAATAACAAATCAAGAAATACAAGATATAAAAATCAATGAAGAAAGATTGTAACAAATAATTTTACTAGAGATCGCCAAACCAAATCACGAGGCTCCATGCTATGAAGAAAATTATTATTTTGACAAACCAAGCTGCAGAAAACACGTTCAAAGTTCAATTTATTTATTTTGCATCAAAGCCAAGAAATAAAAATTAAAAAAAACCGATTCATTGAAGAAATTTGATTTTTCTATCTGATTATTGTTCTGTTCTTATCCATTGAATCAAGAATCCCTATGCGGACTTCAGCTCGCTGCAAAACCATTAATGCAAGTCTCAATATTTTTAACAAAGAATTATATCAAAAAATCGAAAAATTTATAAAAATAATTCTTAATGACTGATAGTAAAAGAAGACTCACGAGAAGTGTGAGCGTGTAAAATTCTGATTCTTGATGTCTACAATCTGAGATTAAGCAATCACGGAGCACACAATCTGGCCAACAGTTCAAGAAATATAAGAATAATAATCAATAAAGAAAGATTGAAACAAATTTCTTTTTACTAGAGATCACCAAATCATAAAATCCATAAGAAAATTCTTAATTTGACGAACCATGCTGCTGAAAAAACACATCCACAGTTCAGTTCGTTTATCTTGCATCAAAGCCAAAAAAAAAGAACAACTAAGTTAAGGAATTTGATTTATCTAGCTTATTGTTCTCCATGATTCGCAAAAAGTTTTAAATCCAATCTCGATTATTGGGACTTGTTCGCCGCAAAACTGATAACGCACGTCTCTATTATCTATTACCTAATGAAGAATAATATAATTTTTTTTGAACAAATAATAGTTGATGACTGATCGTAAAAGAAGATTCATGAGAAGTGTTATCGTGTAAAATTCTTGATTCTTGATGAGCAACCCTGAAATTAAGCAATCAAGAAGCACATAGTCTGGCCAACAGATCACGAAATTAAAAAAAAATTAAGAATAAGAATCAATGAAGAAAGATCACCAAATCAAAAAACTGAATGCTCCACAAGAAAAGTAGAGATCACCAAATGCTCTAGCATAATGACAGTGAGAACATATGGCACAACCAATTGCAATTATTTAGGCCACCTCACTTTCAAAGGAAGTGGCAAATTAACAGAACCAAGTTATCCAGAACTCCTCAATCTTCAGCATGGGCAAAAATAATATACTTGAAATCTTGGATGCTTCATTCCTGATACAAAAACAAATAAACTCAAGTATTGACAGGATACACCACCATAAGGCATATCTTCAATCCCAAAACAAAATAGAGATATGAGAAAAAAATTACTAATTTTATCCCAAGGCTGAATAGATAGTATGTTAACCTCTGCTAGCCATGGTCCACAGTACACCACACATTCATAAATGTCTCGCATAATAGTTGCTGAGTACCAAAATGATATAATTATCAAGAGTCTTTCATAGTAGAGATGACCAATTAAAGCATACAACACCACTTGCAGAACAAATTTCATTCCAATTGCAATATCATGTTGTGCACAAATTAAGCTTCTACTTTAATACAAGAGGAGTTTGTGGGCCAATGAAACAGATCATAATAACAAACACCATCTAACCACTGAGTAAAACGTCACAAAAACTTCAACATTGGAAGAAATAAATATAACTTAGAAATTACCAATTATTTCCCATAGGCTTTCACAAAGGAATCAAGAGGCATAAAAGCCGAAACAACTATAAGGAAATCTGAAGAATTCAAATAGGAGTACAGATCACCAAATTAAAGCCTAGAAATATATATAACATAGCAAAAAGATAAGCAGCAAAAAGCACTTGAGACGATGATTAAAAAGGTTTAGTGTGTTTGAGAAAGTAGGAAACTTTTGTGGTATAAGAAACCCGTGTATATAGATTGTAGAAAAACAACCAAGAAAGAACAGTAGCATAATTCTTCAAAAGAGAGGCCGGCCAAGCTGTCCCAAAACACGAAGGCAAAAAAAAAAAACTCAACAATCATGTATAGTTTTGCAACATTCATAAGGAAAATTAAGTGTTAATGGTAAATCAGAGAGGAACAAATCCAGAAGACCAGCCAACAAGAATCGGCAGATATAAATAGAAACGAAAATAATTAACATTCCAAGTAGAGGTACCAAAAGAAACCTCAGACTTGATTAAACGAATATCTCAAAATTCTTTTTAGTTTTCAAATGACTACTTATATTAAAAAGTGTTCATGATCAAACAAGAATTGGAAGAGCAATCAAATATTAGAACATTAAAACCAAAACAATTCATTAGCCACATGTCATTGAAATATTAACAAAAAATTCCAAGATCAAAACCTGTAGAAATTTGATTTATCTATCTGGGACCGTTCTCCGGTCGTGCCTGTTGTATCAAGTTGTCCTAACTATCAAGACTTCTCAGCTTGCTGCAAAACGGATAAACGCATTCTCGATTATCAACTGCATAATTATATCTAAAATTATACAAATAATTCTTGATAACCGATGATGGATAAAATAAGAGTCAAGAGAATAGTGATTGTTGTGTAAAATTCTTGATATCTATAATCTGAGAAAAGCATATAAATACTTCGATAGCAGAAGATCAAAGAAAGAAAAGAAAAAGAAAATGAATATAGGCACCAATTACTATACTAGTGTCCATAAACATGTAACTAGCAACTCAGAAATGAAACATTTCGCTAGTTTTTCAAGATGCTTTTTGTTTTGAAGATTATTCTACAACTATGAGATGCTCGTTCGAACTTGCAACAACCCATAAATGTAACATTTCAGAAGAATGAATTAACACATTATGAACGAACTAACACCGCTAACAATACAAGTTACAAAAAAAATCAATATAAATTCATAAGGCAGAAATCTGTGTAGAAAAAGGCACGCACTGGTTATAAATCATTACTCTAAACAACAATTCCATTATGTTGTACAATTATTATCCAATGATTAGTTCTCCAGTGGCCAATGAAATTACTATCTTTTGTCTTTAAAGAAAAACCAAGAATAATTCTCCTCATGCTATTTTCATGTCATGGTGTTTAGCTAGTCTCAAATGCTAGCTGCTTAAACATATGCAGGTATAGTGGCAGCCAGGCAAATGGTTAAACTGATCGAGAGAAATGAAGCCTAAATCAAACAATCCATAGGTGCAGATAAGTCACAAGTAGGCCTAAATCAAACAAATCAGAACAAAATATAAAACGTTTCCTTAAAGAAATCATAAATGAAAGACTCAAAAAGAAAAGAAATCTGCATAGATATTTTACTTTCTTCATAAATGGAAGGCCCTGGTACATCAACTATACTACATTGTATAAGTTAATCAGTTGAACTAGTTTATAAAAATGGTGATGACGCTTGCATAAGAATGGAATCAGAAAGTAAGGTGATGGTAGTAATTAAATTGTTCCAACTTCCAACAGCAAACCTGGCTCTTAAAAAACAAGCTCGAGTGTGTCTACTTATCGGTGAATATGAACCATACTCAACATAAATGAACTACATCCAATCCAATAAAAAAATCACCTCGCTATGCCCCATGCAAGAAAAGTTATATAAACAGAAGGTAACTCCAGGACCTAGAGAAAGCACAGAACCAAACACCTGAGTTATGACTTAAATTAATTGCAAAAACAAACAAAAGCTTCACCATGGAAATTAAACAATATAAACTTATGGCAATACATAAAGAAGTGATAGTAAGTGTTCCATAGAAGAGAACAGAACCTAGTCAATATTTCGAACAATGACAACCACAAACTGAGCCCTTCCAGTCCATTGCATCAGAGGAAACAATGCTACGGTCGGACCAATGGCACGGTATATAACTTCCATGATTGCAAAACATTGCAGAAAACCTTCAAATCAAAAGTTAAAACACTTGGAATGTTAATAAAATTATATGGTTAATCTTCACCCTTTTTCCTTTTTTTGTTATAGACTTAAGGATGTATTGTATAGTACAAATAGGATAATGCTACCGTCACACCTTCAAACACACCCACTAATATGATGCCACATCACTCTTTTCATTAAACTCTGTAAAAGGCAACCGGCTATACCGGTTTCAAAATTAAAACCCACATCTCCTTGCGATAAAAACTCCTGGCGACCACCATGTATGTCATGACAACATCAATCATCTCGTCGCACAAACAAATCACCACCGACCGAACTGAACGGTCTTAACAATCACAACTAATTCTTACTTTTATTGTATGATTTATTTTAGAGTTTCAATTAGCGGTGTATATTGTGATGTTAACAGTGAATTGAAAATGGCTTGACAAAAAAATGGAAGAGATGAAGCCTAGTCCATCATCAGCCCAAACATAACACATACCAGTACAATCAAAATCGAAAAGCTTAGAGGAGGACTCGGATTTGGTCACCAAATCTGTAGCTGGTGCTTGTGGTAGTTGGAAAGCTAAAGAGAGTGTAATTTTTAGAGAGAAAAAGGTGAATCTCACAAATTTTGATTGATGTTAGTAGGAAAACAAAAATGTCAGAATGAAAGGAAAAAAGATAAGGTAGTAGCAGAACTTAGAAGAAGATGACAATTTTTTTAGAAGAATATGACATTTGAGTAAACTGCATGGAACCCTTAAGGATGTATTGTATAATACAATGACACATGCATGCATTCATGTACAATGAAATTATATATTATAATATATTGATTGAGTATTATTAAGTAATACCAAATTAGAGATAATTAGTGATCATAATAAATATAACTAGGTAACATAGATGTTAATTAATTACCACATGAGTGACACCATCACCGTCACTCGAGTCTATAAAAAATCCAGTAAGCAAACCTGAGACAAACAAAGAAATGTTATGAAGGCAAAAAAGAATGCAGATTGATAAAGGAAGAGAAGATTTTCCAAGAGAAGGAATAATAAAGGAAGAGCAATTTAACCCTATTTCAAAGCCTTTCAAATTAGGATATATGATGTGTAAAATAAAATTATACATTATAAAATATCCAAGGTTTATAAATACCTAGAAGGTATCCAATGGCATCTGTTACATAGACGGTATTTGCAGCCAAGTCGCCTCTGGTGGCTATATCGGCCATAGTCACATTTAACCCGTTTTCTCGGAATGTTCTCACTACCTCGGCTAGAAGACCTTGCCTGTCTTCCGTGGATAACTCTAGCCTAACACCCTGCATTCAAGAAATTAACAATTAATAAGTTTAATGTGTGTTCAAATTAAAGATCACAGATTCATAATCATAACAATTCATAAAACAAAAGTATGAAAAAATAAGCATACCACGCATGATCTTCTCTCCAATACTCCTTGCTGAATCACATGTTGACGCTCCGGTTCTGAACTAATTGGGGTGCCATCTTTATGTCTTTTGTTAATTAGGCACATAACCAATCTATGATCTTAAAAACAATGCATTCTGTTGATGTCTAATACAAGATATGCTTGGTCAATCCTTGTGTTGATAGTTGCATGGAACACAACATATTCCATGTCAGTCAAATTGCACACAACATCAAACAATAACTTAGCTCTATCCTTGCACTAAAGTACTGAACATTAACAACCGAATAACCCCTTTCTGCCCAATTTTGGACAGTCACCAACGGTGTTTCAGAAGTAAACTCGAAAATAGGATTCTTCTGATAGTCACGTTCTGAAAACATCATCTGATGGAACGTTTTTTCAGGGTGTATAACATCAGAGAGAGATGTTGTTGCACTCCTAACATCACTATCTCCCTGGAGAACATATCTTAAGCGCGCTTCGAGCCTATTAATTTTATGATAATCTTCAATAGAGGTCCCAATGTTACAGTCTTTAACATAAATTAAGGAGGCAATTCGGCCACTGTGAATCCAAACTTTAGCCTCCACCACATCACATTGTAACTCGGCCAATACAGCAAACATCTCAGAAAGAAGACCAACACGGTCGGTGCGCTTTAACTCCAAGGCAGTGAAACCATTTCTGTGATTGGTTTTTCCATTGTGAATGCTACTAAGTGACTGAAACAACATAAATAAAGAATCAATTTATGTAATTGATTTTTCCATTGTGGTTATGAATCAATATTATAATAGCAACTTAATGAAAATTAAACCATTAGTACCTGTTCAATATACTTTAAAACGCTCCCATCTATTAACTTGTTTCCATTTTGATCTGTAACATGAAAAACTGCGGATTGAACAATAAAAATTAAGACAAACAGAATCAAAATTACCACAATAAAGAACAAGAATGGAAAATTATATTACCATCCATGAACCATCTGCCATTGGATGAAACATATGCTTTCTTAATGAAAAGGTTTATATCACTGAGAATTTGTACAGCTTCCAAAAGAATCCCATGCGTTCTAGCACTATCAAACTGTAAAAATTAAACCAAACCAAAACATTAGTGTCTCATTAACATAAAATGAATCATAAAATCACACGAACCATCTTATGTAAACTCAAAATTTTTATTACCTTGAAGGAATCAGGTTGAGAAATGATGTGGTCCCCGACCCGAACCAGTTACATATGGAGCGATCAACACGATGACCAGTGAGCTGGATTTCGAATGAATCGAAAATTTAAAGTGAAGATGAAGCGTTGAAATTAAATTGAAAAGAGAAATTGGACATTGAATGTTGGAGGAAAGAAGATGAGAGAAAGAAGGGTTTACATTACTCGGAATCGGAGAGAAGATAAATGCACTGCAACATCTCTGGAAAACGCCGGAAAAATATTGTACATACATAAACATTGGTACATAATCACATTCAGTTTCTCTCCATCATATCTCTATTTTCCTCTTGGATTGTGTACACTTGTTCCTAATTTCAAGACACCACAAAATACAAATGAAATAAAATGGAAAGTTCAAAAAGTAAAACAGAAAATATTGAACAAGAAATCTACAAATTTGTGCCGCCAAGTCCAAAGGGAATTGTTACAGCCAACCAATGCTGTCAATTCATTCTCCCACCATCCGCATATTGACCTTAGACTGAAAAAACATGTTTTTGTTTTGTCTCTATTTTCTCAATTCATATCCTTGCCAAACAAGAAATTGCAGAAAACATCAGCAGCCATGCATTCCCTTCTCTGCTAAGATTCCTACTGATGAAATATAGCCATGCCACATGTAGTGAACCTAGGTTCATAAGTCAACAAACATTTATATTAAGCTTGCATAAAATTATAAATAAGTGTTTATTATGTAAGTGCTGATGTAGTTATGTAGTTAACTCGATTGTTTTCTTACAAGTCGTAAACTATTTTATAAGCTATCACGACGAGCTTGCTGAAAATAACTTATGAGTGTTTTGCATACTATTTTTATGAACTCTTTCAAATGCTTGCCATGCCTTAGTACTTGTGTCATAAAATAAGTTCAAATAAGTCGTAAATAAGATGTTTTTGTTCAGAAGTGATATACAATGCTAATTTTATTCGTTGGTTGATGTATTGAAAGAGTAAAACAGCTCGAACTTACTAATGGAATCAGTTTATCAGTGTGTCATTACAGGAAATCAAGCTTTCACATAATCAGCTCCATCGCGCTTTCTTTTGTTAGACCTTGAAAAGAAACAGATCTGAGCCCAACTCTTTTTCTGCTTAAGTGGCCGTGGTTTGACATCTTTCTTGTCCCTCTTCTCCACAAACTCAGCCATGTACTGAACAACAGCCTAAGATGCACCAACACGGTAAAATTAAAGTATAAAAAACTAACCTGATTACAAAATATACATGTGCTCTCTTCTCAGCTATTTCTCTTGGTGGAACCTCAAGAGGATTTTCTTCCACTCGCAAGATACATAGTTTTGTGAGCATCCTAAATGAGTTGGGAAGAATACGTATCTGATTATTGCTGATATCCAATTCCTCAAGCATTTCGAGCTTCCCGATTGATCTTGGTAAGTATCTCATGTCAGCAAAATTATTTCCTACGTTTATCTTGACAAGGGAGGTAACGAAACATAAGCTCTCGGGAACAGACTCAAGCTCATTGAAACTCACATTAAGCTCGTTCACATTTATCAAAGTTGACATTGTTGTAGGTAGTTGTTTAACATTATTGTACCGCAAAGACAAAATCTCCAAACTCTCAATCTTCCCTACAGCTTCTGGAAGGGCTTTAAGCTTATTATAGTCAGCGCGAAGCTCTCCAAGGGAAGAACAATTACCAATAGAAAATGGAAGTTCTTCTATATCATTAGTTTCCACATTCAACACTTTGAGATTAGCAAGTGACCCTATAGAGTCAGGAAGCAGCGAAATTAGATTTGAACTCAAATCAAGCTCCTCGAGACGTATCAATCTGCTCAAAGAAGCAGGTAAGGTTGTTAAACTGATTCCCCTCAGATCAAGATAGACCAGACTCAGATTTCCAACAGAATCAGGAATCTCTGTGATCCTATTGGAATGCAAGTCCAATTTGGTAAATGATGAAAGTCCTCCAATTGTGGAAGGTATAGCCACAATCCTATTCTCTGATAAATCAAGAGTGACCAAACTAGATAACTTTCCTAACGTATCAGGTAGCCAATTTACTTGATCCATCAACTTGCCCTGCAGCTTTAGATCACGAGTTCCTTTCTTTGCAGAAACCTCGATTATGCTAGCAAGTTTAATTAAACTCAATTTATCACATCTTGATCTACAAAACAACATTCCATCAGCACATATATAAAGCACGGTCTATAAAAGAGGTCCGTGACAGCAGTCTATAAAAGAGGTCCGCGACAGCGGTCTTGGTCAATCCTTGTGTTGATAGTTGCATAGAAACACATGTTCCATGTCTGTCAAATTGCACACATGAAACAATAGCTTAGCAATGGTGTTTCGGAAGTATCCTTGCACTGAACATTAACAACCGAATAACCCCTTTCTGCCCAATTTTGGACAGTCACCAGCGATGTTTCGGAAATAAACTCGAAAATAGGATCCTTCTGCAGCCACCAACGGTGTTTCGAAAGTAAACTCGAAAAAAATGAGAATGCAAAAATTAGAAATAAAAATTGAAATAAAAAAATAAATTAAGTAAAAAATAAAACAGTGTGAAAAATAAACACAGAACAGATACAGAATAGATGGAACACATGAAACAAATTAAAAATTATTTTGAAAAAGAAAGAATATACCCAAAATCAAACAATAAGATTGCCGTCGCTGGGTCGTGTACTCTGTTTCGGCCTCTATCTTGAATAAACAACACACAAAAATCAACCTTACCATATCACACCATCAAGGATAACTAAATCAAAGCCAGAACCAAATCAAATGTCAAAAATTGGAAGATCAAACAAGAGAAAGAAAATCATAACACTGAAGGTAATAAAATTTCAAGAAAATATGCAAACCAAAACTTGAGGCTTCATGCTATGATGAAAGAACATCATTACTTTGATAAACCACACTGCATAAAAACATATTCACAATTCAATTTGTGTCTTACGTTCAAAGCTCAAAAATAAAATAATAAAGAACGAATTGGTGAAGAAATTGGATCTGTATCTGTAGCCATTATCATTCCTATTCATTATCATCAATAATTGTAAATTTTTCCAAATATCCAGAAATCAGCTCACTGCAAAATAGATAAACAAATATCTCAATATTCTTTTTTTTAACAGCAATGGCGAATTTATCGAATGAAAAATTATATAAAAAAAAAGTAAACATATAATCAAAACTAGAATTGGAAAAGCAATCAATCAAAACCCAAATAATTCGTGGTAAGTGCAGCAAATTATTAAAATATGAACAGAAAATTCCAAGATCAAAACCAGCAACAACCAAATCAAACCTCAACATTAGGAGACCAAAGTAACCAAGGAAAAATAGAGACTATAAAAACTTGAATGTGTGAAATTCTGAGAAAAGCATATCAAGACATAAATCAAAAACATATCCTCTCCTGCAACACCAAAGAATAAATAACAAATCATGAAATATATGCTTTCAGAATCGACAAAGATTGAAACAAAAAGAATTTACTAAAGATCACCAAATTAAAACTCAGGGCTCCATGTTCTTGTCCATTTTATCAAGTCATTCTAGAGATCGAAACTTCTTAGCCTGCTGCAAATCTCGATTATCAAAGAAAGAATAATATTAAAAAATTATACAAAACAGAATCTTGATGAGTAAAAGAAGGGTCCAGAGAAGTTTGATTGTGCGAAATTCTGGGAAAAGCTTATCAAGACGTAAATCAAAATCATATCCTCTCCTGCAACACCAAAGAATAACATATGTATTAATTTATAAATATTCAATTCAACGGAATAAAGTGCATCACACAAATATATCTTGGTTCATTGAATCATTTTATTACCTGGACGACCTGAGGTGAGTAGTCTCAGACGCCGGCATGTCCGACCAATTGTAAGTATAATAATTGGATGCGGAAATTACCTCACATGTTAAATGAATTACCATGTGGATTCCTATAATTCGAAATCCAACCAACACGATCGACTATAATACGAAGCTTGTTTGGCATCACAATGACCATGTAAAAATTGTATTCATAATCAGTACTTAATAAATGTATGAACCCGAATTAAGTATTTGATCAACTGTTTACCATGAACGAACGAAGCATATTGAGGTGGATTGTCATTCTATTCGGGAAGCATTGGAAAATCATGTTATATCTCTTCCTCATGTCACATCACAACTTCAACTTGCGGATATCTTGACTAAGGCTGTACCTCGACCTCAACATCAGTTTCTTGTTAGCAAATTGATGCTTCTTGACTCGCCGCATCAATTTGAGGGGGATGTCAATAAGGAATCCTCCAATTATATCATTCCTAATTATTACTGTGATTTTGTCATTACTACAATTTATATTACTTGTTGAATATATGCTAGGTTGTTCATGATTGTATAGAAATTATAGGAATTAGAATATTTGTATCATTAATGCCATTAATGGCTGTTGTACTATATATTGAGGATATCAGATCAATGAAAAAAAAAGAAAACAGAAACTCTGACACTAGTGTTGTTCTCATTTTGGTTATTTATTCTACTTATAACTAAGTAATTAATTAATTTAAGACGTAAGTCTATGTCATTGCTCTACCCAATTCTACTTGGTATTTACTGGGCTAACTAACTAAATTCTTTCCTATGTTATATCAGTCCATTAGAGACATTTCGGTGTCTCAAAAGTGTACGTAAACGCAAAACAGGGTAGGACTGGGATGCAGAATTTGCCTCGGGCGAAG
This sequence comes from Trifolium repens, assembly GCA_030408175.1. Taxonomy (NCBI): domain Eukaryota; kingdom Viridiplantae; phylum Streptophyta; class Magnoliopsida; order Fabales; family Fabaceae; genus Trifolium; species Trifolium repens. The sequence goes on from CP125845.1 coordinate 11,443,340, forward strand.
GGAAATTCGCCTCAGGCGAAACTGGCAGCTTTGGGAGAAAATCCAGCAAAAATCTTGTTAAGTTGTACAATTTTTCATACACAGTTCCAGCACTATTCTAGATGCAATGAAGGTCATTTTGGACCATATATTAACACGGCAAAATGACCCCGTAACTTCGGGAGAAGGGGTGCTCTCCTATCTTTTGATTAGGAAAGCGGCAGTAGAATTGAACATTGAAGAGATTAGTTGAGCACAACAAGGGGAAAGGTCACCAAAACATATATGATATATGAATTCATGCATCAGACCCTTAATTTCAAACGAGATTTCAGGCCTTATTCCTAACTCAAATCATACAAAACTGAAGTCCAAATTGAAGGGAGTTTCGTCTCGTTTCTAAAATTTCAAGAATCATTCAGTTCTGAGGTACAGAGTGGCAGATATTACAAAAACACTGATGACAGGTCCAACTTCAGGGCAAATCAATTTACTAACTTGTACACATAATTTCTCTAGCTATACTCAACGAAAATTCATGATTCCAGTGACTATTTCGTTTCAAATTTTGTCTTCTTTCTTGCGGTTCAGGTTTCACATAAATTGGACTTACACACAGAGAGCTAGGTTCAAATTACTAACAGTAGGACTTTACGGGTTTATGCAGAAAACTTCCTTACCATGTACCTTGGTCATTAACCCCTTCAAATGGTTGTTTCTTCCAAGCTCAGACCTTAAATTCTTGGTTACCAATCAAAAATCAATATCTTAAATACAAGACTCACATGTATGTGAAGGTTTCCCATGGTTTAAATAAAAAATCAGAATTTGAGTTTGAGGTTGGGAGAGAAGAGAAAGAAATGGGAGTGACAGACAGAGAGACAAAGAAATAAGGGTTAATGGTTAATTGAGTTCCCTATAGCTTATTAATTAATACTAAATGTTTCCCTTTTTACTACTTTGCCCCTTAATTTGTTTCCTATGATCAATGTGTCCTCCATTGGTTTTTCTTGTGTTTCCTTACTAGCTTCCACTTAAAATTAATTCCTACAAACACTTCCAATAACACCATTCCTATTTATTAAAGTCGGGATGTTACAGATACTACTCGAATGTTATTGTTTCAAAACACACTACACTGCAGAAAACAACGTCGTTATTCAATTAACATGTATCAAAGCCAGAACCAAATCAAATGTCACAATCAAAAGACCAGTATACAAAATCGTAAGATTAACAAGAGAAAGAAAATTATAACACCGGAGGTAATAAAATATCAAGAAAATATGATTTGAAAATAAATATGCAAACAAAATCTTGAGGCTCCATGCTATGATGAAAGAACATCATTATTTTGACAAACCACACTGCATAAAAACAGATTCACAATTCAATTCGTGTCTTATGTTCAAAGCTAAAAAATAAAAATTATAAAGAACGACTTAATGAAGAAATTTGATCTATGTATTTGTAGCCATTATCATTCTTATTTATTATCATCAATAATTGCAAATATATAGCATTAAAGTTTTTTAAAAAAATAGTATTAAGCAAACCTCAAACCAATTATAATCTCCGACGTAGTTGCACATTCAATTATTTCTTTCCTGTAAATCGTGAGTAAACAACAAGAATCAACAGATAAACAAAGAAGTAAAATTAACTTAAAATCCAATAAATGTTACCATATTAAGTAAAATGGCAATTATTTAGGCCTCCTTACCTTCAAAGGAAGTGGCAAATTAACAAAACCAAGCTGTCCAGAACTTGAGGCTCCATGCTATGATGAAAGAAACCACACTGCAAAAAAACAGGTCCACAACTCAATTTGCGTCTTACGATCAAAGCTAAAAAAACAAAAATGATTAAGAACGACTGATTTTAGAAATTTGATTCCTGTATCTGTTGCCATTATCATCAAGAATTGCAAATTGTTCTAGATATCCAGAAATCAGCTCACTACAAAATGAATAAATGAATTTTTATTTTTAAAAGCAATAGCACATTTATCAAATAACAAATTATATCAAATAGTGCACATGATCAAACGAGAATTGGAAGAGCAATCAATTAAAACCCAAATAATTCATTAGTACCTGCACATCAATAAAATATGAACAGAAAATTCAAAGATCGAAACCAGTATGAACCAAATGAAACCTCAACATTAGGAGACCAAAGTAACCATGGAAAAAACAGTGAGAATACAAAAACTTGAAATTGCGTTTATATATTACCACTCTTGCAAAACCAAAGAGAAAATAATAACTAGAAGAGTTGACCAAATTTCCATCTAGACTTGTATCTTTATCTTTGCCAGAGTAGTACTCAGTTCTGGATACATAAACAAATTAAACCTTCAAAACTGAAAGAAACAAAAAAAACTTCAACACCAGCTTGTACATGAACAAAGAACAATTATTCGGGAAAAATACATATAATAAAAAAAGACCAATTATATCCCAAGGATGAATCAACGTTATCTGATAATCTCGTCCCAGCTTGCAAAGAATAATCTTGAAGTGTGTGTGCAGAGATGTTCAAATATAAATTCACATTGCCAATATAATCTCAGAACAGAGGCACTCGACTTTAATTTGTCAACTTCAGACCGAAAAATAGTTAAGAAGATCTTAGTTAAGAAGAGAGCTCCATAAAGCTCCCAATTAATCCAGAGCTTTGTAACTTTCACATGAAATTTCAGTACCAACCCTCACCGCACGTCAATAAATTTGTCATCAAAATAGACTTTCTCAAGAAGACTGCACAATAAAACTCCATGAAGAATAAATGAATTGAAAATAATCCACAATCCAAGAAGAGTGTACAAAAATAGACCTGATTACAGCTTTAACAGAAAAAATATTGAAAAAGAAAATAATTTAACAGAGATCACCAAATCCTAGGCTCTATCTCCATGCTATGTAGAAGGTTAATATTTTGACAAACCACACTGCATAAAAACATGTTCAAAATTCAATACATGTGTCTTGCAATAATAGTCTGAAAATAAAGAAAATAGTCAAGAACAACTCATTGTAGAAATTTTATGTATCTTTCTGGGACCGTTCTCCGGTCGTGCTTGTTGCATCAAGTCGTTCTAACTATCAAGACTTCTCAGCTCACTGCAAAACGGATAAACGCATTCTCGATTTTCAGCTGCATAATTATATCCAAAATTATACAAATAATTATTGATGGTTGATGATGGATAAAATAAGAGTCAAGAGAATTGTGATTGTTGTGTAAAATTCTAGATATCTATAATATGAGAAACGTATATCAATACTTTTATAGCACAAGATCAAAGAAAGGAAGAAAAAAACATAAATATACTATGAACTCATAAATTAACATTTCGCTTCGTTCGAAACTTGCAGCAACTCATAAATGTAACATTTCAGAAAAGAGAATTAACACATTATGAACGAACTAACACCCCTAACATTTTGAAGTTTACCTTCAGTCCATCTTTGTTTCCCTTCAACACATCATCAAGATAACGATAGTATTTCTTTTTCCGATATGAAAATGGGGATAGAAAGAAACAGATTTACCAACTTTATTTTAGAAACACACAAAGAAAACCCCAACCTTTACCAGACACCATGTGCAACAGATAAAATATAAAAGCAGAAAAATTTCATATTCAAAACAATCTAGACTCTAGAAATATACTACTCAATGCATAACATTATAACAAGAATTAGGCATCTTTAAATGGTATATATTTATTTCTAAAAACAAAAATGTTATTTGATCAGTAAGTGACTTAGCTTGCATATGTCCAGTTTATAACTGTATAGAAAAACTTATCATTTAATTGAGATGAAAAGGAATCTACAGTGATCATTAGTTTTCAAATAACCAACTTATAATATACAGTTCTAGAAGGCACTTTTGGCGAAAGCAAAATATTCAGAGATGTAACTTAAACATTTTGAGTACTGGACAATAGGTGATCACAAATATGTAGCATACATATGATGCATTAACTATTACTATGAGTTTAATGGAACATGTATATCCAATGTATATTGAATTAACTGTATAATAAAATGGCAAAGTAGTGAAGTTCTTATTGGATATCAGTGTAAAACTAATTTACACTGACAGTGCATGCCATTTAACTCATTGCTATATGCAATTAAAATATCATAACCATGGATTCAGCTGAAAAATAAACGGATGGATTCAGATCACAGTCATTCATTACATGTTCAGAGAACACTATATTAATTAAAAAAAAATCAGCAACAAAAAAATATGGGACAATTAGAGCTAATGTAAATGAGAAATAACCAACTACCGGCTAGGTAATCCAGGATACATGGTGCTCCCTCCACTTAAAACAATGTGTTGATAAAGCTGCAAGACAAAAGCTCAGAACATTATGTGGAATAAATTGCCTGGACAGTTTCAAAATACAGAAGAAGGAATTTCTGTGCAATCTCTAGAGGGGAAGTAATTTTAATAATATGTGTTAATTCTTCAATTTAGAGACTACTATAATGATATGATACTCATTTGGAAAGACATGAAAATGCAATTTATTCATGAACCATTACAAATATCTAAATGCAGGTGGAGATCATGGAAAATTACACTCACTACCACTAAAGTTTGCTTAAATGACACATAGAGACCCCTTCTAGTTTTTAAAAAGCCACTATGCTCCCAAAGACACAGGCTCCCTTATTTGTTTCTCTAATTGACAGAAACCATCCCTAAAGATAACATTGCTGCAAAACATTTCTTGGGGTATTTTAGTGTTTGTTTTGTTTGCTGCAAAGTCGTTATGAAAAGCACATTTGTGAAAAATATCAACAAAAATAATCTAAATAAGCAACAACATAATCAAAGAAAAAGACTATACATTAAAAAAAAAGTAATCTATAGAAAATTAGGGGTTTCCATAACCAATGCATATCAGTTGTAAACACGTGCCGAGTACTTGTTTGTTTCCACATTGAAATATCCTCCCCAGTAGCTAATTGGATAAAATGAAAAATTCGAGAAGGAATTTTAAGGCTCTTGCTTGCATAATGAAGTGGTGGTGATAAGGAAAATAGTTGTGACAGTGTTTTCTCTTTAACGGTTGTTTTACATAATGAAATAAGGGAGGTGTTTTTTTTATAAAAAAAAAAACTAGAAGGGGAAGGAAACCCCGGGCCGAGGGAGGTGATTGTGATTTTCCCTAACACAAAACCTGAGGATTTACTTAATTGAGTAGGAAAAAAAGTGATAAACTGAAGGCAGCATGAAAATAGTATTCAAGCAAATTATGGTCCATAGTGAAATTAAGTAGTATTTTATTTTTCACCTTTTTAAATTTTATACCAAGCGTATAGAGTAATCTTCGCTTCAACCAAGGAGCCCCATAGTGTTGACATGAAAGTTAAAGAGTAGTTGAGAGGTAAAAATACGGCTTTTGATACTTGTAATGCTGCAAATGCATGGTTAGCTAGCCAATATAGACAGGGTAATTTTAAAGTGTATTAAACTTAGTATTAATCACAATCCCAACAAATTAATTGGAAAAACAAGGGAATCTTAAACATTATTCAGTTACATACACGTGCAAAAGAAAGAGAGGGCACAATGGATCTAACAAATATGATAGCTGGTTGAAAATAGAAAAGAATAACTAAATAACATGATGACATTGGAGGTGCTACTTTAAGCCAACTAGAAGGGGAAAATGAAATCACAATGGAGGTGTTGAGGTAATGCATCTAATAGCTTTCATAGATGTCGTTTCAGAAATGGTGGATACTATTACATACTTTTACATCTTAAATGGAGATAAGTAAAACAAATAAAATTATGGTATTAAATAATTTAAGTTCAAATGGAGCATCATACCATCATCCGGTTGTCGATATCCATTTCTTGAATGCAGCGAAACACCATGTCAGCCATTCCATCACCTTCAACATCTATAAGCCATGAAGTTACGCTATATATGTATCTAGAATTGCACTGGCACTTCATAAAAATACTAATGTTAAAAATTCCTTCTATACTAATACTATAATATTTTGATAGTGTTTGAAAAGCTGATATAGAGAAAACATGAGTGAAATGGGCAACAAGTACCTAACGGTGTGAAAAGAGCCTCATGGGCCTGGAACCTTTCTGTCCCTACTTTAATGACCCTTCCATCAGGAAGCTGATTCAAAGAGTGCAAATTAATAAGAAATATCAATGACAGCCACCTTTTGACATAGATGAACCCTAAATTAGAAGGGTGGAAAAATTACTTTTAAAAGTTTAGAGACTAAAACCGACAATTACCTATGTTCGGGGACTAAATATAAATCACCGTAACAATAATAAGAATAATACTGAGCATACTACATATTACACACATGCATTAAAGGCACAAGAACTATGAATTGGTTACAAAAAAGCTTTGAAAAACATATGAAAAGAAACTCGCTAATGAACATATTAACAGATTAGCAAGTCATTTCGACAAGAATTGCCAACTAAAATCATTTACACATATTTCAGGAAATTCAGGAAATCAACTTACAGTATAATTTTTAACAAAGATAGTGGTCTCAATCCCCTACTGATATTCCCTTTTGTAATCATAGCTGTAAGAAAATAGATGAGCTATTGAGAAAAAAGTATAGAGAAAAAATTATATGTCGGCCAGATACATTCATCCGTTTCGTCAGATAAGGGAATGAATAGCCATCAACAACTGGAACCTGAAACAAAATTAAAAACTTTCATTACTAACATTTTAAGGATAAATACTTAAAATAGTATTTTTTGATAAAACTAAACTTGTTAACTTCTTTAAACCATGGATTTACATGTTGCTTGTGTGCCAACATTATAATTGGTGAATGGATGATCGGTCAGTATATCATATTAATAAAATGTGCTTCAAGAAATTAGAAAAGATGAATCACAACATTTCACCATTTCAATTGTTTCAAGCAAAAGGCATACAGGAGAGTAATAATTTTCTTTCAGAAAATTGATTTAAATTTACTTCACAAATATTAGATTTTATTATCTCAAAACTGCATGGAACCCTTAAGGATGTATTGTATAATACCATGACACATGCGTGCATTCATGTACAATGAAATTATATATTATAATATATTGAGTATTATTAAGTAATACCAAATTAGAGATAATTAGTGATCATGATAAATATAACTAGGTAACATAGATATTGATTAATTACCACATGAGTGACACCATTACCCGAGTCTATAAGTAATCCAATAAGCAAACCTGAGACAAATGAAGAAATGTTATGAAGGCAAAAAAGAAAACAAATTGATAAAGGAAGAGAAAAATTTCCAAGAGAACGAATAATAAAGGAAGAACAATTTAACCCTATTTCAAAGCCTTGCAAATTAGGATATATGATGTGTAAAATAAAATTATACATTATAAAATATCCAATGGCATCTGTTACATAGACCTTATAAAATATCCAATGGCATCTGTTACATAGACAGTATTTGCAACCAAGTCGCCTCTGGTGGCTATGTCCGCCATAGTCACATTTAACCCGTTTTCTCGGAATGTTCTCACTACCTCGGCTAGAAGACCTTGCCTGTCTTCCGTGGATAACTCTAGCCTAACACCCTGCATTCAAGAAATTAACAATTAATAAGTCTTAATGTGTGTTCAAATTAAAGATCACAGATTCATAATCATAACAATTCATAAAACAAAAGTATGAAAAAATAAGCATACCACACATGATCTTCTCTCCACTGCTCCTTGCCGAATCACATGTTGAAAATATGCAAACCAAAATCATAACACCGAAGGTAATAAAATTTCAAGAAAATATGCAAACCAAAACTTGAGGCTTCATGCTATGATGAAAGAACATCATTACTTTGATAAACCACACTGCATAAAAACATATTCACAATTCAATTTGTGTCTTACGTTCAAAGCTCAAAAATAAAAATAATAAAAACGGCTAATTGAAGAAATTTGATCTATGTATCTGTAGCCTTAATCATTCTTATCCATTATCATCAAGAATTGCAAATTGTTCTAGATATCCAAAAAACAGAAATCAGCTACCTGCAAAATGGATAAACGAATGGCAAATTATATAAAAAAAAAAGTAAACATATAATCAAAACTAGAATTGGAAAAGGAATCAATCAAAACCCAAATAATTTGTGGTAGGCTCAGCAGATCATTAAAATATTAACAGAAAATTCCAAGATCAAAACCAGCAACAACCAAATCAAACCTCAACATTAGGAGACCAAAGTAACCAAGGAAAAATAGAGACTCTAAAAAGTTGATTGTGGGAAATTCTGAGAAAAGCATATCAAGACATAAATCAAAAACATATCCTCTCCTGCAACACCAAAGAATAAATAACAAATCATGAAATATATGCTTTCAGAATTGACAAAGATTGAAACAAAAAGAATTTACTAAAGATCACTAAACTCAGGGCTCCATGTCATCTCTCGATTATCAAAGAAAGAATAATATTAAAAAATTATACAAAACAGAATCTTGATGAGTAAAAGAAGGGTCCAGAGAAGTTTGATTGTGCGAAATTCTGGGAAAAACATATTAAGATGTAAATCAAAATCATATCCTCTCCTGCAACACCAAAGAATAACATATGTATTAATTTATAAATATTCAATTCAACAGAATAAAGTGCATCACAAAAATCAATATCTTAAATACAAGACTCACATGGTTTAGATAAAAAATCAGAATTTGAGTTTGAGGTTGGGAAAGAAGAGAAAGAAATGGGAGTGACAGACAGAGAGACAAAGAAATAAGGGTTAATGGCTGATTGAGTTCCCTATAGCTTATTATTAATACTAAATGTTTCCCTTTTTACTACTTTGCCCCTTAATTTGTTTCCTATGATCAATGTGTCCTCCATTGGTTTTTCTTGTGTTTCCTTACTAGCTTCCACTTAAAATTAATTCCAACAAACACTTCCAATAACACCATTCCTATTTATTAAAGTCGGGATGTTACAGATACTACTCGAATGTTATTGTTTCAAAACACACTACACTGCAGAAAACAACGTTGTTATTCAATTAACATGTATCAAAGCCAGAACCAAATCAAATGTCACAATCAAAAGACCAGTATACAAAATCAGAAGATTAACAAAAGAAAGAAAATTATAACACTGGAGGTAATAAAACAACGTCGTTATTCAATTAACATGTATCAAAGCCAGAACCAAATCAAATGTCACAATCAAAAGACCAGTATACAAAATCGGAAGATTAACAAAAGAAAGAAAATTATAACACTGGAGGTAATAAAATATCAAGAAAATATGATTTGAAAATAAATATGCAACCAAATCTTGAGGCTCCATGCTATGATGAAAGAACATCATTATTTTGACAAACCACACTGCATAAAAACAGATTCACAATTCAATTCGTGTCTTATGTTCAAAGCTAAAAAATAAAAATAATAAAGAACGACTTAAAGAAGAAATTTGATCTATGTATTTGTAGCCATTATCATTCTTATTTATTATCATCAATAATTGCAAATTGTTCCATGTTCCAAATATCCAGAAATTAGCGCACTAAAATAAGGATAAACGAATATCTCTATATTCCTTTTTTAACAGCAATAGCGAATTTATCGAATGACAAATTATATCAAAAAAAGTAAACATATAATCAAAACGAGAATTGGAAGAGCAATCAATTAAAACCCAAACAATTCATAGTAGGCACAGATCATTAAAATACGAACAACAAATTCCAAGATCAAAACCAGCAACAACCAAATCAAACCTCAACATGGGGACAAAAGAAATCAAGGAAAAAACAGAGACTACAAAAACTTGAAAATCAAACAAGAGGAAGATAAAAGCAAAAGGAATTGTAAGAAAATATATAGTATTAAAGTTGTTTAAAAAAAATAGTATTAAGCAAACCTCAAACCAATTATAATCTCTGACGTAGCTGCACATTCAATTATTTTTTTCCTGCAAATCGTGAGTTAACAACAAGAATCAACAGATAAACAAAGAAGTAAAATTAACTTAAAATCCAATAAATGTCACCATATTAAACTTAAACAATTGTTTCAACTCAGAAAACCAGAACAAAGTCTGGAGAAAAACGAAACAATTCAATAATGAAATTAGTTTTATGCAGAGTCAATGGTCGTGACTGAAGTATCACAATATGTACAAAATAATCAAGCTAAGAGATCTACATCCTCACCTTGAAAAAGAAAGATGTAAAACAAAATTATACATTCTAAAACCCCTCCTTGTACTCAGTTTCCTGATATACACAAAAATCAACATTACCACATAACACCATCAAAGCACAACTATTCCAATCATGAAAAGATGTATTTAAATAATAATGACCTGATTTATCCCACATAACATTGGTAGATAATTCCACTGTAACGACCCACATGAAACATAAGGAATCAAGACAACTAAATCCCCAAAAAACAGAAACGTGAAGAATTCATAGCCAGAGTAGAGATCACAAAATGCTTTAGCATAACGACAGTGAGAACATATGACACAGCCAATTGCTGATTGGTGCTCCATGTAAAATGGAAATTATTATTTTTTTTTTGACAAAAAAAATGGCAATTATTTAGGAAGTGGAAAATGCATTGTATGCCTTACTTTCAAAGGAAGTGGCAAATTAACAAAACCAAGCTGACCAGAAGTTGAGGCTACATGCTATGATGAAAGAACATCATTATTTTCAGAAACCACAATGCAGAAAAACAGGTCTACAATTCAATTTGCGTCTTACGATCAAAGCTAAACAACAAAAATAATTAAGAACGGCTGATTTTAGAAATTTGATCTATCTATCTGTAGCCATTATCATCAAGAATTGTGAATTGTTCTAGATATCCAGAAATCACTCACTACAAAATGAATAAACGAATTTTTATTTTTAAAAGCAATAGCACATTTATCAAATGACAAATTATATCAAATAGTGCACATGATCAAACGAGAATTGGAAGAGCAATCAATTAAAACCGAAATAATTCATTAGTTACTGCAGATCAATAAAATATGAACAAAAAATTCCAAGATCGAAACCAGCATGAACCAAATCAAACCTCAACATCAGGAAAAAACAGTGAGAATACAAAAACTTGAAATTGCGTTTATAGATTACTTCTCTTGCAAAACCAAAGAGAAAATAATAACTAATCAAGAAATATATGCTCACAGAATCAATAAAGAAATAATGAAACGAAAACAATTTACTAGAGATAACCAAATCAAAACTCATGAAAAACATTATTTTGGGAAGCCACGCTGTAGAAAAGTAGATTTACAATTCAATTATGAACAAAGTCGAAAAATAAAAAATAGTAAAGAACAACTTATTGAAGAAATTTGATTTATCTGGATTCTCATTTCTTATCCATTGTATCAAGTATACACAAACATTCTCTAGATATCAAAACTTCAGCTCACTGCAAAACAACTTATATCTTGATCATCCAAGAAAGAGATGCCCTGCTAATACTTAGATTCATAATTATAAACATAAATAAATACCAGCACTGTCACATCATACTAGGACATCCTACTCCAAAACAAACACTAAAGGAAAAAAATAACCTGTTGAATCCAAAGGCTCAAAGCTTTCAAATCCCACCGTACATTAATAGCTCTCTCCCCTGTAACACAAAGCAAAAACAGGTCCTTGGAATAAAGAAAACTAGATCCTCAAAAAAACAAAGAAACATGAAGAATTCATGGTTAGAGTAGAGATAACCAAATTGATAAGCACATCAGCATCCAATGGCAGATTCTTGTTCTAAACCAAGTTGGATTCCTTATCCTTGCTTCATTCATACTTACATTCCTGATACATAAAGAAAGTAAACTCTGACACTATCCAAAATCCCAAGCTGAGCAGTAAACCACGCATTTATAGGCTCTCTCCCCTATGACGCCCACAAAGAAAACTCAAAGGAACTAACAAAAGTATATGGTCAGGTAAAAAAAAACCTTAAATGCAAAGATTCTTAGAAGAGTTGTCTTTATCTTTGCCAGAGTAGTACTCAGTTCTGGATACAGAAACAAATTAAACCTTCAAAACTGAAAGGAACAAAAAAAATATTCAACACCAGCTTGTACATGAACAAAGAACAATTATTCGGGAACAAATACATACACATATAATAAAAAGACAAATTATATCCCAAGGATGAATCAGCGTTATCTGATAATCTTGTCCAAGCTTGCAAAGAATAATCGAGAAGCGTGTATGCAGAGATGTTCAAATATAAATTCACATTGCGAATATAATCCCAGAACAGAGGCACTCGACTTTAATTTGTCAACTTCAGACAGAAAAATTAACAAGGGTTAGAAAAATAGTGTTGTAGAAAAAGCAAGAAAGAAGAGTAGCATAACTCTCCAAACCAGTCCCTGATCAGAAGGTCGTAGTTAAGAAGAGAGCTCCACAAAGCTCCCAATTAATCCAGAACTTTGTAACTTTCACACTGTCATATATGCAGGTATAGTGGCAGTCAGGCAGATGGATAAACTGCAAGTTCGACCTGATCGAGAGAAATGAAGCATAAATTCTAAGACTAAACAATTCATAGGTGCAGATATGTCTCAAGTAGGCCTAAATCAAACAAATCAAAACAAAATATAAAAAGTTACCTTAAAGAAATCGTAATAGATAGACTTTCTTCATAAATGGAAGGCCCTGGTACATCAACCATACTGCATTGTATAAGTTAGTTTATAAAAATGGTGATGACACTTGCATAAGAATGGAATCAGCAAGCAAGATCATGGTAGTAATTAAATTGTTCCAACAACAAACCTAGCTCTTAAAAAACAAGCTCAAGTGTGTGTCTACTTATCGGTGAATATGAAAAAAATCACCTCAGCTATGCCCCATGCAAGAAAAGTTATAAAAACGGAAGGTAACTCCTGGACCTAGAGAAAGCACAGAACAAAAAACCTGAGTTATGAATCAAATTAATTGCAAAAACAGACAAAAGTTTCACCATGGAAATTAAACAATATAAACTTATGGCAATACATAAAGAAGTGACACTACAAAAAAAACTGTGGAAGTTTCAGTGAACCTCTGGTATAGCGTTTGACTTGCTGAGGTTATTTTGAGGGGGTTTTAAACCCCCGCAAAACTGTAAAAATATGTAAAAAAAAATACTAAAGCTTTCATTAAAATATAGTAATACAAGTTAAATTTTGTCCCTTGAGGCTATAATGTCAAACTCTTACCACTAAGTCGACACCTCATGGACAAAAGTTATGACTGTTCGGACTCGAACTCAAAACAATGATATAATAAACACTTGCTACTAAATAAATGCTTCACTAAATCATTAATCCCAATCCCCACAAAAGTTATGACTGTTGGGACTCGAACTCAAAACAATGATATAATAAACACTTACTACTAAATAAATGCTTCACTAAATCATTAATCCCAATCCCCCATATGTAAATAAAATTTAGCTTTATCCACAATGAATGTGTGTTTGTATTACTGTTGCCGTGCAATCCAAAGCACATACAATACCAAAGCAACAAATAATTATTGTGAACTTGACAGGCACTCAAGCTAAAAGAACACACAAACATGATATATGTAGATTCAATTAAGATAATCAGATTGGTATCTTCAATATGATATATTTATTTGTACGATACCATGAAAGTGGTTAAATCTACATGGTACATATTGAGCATAATGGGAGAACACATACTAGTTTTTTTAGTGTATCACTTCCTTTTTATTATTTTTATAGTTCTCAGTTTTTTTAGTGTATCACTAGATTGCTGATAAAACTCGTAGTTCTCTCAATCTATAGAATCATAAATAATGTGGTGGATAAAAGGAAGCTAACAAATTCGAAGGAGACTTAATTATAACAAATACAAGATGTTGTATGCACAATAATTTGTTTCAATAGTCAAGGGGGCTTTGGACATACTAATTGATTGCACTATTCTTTCTAAAAATTTCATTCTTTTTTTTTGTATCTAATTAGCTCCAGCAGTCAGTACTTGTCAATGATCTGGAGCATCCAGCTCTTTACATGCTTAATTTAACAGGAAACTGGCACCAAATAAGAAATTGCAGATAACAAACCTTCAGTTCCAGAGCCATCAGTTCATTGTTCGTATTCTGGACACCAAACTTGACAGCAATCTTTGCGACCAAACTTTTCTCCCACAGCTTAAGAATGGCATATGCCAGACCTTGAAGATTTCTATTTCTCCCTTTATAAAGGTCAGGACAAGATTCATATCAGCAAAAGAAAAGAAAAAATTTAATAAAATACTTTGACAGATGAGTTTGGTGAGCTTTGGCATGTTTCAGCATCTTTGTGTGCTCGTCATTGGTGAGTCACGGATGCATTTTGGCAGGAAGAAGCCTAACAGGTGTTCTGTAATCAGGAACTGCAGGGGGGGAGCAAATCCGCATCAACAGGAAGTACTCCTGTTCCCCACCACTCAACAAACCAAGGGCTGAAATCATCAAGCATCCGGTCAAACTCCATCTCCTCAGGTGTCCTTTGAACTATGCTTAATAGAGATAAATTTCAAAATCAGTTTCCTACAAAACCTGATTTGTAGTAATAGTTTATCATGTTATGATGATAGATTAATTGACCAAACAAAAAATACACAATCATAAAACGCAATCATAACAGTAGGATAAAGCTAGTACATAAGCACACGATAAACGGCGATAAAGCTACAAAATCAATAAAATCAATTAATTAACTATCACAAGGGGTAAAACTAAAAAATAAGCGAGAATGCTTACCTCAAATGTTTCTTGCAAACTAGCTTCCTCTAATAATCAACCTTCAAACAACCAGCACTACATGCACTTATTCATCTAACCAGTCCTACAAAAAGCACACATAATGCAAAATGTGAATAACTTTCCTAAAGATGAATTTTACTTAATAGTTACCACTAACACCACCAGTTATCAAAAATCACGGCAACTCATCAGAGAGAGATTAAAATAAACAAAGTACAAACTATAGAAAAGGAATAAATAAATATGGATCTGTATAGTTACTTGCTAGATCAAAAATCAGAAATGAAAAATCAGAAAATAAGATAACCACAACAGTAGATTGATTGATCAGCAACAGTAGAATAGAAGCCGAAAACCTAACTCCCAAATCCTGAAACACTAACAACATCGCAGCAAATTAAGCTTCGAAGAATTGCTATTTCTACATAATCTGAATCAAAAATCAGAAATAAAAAATCAGAAAATAAGATTAGCGAAATAAAACCTGGAAATCGAACCTCTAAGTTGAATAGATACATGCTGCTGTGAGTTCACCGGCGGTGGAGACGACAGAGGGAGAGCTACGTTTTGAGACGGCGCGGAGGGATCGGGTGGTGAGAGCTACATTTTTTGGTGTTTTTGAAAAGAAAAATAAAATGAAAAGAAAAAATGGGAAAAGAAAAATGAAATGAAAATAAAAGGGGCCAGATGGAAAAAGTAAGGTGGGAGTGAAAGATATTACATCAATTTTCGGGGGTTTAAAACTCCCCAAATATGAAGGAAAATTTCTTAAGGTTGAACAAAATGTGGGTCATTTTGTAGTATACTACGGGGCTTTTAATAAACCCCCACTAGATGGCGGAAAATTTTGTAGTGTGTGAAAGTAAGTGATCCATAGAAGAGAACAGAACCTAGTCAATAATTCGAACAATGACAACCACAAACTGAGACTTTCCAGTCCATTGCAGAAAACCTTCAAATCAAAAGTTAAAACACTTGGAATGTTAATAAAATTATATGATCTATCATCACCCTTTTTCCTTTTTTTTTGTTATAAAAAAGTAAGTTTTTTAATTAATTTGTATTCATAGTCAGAATAGATATCACCAAATGGAAGTGTAATAACAATAGCCAATTGTAGATTTTGGTACTTCCATCCAATTTGCAAGGTCATGTACCCATGTTACATGAAATGACACAATTTTGGCTTCCTCCTAATACATGTAAAGAAGAAAATGAAAATCAAATAAAAGTATTGGCTTCCTCCTAATACTTTAATGAGGAGGATATATCTTTAGGAGTATCATCATAAATCACAAATCAAATAAAAGAAAATGAAAATTATAGAAAACCTCTCCCAACAAAGTTAAATTGTCCCTTCAAACAGCACATATGTAACCAAATTGTCCAAAATTTCTCATCATGGGAAGGGCAAAGAGTTATATCAGAATCTTGTACCGTAAGACAGTGTAGTGCTCAGGTTCTGGATACTGAAACACACAACTTCAATAGAATAAACACAAAAACTTCGACACCAACTTCAAAACCAGAAACACAAAAACTTTAACACTAGAAGAAACACAAACTTAATGACCAGCCTGTTAAATAATACATATAAGTAAAATACATATAAGTAAACTTGATCATTCAAAGACCAATTATTTGGGAAAAAATACATATAAGTAAAATAAAGACAATTATTTCACAGGACACAAGTAGTACAAAGCACATAGGCACTCATCTCTAACTTCAGCACAGCAAAAATAATAAAACAAATAGTGGTAAAGTAAACCAATAATAAAGAAAAGTAGAGTAATTCTCCAAACCAAGTCGCTGATCAGAAGGTCATAATTACAAAGAGATCCCCTAAAAGCTGTCAGAATTTCTCAAGAATCCCGTAAACTTCTGCATTGCTAGATTACAGGTTAAAAACGAAGTGTGCTGCCAAATTGCAACACACTAAAAAAGAAAATTCACATCAGAAGTCCAGCGTGCTACAAACAAAAAAATAAAATAAAAAAACACGGTATGTACATGCTCAAACAAAGAATAATATTTGACGCAAAAGAGGAATTAGAAAACAAGTCGACTAAAAACCTAACAAACTCTATAATAGTAGTGCATCATCATTAAAATAAGAGCAGCAAACTCCAAGTTTGAAACCAACAACAACCAAATAGAATCTCACAAGCAATAACCCGAAATAATCAACCAGAAAAGAATAACTATACAAATGAAATATTGATAAATAAAAGAATTGCCATGCAAGAAGTGTAGAAAATGAATCAAAAATAATTCACATGCAAGAAGTGTACAAAAATAAATCTGATTGCTTGAAGTATCAAGCAATATTGTTTTAAAACACACTATGCTGCAAGCAATTGCAATAAACAGATACATGTTTCATCAAATATTAAACATGAAGATCAAACATGAAGAATATAGAACCAGAAGCTTGCTGCAAAAATGGATAAAAGAATATCTTGATATTGTGAAAACAAACAACTCATTAGTAGCTGCAGATCATTAAAATGAGAACAACAAAAACTAAAGTAACTTACTAGAGATCACCAAATCAAAATTAAAGGCTCTACACCATGAAGAACATTATTTAGACAAACTACACTGCAGAAAAGTAGTCCACAATTCAATTAGTATGTCTAATGAAAAAGGCTGAAAATAAAAATAGTAAATAGCAACTCATTGAAGAAATTTGAAATATCTGGAATAAAAATAGTAAATAGAAACTCATTTAAGAAATTTGAATTATTTGTACTCTACTTTCTTATCTCCAATTGAATCAAGCAAACAAGATATCCAAACTTCAACCACTGAAATATAAATGAGATGTCTCATCATATTTCAAAAGTGTCAGTGAAAATTTCTTTAATTAACCTATTGTCTCCTCAAGGAAAAAGTTCGATTATAGAAGCAAAACTTAGAAAACATTAAGATTTAGTATCTTGAGTATTCCAGGAGGATGAAACACTATTGTATAATATATCAATTTTACAATCAATCACTTTCTATGTTTTTCTACCAAATCATATTGGACAATAATGCACTGGTTGGAGTAAACCAGCTGATGATTGAGGAGCATGCAAGGATTGCTAACTTGGTTTACTCAAATGAGGTAATTTCAATACCAATTTGCATTCCACATGTTTTTATATCATTTGCATTCGACACTTTTGGCTCTTTAGCACCCGAGGCCGTAAATCTTTCTAAAAGGGTTCAAAAGGTCATGCATAGTAATGTTGTGTAACCTAAGTCTATGAATGTAGTTTTTCAAAGATTAGGGTTTGCTATACAAAAAGGGTTAGCGGCGCCCATCTACCTTTACTTAATGTTGTAATTATTTTATATATTTCTATAAAGTTCAATTAAAAAAAATTGGTATTTTTTTTTAGTTTAAGTTTTATTTCTTTTTTGTTTTGAACTTAGCCTGGATATATAGATCATATGGAATCATCATTAACTTGTTTAAAAAAATAATATGGAAAAAGCATGGTTGTTGAAAGTTTATATGCACCGAACAAATTATCGAATGTGCGGTGCGGCCGTCAAAAAAAAAAAATTTACTCACATATAATTTACACACATACCTTCTGCATGTTACAATAATCAGAAAATATCATCAAAAGGAGAGAGAGAGAGAGAGAGAGAGAGAGAGAGAGAGAGAGAGAGAGAGAGAGAAAGAGAGAGAGAGAGAGAGAGATTACTTTGATACTAATCCTAAGTATGGCCTTAATAACTTCAGTCATCACAACTTTCATACCACAGTACATTCAGAGGCTATCTCCCCTGTAACTCCCAAGCGGAAAGCCCCCTACCTTGTGCTTTCACAGTCTATGTCCTTGATAATCTCCACCACAGCTTCACACAATCCACATATCCCCCCTGGCACCCACATGGAACAAACAAAAGAATCGCAAAAATTAGATCCTCATAAAAGACAATGAAACATGAAAAATTTATAGTCAAGATAGAGATCACCAAATGAAAGCATAACAATGAGAACATATGTCACAACCACTTGGAGATTCTGGTCTTCCATGTGAAACGATAGAAAATTTAAGCTTCCCACTTATACCAGACGGATCAAATAAAGCGCCAAAGCACGCAGCTTAAGTAAAATTCAGTCCATAACTCCTCATCGAAGGGAAGGGAGAAAAGATATAGTTTAAAATCTTGTATGCTTCAGTTCTGATGTTCCTCGTGCAGAAACAGAAAATCACCAAGACCAGCATGACACATTAAATATATTATGTAGAAAGATGAAAAATCCCAAAGTTGAATGGAATGGAAAGTGTGTTAACCTCAGCCCACCATGCATTCATAAGCCATCTAACAACCACACCTAACACTCAAAGGAAATGGCACAAAGTCTTCAGCAGAAATGACCAGATTTAAGCCTTTTAACAGTGGGAAGTATTCGACACACCTGGTGGATCATTGCAACAATTTTCCATCCTTTGCGAGATGTTGTAGGCAATATGAAATGACACAATTTAGACATCCTCGTAATAGGAGTCCTTGCACCACTGCACAAAACTAAAACATACATTAATATACACAGATTCTCAATAAAAATACC
Source organism: Trifolium repens (assembly GCA_030408175.1). Taxonomy (NCBI): domain Eukaryota; kingdom Viridiplantae; phylum Streptophyta; class Magnoliopsida; order Fabales; family Fabaceae; genus Trifolium; species Trifolium repens. Next base: position 11,462,717 of record CP125845.1, read on the forward strand.
AACTTAATAAAACAAATGTAGGACAAGCATCTGTGAGAAAATATAGTATTAAGAAAAAAGTAAACCCCCAACTGATTATAGTATCTGCCATAGTCACACATTCATATATTTATCTCTCCTGTGTACAATACGAATTCATATTAAACTTAACCCGCTGCTATATATTATAAAAAACTTATTTCAACACAAAAAGTCAGATCAAGGCCTAGAAAAATGTACAGAATAATTCAATGACGAAATTAAAACATCCATGACGAATTTAGACTTATCCAGAGCCGATAATTGTGAACAAAGTATCATAAACTAATCTTTCACAATGGAATCAAGAAGCGTGGATGCTGAAATAGATATTGATATTATGAAATGTAAAGAATTCATAATCAGAGAAGAGAAAGCCAATTTAAAGCCTAGCAAATATATAACACGGCCATCAAAACATAATGGTTCATGTGTCCTGGTTAATTTGTTCATAGAAGGTAAGTAGTACAAAGTGACAAAGAAACTCATCTCCAATATTCTACATTTCAGACAGATAATTGAAAAGGTGCAGTGTGATTGAGAAAGAAGAAGACTTTTGTAATACACCAAATCCATGTAAAACTTGCTCTGTCAACACCACATGATAAATTTACAGAAAAATTATGCTAACTAAACAAATAGGTTGTAAAAAAAATAAACAAGAAAGAACTGTAGCATAACTCTTCAAACCAAGTCAGTCGCAGATCAACATTACAAAGAGGCCCACCAAGAATCATGTAAACTTTTGCATTGTCAGAATTAGATAAAAAAGATATACATATAATCAAATGAGAATTGGAAGAACAAATCATTAGTAGCAGCAATCAACAAACTCCAAGATCAAAGCCAGCAAGAACCATATCAAACCTCAACATCAAGGGACCAGAGTAACCGAGGAAAAAAGAGTGAGAAAAATAACAAATAAAGAAATATATGCTCTCAGAATCAATAAAGAAATACTGAAACAAAAAGAATTTACTAGAGATCACCAAATCAAAACTCGAGCCTCTACGCTATGAAGAACTTTATTTTGCCAAACCATGCTGCAGAAGAGTATTTTCACAATTCGATTTGTATGTCTTATTAAAAAAGCTCGAAAATAAAAATAGTAAAGAACGACTAATTGAATAATCTCTCGTTCAAGCTTGCAAAGAATAATCGAGAAGCGTGTATGCAGAGATGTTCAAATATAAATTCACATTGCCAATTTAATCCCAGAGCAGAGGCACTCGGCTTTAATTTGTCAACTTCAGACAGAAAAGTTAACAAAGTTGAGAAAAATAGTGTTATAGAAAAATCAAGAAAGAAGAGTAGCATAATTGCAAACCAGTCCCTGATCAGAAGGTCGTAGTTAGGAAGAGAGCTACACAAAGCTCCACCACTCCCAATTGATCCAGAGCTTTGTAACTTTCACACTGTCACATTAAATTTTCAGTACCAACCCTCACCGCACGTCAATAACTTTGTCATCAAAATAGACTTTCTCAAGAAGACTGCACAATAAAACTCCATGGAAAATAAATGAATTGAAAATAATCGACAGTCCAAGAAGAGTGTACCAAAATAGACATGATAACTTGATACTACACAGATTGTTATTGTTTCAAAACACACTACACTACAGTCAACAGGTGATTATCATGTGTCAAGTTTCACAAAGCATCGCTGTTATCTGATATATATACTCAATTAGCAACACCTTAAACAGAAAAATTCACATCAAAACTCCAACATGATGCCAACAACACCCATATGTACATTATCAAACTAAGAATAACATTTGATGCAAGAAACTCAATAATAGTAGCAGATCATTATTTGACGAAAGAAACCAAAATAATAAACCAGAAAAGAATGCAGAACTTCAAGATCAAACCATTAAAATATAAAAAAATATCTTTAGTATCTTTGATATTATATTATAGTATATCTTAGAAATTAGAATATCTTTTAGGATTAGATTTTATATTACTTATTATTGTTATGATTTTTTTTTATTTATGACTGCATCTACGTAAATAGTGCATTCTCTTCTATTCTTTTCTATGAATTCAATATTGTCCATACTGTATACACAAACAAGAAGGAAGATAGAAGTAGAAAAAGTATTGAAAAAGAATCTGTATGTGCTATGCTATGAAGAAGGAAGTGCTATTTCAAGACCATCATTACGAAGTGGACCTTCCATACTGTATTTCAAGACAGGAAACAAAAACAAAACAATTTGAAAAAACGATTACTAACCCGCTTAAACATGTTGCCAATTGCAGGGCGACTAGCAGTTACAAGACGCTCGCTGAAGCCCTAGATTTTTTAAAATTAAGATTAATAATGGAGGGGCGAAAAAACATGATGGATCTTCTCAGAATTATATGAGACATGAGGATAGACATGAGGACATGGGGCTGAAATAATTAATTGCCATGATGATTTGCTGGATTACAGCAAGTCTGGCTTTAGACTCAACCTGTGTTAAACAAGTTACTTAACAATTTAGCATTCCTCAGCACTGCCTCAACCTGTGTTAAACAAGTTACTTGCATTAAATACCAGATGTGACTCTGAGTCTTTAACAATTTCCAAGCATAAACGTTTTGGGAAAAAAGGACAGGGGAGGCAAAGCATTTCTCAGAATTCAAGTATCTTGAAATTTTGTATTCATATTTGTTTAATAAGAAAATATCTCACAGTTTTCAGTCAAAAATAACCTGCTGACAAAGAGGGCTGAGCAAAGAAGAGAGATAATCAGATTGCTTTTTAGGTGTGTCAATCAATAACCCAATTACCTGTCAAGTGTGTCAATCAACACATAAGAATATACAATAGCAGCCTTAAATTTCACAGATATGTATACCTAAAAAATGTGGCTGCCATCTTCTGAGCCTGATATCTCTTCTGTTGACAGACTAGCAGATTGAGGACAAGACATAAATGGAATAACCAATCACACATTCATGCAATGATGAAAGGGCGAACAAAATAATACACAAATCAGAAGAAGTTTCTACAGAAAATTGCTTGTTAGTGTCAAATTGTTGTGCCGTATAATTTGGTGAGACACAGCTATAACTCTGCATGTAGATAATGCTGTTAGTTATTGAAATTTGATTGAAAACCATTGCCTTATCAATTGGAATTCTGAAATCATACATTTCCAAAATTATAAAAGTGAAATATGCTCTAGTTAGAGAGAGAAGAATTTAGGATCATGAATTTCTTTAGGCTGATGATTCGATGATATAGTGATTAATGTTTGAGTTATGTAATAAGAGAAAATACAATAAATGTTTGAGTTATATCCTATATCCTATATCATACAAAGCACATACATGACACTGGACATGACAATGACACTAGCACATCAAGATTGGTCGTAATTTGAGAAAATAAATAAATAATTGTGATATAAAATACCCAAATCAAATTATATGAAGCACATACTACACATCCTATATCATACAAAAGCACATACATGACACATGACACTAAGTCGACATTGGTAGTAAGAATAACCAAATCAAATGATGAGATAAGTGTGCCAAACTATTGATTCAAAATGTACCTCAACTTTTCTGTATTAAGAATAAAGATCTTCAATATATTCAGTAATAGCAAGAGGGTTATCTGCAACAGAAGTGTCAATGTCCAAAATAGGCTCTTCCATTATATCCTCTATCTCAACTTCCTCCTATAAGACCAATTAGTCAACAACTGAAATTCGAAATGGATTTGAACATTTGAAATTAAATAATTAAATATATGAATCAAAAAGACATTAAAGATAGAGAAGTGATATATGTACAACTATTAGGATTTGACAACTTGGGACAACTTTTTGTTTCTTTTTCTTTTATGTGATAAAAACAATAAAAAAAAGGATGAAGAGAGAGAGTAAAAATATAATGTGAGTATGAGAGAGAGAGTTGTCTAAAAAGTTGTCCCAATTTAGATGTACAAATATCATTTCTCTTAAAGATATACCATCTGATCTGATCCAATAAATTCATCCAACACTCAAAATCTCAGTCAAAAGGTAATAATTTCTACAATGTAGCAAAATTTCACCAAAGGAATAAAAGATTCTACCTCAGCATTAATGTTAGAGTTATATAATAAGAGAGAATACAATAAATGCTTCTGTTGACAAATTAGGATTCAACCAGTACTATATATCCTGTCCTATATCATACAAAGCACATACATGACACCAACACATAGACACCGATAATAATTTAAGTAATCGAAAGTAATTGAATTTAGTCGGTGACACTAGACACTCCGATGATCTAAACCGTCAATGCTACCTAGTTTATGATTTGGTTTTTAAGAATACAAAATTCAAACATTCTTTCTCAGTATCTTTATTCTGGTCAACCAAAAACAACAAATTAAAATCACACAAAAGGGTTAAATTAAATCATGAAACCCTCACCTAGTAATGGGTCGATGACCCGGATCCGCTTACTTCTTCTCACAAACCTCATTTCTTCTGCAATATACCCACAAAACAAAAAACAAAAGAAAACAAAACAAAAAAAAAATCCTCAAGAACAGAAAGAAAATATACTCTGCCAATGCTCTTTTGTTAACAACACAAGGATATGGTCTCCCTTCAACAACCAGATTCTGATTAATCACTCCCAACACTCTTCTGTTTTGACCAAACTTTCTAGAATCCAACCCTCCTATTATCACAATTAATAAAAAAGTTAATCAATTAATAAAAAAGTTAATCAATTAATAAAATAAAATTAAAAAGTCAACAACCCATTTTGAAATTTTCAATCTTTGAATCAAAATTGAAAATCAAAAACCATCATCAAATAGCTATGACAGTGAGAATTTTGTGATGGCAACCATAATTTAAGATTAAGGTTTTTATTTTATTTTTATGTTACGTCTCTGCAATAAAGGTATAGGTTGTGACAGTGAGAATCAAAATTGAAAATCAAAAACCATCATCAAATAGCTATGACAGTGAGAATTTTGTGATGGCAACCATAATTTAAGATTAAGGTTTTTATTTTATTTTTATGTTACGTCTCTGCAATAAAGGTATAGGTTGTAACTTGCAAAGCAAACAATATTTTTTACCATTTCTAGAACTTCTTTCCGGGTGTATGCTCTGTCTGATATAACAATCAGATCTCCAACCAGATCTCCAACCACAGGCACAGAAACTTCCTCATATTTGCATGCCAAAAGCATTGCCACTAGACCAACCAGCTGAAGCTTCTTTCTTACCACTGATTGCTTTTCCAAAAATCTGTCTATAAGATTAACCGTAAGAAACAGTGTCTCATGCATGAGGTCGAATTTGTCGTGCACCTGAAAAGGGTTCAAGCATATTATGTCGTTTAGTAGTAACGTAAAATCACATACTTAACCCTATATTTAATCCAGGAGGAAAGTTATTAGCATATTTTAAGGCAAGTGTGATTCAGAAAAGAACAGCGAATATACCTCAATAAGCCAGTCAAAATCAGTATGGCCCGCATCCTTTCGTTAATGTCGAATTGTTGTGCCATATAATTTGGTGAGACACAGCCAGTACTCTGGTTAATGCTGTTAGTTATTGAAATTTGATTGAAAAGCATTGCCATATCAATTGGAATTCTGAAATCAATTTACATTTCTTTAGACTGATGGTTAAATACAGTGAATAATGTTTGAGTTATAAATGCTTCTGTTGAAACAAATTAGGATTCAACCAGTAGTACTGTATATTTTATATCATATATCCTAGCAGCACATATACGACAGTGACACTAACACATAGGCATTGGTAATAATTCGAGAAAATAAGTTAACTGAATGTAATTATGTGTCACCGACAAACATGGCCTCAACTTTTAATCATATATCCCATTTGAAATATTAAAAAAAATCAAGTAATGAGATACATGTTCTAAAATATTGATTCAAAATGTACCTCAACTTTTCTGTAGAAAGAATAAAGATCTTCAATATATTCGGTAACCGCGAGAGGGTTATCTGCATCAGAGGTATCAATGTTAATAGGCTCTTCCATTATATCCTCCATCTCAATTTCCTCCTATAAGACCAATTATTTGACAGTCAACAACTAAAATTTGAAATGGATTTGAACATTTGAATTTAAATAATTAAATATTAAATATACGAATAAAAAAGACATTAAAGATATACCATTTGATCTGAACCAACAAGCATTGGTTCTATTTGCTCTAAAGCCATTGGCACTGGCCGATCTCCCACCGGCTTATGTTCATCATCAACAAATATACTATCTGCAAATCCATTTGAATTTCCCAAGTTTGACCTTTTTGTAGTTCCCTATTCAAATTCATCCCAACACTCAAAATTTCAGTCAAAGGGTAAGAATTTATACAATGTAGCAAAATTTCACCAAAGGAATAAAAGATTCTACCTCAGCATTAGATTTTTGTGCGCCAGCAACAATTTTTGCAGCAAACCTCCTAAAATATTCAGTATTAAAACTTGCATTGAAATGGAATAACAAATTCAATATTTCTGATGTATTAAGCATACACACAAACACATGATACATGACACCAACACATAGACACCGATAATAATTTAAGTAATTGAATTTAGTCGATGACACTAGACACTCCGATGATCTAAACCATCAATGCTACCTAGTTTATGATTTGGTTTTTAAGAATACAAAATTCAAACATTCTTTCTCAGTATCTTTATTCTGGTCAACCAAAAACAACAAATTAAAATCACACAAAAGGGTTAAATTAAATCATGAAACCCTCACCTAGTAATGGGTCGATGCCCTGGATCCGCTTGCTTCTTCTCACAAACCTCATTTATTCTGCAATACACCCACAAAACAAAAAACAAAAGATCAAAACAAAAAACAAAAAACAAAAAACAAAAGATCAAAACAAAAGAAAACAAAATAAAAGAACAAAAATCCTCAAGAACACAAAGAAAATATACTCTGACAATGCTCTTTTGTTAACAACACAAGGATATGGTCTCCCTTCAACAACCAGATTCTGATTAACCACTCCCAACACTCTTCTGTTTTGCCCAACCTTTCTAGAATCTAATCCTCCTATTATCACAAATAATCAAAATTAATTAATTAATAATATTTAAAAAAAAAAAACTCAATACCCATTTTGAAATTTTCAATCTTTAAATCAAAACTGAAACTCAAAAACCAAGAAAGTAATGATTATACCTTGAAAATTTGTGTTAGAACTCTTGTCCTCAGAAACCTCCATTTTCTTGATAACGGATGAAAAATCAAAGACAACACCCACAAAAAAAAGGTTAAAGATTTCAAAAATGAAGATCCTAGAAAAGCATGAAATTGAAAAGGGTGTGAGGAATTGGCGCAGAAACAGTGACACTAGTTGAGTGAAGAGAGTGAAAAATTAACGGCTATTTGTCTCTGTGAAGAACACAGAGGTATTTGTTTTGAAAAATTAACGGCTAGATTTTGTGACAGTTGAATCGTTGAGATTAACAAAAGAAACAATCAAAACAAAAGAAAACCAAAAAAGAACATAAATCCTCAAGAACACAAAGAAAACTTACTCTGACAATTCTCTTTTGTTAACAACACAAGGATATGGTCTCCCTTCAACAACTCTTCTGTTTTGCCCAATTATCACAATTAATAAAAAATTAATCAATTAATAAAAAAAATTAAAAAGTCACAAACCCATTTTGAAATTTTCGATCTTTCAATCAAATCAAAATTGAAAATAAAAAACCGTGAAAGTCATGAGTATACCTTGAAAATTTGTGGGGTTGATTGAGTTTGAGATAGAACTCTTGTCCTCAGAAACCTTCATTTTCTTGATAATGGATGAAAAATCAATGAAACACCCACAAAAGAAAATTGAAGATTTCAAAAATGAAGATTCTAGAAGAGCATGAAATTGAAAATAGTGTGAGGGATTGGTGCAGAAACAGTGTCACTAGTTGAGTGAAAAATTTGGGGCAATTTGTCTCTGTGAAGAACACAAAGAGGTATTTGTTTTGATAAATTAACGGCTAGATTTTGTGACAATTGAATCGTTGTGTTTATTAGGGTTTTATTACATTATTTTTTCCTTTTTTTATTTCTTTTTCTATTTGTACAATTTAAAGAAAGAAAAAAAAGGGTGAGAGAATAACGGTAATAATATGCCATGCCATGTGAGGTAAAGAAAAGATCGGTTCCGTTCACATGCAACTCAGTTTTTTACTAAGGAAAATGCTATTTAGCAAGAATTTTTTGATGCAAGAAAGAGAAGAATAAATCCTCACCCTTGATTACATCCATAACCACCCATGTTTTCCACTAAAAAAGAAGATTAAATGACATCATCCTTTAAGATTTTGCCATGTGTTAATTCTTGCATTTCTTGTGTAAAAATTTCATGCTAAATAGCAATGCTCTTTTACTAAATACAAAATTATTTTTTACTAATTATATCTTAATTTGAATTTTTAAATAAATTTTAGGTATATAATTTTGGATTTAAGGGATATGCACAATCAGTGTAAAATATTTTTACACGGACATCCAATGAAAATCTATTAATTTGCCACCTCAACTCACTCATGTATGGTTATTTTGAAACTACCTGTACGACATGGAAGAATGATAATTTTCTTATTGGTTGTCCGTATAAATATTATTTACAATGTATGCCTACCATCTTTAATCTCTATAATTTTAGAGAAAAATGTATATATGCATAGACAATATATACTGTTTACACTATCAATCAATATTAACTGTTTATTCTGCCAAATTACCCTACTATAATTGTATGACATAGAGAAATATTTGATTCCTAATGAATGTCAGTGTAAAATTAATTTATAGTGACATATCATATTCATTAAACTCATAATTTTACATGGACATTTAATTAGATTTGATTGTTTATGTATTTGTGTATGTATTTTGAAAAATTATATCATAATGTATCTTAATAGTGAAATATGTTTGGACGCTTTTGTGGTAAAAAAAAAAGTTCGATTCTCTCTGATACCAATTTGTGTAGACAAATTTAGCTTTTTGAAAAAAAAATGTAAAAAAAAAATTAGTTAATTTACGCATTAAAATAGGAACAAAAATCACCACGAAAAAATATATTGTATATCAAAAATAGTAACTCAATCTAATTTATAACAACTTATATTGAAAAAAAAATTATAATAACTTAAAGAAAAAATAGTAGAACTAATAAAAGAAAATACATGAGAAAAAAATTAGACCAACTTATATAAAAAATAATATCATCTCATATAAAAAAAAAAAAATTAGGCCAACTTATTATTAAAATTAATATAATGTACTTAATAACACAATAAAAAACATTATTTACATAAAAAATATTAATCATCAACTTTTTTCTATCAAGAACTTATTAAAAATCTGTTTGGTCTGGCTTCTCTTTTTATTGAATAAAAAAATTTGAAATAAATTAGACCAAACGGTACCTAAATATAAATTTATTCATTTTATTTTTCCACTAAACAAGCAAACTTTATCCCTATTTAAATTTCTCCAATTTTTTTAACATACAAATAATATATTTTTATTTCGTAAAAATAATTTTTTTTATATTTTTTGTTTTAATCTTTTTATATAATGGTTCAATTGTACTCTTTTTTTATTTTCTCTTACACGAAAAATACAGGAGAAACGTATTCATAAATATATCTATTTTATATTTATACCAATATATAAAGAGAATATCTCTTTTGGTGTAGATTTTTCTTATTGCCACTTTAACCCTTCACTCTATTCAAATATTGTATATGTTAAAAAATAACTTTCACACAAAAGTTGGGTTTCAATTTTTTTCTAGGGGGGTGTATCTAATTGTTCCTTTTTTTGTTAGCATAATTTTTCTGAAAATTTAATCTATTCTAGTTCAAAATTATTGAGTATTGACTATGAGCTTTTGATTTTTTAATTTGAAGCACTCTTTAGGTTCTATGCAAAACAAGGCAGTATTAACAATGCATTCCAACTGCTTGAGTGATTGTTAAATAGAATTCACTCTTATGTGTATATGATTTTTGTTGTTATTGAACCCTTATTGCTTGATGATGTTATGCATGTGCTTCATGTTGTGAAACTTGAGTTGGGCAATCGTAAGATCATGGAATGACATATGAGAATATTGTTATTTTGACCAAAGTGGTATATCAAATAGGCTGCATCATCATAAGTGATGTCAAGTTAGAAAATTTGTATGCAAATATGTTTAGAAACTAGTTTAGTGCAAAAAAACATTTTTTAAGTCGGTTAAAAATGACTTTTTAAATTAATTTTGCATCCAACTTAATATCAAACAACATAACAATTTTTGAGTTATTAAGTCGGATTTTGAGCTGACTTAACAAAAAGATATTTTAGAATGAGTTATTACTTTCATGTTGCAAAGACTATGTCCATACAAGTGGAACAACAATCTAGGATTATTAGCAAGTTGATTCAAAATGCAAAGAAGGCCTTAGTTAATAATCAAATACATGTCATTGCCAAGAGTATGAAAGGGATTATGACGAGGAAGGTGATGACTATTACAACTCTTCTAATAATCATATCATGTCAATGCCAAAAGCTCAATTGTATGTGACTAAACATTACTCATGAACGGACCTAATTTGTTAGGTTAAGATTTTTAGTACCAACCAACATATTTCCTCCAAATTTATCACGAGCCATACTTCTGTAGAATTTCAAAACTACCCTGTTCGAGTTTTAGAATTTAAAGCATGTTAGCATGTTTTTCTTATTTCAAATTTCAGAATCCGAGCTGGTGGGGAGTTTCGAACACTGTAAAACATCCATCAAATTTTAAAATCCGAGCGGGATATTTATGAAAATTTTGGAGGGTGGGGAAAGAATTCACCAACACCACAAGGAATCTTGCTGGACCTGCAAATGGGCCAGGGAAAGGACCCTAACAACAATGTAACACTGTCCCTAAAATGGAACTAACAAGACTTACCAACCAACTCCTATGAAAGACCCCAAAAACATACTAAGGCATGTCCCTTTAGGATGAAAAAGGAGGCTAAAGTTGTTATGGAGCCACGTGACTTTGGTTAAAGTTATCCAAAAACTAGAATAAGTTACATGGTCCCAATTGAAACCAAAATCATTTATAGTGATGGAATCATTACTTTCATAGATGTCATGTTATCTTGATTTTTATTTCTTTAGGTTCTCATTCTCATGCACATGAGCAAAGCAATGTTATCAACATAATTAAGATGATAAAGGGACCCTTTACAACTTATGTTCTATCGGCATCATTATACCCTATGAGTTGTAAGAGATTGAAATTCCATTTTATTTTGCCTTTTTTTCATGGGAGCCACTACCAAGATGATGAACCATGCCCTTCCTTTTGGAATTCACTATTTTATTGGATTTTAGCATACATCTCTACTTCGTGGAAATGGATTACATTCGGTCGTTAATTTGATGCAGTCATGTATTAAGAGTTTATAACTGTCTGATTAAGATCGAACGGTCTAAAAAAAGAAAGTTTAATTTTTATTTAATAATATAACAAATACAATATTTAAATATGAACTATTCGAATTTAATCAGACGTTCCCTAACACATAACTGCCTGATTGTATGGTCATTTTAATTATCTGCACCCATTTCGGGTCCACACTTTGTAGGATTCATAATGAATAATAAAATTAAGTAAAACTAGATGTTGATTAACTATGAATTATTTGTATGGAAACTTACAAATAATTCGTGAGCGAGGGCTTCATTGATCCTCCTGAGAAGTTAGAACACTAAAGATAAAAAAATATGATGCAGATCAATTCATTTTGGATCGCTTGATCATTAAAAAAAATGATATGATCATCATATATCAAATTAACTGTGATTATCAACAAAAAGTTTGGACGTAAAAATAAATTCAACAAAAAGTTATCAATTGTTAGTTGGTTTAGTGGTGATTGACGCTGAACTTGGTAGGAATGACCGCAATTCGATTTCCGCTACTGCAATGGGATGGAGCTGGAACCACTTGATGCGAAAACTGACTCCAAACTAGATTAAACTAGTGGTGAAAATAAAAAATAAAAAATAAAAAATCAACAAAAAGTGATGAATGATCATTAACTAATAGAACTCTAGTTCATCCGAATGATCATTAACTAACGAAACCCTTCAATTTTTATACTTAAGTGTTAACTCAATGTTTTCAAATTTATTACGAGAATCTATTCACACTCTTTCTCATATATATATATATGCTAAGGAAGAGATCAAAATATGTCAATTATATTTTTACTTCATTATTAGCTAAAATGTCGATTGATGATTTTAATAAAAAATATGCAGTAATAAAAAATGCTTTTTTTTTACGCAAATAAAATTTAGTCTCCGTGACATAATTTAGTTGGTACAGATAATGCATGTTATATATAAGGATCAAAGTTCAAATTATGATACTCTCATTTATTCATTTTAAAAAGTAAAATTTCAACTACTAAATTACTCGGAAAAAAATGCTTTACGATTGCGATTTCATCACATTGATAGTTTTCCAATTCCAATTCTTTGTTTATTATGGATTTTTTTTTAAAAAAATTATGATAGATTTTAAATGAACTACTCAACTCCTCTAACCCTTAATTCAAATTAATTTTGGTCGGTGGTATTGGCTTGGGACCTGAAAGTGTGCTCCTCCAAGAGATGTCAATTTCAACCCTAAATGGGAATCCCCGCGGAGATTGCTTCGTTTGAAGATTCGAAGTTGGAGAATTTTTTCTCATGGGGATGGAGAAGAAAGTCCCCCCGAAAGAGGTCTGGGGATGAGAACGATATTTCATCCCCTACCCCGCAGAGACTTCGTCCCCGAAAACTATTAAAATAACATTTATAAATTTATATTTAAATACTTCATAAATTATATTTTCACACAATATGTGTATACATTTGTTTATATATAATGTTTATAATTGACACAAGACTCACAATAATATTTTAATATTTTTATTTGTTTTATAATTTAACTTGAATATTTTTTTACAACTAGTTTGATTGAAAATAATAGAAATTTGATACTTTTTTTAAAGTCGATGGATCTCCGCGAGAACTGTGGGGATCCGTGGGGATAGGGATTGAGGAAGAATACTCCCCAAAGCGGGGAATGGGGACGGGGATGGAGAATATTTTAGATGGTGGGCAAGAAGTGCTAAAGTATCCTCCGATCAAGCTCGGCCCCGTTGACATCCCTAGCTTCTCCTTAAGGTCTCAGGTTTGATTTGTTATGTTGCCAATCTGGATGAGCTAATTTAACTTCTTAAAAAAATTGATCGCTATAGTTTTTCTCTTTATTATTTTATTAAAAGACAAATTAATGAGTTTTTTTACTGAAAATTCATGAGTTTACACAACAATAAAAATAATTGAATTTCACTTTCACTTTAGTCACTTTATAAATATATAATTTTCTGTCCTCATACATATTCTTTCTATTTTCTCTCAAATCAGGCCACACTAAAACAATCATACCTTTTTATATAATTTTTTATTCTTCTCATTTTATTTTCTTTCACTTTCTTTTCTTTTATTTTTCTTTCATAAGCCAAACAAAGGTTAAATGTATGGTGGCTGCCCATGAGTTCTTGTGTTTCAAAATGTAATTTTACAAAAATAAAAATATTTAATAATTAAAAAATACATAAACACAACATATGTTTTAAGATAATACTACCAATATATATTATAAAATGATTAAAAATAATAATTTAGTTCAGGTCTTTTGTGGTCGATTTTGAATAACCCATACCCGAACCAATATAGGTCGATTAAGTTTTTCTTAATTTATAATAGAGCTGAGAATTGAATCCAAGATCTTTAACATACTACTGAAACTTCTCATCATTAGACATTTAAACCAAACTTAATGGTTTAGGCTAATTAAATTTAATTTATTCTTTCTTTTTATCAGTCAATCAAAATATTATATTGTGCCGGTGCACAACTATTAAAATTACTGTACCTCTTTAAAATAACTGACCTCTTTAAAATAACTGAGATTTATTTAGATGGTTGAATTCTGGTAACCTTATGACATAATTTCTCATAAAAGGAATTATTATCAAATCAAATATATATAAAAAAAATCGTCCTATATAAAAATAAATAGACCGACAGGTACAGTTCGTTACAATTGTAAAGAGGGTGCTAAAGTCAAAGAAACAGTTAATATTAATGTATTTATTTGAATGTGTGTGTAGAATAGAAGAATGCATAATAATAATATAGTAGAGAGACGTGTGTGAGAATGTAAAGAGAAGAATAGGACAAAGAGAAGAAAGCAAAGGGAATGTGATAGATAATGTGTTATTGTATCGCCAAATGCAGTGCAAAAAGCCACTGCCACCAACTCTGAGCTGTTAATTGTGTGCATAACTTATTATTACACCAATAATTAAATTCTAGCATGCATGTCATGTCAGTTATAAACTCTTGTTTAACAACGGCATCATTCATTCCTTTGAAATATTGTTTTTTTTTTTTTTTACCATGATATTAGTAGGAATATAGCAATGACTAATCTCCGTCAAGAAACCTGGGGGACACATAAAGTGGGTTCTCCCCTTCCAACCAAATTTTCTCCATACGCATGAGCCAGGAATCGAACCCCTAACCACATGCTTAAGGGAACCAAGACCCTTACCACTTGGACCAATTCATTGTTGGTTTTGAAATATTGTTCTGTCCATAAATAATTGACACAAATATTAAAATTGGTAAATCAAATATTATAAATGGAGTTTGAATATCAGCTAATCGGTCCTCCATTTTATATTTGTGAATTTCTAATAACTTCATCATTTTCATCTATTTAAAAAAAAATTATTGTTACCAACATTCAATTTTTTGAAGTTTAAAGATGTCACTTGTAATACTTCATAAATATTTTGCGTGGTTAACTCATGTGTTTGTGATATTTATTAGTAATAATTATTAGTATAACCCATAAAATTAATATCTTGTTAACGAGTTTTCTGAAGACATTGATTAAAGAATCTATAAAAGAAAGTATTGTCTTAAAAATATATGTCATATACTCATTAAAGGTATAAATACATTATTTTATATGCAAATATTATCTCTTAAACATTTTTCACATTTTTCATAAATTAATAAGCCAACTACATACATAAATTAATATTATCTCTTAAAAAAACACTTAATTTTAATTAAATTTTAACCTACTTCACACATTTGGTAAGAAAAACACCAACTATACATAAAGTTTGAATTTGCACACATGGTATAAACTTTATCTTCCGACATAATAACATGTCACACCTAAATTATCGAAAAAGTTTGAGATATTTTTCATACTATATATCTTTCAATTTCCCAATCGAACAAAATCAAAACTAAATGATAACAATCAATACAAGGAAAGCCACTCACAAACTTTGTCCATCACATATCTACCCATTTAATTTTGTTCTTCCAATTTTATTATTCCATTCATTCATTCTTCAATTCCGTACATTTTCCTCCTAATTCGTACATGCAAGTTGCCAATTTTATTCACAAGACTAACCTATCAATTTTTTTTTTTTTAATACATTAGAGAAAACAACAGCCATTTAAAAAGTGAATCTTGCAATGTGGGTGGAAATTAGTTTTAATTAAGAATAATTTTGATGAATTATTGATTAAGAATAATTTTGATGAATTATTGATGGTGAACTTTTTACGTACCGTTGATCAATTACGACAAATGCTTCTTAGTAATAATAAATTGGAGAATATTAAAAGGTGCCTCGGAGGAACATTTAAGTAATATAGCATTGAAGTGTGTGCAGTCAATTTTTCAAAAATTTAAAAAGTGTTATATTCAATTTAAAACTTATTTTTTCTGATTTCCTTAACCAGTGCTCCGAGACACCGGTTAACGTAATAAATTAATTGAGTAAAAAAAAAATACTAACTAGTTTTACATAATCTAATGAGAATCCAAAACTTATTGTTGCTTTTAATTGAATATCATGACTTAATGTGGTGCATTTCTATTAAACTATAAAAATGAGCATTTATATAAACCTTGTTTATTTCTCAAATATCCAAAAAGTGTTTGGTAAATTTAGATATTGTAAGTACAAAATGTCATAAAATTATGATTATTTTATGTGAATAGATAGTTATTTTCTTGAGTGTGTAACTTTTTTATTTAATAAAATTTAAATAATAAGATTATAAAATTAAAATGAAAGGTAAAAAACTATAAGTTATAAGATCAAACGTTACTT
Organism: Trifolium repens; assembly: GCA_030408175.1. Lineage (NCBI taxonomy): Eukaryota > Viridiplantae > Streptophyta > Magnoliopsida > Fabales > Fabaceae > Trifolium > Trifolium repens. Next base: position 11,479,025 of record CP125845.1, read on the forward strand.
CTATTAAAAAAAATTAAACACTACTTAAAATAATATCTGAAAAAATACTATAAGCTAATGAAAAAAATACGTTACCAAACACTTTGTGAAACAAATTTATAAGATAATATAATAAACTATTATAAATTAATTTATTTATGTTGCCAAACGTACACTAATAATTTAGTAGAGAGAGCTTCTAATTAAGTATAATATCATATTATCCTAATGAAGAAAAAGAAAAAGAAAAAGGACAACTATGATTTTAAGCCACTTCAACAGCATAAACACCACTGGCTACAAATTTATCACACACATAAAAAATAAAAAAGAATTACAACAATTTACAAAGAGAATGATTAGCAAATAAAGAAAACAACACACAAGACAGTCAGAGAGAAAGAGAGAGAACATTGAATGTCTTGTTTTCCATAATTAACCTCGTAGCCTTTTCCTCTGTCATAATCATACTTAGTCACCATTAATTATTATTTCTATAATTATTCATAAAGTATTCATTTTTTTGGCTTTCTTCTTCATTATTACACACAATTGCAGTTTCATAATTTTCCTATTTTTTTTCTTCAACCCATTTCCATTTTTTCATCAAGTTTCAAACTTTTCTACTTTTCAATAACACCCACATGTCTATTTTCTTAATCACAATGCTTCATTGATTTGCAGCTAAAGCTTCCAAAATTCTGAATTTTTTCATCAGTTACTGGTATGCTGATTTGTTACCTTAAAAAAAAGCTTTGGGAAATTTGAATTATTTTGTGTTTTTAAATCTTCAGAAAGAAGCTATAAATTTGTTGCAGTGAATGTAATTGTTGTAATCAAATTGTTGTTAAAGTTCAAGTGTTCTATGACTTGTTCAAGTGTTCAATTTCTAGCATTTCTTCAGAAATTTGATATTTGGTTTATATGATTGGCTTTTCATGAGGGAATTCTGAGGATGAAACTGATTTAAGTTATTGGAATAAGTGATTATTCAATTTTGAATTAACATGAAAACAAAGTTTTCCCTTTTTTCAGTTGATTTGTTGACATGAATCTTCAAGCTTATTTGATACTTGAAGATTGGTTTGAATGAATACTTAATTCTTGGTTTTATGCTAATTTTTCTATACATAGATAAAATTGTTATGCAATTTGGCCTTAATATAGCAGTTTTATCATAGCATATATGAATTTTACAATTTATTGATTAAAGCTCTCAATTCAGATCAATTTTTAGATATTTTTATCAAACTTCAAGTAAGATATCTGGTTTTAAATTTTTGTTATAGACAAGTGACTTCTCTTTAACTAATACATGAATAACTTGTGGCATTGTAGAGTGCAAACTCGGCGAAATTCTAATGGAGTGATAGAATATGGGAGCTGAAATTGATGACATGAGAGTCTTTTGGTAGACTTTATGGGAGGCTTATTACACTTTTTTGAATTCAATCAAGGGAGGATGGCTAAGAAGGTCCATGCTCACAAGAGACATCATCATGTTGGTAAGTGCTGTTTTTATATTTAAGAAAAAGATAAAATTTTCACTCATGCAAAGATGAAACAATATAATAGAAAAAAGTGATTAGTTTGTTACAACTTTATGAATATCTTGCTGAAATTCAGGTTTTTTCCCCCTATTTTCCTCGGTAGTCACGAGTTTTTGACAGCATCTTTTTGTCTTTTTCCTTCCCTAATCCCTACTTTGCTTGATTGGTTTTAGTATGTTATTTTATGACTTTGTAATTACATTTTGTTCCGTGTAGATTCTGAAACTCCTCGAAATAGTCTAGATCTGCAAGAAGAAACATCTCAGAAGTACGGTCCACAAGGAGAATTACCGGTAAAATTCTCGTTATATTTCTTGTTAAGTGTCTGAAAACATCGACATATTGTGATATTATTTTTCTCTACTCTTATTCTTGAATTGAATTGTACTCTGATATGAATTTTCAGCACTATTATCAAGTAGAAGATGACTGGTCTGAAAATAATCGATATTCAAACGCGGGTTCTATGAAAAAGCTGATTAATGAAGAGCTATCGACACGATCAAGCACCAGACAAAATGCACCAAGCATTGTGGCAAGGTTGATGGGGATAGATATGATGCCGGTAGACACTAAATATGTCGCTCCATCGGATAAAAAAATAAATGAAAATATCGGGAAGAAGTTTTCAAACAAGGGAACAAATGAAAGGAGTTCAGTTAGTTTGGAATGTTCCAACTTTAATTCTTCTAGCCATGTTGAATTTGATTCATTTCACAAAGTCGTAGAGGATGACAATGATGATGGATGGGGTCGGAGTTTTGGAAAACCAACGCGACGAGAACATCCACAGGAAGAAGAACTGCAGAAATTTAAGAAAGAGTTTGAAGCATATCAAGCAGCAAGGTTTCAGGAATGTTCAAAGTTCGCTGAAATCGGAAGTGTTTCTAACCGATTGATTTTTGAAGAGAACCTGAACAAGGAAAAGGTTGCAGTTGCAGCGCATAATACAAGTATGCAAAGAAAAGTTTTTCCTTCAAAGAGCAGAACTCTAAGTAGAGACTTTGAAGATTCCTTAATGTTGAAATCTTATAACAGATTAGACACGTCTTCTCCAACCCGAATAGTTATCTTGAAGCCTGGTCCTGATAGCATCTTTAATCATGAAGAGAATTGGACCAATTCATCGGGAACTTTACAAGGGAGACATAGTATAGAAGATTTTCTCGAGGAGGTGAAAGAGCGGTTGAAATGTGAACTCCAAGGAAAAACTGTCGGAAAAGGTTTTGCGGTCCGAGGAAATGAAATTGAGATACTACGCAATAAAAAACCATCTGATCCTAAACTTATCGCTCGTCAAATAGTAAAGCAAGTCAAAGAAAATGTGACTAGAGATTCTGACTCAAATTCGGTCGGCTCAGAATCAACAAGATCATACAATGGTGAAATGCAGTTCAATGGACCAAGTTTCAACGGATATATCAGTAGAGATTCAAGGAGTTACTTGTCAGAGAAGCTAACAAATGTTGTAAAAAGTGAAAGACATGATGATTTTGAGGCGAACTCGAGATCAAATGCATTTGAAAATGACAGAGTTAGACTCAAGAAGACAGAAGATGTTTTGAAAAGTGCAAATGATTGGGAAATATCAAAAGAAGAAACAGAAATACAAACAGGATCTTTCAGGCATGAACAAGATAACAACATATTTTTCCACAGGGAGTTATGGTCTCCAAGGAACCTTGTAAGGTCCTTTTCTGCTCCTGTATCAAGATCAGGAACATCATTTGGAAAGCTTCTTCTAGAGGACCGACACATTTTAACCGGTGCTCATATTCGAAGGAAGCTTGAAGCTGTTGAAACTATGTCTGTTGATGTTAAAAAACAGAAAAAAGAGAGGTTTAATAATATTAAAGAAAAGGTCTCCAATTTTAGATACAGTTTTGCTCTAAGAGGGAGGATTTTTGGCAAGAGGAATCAATCAATGGTAGAATCACATGGCAATGAATACCGTCCAACAATGAGAGATATCACAAGTGGTCCGACAGTTCTTATGAACTGCGGCGGCGAGAGACATGTAAGTTCATCGTATATATACTCACCATGATGATAACTTATATTTCATACATAGTTGTTGAATAAGAAACTCATTTTATTTCCTGCTATGTGCTATTTAGGAGAACTACACTGAGGTACCTCCTAGTCCTGCATCTGTGTGCAGCAGTGTTCATGAAGACTTTTGGAAGCGAGCCGAATATATAAGTCCAATATCAACTCCTGATTTGTCGTCAAGAGATGATACCGTTATGCCACAAGTTTTCAGAGACATCAGCTCTGGTTTAAATGGTATGATACAATTCTTTAAGTTTCAAGCATTGAGCAACGATACCGTACCATAGTTTTGATTAAGGAAAATGCGGTTAATGTTATTTTTATCATGTTTTTACTGCAGTCTAATTATATCTACAAATAATCTTTTTCGATGCAGTGTGAATATCTTTTGAAACTCTTTCTGATAGATCTCTTTGCATGTTGATTTGACAGAGCTAAGAAGACAACTGAATCAACTCGATTCTGATGATGTTGAGGACTTCACTATGAAACAAGAACCTTCTGAGTCTGAATTTGTGCAATTAAATGATCCTGCAGAATCTTACATAAGAGATTTACTTGTTGCTTCTGGTCTATACTTTGGTTCTTGGGATAAACCTTTGTTAAGAGGCGACACATATGCAAAGCCTATCGGAAATTCTGTTTTTGAAGAAGTGGAAGAATCTCATAAGAAATTGATCAAAGAGAATGATGAAAATTTTATCAAGAATCATAAGCTAGACCACAGGATTTTGCTTGATTTGTTAAACGAGTCGCTTTCAATTGTTCTTGGACCACCTTTGACATTGTCTAGATTCAAGAAAAAATCATGCAACTCTTCAATGCTAGCGCTGCCTCAAGGAAAGGAACTATTGAAATTAGTATGGGACAATATCCGCGTTTCGTTGTATCCATCATCTGATATATCTCATTATTCACTCGATACTTTGGTGTCTCAACACTTGAGTTCAATACCTTGGTCCGGCATAATCAACGACGAGATCAATATATTGGAAAGAGAGATAGAATGTCGTATAACTAATGATCTTGTCGAAGAACTCACAAAGGATTTGCTCTGAGATAACATTTTACATAATAAAATAGTTCAACACATTGGAGCATGGATTATACATTGATTACTACACAAACTGGATTATAGAAGCCTAATTGATGTAGTTTTGTTGATGGATCAGTATTGCATGAATGTGTATATATAAAGGATTGTGTGTGAGTGTTTTAGATATAGGAGGCATTGAGTTGTGGTAATACATAGTGTACATGAGTGAAGTGAATAATTAGATTTATTTATTCAAAGCACAACATATTTATTGATGTTTATAGTTGAGTTTTTTTTCTAACTTATGCAAACGAGTTTTAGTAGTTGTTATGTTATACTGTTATGAATGTTCTCTTATTGATAAAGAACATGCACAATTTAGAATGTTCTAAATATGATATGATAAAGTTCTCACATAGAAGAAGAACAAAATCATTCTCATAATAAATAGAAATAATTAAATGTAAGCAAAAAATTGAAATCTGCCCCCATGCAGGATCGAACTACAGACCTTCAGTTTACAAGACTGACACTCTACCACTGAGCTATAGGGGCCTTTATATTAAACTATTTTTTTATTATTAATAAATTATTTTTCTTATGAACTAGTATATTGCTGGTCGATTGCTGCATATGTTTCTTTCTTTTCTCCAAGTCAAGCACACATTTCTTTCTTTTAACTATCTTAAAAAAAAATACATTTTCTTAAAAGAAGATTATTAGAAATTCATGCTTTTTTAAAAGTCAAATTTCCCTAGTGACGGAATTTGTGACATTTAGTTTTCCTCATAAATATTAAGTCACAAAATCCGTCATAAAAATAGTTAGTTTTAATAGTATTTGTGGATTCGTGTCGAAATTAATCTTCAATAAATGCCATCACAAAAATTGGTTACTAATGAGAATTTTGGGGTTTGTGAGGAAAAGTATTCTGTCATAAAATGATGGGTGTTAATTTTGTTAAAAAATTTGTTACGGAGTATTTCCCTCTCTACCTATTCCGTCCCTAAAAAAAGTCAAAAATATGAATAATTGAGGGAGTTATTCTACCACACAAATAGTCTTTACTTTACATTTTTTTATTTAATTATACAGACATACATATTTTATTCTATTTTATTAGAAATAATTACTTTAAATATATAAATAAAACTGCGAAATGTATTTTTAAAAAATAAATCTTATAAATTGAAAATTTAATAAAACAAATAAAAATGAAAAAATTGATTTTAGTTTAATAATTTAATCAATTTTAAAAAATTGATAACTTACTCAAATTTTAAAAATGAAAAATTGGCTACCAAAACACACATGCCATTTTCATTCCCAAAATTGCTGGAGAAATATTGCAACTTTCGTTTTCACTTTCACTTGCAATAAATCGTCGGAGCCGAATCATTGAATCACCATTTTTGTTTTCCTTTTTGCTTACCCTGAATCGTGTAAGTTGGATCGTTGAATGCGGCATTCAGCGATTCAGCTCTAGTGATTTAGAGTAAGTGAAAGGGAAAACTTTATGAAATGGCATTACATTAATATCATGCAAGTATTTCACTATTTCTAACTCTGGCAATGTTGCTGTACACTCAGATCAAAAAGAATGATTTGGCAGTGGAGCATTATTTTTCTGTCGAACCGATCTCTCCACCACTAGTCGTAAGTAACACAACTTTAGTTATTTCTAAAGTCTCAACTCCTTGTAGCAGAACTTAAACGCTGTGCTGCACGTTCAATAGACACTTTATGTCTTTGTAATCCATGCCACTTGTTACTTAAGCTCTCATTCATCAGTCCAAGCTTGGCAATTTGATTATGCAGTGCCTCCAAGTTGACTAGAGGAACAGTGGTTGGTCTCCCATGAGCACACTGCACGGTGAATCGATCTATTCGTCATGAAAACTGCCTTCCCAAATGCACAAACATGAAAAACATTTATTTATCTTACCTGGAAACAGAGTGATGTATGCTTTAGCTCTTCGACTAGGAGGGAACATTCTGATGGTAGCAATGAATCCCCAAACATAATTGCACCTTCAGAAAAAGCATTTATAAAATTAAAGGAAACTGCAATATGTGGATGAACACATTACAAAAAATGGGAATTTTAGCATATGTTATTCATAAAATAAAAGAATGATTCCGTGCACGTTCTGAAAATAGGGATGCAGTTCCCATGATAAATGCGAGTTTGTTTGATTGTTATAATCAACATGGCTGTGTAGATTATTATGTCCAGTCCAGAGCTTCCATTGAAAAAATGATCCTCGTTTACATGTAAGAGCAAGGCTTTCCAAACTCCTGAATGTAAGTGGTTGTAGCTAGTAAGAATAAGCACATACCTCTGCATGCTTTTGAATTTAGGAGTCGTACAACGGAGGGTGGCATTGTTGATGATCCATCAGTATCAGCTAGCTGAAGGTAAAGATAATGCTAGTTAAAAATACTGAAGATGCCCAATTATTAAACAGTGATAACTTGAAGGTAAGAAGAAGGTTTAATCAGGATTTTTGTAACCTGCTGAAGAAACTCTAAAAGATCAACATCGTTTAAATTGACACCTAAAATGTACGGTACCTACAACAAGTAAATAATTAACATCAGTAATATGAAAAGCTAAAGTATTTCACATATATATTTAAAAGAAAGTTTTCGATTATTAACACATAATTGTTTTTTAGATTAATATATTTATTCACCCCAAACTAAAAAGTGAAGGCATATAAAAAGATAGAGTGCTGACCGCAACAAGAGTGATGGTCATTTGTTGTCTGTTGAGAACATCCAAATTCCTGCAAAGATAATCAAAACAATCAAACAAGCCAGACTAACAAATTGAATGAATTTAGCATCAGTTTTTCTATTATTTAATTTGAGCCCAAGTAATAGTTTCGCAAGTAGTTTCTTATAAGATTTTGAGATGCATCCCACAAATGATTAAATTATGAAATCACAGAATCTTGATTTGTTCCAGAGATAATCAAAGACTGAGCTATAATGAAACATTGATTATCTTATGACTATTTTAAACTCCATAAGACAGCCAGTGAGATATACCTTCTAAAGGTTTCAGAATTTTGAGTGTGAATGTTACAGATCCATCCCCAATCTTTAATTTGTTCACTGTAACTATGAAGTAGTTGATAACCAATCTCTGGTAGCACCTGCATGAAGCATATTTCTAACAGTTTAAGAAATTGAAGACCCAAAAAAACATGTCACACTTGACATTTACATTCAATCCTGTAATGCATAATTGCATATGATATGATGCATACCAGCTCCTGTTCAGCATCTAGATAGGTTATTGCTTTTGCTTCTCCAGATAATACCTAAATATTCAACTTGTTTGGTGAGTCATACTGGAGAAATGTGTATGCCATATTAAATGTGAAGAGTTTACCTTTTGACGCAAGTCTTCCAGTCTGATTCTTTCATCTCCAGCATGCTGTGAAAAAAATAAAAACAACTATCACAATTTTAAAACATCCAACTTTCCTGAAAGGGGGTTCTCAGTTCTCACTGGTCAGGAGAATACACTTGTATGTGTGTGTAAGCACTTAGCAGTTAGCAGGCGTTTCTGAAGGTTCTTAAAGTAATGATCTAAGCCTTACTGGGAAGTTCAGGAGGCGAGGAAGATGCAACCCAGTGGGTCTATATGGTAGAGGCAAGGGATGTTTGATGAAAGATTATGTGGCTGTGTGTCATGGGTAGATAAAATAAATTGTGGGAAATGCTTTGAGTCACAGTGCAAGCTGAATTGTAATAGACAGATGCAACAAAAAGACTAACCAGGAGGGCTTAGCTGCATGGGTCATTCAGATAATTAACTTGTAAATATCCGTTATGCTATGTCCTTGTAGCATATCCTTAAATCCTACGCATGTCAACTAGGAGAGAAATTCAACCATAATGCAATGATGTTCAACAACTGACCTGATCAATAACAGCAAGGGTTCTGCCAGCCACGATTGGAATGAATTTCTTATCCACCTGATGGAGAACTTTTGCATCCTCGAGGCATTTCTTACTGATAGTTTCAGGTATTAGTGAATTTCCAGCAAGATGCAAAAATCCAGAAGAGATGTCAAGTATATTGTTTTGACTGTGAATGTCAATTAGTTTATCATTCTTCTGCACAAAGATTGTAATCCTAGTCAGATCACAAAATCTCCTACATACTTATGAATGTATCCTATGTAATATATATGTCTCTAAAAGATTGACAACATTACTGGAGGTTGAGGTGAGAAGCTCCTCCATTTGGTCCCATAATCTATGGAATCTTGCACTTCCCTAGATTTCAATTCTGAAATACAAGATAATATGGTTTGACAGCAAATTATTAGGCGAATGATAAGACAAATCTTTATAAGTGTTCATTTATTGATCATATAAACTTGAAAAAATAAATTACAAATACAAGCACAATCCAATTAGATCGCTGTAAACTTCTTCAGCACAGAAGATAACAGAAAACACAAGACTCCCACAATTTTTGGTCTATGCTTATGGCAGATTTTGTAACAAAGAGAAATAGTCCCAGTTTTACACAGCATAAAGAAATTAACTGTAAAGAAACTTCTTTTAAAAGTAAATAGTTGCTCAAGATAATATCTAGAGATAAGACATCAATCCCTTTCAACTCACTCCTAATTCATGACTGGGAAATATTTGACATGGTTCTGTACAAAACTATTTCAAATGAGCTGATATTGTTGGACAAGACTTATGAGACACTAAATTTTGCTAACACATTAAACTCACCCCCGGGTGGGTCATTCTTTTGAACTCTGGAATTTTCAAACCCATCAATCTCAGCAATGTCATTAACCTTTGTAGCCCCCAGAACCTCCGAACTCCGTTTCACATTCGTTCTGTGATCAGGGAAAAAACCACAGAGGGTCAGTGAGAAACTATTCCCAACATTTAAGCAGCTTAAGGGTCAATAAGATAATAATACTATACTTGAGATCTTCCAATAGATCTTCATTGTTGGGGTTAAGAGCACCAGGAGGATGTTGAAAGTATTTAAAATCACTAGCTTCTGCAGATTCAAAAGCAGTTATTGAATATGTTGTTACATTTAAAAACGGAAGCAAAAGGTGTGAAAACAAAGTAAGAAAATGAAAAACCTAGAGGATTGGAAGCAGGGTGGGATGCTTGACCGGTAGGTCTTTTAGCTACCATTGTCGGAGGCTGATTTAAAGAGAAAAACCTCCTTTTACTTCTATGAAATGGAGGGGCTGAGAAGCTTCTTTTAGATCTTACACGAGTCTTTTCCAAAGTTGGATGCCTATAACGATCCTTTTCGCCTTTGATAATGTTGGGTCTCTTACAGTTTCCAACACACGACTCAGGTAACAGCCATTCTGGCTCCTCATTTAAAATATCCGACCTTTCTATGAAATGTGTCTCACCAAAATCAGGCCAGTTAACCGATCTGTTGATTATTTCATTACTAGCAACAGCACCATCAAAACTATATCCACTATTGGCCAAACTTGAGGTGAAGGGATGCCGGTTTACATTCCTTGGCATATCATAACTGAAGTTGTGCCCATTTTCTTCCTTGTCAAAAATATGTGTACGATGGATCCTTGTACAGTATCTAGATGGTCCTCCAAGATCATAACTGAAGTTGTTCTCATTTTCTTCATCATCAAAAATTGGTGTACGATGAATCCTTTTGTAGCATCTAGATTCTTCTCTTAGATCATTAATATCATTGGTATGATAAACATTCAATGCAGTAGCTCGAGATGAGGGCTCTTGATAGACAGGATCCCATTCAAAGTTTGATAACCGATCATCAGAACCAGAGTAACCTATTTCTGTTGCTGATGAATACCATGAATCTGGAGGGAGACGATTGTCTTCAGGCCATGCCTTTGCGAGAAAATCAGAATCTTCAGACATCTTTAATTTTTTTGCAACTTCTACGCGGGGACGGGTATATAAATCCTTACTGCCACTGAAACAATCCTCCCCTAGATTTTGCTTGCTCCAAAAGCTATAAGTTTGGAGTTCTAGTTCATCATTTATGAGCGAAGTCTTCTCATGCAGGATACATCCTTTTTGTGTAGAGCAGCTCTTCAGAAAAGGCTTTTGAAAATCCCCACCAATCTCTACATCATAACCAAACCCATAGGAGTCATAAAGGGAATCACTTTCAAGTGATTCACAGATCACACTAGCATCTACTTTATTTAATTTTCTTCCATGTGAAGAACTTGTTGCATAAAAAGGTATATTATCATAGAAACTTTCTACAGCAGGACGCATAGCATCCAAAAAGTAAACTCCTTGCAGTAAATCTTTATCGTATGTCAAAAAGTTGTTATTCTTTTTCATAGTGGTGGGTATGCTTTTGGCGAATGAAACATCCAGTAAATTGCCAGAATAACCAGTCTGACTGTGAAACCCTCCCTTATTCTGTTTCTCTTTGAACATCTCAGTCCTTTGAGGTAAGTAACCAACAGTGGTTCTAACATCCTCCCTGTTGCATTGGTGATTGTCATCTTCAGTTAGCTTGTCTGAAGTGGAGAAGAAGGGGTCTAAACAATCTTTACGATTTTGGTTTCCAAATTTTGATATATCTGCATCGAAGATATTTGACAACAATCTTCAAATGTTAAAAGAGAAACCAAACCAACATCATCTACTGTAGCCTACGTAGCATTTATGCAATTATTGTTCTATTTATATATTCCTACAAATAAGTATGTTACTTGAACAGAATTTATCAGACATAATTATTGTAAAGGAAGGAAATTACTTGATCACCAAATTAGAAATTTTACCTGTTTCAGCTGAAATGTTGTTGACATCTAAATCTACTTTCTCCAGTTGATCTTCTTGAACCATAGGAGTGGCTTTATTGGAGGAATCTCCTTCAAACATCTCAGAGATTAATAAAAGCATAAAAACCAGCAATTGACATTATATAAGACGCAGTGAGAGGGTATATACCACAAGCTATGCTTCCCTTCCAGAACTGTTTGATGACCTTTTCGATGAAGTTTAGTATTGGAGACCAATCCTTAGAAGGCAGGGAAAAAGAAAACAATCAAATTTGTGTAGGAAGCAAAGCTGTGATTAAATAACTCATACTGAAACTATAGCATGCGGAAGAAGCTTCAAATCTTAGCTAACTATTCCTTGTTGGAGTTTATTTACACCACCAAGATTACATGAAGTATTATATAAGCTAGAAACTAAAGTAGAACACCAAGATTCAAACTTTTTCTCATTAAATGAGGTTGTCTACATGAATCAATTGACACCATAAAATATTGTCATGTATTTGGTCCAAAGATGGGCTATTTATCTCTAATACTCTCTTAACGGTTTGACCTATAGTCTTCTTTGATCTCTCTCTACTTCTAACTATTGAACTACTATTTTTCAACCTTCTTTGTAACCATTTCTTCATTACACATGCTTAAACCACCTAAGACAGGTTCTATCATCTTTTCAACAATGGGAGCTATCCCAGTTATCTCACTAATGAATGTTTTCTAATTTTATTTTGGCTTGTGCAAGCACTCATCCATGTAATATTCTCATATTTGAGATGCTAAGTTACCTTCTCTTTTTTTACTCTTTACTGATCAACTTTTAATTCCATAAGACATTACAGGTCTTATAACCTTGTGGTGAAATTTTCCTTCAAGTATGTGTGGTACTTATCTACTATATATCACACCCAAAGAATTCTCTATTTTATCTGCTCGGATCCAATGGTTGACATTTCCTCTATCTCCCCATCCCTTTGTACAATGGACCCAATGTATTATTGTATGCACTCCATATTTTACCTCTACAAGGATTTGTGTCTCTCTTGCGAAATTTGTATTCCATATACTTTGTTTTATACTTTTATTGCTTCTTAGAAAGAAATCATGTGTTTCCGTGACTTGACACCATCTCAGTCATTTCTTCTCACAATTTTCCCACTAAGGTAAGGCAATATAATCCGCAAAAAAAATGTACCACGATACTTTCTCATGCATAAAAGGAATCAAGATGAGGACTCAAAGTTGACCATTGGCACTTCCCTTCTATGTTCTCATAACTAGTTGTGTATGATACGAAAATCATTTATGGACACTAAGTAAACATACAGCATGAAAATTCAAAATTACTAATTACTAATAAGATAGTATGGGAGCTGTTAAGTGAGAAACTAGGAGGCTACCTTGAATTCAACATAAGTTTTTGATGGCTCAAAGCTCAAAACATATAAAGAGCGAGGGCACCTTAAATTCAAGATATATGCCGGACATGGTTGAGATCTTCCTCTCTTTCTGTTTTGGCATTCATTATCGGCACTCCACGAGTTATGATGCTCAAACCTAATAGCCAATTGACTTAAAAGCTTGTGAATAGGGCCCTTGCAAACGAATTGTGAGTTGATATCTAATCATGTTAAAGACAGCAAACATTGTTTATGATATTTGATTCTTTTTCAAACATCAACACATCCACTTTGTACTATTATTACAATTATAATATATAAATTTTATTGTCACATGGATACAGAGATACTGTAAGGCCTGCAAAGCAAATATAGAAACACACCAAAAGTTAGGGGATGAGACAGAGAAGAATCAACCTACAAGTTACGATGATATAGATGATTGACTTTTTTGCATTAGAAATATGAATCACCTTCATATCCAGGGTATTGCAGGGACCTGATATGTATCCAGTAAGCTTTACGATATCATTTTCAACTTCTAATTCATGAAGAGAGTTTGTGACCTCCACCCCAAAGCCAGTGGTTACAAGTGACAGTGGAGAAGCAGCAGAATGTGAGCAGAAAAGCTCATCCTCTCTACATGTAGAGTATAAAAAGTGTTACAAAACAACAACAAAAAATACAACTTGAAGTTTTGCAGAGAAGATACCTTTCAATATCAACAACTTTGAAGGAAATATTTGGGCATACAAGTGCAAGCCGCATTACACATTTCTTGATTGATTGAAGTACCTTATTGGGGCTTCCAATTCAGAGACGGAATTCATCAGTCAATCCCAAATTTTGAAAAAGAGACAGTTTCCATACAAAATAATTACGACTTCAGAAAACATATCACTTGTACGGTGGACAAGAGAAAAGCAACCTGGATTGAATGTGTTTCTTCCGAACTGGTTGGTTGTAAAATATTTCACAGACAATAACTGAAAGACGAAAGGCCATAATAAGCAATTACTTGCATTAAGTAAATAAACCAGATAAAAGTAGTCATCATCAAGAAAGGATTTTTCTAGTCACATAAATGCAAGGAGTATGGAACATGTATTGCGGATTGCTTGGTGTGGAAGAGAGATTATGAGAGCAAATAATGTAACTGAAAGCCAACCTAAAGATTGATTATCAAGTGCGTGAGCAAGAAAAATAAAAATTTATCTAATCTAGTAATCAATAAAGTGAAAGTCAAAAGACCAAAAGCATAAAATAATGAGATTCTAAATGAAATAGCCACAAAACACAGAATAACAATATTGATATCCTAATTAGGTTAAATTGGAAGTCGAAAGATTAAAAGAGGAGATTACGGATTTAGGATTTCCATGGCTCTAAAGTAGCATTTGGCATGCGAACAAAACAGAACTCTTTCATTCCACCCTTTCAGTGGAACCAAAACACACCACTTTTCTTACATTATACTCTATTCTATTCCTCTTGTAATATGCTCCAAATATACAACAGACTCCATAAACACTACCTAAATCTCATGCATGATGCAACAACATGTAAGTTTAGGAAAAACAAATGTCGTTTATGCATTAATTGGTGTCATCCTTACTCATACAAACAAACAAACAAAAGCCATGCGCTGTCAGGTTAATCAAATTTATCACCTGTTGTGCCTACTTCCTTTCTATCATCATCAATACCAAGATATAAACACTTGCACCCCTGCAGTCAATAAAACAAAATATCAAACCTTGCATTAATAGCAGCTATATGATGATTAGTCTACTAGAATAAAACATTGGAAATAATCCCTACCTTCAATACTTTTTTATATCCATTTGGCCTTCCATAAGCTCTTGTCACTATTTCCAACAAAGAGACTTCGGAAATGGAAGCTAAAGCTTCACCACGAAAACCAAAGTTTTCACTTGTGGTATTTAGGTCAGCCAAATTAAGAAATTTTGATGTTGCTGCTTGAAAGATAAACAATATTATCAACGGCAGAAAGGAAAACTAATTCATGAAAGATAAACACCTAATAGAAACCCAATCATTGTATTATTTTACATGTCAAGTTTTACACATAACAACAGACCGTATTCACTCGGTTACTAACTAATATTAGGGTCCAGGAACAGTTAATTATGCTGATGCATATACACATATATAACACTGACCATGAAGAACAGCAGCATATATGATGATTTGAAAAAGCTGTTAAAGGGATTAAATGTTAAGTCAAAACACATAACCACAAAAGAAAGTTGATCGCACAATAGCGGATAGGCAATGTCACTTGGCGTGTGTTTGAAAACACAGTAGCAAGTCATCCCTCATGCGGTAAGCAACCACTGGCTGGTAGGCATAGCTTCAAGACCGACACATGACTCCACCATAGAAAATAAAGTTTCAAAACACATGCTTAGTCATCTAGCTTACCACATAAATAGAACTTTATCTAGTAACTATGGCACATGAGTAAGTAGAAAATTCTCAAAAACCAATATAAATGTCTTTTGACAGCTTTTTAATCAACACATATCTTCCACCAAACATTTTTTAAGGCAAAAAAATAAAACCCGTCTGAGACTACTATATTCAGAAAACAACCAACAAAAAAAGGAGCACGTAGGCACATCAAAATGATCACATATTCAACTAGCAACAAACCTACAATGTAGTGGATAAAGAACCAAAAGTGAAGAAGTACACACACCATATCGTTCTCCCACCAATTCCAGTCCATCTCGAGTAATTCCACCTCCTACAACAAACCCATTCATCGAAACCATAAAAATATACGAAAAACCTAAACTTAGCAACAAATTGAGCATGAAAGTATAAATGGAAGAATGCTAACTAACAACAAACTCTCTGACACACTCTTTCCAACACACACTTCTATTTGTTGAAATTCAAATGGACTACACTAAATCATGTAGACTCCATATAAATTAAAACCAAATAACACAATGTGTTGAAAAGAGTGTGTTGCTAGCATAATTCATTCAGTATATAAATATACATTTCTAAAAGAATTACCATCATCAACTACTTTTAAGTAGAAACTCCCAATATTCACAAACACTGATACCTAAAACAAAGAAAACACATAGTTAACGGCATAGCTAAATCAATTTTCAGTTCTCAGTTCTCACTCTACAACTGGCTTCGATTGCCAAAACATTAGGGGATAAGAGATACCTTTGTAGCGCGAGCGTCGAGGCTATTGAAAACAAGTTCCTCAACGATTCTTGTGAAGTCGAACAAGGAAATGCCGGAACGAATTGAACTGCGAACAGACTCCGGTAATGGCCTAATAGTCGCCATCAAGCTTCGCTGCAAGGATTGCGACGGATGTGAATGGATTGCGAGTGGAATGAGGGATTTTAGGGTTTCAGGGTGAACGACGACGTTTAATCGGAGAATAGCTTGTTCGCTCAGAGAAGTGTTTCTTTCTTTCTGTTTTGGAATCTGCACGAATAGAAATAATGGCGGTTTGTTTCAAAAGAAGCTTGTAAGCAAGTGTGTTGGTTAAGTGGTTAACCCAACCGTTTATTATAAAACACATAAATAAATGGTTAAATATGTTTTTACTCTTCATATTTTGTTGTCAAGAATTATTCTTATATTTTATAGATAGTTAAAAAAAATCCGATAGTTTTTTCCGTTATTAAGAATGGTGCATTCCGTCTATTTTTTCAACGGAATATTTAATAGTGGACCCCGGTATTTAAATTTTAGTCCTACATTTTGTAAAATAGAAAAGATGATTATTGACAGTTTCGTAAAATGTAGGGAATAAAAACATATTTAACCCATAAATAAATAAATATAAATATATCTTGAGCTTATAAAAAATAGCATAGCATATTCAAATAAATAAGTATTTAGGTTAATTCATAAGTTTTTGTTAATCTTAAATTTGAGTTTGGGCCTAACTCATCCTTACAAAATCAGCTTGTAAGGTGAGGATTGTCTCTTACTTATAAAGACACATTCAGGTCATCTCGCAGGGCTTGGTGTGTGGAATTAAACGGTGGGTGGCCCGATAGCGAAAACCTGATAACATGTGGTCCAACGGATCGTTGAGAGACTCTGATACCATCTTAAATTTGAGTTTGGGCCTAACTCATCCTTACAAAACCGGCTTGTAAGGTGAGGATTGCCTCTTACTTAAAAAGACACATTCAAGCCATCTCGCAACCGATGTGGGACTTTTTAACAGTTAACGAAAATTGTATTTTCATGAGCTGTTTTTGATAAGCTTATGAATAATACATAAATACTTATTTATTTGTATAAGCTAAAAAATAAGTGAATCCAACAATATTGGGTAAATAAATTTAAATAAGTCAATCTATACATCTAAACATGCTATGTCTATCGTACTTAAGTTTATCTATCTTTTTAATTGTTTTTTATAATTTTTTCTTCAAGAATTGATCATTTATGTTATATTTTGTTTGCACCGTTTACTTTAAAAAAAAGACTTATTTAGACAAGAATAGCTCAAGATGTAATATTTTAATTTATTTTTGTTAAAACAGAGTTTGTTGTTAGTTTTTTTTTCATACAATTTACGTTTGTCAATGTACAACTTTGATTATTAATATTTTTAGTTATCTATTATTAAAAATTATAAAAATTGTATATTTAAAAAATACTTATCGAGACAAATCAAACATCTTATATGTTAATATTTACATGTATGTATGTATTAATAGAAAAATATGTTCAAAGTATATTATATAAATAGTACATTAAATAAAAATTAAGTCATTTATAACACAATATGACATGATATTTACATTGTGTTCAACATCATCTTCAAACATCTTTATTTTCACTCACAAAGTCACAGGTCAATTTTATATACAAAAAACCACAACTAACTGAGCTAAATAACTCTGCTTAACTGTTAATTGTAAACATATTTTAATCAGTAGTGAAGCTTTTTTACATATATAGCCTTCACCTGTGCTTTATATTATGTGCTAAGTTGTGTGACTGAAGGAAAAGGAAAACATAAGACTAGATTTGAATTAATGTAACAAGTTAACAACTTATACAACATGTGAATAATATACACACAAAATTCTGTTGTCAGATGTCTCTGAATGAACAAAATTCTGTACTAATTTACATCTCTGTAGTTAATTAATAATCCAATAGAAAGAATCTCATTAAAATATAATAAAGCAAAAATTAATTAATCACAATCAATGGTCCTTCATGTTAAAGATGTGAGTATGACTTTGACTATGTCACAACACGGATTTGGATTCCTTGCATTCCGACACACATTTGCCTCCGTCAAACAAATCAAACTATCGGATTAAGATCAAACGACTCATATCTGACTTTGTATTGATCCAACGGTCCAAATTGTGTCCTTGTGGTAAATGCGGTCAAAACAAGTATTCCACCTTCACTTTCCTACCTTGATTTTAAGGTTGCTCATACCAACATTAACCTTTTCCACAGTGGATTCATTTATCATTTCATTTGGTGTTGTTGATTCCTTGCAGTTCAGCCAGGGGTGTTGCAGGCATTGTCGTGCAGTTGGTCGTTTTTCTGGTGCAAAATCAAAAAGTGGCAAAAGAAATTCTGAAAAATCATGAGCATCATTCGCTGAAAATTTATATCTATCAATCAGCAATTTGTCAAGTGGCAAATATTTTAGCCTTCTAATCCTTTTTAGATCACCATGCCTGTCAAAGTAATCTTTGGACATAGCTCCAGAAGTAGCAATCTGCAATCCACTAGTATTAGATTAGATATGCCAGAATATTTATTTATCCAATAAATAAATAAACCTGATTTGGATTTGATGTGGTTACTGCATCACACAGTTTTTAATCTCAATCGTGCAATCTCAAAATAACAATCGAGATTGTTCAAAGCTAATTTTGTTATTGCATAATTTGAGCTATCTGATTTCAGATTAACGGTGGAGATAGTTTAATGCGTGAAACTGCATGGAATGAATTACTATTGCAAGTGAGAGTGTACTCAGTACTCACCTTCCGAGGCATCTTTCCTAGGAGTTCCATCATCAGGGCAAGATGATCCTGAAATCAGAACCAATGAACTGTTTAATTATCGCAAACTTCCAGTAACAAATAATCTAAGTTTAGAGACTGGTTTTAACAAGTTTAGGCAATCACAGCTAATTTACAAAGTATCGATTACATTAATGATCATGGAAGTTTTTTCCTTTTTTTTCAAAGATTAATTCCAACTCCAGCAATTGTAGTTCAAACAATTATATCTCGACCATTTTCTCTTCGACATGATCATCAAAGAATAAAGGTTTTGAAGGTGGAAACTACAATATATACTCCACAAGGAAACCTAAGCTAAACAGTTTATGGTAAAATATTTAAACCATCGTAGTTTATTAGCAAAATAATCATACCTCATCCTCGCTAAAACCTTGTCCACCTTTCGGTGTAAATAACATGTCTCCAGTGGCAAGTTCAAAAACAATGCTAGCAAAAGACCACATGTCAACGGAGAAGGAATAACCGGACTTCAGTATAACTTCAGGGGCTCTATACTGTCTCGTCTGTATTTCTTCTGCAAACTTCTTATCAGCCCAACATGCATTTCCAAAATCAACAATCTTGCATCTCATGTCAATCCCGTTGATATTTCTACTAGACTTTGCAGCTTCTCCTCGTCCTTCAATTGAAGATGTTCTACCTGATATTTTAGCAACCGCACTCCTTGCTCTCCTCTTCAACCTTTTCTCAATAAGACTCGTAATTCCACCGTTTGTGTTTCCCTCAGGTCGTTCTAAAATTGGGGAGCCTCCGGATCTAAAAGGGTCTTTGGATTGATCAATAGTTGAAAGTAGAAGAATGTTTTCAGGTTTTAAGTCAGTGTGGATTATACCAAGGTCACTATGCAAGTAATCCAAACCAATCAAAATGTATTTGCAGATCTCTCTAACTTTATTCAACGGAAGACCTTTGTAATGGTTATATCTGATCAATCGAAGCAAGCTATCACCAAGGAATTCAAGGACCATGCATTGGTGTTGTCCATTTGGACCTGTGTGCTTAAAGTGATCAATCAATTGGACAACAAACTTTGAATTTGATGGGTCGCCATCAGCAATAGATGAAAGAACATCTATCTCGTGAAGGGCAGCCTGAACAAACTCAGTCGCACTTTTCTGGATTTTGAGAGCAACATATGACTGAAAGCCACAATCTTAAAATTAGACAAAGATATGAGTGGTGAGCAAAATGAATTTTAAAAATTATCACTCGGCAGGCAAACATAATACAATACATGCACAACCAAAAATGTTTATCAATATAGAGATTTTTAAAATAAGCATAAATACATGAACAAATGGTGAACTTGGATATGATTCTTAGCAATTTTAAAAATAAATATGGAAGGGGAAAATATTATTTAATAAAGTGACACTAAATACTGATAATCATTTTACAACTGTCTCTGAGGAAATTTGAACTTCGACCCTTGAGGTTACAAAACCCGAGTCTTACCACTAAACTAACACAATAACTGGATAATTGAATTGTGACACACAAATATATAACAGAACAGAACAACTTCTCCTGTTTTGTTTGTTTTAGTTCCATCTTCTCGGTGGAACTGAGTACCGTTTTTGTTGTAATTTTAATTTGCACCAAACAAAAAATCGAACCTGAGTTTTCTGTTTTGTTTCATTCTAATATGTTTACCAAATGCTATCATAATGTGTGTGTGCTATACATAAGTAAATCTTCTCCCATTTATCTTCTTATTCAATTATTTCTTTTAATATAGCCCATTTTTGTTTTTAACATTAGCAAGATCCTACAATAACTCATGCCACTTATGGTATCAAAAGTGTCTTGAATTCATGGAAAATTAATTGTGTAGACCAAAAATGGCTCCTAAAACTTAACAGTGAAAAAACTATACTAATGAACCAAAAATGACAATTATTTCCATTCCATATAGTACTTCCAACAAACATAAATACTACATGTAAATGTGTAGTGTGTTAGATTTTGATATAAAAGACAAGGAGCATAAGAGAATCACAGTTATCAAGGAAGATCATAACACAAACAAAAACAAATATCAACAAGTTCCTTCAAATAGGCACATTTATTGCCTCTCTACATAAAGACAAAACAATGTAACGTAAGGTCACATTTTGTTAGGACCATTCACCCATTTTCAGCTATTCCAATTCCAATTCCAAACACAACAAAAAATTTCTGAATTTGTAATAAAAAAACCATTAAGTAAAATAATCTTAATTAGATCCATTCATTCATGTAACAGAAAACAACATTAGATAAACATAACATAACAAACAATAACATAAAAAAATAAAAAAACTTTGAAATCTAAAACATGAAAAGAAAAAGAAAGAAAAAGAACATACAGAGGTGGTAGTATCATAAGCAAGCCAAACGGTGGAAAATTGACCCCAACCAAGTTTCCTCTGAGCTATATATCTTCCACCGGAGAAATGATCGGCGACTCTAACAGCATGGTAACCACCTTTCCGATAGGACTCAAAGCCCTCATCATCTTCTTCCGATCCAGATGAAGAAGAACAAGACATCACAAGACCCAGATGGAAAAATCGAAACTTTATGATTTATTTTGAAGATTGAGAATTAGAAATGAAATGGGTATTTAGGAAATTGGTTGAAATTGAAGTATAATTATGTTTGTGGTGTGGGTGTGTTTTGGAAATGAATGATCACGTATGAAACACTCTCTCTTCTTGTTCCACTTTTTTCTCTGTTGTTTGTTTTGCTTTTCTTCATGTGATGTTTGTTTGTTTGTTTAGCTGTTAATAATAATGTGGGTGGTCTTCCATTTTTCATTATACATAATCACATTTTCTTCTAATCTTCTTCCTTTGGCTGCTTATTATTTACACGTCCAAATTGACCATTTTTTTTAACTTTTATTTGACAAGGTCTAAAGTTTTTCTCTTTGACATGATATCTCTAGTTATTTTTACTTTAAGGTTTCAATTATGGGAGCTTCTACGGATTCAAGTGTACCGGTATATGACATCGCAAATTAATAAATTAACGATTATTTTTATGGAATAAAAATAATATTAGTTAATTATTGTATTTTAGATATAATAATAGCACAAGGAAAAATACAATTTTATTGTTTATAATGATTACACTAATATTTTAACATTTTTTCAATAAAAAATTGAATATTGACTATAATGAAGAATAAAAATTTAAAAAATATCAAAATTTATATTTTTGACAACTTTGGTTAATAATATTTGATTATTATAATGTTTTTAATGATAGAAAAATAATTTCTTTTAAAAAAATATTCATTTTATTTATTAATTTGAAAACCATGTACCGGTACATTAGAAATTGTCTAATCTACCGTAGAACTTGCCTTCAATTATAAGTAAAAAAATAGAAAATTAATTAAATAACTAATATATCTCATATATATATATATATATATATATATATATATATATATATATATATATATATATATATACGTATCTATATTAGTAAATCGATGAATTTAAAAATTTAAATATTGTTTATAATTGAGACCGAAAGAAGTATTATATTGATATTTTATACAATTTATTTATTGATTATTTGTACCAATAAATGAAAAGTGTAGTGGCGGAATTTTACACAAAGTGTGTTGCGAAATGAGAAATTTTTTATTGAATGTGTGCTTTAATATATTTAATGTATCAACAATATTTGATCAAACGAGTTGTATTTACAAGACACAAATAATTAAAATTTTATCAATGTGTTGATTAGAGTAGAACTGAACTTAGATATTTTAAATAAAATCTGAATTAAAAAAAATGCACAAGTATGTGATTATAAATGGTTCAAATTTTGTGGACGAAAAAACACATTTGAGATGGGAGATCCCATTGTGGTCATGTTTTTCAACAAAGTTGATAGATACTTTACACTAATAATATGATTATTATTATAATAAACTAGTAGAAATATTTCTACATATGGATTCAATCATATTTCAGTGTATAGATAAGTGCATGTATTCATTTTGTGTGAGGAGTTCATTGGCGAACTTTGAAGTCTGTCGATATTATTTTAGCGAGTCCATCCAACTCACCTAAAAAAAATTATAAGAAAAATCTTTTGGTTAAAAACAATGTTGATCACCCATATATTTTTTTTTAATCAGATCACCCCAATCACCCATATCCTTGAAAACCCTAGTGTTAGTAATGAGAGTTCATTTATTGGTGATCAGATATAATGAATTATGAAGGTAGTAGTATGTGAATAGCTAATATTCACATTTAAGATCAGCCACTTTCTAGCTACTCAATGGTGAATCAACATATCAACATCTTTGTCTAGAAGTCCTAGCTCAACTAGCAAAATATTGCCGAAATTGTTAGGCCGGACGCTATGACCTGGGTTCGAACCCCGGCTCCCTCACTTGTGTGTGTGATTTTATTATAATGGCTTTGCCATTTCGTCTATATACCAAAAAAAAACATATCAACATCTTTCAAGCTACTCATCTAGCTATAATGCACTTAATAAGCATACTGCAATTACTCCATAAAAATCTCTCATACACACTGTTGTGGATGTAAACGTACGTTATTTACAGCTGCCAAATCCTTTGACACTAAGCATGCCAATCTAAAATATTTGTTACTATAAAACTACTCTTTCGTTAGTTCATCCATTATAATCCTTATGTCTATTAGTAGAAGTTAAAATTGAAATGGCAACTGCTTTGAAACTTCATTTTCTTAAAAAAAAAAAATAATTAAAAAATCATGCCATTAGGTAATGCAGTTGATGATACAAATCTAATAAAATGATTTGGCTCAACTTGAGTTTGGCCATTTAGGTTATGCTCAACTACCCAAGTCAAGCTTCACACCACTGAACCATTTTGACCAGTTAGGTCATACTCAACATTAAAGAGACCATTTGGGTTTGTTTGGCTTCATATAAGGGCCATTGAGGACAAATTGACCCTCAAACGAGTCATTTAGGTTAGCTCGCCTGTTATTCAGGTCAACTCAGTTTTAGAATGATTATTCAAATCAGTTAGGATTTAGAAAGACCATTCAGGTCAGATTGGCTTCAAAAAGATCATTCTTGTTAGCTCGGCCTCATAAGGACCGATCAAGTCAACCTAATCATTCGGCCGACCATGCACATCAAGTCCAAGCTCGAAGGATAAGGCAAGATGAAACTACAATCATATTTTTTAAGCAGCATGATTTCTTCATTTGAGGAATATGATTTGCATTGTAAATGAATGTAAATTTTTTTTTTCTTCGCAAACAAATATAAGATTGCTGCTTAGGTTGAAGGATTAAATATTGAATGATTTGATTCTTTCACACCAAATCTTTTCATTAATTGGCCATGTATGACTTATTTCATCTACTAGGTTGGTATTGTACTTTTTATGAAATTGTTTTATGCCAATTGACAATGGTTGAAAACTTGGAGGACCTGGTAGACACTAAATATCAAATAGAGACGAGATATTAAAAAGAATATATGGTCTAAAGACTTGGTGCATGCTATGGTGGATATAAATACAATGTTAATTTATGGTGGATATAAACAATGTTAATTTATGATGTCATTCCTAACTAACTATATGAAATATAACATGTTATGGTGGATATAAAACAATGATAATTTATGATGTCATTCCTAGTTTTTGGTCTTTTGCTATTTTAGCAGATAGAGATGGTATCTTGTTTCTAGAAAGTTATTACTAGTTTTTGTGTTCGGGGTTTTCCCATTGTTCAATAAAAAAAAAAAACAATGATATTTTTTATAAGAATCGAATATCTCTGCGCACAAGTAAGACTAATTCCTCGAGTCGGATAGTACTATAAATAATCCCAAAAGTCTCACTCTTGAAACTTTAACACTACTGCTTTTTATATGTACCATCTAAAAGTACACTTTCAAACAATATATGTCGTCTAAAGAATATCTACGATTTCTTAGAAATGTGAAGTTGGAAACAATTAGTCCCTAAAAAATTCAGAGTCATATGGACATATGGTTGAATCTAGAACTTAAATTCTTCAATTGCAATAGGTAATAAATCTAGTTGCAATTTTAGAGAGCCATGTTTGAGATCGTTGAATTAATCCATATCAGCAAGATTTTCTCTTTTTCCCTTATGAATCTACAAAAGGATATTCATAGGTCTATGAATCAAGAAGAAAATTTCAAACAACAAGAACAAATGTAGTATTTCTCAAACTTACAAAAATGTTTAAGGTACACTTGCACATGTCGCCTTTTTCTTTATTTCTTCAATATTCAACAAACTAGAGCTACAACTTTTTACAGAAAAATAAAAGATATACTAGAGCAACAAAGAATTCGTAGCAATCGACAAAAAAAAAACTTCAAAGCAGCATCAAATCCAATTGATGACCCAAGGGGTTGGGATTGTGTGACTTTAGGAACAAGAAATAATAATCTTCATCAAGGAACAACAAAGTATCCTTCAGAATGCAACATATAAACAATGATTCCCTCATCAAAAACACCTGAAATTTTGCACATTTGCACATTCCTTCTTCCAAATCAAATCAGGCTTTAGGAGAAAGAATCTCTGACACAGAAGTATAAGTTCCAGTAACAGCCACAACAAATCCAAAAACCATGATTGCACCATCTGAAACCAAACATCTCCAACCCAACTCATCCTTAAAAACCATACAATGAAACAAAGCAGGCAACACAAATCCAAGAACAACACAAACACTACTTCCAACAAGTGAAAGAAAATCAGCAAAATTAGGAACCAAAAGAGCCACTAAACTCACAACCAAAACCAATAACCACCTTATCCACAAACAATACCTAGAATCATAAAACCTTCTCTCAAACACTTCATAAACAGGATTCATCATCAAAGGAAAAGTAATAAACAAATTAATACAAAGTCCTAATTGAACCACAATACTAATCAAACCTTGACCTAAATTATTAGTAATAATATCCTTCGTTTCTTCACCGAAAGCAAAGTAACCTAATGCACCAAAAGCACCAAATAACACAGAAATCAAACCCATTGCAATACCTAAAACCCTACCAAATTTCTCTTTATCTTTAGTCTCACATTCCAAAGGCAAAACCATTCCAATACCTTCAAAAGCATAAACAGCAACACCAATACCATAGAAAAAAACTGAAAAACCCTTAAAAGCTTCCAAATTAGGTCTATTTTGCATAAATTCAAAAACATCTTCAACCATAACAACACTCTTAGCAGTAATATCAACAGCATCAGCAAAAATACTCAAAGGGGCTAAATGAGTCAAAGTCTTAATAGAATTCAACCCTAATTGAAAAGGAAAACAACCCCAAAGGAATAAAACCTTAGGTGTTAAACCTAGAAACACCGGAACTGATTCTCCGGTGGAGTTACCGGCGACGAGAAAAGATAAAGTTGAAGCAATGAAAATAAGGTAACTAACACAAAACCCAGCTTGTGAAAGCACAATCATGGCGTCAACGGAGAATCGACCAAATGGGCCACAAATTGTGAACCCTAAATCGCCGAAAGATTTGATTTTTGAGAAACCCATGATTGATTCTAGCTTCCGGCGAGTGTTGACGAGGAGTAGCATACAGTGGTAGGTGAGAAAAGCGACGACGAAGAGCATGATTAAACCAGTGGCGTAACCGGTTGTTTTGAAGGTGTATGGGAGACCAAGAACGCCGGCGCCGACGATGGAGATGAAGATGTTGGCGCAGGTTTTGAATTGGGAGGAAAGAGGGGGTGAGTTTGTGAGAAGGGGGGTGTCTTCTCTTGGATATGGTGGGAGTGAATAGGAAGATGAACCTGCTTCTTTGAACACCATCGTTGTTGTTGGGTTTGTTTGTGTGGATTAAGGTTTAAGGAAGATGGTTTTTTGTGTTGGAATTTTTGTGGTTGGTTTTGAATTGAAATGAAAATGGAATTTTTGAGGTTTGTGAACTTTTTTGTTTGGGTTGCGGGGAAGAGAATTTAGAGATAACTTTTTCTCTGTCTTATGATGAGATGATAAATCAATTAATTAAGCTAAGCAGTTGGATTAAAATATCACTGATCTGCACTTAGGCATATCTCACAGGATGCACTGAATAGAGATAGATATTTCTCTCATATAAGGGTCAAACTTGTACCAGATTCCTTTTTTAGCTAATTTAAAGTTGTTTTAATGTATGATTTTAGTAGTATGGAATTATATTATTTTTTTAGTGGTTAGAGTTTTACCTTTAACATAAATAAGTGGAGTGTTTATAGTTTAATTTTGACTCCTACATATATAATACGATGTATTTACCAATTAAATAGAGCTAAGTATACAATTATAGTCTTGGTCAAGAAAGATAAAGAGTAGTATGCAACTATGGTATTATTTAATTTTTTTTCCTTATAATGTATTATTTGATTTTATTCTATGCAAGCTTCTTTAAAAAAATTGAATACTATAAATTTAAAAATTGTTGTTTTTAGTCTTATCATCAATTTGTTAGGTCACATAACATGATTTTAATGGCTTACATATGACATAAATCAACTGATAATATCAGTTTTATTAGATTGAATACACTTTTTATCTTGGTTTAAACTTGAAACCTTTTATGTATGTGAGTTTCAATGATACTTGTTACAAAAAAAAATGGTGAGTGATCGTTTCAAAATAAATATAAAAAAAAAGGAAAAAAAGGAAAAAAGGGTGTGTATCTGCTAAGCATAAATTAGAGGAATTGACTGCAATATCTCCTATAGTTAGATTTTATGTGGTAGGTAACCTGATTTCTACAACATTTAGCAATAATAGTCAGGTATCATGCCAAATTGAAAAGTATTTACATAATAAATAGAAAATTAAATGGATTAATTAAATAAGTTAATATTAGTAGTTTACATAAGACACATAACTTATCAGGGAAATCAAGGAATTTGTTTTAATCATATGATAGATTTGCATAGCATCCATCCATTGCAACCTGAACATTATTCATACAACAAGGCCAAAAGAAAAGGACAACACCTTCATGTCGCTTTCTGAACATCTTAATTTGTACCTGTTTTGTACAAAGATATGACAATGATTAAAAATTAAAGACAATTTGCTCATTCATTGTTATCTAAAAAAAGATGAACAGCCAGCCAAACAAAATTCCAAATATGCTTATTGTATAAAATTGACAGGTTACCTATTATTGTCTTGTTGGCTTGGCTTAGTCATGGCCAACCAACAAATTGCTCTAGTATGGTGTGTATGAACATGGATTGGGATTCGATGCAGTCAAGCCAGTCAGATGTTTGTGACCATCCGATCAAAATTGGACGGTCCTGATTTAAGAATAGGTATATTTAGTATTATTAAATAAACATAAAAATTGCATTTTTTTTAGACCGTCCAATTTTGATCGGACGGCCACAAATGTCAAGACTGCGCAACTGCACGGAAAAGGCGACTGTGTCTCTAATCCATTTCCGAGTGAAAATTGATAAGTATGACATGTTCATGTTGACTATTTCATAATATTAAAAATAGGGGAATGAAGAATACTGGTGTGGAATGTAGAGGACTAAGAGAGATTTAGGAACAGCTTATAATTGGAAATGATAAATACTGCAGAAGATAACTCAATATCTAATCAAACATGACTTCACTTCAGTTATGGAGACCCATAACCATAAAGATAAGATATGCAGGAATCAGTAAAATACAAGGTGCATAAAATTATTGATAAAAATCTACATCAATTTCCAACCAATATACCATACCCCAATAAGTAAGGAGTTTAAAGGGTGCTGAGCTAAGACAGTGAGTGTGGCTAATTTGTATAAATCTCCAAGACTCAAACTACAAATAGCTATTGGTGTCAATCATTATTATGTGGAGACAGACATGTATAAATATGTAACTTGAATTTCAATAAAAATTCTAAAATTATAGCCACAATATAATGCTGCCATATCCTGCCAACAAACAAAGCGGCTATGCCTATGACAAGTAATCGTTGAAATTGTTGGACTGAGATCGCATGTAGTAGTGACTCCACGTAGTTTCACGTTATAAACAATCTCAGTCAATAATCTTACATCAGAGATCGTTGGTTGAAATATAAAACTTTGTGATGCAGTAAATGTACCAAATGCAATTCTGAAATTGTTAGGTCAGACAATTTATTTCATGAAATTAACAAAATTTCAAAATGATATCTAAAATTGATTATCCAATAGTATCTTGGATACAATTCCAAAGACTAATTTGAGTATTTGACAGACCTAAAAGAACTTATCTGAACAGCAAATTTCTATTTCATGATATTTTTAATTTTAATTTTTTTTAGGGACCAAATTGTAGAAAGGCTTCAGTTTCATAAAATAAATTGGATATTCACTTATCAATAACTTATAATGGCATTTGATAATTGACAACATGTTATGCTCCAATACAGAGATGTCACAATTGCTCTGATCAATCCGCCCTTTATAAACAAATTTGAAGTCTTCTTAACTCACTACACTATTAGAGTAAATAATCTATGTTGAACACATTCTTACCGATATTCTTTTGTAGACTCGAACTAAGTAGCAATGATTTCCAAATAAATTGGTCAGGCAGGATACCCTTCTCTACCATTTCTAAAAAGACCTGCAAGGCTTTCTGAAGGTCGCCTTTCGTACATAACACATCAATCAAAGGGCAATAAGTTTCTGTATTAGGTTCACAACCTCTTGCAGTGATATCTTCCATGAACTTCAAGGCACTTTCAATTTTCCCTTGTCTACAAAACCCAATGATGATAGCATTGAACGTAGATGCAATCGGAAAACAGTTACTACCTATCATTTCATTGATAAGCTCTACGGCATCTCGGATACTACCGTGTTGTGAAAAGCCATGAACAAGAGAGTTATAAACTAGAATGCTTGGAATTCCACCTTCATCAATCATCTTATCATATACCTTCTTTGCATCTTCAATAGCACCTTCGTTACAGTGCTGTATAATTGTCATGCTTCTGTCAACAGCTCTAGGGAACAGTTTTCCCATCTTTGTTAGAAATTCGGCTGCCTCGTCGAAACGATTTTGCTTAAATAGACCATATATTATGCTATTGTAAGGACTAATGTGCCCCTTAGAGCCTTCTTTGGTTTCCTCCATTAACTCCAAAATTGAAAAACCATCTTCAATTCTTCCTTCTGAGCACAAACCTCGAATCATTGTGTCGAAAGTAACAAAGTTCTGTTTGATTCCATCTGTCTTCATATCATTAAAAAGATCAAGGGCCAAATCCAACATTCTAGATTCACAAAACCCATGTATAAGTATATTATAGGTATCCACATTTGGAAGATAACCTTTATTCTCCATCTGCTTAAGGAAATGAAGTCCAACTTTAACTTTTCCCACTCCACAAAACCCTTTTATCAATGTATTGTAAGCCACAACATCAAGTGAACCCCCCAAGCTCTCAACTCTCTCAAGAACCTCGCCAGCATCCGTTACACGGCCAGCATTGCATAGAATCTCAACCACCTTAGTTATGGTAACAACATCAGGTACAAGACCCATGGCAAAACACTTCTCAAGCAACACAAGAGCTTGAATCAAATTCTCTTCCTTACAATATGCAGATATCAAAATATTAAATGTGACGTCATTCGGGTCGACCATCTCATTCATCAAGCTCCTAGCCCTACCAACCTTTCCATTCCTACAAAGTGCATGGAGCAAAGTGTTGTAAATGACAGTATTTGGTGTAACCGCATTAGACTTAATAAGCTGCAAAAGCTTAAAACCTTCACCAATCCTATTTGTTAAACAAAGACCTTTCATCAAAATCCCAAAAGTATAATCATCCCCATGAACACCACTCCCCATCATACTCTTTCTATAAAACTCTCTAGCCATATCAATATCCTCTTTCACAAGTACATCCAAAATTGAGTTGAAAATCTTCAAAGAAGGTGTACCATGAAACTTGTAAGCCAAGTCAAGAACTTTGATGACACTTCGTGTCATTCGAGCCCGAGAGAGTCCCCGGACAATAGTTATGAAGATATCATCACCCGGGGAAGTTCCGATTGAGCTGGGCATTTCGTCGAGCAGTTGCTTGACGGTATCGAAACGGCGAAAAATGCAGAGCTTGTGGATTAAAGTACGGTATGTGGATTGTGAATGGGTGAATTTGGAGAACGTTGATGCCCATCTGAAGGTTTCAAGTGCCTCAGAAGCGGTTTTTTGGTCAAGTATCAGCTGGCAAAGGTGCTCTTGTGTTGGTGGCAAAGAAGAAGATGATGAAGAAAAAGAACAACGTGGTTGAAAGTGGAAACAAAACTTCAGAAAACACGCATAAGGGCGTGATCGAATCGTAAAGTGTTGCAATTGTGTCATCTCACATGAAATGCTGTAGGAGACATGATAGGGAGTTTAATATGTTGGATTCATAGATGCACCGATAACATTGACGCCAACTAACTATTTTCTGTGATGATTTTTTATCCCTACTTTTTATTCAACTCTGGCATATTATTTGAAATTTTAATTATTTTATGCAATTATATATAGTACATTATTTTAATTTTTTGCATATAAAAATTCATGAATAATTCATTTTATATTAAAAAAATTAAAATTTTTATCAGAGATATTCTTAGAATATTATAAACATTAATACAAAAATTCATTCAAAAATGTGAAAGTATATAAGAGTTTGATTAAAAGTATGGACCAAAATTTGGAAATTAAAAATGAAATTCTGAAAAACTATAGGGACTATTTATTTATTTATTTAACCTTTTAAATAATTATTAGAATATAAGGTGATGATTTAGGTATTAGTAAGATATAATACTTATATTATTGATATGAATTTTATGTTATTGAGTTCTTTAATTGAGCTTTATGTTTTTAGGCCTATTAGGAGTATTAAATAATATATGTAGTGTTTTTACACAATTTAATTTGATCAATTGAGAAAATGATTGAAGTTTATCTTTTATTTCTTATGTTAAAAAATTTAAATCTTTATTGGAGATATTCTCTTTTGAACAAGCAAAAATGAGATATATATAAAAAAGAGCCACAAAAACAAGTAGACCCCTCAGTATAAGGTGTGCTTAGAAGACCTACCAAAGTTCACAATTTATTGGAGATATTCTTATAGTATTATAAATATGAATACAAAAGATCATTCAAAAATCTGAAAATATACAATAGTTTGATTAAAAGTATGGACCAAAATTTGTGATGGAAAGTTTTTCAGGGACCAAAAAGTGTGAAAAAATCTTTAGAAAACGAAATTCTGAAAAACTATAGGGCTATTTATAATTATTAGTAAATAGATGATTTAAGTATTAGTAAGATATAATATTTATATTATTAATATGACTTTTATGTTATTGAGTTCTTAATTGAGCTTTATGTTTTTAGGCCTATTAGGAGTACTATATAATATATGTAGTGTTTTTACACAATTTAACTTGATCAATTGAGAAAATGATTGAAGTTTATCTTTTATTTCTTAGCAAGTTTTAATGTCTTTCTTAGGTTTAGCATAGTGTTCTATAGTTTATAGACTTGTTAGTATCTTACCAATACCTAAATCATTTAATTAGCTAATATCTAATAATTATTTAATTAACTTTATTAAACTTAATCAGATTTGTTGTAATAGAAGATAGTTATATTTCTCACATTGTAAAGAACTAAATCAAGCTAGGATAAAGTTAAAACAATTTGGAAAATAATCTTAGGTTTCACATCTGAATTACTTTTGTAAAATGTGTCATTAATGAAAGAGATTATTTTCTTACGGCGTGAAGAACTAAATCAAATTTGTTTAAAAAGTAAAACAATTGAGATCATAACCTTACGCCTCATATCTTAATTATTTTTCTAAAATATTCAATTAAAATGTCCAGATAAATTTATTCTAACGGAAGATGGTAATCTTTTTTACTATGTGAAAAACTAAATCAAGCCCGCGTAAAAAGTAAAGCAACTAAGAACATAAGAGAGTAATTTCTTACAGGATAAAGAATCAATCAAGCCCGTGTAAAAGTAAAGTAATCTGGACCATAAGTAGGGAAATTTGAACCATAATCTTAGACTTCACATCTTAATTATATTTTTAAAATGTTCAATTAAAATATTCAAAGAAATATGATCTAACGGAAGAGGGTAATCTCTTATAGCATGAAGAACTAAATCAAATTCATCTAAAAAGTAAATCAATTGAGATCATAACCTTATGTCTTACATCTTAATTATTTTTGTAAAAAATTAAATTAAAACTTCCAGAGAAATTGACTGATTAACGAATATCAGTCAAGTTTAACTTACCTTTGCTGAACTTAACAAAAAATGGTGTTAATTTAAATTAAGAATGCAGTGAAGTGATTAAGGAAAAAACACTTAAAAACTTCCCTTCCCTACTTTCCTCTACTTGCTTCCATATTTACTTACTTTAAACACAGTCTCAAACCACACAACAACATATGAAACCACCTTGTTTTTCTCTTTTGCGAGTTTGGAGGGGAGGGGAGGAAATAGTTTTGAAAAAAAGGAAGAAATAAGTGGAAGGAATAGAGAAGTTTGGGAGGGAAAGAGTTTGGAGGATTATTTTTTCTTCATAACATAAAACCCCCCTAATTTGGTGGAACTCAAAAATTGTATTGGATGGGGGTTTGGAGGGTTTATATGAATTCTTCAAATTTAATTAATGTTGTTATGATATTCTTAAATTCATAATATATTAATCATAAAAGGGGTAACACAAAACTCGCCTACTTTGCAGGGGGTAAAAGCCTATTAACCCTATAATTGACAAAATGGAATGCTCCAAAGCAGATGTCACAATTATTCTATAAACAAATTTGAAGTCTACCTAATCCACTAGACTACTAG
This sequence comes from Trifolium repens, assembly GCA_030408175.1. Lineage (NCBI taxonomy): Eukaryota > Viridiplantae > Streptophyta > Magnoliopsida > Fabales > Fabaceae > Trifolium > Trifolium repens. The sequence continues at coordinate 11,512,792 of CP125845.1, forward strand.
GGTAAATAATCTATGTTGGATACAATTATTCTATAAATAAATTGGACATCTACTTTGGTGACGTGGCAGTTGACTTTTGCCTGCCACGTCAGCAAAAAGGGGGTAAATCAAAAAAATAAATTTTGCAGGGGGATAATCTCTAGAAAAAAAATTACAGGGGTGTAACGCAAAACTCGCCTACTTTGCAGGAGGGTAAAAGCCTATTAACCCTAACTTATATGGCATTTGATAATTGACAAAATTGAATGCTCCAAAGCAGATGTCACAATTATTCTATAAACAAATTTGAAGTCTACCTAATCCACTAGACTACTAGAGTAAATAATCTATGTTGGATACACTCTTACTGAAATTCTTTTGTAGATTCAAACTAAGTAGCAGTGATTTCCAAATAAATTGGTCAGGAAGGATACCCTTCTCTACCATTTCTAAAAACACCTGCAAGGCTTTCTGAAGGTCTCCTATCCTACATAACACATCAATCAAAGGACTGTAAATTTGGTTCACAAACATACGTGATTAAAACCAATATAAAAAAGAACTTAAAAAAAATGCTTCTGCATTAAAAACTGTTTTTTCTTTCTCAGTCCTTGTTCTTCTTCCTACTTCTTTAATCATCATCTCATGAGCCAAAGTCAACATCCCTAACATCCCAGTGTTCCCAGTAATTCTAATTAATCCTGCAGGTTTAGAGATTGAAAATAAATAAATTGAATATGAACATAGAAACTAAATGTGTGAATATCAAAAGCATTGCTAAAGGCTACACAAACTTAATTGAGAAGTCGAGAAAAACTTGCCGATTCATTACCACCCATTGAAGTGGGTGAATAAATTTCAGGCTGTATTCATAAAAATCATAGGGTTCAAAATCCGATAAATTAAAGTACTCCTCGCAAGTGTCCTCTTGGCTCTCTAATTCTGGCTTAGCAACTTGTTTATTTTTGTTTTCTGAATGGGCCTTCTGAGCAACTTCTGTTGATTTATTTACTGTTTTGATCAAATAAGAAACCAAAGGGTGACGATATTTTAATATGGCTGAAAGTTAAAATAGAAAAAAACAAGGCACAACAGCCAAATGAATACATCAAAAGGCCAAAAACATAAATAGAAGACAGAAAAAACATAAACAAAAGTATAATAGAGAATGAAACAGACTCAATTTTCCAAGTCAGGCAACAATATCAAGATAAACATAATCAAGAGCTAGCATTTTCTTAAAACAGTGAAGCAAAAAGAATTGTATCTTCACATGGTTGGTTCTAAAGTCTAAATCTAAATCATAAAAGATGGATGAAGTGCAAATTATTCAACCGCAAGGAACATAATTACAGCATTGAGTAAAACTTACGTTCTGGCATATCAGCAGCAGCAAGAGAATTTCCCTCTAAGCTCTCACCTTCCATTTGCAGCGCTTGTGAGATGACAACGATTGAGGAGAGAATCGGCTGGTGACAACGTTCCTTTATATTCCAACAGATAGCACAACAACTAATATGAAAGAACAAAATTCTTAAAAGCAACAAAAACCGACAAATTTAATTTGATGATAATAATAACTGATAAGAATAAATTACACTTATATCCCTTGAGGTCATCTTAAACTACGCAAACGCAGCCTGTAATTTTTCTTTGACAGTCACTTCCCCTAAACTCGACACTGTTAAACTCATGCTAGACCAAAAAAACAATAAATCACTAAAATTATATTTTTCATCTTCTCCATATGTTCCTTCATAAAAACAGTGTTTAAAACTAATCACATGTGACCAAATAAAAGGCATCAATCAATATAAAAGGCAATGCTCTTTCATCAACCAATGTTAGATGCTAGTTTCATTTCAATTTTCCATATTTTGTGGTTAGTTAGTTTTTCTTTCAATATAATAATTTAGCTTAAAGGAGCAATATTTGAAACACATATTTAATTTGCAGACCTAAACAAAGTTTAAAAATCCAAAACTCAACAAATTTGAAATCCAGATTCATGCCTACAATGAACTTAGCATACAATACAACCATTACAGAACAGACGCAATTAATTATACTCAATTTCTCAAAATCTCTCTCGCAGCCTTAAAAAGGTTATAAACCCTAATCCCCCAAATCCAAGAAAATTCGAATGAATAATTTCAAGCAACAGAGAAGAGATTTGAAAAGGAATTAAAATACCTAAAAGTGAAAGATTCAAACCGCAGAACGGTGAAGAACGAACGCGAGCGATATTGGGTCTGACGGAGAGATGAGTGCGTGCGTGTTTTTTCTTTTTTAAGCACGTACAAAATTATTTTTTATGTTACTGTATATATGTAATGAATTTATTTGAGTTTAATTAGAACAATTTAATTAGAATGCTCTAACGGTGTAAAGTCATTTTACACGATCAATCAATTAAAATAGTTTTAAAAATAGAAAAATTAAATTAAATTTTTTCTAATATACCACATCTTTTATTGTATAACTAGTCGCCAGTGCCCGTTTGTGTAATCGATATTTTTTTTTTTTCTTCGTGTGCGATCGATATTCTGTATTGTGCAAATATAAATAACTACTTAATCTCCTTTTTTATTGAACTTTGTTAATTGATAACTACGTAACCTCCTTTTTTTGTTGTAGTTAGTTATTAAGAAGATTTTTTTATTTTTTTACTATAAAAAAACTGAAAACCTACTTTTATGTGGAAGTTGTGCTTAGTTATTAAGAAGAAGAAAAAATTATTTACTAAAAAAACTGAAAATCTACTTTTATGTGGAAGTTATTTTTTAAGAGTAAAATTGGAATAACAAAAAAGTCATCCCAAAAATTTGTATCCCCTTTATATATTAGTAGAGCTGTCAAATGGGCCAGCCCAGCCCGGCCCGGCCCGGGCCCATAGGGCCAAGACATCTATTGGGCTCAAGTGGCCCGGCCCATTAAGGCCCAAGGCCCGACCCGCTTAGCCCAGCCCAATATGTATGGGCCGATGGGCCGGCCCAGGCCCGACAAATTTTTTAATATTTTTTTTTATAAAATATTGACAAATTTTTTATAAAAAAAAAATCAATGGACAATAAAACTACATATGCATCGCACAAAAATTAATATCCATAAAAAAGTGAGTGTCATGATTTCATGAAATAATAAATACTTCAAAATATCCACGCAAAAGTCGAGAGATCTGTGGATGATGATTCATAAAGTGCATCCTCAAAGTTAATAAATTTCAAGCTTACATCAGACACTAAACTTTTAACATAATCATTCAAAATACATAAATTAAATTATAAATTATAAAAAAAAGTAAATTATAAATTAGGTAACTTCTCGGCCTAAGTCTCTTCTTGATCTTGACCACTTGATTTTTCATACAATTGTATCTCCTCTACTTCAGGTATATCTGCAATTCATAATACACGATAATTTGATAAGTCATCAACTAAAAAGCAAATTCAAATTGCAAATAAAACAAAAGGATTATTAATTAAACTTACCAGAAGGTCCGATTTCTTTAAAATCATGCAACCAATTACGTGTACAAATAAGAGCTTGCACAGTTTCTGGGAGTAAGCAATTCCTATACTTATTTAAGATACGACCTCCGATACTAAAAGAAGATTCAGAAGCCACTGTTGTGATTGGAATGCTTAAAATGTCACACGCCATTATTGCAAGTTGAGGAAATCGAACACTATTTAACTTCCAATATTGAAGAATATCCACATCATCATTCGGAAGACATTTTTCATCCAAGTATATTTCAAGTTCAGACTTACCATCATTTGACATTTTTTGTATCATTTCTTGACGGTATTCCTAGAATTCGACAAACAAAAACTATTTAAATTAAGCTTGAATAGAATATAATCAGCCCCATTCATGCAAACAAATAAATGCAAGCAGTACTAAGAGGGAAACACAACAATTATTTGACAACAACAATAGAAATAAGTATAACAGTGGAATTAACTTATATTACCTTATTTTAACTTTTCTAAGGGGACCATATTAACATATTAATGACAGCAACACAATAATTATTTGACACATTTACTACTACTTAGACTTTAATTAAAGAATTAGCACATGCACTATTATTTAAACTTTTATTATTTGACTTACATCAATAGAAATAACTATAAGTACTTTCATAAAAATTTGAAACAATTTATAAATCTTACCTTAAAAAACGATGTATTCTTCAATGATTGACCAACTGAGTGAGATTGAGTGTTTCTTGATGAACTATCTAAAGATGAGCTTGTTGGAACCATGTCTTTTTTATATTCATCAAAGAGATCATGCAAACCATCCTTCACTTTTTTTATCTTGTCTTCATAATTATTTGGGTAAAGTTTCTTAAAGCAAAACTTCAAAAATTCTAACTTTGATGTTGGATCAAGAACATTTCCAAGTGAAAGAGTAACCGAATATTCACTCCAATACTTGTCAAACTTATCCTTCATCCTCTTGGTCATATCTTTGATCACTTCATCTTCACTATTCAAATTTTTATTCAAAGCCATCTCTATAAATGCAACTTGCATGAAGTATAAGTTTGAAGTTGTGTAAGATGACCCAGAAATTAAGCATGTAATATTATAAAATGGAGCCAAGATATTACAAATAGTTTGTGCTCTTTCCCACTCCTCAGTGCTTGGACAAATCGTGTAGTTCTTATCATTATCGCTCAAGCTAATGAATGCAGGTCGATACCTAATAGCACTTTCAAGCATCATATATGTGGCATTCCATCTAGTGCAAACATCCAACCTTAAGAATCCACCTTCTACATTATCTAGATGCACTTCTTGGATGCATTTTCTAAACTCCCTCAATCTCCCCTCTGAGGCCTTCACATATTTGACACTCTCTCGAATTTTATGCAAAGCATCACCCGCCGCCTTCAAACCATCTTGAACAATGAGATTCAAGATGTGGGCGCAACAACGGACATGAAAATATTTACCTTTACATAACAACGCATCTTGCAAATTAAGCCTCTGTTTCAATTTTTTTATCATGTTATCATTTGAAGAGGCATTGTCCAATGTGAGTGAAAATATTTTACGATCTATTCCCCAATCCTTAAGAGCACCAAACAATTTTCCAGATAATTCGACCCCTGTATGTGCATTATCCAAGTGACAAAATGAAAGCAATTTACTATTTAACTTCCAATCTTGATCAACATAATGAGCAGTGACAGTCATATAACCTTGTGTTGTTACAGCTGTCCATACATCAGAAGTTAGACAAACTCTACCTGGAATGGATGCTAACACACTCTTTAGCCTTTCCTTTTCACTTGAAAACACAAGCATGCAATCGGTTTTTGCAGTGTTTCTACAAATGGGAACAAAATCAGGATTCAATATCTTGTTTGTAGCCAAAACTGCATCATACTCGGCGTAGCTAAATGGAAGATCATGTCGTATAATGCTTCTAGCAAGTGAATCTCTGTAAGCCTTATCATCAAATTGCCACTTCTTCAATAATGTTTCTTCATCATCCAACATGAGTTCCTCATCATCACTGTTTGGAATTTTATGACACAGCTTTATATGACGCTTTAAGTGAGAAGTGCTTCCACCACATGAAAACATACCCCTACAACCATTACATGTACATTTTTGCCCCCCATCAACTTTACCAATCTTTGTAAAATGTTTCCAAACATTAGATCTCCTTACCCTTTTGTTATTAGTATTTTTTTCAACAGTGTCTCCCTCAATAACATTTTTCGTATTAGCAGCCGGAGGAGATTGTGACATTACCAAATCACCATCTTCATTAATAGTTTGCAAAATTGGATCAACATCTTCCATGACTACATTACAAAGTACAAACACATTAAAATTAAATTGAGCATTTAAATTATATTATAAAAGATAAGCACAAGAAGTACTTATAAGTTATACACAAGAAAGAAACAAGAGGCAATCAAATGTTAAGGAGGTATATAACTATATAAGATGACAATATCTAACATTTATAAATCAAGTGTCATGTTTGTTTCTTTCTATCTTGTTGGCTTATAATACACTCAACCGAACATGACAATATCACTATATCAAACATATATAAATCATGGTCAATTTACATTGGACATATAATTATAACATTATGTATATAAGATAAGATGGTCAAATTTTATGTAGCTCATACTGTTCACATAACGAAGCAATCAACACAGACTTAAAACTCTTATAATAAAGTATGAAAGGATTAGAATGTGTAATCTACTTTTTGAAAATATAAATAATGTTTTTTTTAATACAAAAATTCCTTCTTTTGGTATCCTTAAATTTTACGTTTGTATCAAATAGATCCTTTAAATTTTATAAGTATCAGATAGGTCCTTTAAATTTTTTAAGCATCAGATAGGTCTCTTAAGTTTTTTAAGTATCAAATAGGATACTAGTTAGCATATGACCCTTAAAAAAGGTTTTCACGTGTTAAGAACACAAAAGTAGAAATTTGACATTGAAAAAAAAAAAAGACTTTTAAAAAATTAAATACACATCTCTTAAGATGATTTTTCTATATTGAGTTCACTAACATGTGCCCCTCTTTAAAAAATTGACTAATTTTTACTTATATTATAGACTATAGTATAATATACATATTGCCCCCACTTCTCAAAATTTTTGGGTTCGTCCCTGAATGAACCGAACCACTAAGTATTAATACATTACCTTACCTCTAGAGCTCTAATGATTCTCTCCCTTGTTAACCAAGTTTGAAGCCAATTATTTGGCTGATTATACTTGCGAGATTTTCAATATTGCGGTATATATTGAATATGTCTTCTAAGAAACCTACTAAAACAAAGTTAAAAATAAAACATACAGTTATAAAATATTCGAGACATATAAATTGACATATAGACATACAAATACCATTATTGAGCAAGAAACTAGTTAGATGAAAAGTAGTAGAAGACATATACCTTGTTGAGAATAGTAGCACTATAATCTATATCTTTGTGCTTTAGATAAGATAAAACTTATAATTTCCTTCTTATACTTCTCTATTTATAATGAATGATTAAGTTGTTATTTTTTTTTAAATAAAGATAATCATAACAAATTTGGTTTAATAATTATCTCCTAACTAACAAAATCTCATCTTTTTCCTTAAAAAAAAAACAAATCTCATCTTTTGTTACTTACTTTATCTAAAGATTTTATACTAACTAAAATTCCTTATTTTTAGGTAAATTTTTTTTTTAGAATTTTTTTTTAATTCTTTATTGGGCCGGCCCAAAAGCCCGCTGGCCCAGCCCATGATGGCCCATAGGCCCGACAGCCCAGCCCAATAAGGCCCAATAACATTTTTTGGGAAGCCCAGCCCGGCCCGGCCCGTATAAAACTATAGGGCTACTGGGCCGGCCCGATAGCCCGGCCCATTTTTACAGCTCTATATATTAGTATAGATTTCATGTTTTTATTATGTTATTACTACGTTAAAAATTTTCTCTTTTTTATTACTACATTAAAAAATAATTAACGGTTTACAATCTACATTGAACATTTTAATATAATTCACGGCCAAACTACCAATTTAGAGAAAAATGGTTACTTTATTGTTCATGTGGTGGCCCTTTCAATCTAAAAAACGAATTGATCTTAGTTCAATTTTTACATATGAGCTATGTAAGAGACAAACCTTGCACAAATTGATGTAATGGGAGATTGGAAGAGGGTACTGCCGTACTGGTGGGTGTGTGTGTTGCGAAAGAGATGAAAGGAGAAAAAATCTTAAAATAAATATAAGAAGAAATTAATTATTAATTAGAAAGCTTTGATGTGATTTTTTCTACTTTAACACTTGAGTGATGTGTTTGAATGAATTATTTTAATTGGTTGACAGTGTAAAACGATTTTACACTGACCAAATATTCTAATTAAATACTCTGTCAATGTAAAATCGTTTTACACTATCAACCTATTCAAATAATCCATTCAGATACATCAGCCTAGTTTTAGAAAGTGTTTTGTTGAGCTTGTAGGGTATAACTCAATTGACAATGTTGATATTGTTAAGGTTGAATACTTTCATCTGAATTTAAATTTGAGACTTCGCAGTTGTGTAAATTTTAATGGTATTTGTTGCTTTGTCTATAGACAAAAAAAATCTCGTTGGCAAAAGATTTTTGTTATAAAAAAATTAAGATGAGTTGGATTTCGCGTGCTAATTTGAATCAAGAAAAACCTCGGTAGAAATTGGAAGAGATAGATGCAATTTCATAAGCAAGCTACCAATGGTATTTGTTGGTTCGGTGTTGATTGGCGCTGAACTTGGTATGAATGATCACAGTTTGATCTCCTGCAACTACGACCGGGAGGGGTTGAAATTACTTGATATTCATGCCAACCAACTATTGTTGTTGTTGTTGTTGTTATTATTATTATTAGGGTCATGCTAACTAGTGCCTTCGGGGCACTAGTTAAGGAAGTAAAAGAAGAAATATTTGCATTGAAAACAACATTTTTTATACTAAAAAACCATTGACTGAACAAATATCAAGACAACTTTTCTATATATGGTTTTCTTAACTAGTGCCCCGGGGCACTAGTTAGCTATGAAGCACGGACTCTGACACGGACACCGCAACACGACACGACACGAACACTCTGACACCGATAATGTAAAAAACATAGGACAGTGACACCGCTATATATGATAAAATTTGATTTTATTTATCGATTTATTATTAAAAAAATAAAAATGTCTTAATCAAAATTAATATCTTTAATTCTTCATTGATAACATTGTTTCAATACCTGTTTAACTTTTTTAAAGTGTTAAAACAAAAATAAAAATTATTTTATTGGTGAAATTTGTTTCACTATTCCGACAAGTGTTATACGGGTGTCATACAAGTGTCGGACACCGACGCGTGTTGGACACCGCGACACGCCACCTCTTAGAGGTGTCAGAGCTTCATAGCTAGTTAGCATTTTCCTTATTATTATTAATTTTTAAAAAAATGGAGAGTAAGAGCATGAGTATATAAACCATGTAAAACGAGGACAGGCACACGAAAGAAACGACCGAGACACACGCTCAGAAGTTTCTTCAGCTTCTTCTCATTTCGATTTCTGTCAAACTGTAAGAACATGCTTCACACCTCTCTTTTTTTATATCTCAATCTCTTACTATCATAATCAAAATCAAAATAAAAATCCTTCAACTAATTTTGATTATAGCAAATTCCGTTTTGGTAGATTTCATTTTCATCTCGTACATGCGTTGTATTTTCAATATTAGGTTTTTCATTCTTTAAATCTTCTTGATGTTTCTTTCACATTCATAATCGCTTTTGTTATCAACTTACTCAACTTCCCCCAATATCTCATTTTCATCATCATGTCACAACTCACAAATGTTTTGTTCTTAATCTTATTTAATTTTATACTATATGAAGCATGAACACTTCTGGGATTAGGCGTGTCTGTGTCGGACACTTCGCCTAATCCGAGAAGTGTCAGACACGTCGACACCGGCACTTATGATTACATTGAATTATTATCATTTTCTCAAATTATTATCGGTGTCGACGTGTCAGTGTGCGTGTCGTGTCTGGTGTCCGTGCTTCACAGCTATATACTATACTATAATATTTTTAATTTACGTTCATTTTCAGTGATTTTGAGTGTGAATTTATGTGATTAGGATTTTGGTTTAGATTATTGAAGGAACAAATAAGAATGAATAATGATCAAGCAAAGAATTTTGGTGCATCTGCATTATCATCATCCTTGTTTGGTCGTTTTGGAACATCACCACAGTCCCAGAAACAACACCCTAATCTCATGAGCCAACAACAATGGACCAATGTTCTGTCTAGACCATTCTCTCAAACTCAATTCCATGGTCAATTTCAGTTTTCAGAACCCCAATCCCATTCTCAAGTGTTTTCACAACAAGCTCAATATGCACAATTGCAGTCTCAGGTTGGACATGCTTTATTACAATCACCGCAATCGAACCATGTTACTCCTTTGCATAATGTCGGTACCAATACCAATGTTGTATCGACTCCGGCTACTGGAAGCTCCAAACGAGCAACAACTGAAAGGTACTCTTTGCGAACTCCAGGTTCGTCTGGTGCGAATGAAAATGTGTTGGATAAGTCCATGAAATTGATGCCTGCTTCACGGCGAAGGAAGAGGGAGTTACCGGAGAAGCAAGCGTCGGAGAAAGTGGCTGCAATTCTGCCTGAGTCTGCTCTTTATACTCAACTGCTTGATTTTGAGGCTCAGGTGGATGCTGCATTGGCTAAGAGAAAGGTTGATATCCAGGAGGGTATTAGATGTACTCCCCATGTTCAGAAAACACTTCGAGTTTATGTGTTTAATACGTTCTCGAATCACGCAAAAGTTGACTCGGAGGATAAAACTGTTAAGGAATCTTCTTGGTCTCTGAAGATAATTGGAAGGGTATTGGAAGATGGTAGTGATTCTGTGTCTGGAATTTTGCAGAGATCAACTCCTTCGGACTTGAAGCTCTCTGATTTCTTCAAGAAAATTACCATTTGCTTGGATCAAAATCTCTATCCTGAAAACCACATTATTGTGTGGGATAGTGCTCGTTCACCTAAACAACAGGATGGTTTTGAGGTGAAGAGGAAAGGAGACAAAGAATTCACTGCAGTGATCAAAATAGATTTGAAAGATTCACCCGAGAAGTTCATGGTCCCAGCACCATTGTCTAAACTTTTAGGGATTGAGGTCGAGACTCGCCCGAGAATAATAGCTGCTCTTTGGCATTATGTGAAGTCCATGAGGCTACAGTGTCCGGATGAACCTTCGTTCTTCATCTGTGATCCTTCCCTCCAAAGGGTTTTTGGGGAAGAGAAGATGGAATTCACCAAGGCTGCTCAGAAGTTGTTAAAGCATTTGTCAAAACCAAAGCCTATATATTTGGAGCATAACATCAAGCTTTCTGGAGATTGTTCAGCTGGAACTACATGTTACGATATACAGGTTGATCTACCTATTCCACTGCATAAAGAGATGTCTGCATTCTCGGCTAGAAATAGCGGTGAGAGTCAAAAAGAGATTGAAGCTTGTGATGAGATGATTTCCAGTAACCTAAAGAAGATCCAAGAGCATCGTAGAAGACATGCTTTCTTTCTTAGCTTTAGTCAGTCTCCAACAGAGTTTATCAATGCTATGATTCCTTCTCAGAGCCAAGATCTAAAACTTGTTGTCGGAGAAGCCAGTCATAATTCTGAAAAGGAACAACCTTCTGAATGTTATAATCAACCATGGTAAGATTTATGTTGATGCTTTACCTTTTTTATTTTTGTTGTGAGGCATGCGTGCATATAATAAACTTATTGTTTGGTTTTGACCTGAATGTTATTTATTTGCTAAGATTGGGGGTTTGAGTCTTGAATATATCGGCATCCTATGAATCATAGGCATCGAATAAGAATCAACACCTATGCTGGACAATTATGACTTATGCTACTAGGCACAAGACCACACTTCATATAAAACTTTGCTGTCAGATTTTTCATTGTCACGGTGTCCATGCTCAAGTAGCGACATTAGGAATTATAATATTATAATACGACATGGTAGGACTTATACTTAGTAATATTTTTACTCTGAAAATGATGCATATATTATTTCTGAAATTGAAAAGTGTCAAATATGACTTGGATGCATGAGGCAGCAGGAGATTTAAGCTTGACCTTGTGATTTTGTATTATTATGGGAGTGGAAAGTTGAATGAGGGTATCTGTGGTGACTATTGACATAGGAATTGCAATGCCTTGTGACTTTGTATAGTTAGAAAAGGGATGTCTTGTGAGCTATATGAATGTACTTTAACATAGGGACAAAAATATGCTAAAGTGATAAGTATATTTAATTTGTTTGTGTTATTTTTTGTATTATTTTCAGGGTTGAGGATGCTGTCATTCGGTACTTGAACCGCAAAGCTGCTGGAAGAGATGCTCATGAGGGAAACTAAGAGAGACTTGTAGATTTTATCTTTATCTTTTTATTTTAGTTCCGTAAATCTTTATTAGGAAGAAAGATTATTTGAATACACAACATGAAGAATAGAACAAAGGAACAAAAGTAGGAACAGAGAATTTTTTTTTTGTGGAAATCAAGGTGGCTGATTCACCATGATGTTTTAGCATTTGGTTATATAATTGATATTGTACAAACTACAAAGTTTCACAAATTGTATACCCATTTGTGAATTTTGGTCGCTACTCATCTACAATTCATTTCATAAGATGAATTTTGATTCTTTTACTCTTTTTTTTTGGTTCTGAGGTGGGACAAGGCCCCAAAAGAAAAACAAACTAGACTATATGGGAACATCAAACCCAAAATAGTCTGACAATATTCCGTGCACTGAAGGTATTCTACTCGAGGCGTGTTGAACACTAAATGTAGGTATCTCTTCTAGTTAGGATTCAAACTTTGGTTCGATAAGTTGTAGGAGTCAAATCCCTTCTCCTAAACCAATTTCGTGTTTGTCCCATGAGGAGCTCTCTATGTAACTAACGTGTCGGGTATGAACATATTTGGCATGCTGATCCACTACATTACATTCCATACTTTAACCTCCCAATGTCTTGGCCACCAAGCCTCAGCCAAATTTGGACCATTACCATACTTGAGGAGACCGGTTATCCTGCATAAGCATTTTATATGCAGCGTGCATAAACTTGTTATTTGCACCCCTTCCATTCCGTTATACACCACCCCACCCAGTCCACTTAAATCCGGTTACTGTGCACAGCCCAAAGACAGTTGTTTAGCGCACCCCCCAGTTGCTTCACGCGCCCCCCATATACTACCCCATTACTTGTGCGCCCCCCATTTGCTTAGCGCACCCCTCAGTTGTTTTTTTCCCTTTTTCTCCCCATTTTTTTTCTTGTGAGCCCCCCATTTTTTTCCTCCCCAAATTTCTAGCGCACCGCCAATTTTTTTCCCTCCTCCAAACTTCTAGCGCACCCCCACCCAAATTTCTAGCGCGCCCCCCATTTCCAATTAAATAAAAACTTTTGTTCCTTTGAAGTATATATTATAAGAATCCATTTTTAATTAATTTTCGTCATACACCCCCTCAAAGCCCAACATAATAATCAATGGTTCATGTATAACATCTTGAAACCAAATAACAAAACTAATGGTTTCAATGTATAACGCTATGAAACCATTTAACTAGAATAATGGTTTCAGTGTATAACGCTATGAAACCATTTAACTAGACTAATGGTTTCAGTGTATAACATCTTGAAACCAAAGTAGCCCTCTTATGGTTTTGTTTACAGTAAAATTTGGTAAACAAGCGCTAGTCTAAGTATTTTAAACTTGCGAGATTGACTAGAAATCTCAGGACAATTTTATGCTTGTTCTGTTAGAGAAAATAACTTAATGTTCATTAAAGTTTAACAAACATTTGATTTCTTAGTTTCGTTCGAAATTAAAGACAAAATATACTGATTTGAATCGCCTCAGAATCAATACATTTTAAAGAAGAATAGCAATAAAAATGTAGATTTGCAGTAAATGAACTTGCATTAAAGATAAACTTGCGAATACAAATAAAAAATGGTTCACAAACCGTACATTTTCCTCTGTGATTCCTTTCTTTCTTACGCTCGAGTACTCAGAATACTTAGAGAAATTTAGTAAACAGTTTTGCGACCTTTTTTCCTTCTAAGCAACAGCTATATATATTTGAACTATTTCCTAACTGCCTTGATGATAACTGCCTCGATTATCTAGACGCTCCAGATTTGATCTTCGTGCCCCACGTTCTTCAACCACGAAAACCGCTCCTCTTCGCGCTTAAACTTTGGGCTCATTTGTTTCGTTTACTTTTGGGCCTAATTCTTTTGGCCCAATAAAACGATCTCCTTCGAAGTTTAAACGAAAACTCTATTAAAGCCCAACTTAGCCCCAACTATTTCGCCTCAACACGAAGGATCGAAACATCGCTTTGTGAAATCGAAGCGTTACTTCGAATATTCTATCAGATGATTATTCCAATTCGATTTTTATTTTGGTATTACAATACCATTTCATTCCACTGACCTTTATGTTGGAATTGAAAATAAATATATGTATAAAAATCTAACCCAACAAATTGCCCCCCAAAAACGGCACTTTCGATTGAAACGCTTCGAATGAGATAGTGACGTTTTTGAAAAGACAGGTCAATAAATGTTTCACGATTTCCAACGGCGGCGTCATCAGAGGTGAATCTTTCCTCCTTTCAAGTCACTTCCCTTTGTCATTCAGCAGCGTAGGTCAAAGGGAGCAAAGCCTTCGAAAGGCAAATCTATGCCAAAGTAGCTGGGACAATCTTGTCCGTAGAAATAAATTAGGATTGGCATTAGAGTCTGTTAGAGGCTGGTAGCTTAGCCTTTTTATGTTCTACAATTATCTTTTATTTTGATAAGGCTGTATGGACCTTTGTCCTTGAACCTAATGTGTTGGCAGCTTTATTTGCCATTTTAATTTAACGTATTTTTAATTTAACCTGGATCTATGTGTATCTCTTGCAATGTTGGTTTATATTTTTTCAAATATTTACCATTTATGTTTACTGAACGTTGTTCAGGGGTTAACTCTTGAATCTCATATGCGCCATTAGAAAACACTTGAACGATTTTGAATGGTCCTTCCCAATGTGGTGACCATTTTCCAAAGACTCTGTCTTTCCTATCCATGGGCAGGATGACTTTCCAAACCAACTCCCCCACGTTAAAGGTTTTGCCTTTAACCTTCTTATTGTAAGCTTTAGCCACTCTAACTTTTTGTCTAATTAAAACGTCTAAAGCTTGCAATCTTTCTTCATCCAAATCAACCAACTCATCCATCATGAGGCTTTCATAATGTTCAATAGGAATTTCCATCTGTCTTTGTACCCTCATGGATTGCACCATGATTTCGACAGGTAACACAGCGTCATGACCATAAGTCAATCGAAATGGAGTTGAGTTTGTAGATTCTTTAGGAGAGTTTCTGCAGGCCCATAACACTTGATTCAAAGTATTATGCCAATTCCTTGGTTTCTGAGCAATATGCTTTTTAATCAAACCAATAATAATTTTATTGGCTGCCTCAACTTGACCATTTGCTTGTGCGTAATAGGGCGTTGATGTCAATAACTTAAAACCTGCTTCATTAGCAAAATTTTGCATTTTTTGCCCAACGAAAACTGTTCCTTGATCAGTGGTAATAGTTTCAGGTAATCCAAATCTATAAATAATATGATCTTGGATAAAACCAATCACAGTTTCTTGATCCACTTTTGTTAAAGCTACAGCCTCGATCCATTTTGTGAAATAATCAATTCCAACTAAAATGAAACGATGGTTTTTCGATGATGTAGGCCTAATTTCACCAATTATATCTAAAGCCCATCCTCTAAAAGGCCAAGGTTTAACTATCGAATGCAATTCACTTGCAGGAACATGTTGAATGCCTGTGTGTTTTTGACATTCTTGGCAGCCTTTAGCGAATTCTATACAATCCTTAAGCATTGAAGGCCAATAAAACCCTCTTCGAAACAATAACCATTTCATTTTGTGGCCTGCTTGATGAGCGCCACATGAACCACCATGTACGTTGGTAATGGCTAAAAATGCTTCATTTTCACCAAGGCATTTCAACAAAATCCCTTCAGGGGTTTTCTTGAATAACTCATTTCCAATAATGGTATAACTTAAGGCTTTGTATTTTATCTTCCTATCTGTGACTCCTGATGGATTTTCCAAATAATCTACAATTGGCTTTCTCCAATCAGAATCACTCAGATTGTCAATGACAAAAATTTCTGTTACGAAACTTTCGAAATGCATGTCAACATGTTGGAAATTGTCAAAATTTTCAAAATTTCCCTGAAAATCATGTTTATCTGCCCCCAAATGTTTTGGCATTGACAGTTGTACATCAGAAGAATCGCTCGAGATCATTTTATCCTTGATTTCGATGAGCTCTTCGAACTCATCTTTTGACATCTTATAACCAGAAGCGATTTGTGCTAAATCGTTGGCCTCTTGATTTTCATTTCTAGGCACATGTTGAATAACATAAGACTCAAACTGTTTTAGCAAAGAAAAAGCAATCACAAAGTATTTCATTAAGTGCCCTTGGATGCATTTATACTCTTTTGTCAATTGCTTAATTACTAATTCAGAGTCTCCTCTTATTTTAATATGTCTTGCTCCCAAGTCTAGAAGAATTTCTAAACCTGTAATCAAAGCCTCATATTCAGCTTCGTTATTCGAACAAGACCCATTAATTTTGTACTTAAATTTTGTGGGAATTTTATTTGGTGAAAGTATAAAAACCCCAATTCCTGTACCATGTTTATGTCTAGATCCATCGAAATACAAACTCCAGGGTTCGATGTCAACAGACTCTATTGGAACTTCACTTACTGAATGATCAGCAAGAAAATCAGCCACTATTTGGCCTTTAACAGCTCTCAAAGGTTTGTATGTCAATGAGTATTCTGTTAGAGCCAATGCCCATTTTCCAATTCTACTATGCAAAATTGGTTTCAATAACATATGTTTAATAATATCAAAATGGGAATAAACATAAACATCAACTGGTTTTATATAATGCTTAAGTTTGGTACAAGAAAAATACAAACAAAGGCAGAGTTTTTCTATTACAGAATATCTAGTTTCAGCATCATTTAAAACTCTACTTAAATAATAAATGGCTTTTTCTTCACCATCTTCATCTTCTTGAGCAAGCATACTCCCAATGGTTGTATCTGATGCTGAAATATACAACTTCATTTCTTTGTTTCGAATTGGAGGCATTAGTGTAGGAGGATTTGACAAATAAGCCTTGATATCATCAAATGCCCTCTGTTGATCGAATCCCCAATGAAAAACCTCATCTTTCTTAAGCTTTAACAGTGGAGAGAAAGGATGTGCCTTTCCACTTAGATTCGAAATGAATCTTCTCAAGAAGTTAATTTTACCAAGCAAAGATTGAAGCTGTTTCTTCGTTGTTGGAGATTTTGTCTCCATGATAGCCTTTGTTTTATTCTGATTGATCTCTATGCCCTTTTTATGCACAACAAAACCAAGGAAATCTCCTGCATGTACACAAAAAGCACATTTCAGTGGATTCATTTTTAGTCCACATTTCCTCATTCTTTCAAATGACTTTCTAAGATGACTTAGATGATCATCAGAAGATGAAGACTTGACAACAATGTCATCAATGTATATTTGCATGAAAATTTCAATGAAATCATGGAAAATTGAATTCATTGCTCTTTGATACGTTGCCCCTGCATTTTTTAATCCAAAGGGCATCACTACCCATTCATAAGTGCCCAAAGCACCAGGGCAACGAAAGGCAGTTTTAGCAACATCATCTTCAGCTATAAAAATCTGATTATAACCAGAGTAGCCATCTAACATACTTAAATATTCATGGCCTGCTGCTGAATCAATTAACATTTCTGCTACAGGCATTGAATACTCATCTTTAGGTGTAGCATTATTTAAGTCCCTAAAATCTATACAAACTCTAAGTGAACCATTCTTTTTTATTACAGGAACTATATTAGCTAACCATTCAACATACCTGGCTGTTCGAATGAACTTGCACTTGAGCAACCTTTCCATTTCTGTCTTGATCTTTGTCATGATTTCTGGAGCGAACCTCCTTGGAAGCTGCTTCACAGGTTTTTTATCAGGTCGAAGAGGTAATCTGTGTTCGACCAATTCTCTGCTTAATCCTGGCATTTCATTGTAATCCCAAGCAAAGCAGTCTTTGTATTCCTTGAGCAATTCAACCAACTTTCCTTTCAACATTGGATTAATATTGGCGCTGATATAAGTTGGCCTTTTAATAGAGCCATTTCCAATATCAATCTCTTGTAAAGGATCCTGGGCCTGCATTTCTTGACTTGAACTAACTGGATCTTTTTCGAAACCCAAGGGTTCTTCGTCATAAATGCAATCCAATCTTTGGTTATTGCCAGCATTCGAAGCATTGGCACTTGTTGCCAATTTGTTTTCTACATTGTCATTGGCTTCGACAGCCATATCATCATTATTTTCAATAGCTTCAATAGCCATTTTTATTCTATTCTCGGCAGCATAAGCCGTAATCCTGCTCCATTCGGGGGACTTAAACATCAGCATTATTTTCGATGTCTTCCCAACCGGAAGCTGGTACAGGTGCATATCCCATTTGGGGTCCATCAACAGGCTCCCTCTCCCAACTGAAACCATGGGTAGGATGCAACTTAACAGAATGGTAAACACTATCAGGACTTACCATGTTTGGATTGAAGGCAGCATCTTGTTCTCCACATGGAGCAATATTTGCCAGATTTTTATCAAAGTTTTGCAAGGTCACTGTGCTCGAATCAGCCAAATAAGCACTTTGATCAGCCTCAATGTTTTCAACAAGGCCATCATCTCTCCACAAAATTAGCCTTTGGTGAAGGGACGAAGGGACAGCACCAACCCCATGAATCCATTCTCTGCCTAACAGCAGGTTGTAGTTTGGCCTAGCAGCAATCACCATGAACAAAGTTTTCCTAATTGTGCTGCCCACACAAACCTCCAATTGTATAGCACCAAGGGAGTGGCCAGTTTTGCCCTCATAATTGGCTAAGACCACATTGTGAGAATGTAAGTCAGTGTCGAAAAGACCCAACTTCTTAAGCATGAAGTGAGGCATGATGTTAACTACAGCACCACCATCAACCAGGATTTTGTTAACCCCCACATCATTCACTTTGGCTTTAATAAATAGAGCTTTTAGATGGTTTCTCATCCCTCCATCTGGCCTTTCGAAGACAGCATCTTGTGCCTCTACGCAGCCATTCTCCATAACATAAAAACACACTGGCTTATGATTAGCCAATTCAAGAGCCTCGAACTCTTCTTCGACCTCCTCGATCTCTGTTGGAACATCATACTCCAGTGGTAAAACTGACACCACATTCACCAACACATCGAAATCAGACTCTTCATCTAAAAGATCATCATCTTCCATGAGATCCTCTTCTTTATCAGTATTCTCTTTATTTTCAGCATCTGACTCTTTTATAGGAGTTAGCTTTACCTTAGTTGGCCTTTCGACCATTTCAGCCTTTCCCTTATCATCAGATTTGCCCCCAGCCTTACTATCTTGAGCAGCCAGCTTCTTCCTACGCTGGAACCTACGCCATTGGGTTCGAGTCATGGGATTCTTACCCTTATAATTATTCCTATAACCATACTTGTTGGCTTCAGTTGCAGTTTGGGAGTTAGGTGGTTGAGCAACCACTTTCGAACCAACTTGTGGTTCCGAGCCAGCTGTCACTTTTGATTCAGCAAACACCTTCGAAGTTCCAGCAGTGAACTTCACATTGACGTTGCTAGAGCTTCCTTTCTCCATCCACTTCTTGTCGAAGGCCACATATTGGCCACTGACCCACTGGTTTGTAGGTGCTTTGTTGGATGGTTTGAAGGTTCTTTGAGGGCCAAGTCTCTGATGAACAGATAAGCCTTGATTGTGAGACTTACTCCAATCAATCTTCTGATATGGCCAACTCTTCTTATTTGGTTTAGAACTTGGCCATTTTCTTTTGTGATCAGCATAAGGCAAAACTTTCTTCAGGTTTGTCACTGCCTCCTTATCACATACAGCACTGCAGCGAGGACATAGCATGACTTCAGCGTTGTTCAACTTACACCTATTGAGGAAATCTACTAATTCCTCTTCAGCAGCAGGGTAAGCCTCTTTCACCTTCTGGTCATACTCTCCCTCAGGTATGGCTTTGACAGCAGCAGCCACATCAGCTTCGCTGATCTCAACCATGTTGCAATCCAGTACATCAACCATGCTAGCATCAGCAGTTGATAGTGGATGAGTATCCACTTTCATTGGTGGCTTAGTTTTTTCAGCAAACTTAAGCCTTCCTTCGTTCAATGCGCGTTGAACCAAATCCCTGAAAAGAACACATTGGTGAGTTTTATGGCCTAAATAATTGTGAAATTTACAATAACCTCTTTTCTTTCTTTGTTCAATAGGAGGTATTTTTAAATCTTTTTGAACAACTATTTGACCATCAGATACCAACAAATCAAAAATTTCATCACATTTAGTAATATCAAAAGAATAAGTTTTAGTAGCGTATTTCTCATTTTTAGGTTCGACAGGATTTTTTCCATTCGAAGGCCTCAACAATTTACAAACATAAGGAGGCCCTGGTTTTAATTCTGCCACATTGATATCACTATCATCAACATCTACATACTCATCTTCAGTTTCATATCCAAAATCATTATCATAAGAATCTAAAAAAGCAACATCTTTCTTTTTGTGAAACTTAGAGTTTCTGGCTTTTTCAGCTTTTAATCTTTCGATTTGCCTAACTCTATCAGCCAATTGAGACATGTCTCGAAGATATTGAGTATCTAGTTTTTTCCTAATCGAATAGTCTAGACCACCTGCAGCCATTTCGACTAGTTCATGTTCAGGCACTGATGTAAAGCATCGAGCCTTTAATAATCTAAACCTATTCAAATAATCATCAACAGTTTCTTGTGTTTTTCTTTTAACACTAGCCAATTCTTTGAGACTTATCTTAGTTTGGCCCATGTAAAACTGTTCATGAAACAACCTCTCTAACTGAGTCCAGTTATGGATCGAATTAGGAGGCAAAGTTGTAAACCAAGTGAAAGCATTTTTGGTTAATGAATTAGGAAAATATTTCATTCGTAGGTTTTCATTATTTGCCAAATTTCCAGACTCTGCTAAGTATCTAGCAATGTGTTCAACAGTTGACTCATTAGTATCTCCTGCAAACTTAGTGTATTTTGGAACCTTCCAACCTCTAGGTAACTCTGTTTGCAACACATATTCAGACAATGCAGAAACAAAGTTTGGCCTTCGAGTACCAGTGTTAAGGCCATTTTGGTTCAGAATAGTTTCGACTAAAGTTGCTAAGTTGTTAGGTGCAGCGAAATTGTTATTATTCTGAACATTTCGAACCACATCATCAGGGTCTTGATTCCTTCGAACCATTACCACTGGAGGAGGTTGGTTAACCTCGTTTTGATATTGGTATTCCTCTTGACCTATTGGCACCGGCTCTTGCTGTTGTGTAACTTGAGGAATTACATGTGGTGGCCTTGGATTAAACGGAGTAGCAGACATAGCAGGTAAAATCATTTGTGGTGCCACATAATTAACCCTAGGCTGAGTTTGAGGGGCTGGAGTGCCAAAAAAGTCAGCAATTCGACCCATTTGATAGGCTAACATTTGGTAACTGTCATTGGTATTTTGGATCAAAGGGTTGAAGACAGTTCCAATTTGTTGTGTTAAGAGGTTAACCATATCATGGTTACTTTCATCCATTTGTTGTCTTAAAGACAACACAGATGCAGTAGTTAAAGGCGTTGGGGTGACTCTAGGGGTAGTATATCTCTCAGGTTCAGAAGTGGGTATTGAAGCGAAACCTTGAGTAGGTGTTGGTATAAAACCATATAAAGGATTTGTGACCATAGGCCTCGAACTACCCGTGACTGAGTGAAACGCCATGGTTGTAATTGGCATGGTAGTTCCGGGAATATATCCAGAACCACTTGGGCTAGGAATTGGCGGAGTAGTTGTAATACTCGCCGCGTTCGAATCTGGAGGGGGAGAAGAACCACCCTCACTGCTCGAAGAACTTATAGCTTGACTGGTAGTAGACCCATGCATTTGATGAGTTCTAGCCATAACCGCTAATGGCAGTTACTAACACAGAAAAACTTAATTTACAGAAACAAAGCACAAAACCAGTCCCACTGGGCGTGCCAATTTGTTTACAGTAAAATTTGGTAAACAAGCGCTAGTCTAAGTATTTTAAACTTGCGAGATTGACTAGAAATCTCAGGACAATTTTATGCTTGTTCTGTTAGAGAAAATAACTTAATGTTCATTAAAGTTTAACAAACATTTGATTTCTTAGTTTCGTTCGAAATTAAAGACAAAATATACTGATTTGAATCGCCTCAGAATCAATACATTTTAAAGAAGAATAGCAATAAAAATGTAGATTTGCAGTAAATGAACTTGCATTAAAGATAAACTTGCGAATACAAATAAAAAATGGTTCACAAACCGTACATTTTCCTCTGTGATTCCTTTCTTTCTTACGCTCGAGTACTCAGAATACTTAGAGAAATTTAGTAAACAGTTTTGCGACCTTTTTTCCTTCTAAGCAACAGCTATATATATTTGAACTATTTCCTAACTGCCTTGATGATAACTGCCTCGATTATCTAGACGCTCCAGATTTGATCTTCGTGCCCCACGTTCTTCAACCACGAAAACCGCTCCTCTTCGCGCTTAAACTTTGGGCTCATTTGTTTCGTTTACTTTTGGGCCTAATTCTTTTGGCCCAATAAAACGATCTCCTTCGAAGTTTAAACGAAAACTCTATTAAAGCCCAACTTAGCCCCAACTATTTCGCCTCAACACGAAGGATCGAAACATCGCTTTGTGAAATCGAAGCGTTACTTCGAATATTCTATCAGATGATTATTCCAATTCGATTTTTATTTTGGTATTACAATACCATTTCATTCCACTGACCTTTATGTTGGAATTGAAAATAAATATATGTATAAAAATCTAACCCAACAGGTTTCTAATAAAATATCCATATTTAGTGGCTTAATGGTTTCACTAGTGTTGTATGTGAAACCAAAGTAGCTCTCTTATGGTTTCCAATAAAATATTCATATTTAATTTAACATAAATATTATAACTGAAACCATAAGTGTGGCTTAATGGTTTCACTAGTGTTGTATGTGAAACCACAGTAGCTCTCTTATGATTTCCAATAAAATGATTTTCAAAATAACATAATGATTTTCAAAATAACATTGCATAAATAACCAATGATTTTGTAACAAAGTAATAATGGTAAAAATTTGTGGGGGTGCGCAAAGTAATATGGAGGGTGCGTAAAGTAATATGGAGGGTGCGTAAAGTAATCTGGGTGCACAAAGCAACTCCGGGGGTGCGCTGGAAAATTTGGGTGCAAACATAAAAAACTAGGTGTAAGTGAAAAAATAAAACCAACAAAAAAAAAAGGAACTGGGCTTTCAGGCCCAGTAGGCTAAAAATAAAAACAGAATGTGTGTCATCAGCAGAAAGGGGTGTGTGGATAGCGATGCATTGGGGGGGCTGGGGGGCGCGTGCGAGAAACTCCTGGGGGGCGCGCGAGAAATTTTGGTGCTTATGCACCATGCATAAGGGGGGCCTTATGCATAATAACCTTGGCCATACTTGAGTAGGGGGTGAAAATCTTAAAACCATTTTTGTCACTAGCTGCACAACTTCTCCTGATAATCACACTCCACACAAATCTTTAAAAAAAAAGCTATTGATATGTAAGTATTTATAGGGCTAGATTGAAGAAAATATTATTAACAAATATCTCTACCACAAGTATTTATATTTTTAAATTCTGATTTTATTTTTTTTACCAAAATCAACATATTAGCTCATTTCATTATTCAAATGATGTTCAATATAAAGAGAAATAAACTCAATAACAGAGACTAGCCAAAAAAATGGCAGCTCTCGCAAAAAAATAAAATTGAACAATTCTGGCAGTGACTATTTTTTGGTTTTAATTTTTTTTTGGAATTATGCCTGAAATAATATTTTAACTAACTCCTTTTGTAGCCCTCCAAGACCACATAAAAGTAATAATAACAGCCCTCTTTTTGTTGTGTGTGCATGCATATAAAAGCATGAATACTTCACGTTGTGGATAATTGTAGAGTTGTTGTTTAAGATGTATTTGATGTACAAAATATTTTTTTTTTTGACACATTCTAAAGGAAAATATAAACAATAACTCTTAATGATATATTATTGCAGATATAAATCTAAAATATATTTAAATTTAAAATCTTCACAAAATATTTAGGCATATTATTTTTAACACCTAAGAATTTTGGTATTTATTATTTATTTTTTTATTGACAATGTAATATACCCCTAACAAAAATTGAGCCCCTAATTTTTGAGACCTAGGGCTGTCTCCCTCCCTCATATACGTGTTGGGGAGTCCAGGGAAGCTCGGGAGAAACACCATGGGTCAATGCTCCAGGATCACAAGATACTTTGACACCACATACCACCCAAAACCTTAAGGTGTTAGGTTAATGGGTCACCTCTCTTATAAATCCAACATTCTTCCCATACATAGTCGATGTGGGACTTAAAACCCAACATTCTCCCCCAAGTGTGAGTTCCCCACATGCTATAGTTGATCCAATACTAGGATCCCCTCCCGCTCCCCCACCAAGCCGAACCAAGGCTCTGATACCACTGTTGGGAAAATAACCGGCATAGAGAAAATAAAAGAACACAATCACAACACAAGAATATTTGTTTACCCAGTTCGGTCAAAACAACCTAGTCTGGGGGAGAGAGCAACTCTCCGTTCCACTAAATCAAAAGAGTAACTTTACACAAGATTCCCATAAGGGTTACAAGAATTAGTCTTCAAACCTAACTCTACCCTCATCCCGAATCTCTTCCCGTGGCCAAGAGACTCAATGATTTAGACTACCCAAGATGTATTCAATAACCCTTTGCCCAACCCTAGAGTCGTACCAAGAGACAACCCTCTTGTTTCTCTCTAAAACCCTAGCATTTGTGTTGGCGGCAAATCCTAATTGAATTCCCTACATCTTGCTTGCTCTCCTGCTCTCCTTTGCTCTCCTAGTTTTCTATGAATAAATCAACCTCTATTTATAGAAAAATAGAAACCTTCAAAATAGAAACAAATCAATTTTAAAAACAACCCGAATCTTGCCAAAAATATAAACCTTTATTTTTAAACATATCCAGTTTAAAAACAAATAAAATCTTCCAGAAACATATTTTAAGGCAATCTTCACAAATCTCATTAATGTGAGATTTTCCAACATGTATATTTTCAACCAATCTCAACAATCTCCACCTTGATTGAAAATAATACATAAGTTTCATCTTCCGCTTCCATTGTCTACACCGACAATCATTGTCTTCACCGACAATCATAATTCTCATTGTCTACACCGACAAATTAAATTATCATACTCCACCATAAAGAGTACACTACACTTGGAACTAAACCCTCCCAAGAATTTTCTTCACTTGGAACTAAACCATTCCAAGAATTTCTTCACTTGGAACTAAACCATCCCAAGATTTTCATGTCGAAACCTGCTGAAAGATTATGGTGCAACTCCCGTGTTGGCTTTCTTCGGGAGTTCATCAGCCATCAACATACCTCACCACACACCTTACATCAATGCCAACCAATGCCCGTGTGTTGTTCTGAACCTGCCAGTATAACTTGTTATTTTTGCATGGTACAGCGGAAATACCATAAGAACACATACTGCTCCACCTGGACAAAATCTCTTTACATGCCAAGGTTGATCCGAGTATTATTGCCACCGCCTCTCCAGGCTGACGTTGAGTATTCTTACCACCGCCTCTCCAGACTGACCTTGTGTAACCCTGATTGCATAAACACATCCTTGACTTAATTTTCCAGAAGCCAACCATGATTTTTCCACCAATTTTCTCTAGCCTAAACTTCACAGCGGAACTCCCTCCTCCTGAATCAAACCAGAAGGCTCTGATACCACTGTTGGGGAGTCCAGGGAAGCTCGGGAGAAACACCATGGGTCAATGCTCCCGGACCACAAGAGACTTTGACACCACATACCACCCAAAACCTTAAGGTGTTAGGTTAATGGGTCACCTCTCTTATAAATTCAACATTCTTCCCATACATAGTCGGTGTGGGACTTAATTACTCAACACTTGAAACCCAACATTCTCCCCCAAGTGTGAGTTCCCCACATGCTATAGTTGATCCAATACTAGGATCCCCTCCCGCTCCCCCACCAAGCCGAACCAAGACTCTGATACCACTGTTGGGAAAATAACTGGCATAGAGAAAATAAAAGAACACAATCACAACACAAGAATATTTGTTTACCCAGTTCGGTCAAAACAACTTAGTCTGGGGGAGAGAGCAACTCTCCGTTCCACTAAATCAAAAGAGTAACTTTACACAAGATTCCCATAAGGGTTACAAGAATTAGTCTTCAAACCTAACTCTACCCTCATCCCGAATCTCTTCCCGTGGCCAAGAGATTCAATGATTTAGACTACCCAAGATGTATTCAATAACCCTTTGCCCAACCCTAGAGTCGTACCAAGAGACAACCCTCTTGTTTCTCTCTAAAACCCTAGCCTTTGTGTTGGCGGTAAATCCTAATTGAATTCCCTACATCTTGCTTGCTCTCCTGCTCTCCTGCTCTCCTTTGCTCTCCTATTTTTCTATGAATAAATCAACCTCTATTTATAGAAAAATAGAAACCTTCAAAATAGAAACAAATCTATTTTAAAAACAACCCGAATCTTCCAAAAATATAAACCTTTATTTTTAAACATATCCAGTTTAAAAACAAATAAAATCTTCCAGAAACATATTTTAAGGCAATCTTCACAAATCTCATTAATGTGAGATTTTCCAACATGTATATTTTCAACCAATCTCAACAATACGGTCATGAGAGTACAATTGATTATGAGGATTTGAAGATTATCGCTGGCGTGAAATGTCAAGTGGTGTAAAAAAAATTTATTGTTACTTTTGCCTTTTACTCTATTCAAATATTTTTGACACAGATTCAAATATTTGTATATGTTGAAAAATAACTTTCACACAAAAGTTACTTTTGCCCTTCACTCTTTTTCTTCTTCTTAATAACTAAGCACAACAAAAAAGAGGTTAATTAATTATCAATTAACTAAGCACAATAAAAAAGGAGATTAAGTAATTATCTATATTAGCACAATAGAAAATGTCGATCACATAAACCGACACGGAACGTGCCCTTTTGGCCGTTAGTATAGAATAATTTCCATACGACCATTGAATTATTATTGTAAGAGACTATTTTGACAAAACAAAATCTTTCAAATTTTTAAAAGACTTTGTACTCTTGTATTCATTCTTAAGACTATTTTAAAAGACTTTTTACCGCCATAATTTTTAAACTTGGATTTTAATGGATTTTTAACACAACTTTTTAATATTTTAAAGTACTTTAAAAAATTTCAAGATTAATTTTCCCATAACTTGGTAGCTACTAGGGATTTTATTGCAGGAGTTAGGGTTCAAACTCCAGATTCTTCATCATTTCTCAACACTTGTCGTGTATGAGTCTAATTACTGAGCTATTGGACTTTTTTTTTTTAAGATTTGAAAAGATTTTGTGGAATTTTAGCAAAACTTAAAAATAACAAAAGTGAATGAACAAGATAATAAATAGAATTTTCTTCTCATGTATTAAAAATATGACTCATGTAGTCGTAATCATGCATATAAATCACTAAAGACACCACCAACCGCCAACTACATGCATGGATTTTGAATCTAATTTTTCATGTGCTAAATATGAATTTTTAGAGTCATATATATCATGTGATAATGAATATTATATATGTTAGTTAAAAATATAAAACACTACAAGGAAAATAGAATATAGCAACGGTCACACTAAGGCGGATGAACAGTAACCGCCGCCGCTACATTTACTCCGGCAGTTAATGCGGCGGTTACAGACCGCTGCTGCATTCTTATTTTCATTCCCACACTTATTTTCCCTACTTAGTTTGTTTTTCAAATCAAAACTTTCACTCTCACGCAGAGGTTTAACCTTTACCTCTCCAATCGAAACTTTCACTCTCGCTCCGTAGCTTCTAATCGTCGTCGTAGCTCATCTCATCGCCGCTGTAGCTTTTCTTCATCGCAGGTTTCACACCCCTCTCTCTCTCTCTCTGTCTCTCTCTCTCTCTCTCTCTCTCTCTCTCTCTCTCTCTCTCTCTCCTTTGTGTGTGTATGTCGCAATTTCTGCATGTATCTCACAATTTCTTGGTTTTCTCTTGTTAAGTTCTTGATACTTTGATTATGATGATTTAGGATTTTGAGTTTATGTGTTCAATTTTTGTATTCTTCATTTTAGGGTTTTACTCATGGTTTTTTGAGTTAATTGTTTTGTTTGGTTTTTGATTTCAATGGTATTGAGGAGTGACATATTATGAATTGTGAATAAATTTTTGTTTGATTATAACTAATTTTTTTTAGTTGGGTTTTTGAGTTCAGTGGTATTGTGTTCAATTTGACTTCAATTTATCCGGGGTTCAATTTGGCTTCAAAAATTGGATGCAAAAGATGTTCGTGCCATTGGCATTTGGGGTATGGCTAGTATGGGGAAAACAACTATTGTAGAGGAAATATATAGAAGGCTATGTTCTGAATATGACAGTTGTTACTTTAAGGCTAATGTTAGACAAGAATGGGAGAGAGATGGAAGGATGCATTTAAATAAAGAGCTTTATTCTGCTCTATTAAGAAAACAAGATTTGAATATTGAAAGACCACATGGATTGCCCTATTTTGTTGAGAGGAGAATTCGACGTATGAAGTTTCTTGTTGTTCTTGATGATGTTAGTGATCAAGAGCAACTAGAAATTTTAATTGAAACACTTGATTGGTTTGGAAGAGGTAGTAGAAATTTTAATTGCTGTTTTTTTTTAAGTTGTTATAACAACATTAATATTGTTGTTTGTGCTGTTTTGATTTTATAGTTTGGGTGATTTTATTGATTGTCTTGCTTTGTTGTAGGGATGATTTTAGAAAAACATTGAAGGAAGTTAATTATGATTCGAAGGATGGTAAAAGGGTAATGATATTTTTTATTTAATTGAATTGTTTGTTTGATTAACTTTATGTAAGGATAAATTATTTAGCATATTATTTGTATTGTTGACAATAGGTTAGTAAAGAGATTGGTGAGAAGTGGTGGTCCATGACTGATGCAGTAAGTTAGTTTAAGATGTTTTGATTTGGTGCTAGTGTTGTGTTAATTTAATTGTTTGCTAATGTGATGTTGATCTACTTCTATCATGATATGGTTAATTGTATAGGAGAAAAAGCCTTATTTGGATAGAGTTATTGAACTGAAGGCAGAATATGAGAAGGCTATGGAAATCTATAATGCTACTAAAAAGGAAGTATGTATATTTTTGGTCTTCTGAGCTTGTTTTATAATAAGCCCTTGTCTTGTTTATCTTTGATCTGTTTTATTAAGGTTTTGTTATTTGTTCAGGATCAACAAGAGGGTTATGACAAGTCTAATAAGGAAGCCACTGCAGTACCGACGAGGCAAGAAATAGTAACTTTACAAGTAGGTGTATTTGAAAATTGAGTTAGTTAGATATGATCTTGTTGTGCTTGATGGTTTTTTTACTTGAATTTTAATGGGTCATATTTAGTCATTTTTATGGGTGTATGTTGTCTACGAGAAATTCTAATTAGCTATATGTATCTAATGCTATATTTCTATTATTAGTATCTTGGTTCTGTTAAGTTTGTTTCTTGTTTTATAGTTATTTTTTATTTTTTCAGGGTTCAGAGCTGCTTCCTTTTCAGAATATTGATCTATATGTTCTCTCTTCCCATTTTGTAATTTATGTAGAGAAAGTGCTATAGAAGTTAACAAGGGGGTTATTTCGAATGGTATGATCTGAAATGCTATCTCTTATGAAATCTGAAATCTATTGGTAGTTTGCTTATGAAGGGTTTGATCTAGCATTGCTAGTTTGCTTAACAACCATCATCAATTAGTTCCTTATGCATATTTTTTTCGATGCAGTCGTATATTTTGTTGGACTAAAAGCAGTAGTAGGTGAAAGTATGCAGCAATCAATAACTCTACTAAAATTTGTTTTTCTTTCAATGCCTCTAATTATACTTTTTTTTTGTTTTCTTTTATAGTAATTGGTGATGTGAGAGGACAAAGTTTCATGCTTGGAGGTTAACTTTGTTTATGTAGGATATTGTGTTTTCAAGACTTATTGACTTTGATTGGCAGTGATTAAGGTGCTAGGAAGAGTACCCTATTCTCATTGTGATTAGTATGTGGTTAATTGCATCAGGCAAATAGCAGCGGCTGACCCTCAACCGTCACCGCTTTCCAACTGTTCAGAGGTGTATTATTTTTTAACAAATTGGGTTCCTAACACCAACTAGCAGCATCTATTATTTTTTAATGCGTCTTCTACTTTATAAATTCTATCAATGTTACATGCTAGTTTTCATGTGTTCTATATTTAATCAAAAATAGTAATCTTTAGCTCTTGTGTAGACATGTATACTTAATTGCTTGTGTTACTTCCTGCTTGGTTAGAGATCAAGTTCATCCCGCCGGAAGCTCTTCGCCTTAAATTGAAGCATTATTAAAGCTTGACTCTGAGTTGCAAATGGTTAGCTTTTTTTTTTCTACATAGATTTTCTTAGACCATATTACTAACTAAAATTCATATCTAATTGAAATTCAATGGTTTTATTTTTATTTACAAGAGTTAATTCCCAATAATTATTACATTTGTTATTAAGGAAGTAGAAATGTCATAATTAATCTTTGGTGGTACTTAATTTTCATGTCAGTGATATATGTAGTAAAACGCAAATTTGGACTGTCAGGTTACGTATGCTCGATCTCTGTTTACGTGGCCAACACATATTCTTTTGGTATGGTTTCGGTGAACCTTGCGCTTGACTTCTGCGTATTAAAAACTTCTATCTTTATCATAGTGGTTTTGTTAGATTAGGTAGATAATGTCATAGATGTGCTTCAAATTTTGTGTTTCATTGCAGGTCTTGTCGACAGAGGTTGCAAGGTGCTATGCGAGTCTGTTTAGGCCTTATTGAGTGCCACATGGTGTTCCAGCTGCAGCTGGAGTGCATCTCTAAAATCCGTGTCCAAAGGGTTTCAGACTTAAGGTTTGATTGCTGTTTATCGTATCATTCTCTTCGTCTTTCCGCGGCTTATTTGCGATACGGGCAGAGATCCCGAGTTGTTAGCTGTGAATCCTTAAGTTGTTTATGTTGGTTTGATTTCATGTAACTAGATTAATATTAATAAACATCCCTATAATTTTTAGATTTGAAGACAAATCTTTGAATAACAGGGCTCTCTTTGCACTAGAAAATTGGGAGTCTAAATTTGAAATTTTGATCAAGCAATGTTATCTTTATTTACTTTCACAGGCAATTGCTAAAGATGCAGTCTTGTTAAGATGTAAAGTTATTGCAGAGCTTTATGACTGTGGAGGCCCTATCTTGTTGGAAGTTTTCCAAATTGGGACTGGTAGTACTTTTAATGATCTTTAGGAAATATGTCTATTTTATGAATAATCTTTGTTATAATCATGAATGTTGATGAACTTAATGCCTGATTTTATGAATAATCTTTGTTATAATCATGATACTTTTTTGTTTTAAAGCATGAATGGTCACTCTAGCATATAATCATGATTTTATGATTTTATTTAAAATGACAACAAGATTATTTTTTAGGATATAAATTTCTTGGATATTTGTTCATCTATGGGGAAACTAATGTATGCTAAAATGAAAAACGTGTTTCCTCAATCAATATTCAGTCCAGTTTGCATTGTATTTGTGTTTGATGTAGGTGGGTTGAATGGAATGGGATATATCGTGATGACGTGTAGAAATTTATCAAGGTAATTTTAATACCAGATTGTCTTTCTATTGGCTGGCTGTGTTGTAGTATGATTTGCATAAGATGGATGGCATGCTAACTTGCACTTGCAGGATTTCAATATTGAACTTCAGAGAACAAGTTAATATGTGTGTAATCTCTCTTTCTCTTATATACGATTAATGCTTGGCCTAGCATCTTTCTTATAGAGGCACTATGCAATCGACAATGTCACAGGTACACAACGCATAATTTTTTATGATGAAATTGTTGCTAGTATGACGTATAAGTAGTCTTGTTGTAAAAATCAATGGTATCTTGACTAACTCATTAGAAATGCTTGAAGTGGATATATATATATATATATATATATATATATATATATATATATATATATATATATATATTCATCAGTTTTGGATTTACTTTAGTAACTGGCATATTGTACTTTATGGACTTTGTGATCATCAATGATATATGCCATTTTGATCAATTTTAGGAAATTGTATTGCCTATTAATTAGTTTGCCAAGGTGCCAGATCCACATTTTCTCTATACTATCATATAAGTGCTTATGTATATATAAGCTAGTTTATAAAAAAAAAGATAAATAAAGTCAAATTGTATTCGTATATAAGCTATGAACTGCTTTCATTAACTATCTTGAAGAGTTCATAGAAATAAGCTAAAAACAACTTATGAACATGTCAGGTAAGCTATGCAACGAATTCTCTTTTGGCAGGTAAGCTTCCATAAAAATCTCTATTGGAAAGTTATAATGATTAAGATGAATATTTCTTCTCAAATATTGATATTAAGCCATAAGAAA
The DNA here is from genome assembly GCA_030408175.1 of Trifolium repens. Classification (NCBI taxonomy): domain Eukaryota; kingdom Viridiplantae; phylum Streptophyta; class Magnoliopsida; order Fabales; family Fabaceae; genus Trifolium; species Trifolium repens. The sequence continues at coordinate 11,545,197 of CP125845.1, forward strand.
CTCTTAAATTTGTGTGCTTTGTATCATCAAATTTAAATGATTTTAAAAGCACAATATATCATATGACATCATAACATTATTATGGAATTATAGGTTGAGGTTTCCACTACTGGTATTCAACTTCACCAACAAATGAGGTGCTCGTCATCATATTATCACGAATCTAGTCGTCATGGAGTTGGTAATGAGCAATGAAGCTGGTCATGGAGATGCAAATTTTTAATTTTTAGTGTTAATCAAAGAAGAATGTATACTTAGTTATTTACAATTTTGCTTATGTTTGTTATTAAGTTTGAACCATTTTTCTTTTGATTTCATGAGTTTAGGAAATAGTAGCATATTACTTATATATTGTTATATTGAATTTTTACTCCATGTAAAACTATTGGAGCTCATTTGTATTTGGAAATAATGTATGCACTTCCATTTAAATTTGAATTGTTGTTATTTTATTTTGAATGCTTGTTATTTTTCTATATTTTGGTCAATATTATTTGCAAAAAAGAAAAAAAAATTTAAAAGTTTGTGGGAATAAGAAAAAAAGAGTTTTTTTTTTTTTTTTTAATTTTAAAAAAGCAAATAGCGGCGGTTCCAACCGACGCTAAAAGCTAAGAAAAACGTGTGAGGTAATTGCATTTAGCGGCGGTTATGAACCGCCGCAAATGTTAACAGAACCGACACTAATGACCTAGCGACGGTTATTCCGACGGTTAGCTAGAACTGCCGCTGAATGACCTAGCGACGCCGCATTTGTCGACGCTTCTCAACTGCCGCACTTAGCATTTAGCGGCGGTTTGAACCGCCGCTGTTTGCCTTTTTGAACCGCCGCCGCTTGCTGTTTTCAATGTAGTGAAATGATTGTGCTCACCAAAAAATACAAAATGCTTGTAAATTCAAAATCTTATTACATTTATATATTAAGTAATTGATTTGTTTATTTATCAACAATCCCACAAGCGCTAGAGTTTATATTTAAGTAGAAACTTATTAGTAATCTTACTAATTTATTAACGGTATGATATCTGCGGGTACATGTAGTGTTAAACTAGCATCCGTATTTATTAGCTTAACTATCTTTTGTATCAATTGCCTTGTTAATTTTAATTTATTTATGAATCTGCTCCTAAATATAGTGTAACCTTTAATTTTCCAAAATTCGCAGAAATGTTTTTCGTAACAATTGTTTTTTCTACAACATAGTTTGTGAGAGTTTCAGCAATTATATTTTGACAATAGCATCTCAAGTCAGCTCAGTTTTTCTTATGAAAATATATATATATATATACTTTTTAAAATTAATAGTTTATACATAAACACATGATTTTCTCAATTATCTTATACTCAATCTAAACAAAAAAAAAAACCCTCTCTTATACTCAACATAATTTCTAATTGCTTTAGCAGCTTTGGTCCAAAGCTTTGTTACATTCCCAATGTAGCAATTCCCCCTTTTTTTTTTTACCAGCTTTAGTCCAAGCTTATTACTGTTCATTTCTAAAGAATTATAAAATCATAGTTTGTAGATTTTGTATATAGGTATTATCTAATTTGCCTTGTACACACCCCATCGATAGCTTTTCTCTTTCATTGTACCTTGATAACTATGATTCATATATTAACAAGGGGAATTCTTTCGTTTTTATATCGGAAAGTCAAAAAGATTTTTTTTGGAGTTAGTGTTTACATGTCGTGAGTTGCATTTGATTGCCGGTTCTTGGAGGAAATGTGTTTAACTTACTATCAGTCTTCCTCTATTTATCACTCTTTCATCAATCAAAGTACTTGTATAATTATCTGAAACCACGGTTACTGCTACCAATTATGAATAGAATGAACGAATGAATGCATATATTAATATTCCATATCTTTTCAAATCTTAGAAAGTTTGAGACACGGAGAGAATCACCGTAGAATGAAGACGCCTCTCGTTAAATTCCATCGTTCGTAAATTACGTGTTTATTTTATTCAACATCTGTAAAAATTTTGTCTTTATCTTTAAACCATTTCATCTCTTAGATTCATATTATTGTTTGAATCTATAATTTCCTAACTGTAATGAATTTGGGTCCATGCGTTTGATTGTACAAAATTGTTTAATTCGTTATTATATTTATGTTCTTTAATGCGTTTTATGTATTATCCGAATAGGAGCAATATTTGGTTTTTGTCATCAATTCAAGGTAATTGAAAGAGTGAAACTTTTTCTACGGGGCATTCCTAACTTTCATATATTAAGTCATCTCAATATAGACGATTTTTTGTTTAGATTACTTTTAAAATCGCCAATTTTTGGAAACTAGTTTTAAAGGTTTGTGATTGATGACTTTAGTTCTATTTTGTATTATTTGAATCTTGTTGATAAATATAAATGTATTTTTTTTTATCGATCATTAGGTGGAGGATTTTGGCAAACACACTACATAATTTTTCGGCCTCCCACTCTAGGTCTAAGAAAAACACAGGGTCTAAAAACGAAAGGTTTTAAGTTTTTCTTTAATTTTTAATTTATTTTTCTTTTTAAATTTAACATTTAAACTGTTTAATCTACATGTCAGTAACAAATAAAGAAAAATTCGTGTGTTCTTGCAACATCTTGCATTTGATTCAGTCATTGGCAATGTTGTACAAGGAAGATCTAAAATGAGGAAATATATACATTGCAATGGGGAACAATTTTTTTTATAGGGGTGTAGATCTATTAACCCCAAAATTAAGTATAAAAAATTAATCTTCAGAAATTAGGAAAAGCATAAAAAATTAAGTATCAGAAATTAAGCATCATAAATTGGGTAATTAAGCATAATAAATTAGGTCATGAAGCTTAAACATAAAAAATTAAGAATAAAAACTTAGAATATATTACAAATAGGCAAACGCTAATATGTGACCTTGAGGCACATGATAAGGTGCATTTAATCTCGCTCATTCCATTTTTATTGATAATTAAATGATAATTATTCCACTTTAATTAACTAATTAAAACAAAACATGTTTTTATAATAAGATTTCACCAAAACTGCTACTTTGGCGGATGAGCTACACACGCTTATGTACATCAGATTTTTTTGCCATTTGCTAACAATCAGGACTATTTTTTGTGCACAAAAACATGATTGTATCACATTTCCAACTTTAGTTCATTGAACAATTGTTAGTGCTATTTTGACTTTTGAATTGCTAATATGTTTTAGAATTTTATATAACTTATAATTTACTTTTTGTTTTTTTTGGTATATAATTTAATTTTTGTTTTCAGCTTAAAAATAAAAAAGCTTACTAAAAATATGGGGCGCGTGTATCATACATTCTTTGATGTGTGTACAGTTTTTTGCCTTACCAATTCTTTGGCATAATTAATAAATATAGTGGACCATAACTTTTAATTATTAAAGTTGATTAATGTTATTTTTAAGGTAAATTAAGTGGAATATTGGTTAATTAAATGTACATTATCATGTGCCCTAAGGACACATGCATGTTAGCGGAATCTTTACAAATATTGCAAACTATATAATCTAGTTTTTCTTTCTTTCTTTTTTTTCATTTACAATGTTGCCAATGATGATCGAACCCAGGACCTCATGAATACTATCCAAATCCCTGCCCACTAGACCAAACCTAGTGGCTTAACGATATAATCTAGTTAGAGAATATTATAAATATAATTGTTAGAAATAACAATAGTGAGTTAGTTTGTTGATGTTAGTTAGTTAGTTAGTTAGTTAGAAGTAGTTATAGTTGGTTATTCATTAGTTGATGTAATTAGATCCTATAAATAAGATTACTTTGTACACTTTTCATTCATTCTTTTATCAATCTATATTCATTCAATATGAACTCTTATGAGTATCTTCCTCACATATGCGAAGCTTCTCAAGGGCAAGCCCGGGCAGGTGCTCGGGCTTCCGCAAAAATATTTTGGTATTTTTAGGGGTTAGTTTAGGTTAAAATTGAGATTTTTAAGGGTTAGTTTAGGACAAAATTGAGTTTTTTTATTCAATACTGAGATAAATTGAAATTTTTAGGGATTAGTTTAGGTCAAAATTGAGATTTTTAGGAGTTAGTTTAGAACAAAACTAAAATTTTTATTTAACACTGAGATAAACTGAAATTTTTAGGGATTAATTTAAGGAAAAACTGAGATTTTTTTGTAGAGAAAAATTTTGCCCGGGCTTAATATAATTGCTGGCTCCGCCAATGCTTCCTCATGAATACTCTTATGCTCTCTATCTTGCTTATGAGTTTGATCTCCATCCCTATGATTCCATAATTTCTAGCTAACATGGTATCAGAGCGATACCCGAGGGATGAAGATGAAGATCTCGCTTCTGCTTACGGTTCTGAAAATTGTGAAGAAGATGAATCCGATGATGTTGCAATTCTCAGCACTCAAGATCTGGAATCTTCTACTCCACAAGATTCAATCCTTTTTGGCAGCTTCGCAAGTCCAATCATTCCGGTTTCTATTCCTTCGATTGCATTAGATTCTGATGGTTTCTCCATCAAGATTGGGGAGATTACTTGTTTTCTTGGTGATTCTTGCTGCAGCGATGTGGATTTCACGATCACTGCTTTGGAAGGAGACAAGCAATTGAAGAATTTCGAATCTGAATTTGTGCTTTCTGTTGTGAGCCAGAGATTGCAGAATCAATCGAGTGTTAAAGAGTTCTCTTCTCCGATCAAGGTCGAGCGTCAATACGACGGCAATGTCGATCAAGATCAGAACAACAAGAAAGGTGAGATGATTTCTGATTTGCTACTATGTTCATCGGAGAGCTTCACTTTCTTTTCTCACCATCGTGGTTTATGCATCACTATTTTCGATCCCGGTGGCACTATGACAATGATTTACAGTTCTGTTACTACGTTTTCATTTCTTTCAAAATTTGTTTCGTGTTGTTTTATTTTTCGTGTTTTCGTCTTCGATCCCGGCGGCAATCACTGTGGTTTCTGTTCGTCATTGTTCCTGCTATACAGGGGAATTTTAGATAGAGCTGACACAATATTCTTGCTAGTTGAGTCGATACATGGTGAGATTGTTGTTCTTGGAAATAAGATCAAGATTCAATTGAAAATTGAGAGAGTATGGGAAGAAGATGATGAAGAATTGTAGCTTCCAGAATCCAGATGCATTATTAAATTTTGTATCAATTTTCTGTGGTGCTTTACTCAACAATTACAGTGCCATAGATTGTCAAACACAGTGTTGTTTCAAGTTTTGGATTAATGCATCATACAGCAGCAACAAGTTAATTGAGGGCTTCCCTTACTAAGCTTTACTAAATGAATATTGATCTCATAGAGGCCCAATTCAATGGATTTTCTGTTGATTTACTGGAAGCTTATAATGGTGATGTTCTTCTCATTTTATGTTTGGGCTTTGTATTCCAAACTCATACTAAGAATTCTCTTGCTATGAGTTTGTGGGAGGGTATTAGGATATCTGCAACATTGTTCAAGTTTGTTTGGTTATTGGTTGATTATGGTCATGCTGAAACTAAAATGGAATACATATCAAATTCTCTATCAAGTGCTTCATACTGAAACTTGGTTGTTGGTTATGCCCCTGCTACTATAAGTTTGGTTGCTCAATTTGGTAGAGAATCAAGTAGAAAGTTGGATGGATATGTTCCTAAGATTACTGAAAGTTATATCAGAACAAGCCCTGCTTCACTTTATTACATGATTGGCTTATTTGCTTGTATATTGGATCTGGCCTTCTATTGCTGGTTAGGTGTATCCATCTATTTCAGATTATACTGCCTATATGTTAATATTGTTGATGGTATGGTTTGAGTTCTCATTATTTCATGAAGAACTATCTTTTCCAACAAGACTCAATATTGAATGAAAAGTTCTTCTCTATTTTGTGAAGCTCTGCAACACATTCATTTTGATGGTTTTGATGGTTTAGTGGATGTTGTTACCCACCTAGAGTGAAGAAGCTATCAGGAACATAACTGGATTATCTGTTGCTACCCTTTGAAGCTTGGAATACAATTTTACCTTGTTTTCTTTGTTACACAAAAGTTTGAGAATAATTGTAATTCAAACTCAAATTGGAAAATTTCCAATGTTGAGTTTGAGGGAGGCTGTTAGAAATAACAATAGTGAGTTAGTTTGTTGATGTTAGTTAGTTAGTTAGGAAGTAGTTATAGTTGGTTATTCACTAGTTGATGTAATTAGATCCTATAAATAGGATTACTTTGTACACTTCTCATTCATTCTTTTATCAATCTATATTCATTCAATATGAACTCTTATGAGTATCTTCCTCATGAATACTCTTATGCTCTCTATCTTGCTTATGAGTTTGATCTCCATCCCTATGATTCCATGATTTCTAACAATAATTTTGTTAAAAAGTAAACAAAATTAACGGTAAAAGAAGAAAATTGACAAAATTGAGGAAGAAAAAACAAAAACGCCTTTTTTCTTCTTCATATAACCCAAAAATTAAGAAGTAGACAAAAAAAGATCTGTAAAATAAACACCCAACAAAAATTCTTCTTTTGATTTGATTGTTGAGAAACGAAAAATAAGAACAAAGAAACTTGTGGCTATTAGAAGATAGAGAGGCTATGTTAGAAGTCTCACATTAGTTAGAAATATGACATAAATAGCATTTATAAGGGTAGTGCAAACCTCAACTCCAAGCTAACTTAAAGATGTTATTCAGGTGTTGTGAATAACTATCTTAACTGTATCCTAAATAAGTGACATATATAATTTTTAAAAGTAAATAGAAAATATTTTTCATGATTTCAATGAAAAGAAAATCTCATTAAAATAACTGTATCCTAAATAACTTATTTTTTTTTTCTTTTGTTTTAAAACTTAAATGACACTAGGTGTGACTATTCCCAAGTGTAATCTGGAATTCAAGCTCTATGAACAAAAAAGCATACTAGTGTAAAAGCTAAAAGCAACAGGTAATAATGTAGTTAAGCATACCATTCTTTGTGAGATATTTTCTATAGAACTCTTATTGATTTTCTGGTACTAATTCCCTTTTGATGCCTCATTCTGAAAACATATGACAAGCACATCAGAAATTCATACAGCCAATATAATAATTATAAAATTTCTATTCCAATTCAATCAAGAAAAAAATAACAGCATAATATCTACCATGGTTGTAAACTGGTCTCTCATGCTGTGCATGGCTTTTAGCAACATCTCTAGAGAATCTGTAGCTAACTGGAACTTCACATCCAACTCTCCCAAGTGAATTTGAGCATCATGTTGAAGCTGAATTTGTAGCACTGAGTCCCATTGCAATTCAACTCCTCCCCTTGCTTCCTCTTTAGTCCAAATATTTCCATTTGTCTTGTGGCTTCCTTGTCATACAAGTAACCAGCAACCCTTACACTTAACAAGTATGACCCAATTGGACTTGCTATTGACCCAACATTGAACAAAGTTGAGTAATATTTAAGACCAAATAGTTTAGATATGATTGAAAATAGTACTGGCCAGTTTGCTCCAAAGCAAAAACCAATAATAATTGATGCTACATAGAGACCATTTGGAACATTAAATGCAATTAGAAGGTGACCAAAACAAGATAATATAAGGATTGATGTCAACATTAGAGGCCTAGGGAGTTTTAACTTTGTTATGATAAATTCTGAGATAACCCCTTGTGTAACTTGACCTAGATAAATCCAAATTGCCATTAGAGACAAAAATGTTGTTATACTATGTGCAGGATATCCTAAAGATAATCCAATCTGACTCAAGTTATTTACCACAGTAAGTGTTCCACCAAGTCCACAAATTGTTGCTACAAATAGAGTCAACATGTCAAGGCTGAAAATGGCTTCAAGTGTTGTATGATCTTCACCTCGACAAGAGGATTGGAGATTCTTCTCTTCTGGATTTGGTGGCATCTGTGTAGTAGCTACATTAACATGCAAAATCCTTTGTTCTTCCATGATAACAACAATAAGAGGAAGGATGATGAGCAAGAGAAGCATCGACGCGGAAGTGACATAATACTCACTTTTTGTGAAGTTGAAACAATTTTGCACTATGATCATTATCATGAGGAACCCTGCAAGGATTAAAGTCATGTAAAGGAAATTATAGAAAGCTTTGGAATCATTTGGTTGTTGAGCCATCTTATGATGTTTAATAAATGGCATAAAAACAAAAGTCACAACAGTTGGTAACCAAGCCATAAACAAAATTAAAGATTTTGAGTCATTTCCATAGAAAGCATAGTATAGTTGAGTTATGATAGCTCCACTCAAACTAAGATAACCACTCAAAAGACTTATGACAACACCTCTACTACCAGGGAAGTTCTTTACACTTGTAACTATAACTCCAGTGTTGGTTGAACAATGAGAATTTGCACCAATGATTATGTATAAACACATATTCCATATTGGTGGTTTAGGAATTTTTCTTGTGACTGCAAGCCATGTCATGAAATAGCCAAAAAAGTTTAGAATTCCACCAATTGTTAAGACAACCCAAGGGGGTGTTATTTCATTGAGTAGGCCTGAAAGAATGCCTATGTTATAGCCTAAGTCTTTTTTAGGGTTTTCCCAACCATGCTGTTTTCCTGAAAATAGTACCATTTTTCTCTTTCACTTTTCTTGCTTCTCACTTCTCACTCACCAAATTAGATAGATAGTGAGACGGGAAAATAGATTCTAGGGACAAACCGGTAGAATCAAGGTCTCAAGAGTAGGGATAAGAATTTAGAATAGAATCCGGTACAATTAAGAGATATTATGCAAGCATAATATTGAATGAGAGAGTTTGAGAGAAGAAGATAATTTGTTGAATATTGATTGATTTTCAAATGAGGCATCAAGCCTTCTTAAATACAATCATAAAGGTTATAAAAAGGTAAATGACATAAAGTAAACTATTATTTAAAATAAACTAATTACTTAATATAACCTAATACTTATGATACTTATTTCCTGTTACAGATAGATAGATAGATAGATAGATAGATAGATAGATAGATATATGGCTTACAGCTTAATTAGCAAGCTATTAGGACTTCATATAATTTATAAAGACAAAAATTAGATCTATAACGTTGAGTTTATAATTGCCGGTACGTAGTCATCGTTTTAAATCATTCACACCTAAATTTATAGGTAAACTTGCTTTTAAAACGATGACTACGTATCGGCAAATATAAACTCAACGTTATAGATCTTATTTTCATAAAGGAAGAATTGTGGTCGGCACCGCATTCACAGGTAAATTTCCCTCACAGTTAAATTCAACAAATTTCGGATAGGTTGTACCAGATTTGTCTTGTGTACACCACACATTTTCATAGCATACATTCAATATGAGATATCTTGCAATCATTTTGTGGTTGAGAATCTTAATAATAAGGAATTAAGACTTTGTTTCACAAAGTCGACACTTCTTGTGCATTGTTGGAGAATGACATTAAAGATCATCATTTAAGATTGACTGAATTTTGGAACTAAACATGAAATTCTTTCCATGCTTTATGTCAAAATTACCTACCGTAGAGGGAAATTTACCTGTGAATGCGGTGCGGACCACAATTCTTCCTTTATGAAAATAAGCTTAAATAAAAAAAATAAAAGAAATAATAAAGTTAAATTATTTTTCATAACCTTTTTGTGGGAGCTTATGAAAATAAGCTTAGCACAACTTATATTTATAAGTTAGTTTTATAAGTTTTACTAACAATCTCACAAAACTTAGGCTGGAATATAAGTTTTTATAAGGCAATCCACATAAGTCTATTGTGTTAAGAATCTCTAGGTTTCAAAATTTAATTTTCTATACATTATATTTTTTCGAACTCATTTTATACATCCAAATTGAATTTTATGGTTTTATGTATGGTTTTTCTATATATGATATGAAAAGTGAGGACGAAGAGCTTGCACTTGACGAATCCTCGTGCTTGGTGATAATCCAAGATGATATCGATGTGCTCCACATGCTCATCTGGATCTGTTGTTCCGCCATAGGTTTTGAGTTTGGGAGGTTTTTCTAAAGCTCGAGGAATGCGACAGTCTAGAATCCTTAGTGTGAATAATGCGGCGGGATTGGCACTGTATTAATATAGACCAGTGTGCGTGATTAATTGAAGGGTGGAGATGCAGCAGCAGGCACCGCAGCAGAGGGTGCTGCTGCTGAATATCCATATCGGTAAAGACATGTTTAAGACAACAATAATTAAATGTTCCTTACAAATTTACAATAAACTAGGAAAAAAACAAAACAAAAGTTGTGAAAGACAAGCTAATAATAAGTGAAAAAAAATACAAAAGATTAACTAATTTACTTCATAGTTCTTCAAAATTGAATTGCTATGTTCTTATGCAATTCATGACTTGGCTAAGACAAACTTATTGATGAGACCATTTCTCAAAAATTGAATTAGATTTCTATAATAATATCTTTAGTATGAGCACCCAACAACTCAATCTGTACAAATCACTAATCAAATCTTATTCATTCATGCATTCATGTATTCATCTACCATTCAACACACCTTTGAGTAGGTCAAGACCTTCAGCAGAAATACTCCTTCTCCTATGTGATCTAGGAATTTCAATCTTAGGAGGTGGATCTTTAGAGAAACAAACCACAACAACTGTTAAATTATCACAAGTGTTTCTTTGAAGTGCCTCAGTTACAAGTACCTTAGCACATATGTTAGGATCATTATGCTGCATAAGTTCCCTTCTAACCATTGTAACAGCACATTGACTACTCATAACATCCCATAATCCATCACATCCCATTATCAAAAACTCGTCTTCTTCCGTTAGAACAATTTCCTCTAACTCTGGTTCACAGCTTAAAGGACTTTTTGAACCTTTTGTGCCTTTTATGTGCCAATCTCCTAGTGCACGCGCCACAGATAGTTGTCCATTTAGGTATCCGTCATAGATAACACCGCCTAGTTTTTCAATTCTTAATCTTTCTGATGTGCAGTTTGGTTTATGGTCTTTAGACAGTTCAATTGCTCGTCCTCGTTTTCCTAGTACTGCACGCGAATCTCCGGCGTTCGCAATCAGCATGGCCCTGTAACATAAGGAAGTTAGGTCATGTTTAGATAAACAACTTAGTTAAGCATTTATAGCATCAGGTGTATTTGACCAATATTTTATGACAACATGGTATCAATGACCGCGACATATTGACTTAAAACCTTGTTGCTAGCCTACATGAAATATGAGTGAATAGATTCATTGGTCCCTAAAATAGTATGCATTAGTCAAAATAGTACCTAAATTTTGCAAATTGGCGAATATATTCATGAAATTGTAAAATGTCAATCAAAATAACCTTTTTATTAACTTTTATCGATAACAACTATGATGCAGCACGTTAACTGAATATGTGGGCCCTCCACGTTGATCACACATCAATGCCACCGCACTAGAGATTAATTTACACTAGGACCAATATGCCTATTGATTCCATGAAAATCCTATATCTAGATGTTGCTTACCTTCCCAAAACAAGGGCTATTAGAGCTGTGGTTCCTGAAGAGTTATCAAGAGAACTGGCATCTCTAAATGCATGATCAGCTTTCACAAATGCACTCTTAACTGCTTTCTTAATGCTAGATGGAAATTGAGAATCTTCAATTATAAAGTTAAGGAGGGTTTTTTTGATAAATGATGCTGCATCAACACCACCATGTCCATCAAATACCTGCACATCAATCAATGGTACACAACCTCCATGAGTATGTAAAAGCCATGCATAAGTTTTTTTTCGTTGGTCTCGGTAACTTACAAACATCAGACAATATGGTCCCTTAAGTTATAAATGTTCGACACTTTAGTCTTTTGTGTCAGTTTTTTTCATTTGAGTCGATCAAATATTTTCTACGTGACATTATATTTTGGTGATTAGGAGTCTGACTCAACAATAAGAAATAAGCATAGGAAGCATACCCCATAAAATGCTGATGGAGATGGTAGGTCAGGTTGTTGAGGAACAGATTCGCGAAGAATATCAACACATATAAATTCATCCTCCATGAATTGCTTTGGTCCTTTCTCAGAACTGCTTCCAGATCTCAATATAAGTGGAAACTCTGATTTATCTTCTGTGTTTGATTTAAGGCCAATAACATTAATATTTGATTCCTATAGCCAACAATATAGAATATGACATAATTGTTAATAAAAAACTGTCAACAAATACAAACTTAGTGACTTTGCTGCCACGATCCACTGAGATTCAGAACAAAAAAATATCGACTAACCGAATCAGCCAACCATGAAGAGCTGGTACAATGACGCATAGCAACAGAATGATCCCTTGGAGGTTTGCCAACAATATTCTGATTCAAATTCCCCAAGGTATCATCATTTTGATCCTCCATGAAACCTCACCACCACTTAATCTAGTTGCTACCTTCGACGACAATTCCATGGCGCCATCTTTCTACCGTTACATAATTCATCCAATCCAATAAACAAAAAAATTGTTTTTTTATATAACCCAAATTCACAAACAAAAATTAGAAAAAATTGTTCAAATAAGTACTTCCACAGCCACAGTTGAATAAAAAGTCATTTTGAAACAATCCCACTTGAAGATCACACAGCAAGAAACAGCTATACAAAACATGGTTTGCACTTGATCCAAGAATAAAGGTAGCAATTAGGCCAACCTAAGAACGTGAATGACATCATGGCATAAATATATATAATTTATTATATATTATATTAAATATCAGAAGAAGATGTTTTCTTGCATGTGACAAATATTTTGATAAAAATATCAGTAATTGTGTTGGTTTGAAGATGAATAAGAAAACACATGATGATGGCAAAAAAGGGGTGAAGAATAATGAATGAACTAGTTAAGAGGAGGAGGAGAGAAAAATGAAAGAAGCAAAATAGGTAGAGAGATAAAACAGGAGAACGTTAAGAAGTGGCAGGTATATGAGTGATTGGCCATTGCAAAATTTTCGGTGGCTATTGGAGAAATTGAAAGAGAGAATGAAAGAAAGACATGTGGCTTCTTTTGCTTCCATTTGTTTGTGTTATACTATGTGGTGCTGTTACTGCAACATCATCTTGGAATCTCTCTCATTTAGATTCTATAATTATTAATTTAATACACTCATCTCAGCTTTTTTTAGAATATGTTCTACATACATACATACATACTCTGATAATGTATAGGGGGAACTAAAATCTTTTAACCAGTGTTTTTAAAATCGGATCGACCGATTGATGGAAGTGTGGATCGAGAATCTGGCCTAAGACCGATCTAATCGTCATAACTTATAATGATTCTAATATGCTTAAGAACCGGTGTGGTCCGGTTCATAGAGAGTTTATAAAAAAAATTAAATAAGTAGCCCACGAAGGAATTCAGCCCGGAAGAAGAGATGTGTTAATATTTCAAGTGTGAGTTTAGTCCTATATTATATAAAAAAGTGGATGTTAAATACTTTATAAGAAAGATGAACCATAAATCTAATGTCTTTAAGATGTGGTATCAAATTCACTCATATAATTCGAGACTCGATGTGGTGTGATAATTCGGTTCAGTTTGAGTGTTTAGGCCCGAACCAAACGTCCACCTCCACATTAGATTTTTAATAGACTAGTATAAAATAAGGAAAAATATAATCTAGGAGGGAGAGGGAGGGAGGGAGGCAGGGAGAGAGGTATGATTGATTAGTACACATGTATTTTTTTTATGAGATTTCAACCACGAATTCTTTTATAGCTAATGTTGTTTCCTGTCATGTCACGTCATGACGATGACGTCCCATTCAATGTGTTTTTTTAATAATGTTAGTAATGCCAATATTAATTTTTTTTGGTAGATATACTCTTTTTTTTTTTAACAAATAAAAATGAAATATAATAACACTAATGAAAGGCCCGTGCTAGCACAAGGTGTGTCAGAAAAAGCCTATAAAGTTTACAGATAATAGGAGAATACTAGAAATAAACATCCTAATTGATGCCCAAACAAACAAGAGCGTTCGACTAATAATATTATTACTACCATCAGATTCCGTTGAAGGTCTCCATCTTCGCGTGGCGTCTATTGCGTGACAGGTTGCCCACAAAAGCCAACCTAATCACTCGAGGCATCTTATCTACGACAGCTCATCTATGTATTTTTGGTTGTGGAGAGGCGGAGTCAGCTCATCATTTATTTATCTCCTGTGGAACTTTTGGTTCTCTTTGGGCATTAGTGCGTTCGTGGATTGGCATCCCGGTGGTGGAGTACACTTCTTTACAAGATCACTTCATCCAGTTTACATATTTAGCAGGTGGTTCTCGGGTACGTCGTTCCGTTTTGCAGCTCATTTGACTCGCTTGCGTTTGGATTGTGTGGACGAAGAGAATCATAGGTTGTTCTGAGGCTCAACAAACACTACTCATCAGTTGTTGGACAAGATCAAACTCTTTTCTTTTAGCTTCTAATTGTCATAGCTGGTGGTCTAGTCCTTTGCTCTGTTTGGACCTTGTATGAACTGTTTTTGGTTAATTTTTCGTAACATTTTGTGACTCTTTTATAGACGTTGATTGTCTACCTTGACACATCTTGTGTGTGTGTGTATATATATATATATATTATTTTGCCTTGTTAAAATAATAATAATAATAACCGAAGCATGAGTAAATTTGTTGAGAAAATGAGGCATATATGCATTAGCAGTATAAAATTATTTTACACTGTCATTCAATACTAACCATGTATTCCGTCAAATCACCCTACTAAACTCCACTCTGATGATATAATGTGGAAAAATAATTGATTTCTAGTAGATATTCATGTAAAAATATTTTACACTGACGTAGTATGTCTATTAAACTCAAATTTGTAAGTGGTATAACAACATAATTTTTATTGAGTTTTATGGAGATGCACTAAATGCGTAAAATATTTTTATACGATCATCCAATAAAAAAACTATCAATGTATCATATAAAAATGGTGGGTAAAGTGGCGGAAACATGATTTAATATTGATTGATAGTGTAACAATATTTTACACTACTAGTATATATATATATATATTTTGTCAAGTAGCGTAGTGACATGAAATTTCACCCTTAAGGTGGATAAGTGAGATGATTGAGATTCGAATCCCAATCCACCGCATATATAATGCAATGTCCTACCAACTGAGCTAAGCTTACGGAGCTTCTTTTTCTCATTTTTATTTCAGTTATAAATATGTTTATCTGGATAATTTTATTGATAGTTAAATAAATCAACCACAATCATTTAAGAGTAATCTTAAAAAAAATCTAATAATTATAGTTATAACCCATTTCTTCCTGTGCAAAATCAATATTGAAACTTTTACTCAGGTAATGAATATTGAAACTTATCAAAAAAAGAATATTGAAACCAACCATAAATCATTGCTTTTAATCCACGGCACTGGCACTGGCACTGTACCAGGGACCAAAACACATTATAAAAAGATATATTTTTCTAGGGGTGTCCAAAATATCCAAAGTCCAAACTCATAACCGGATCTAAATCCATTTTAAAAAATTTGGATTTTGGTATATGGTTATTACCCAAACCATTTTCATATGGTCGATTATCCATCAAAATTAAATTTTCGGATTTGGTTTAAATTGGTTATTATATCATTTTTCAAATTTGTTTTTGTCAACAAAACAAAAACAAACAACATCCTTTTTTTTTTACAAAACAAATAAATATCCGTTTTTTTTTACAAAACAAACAAATATTTTTTTTGACAAATAAAAAACAAATATCTTTTTATTAAAATTAATTCACGCACACACCATCACCGATTACCATGTGCGTGTGATCTCTGCAATTGTGATTTGCGATGAACCCTGAATCCTAAATCTACAATAATCTCTCCAATTGAACTAATCGACGATATTTTCTTCCAATCGAACCACACTCATTCTCTCCAATTGCTTCCAGATAAAAAAACATAAAATATTTTTAGAAAATAAACAGCCCCTTATCTTTACACTAATAATTTGTATAACCTTATCTCGTTGAAATTGGAAAAAAGAAATCTAGAAGAAGGAATGTGAATGGTCTTCTTCACATGTTTTTTTTCCATCTCTTTCAAACATATATCAAAAGCAATTTGGTGCAAAGAATAATAAAAGAAAAGTGTATTTTCTTACGATTTTTAATATGTTTTTCGTCGGCATAAAAATAAATAAAAAACCAGACCAAATTAACTGTTTATTAATCCAGTTTTAAAAATAAACAGTTTAAAACTGGATTTAAAAATTAACCGCTTTTAAATTGGTTTTATAAAAATATCTGATTATGTATCCGTATCCAAATTTATATCTGATTATATAACCGGTTTATAAAAAATAATGGTTATGGTCATGTATCCAAATTCATATATCTGATTTTGGTTTGGCAAAATAACCGACCATGCACACCCTATTATCAAGAAAATGGGGTTAAGAAGGGTAACATGGCAAAAAATATTATTGTAATTAGTTGACAGTGTAAAATTATTTTGCACTGTTAGAGTATATTTTTTTTTGTCGAATGTCTAACCAATTTTGTAGGAAGGACATTATATATTATTGAAAATGTTATTTGAATATCTAAAAATTAACCGGGTATAAAAATATATCATTTATAATTATTAATTTGATTTTTTTTTGACGCAATTATTAATTTGATTTAAGGATAGAATAAACTAATAAATAAATATAATCGTATAATATACGGTATAAATATATAGCCTTGTACAATTAAATTATTGTTCAAATATTATTTCTTTTGTACAATAGTCGGTAGAAATATTAAAATATGTACAGCCAAAATTTAAGTATAAATTTCCTCATTTTTATTTTATGGGATAAAATTCTAACTATTTGAAAAATGTTAGAAATAAACTTAGAGAGCTAAATAATACAGGTAAAGAAAATGAGAGTTTTGTTTATTATTCTCTTCATGTGTATCTTTATATCATACCAAGAGTTCTATTTATATGACACAAATAACAAAATGAAAGAACAAAGGGAGTTAAGTTCCACTTACTAGTTAATGGGAGTTATAGAAAAGAGAAGGGATACAATGGACATCCACGAAAACTTATACTAATTATTCATTAAAAGAATAAAAAAAAAAATCATAGCTCGATTTCTAGAATGTAATTCAACCACGTGCAAAAAGTAATATATTCTGCTATAATACAAAAAAACCTTACTATGATATTTAATCTAAGGAGAGAGTTAAAGATCTTAATTTGTTGACATGTAAAAACACTATCATGGTTTAAAGGTGGAAAATAATTTGATGTCATCATTCACTATGAGAGTGGTGTGGTTGTGTTCTTTTTCTTTGCATTTAAGAACCAAGCAGACCCACTTTTCCACAACACTCCACTTTACAAATGGACACAAAGAGTAACCAAACACACCAAATTCCAGAAATTCACACCATCATAGTTGGTTGTGTTTCTTTCTTTTTTATAAACTCACATGTTATATTATGTAGTACTACACTTTACAGTGACAATTATCTTCATCTTATAGAAGAAAATTTCACATGTTTTTCAGTGGCTAAACAATTTCCAATTGTCACTATTGTACTTATTACAAATAATAATTGAAAAAAAATAAAAATATCCACCACTTGTGAATGGTTAATAAATGAGCAATACTTTTCAACACCAAAATATAACTATATCATTATTAAGTATTAATCTTACCTTTTCAAATTTATTTTTGTATCTTCCATTTTGTCTCTCTTAATTAATTTTCATCACTTTTTTTAGTACCTTGTTTATGTTCTCCAAAATGCTTAAACTCTTTTTTTGTTCCTACTTTTGGTTCCTTCTTCATCTACAATTCTTAGCCACTGGTTAATTGAAGTTCATCTTTCTATTCTCAAATTGAACTAAGCTTCACTTTTTTATGCACCCTTTTGCTGCTTTATACATAAGCCACATCATATATCATTTCTGAATCTATAAGGTGAATCTTCTTTTAACTTCATGAGGTTACTTACACTATGCTTTTTGCTCTATTGAGGTTTTGATGTTGCAACTTTTTTGCTTTATTAGAAGATACTTCGGTTCTTTTCTATTTCTAAATTTTTTCTTTTGCTTGTGTTTATGTTTTACTTTATGTCTGCTGTTATGTTTTTAATAATAAAATATATAGACACTTTTGTTCTTTACTGTTTCCAAGATCTTTGTTCATGCAAAATCTTGTTTTTGTTTTTCTTGGTGCTTTTATGTCTTTTTGGTTTTTTGAAATATCTTTGTTTTTTGGGTTGTTTTTATGTTATTGTTACTATCTTTATGGCTATTGTTTTATAGGCAATTCATCCAACCATGGTTAAAGTTTGGTTATTGGCTCTAATGATTCTCTGCAATGGCTTCTCTTCAACTGTGGATGGCATTCATAATTCAACAAGGCCTGATTTTGTAAATATTGGAGCTCTTTTCTCTTTCAATACTAGTGTTGGTAGGATTATAAAAATCGCTTTAGATGCTGCGGTCGAAGATGTAAATTCTGATCCAAATATTCTCGGCGACACCAAGTTAAGGCTCTCTCTTCAAGAAGATTCTAAATATAGAGGTTTTCTTAGCATTGCTGAGGGTATGTATGTCTTTCATAATATCTCCCTTTACATGTTTGCTGACAATGTAAAACTTTACACTGTCGGTGTATCAAAATGAAACTCTAAAATAATTCTATGTAATTACAGTTTTGCAGCTCATGGCTAGAGATACTGTGGCAATAATTGGCCCTCACAGTTCTGTAACAGCTCATGTCATAACTCATATTGCAAATGAGCTTCAAGTTCCTCTTATCTCATTTTCAGCTTTGGACCCTACTCTTTCTTCACTTCAATTCCCATTTTTTATCAGAACATGCCACAGTGATCTTTTTCAAATGGCTGCAATAGCAGACCTTGTCGACTACTACGGATGGAAAGAAGTCATTGCTGTATACATTGATGATGATAATGGGAGGAACGGAATCAGTGCATTAGGCGATAAGCTTGCCGAGAAGCGTTGCAGGATCTCGTATAAAGCGCCTGTGAGTCCCGAAGCAACTCCGGAGGAGATAACAAATGTGCTAGTTCAAGTGGCTCTTGCTGAATCAAGAGTTATAGTTGTTCATGCCAACACTCTTTGGGGCCCGAAAGTGTTTACTGTCGCAAAGAATCTTGGAATGATGGGAACTGGTTATGTATGGATAGCCACTGCTTTTCTTTCTGCTATTCTTGATATAAGCAGTCCTCTATCTTATGATAGAATGGATGAAATCCAAGGAGTGTTGACACCGCGCGTGTACACGCCGGATTCGGAGCTTAAAAGAAAGTTTGTTTCTAAATGGAAAAACTTGACTCGTGGAAATACTGCCAATGGCCGTCTTGGACTCAGTTTTTTGTCTCTCTATGCATATGATACTATTTATGCTCTTGCTCATGCACTAGATGCATTTTTCAAGCAAGGGAACAAAATCACATTCTCAAATGACTCAAAGTTATCTTCACTAAAAGGAGACAACTTGCATCTTGATGCATTGAATGTTTTCGATCAAGGAAACTCGTTACGTAGATATATTTACGAGGTTAACATGACAGGTGTGACAGGTTTGTTCAAGTATGCACCTGATAAAAACCTTGTTAATCCTGCATATGAAATCATGAATGTGGTTGGAACCGGGACTCGAAGGATCGGTTATTGGTCTAATCACTCTGGATTATCAGTCATTCCTCCAGAAATACTTCTTTCCAAACCAGGTAATGATTTTAGGGAAAGTAAAAAGTTATACCCTGTGATTTGGCCGGGAGACAATGATCAGAAGCCTCGCGGTTGGGTTTTTCCCAACAATGGAAGGCTATTAAGAATTGGAGTACCAATAGGCGTTAGTTACCGCCAATTTGTGTCACAAGTACCAGGCACCGATACATTTCAAGGATTCTGCATTGATGTGTTTCTTTCTGCAGTTAACCTTTTGCCTTATGCTGTTCCCTATAAGTTTATTCCATATGGGGATGGTAAGAACAATCCTAGTAACACCGAGCTTGTCCGTCGGATAACAACCGGTGTGAGTATCGTGTCAATAATCTTGTATGGAGTTCGGATGTTTTATTATGGTAATCTTCTAAGACCTATTTTCGAATTTTCGTACAGGAATTTGATGGTGCAGTAGGTGACATTGCAATTACTACAGAAAGAACAAAAATGGTGGATTTTACTCAGCCATTTGTTGAGTCTGGTTTAGTTGTAGTAGCACCTGTTAAGGAGACAGATACAAGTGCTTTGGCCTTTTTGGCTCCATTTACACCAAGGATGTGGTTTGTCACAGCTGTATTTTTCATAATAGTTGGAACTGTTGTTTGGATTTTGGAGCATAGGGTGAATGATGAATTTAGAGGACCACCTAGAAAACAAGTGATTACTATCTTTTGGTAAGTAAATTTGCTACTGAAATTTTTTCTAAAGCCAGACCAATGTTAATGATGCATGAAATATTTATGTGGATATGTTTGTAACATTTGTTTGTGTTGTATTTGACAGGTTTAGCTTTTCAACAATGTTCTTCTCACATAGTAAGTGCAAATTCTGTCTTGTGTGACATATATATGTATGGTCAAAGTTTTAACTTCGCTTTGATTAATCGTTGCATTTTTCTATACAATGTAGGGGAAAATACAGTGAGCACGCCTGGTCGTTGTGTGCTACTTATATGGTTATTTGTAGTTCTTATAATCACTTCAAGTTACACTGCAAGTCTAACATCAATCCTCACAGTACAGCAACTTTCTTCACCCATTAAAGGCATTGAAAGTTTAGTAATCGGCAAAGAACCAATTGGAATCGCTCAAGGTTCATTTTCTAAAGGTTATTTAATCCAAGAAATTGGTATTGATGAGTCTAGGCTTGTTCCTTTAGTAACACAAGAAGAAGTTTCTAGAGCACTGAAAAAGGGTCCTCAAGATGGTGGTATTGCTGCTTATATCGATCAGCGTGCCTATATCGATATCTTTCTTTCAAGCCGCTGTCAATTTACTGTTGTAGGTCAAGAGTTCACCCGAAATGGTTGGGGATTCGTAAGTATCTTTCAAGTTTTCTTTACAATTTATTGCGACAAAATTGGCCAATCTGAAAAACTAATGTACTAATAATGACTCTCGAATTTCATTAATTTCATAGACCAAGTTGTCCGAGTCCTACGATTTCAGAGTCTAAATATTGTGATTAACCCATTCTTTATTTATTCTGTTGTTCAGGCCTTTCCAAGAGACTCACCATTAGCAGTAGACCTATCAACTGCCATTTTGCAAATGGTAGACAATGGAGACTTACAAAGGATTCATGACAAATGGCTTTTGAGTCGAGCTTGTTTATCACAAGGTGCAAAGCTTGAAGTCGAAAGACTCAAACTAAAAAGCTTTTGGGGCCTCTATGTGATATGCGGATCAGCTTGTTTGCTTGCTTTATTCATATATGTAATACAGATAATTAGACAGTATATCAAGCACCGAGCAGAGGAACCTGATTCTCCCGACCAAAACCCGAGCTCAGGATCTTCACGTTTGAGGAGTTTCCTTTCCTTTGCAGATGAAAAAGAAGAGACTGTTAAGAGCCGTTTGAAGAGAAAGAAAATGGAAAGAATCTCTTATAGAAGTAGTGAGGGAGGATCATCTTCTATCATCTCCAATAAAGATTATGTTGCTCAGCCATCTCCATGCATAGCTGATTCTGTTTCTAATAGTGGAAGTGAAAAAGTATTCATCAAAGTGGTGTAAGTATGGTTCCTATCCTATATAATATTAAGGAAAAAAATTAAATGTACAAGTTTTAATTAGGAATTACT
The DNA here is from genome assembly GCA_030408175.1 of Trifolium repens. NCBI lineage: Eukaryota > Viridiplantae > Streptophyta > Magnoliopsida > Fabales > Fabaceae > Trifolium > Trifolium repens. Next base: position 11,567,015 of record CP125845.1, read on the forward strand.
ACTTGCATGCAAAGAAAAAATTAGAATGCACATGCAAATATTATATATAATATACAAGTTGTATCTTTTTTAAAATGCGGCATCAACGAATTGCCGGCATCCATCTCCACTTGTAACATAGCAATTGATATTACATAACCTTGGTAATTAGGTCTCTCATATATGAGAAATTCAAACTTTAGTACATTGAAATTTACATTTCCTTTGTCACTAAGGGTTACGGTCCCTAACCATATATAATGTACTAATCATACACAGGTAGTTGAATCCTCTAAACACTATGGATTAAACTGGCATTACATCCCAACTTTGGGTTAGATTAATCAGTGGTAAGATTATCAAGCCATCTATGTGATGAAGGCTAATGCATTAATCAATGTCTCCAAAATACCTTTGAAAACAGTCATATCATCCTTGCAATAGTTGCAGATAACTTTGTACACTTTGATCAAGAACGTCCTTTGAAATCGACTTGCAAAGTAGTCATTGAATCCTTACGGAACAGGTCATATCAGTTCCTGATAAGCCAGCAAGAAAGAAATTATAAGCCAAACATGTCTATAAAATGTTCTTGGAGGATTATAACATAGGTTAATAGAGATGCATGTCGACTTCTCATATGAAAAGCTATCACCAGGAAATCATCTGATTGTTGTTTAGAAAATTATAAATTGTTTGGATGTTGCAAGGTAAAATCATTACTGAACTTATTCCCAAGAAGAAACCTGAATTCAAATATTTATACCAGAGAAAAAGGAAAAGAAAATTACAAAAATATTAGTCCAAGAAGAAACATGGATTCATAGATTTCTTTAGATATCCTTTATGGGAAGTGAATTATATGCTATCTACTTCAACTTTATTTCCACTACCTGGAAATTGAGTAAAATGAAAAATTAGAGTCACCACTTTTACACCGACAACAATTTGAGAAAATAAAATATTTAAATGTAACTACATGTGCTAGTGTTGGTGTTGCCAAGTCTGCACCAACATGTGTCGAACATCGGACACGCCAATGATGTGAAGTCTCAGGGCTATATAAGTCGTCTTAACATCGGAACAAAATAGTATGGATATTTATAATGAAAATACCAGAATAACTAACATTATCACAAATTCTTAAAAGACTATCCACAAAATAGTATGTATATTTATAATGAAAATACCAGAATAGCAAAACCAGTTTTACCATATCATTTATTTGAGCTTGCATTTACTCTTGGGGTCAAACTGCTGGCCATCCTAAACAAAGATTTTGGGAGACTATCCAAGAAAAAAAAAGTCTTTTGTCATTAAAAACCATCTCAGAAAAAGTAGTCACCTGTCAACTGAACTAGTAGATGAATATAAGTATTGCTCATCTTAATGTATTACTGCAAGACCATGTAAATTCACCCTTAACTATGAAGAACTGACATAGGTACCAAACACGACAATAACACCGACACAAAAACACAGGTAATAATTTTAGAAAATATAAATAATTGAACAAAAGGTTCACATGTGACGGTGTCAAACACCTTTGTTTGGCCTATTGTGGTCCAGCCGTAGAGATTTCTAATGAAGATGTTTCATTTTTTCGGTGGAGTTTATGTGACCTATGAGAGTGGAACATGTGTCATTTATCTTATTCTTAAGTGGATTCTGCACAAGTTGACTTAAAGACAATCCCGAACTTGAAGTTTTAAATATATCCATTATTCAGTGATCCACAAAATCCTCCAAAAATGGATCCTGGCTTGAGAACTTTATTGTTTTGGAATGAAGTTTGGAAAACCATATATATAAATGATATGAGAAACAAAAATATTGATAATATAGCAAGTCCACTATTGCATTCATTAAATATATGCTTCATGTTACATGTTACATGAATGATGGATCAATGCATTCAAATGGTAAAACAAGAGGAAAATGTAGCAAACAATTTTACACTTTTGTGATTTGACTCTAGTTGTACTTGCAAAAAATTACTGCAGAAACTTATTTCAGCTTGGACTACTAATGAGGATGAAGACCTGAAATTCAAAACAAAACTCATTAAATATATTTGTAGATTAGGAATCTCGAAATGCATAGTAACATGGATGAAAATTAAATATTACTATTTTGTTAGCAATTAATTAGTTAAGAACCAAATAAGCACCTAGAAATCTCGATTATCTTATCAGTGAGAAAAAGTCTTTCTGATTATGTTAAGCTCTCTAGTGGCATCTGCTATATTCATTCTTGCTTTTGGTGACTCCATCGAACATGCAAGACCAATATTAAAAAGTGAAACCAAGCACTTCTCTATTCTTGAAATATGATTCAAATTGCTTCCATATTCAATTGCAGCATCTTCATCTCTTGGTACAATATGTGGGTCCAAAATCTGCATAACATTATTAGGAATTGAAATTTCAACAAACATATGCAGATTTTGACCATCTATGAACATTTCATCAGTTGGTCTTCTTCCCGTAAGCATTTCCAATATAAGAATCCCGAAGCTATACATGTCACCATGAGTGGAAACTTCAGAATCCATTCCATACTCTAAAAGTATATATAGAAAACAATTGTTAATATTTTGTAACAAGTATAAAGTCTACGACAAAAGATAGAAGAACTCAAATAAACATAAATAATATTTTATAAATACCTGGAGGAGCATATCCAACTGTCCCTTTTACTCCAATTGTACTGGTTTCCTTAGAAGAGATATCGTCCACAAATGAGATGAGTCTTGCTATGCCAAAATCACTCACATGAGCAACAATGTTTTCATCAATAAGGACATTGCTTGGCTTTAGATCACAATGAAGGACCAATTGCTCACATTCATGATGAAGATAATGTAATGCAGAAGCAACATCAATAATGATATCCAATCTTTGATCAAGATCCAATGTTCTTGGATGCTCTACCATCTCTATCCTTGGATGCAACCATTGTTCTAAGCTTCTATTTTTCATGTACTCAAAAACTAGAGCTTTGAATTCTTGCCCTTTGTAATCAATACTAGAACAACAAGTTAAAATCTTAACCAAATTTCGATGTCTAATATTTTTTAGTGCATTGCATTCTGTAATAAAACTTTTATGAGCTCCCTTCTTTTCAAGGTTCAAGACCTTTATGGCAATAACTTTATCTTCTTTGATAAGATTCCCTTTATACACAGAACCAAAGCCTCCAAATCCAATCATGTTTTTAGCTGAGAACCCATCGGTTGCCTGATATAAGTCTTGGTAAGAAATCATGGCTAGTTGGTCAGTTGTTGGTGAATCTGAAGATGGTTTCTTATTTCTTTTCCTCATCAAGTAGATAGCTAGAATAAACAGCATTATGATGAGAAAAACAACCACACTAATTATCACTACTATCAAATGGAAGTTATGGTGTTTTGCATGATTCATATGCTTTACAAGGCATGGCGGTAGGTGCAGGTGTGCAATACCTCCACAAAGCTTATTGTTTCCGGCCATCGCGAACGCGCTAGCATTTCCAAAGACACCTTCTTTTGGAACCTCTCCATCCAACATGTTAAAAGAAACATTCAAGTATCCTAAAAGAGAAAAAATTTGTAGAACACTAGGAATTGGTCCAGACAACCGATTTCTTGACAGATCTAAATATCTAAGCCCTCTAAGAGAAGCCAAAGACGACGGTATGATTCCATGAAAGGCGTTCCCTTGCAAATTAAGGTATTCTAAGCCTATGCATTCACCAATGGTTTCAGGAATGTTACCAGAAATATGATTCTTAGAGACATCTAAGATATCTATTTTTTTTAGCATACCCACTTCTTTCAATAAGCTACCATTGAACGAGTTTTCTGACAAGTCCAATTCGATTGATAAAGAGGGAAGAGTGAAAATCTCAAAGGGTATGGTTCCTCTAAGATTGTTTTTTGAAAAGGATAGGGTTTGTAGCTTTTGACAGTTTCCTATACTTGGAGGAATATTTCCTTCTAACTTATTTTCCCCCAAATTTAGGTAAAACAATTGACTGAGGTTGCCTATGGTGGTTGGTATAAGTCCTGACAATTTGTTTTGACTCAAATCCAACATTTGCATGTTTTGGAACATCCCTAAAGTAGATGGAATAACTCCATCATGTTGGTTAAGCTCCATGTCCAAGAGAGTCAAGCCAACTAGATTACCTATTTCCATAGGAATTTTTCCTGATATCATATTACCCCCAAGATGTAATTGACTAAGTTGGGTGGATAAATTCCCAATGGAATTTAGCAAACTACCTCCAAAATTATTATAGCCTATATTTACATATAGCAACTTACTACAGTTTTTCAATGATATTAAAAACTCCAAATCCTTAGTTGAATTTTCGCCTAACTTATTTTCAACCATGTTTATCCGCCAAAGATCTTGTAGCTTTCCTAGACTTGGAACATGTCCGAAAAAATAGTTTATACCAATAGTAAATGATGTTAAGGAAGAAGCATTTGCAATAGAAGTGGGTATTGGACCTGATAGTTGATTCTGCATGATGGATAAATCTTGAAGATTGGAGAGGGTGTTGAACATATTGGGTGGAAGAGAGCCAGTAAACTGATTCAGTGGAGCTGAGATTGCAGTCAAAGATGACATATTGTAAAGACAAGAAGGAATTTCACCGGATAGTTTGTTGACCCCGACTACTATTGCTGTCAAGCTTTTGAGGCGACATATTTCTCGCGGAAGATTTCCCACCAAGTTGTTATTACCAACTACAAGAAAAATTAAGGATGAGAGATTCCTTATGAATGATGGAACTCCTCTCGCGTAATGAGGTTTCTTAGAAAAGAGAGATTACCAATATGAGGAGATATTGGTCCATGTAACTCATATCCTTGTAGGTTCAACTCTGTAACTCTCTGATGCATGGAACTACATGTAATTCCATGCCAGTTGCAAAAGTGGGTTGAACTATTCCAAGAATCTAAGACTCCATTAGGGTCATTGGATATTGAATCTTTGAATTGAAGCAATGTTAAATGATCAGTCTGATTTTCTGATAACACCAAAGCTGCAGTTCTAGTGTTTAGGCCAAACCACATTAATGTTAAAGCAAAGATAAAAATATTAAGATATGCATGACAAAATATAGCTAACAAGAAAGAAAAATGCTTCATTTGGTTTAGGAATTATTGGATTTGTCTATGTTCTGAAGATAAGTTTGATAATTTGGTGTGAATAAGGAAACACTGAAGATGAGGTTTTATTGTCATCATTCTGCACAGAGAAGACTAGTTGACTATACTAGTAGACTCCATTTCTGTGCTTTTTCCCATCAATTATTGGTTCAAAGTGGTGGCGGCGGGTTAAATAAGTTTTTAGTCTCTCTAAGAGTGTGTTTGGTAACATAAATAAGTTAGCTTATAGCTTATTGTATTATCTTATAAGCTTGTTTCATAAAATTAGAGGTGTTTGGTAACAAGCTTTTTTTAATAGCTTATAGCTTTTTTTCAGATGTTATTTCAAGTAGCTTTGAGTTTATAACATATAGCTTTTTACCTTTTATTCCAATTTTAATCTTATTATTTTTAATTTTTTTAATAAAAAAACTACCCACTCAAAAAAAAAAAAACTACCCACTCACATAATACTTTTATATCATTTTATAATTCAAACAGCTAAATTTATCAAACATTTTAATTTCATTCTATTAGCTTTTCAGCTATCAGCTAAAAGCTAGCTTATCAGCTATCAGCTAGCTTATAGCTTAATTTTACCAAACAGAGCCTAAATATAACAAATTTTATTATTAGTCCCTCCAAAAAATTTCTTCGAATTTTGGTCCCTTTAAAATTCCAGTTCTCAATTTTAGTCGCTGCTTTTTTTTAGAAGTTTATGTATCATGTTCTAAATGACGTTTTGTGAAAATATATCATCATTAAGACCTTAAAATATTATTAGTTTGACTATTTAACCATTTAATCTTTAGTTTAACAATTTAATCTTTAATTTGAAGTTATAGATAAATTAACAAAAATTAAAGACTAAATAGTTAAATTATTACATTAATTGTGTTTTAAGGTCTTAATATGTTTTAAAAAAATTCATTTAAAACGTAATACGCGAGCTTTTAAAAAAAGTAGGAACTAAAAATAAAAATTCCTAGGAATTAAAGTTCGAAGGAAATTTTTATAGGGATTAAAAATGAAATTGTACATATTTAGAGGGACTAAAAAATATTTAACCTTTCGTGAATAAACAATTATTAAGCACAAGCAGGATGCATGTTCCTTTGCAAGTTGATGTATGTTCCAAAATCCAAATGATGGATAACAAGACTTGTGAGCACACTGATTATTTTTCAAATGAAAAGTATACTAAAAAAGTTGTAGTGCATATTAAAAAACTAAGGCTTAAATATTATTTTGGTTAATAGGCTTTTATCCTTCTATAAAGTAGGCGAGTTTTGTGTTACTCCTTGTAATATTTATTTTTAGATTACTTCCTTGCAAAATTTATTTTTTTGATTTACCCCCCTTTTACTGACGTGACAGGCAAAAAAATAGAATAACCGATTTCAAAAACAACACTTTTTAAATCGGTTGAACAAAATAATCGATTTAAAAAGTGCATCCAATGGGGTAAATTAAAAAAATAAATTTTGCAGGGGATAATCTAAAAAAAAATTACAGGGGGTAAAGCAAAACTCCCCTACTTTGCAGGGGGATAAAGACCTATTAACCCTATTATTTTCGTCTTCAGTATGTCCGTGAATTTTTTGTTTTAGTTCATGTATCATTTTTATTGCAAATAAGTCCTTGAATGTACAAAATTTGTTGGTTTTAGTCCCTGTCATCTGCTACCATTACAAAAAATGCTGATTTGTCAAACGTTTGCACACGTGGTCACTATGATGTGTTAAGTTAAGCTGATCCGATCATAAATGAAGGCCCAAAATTACACCTAGGATAGAAAGAAAATACATACTTACACCATAATTTTGTTTCAATTTTCACAAAGGCTCCTAATTGATAAATAACTAATATAATTAATAAAAATATTTGTTCACCTAATATTATTAGAATATAATGAAATATTCCAACAAAATGGTATCGTAGAAATTACCCACAGGTACGATGCTTGTGTCGCTTTTAGAAATTACTAGAATTTTATACTACATCTATAGATATAAGTGCGATTGAAGCACAAATTATTGTAAACCAAAAGCTTACAAATTATATTAAATTTTTAGTTGGCAAGACCGATTGGGTCATCCCGAACTTATTATGATGCGAAGAAAAAAATAATATCAATAGATATGTTTTGAAGGGCCTGAAGTTTCTTCATTCTAGATTATTACCTACGGCCAGATAGTAGATTTCCAATAATCTAATAATATAATAATCTAAGGCGACATCTGCGTGAAGCAGCGAAGAATCCAAAATTGCAGGTTCCAAAATTACCTCCATATTCTGAAAGCACTGCATTACAATTCAGTACGTCCATGATGATGGTGAAGGATAAACTTGATGTTTATCGGTCGATTGACGACCCAAACATTCTCTCTTATGCGTTAGAAAGAGAAGAGGATTCGGAGGCTTATATAACTTTACTTGTGCATCATGCCCAAACCTATGCAAGGACAAATCCTCCGCTACGTGTCTTCCTCCGTAACAAGGCCAACTTGCACTTGCAAGTACTCCTCAGAAAAATGAGGCAATTTTGGAAAGGACGTAAGTTGGTTAGTACGAAAAAATTGATGCTCTATAATGCCACGGATGCTGCAATCCGCGAAGAAGGACGTGAGTTGAACGGTGGACAGTGGAACGGTGGAACAAGAGATAAGATCTTCAGCTTCAGAAAGGATGTAATCCCGAACACGTGCCATGTCGGCGCTACTCATGGCTCCAAAAATACTTGTTGGCGATGGTGAAAGATGACCAACAAACTTACATTTCCTTCTGTAATTTACTACTAATATATGTTCTCCTATTTTTGTTCCCTTCACTAAACTGGGACAATCCATTAACACAAACGGAGGTTCATTATTTACAGAAATATTGGCCGGATAGAGGCCGTGGGTGGTAAATTTGTTTTACACGGCACAAAGTTGCATTTTACAATTGTCGGGGGACCAAGTTTCGGTGATACAGAAGTAATTTTTACAATGTTTTTTATAATACTATTTTTTTTTTATTAGTAAAAGTTTATGGTTAAATAATTGATTATCTAGTCTATATTATAGATCAAATACATTAATTATACAATGATCCTAAAAATAGAATTTTTGCTTATAAAAGGGGCAGATGAATGGATGAAATACATATTAGACAAATAATAATTTTTAGTACGTATCCCCAACAATATCTTTTACTTTTATGCACGTGTGCGAAAAAAGGAAGGAAAAAAAAAAACAAAAAGAATAGATAAAAACAAGTAAGAAACAAAACAAATAAATAATTATATTTTGATAAAATAATATAATATAGCAAAATTTTATGCGATTATTTAAATATAATAATTTTTTTGTTCGGTAGATATATGAAATGGCGTCCGACATAACAATTTCGACATTTCTGTCAGTTGAGCTAAGATTTGTGGACATTTAATTATATTTGTGGACATTTAAATATAATAAGTTATTTAATAAATAATAGATACATAAATATTGTAAAAAAAAAATATAATTATCAACAAAATCGTTAAAATAAAATAAAACAATAGGGGTTTAAAATATATAATCACTTTGTATTCCAATCATATATAATATTCGATTTCACATTACACGCATGATTCAAAAAGTCATATTTAATTGAGAGATGTTATTTATTTACAAAATATATTGATGTGCATATAGTTTTATTAAAATACATGTCTATAGTCATATTTAACTAATGAGAGCGAGGGAAAATCAATTAAGTGTGAATTATCTAATTTTTTAATTATATTTTTAATTTAAAATTAATAATACATTAATTTTGTTATATTTTCTTTAATTAGTATTTATAACACTTAAATTTATAAATTAAAAAAATTATTAATTTCAGGGTTCAAAATTAAATAAGCTAATATATGTGTGTGTGTCAGTGTGAAGTAAACTCTGTGTATATTAATAATGGTGGTACAGTTTTGGTGTGTATCATACGCATATCGTAGGTGTACTAGTATCCGATACGTACCTAATATTGGTACTTTCTCAAATAGAGTACTCATGCTTCATAGGTGAGAGTAATGAACTAGAATATTGGAACACATGCTCTTGATCATATATATTGAAGATGGTTGCTCTTCGCCCCCTGAATTGCTCACACTACCGGAATATACCTCCCGGTAAGATTTGCACTTGCAATACTACCAGGGAAACACAAGCCAACCTAGTTTAGATGACCAAGCTTCTCCAATGCATGCATGCTCTCCCTTGAAATAGTTCCTTCAGGCCATCTTAGTTATGATCCCCGTTTGAAATATTTTTCTGATCCCCTGCTATGCTACATATTGACAACCGAACCGAATATATTTAATAGATATTACTGCATAAATTTAGTGTACTCTATCGAAATGAATCAGCTATCAAATTCAGTACTACCAAAATCAATCAGCTCAATAGCACTAGACATGTGAAAGTGAAAGCACAAGAATTGATTTTCATCGGCTCAATCAGTTAATTTTTACTTAAATATTATAGTGAATCCACAAAAGCCATTATTTTTGCATCCGAAAATGCCAAGTAACTTGCATTCTCGCTTCAGGTCAGGTGACGATTAGGCGTAGTTTGTGCATATCTAAAGATGATAAAGAACAAGAAACATGTTAAAGTAAGAAGACACAGCTAAGATACATTGCATCCCGAAAAAAAATTATATGATTATTGTATCACAATAAAAACCATATCACATGAAAATGAACCATGATGCAGAATCAACCAAAAAAACTACCGCATGAAAACTTTGCAAGATCTGAGTTTGCAGGATTTGATTCAATATTGGTATGCTACCACTAACAATTTGATAAAATGAGTAGAAGAAATACTGATATAAACAGCGTTTGAAACTCACCTTTTCAAGCAAAATGCAATTTGCGGAAGAAATTTTCAGGGACGGATGAGGCAGCGCAGTCGGAGCAGAGGAAGTGAGTTGCAGAGGGGGAACTAGGTCACAGAGAGATCGAACAAGAGAGAGTGTCGTACTATAGAGATCGCACGAGAGAGAAGCGGAGAAGTTAGTCACGGTGAATTCTAAAATTCTTTCATTTGAGGTGGTTGGTATGTCAAATTCTTTGAAATCAGTCGAAAATCCTCAGTGAAATCCTAGGATTTTAAAAATTATCCCAATTTTTTATCCAAACAGGAGATTTTAAGTCAAATACTTTTAACTCTCCCAAAAAATTACATTACCTTATTAAAATCCCCCATCCAAACACACCGTCAAGAATCTCATCAATGCTGCAGTTAACATGACCTTGATGATTGTTAATTGGAATGTACTGACCAAGGCAGGTGAAAGGAGATGAACAAATATTCCAGGTTGGTTTTGATTTTCATTTCAAACTCCAATTTGTCGACGCTACTCCAGCAGACAATACTTTATAATTTGAGACAGCAAATGAATCTTGAGATAATTATACGGTTAACAGCTTCATTTCAACTGAGCTGTGACCAATATTCTTTGCAATCCTGTTATGCTTCAATAGTTTTCTAGTCCTATTTACCTCTTCCCATTTTCCAGCATTAGCATATATATTAGATAGAAGAACATAAATTCCACTTTGAATAGGTTCTAGCTCTGTTAATCGTACTTTCACTTGACTAGCAACAGAGATGTTTTCATGAATCTGGCAACCATTTAAAAGAGCACCCCATATAGTAATATTTGGTTGTATTGGCATCATCTCCATTAGTTGTCCTGCCTCTCTGAAATGACCTGCTCGACTCAAAAGATCAACCATGCAACTATAGTGCTCTCTTTCTGGCACTATACCATACCTCTTTGTCATAAGGTTAAATTGTCTTTGAGCCTCTTCGACCAATCCAACATGACTACAGGCAAATAAAACTCCAATGTAAGTAATATGATCAGGGACTAGAGAACTATCCTCTTGCATTATTTGAAACATACTCAATGCTTCATTTCCGTGACCGTGTATGGCTAAACCATTAATCATACTAGTCCACATCACTACATCTTTCTTTTCCAAACTATTAAAAATCTTTTGTGCACTTCCTAATTCACCGTTCTTGGCATACATGTCCAAAAGAGCAGTTGCGAGAGCAATATCTGTTGCGATGTTGCTTTTCAATAGATAAGCATGAATCGTTTCTCCCAATGCCAAAGCACACTGATAGGCACAAACACTCAAGACACTCAGAAAAGTAGCCTTATCAGGACAAAATCCATCAGCCAACATATCAAAAAAGAGACCAAGCGCCTCATTATACCTCTCATATTGATTATAACCATTAATCATACAGTTCCAAGCAACAACATTTCTCTTCGGCATTTTGTTAAACAACTCTCTTGCAATATTCAAGCTACCACATTTTGCATACATTTCAAGAATGGCAGTAGCAAGAATGACATTACTATCAGACTCGCACACAAAAGGATCATAACCAGCCTTACGAACACACTCATGAACCCATCTCCCAGAATCAATATCTCTACTACGAGCACAAGCAATCAAAGCATTCACCATCGTAACCTCATTAGCCTCTACACCCCAATTCATATCTCTAAAAACCTTCAAAGCTTCACGCGGTTGATTATTATTCACATACCCAGCAATCAAACAAGTCCAAGCAACAACATTCCACTTAGGAATATTATCAAACACCTTCAACCCATATTCCATATCTTCACAAGAAACATACATATGAAGTAACCCAGTAGAACAATAAACATTTGCTTCAAACCCAGATTTCATTATACAACTATGAATACATTTCCCAATAACTTGATCATAAATAACAGAACTTGCTTTAAGTACAAAAGGGAAAGTAAAATGATTTGGGGAATACCCATTTTGCAGCATTTGTTTATACAAAATCAAAGACATTGTTGGATTGTTACAATTGGCATAACCCTTTATCATTGAATTCCAGATATAAACAGTAGGTGAATGAATTTGGTGAAACAATAAATTTGCATAATTGATGTATTCATCAAATTGTGAATCTACACAGAAATCAATAAGTTTGCTTAAAGGGATTATTTTAGTATTGATATTTGTTGGGGCTGTGAGTATTTGAGCATGCAATGTTTTGAATTGAATCATAGTTTTGCATTTTGGTAAGAGAGAAAGAATTGTGTTTTGGTGTATCATGATTAATTCCTTAATCTGTAATGATTTGGTTAATCAGCTTATATTTTGAAACAAAATATCTAACCTTTAACTCTTTCTCTAACGATGATATGACTGTGCATGTGAAGTGAAGCAACTCACAACCGGTAGCCAAATTTGTCTCTTGTAAATGTTTTCAAATAAATCTCCCTTTTTTTTGTCAAAATAAATAGTCATCAACATTTTTAACTTACCGTCAAATTAATCTCTGTCTTTACCAAAATGTTATTTAAGTTGTGTGATATCATTGTTCACATAAGAGTTAATATTTCACATCAATACATTTAATGGTGTTACAAAACAAATAACATAATTATGAAACGAAATAAAAGAGATATTTTTAATTAATATTTAATTTTTTTCAAGTAAGATGATAGTGGTAAAATTGGAAGAAAAAATGATAAGCTATAGGGTGTGTTTGGTAAGTCCAATAGCTTATTGGACTAACTTATAAGCTTGTTTGAAAAAAATAGAAGTGTTTGGTAAAAAGCTTTTCAGATTAGCTTATACCTTTTTTTGAGATGCTATTTCAAGTAACGTTTGAGCTTATAGCTTATAGCTTTTTATAGTTATTTTCATTTTTAACCTTTAATTTTATTATTTTTTATAAAATAAAAAATTATCCACTAAAGAGAATAACTACCCACTACATGTCATTTTATGTAATTTTATATTTATTAACCACTTTAAAAGCTAATTTTACCAAATACTTTAATTTCAATCAACTAGTTTTTCAGCTATCAGCTAGCTTATAGCTTAATTTTACCAAACAGAGCCAAAGTAGCATTTGAGCTTATAGCTTATAACTTTTTACAATTTTTTCCATTTTTAACCTTTAACTTAATTTTATTATTTTTAATAAAATTAAAAGTACTCACTAAAGAGAATAACTACCCACTACACACACATGTTTTTTTATGTCATTTTATATTTATCAATCATTTTAAAAGATAATTTTACCAAACACTTCAATTTCAATCGGTGCTTTTCAGCTAATAGCTTAATTTTACCAAACAGACTCATAAGCTCATAAGCTACTTGAAATAGCATTTGAAAAATAAGCTATAAGCTAGTAAAATAAGCTATAAGCTCTTTTTTAAAAACTATTACCAAACAAAGCTTTTAGCTTATAAGCTAAAAGCTATAAGCTAGCTTATTTGTAGAAATTTTTATCCCCACTGAACCATGGGACAACTTTTTGTCCCCTATACAAGTTGCCTAAAATACCAAAAATAACCTTTTGTCTACCATAAACATCGTACAAGGTAAAATTTGTTCAATACCTTAAATTTTGTAATATGATATTTTGTCATGTACTTAGATTTTACTGATCCAACGAACCCTTATACACTATTAAGAAAAGTGAATTAGGGATTAAACATGGCAATTGATACTACATGACCTTGGTAATTAGCTCTCTGATATATGAGAAATTTGAATAGGATTATACTTTACGGTTCCTTTACCACCAAGGGTTATAGTCCTTAAGCATGTATAATGTACTAATCATATACAGGTAATTGAATCCTCTGAACACTATGGATTAAACAGATGGCCTTCCATCATAACTTTGAGTTATAGATTAATCAGTGGCAATATATATATGTAACATTTCATGTCATGAAACAAAACTGCCGGTTGAGGATATGAATGTTAACATGATTTGCTCCATGATGCATGAAAACAACCGATCTTTGCAATTTGATAACTCTCAAGCCAAGCCATCTATCTGATCAAGGATAATGCATTAATCAATGTCTCTAAAATATCTTTGAAAACATTCATCATCCTTGCAATAGTTGCAGATAACTTTGTAAACTTCAATCAAGAGCCTTGGAAATCGACTTGCAAAGTAGTCATTGAATCCTTCCGGAACAAGTCCTATCAGTTCCTGATAAGCCAGCAAGAAAGAATTTATGAGCCACGCATGTCAATGATATGTTCTTGGAGGATTATATAACATATGTTAATAAAGATGCATTTTGATTTCTCATATGAAAATATATCACTAGCAAATCAAATAACATCATCTTCAGGAAATTCTTCATATGATTGTTGTTTAGAAAAATTGAAAATGTTGCAAGGTAAAATCATTATTGAAGGGTTAGTCCCCTGGATTTTAACTTATTTAGACACCTAACCCTCGACCAGATAAAAAAAGAAAAGACAAAATGCAAAAACTGCTAGTCCAAGAAGAAACCTGAATTTCTAGAGGCAATTCCCTATAATGATTTAGCTTGTTTCTCATGACCCTCAACAAGTCTCGGACGCTGTCAAATTTATATCGTCTGTAACGACCAATGTTGGCAAGGAAAGCTGGTTCCATTTTTTCGTCCCATTTTCCACCTAAAGCCACTGGAGCAGTGCTCTCTAATACATTCAAAAGAACAGAATTAGTCTCTCTATCTTCAAGTTCCACCCTGTCACTAACGTCACGAAGAAATGAAAGTTTCATCTCAGAACTCCAAAACAGAGGATGGTGTAGTACTTCAATCGCCTTTGGCCTGACAATTAAATGAAATAATTGCTTATAAGTGAAAGTTTTACCTTCTAAACCAGACAAAACGACATTTCACATATGAATCCATATTTATACTACATATCAATTAAGTTATGTCAAAATGCAAACTATTAACGGAAGGTATGAGAGAATATAATTCAGATCTCCTAAAAATCACATTGAATGAGAATGATATACCTTAAATCGGGGTCAGGGTTTAATAAAGAAGAAATAAGATCCTCAGCTTCGGGAAAGAACTCCACTAAGAAAAGATCTTTTTTATTTTTAACAATGTTGACATCACGCTCAAGACGTTCTCCAAATGGATGTCTTCCTGCTGTCATACAGAAAAAGAGGACACAACCTAAACTAAACAAATCTACAGCCCGTGTTTGACGTCCCTGCGGAACAAGCTGCTCTGGCGCTTGCCAACCCGAACTGCCACAGCCTGCAATTAAGTCATAAAACCTTATTGTAAGAGTCAGAATAATGAACAAATTAGTTAAGCTACTAGACTGACATGTGAGATTAGACTAAGACAATAAGTGCACATTTTAATTAGCATATTTCGGGTTCACAAAAGCATGCACAATCTACGGCCGGAGAGCTTATAACCATATGGACGGAAAATATATAATATACTCCCTCCGGTCCTTTTTATAAGGAACA
This sequence comes from Trifolium repens, assembly GCA_030408175.1. Classification (NCBI taxonomy): domain Eukaryota; kingdom Viridiplantae; phylum Streptophyta; class Magnoliopsida; order Fabales; family Fabaceae; genus Trifolium; species Trifolium repens. The sequence goes on from CP125845.1 coordinate 11,582,462, forward strand.
AAAGTGAAAATATTTTGGTCCTTTTTATAAGAAACTTTGATCACTTTTTAAATGTATTAGATAATTAATTTCATTTGTACCCTTATTTATTATGAGAGAAAATATTAAAAGTAAGTAAATTAGTGGAATTAAAAGTGATTAAATAGGGGTATTCATGGAATAAATTTAAATTTGTAGGAGTATTAAATGAGGATAACTATTTACAATGTATTTCTATGGTCTTCGTGATTTTTGTGTTTTGTTTCTTATTGTAAGAGTTAGAATAATGAACAAACTAGTTAAGCTACATAGACTGACATGTGAGATTAGACCAAGACAATAAGTGCACATTTTAATTAGCATATTTAGGGTTCACAAAAGTATGCACAATCTATGGCCGGAGAGCTTATAACCATATGCACGGAAAATATATAATATGTTTCTTATATACTATATTATTTCTAATTATATATTTAAATCTATACTAATTCATCCATTCAACTAAAGATCCATTAGTTTGACAATGCTGCACAAACATAGTACCTCTACTACCAAGTCAACGACGGGTCCAATTTTAATAACATCAGTAATTAGTAACAGTGAATGCTAAAAGCACAAACTTTTGTACTCACCAGTAGAACTATGACCTAAAGAAGACATATCTTCAGGAAGTTGTTTACTAATCCCCATATCAGAAAGCTTGGCACATAATGATCTTTCCTTGATTATCAAAACATTTTGGGGTTTCAAATCCCGATGTATTATTCCTAGTTCATGCAAATGAGCAAGCCCACAAACCACTTCCCTGTGTTGAAATATAAAAGCAAAATTCAACATAATGCCAATAAAAAATAAATATGTATGTATATATGTATATATGCATGAATTAAACACGGAGAAGGTGAACATTCATGTTCTATCACAATATGAAGACAACTATCAACTTCCGATACTTGGCTTTAATATATAGGAGTCCTAAATGGAAACAGCACAGGACCCTAGTGCACTCCTCGTAGCAATTCACTTTTGTTCACTACCCTTCAATCGTTTTGGTGCGTTATTTTTTTACCTCCATTCATGTCGCCCATGTATCTTTCTCACTCTGCTGGATTCTCCAATTCCAAGATAATGCCTAAATTATTCCAGTCAATTATCTTATAATCTCTTTATCGAAGCTGCTACCGTAGATCTAGAAATCCATGTTACTAACCCATCCTTGTTATTCATAAATATTGTATCTCCTTAATTGCAGCAATGCTCCTACACATAAATCTTAACAAAATACATTCCTTAACCTATAAGTGATCCATAATATAAAACCTTTGTTTCTACTTCTATTGTCAAAACATTAAGGGCATGCTAAACTCACTAGTTGCTACACTGTGTATTGATGGGACTGTAACACTCGTTAAAAAATGATGTATGTCTGCAAAATTTAAGTAGTGTCCCCTAAAGCATACAATGCCAACTATACACAATATTCCATAGGTCTATCACTCAACATTTCTTCTGTCTTGGCTGAGAAAGAAATGTTTCAATTTTATTTTAAAAAAAATAGACGGTGACAATTGTAATCTCATATATTTAGTAATTAGTATTGTAGTATTAGTTCATCAAATCAAGTTGTTTACTAACCTCATAAGCTTTAGTAAAAGAGGAGATGGATAACCATTTGCTTTCCAAAGACACTGTATATCATCCCTCTGTGTCTCTATCTGGGCCTTTTTGAAAAATTCAAAAGCTGGATTGTTGCTTAACACTGAATTCTCTGACATATCTGAACAAACAGTAATCAAATCATCCAAGTTGAACGCACAACGCTCCAGAGCAAGGTAAACAAAATCGTGATCAGATTCCACGCCATGCCATCGAACAATATTTGGATGACGGTCGGAAGCAATGAGATTTTGGATTTCCTTATGAGCTTTATCATGATGAGCCGTAACAAGACGTTTGACAGCAACTGCTCGACCTTCATATATACCCTCAAAGACAATGGTACCATTACTTCCCTTCGCAATTTGTTCATTTGATAGAATCAGCTTACCAATCATGCGCCCATTAACTTTATTATAAGGTAACCGTGCTTCATTTTCTGCTTCCTTATGTATTTGTATATTCTCCTCAATTGAAGACAGATTATTACCCTGTTTGTCAATAATGACATTGTTTTTTCCTGACTTACGCGCTCTCTTTTTCTTAGAAGGCGAGCTTTTCAAATCTGAGTCACTGATTCGTACCTTCGATGTAATTCTATTTGTAAATCGATTTCGGCACAATATCAAAAGAAATGCCACAGATATTACTACAAACAATAATGATATTGACAATTCAATCACCCTGCTCGGATCAACTTCCCAAGGTGCAGTGATCTCCATACGAGGCTGAGGGAGCACAGGTGCATTATCATTACTATCATAGAAGCTGATTTTTGGCAGCAAAGAATTTGGCCCAGACCCAGGAAGCATCATATTACCATCATGACCGGGGAGGAATCTATCACTATTAGGATGTGGTGGAAGCATCAGTTTTGAATCCGGCATCGGGAGCATACTGTTCTCTTGATAAGCACCAACATCAGATAATCTTTCAATTATAGCAGGTTCAAAAAGAAAATTCTTTCGCTGGCGATAGACTTCTCTGAGTTTTCTGTCTGAACACGGATACGGCATAGCGAAATCCAAGCCACTGTCAACATCAGAGGCAAACTCACCTTCTGCATCAAGTGAAGCCCCCAAAATAGGACTTCCATTATGCTGGCAAAACAATACAGACTCAAATTCAGCTACTGACATAGTCCACAATACTATTCCTGAACCAGGACCCACAGATTGTAAAAAATAATCAGTTCTAACTATCTGGAGCAAGAACTCGGGTATATTGAGCTTTGCTGGATCAGCAAGCTCCTTAGTATTTGCACCGAAGCCGTTAGTAACATTCTTACTGTCTTTGTCACTACTCCACACTGCAGTAGTAGAAGCATTATGAAAATCAGTGGCACTATAGCTTCTAAGGAGCTTTCCAGTTTTAGCATTGACTTCAAATACAGTGCTCCTTTTGGATCCAAGTATAACAGCTCCGTCTTTTGACACAATAGGTGTAACAGCAACATAATCAGCAACAGATTCCTTGAGTCTCTGCAAGTTTAAGCACAACTTTGCTTATTGATCATGCATCGAAGAAAAGTCAACATAACAGACATCACAAGTATTTGCAGGACGTTCGCTCAGCTCAGTAATTGCAATTGGTAATTTACAAACACAAAATAAGGCCCTTTATAGATATATAGCTTAACTAGCACTTATAGTTATATCATAAGGGCCCGTTTGGATTCAACTTATTTTTTAGCTTATGAAAATAGCTTATGCAAATAACTATAGTTTTGTGTTAATTTATAAGTTTTAACTAACAAAAATTATATTTTTATAAGTTATTTTCTCATAAACTACCTTGAAAAGTTTATAATAATGCATAAAAGCTTATTTATTTGCATAAGCTATTTTGCATAAGCTCAAAAATAAGCTTAACTAAGCACTTATAGTTATAGCATAAGGGCCCGTCTGGATTCAGTTTATTTTTTAGCTTATGAAAATAGCTTATGCAAATAACTATAGTTTTGTGTTAATTTATAAGTTCAGACAGGCCCTTATGCTATAACTATAAGTGCTTAGTTAAGCTTATTTTTTAGCTTATGCAAATAACTATAGTTTTGTGTTAATTTATAAGTTTTAACTAACAAAAATTATATTTTTATAAGTTAATTTCTCATAAACTACCTTGAAAAGTTTATAATATTGCATAAAAGCTTATTTATTTGCATAAGCTCAAAAATAAGCTAATCCAAACAGGCCCTAAGTGTATATCATATTAGTGCTTATTTCTATAATAAAAGATAAAATTAAGTCAAATTGTTTTCATGTAAATCATAAGTTGTTTTCATAAGCTAAAAACAGCTTATGGACATGTCATAAGCTACTTTCATAAATCAACTCAAACAGTCTTTCACAAGTCACAGGTGCTTAAGCCGCTTAAGCCAATAGATAAGCTCAAGTAAATCAATCATAACAGGTACTAAGTCAAATAACCATAATTATGAATTTGATCTGCATGTTTGGATTCACAGTGTAGTGTCAAAATCTATGAAGCACCGACCCAGAGACGAACACTGGACACAATACCAATACTAATTTGAGAAAAGGACATAATTCAATGGAACCATATGTGTCAGTCTAATGTCGGACACACGTCATATGTGTCTGTGCCAATGTCATGTCCGACACCAAGACGCACCTAATTCGAGAAGTGTTTGTGCTTCATAGGTCAAAATTGATCTTAGAGCTTAAAAATATAACTTATGCACAATCTACATGTTTGGTTATTTGATTTTTTGTCAATTTGAGCATAAATAATTAACTTAAAACTCAAAATTAACAAGAATAAAAAAAACATACACTTTAAAATGAGAATACCGTTTTGCCAAAATGGGTATCATGAAAGATTAATTCCCAGTCATCACCACATTCAATGAGTCCAGAAGAAGGAGTATTGGATGAAGAATGATAAATTGGGGATCCAGTTGAAAAAGACCAAATTATCCTCCCAGAAGAACTTTCAACCAAATAAACAGTACCATCTAGGGCAGCAACCAGTGCCGTAGCAGGTTTTATGTCCAATAAATTGGAACCAGATGGTGACGGTGACGGCGAAGGCGACGGCGGAAGAGCGAGAGAAGAAGGAGAGAAACCGATTTCGTTGTGGAGAAGAGAGAGTTGTTGGGATTGGGAGGTGGATTTGATGAAGATGAAGAATACAGCGAAGAAGAAGAAGATTGAAACGTAAAGCTTCATTGTTGTTTTGAAATTAATTTCATGGGTTTTGGTTTTTAAGGTTCTGGATTTGTTCTGATTCTGCAACTGTTATTGTTTTGTTGTTTAATGTTTAAGGAATCGCCAACTGTTTTTATCAAAAAAAAAATAAAAAAATTGCCAACTATTTCTGGTCAAAACGCATGTTCTAAATCGACTCATATCTTATTCTCAAAAATATTGACTCATATTTTAGATAAAATGAAATGCTCGTAAAATTAAAATTTACTCCATCAATTAATGCATAATAATAAAATAATATATTTCTTCTTACCAAAAAATAATAATATATTTCTCCCCGTAACTGCGATCGGGAGGGGCTGAAACCACTTGATGCCAGAACGGACCCTCGAACCAGATTAAACTGGTGGTGCAAACCAAAAAAATAATAATATATTTCTCTTATAAAAGAAATATTTTGTATTCCCATGAATTTAGCTCAATTGGTTTGGACATTGCATTATATATGTAGGGGATCGGAGTTCGAACTCCGGTTATCCCAATTATCCATCTTCATAGGTGAAATTTCTAACTACTAGACTACTAAACAAAAAAAAAATGATGCGTATATTTTTATTTCTACAAAGAAAAAAAAAAGAAATATATTTTCATCATACAAATGTAATTTTTCTTTTAATAATAGAGTAGATGATCAAACTCAAGACATTATGCATATTACTCAAGCCCATAATCAATAGATCAAATCTAATAACTTTATACGAATGTGTTTCTTTTCCAATCACTAAATCAATTTTTTTATATAATATATATTAAAAGAGGATATCATTCATTTCAATATTTCAATACTCTCGTTACACATGAAGAAAGAAAAAAAGTGAGAAAAAGTAGGATTATGTCCTCACAAAAGAGAAATGGATAATGGATCATCTATGTTGTTTTGTCACATATTTTCTCAATGTTTACGTTTCATTCTTTAACCAACTTCCTTGTTTTATTTGTATTCTCTTGTTATTATTATTTTAATGGCCAATATTCCACATTATTTTCTTATGTTTTATTACAATAGAGAGGAACCAAATTCTTCCAAAAGATAATCTAAGAACATCAACAAATAAGCCCGAGATAACAAACTAAAATGGGCACTAGTACAAATATGACTTATTAATAAGGTTTTTACATCTGAGGAAGAGATGTCAGATTTGAAAAGCAATATGAAGTACCTTTTACATCTGGTTTTAATTTTACCTGTAGTGAAAAATTAATAGAAACTACATTTTACAACTGGTTTGACCTTAACTGAAGTAAAACGTCAACGCGGTGGCAATCTTGTTATTATGGGGAAAAGTTTCTAAAATTACGTTACTTCTGGCAATAATATCACAGATGTAAAATGTCTTCAAGTGATTTTTTTTTTGTTTGAATGGACTTAATTAAGTCATCAGGATGAGTAAAAAAAAACATATTCAAGATCAGTATCTCTCTCACGCGAACACGCACGAACCCTAGCCTCTCACTCAGGATTGGTATCTCTCTCACTCACTCACTCGATCGTTCCAGAATTTCACTCACACTCGTTCCAGAATCTCTCAGTATCGTCATCTCTCTCACACTCGTCATCTCGCTATAGCCTCTCTCACTAAGAACTGCGAACCGCCTCTATCACACTCGTTCTCTCTCGAACCTGTCATCTCTCTCACAGAATCGCGAACCCTAGCCTCCAATCCCTTTCACTGAATCACAAATTGCAATCCCTAATTTAAGAATTAAGGCTCCCTGAACCTGAATCGAAGCTCTCTCAGCTCGTTCCTTTCCCTCCAACTGAAAACACAAACAGGTACTCTTGTTTATGTTTTCTTAGTTTTTATTTCATTTAAAGTTTCAATGATTTTTTTGTCTGGTATAGTAGAAATCTGTTGTGGTTTTCTTGTCTGATAGCGTTTCTTTTAATAAAACTCTCAAATACTTGTTCTGGGCAGATCTAGGGTAAACTCCATTGTTATTCATCAATAAAACTCTCAATTACTTGTTCTGATACTGTTTTATTGTATTTGCTGCTTGTCTATTATTTGGCTTCAAAACACAAATATTCGATCTATTGGGTTTATGCTTCTATTGGGTTCTGATTTGGTGACAGGGAGGTATGTAGTTGTGTAGATTGGAGCACCCCCATCTTTCGATATCAATTCCACTGCCTTTTTTGGTTTGTCATCTATTGCTTAATGGGTTATTATATATTAAATTGACAAAACTTTTAAGAGTTAATTCATCAATCTACAAATAGATTTTGCAATTGTAGCCTTTGTAACACAAGGTGATATAGCATTGCTCTGATCAATTGCAGCCTTTTTCTTTGCTATGTTTAACAAACTCAATTTTACTATCTCTTTTGTGTGATTTAAATCATTAAAAGGCTTGGTTTAAAAGAAAATACAATTTGTTTGCATTATTATCCTGTCTTACAAACATGTCTTCAAAACCATTATTTTAGGACTTTCAGGACATGTACGTATGCAAAAACCATTATCTTCTTGACTCACATTTAGTGTGTTTGGTATAAGTTTATATAAATCCATGAGGTATACTGTTTTTATGTCTTATTTTTTGTGTTTTAAATTGTGCTGGTCTGGGATATGAATTTGCTAAAATTGATTTTGAGGTGTGAATCAACATTATCCTTTTGACAATAACTTAGTGTTAATGGTTTGTGGTTATATACCAAGTACTTTGCAAATTCATGTGAAGGATCAACGTAGTTCTGCTTAAATGATAAATCAAGATATTTGTATCTATATATAAACTTCTCTTGCAAATTTGGAAAAGTAAGTATGATACTCAAAATTGAATATGCAAAATTTTCGGCTTAGTTGTATCCAAAAAAAATAAAATAAAAATTCAGCTTAGTTTATTTGATCTTTATATGCCACAGGACCTCTCTAGCAGAAAAATACATCGACAACCTTAAGTTCTAAGAGGTTTACATCACACATCATTTTCACTTTTGTGATTGAGTCTTGGTGTAAGGTATTGCCCATATAGTTCTATTTAACATGAATTTCTATGTATATATTATTATCATTTCTTTTATTCAAGACTGAAGACAACTTTGCATTGTTAATTTTCTCTATTAGTTAATTGGTTTGTCTGATTTTTACTGATTCATGTTGCAGGGAACCTCAAAAAATGGATTTAGTTGTTCAAAAAGTAGTAGAATTAACCTTATTGATTTTGCTAGACATCAGCTTGGGTAAATATGTCATTCATTACTAGATAACCTTATATTTTCTACTACTAAGTTGATGCTATGGTGGTTGAAATTAATATTTGCTCTTATGGTAAGCTTTTGAGCTAATATAGTATTGAGTGTGTAGTATATATATTGCAACTTAGACTTACTTTAGTGTATTTTCTGAAGATGATACTCAACTAATGGTTTTATCATCTATTTGTGCATCACTATCATATTCATGTGGATCCAATAAATGGTGTCAATCTTCCTATAAATTCATAGGATACAAGCATGGTGTATATTTGCCTCTAAATGTGTGCGCATGCTCTATTTGTGTTTCTTTCACTACAACATTTTGGAGTTTAGGCAACAGTTTTTTAAGCAACATTTCAAAACCGCGCCCATAAATTGGAAAATGCAGCGGTTTTGCGTGGGTTGCATAGTTTCCATACCAACAACTATTAAACCGTTCCTAAACACAGTATAAGCAACGGTTTAACTATCGTGCTTATTTTTCATACCAACCGTGTAAAAACCGCACCCAAAAAATGATATAGGCAACGTTTGAATCTTTTTATCAGCAACGATTAATAAAGTGTCTCGATAATAATGTATAAGCAACGTGATAAAAAAATGCACTCATTGCTTTATAGATGCATCTGTTTTGAAACCGTTCCTATTAAAATGTAAAATAAAAATTTTGACAAAAAATAATAAAAAATGATAGAAACTTATTTTCATCTATGAAAATTAAAGTAAAAGAAAAAGAAAAAGAAAATCAATACTATATCATTTACTAGTACTACTCGTTCATTATTATCACTTAAGTATGAGAATTGAGAAAAAAAGGTTCACGATTTCACCGCCGTGTTCAACCCTACTTGGAGCTCATCTATGTTCTCGCGGTCATGAACCCTACTTGGCCGCTCATCTCTGTCTCGCCGCCATCTCTATCTCTGTGTTCATCTCAAGTTTTTAGATCGCGTTGTTCATCTTCAGTTTCGAGAAACTTCACCGCATCTCTGTCTCGCCGAGTGAATCTTCATTCTCGCAAATGCAGGTAACTATACTCTCTGTGTTCCTTTCTGATTCCAATTTGTTACCAATTTCTTATTGTTTCACATTTGGGTTTTCCCCTCTTTTGAACATGCAAACTTGAGTTATGTGAATCCCATTTGGTACCAATTTAGGTTTTTTCCCATTTGTTACTAATTTCTTGTTGTTTCACATTTGATTTTTTCCCTCTTTTGAATCTTAATTGTTACCAATTTGGGTTTTTCCCATTTGTTACCAATTTGTCTTTGGTTATGTGACATTGTGGATTTTTTAGAGAAATCTAGAAACAACTGAGTAAAATATTAGGAACAAATTAAAGATAGCAGTAGCACCTTTTGGGTTCTTACAATCAATTTATCACTCTTGAAACTTCCTTTATTAGTATGTGTGTTTATGTCGTGTCCAACAATTATTCAGGGATTCTTGGATCATGGTTTTTGATATCATGATTTGGCATTAAATATATCATCATATACATATTTTTTACGCATTAAATAAATGGCAATACATTCAGGACATGTTTGCGAATCAGTGTAAGATTATGATATAGACTCTGAACCATAAGTTAGCTTTAAATTGATCATGGATATATTACCTCGAGAAGGTTTTATTTGTACTTGTTTATCTAGAAATTCGCCTCTTTTGTTAGCCAATAGTTTTTGCTGCTTTGACAATAGGATATTGAACTATATGTCAACACATTGGTAGTTCATCTGAAAGATTTGATTAATTTCCAAAAATTTAAGGGCACAAAAGCTTAAGTTGACGAACTATTAAGACACGAGAAGGAGGAATATCCAAACAGCATACCATATGGCATTGGCATTTCATTTGAGCATCCTGGCCATTTCATATTGTCTTACATTAGAAGTACAAATCCACATCATGAGCTTATTGCTATCTATCTAAAAGGATTCAGGTTCATGAAGCAAATATTCAACAACATTGAGCAGCTGATGGCATATTTTCAAAACCATATCAATGATAAAGTTACATGAGCAAATGAACAATCAAAAGGTAAAGCAAGATCTATATATAATACTTATTTGAGCAAAGAATCAATTAACTAGATGTATTTGAGCAAAGAATCAATTAACTATAAGTAGTGAGTGAATCAATTTCATGATAGGGACAAACTCATGGCACGTAGATGTTGTGACATTGGTAGTGAGTGTGGGACAAAAGTCATTGCATTAAAAAGCAATTTAGGAGGCCTGCGCAATGTAGGATGCTGTAACATCAAGACATTCTCGATGTTAAGCACCTAGCAATTTCTAGTGGGCACCCATGCATGATCTTGATGAGGTAATATTTGTGACTTATCCTAAAGTTTATGAACTTATTGTTCTAATTATTTGTAGTATTCAAATTATTTAGACAAGAATTACTTGTTGCATTTTAATAAACAATAAACTTAATTTGAACTAGATCTACACAAATATTCTTAATTTGAAGTAAGTAATGCAGGTCATAATAGTGTTGATGTTTACATATAAATGAAGCAAGTGTCAAAAACCAAAACCAAACCTCATGGCCTGCTTATGATTTTAGTACAATTCTACATAATTAGGAGCTTACATTAGAAATTATATGTTGGAAATAGATTTGGTAAATCAATAGAATTATGAATTTTGTACACATTTTAATGTTTGTGAATTGTGTGCATGTATAATATTGAGGGGGCTGTTGGTGTATAGTTAAATATTAGCTGTACATTTTTTCTTATGATTATAGTATACCACTGTTGTTTTTGTTCTTTAAGTTAATTACCTGTGTTGAGGTTGCTGCTGTACTGCTACTTGGTGGTTGTTTGTGTTGGTGCCTTTGTGTTGGGTGCTATGATCCACCTCTCTGATCCGTAGTTTGTGGTTGTTGTTTAACATATTGTTAGCATATTTTTGGTCTAGTGTTGGCTACAGTTCTGCGCTTTTGCTTTAGTCTTGGCATAAGTAATTGAGTTTTTGTTTCCCTTTCTAGCATTGCCTCTTTAATTGGTTGTTTCTTTTTATACTTGGTTAAAGTTTTCTCTTCCAAGGACTTGAATTTTTTCTTGTAATGCAGGAAATTCATCCAACATTTGAGGAAGGTGAGCTTGAAGTTGAAGATGACGAATGAAATCATTTGCACGTGTTGATCACCATAACTTGAGGCAAAGTTTATGTAAAAATCAATCTTTTTTGGTTTTTTTTTTTTTTTTGCATTAATTTTTGTTTTTTTTTTTTAAACAAACTATACATGTTATTGTAATTTTGTATGTTTTGGATATCCAAACTTGAAATATTATATCATTTTTTTTTAAGACTTGAAATATTATATCATGAATGTTAACTATTTTATTTTGTTTAGTTTTTGAAATTGAGTTTTTTTTTTATTTTAGATAAATGCTTATTATTTTATAATGCTATTAATTTTTATTATTAAAAAATTAATTTAAAAAGAAAAAGTTGCTATAAAAGATAAGAACGCAAAAAAAGTTGTCTAGAATGAGACTTAAAACCGTTACTACCAAGATTATGCAATAATATAATAACTGATCCTATAAATTAACCGTTGCCATATTAATAAATTAGAAACCGTTGCCTATACAATTGAGCAACATGAAATACGTGTTGCCTAAAGTTCAATTCAAAACCGTTGCTTGTAAGCAACAAGCTAACAACCGTTCCTTGAAGTCCAAAACCGTTGCCCTCTGGACTACAACTAACGGCTGCCATTTAAAGGTTTAAGCAACGGTTATATAGGACTGTGGGCAAAACTTAGAAAACCGCTGCTTATAGAAAAGGCAACGGCCGTATAGAGCGCGCAAGCAAAACCGTTGCTGAACCGTTGCTTTTGGATACAGGTACGGTTTTTTGGCTTTAAGGAACGGTTTTTGACTGCTGCCTAAACTTCAAAATGTTGTAGTGTTTCTTAGTAGTATTAGCTTTATATATGATATGTTTACTTTTATATCTCATTGTTTTAGAGATGAACTTGTCCTCCTTTTAGCTTTCTTAGCTTTCTTAGATTGTTTTGCTAAGTTTCTGGCTGGATAGGTGAGGAAGTTTGGACTAGTGTTAAGCAAGAGACGGAGTGGTCTGAACCTCAAACCGCAAGGCTCGACTTTATTTGACACTACACAGCTCGTAAGTATTGAATTCACACTTAATTGTCTTGTATATATGTTAGTTAAATTCGCGCTTCTCATCTAATCATATTAAGAGTTGTTATGCATTAGTTTGATGATAGTTCAACAATTCAACTTGTGGTGGTTTGATTTGAGATTGTACTAGTTGGTTTCCGAAAGATTGTTTCGAAACCATTATATATATAGGAACAATGTATGGAAAGTATCAATTGCTATTGTACTAGTTAGAAGGGAGAATACACATTTAGCAAGGTCCAATGATGAACACTAGAATTGCTTGTGCTGCTGCAACTATCTACATTTAACCACCTTTATATTGCAATTTGGTTGGAAAGTTAGTTGAATTTGATGCATAATACATATAGTGTTCATTTGTGATAGCCTTGTATTGAGATTCACCATTTTTTCACACTTCCTAACAACCCCTTATAATCATGTGCTGCTGAAATTTAATTTATCTTACCATTATCCATTTGTGTCCTCCTATGATTTCTCTTTTTTTGGATTGACAGGTTCTTGCTCATGAGGGTATATATGCAGCACTAAGTTTATAGGTAGCATCTCTTGGAAATTGATGTATATGTGTATATTATATCATTCCTTGTAACTTAACACTGGTTTTTTTTTTCTTTAAGACAAGTACTAGAGTTATAACTTGTATTTTTTACTCTTGTTTTGATTTTAATTTTTGGATATGTTAAATGTTTTGATTTTAATTTTGGATATTGAATGGTTGTATTAATGACATATACTATTTATCTTAATTTGGATGTTGAATGATGTGAAATTTGTAGTCTATGTTGTCATGTTCTTGATTTTTAATTTTGCATGGTGTTTGTTGTGAAGTTATGTTTATATTGAAGTTATGTATATATATATCTTGTTGGCCTGTGGGTTAGATTTAAAAAAAAATGCAGGATTTAAAATAAAATAAAAGTGAAGATTTCACATCTGTGGAAGAGTTTGGGTAGATGTGAAAAGAGACGATTTTACATCTGTGGAAAGTTTGACCAGATGTAAAAAGTCCAATTTAAGTAAAAAAAAATAATTGAAAAAATGGTTTTCGCATCTGGCAGAACTATGAAACAGATGTAAAACATGCACTTTTTACATCTGACGGAGCCAGTTGTAAAAAGTGTCCAACTTTCTATAACTCATAGGTTTATGACTGACTTTCGCCAGATGTAAAAGGTGCTTTTCGCCAGATGTAAAAAGTGTTTTCTGCACTAGTGGGGGTTGACAGAACACAAATAAATTATTTGAGTTATTAGCTCTCATTTTCACTAAAACATCCGTACAACCATTTCATTTACAAAGAATGTGATAAAAGAGATATGGTCTGAATCTTTCTGTATGAATTCTCTAATAATTTATAGCTCATTGTAATTTATAGCTCATTGTAGTAATGATGAAATTGAGACATTTTCATTGTAACTAGTTGAACCACATATAATTTACTATCGATGAAACATTCAATCCTTTTTCTTGTTTAGTTTGGTGGTGTTATTATTTGGTGTCCTCTTTATAATCGTTTTAATATATTTTGTTATGTTGCACTTTAAAAAAAATTACTAGCTCAACATCTTTACTCAAGTAAATAAATAAAACTACATCAACATATTAATAAGAATAGACAAAGAGGAACGAAAGATAGGAAAATTGCTCTTCTATCTCCCTTAGTTGCTCACAGGCCCCCAAAATAATCTCAATTATTCGGATTGTAGGATCCAAAAACACTGTTTGAGGAACAAAAATGCAAGGTTTGGAACACAGGAATACCATTTCAGAAGTTACGTTCTGAAGTGGCCTTTTTTCAAAAAAAAAAAAATAGATTTCAGAACGTAAAATCATTTCGGAAGTTACGTTTCAAAGTGACTTTATTTTTAAAAAAATTTAGATTTTGGAACGTAACTTCTGAAATTTAGCAATTTTGAACCTAAGTTCCGAAATAAGAAGAATATGAAGACGAAGAAGAGGAACAACAATACGATGCATATGAATAAAACCAAAAAATCACACTTCGAAACCTAAATTCCCAAAAAGCAATTTTCAAGAGACAGAGAAAGATATATATCATGAAGTTTTCTTTTCCCACCCCCTGGTTTGCTTTTCCACCCCCTGTGCTGCTCTTTATGCCCCTGACAAAAAAGTTCGGTAAACGCGGGCCGAACTTTTTCACCCCCTACGTTGAACCGAACTTTTTTTTTAGTGTAAAATTTACACTAAAAAAAAGTTCAGTTTACGTAAACCGAACTTTTCAAAAAGTTCGGTTTACGTAAACCGAACTTTGAGGGTAAAATTGGATTTTAGGGGGGTGAAAAAGAGATACGGGGGGTGGGAAGAGAAATCTTCATATATCATAACTGATAAGCCTCATTTTCTATATATCCGGCCCATATTCTATGGATGTACTCAGGCCCACACCATTTACTTTAAGAATTAAGATGATTTGCTTTTTGTCCCCACCGTGTATTCAGATACAACCTCTAGGTTGTCTAGTTACAGTGGCTATCATTGATTGATCTTTGTTCTTTCTAAATTAATTAGAATTTCTACGGATACACCAAAATAGTCTCACATCATTCGATAATCGAAGCAAATAGTAGTTTATACAACACTCATACATTTCAAACCAACTAGGGGTGTTCAAAAATTCAGTTAACTTAATCAAACTGTAGTTCGAACTACACTGAACCATATTTTAAACTGAACTATTTAATACAATTTTGAAATGAACCACTTTTTAAAAACAGTTACAATTCAATTTATAATCGGTTCAAAACCAGTTTAAATTTATGAAAAATGAAAAATATTTAATAATTTCCCAAAAAAATTGGGAACTTTTTTCTTAAAAAAATAAGCGGAAAAAAGAACGGAAAAATTTCTCCCGAGAAAATCGGTAACTTTTTTTCTCGAAAAAATCGGAAAAAATTTCCCGAAAAATCAGAACTTTTTTCCAGGAAATATCGGGAACTTATTTCCCAAAAAAATCGGGAACTTGTTTTCCGAAAAAATTGGGAACTTTTTTTCCGAAAAATCGGAACTTTTTTTTCGAAAAAATTGGAACTTATTTTCCGAAAAAATCAGGAACTTTTTTTCCGAAAAAATTGGGAACTATTTTCCCGAAAAAAATCGGGAATTTTTTTTCCGAAAAACATCGAGAAATTTTTTCCCGAAAAAAATCGGGAACTTTTTTTCCCAAAAATAATCGGGAACTTTTTTTCCTGAAAAAATCGAGAACTTTTTTTTCTGAAAAAAATCGGAACTTTTATCTCGAAAAAGTCGGAAACTTTTTTTTCGATAAAAAATATCGAAACTTTTTTCCCTAAATATAGACTGAAACTGTTTTTCGGAAGAAAAAAAACTCCGAAATTATTTTTATCAGAAACCAGTTTTTTTTTTTAAAAAAATATAGAAAATTGGTATAAAACCAGTTTTTCAAAAAATAATCCGATTTTACTAAAAAACCGCTTTTAAACCAGTTAACTGAAACTAAACCGGTTTAAAGATGTAAACTGGTTCTGAACCGAACTGAAACTGGTTTGAGAAATAAACCAGTTTTTATAAAAAGTGGTTTCAGTTACTGAAACTGAACCATTTATATGGTTCAGTTCAGTGCAGCTTATGAACCGTGAACAGTGGCGGTGCTCGGACCCTAGCTCAGGGGGTGCAAAATTTTAATAATTATATATAAACATTCAAAAATTACATTGAAATAAAAAAGTTACATATATATATATAAGTGTTTCGGTAAAAGCAAACATAATCCATAATACATTATGATCAAAAGCGGGTAAATCATCAAGAAATAAATCTAATTCAGTTGTTATATAGAATATAATTTGGAAAGTTAATATAGCAAAAAAGAAATTGTAGTAAAACATTTTATTTATTCACTTACAATAGAGCAAGGCAAGATTCTTCAGGTTTGATCTGAAAATTTGCATGCCTTCCATAAAACACAAATGATCCTTTTATAGACTAAGGAATCACTTCGGACTTCAAATATAAAAACTTAAAACTATAAATTTTACAATTCCGAGCCATTATTACAAAATGCCAAAACTAAAATGACATAAAGAAAAGTAATAAAGCAAAAGTTACATAAAGATAACATGACATAAAGTAAAGATAACATTATTGATAAATAATTCCAAAATAGGGGTCCATTATCAACATGAGCGGGGTCCACCAATAATAACCAAAAGTAGCTTAGAGGTCCTGAATTCCGTAACAGTCGTCTTCATTTTCAGCAGCGCTGGTAATGCTAGTGCTTTCATTGTCGGATAATACAGACATATCATCTTTTACTTTTTCAAAAAACTCTTGAGGATCAGTAATTTTTTGTAGTGACTCTAATAACTTAGGATGGAGTGCCGAGAAATCTCTAACTTCAGCTGAGGACGAGGTGCCGGCTGTTTTGCAAAGATTTGGATTTGCTTTAAACCATGCATTTAGTCTTTCCGTAGAGAGTAATTGCGGGTTAAATTTACTCCACCATTTCACGGAGTATCTCTTGACCAATTGTAATGGGGAGGCATCTTCAAATAATGGTTCAGTAGATAATGTCCAAGATGTGATCCAAGTAATTCCAAATATAGCACAAAAACTAAGTAATGCTTTATGCTGAGGACATGATGTAGTGTCATTAAATATTTTAAAGGCTTCAAAGGCATAATCTGGTAAGGTGTCCAAAATTGGTCCAATGGTGTAAAACCATTCAATAAACCAGGATGGAAAATTAATTGAGATATTTTTATTGAACCAGATAAACCACGTATGATTGTAAGGTTCAATATCCATAAAATGATACCATGCTTTCATATAATCAAAGTAAGTGTAACATTGAGGAATAAAGGTTCTACTAAAGGACTTCTCTTTGAAAGGAGGCTGGCCCCAATCTGATGGAGATAGAACCTTGTTAATCTTGAATTTAGAAAAGGTAATTTTTGACGAATCCTTAGTGTCATAATTGTGAGTCAGGATTATGGAATCTGTATCAACTAGGATAAATTCATAAAATCTTCGGGTTTTTCGAAGATTTGAATCTTCGGGAAGGTAAAAGAATCCTGGAGGTAATATTTTTGATACTGTATGAATTAATGAAGCGTTTGGTTGACAATAATGACTTTCTAGAGGTAAAATGGGTACGATTTGTTGTTTGGTAATGAAAGTGGATTTTGGGGTAGTTTCTGGAGGGGAGTAATATGCTAGTTTTGTAGGATGAGGTTGTAATGAAGAGGGACTGGCTATTTGTGAGGTAAAGTGAAGAGGAGTAACAAGAGCTGGCCTAATTCCTGGTGAAGGTCTAATTCTTGAGGATGAAATAGGCTGGGGACTAGCCACAAGCTTATTTAGATAATCAGAGGATCTCAAAGCTAATGTTTTATCGGAGGAACTTGATGAACTTAATGCCACGGCTTTTTCTGTAGTCTTTTTCGGTCCATAATTATCTCGAGGATCAGGAGTATTATTCATGTTTTCCCTGTAGAAATTCTCTGGTTAAAAAATCTGGTAGGGAATTTTTAATTCCTGAAATATGCTCAATCTCAAAATCGAAACATGAGAGTAATGCTTGCCATCTTGCAAAAATATGTTTAGAAACTAAATTTTTAACATCCTTTTGTAAAACACTAGTTGCAGCTTTGCAATCAGTTTTTAATAGAAATTGTTTAGAAAATAAATCATCTTGAAATTTAGTAATACATAATACAATAGCTAAAATCTCTTTTTTAATAGTACTGTAATTTAATTGGGCCGAATTCCAAGTTCCAGAGTAAAATCTGACAACTTGTTCCTTATCCGAACCCGGAAGTAATTGTTTTAAAATTCCTCCAAACCCAAGGTCAGAGGCATCTGTTTCTACAATTAATTTGGCTGTAGGATCTGGTATTCCTAAGCAGGGTAATTTCTTAACTATTTCTTTTAATTTTAAAATGCTCTGGGTCATTGTGTTGTCCCATGGGGGTGGATTTTTCCTAAGTCTTTTGAACAAAGGAATACATAGTGTTCTAAGGTTAGGAATAAAATCTGATACATAATTGATACATCCTAGAAACCTTTGTAATTGAGTCTTATCCTTTAATTCATTAGGAAACTTACTAACAAATTCTATGGATCTACTAATTGGGGTGTACATGCCTTGAGATATGTCAAAACCTAAAAACCTAATTTTTGCTTGATATATTTTTAATTTCTTCTCAGATAAAACTAATCCATTATTTTTAATAATTTGGTAAAATAATTCCATATGCTGAAAGTGCTGATTAATAGATTCCGAAAAGACTAATATATCATCTAGATAGACAATGGTAAAGTCCGAATAATCATTAAATATTGTATTCATAATATTCTGAAATTCTGACGGAGCATTTTTTAATCCTAAAGGCATAACATTCCACTCATAATGGCCAAAGGGTACTACAAATGCTATTTTATACTTATCTTTTTCTTCTAACTGAATTTGATAATATCCTGATTTTAAATCAAATTTTGAGTAAACACTTTTGTTGTGTAATCTGTTAATTAAATCCTTTTTATTTGGTATTGGATATCTAATCCATTTTAATGCTTTATTTAAGGGTTTATAATTTATTACTAGGCGAGGACTTCCCCGTTCTAATTCAGATGCATTAATTACATAAAAGGCTGAGCAGCTCCAGGGAGACTTACTAGGTCTAATTAAGCCTTTATCTAAATAGTCTTGTATTTCTTTTTTACAATAATCAAGATGTTCTTTATTCATTTGTATTGGTCGTGCCTTAGTTGGTATATTGATTTCTTTAAATTCTGATTCATAAGGTAAAGACACAGTATGAACTTTTCTCTTCCAGAACGCATTAGGCTGTTCTGAGCAAAGATCTCTTTTAAATTTTTCTAAAACATGATTAATTTTTTCTTTAATAATTGGAGCTTCCAACTGTTCTTCTACTCTTCTAAAGTGTATTTCTTTATTTATAAAATTAATTTGTTTTTTCTTTTTGTTTATTAAATTAATTCGAGATATGGCTCTTTCTTGAACAGAGTTTAAATCTCTGATCTTTGGTTTATCTAAGAATTTAAAATCAATTTCTCTTTCCAAAACCGTAGTAGTTATACCATCTTCATTTACCTTGAAGGGGTATAGTAAAGTTAAAAAGGGGGTTCCTAGTATAATCTCTTCTGTGATATTTTTTACTAGTAAAAATGAAGTTTTGTAACATATTTTATCTTTACAAATCTTAGCATTAGATAATTTATATGATACTTGTAATCTGCTTCCATTTGCTCCTCTTAAAGATTCTTTAGTTTTTTCATAAAATTGAGTAGGTACTAGTCCCTCTTGTATACAATTTAGATCAGCCCCAGAGTCTACTAGAGCCGTTAACTCATAAGCGAAATCTTTAATTATTAATTTAATTTTCGTATACCATTTATGGGATATCATTTTTTCAATTTTATTAATGTATATGTCTTCCTCCTCCTCCTGGCTGGTAGAGGGTAGGGTTTTTCGTAACCTATTTTGCTCTTGGATTATCATAGTTCCCTGTAATTCTAGCATTCTAACTTCTAACTCATCATCTTTAGTTTTTAAAGATTGAATTTCCTTTTTAATAATTTTAATTTCTTCTTGTAAATCCCTCATGGTTACAGGATTCTGAGCTGGTTTTTCAAAGAGTTTCATGACATCTTTAAATTCTACTTTATGTAGTTCTTTCTTTTCTATTTCATTATCGTCAATAATATCTTTAATTTGTCTCATGAAAGCGTGTTTACTTTCAGATTCTTCCATTTTATCTAATATTCCTATTAAGGTATTAGCTTGATGATTGGTTAGTACATTGATGCTTTTAATGCAATTATTACAGTTGCAGAATTCTAAACCTAGGCATTCATCTAATTCTTCTTCACTAAATTCACTAGATTCGGCTAATTGATTAATATCTTCTATGTCTGATTCACTAGATGACGAATAATCTTCATCTGATAATAACATTATATTTTCTAAGGTATGAATTAAATTCTGTTTTAGTTCTTCTGAAATATTTAAATCACTAATTTGTTGAATCTTTTCTTTGACTTTGCAGTCATTGGCATAATGACCGAATCGCCCACACTTATAACATTTAATGTCTTTATTTTTATTACTAGGTTTTTGGTAAGATTTTCTATTACTTTTCCTTTTATTAAATTTCTTATTATCTTGATAATTTTCTTTTTGGTAACTATTTTTCTTGTATGGTTTGCTAGGACTTCTCCTGTGTTTACTAAAGTTCTTCTTTTTACTTTTAGGGTTACTGGGAGCTCGAATAGGAGTAGCACCGTACTGCTCACAGAAGGATCCCATTTCTTTTCTATTATTAGCTTTTTCATTTTTAATTTTATTTTGTAATTTATAATCTGTACAAATTTGTAATCCAGTTTCAACAATGTAATTTGATATTTCTCCCATAGTTAAAGCATTAAA
Organism: Trifolium repens; assembly: GCA_030408175.1. Classification (NCBI taxonomy): domain Eukaryota; kingdom Viridiplantae; phylum Streptophyta; class Magnoliopsida; order Fabales; family Fabaceae; genus Trifolium; species Trifolium repens. The sequence goes on from CP125845.1 coordinate 11,603,122, forward strand.
AGGTATTTCACCATTATAGTTTTGCCTAATATTACTCTTAACCTTCTCAGCAAATAATCTAGGTAGCCCACTAATAAATCTTTCTTTCCAATATATAGCTGCTCCATCTGGACGCAGGCATAGCTTAGAAAGAAACATGTCTTTATACCAGCGGTAATCAGACATGGTAGGGCAATATAAATTTAATAATTGATCTGAAGCTCGTTGTTGTAATTTTAAAGGTTCTCCTATAAAGAATTTGGTTATTGCGTAGAGTAGGGTGGTAACACAGATTTCTTCATTAGTTTCAGATTTAACAGCAGAGTCTATTCTTAGTTTATCTTCTTCACTAAGAATATTATCCCACCATCCTTTTAATTGTCCTGTAAATCCCATTACAAGCATATCTTTTGTCTTTTTATCTGAATTCTTTTTAATTTTAAAGGCGGTTGCGGCCATAGTCATATTTTGAATAATATTTAATATATGTTGTTCTGAAGCACCATCTATGTTCCATTCTATAATACAATCTCCGGAGTAACTATCTCCGATAAAACTATTCCTTTCTTCAAACTGAACATCAGCAAAGGAAGGTCTAGGATAGTAGTTTCTAGTCTTTGGTCGCGGAGGTTTATCAATTCGAGAAATTATATTTTCTTCTTCAAAAGATAAGGTATTAATTCTAATTTCTGACGTTGATCCTACGTTTAAGACTTTTAGTCGATCAACTAATTCATCTAGTTTTTGTTCTGGATTATACCCTAAGGTTAAATCCCTAATTTCCCTATCTGTGGGAATATTATAATGATAAATCGGTCTAGTAGGGTCAGAAGGTTTAACCTCTAAAGTTTCAGGTAAAATTTGTTCTATTCTATCTAATTGTTGTGACATGGTGTGTAATATTTGGTTAGTATAATTTAATTGACTATGAACATTATTCACATCTCTTCTTTGTTCCGTAGGGTTGCTTATGGCCTTAAAAGGTGAAGCCTCAATTTCAATATTTTCTTTTGGCGACATAATTTTTACAGCTTCTAAAGGAGGGTGAATAGATTCAATTATTTCTTTTTTAGAAGTTTTCCATTTAATGTTCATTCTAGTTTTAGTATTTACAAATAATTTTTTAGCATAAGGATTTGATATATTTTTGTCTAAACAGTATAATTCAAACCAGGTAAAGAAGTAAATATTAAGTTCATGGTGTTCTATAAATTCATAAAATAATTTTAAATATAAGTCTTTTTCTGTTTTAGAGAAAGTATCAAAATACCATTTACGCTTATCTTTATTATAATCTGATAAGAATTCTTCTTTAATCCAAACTTTATCAATCTCAAAAGGTTCTTCTTTGGTTATTACTCCTAATATTTGGGATTCAGTTGGGGAAGGAGACCTACTGATTCTTTCTTGATAAATTGGTCGAGGTATGTTTGGAGCAAAATTAACTCCTGCTAAGTTCAATCTAATAGTAGAATCTACTGAATGTCTAGCAGAGGAAGATCCTATACTAGGACTTTGATTATACCTAAACGATTGACTTCTGTTCATTCTTATTCTAATGTTCCCATTCTGATCAGTGATAATATCTCTTATAGATCTTGCTTCTAGTTTTTCTGGTTGTGTAGCATTTTCTATTATCCATTCTTCTGGAATTTTTTCTCTTAGCTCAGAGATGGTTAATATTTTAGGGGTAATTATGTTAGACTTTTTTAGATTAGCTTCTATAACACATGTTTCATTTCTAGGGGTAGATCTTAATGATTTATAATTATAATTGACGTTGGTAACTTTATAGGTTATTCTAGTAATAATATCAACATTAGATATTCCTTCTGTAAAGTTATCATTTTGATGTTGGACGCAGATGACTAGGGACGAACTTGTGATTTCATCTCCTAAGCTCATCGAATAATTAGGGTAACAGTTAAAATAAACAGGACCATCATTAAGGTTAGATTCTAACATGGCTATTACCGAGTCATGAAAGTCTCTTATTCTAGAATCTCTTAATATTAATAATATGGGTGAGTTTAATCCTAATTTATGTAGAGGTTTAACAGCCACTTGAACCAGACCCAAGTGAATATATCTAAAACCATCTTTATAGTGTTGATCTAATAATTTTTTATCTAGTAACGTAAAAGTTTCTTGTTTATTCTTTACATTTCTAGCTTGTTCTAAAGTATGTATAATTTTTTGGCTTTTAAAATCAAAGGTACTAATCTTATAGATTTCGTTTAACTTAATTTCTGGCATGTTCCAGTTAATTAATTTATTTTCCATTTCCTGTACTTCTAATTCTTGATTTTGAAAAGTATCTTGATTTAATGTTGCTTCAGTTTCGGAGGAAGTAGGTGGGACTAAAGTTCTATTAGACCTACTACTTCTACCACTAACACTACTCCAAGCCCTATTCAGTAACCGAGACATTTCTGAATTATACTCACTCTAAAGTTCAAACTAATTGACTCTAAATTTTTATCTCAAAACTTCTTGCCTTCTCACTGTGTGACTCTCTTCTCCCCCTTATTTTTGTTTGAGTTTTAAAGAAAAAGACGTAAAGTGTTTCGGTAAAAGCAAACATAATCCATAATACATTATGATCAAAAGCGGGTAAATCATCAAGAAATAAATCTAATTCAGTTGTTATATAGAATATAATTTGGAAAGTTAATATAGCAAAAAAGAAATTGTAGTAAAACATTTTATTTATTCACTTACAATAGAGCAAGGCAAGATTCTTCAGGTTTGATCTGAAAATTTGCATGCCTTCCATAAAACACAAATGATCCTTTTATAGACTAAGGAATCACTTCGGACTTCAAATATAAAAACTTAAAACTATAAATTTTACAATTCCGAGCCATTATTACAAAATGCCAAAACTAAAATGACATAAAGAAAAGTAATAAAGCAAAAGTTACATAAAGATAACATGACATAAAGTAAAGATAACATTATTGATAAATAATTCCAAAATAGGGGTCCATTATCAACATGAGCGGGGTCCACCAATAATAACCAAAAGTAGCTTAGAGGTCCTGAATTCCGTAACAGTCGTCTTCATTTTCAGCAGCGCTGGTAATGCTAGTGCTTTCATTGTCGGATAATACAGACATAGCATCTTTTACTTTTTCAAAAAACTCTTGAGGATCAGTAATTTTTTGTAGTGACTCTAATAACTTAGGATGGAGTGCCGAGAAATCTCTAACTTCAGCTGAGGACGAGGTGCCGGCTGTTTTGCAAAGATTTGGATTTGCTTTAAACCATGCATTTAGTCTTTCCGTAGAGAGTAATTGCGGGTTAAATTTACTCCACCATTTCACGGAGTATCTCTTGACCAATTGTAATGGGGAGGCATCTTCAAATAATGGTTCAGTAGATAATGTCCAAGATGTGATCCAAGTAATTCCAAATATAGCACAAAAACTAAGTAATGCTTTATGCTGAGGACATGATGTAGTGTCATTAAATATTTTAAAGGCTTCAAAGGCATAATCTGGTAAGGTGTCCAAAATTGGTCCAATGGTGTAAAACCATTCAATAAACCAGGATGGAAAATTAATTGAGATATTTTTATTGAACCAGATAAACCACGTATGATTGTAAGGTTCAATATCCATAAAATGATACCATGCTTTCATATAATCAAAGTAAGTGTAACATTGAGGAATAAAGGTTCTACTAAAGGACTTCTCTTTGAAAGGAGGCTGGCCCCAATCTGATGGAGATAGAACCTTGTTAATCTTGAATTTAGAAAAGGTAATTTTTGACGAATCCTTAGTGTCATAATTGTGAGTCAGGATTATGGAATCTGTATCAACTAGGATAAATTCATAAAATCTTCGGGTTTTTCGAAGATTTGAATCTTCGGGAAGGTAAAAGAATCCTGGAGGTAATATTTTTGATACTGTATGAATTAATGAAGCGTTTGGTTGACAATAATGACTTTCTAGAGGTAAAATGGGTACGATTTGTTGTTTGGTAATGAAAGTGGATTTTGGGGTAGTTTCTGGAGGGGAGTAATATGCTAGTTTTGTAGGATGAGGTTGTAATGAAGAGGGACTGGCTATTTGTGAGGTAAAGTGAAGAGGAGTAACAAGAGCTGGCCTAATTCCTGGTGAAGGTCTAATTCTTGAGGATGAAATAGGCTGGGGACTAGCCACAAGCTTATTTAGATAATCAGAGGATCTCAAAGCTAATGTTTTATCGGAGGAACTTGATGAACTTAATGCCACGGCTTTTTCTGTAGTCTTTTTCGGTCCATAATTATCTCGAGGATCAGGAGTATTATTCATGTTTTCCCTGTAGAAATTCTCTGGTTAAAAAATCTGGTAGGGAATTTTTAATTCCTGAAATATGCTCAATCTCAAAATCGAAACATGAGAGTAATGCTTGCCATCTTGCAAAAATATGTTTAGAAACTAAATTTTTAACATCCTTTTGTAAAACACTAGTTGCAGCTTTGCAATCAGTTTTTAATAGAAATTGTTTAGAAAATAAATCATCTTGAAATTTAGTAATACATAATACAATAGCTAAAATCTCTTTTTTAATAGTACTGTAATTTAATTGGGCCGAATTCCAAGTTCCAGAGTAAAATCTGACAACTTGTTCCTTATCCGAACCCGGAAGTAATTGTTTTAAAATTCCTCCAAACCCAAGGTCAGAGGCATCTGTTTCTACAATTAATTTGGCTGTAGGATCTGGTATTCCTAAGCAGGGTAATTTCTTAACTATTTCTTTTAATTTTAAAATGCTCTGGGTCATTGTGTTGTCCCATGGGGGTGGATTTTTCCTAAGTCTTTTGAACAAAGGAATACATAGTGTTCTAAGGTTAGGAATAAAATCTGATACATAATTGATACATCCTAGAAACCTTTGTAATTGAGTCTTATCCTTTAATTCATTAGGAAACTTACTAACAAATTCTATGGATCTACTAATTGGGGTGTACATGCCTTGAGATATGTCAAAACCTAAAAACCTAATTTTTGCTTGATATATTTTTAATTTCTTCTCAGATAAAACTAATCCATTATTTTTAATAATTTGGTAAAATAATTCCATATGCTGAAAGTGCTGATTAATAGATTCCGAAAAGACTAATATATCATCTAGATAGACAATGGTAAAGTCCGAATAATCATTAAATATTGTATTCATAATATTCTGAAATTCTGACGGAGCATTTTTTAATCCTAAAGGCATAACATTCCACTCATAATGGCCAAAGGGTACTACAAATGCTGTTTTATACTTATCTTTTTCTTCTAACTGAATTTGATAATATCCTGATTTTAAATCAAATTTTGAGTAAACACTTTTGTTGTGTAATCTGTTAATTAAATCCTTTTTATTTGGTATTGGATATCTAATCCATTTTAATGCTTTATTTAAGGGTTTATAATTTATTACTAGGCGAGGACTTCCCCGTTCTAATTCAGATGCATTAATTACATAAAAGGCTGAGCAGCTCCAGGGAGACTTACTAGGTCTAATTAAGCCTTTATCTAAATAGTCTTGTATTTCTTTTTTACAATAATCAAGATGTTCTTTATTCATTTGTATTGGTCGTGCCTTAGTTGGTATATTGATTTCTTTAAATTCTGATTCATAAGGTAAAGACACAGTATGAACTTTTCTCTTCCAGAACGCATTAGGCTGTTCTGAGCAAAGATCTCTTTTAAATTTTTCTAAAACATGATTAATTTTTTCTTTAATAATTGGAGCTTCCAACTGTTCTTCTACTCTTCTAAAGTGTATTTCTTTATTTATAAAATTAATTTGTTTTTTCTTTTTGTTTATTAAATTAATTCGAGATATGGCTCTTTCTTGAACAGAGTTTAAATCTCTGATCTTTGGTTTATCTAAGAATTTAAAATCAATTTCTCTTTCCAAAACCGTAGTAGTTATACCATCTTCATTTACCTTGAAGGGGTATAGTAAAGTTAAAAAGGGGGTTCCTAGTATAATCTCTTCTGTGATATTTTTTACTAGTAAAAATGAAGTTTTGTAACATATTTTATCTTTACAAATCTTAGCATTAGATAATTTATATGATACTTGTAATCTGCTTCCATTTGCTCCTCTTAAAGATTCTTTAGTTTTTTCATAAAATTGAGTAGGTACTAGTCCCTCTTGTATACAATTTAGATCAGCCCCAGAGTCTACTAGAGCCGTTAACTCATAAGCGAAATCTTTAATTATTAATTTAATTTTCGTATACCATTTATGGGATATCATTTTTTCAATTTTATTAATGTATATGTCTTCCTCCTCCTCCTGGCTGGTAGAGGGTAGGGTTTTTCGTAACCTATTTTGCTCTTGGATTATCATAGTTCCCTGTAATTCTAGCATTCTAACTTCTAACTCATCATCTTTAGTTTTTAAAGATTGAATTTCCTTTTTAATAATTTTAATTTCTTCTTGTAAATCCCTCATGGTTACAGGATTCTGAGCTGGTTTTTCAAAGAGTTTCATGACATCTTTAAATTCTACTTTATGTAGTTCTTTCTTTTCTATTTCATTATCGTCAATAATATCTTTAATTTGTCTCATGAAAGCGTGTTTACTTTCAGATTCTTCCATTTTATCTAATATTCCTATTAAGGTATTAGCTTGATGATTGGTTAGTACATTGATGCTTTTAATGCAATTATTACAGTTGCAGAATTCTAAACCTAGGCATTCATCTAATTCTTCTTCACTAAATTCACTAGATTCGGCTAATTGATTAATATCTTCTATGTCTGATTCACTAGATGACGAATAATCTTCATCTGATAATAACATTATATTTTCTAAGGTATGAATTAAATTCTGTTTTAGTTCTTCTGAAATATTTAAATCACTAATTTGTTGAATCTTTTCTTTGACTTTGCAGTCATTGGCATAATGACCGAATCGCCCACACTTATAACATTTAATGTCTTTATTTTTATTACTAGGTTTTTGGTAAGATTTTCTATTACTTTTCCTTTTATTAAATTTCTTATTATCTTGATAATTTTCTTTTTGGTAACTATTTTTCTTGTATGGTTTGCTAGGACTTCTCCTGTGTTTACTAAAGTTCTTCTTTTTACTTTTAGGGTTACTGGGAGCTCGAATAGGAGTAGCACCGTACTGCTCACAGAAGGATCCCATTTCTTTTCTATTATTAGCTTTTTCATTTTTAATTTTATTTTGTAATTTATAATCTGTACAAATTTGTAATCCAGTTTCAACAATGTAATTTGATATTTCTCCCATAGTTAAAGCATTAAAAGGTATTTCACCATTATAGTTTTGCCTAATATTACTCTTAACCTTCTCAGCAAATAATCTAGGTAGCCCACTAATAAATCTTTCTTTCCAATATATAGCTGCTCCATCTGGACGCAGGCATAGCTTAGAAAGAAACATGTCTTTATACCAGCGGTAATCAGACATGGTAGGGCAATATAAATTTAATAATTGATCTGAAGCTCGTTGTTGTAATTTTAAAGGTTCTCCTATAAAGAATTTGGTTATTGCGTAGAGTAGGGTGGTAACACAGATTTCTTCATTAGTTTCAGATTTAACAGCAGAGTCTATTCTTAGTTTATCTTCTTCACTAAGAATATTATCCCACCATCCTTTTAATTGTCCTGTAAATCCCATTACAAGCATATCTTTTGTCTTTTTATCTGAATTCTTTTTAATTTTAAAGGCGGTTGCGGCCATAGTCATATTTTGAATAATATTTAATATATGTTGTTCTGAAGCACCATCTATGTTCCATTCTATAATACAATCTCCGGAGTAACTATCTCCGATAAAACTATTCCTTTCTTCAAACTGAACATCAGCAAAGGAAGGTCTAGGATAGTAGTTTCTAGTCTTTGGTCGCGGAGGTTTATCAATTCGAGAAATTATATTTTCTTCTTCAAAAGATAAGGTATTAATTCTAATTTCTGACGTTGATCCTACGTTTAAGACTTTTAGTCGATCAACTAATTCATCTAGTTTTTGTTCTGGATTATACCCTAAGGTTAAATCCCTAATTTCCCTATCTGTGGGAATATTATAATGATAAATCGGTCTAGTAGGGTCAGAAGGTTTAACCTCTAAAGTTTCAGGTAAAATTTGTTCTATTCTATCTAATTGTTGTGACATGGTGTGTAATATTTGGTTAGTATAATTTAATTGACTATGAACATTATTCACATCTCTTCTTTGTTCCGTAGGGTTGCTTATGGCCTTAAAAGGTGAAGCCTCAATTTCAATATTTTCTTTTGGCGACATAATTTTTACAGCTTCTAAAGGAGGGTGAATAGATTCAATTATTTCTTTTTTAGAAGTTTTCCATTTAATGTTCATTCTAGTTTTAGTATTTACAAATAATTTTTTAGCATAAGGATTTGATATATTTTTGTCTAAACAGTATAATTCAAACCAGGTAAAGAAGTAAATATTAAGTTCATGGTGTTCTATAAATTCATAAAATAATTTTAAATATAAGTCTTTTTCTGTTTTAGAGAAAGTATCAAAATACCATTTACGCTTATCTTTATTATAATCTGATAAGAATTCTTCTTTAATCCAAACTTTATCAATCTCAAAAGGTTCTTCTTTGGTTATTACTCCTAATATTTGGGATTCAGTTGGGGAAGGAGACCTACTGATTCTTTCTTGATAAATTGGTCGAGGTATGTTTGGAGCAAAATTAACTCCTGCTAAGTTCAATCTAATAGTAGAATCTACTGAATGTCTAGCAGAGGAAGATCCTATACTAGGACTTTGATTATACCTAAACGATTGACTTCTGTTCATTCTTATTCTAATGTTCCCATTCTGATCAGTGATAATATCTCTTATAGATCTTGCTTCTAGTTTTTCTGGTTGTAAGACCCAAGATTTCTCTGTATAGTTGGTTTAAGGAATATTAGGGTTTCGATGTGTTCGTGTGACGAAACATCGTGTAATTATTAAGTTGTGCTGTAATCGAGTCTGTTTTGTGCTCGTGCACTGTAACTGTACAGACTTTTGTCTTGTGATCCTGTTGCTTGTATAAGAAGTTATTTGTGGTTTCAGAATAATAAGTTTTGGATTATTCGTGTTTTTGGAAAAACGAGTAGGATTTTACCCGTCGTTGTAAAATCTTATTGCGTCTGTTTGGAGTGAGGTTTCGGATGGAAGTTTTATATATCTGCGCGAGTTAGGATATATTCTGAGATTAATTTTCTGAAGTATGGAAGAAAATTACAGTCGCGGAAAAAGATTCGGCGATAAGTTTTGGAATGGAAAAACGTTAGACGTTCTTTCCGTAGGTTTTATGTTTTTGTGTTTTACGTTCGTCGCGTCGCGCGAGAACTGAACGTGTGAGTGTTTCTATGAGGTTTTGAGTTTTGCCTCAAGTGGATTGGTTTTGGTTTGATCCAATGGCTATGGTTTGGTCTTGGCATTGTGTTTTTGATCCAATGGCCATGAGCTAGCAAGAGCTTTAGCATAGTAAGGAGGTTTGCTCATTTGTGGACTTAGAAAAACATCACCAAACATCTCATTCTTTCTCTCTTTCACGTGAACTTCATTACTCAACCCTAACCTTCACTAAATTTTCCATTCTTCACCTTTTGTGTCCATTTCAAGCTTGGAAGCTTTGAAGAAAGTTGTAGAGAATCACTTTCTTGAGGTAACCCTCTCTTCTTATCTCCTAGGTTGGTAGATTTTTAGAATTGTGAGGTTTTTGGGTTTATGTTCTTAAGAGGGTTTGGTGAGAAATGTTGTTCTTGCTAGTTTTGTTTCATGAATGTTGTTCATGAGGTCTAGAGAAGCATGTGTAGGCTTTGTTATGTTTGTTTCCATGAGTTGGTGAAAACCTCATGAGAAAAGTTAGGGTTTTAGTTTGATTATGTATTGATCAATTACATGAGGTTATGTTGTAAGGTTTTGAAAAGAAAAGTCGTCTTTGAACCTTTGGGCGAAAGGGAAATGCGTTGTATGGTTTTGTTTTAGAAAATCCGATGAAAAATATTTTGAGGTTTATGAAAATATTTTCCTAAGTGTTTTTGGGTAGTGTTTTGGGGTCAAAGTGGTTTAAAACTCTTGTGACATGTGGTGTCACTATTTACCTTGAAAACATGTTTGAAAATGATTACCGGACGGTTAAGGCCCGTAATAAAACTTGTGCTTGGATTTGGTTTTGATTTTGTAAATGAAAATCAAATAACTTGCACTCGAAGCAACCAACAAGCTTTCGAAAAATGAATTGCTTGCTTATGAAAATGGTTTGCTTTTATGCTTTGGAAAAGTGTTGGGAACTAATAGAATCAGACTAGGTTTGGGTGGAAAAAAGGTGGTGTGAGTTGCTGTCTTGTGCTGTCATGACAGGTGCAACTCGTCGGGCGAGTGGTTATTCGCCAGGGCGAGTGTCACAGGTCCTGACAACACGCCAGGGCGAGCTCCAGGGCGAGTAAGACCAGAACTCTCTGCCTTCACTCGCCACCAACTCGCCAGGGCGAGCTCTGGGAGTTGAGATTTTGGATTTTGATTTCTAAACTTGGTTTTTAACATTCTAATCCCTTTTTATTAATTTATGGAAGTGGTGGGGAATGGAAACGAGTTTTTCGGGTACTCGGAAAGTACGTAACTTATAACGCAAGAAAATAGACATTTTGCAATTCAAATTATTTAAGACGTTTGGCAATTGTTTTGGGTCCTAAAAATAGTACAAATAACTCATAGGGGTTGATCAATACGATAGATTTTGGTTCGATGTCCGAAAGAGTGGTTTTTCCTTAAGAACCATTAGGTTTTTGGGGTTTTGGGTGTAGTTTCAATACGATTGGTTAGAGAACAATGTATTGATTGTTACGCTGCTTGTTTTAGGGAGCGCGTTGTGTTGTTTGAGCGTGTGTTGTTGACGGAAGCTTGCCGAGGTAAGGGCTCCACTTTATTTCCGTCTTTTCAAACGGTTTTGGTAAACATGCTTTGTTTTGCTGTGTATGCAATTGTGGTGTGCTTGGCCTGTTGTTGTGATGTATTCTCGATATGAGATCGTGGTAAATACATGATTCGTTGTCTTGCATATGATTGGAGATGTATGTATGAACATGTGATTAAATACATATGATTAGATATATATGTATGTATTGTTGTGTTGTGGTTACATATGCTTGAGAGGTATGTATGTGTGGCATTAGCATATGTAGAGAATCGTATGCTCATGCATTCATTGTGCGTAGTTGCGTGAGTGGACTACGGGGTGTTGGTTGCGTGAGTGGACCCACCCAAAATCCTACGGGATCTTTTTGAGTACAATAAGTGGTTGCGTGAGTGGACCACGGGGTGTGATTGCGTGAGTGGATCCACCTTAACCCTTTGCGGTTTTATTGGTTATGATTAGTAATTCCGGAATTCATTTGCATGTGGTAGCTCTGGTAGTACCACACCCATTGTAGAAGTCTGCATTAGGCTTGTTGTGCATTATATATATAAGCCCGTTGGTGGGAATTGTTGAATGTTTTAAGAGCTTTCTCTTGTGTTTTGTGGAAATTTTGTTAAGTGTACAATCTTTCGCACCGGTTATGTATATATTTACTTCTATTTTGTGGTGACCCTTTCTTTCATTTGCGGGCTCATCCCACCCCAGATGACGATGTAGGTCGAGAGGATGGTGTTGGCAGCTCTAGGCCTTAGTGAGCTCGTGTTGGTGCTGAAGTGGTAGTTTTAGTTAGACTATGCGCCGGTGTGTTTTGTGCACCGTGCTTTTTGATTAGCATAGGACATTCTAACTTCTTTGGTTAGTTAGTGCTTGTAAGCACATAGACTTATGGATTGTAATTATTCAGGCTTACACTTAGCATTTCCGAATACGATATATATATGGTGTGATATATATATATGGTTCGTTTGTAATATTTAATGTCGGCTCAATTAAAAATGTTTTGCGCACTCTGAGTGTTAGTTGAAAAAGAAAAAAAAAAAAATAATGCCCCTTTTTAGTCTTTGAAAATCGGGGTGTTACAATTGTGGTATCAGAGCCCGGCTTTAAATCTTCAAAGGGAAAGTGTATACTTGAGTCGTTAGTCCAGAGTTGAGTAGAACGTAACTAGTGTGGAGTTAGTTCTAGTGTTTGTTCTGTGTCGGGCTTCGAGTTAGTAATCCGTGGTGTGAGATATTCTGTTAGGATTCAGAATTGTATGACTAAGGATCTAATCAGAATTGGTATTGTGCAGAATAGAATGCCGCCAAGAAGGGCGAATCCAGCTCCTATGGTACCCGAAGTTGATATAAACCAGATGGCTTATGCCATGCATACGATGGCAGCGGCTGTGACTGCCCAGAGCCATGCTAAGGCGCAGAGGGATCTGGAAAAGCGCGAAAGGGAAATACTCGCGGCTGGATCTAGACTTCTTTCAAATTTCAACCACCAGACTCCTCCAAAGTTTAACGGAGAGGGAGGTCCGGAAACTGCTGACTTATGGCTCCAATCTGTGGAGAGGATATTCGGGGCAATTCATTGTCCGGAGGGAGAGAAGGTAGTTCTAGCTACCTATCAGCTGCTTGGGGGTTCCGAATTTTGGTGGAGGAACACCCGTCTGATTATGGATAATGCATATGAGGAGATTAACTGGGAGAACTTCAAGAGGAGGTTCTTGGCCAAATATTTCCCTGAGACTGCAAGGGAAAGGTATGGTGAGGAGTTTCTGAGACTACGTCAGGGGAGTATGAATGTGGAGGCATATTCCAAGAAGTTTGAATCATTATCCCGTTTCTTCCGCTTCTTTAGGGATGGGATAGATGAGGTCTATATGTGTCGTCGCTTCCAAGATGGGCTTAGGTACGAACTGCAGGATGCGGTTGTGCCATTGGGTATTCGGCAATTTCAAGTCTTGGTTGAAAAGTGCCAAGAGGTTGAAGACATGAGAAACAAAAGGGTGAACCGTCAGGGTGGTTTTAGTGCTGGGGGACCAAGTCGTTCTGGTGGTCCGAATCAAAGTCAGAACCGTGGAAAACAAGGCAGTAAGCCATATGACCGTCCACAGTATAACAAGGGACAGGGTCGATCGGTGAATCAGAACAGTCAGAATACCGGGAAGCAGGGCTGTTTTAAGTGTGGTGAAGTGGGCCACTATGCGAATGAATGCCGGAATCAGGGGCATGTTTGTTTTAATTGCAAGAAGCCGGGACACTTTGCTAGAGATTGCAAAGCCCCGAAGGCCGGGCCGTCGGCTAATGTGGCACAAGGCTCACAAGGTACCAGACCTGCGGCAAAGGCACGTGCTTACTGTATGGGCACAGAAGTGAGTGGGCAGGCTAGCAATGCCATTCACGAGAGCTGTCACATTGCAGGTAATTCTTTAACTGCTTTGATTGACACGGGGGCAACCCACTCATTCATATCTTTGGCATGTGCAAGTCGTTTAAACTTGAATGTTTCTGTTCTTCCGTTTGATTTGAATGTCTTGACTCCTGCTAAGGATTTGGTAGTAAATACTGCATGCTTGCATTGTTTGGTAGTGATTCAGAATAGGGATTTTCTGGTCAATTTGGTGTGTTTACCGCTTACATCTCTCGAGATCATTCTCGGGATGGATTGGCTATCTTATCATTATGTGATTTTAGATTGTGCTCGGAAGATGGTTTTCTTTCCCGAGCCAGGTGTGCGAAGGTACTTGTCTACGAATCGACTTTCTGTGGTTATGTGTAATGGAGAGCCGGAGATAGTTTCACTTGCTAGCTTAGGAGTGACTTCGGAGATCCGAATTGAGGAAATTCGAGTAGTTCAAAATTTCCAAGACGTGTTTCCATCGGAGATTCCAGCTTTTCCTCCGTCTAGAGAGGTGGAATTCTTTATTGATTTACAACCGGGTACGAGTCCGATTTCAGAATCAGCGTATCGGATGGCTCCAGCCGAGTTGGTAGAGTTGAAAAGTCAAATTGAGGACTTGTTAGAGAAGGGCTTCATAAGGCCTAGTGTGTCGCCGTGGGGAGCACCGGTCTTATTGGTTAAGAAGAAGGATGGGAAATCTCGTTTGTGTGTGGATTATCGGAAGCTTAATAAGGTGACTATCAAGAACCGATATCCGTTGCCACGGATTGATGATTTGATGGATCAGTTGAGGGGAGCCTCAGTGTTTTCCAAGATTGACTTGAAATCTGGATATCACCAGATAAGGGTACGAGATGAGGATATTCAGAAAACGGCGTTTAGGACGCGGTATGGGCATTATGAGTACTTGGTGATGCCGTTTGGAGTGACGAATGCACCTGCGATCTTCATGGCTTACATGAATCGGATATTCAATTCATTTTTGGACAAGTTCGTGGTTGTGTTCATTGATGATATTCTCGTATATTCGAAGAGCGAAGAGGAGCATGAAGAGCATCTTCGTATGGTTTTGCAGGTGTTGCGGGAAAGAAAGTTGTTTGCGAATCCGTCGAAGTGTGATTTTTGGTTGGAAGAGGTGAATTTCCTTGGTCATATTATATCAAAAGAGGGAATTGCCGTGGATCCGGCCAAGATTGACACAGTACTTGCATGGAAGCAACCGCAGACGGTGACGGACGTGAGGAGTTTTGTTGGTTTGGCCGGTTATTACCGGAGGTTCATAGAAGGATTCGCTAAGATTGTGGCACCAATGACGCAACTTACGCGAAAAGATCAACCGTTTGCGTGGACTGAGCAGTGTGAACTTAGTTTTCAATTGTTGAAGGAGCGGTTGACGACTTCACCAGTGTTGGTGTTACCTCAGTCAGATGAACCTTATGAGGTTTATTGTGATGCGTCTCATCAGGGTTTGGGTTGTGTGTTGATGCAGCACAAGAGAGCAGTGGCTTATGCGTCACGGCAGCTGAAGGTGCATGAGAAGAATTATCCGACGCACGATTTGGAGCTTGCGGCCGTGGTTTTTGCATTGAAGATTTGGAGACATTATCTTTATGGTTGCACTTTCGTTGTGTTTAGTGACCATAAAAGCCTCAAGTATCTGTTCGACCAGAAGGAGTTGAATATGAGGCAAAGGAGGTGGATGGAAACATTGAAAGACTTTGACTTTACCTTAGAATACCATCCGGGAAAGGCTAATGTGGTAGCCGATGCTTTGAGTAGGAAGAGTGTGTCGGTTTGTTCGGCACAAATGGCTAGTCAACAGGAGTTGTTGAGAGAGTTTCGTGACTTGCATCTCGAGGTAGAGTTTGCTTTAGGGAATATGAGGTTGGGTATGATTACCATCTCAAGCGGATTATTGGAGGACATTGCTAATTGTCAAGATGACAAGTTTCTCATGGAGAAAAGGGCGTTGATTGTTCGAGGAACCAACCGAGATTTCAAGGTGGGACCGGACAACATTTTGAGATGTAATGGTAGGGTGTGTGTGCCCGATGCGATGGACTTGAGAAACACCATTCTAAGGGAGGCACACAAGAGTAAGCTTAGTATGCATCCCGGGGCAACAAAAATGTATCAGGACCTGAGGCGAGATTTCTGGTGGCCGGGTATGAAGAGGGATGTGGCCGAGTATGTGGCGTCGTGTCTGACTTGTCAGAAGGCGAAGATTGAGCATCAGAGACCGGCAGGGATGCTGCAGTCTTTAGATATTCCCGAGTGGAAGTGGGATAGCATTTCTATGGATTTCATCACTGGTTTACCCAAGACCAGGAGGAAGCATGATTCCATTTGGGTGGTAGTGGATCGTTTGACGAAGTCCGCTCATTTTCTACCGGTAAGAATTACGGATACGGCGGCAAAGTTGACCGATGTGTATATTGCTGAGATTGTGAGGTTACATGGGATTCCGTCAAGTATAGTGTCGGATAGAGACCCAAAGTTCACTTCACATTTTTGGAAGACTTTGCACGAGGCGTTGGGGACGAAACTGAGGTTGAGTTCTGCCTATCATCCCCAGACCGATGGGCAAACTGAGAGAACAAATCAGTCTTTAGAGGATTTGTTGAGAGCATGTGTGTTGGATGATCGTGGGAGTTGGGACGACGTGTTGCCGTTGATAGAGTTCACGTACAACAATAGTTACCATTCGACTATCGGAATGGCACCATATGAGGCTTTGTATGGGAGGAGGTGTCAGACTCCTTTGTGTTGGTACCAAGATGGGGAAGGTTTGATAGTAGGACCGGAAATGGTACAACAGACGACGGACAAGGTCCGAAGGATAAGGGCAACGATGAAGGTTGCTCAAGATCGACAAAAGAGTTATGCGGATAGGCGTCGGAGGCCTTTAGAGTTTGAGGAGGGAGATCACGTATTCCTCCGTGTTACTCCAACAACGGGTGTTGGAAGGGCTTTGAAAGCAAAGAAGTTGACTCCGAAGTTTATAGGACCTTATCAGATTACGGAGCGGATTGGGAAGGTAGCTTACCGGATCGCGTTGCCACCGGTACTATCTTTGATTCATGACGTGTTCCATGTGTCGCAATTGCGGAAGTATACGCCGGATCCATCACATGTGATCACACCAGATGACATCCAGTTGAGGGATAACTTGTCATTTGAGGTTCCGCCGATCAAGATTGCGGATAGGAAGATGAAACGTCTGAGGACAAAAGAGATACCTTTGGTGAAGGTAATATGGAACGAAGCTACAGGAGATACCACCTGGGAGCTCGAGAGTAAGATGAAGGAATTATACCCCGGTTTGTTCGACGATGTTTAAGTTTCGAGGACGAAACTTCTTTTAGGGGGGTAGTATTGTAAGACCCAATATTTCTCTGTATAGTTGGTTTAAGGAATATTAGGGTTTCGATGTGTTCGTGTGACGAAACATCGTGTAATTATTAAGTTGTGCTGTAATCGAGTCTGTTTTGTGCTCGTGCACTGTAACTGTACAGACTTTTGTCTTGTGATCCTGTTGCTTGTATAAGAAGTTATTTGTGGTTTCAGAATAATAAGTTTTGGATTATTCGTGTTTTTGGAAAAACGAGTAGGATTTTACCCGTCGTTGTAAAATCTTATTGCGTCTGTTTGGAGTGAGGTTTCGGATGGAAGTTTTATATATCTGCGCGAGTTAGGATATATTCTGAGATTAATTTTCTGAAGTATGGAAGAAAATTACAGTCGCGGAAAAAGATTCGGCGATAAGTTTTGGAATGGAAAAACGTTAGACGTTCTTTCCGTAGGTTTTATGTTTTTGTGTTTTACGTTCGTCGCGTCGCGCGAGAACTGAACGTGTGAGTGTTTCTATGAGGTTTTGAGTTTTGCCTCAAGTGGATTGGTTTTGGTTTGATCCAATGGCTATGGTTTGGTCTTGGCATTGTGTTTTTGATCCAATGGCCATGAGCTAGCAAGAGCTTTAGCATAGTAAGGAGGTTTGCTCATTTGTGGACTTAGAAAAACATCACCAAACATCTCATTCTTTCTCTCTTTCACGTGAACTTCATTACTCAACCCTAACCTTCACTAAATTTTCCATTCTTCACCTTTTGTGTCCATTTCAAGCTTGGAAGCTTTGAAGAAAGTTGTAGAGAATCACTTTCTTGAGGTAACCCTCTCTTCTTATCTCCTAGGTTGGTAGATTTTTAGAATTGTGAGGTTTTTGGGTTTATGTTCTTAAGAGGGTTTGGTGAGAAATGTTGTTCTTGCTAGTTTTGTTTCATGAATGTTGTTCATGAGGTCTAGAGAAGCATGTGTAGGCTTTGTTATGTTTGTTTCCATGAGTTGGTGAAAACCTCATGAGAAAAGTTAGGGTTTTAGTTTGATTATGTATTGATCAATTACATGAGGTTATGTTGTAAGGTTTTGAAAAGAAAAGTCGTCTTTGAACCTTTGGGCGAAAGGGAAATGCGTTGTATGGTTTTGTTTTAGAAAATCCGATGAAAAATATTTTGAGGTTTATGAAAATATTTTCCTAAGTGTTTTTGGGTAGTGTTTTGGGGTCAAAGTGGTTTAAAACTCTTGTGACATGTGGTGTCACTATTTACCTTGAAAACATGTTTGAAAATGATTACCGGACGGTTAAGGCCCGTAATAAAACTTGTGCTTGGATTTGGTTTTGATTTTGTAAATGAAAATCAAATAACTTGCACTCGAAGCAACCAACAAGCTTTCGAAAAATGAATTGCTTGCTTATGAAAATGGTTTGCTTTTATGCTTTGGAAAAGTGTTGGGAACTAATAGAATCAGACTAGGTTTGGGTGGAAAAAAGGTGGTGTGAGTTGCTGTCTTGTGCTGTCATGACAGGTGCAACTCGCCGGGCGAGTGGTTATTCGCCAGGGCGAGTGTCACAGGTCCTGACAACACGCCAGGGCGAGCTCCAGGGCGAGTAAGACCAGAACTCTCTGCCTTCACTCGCCACCAACTCGCCAGGGCGAGCTCTGGGAGTTGAGATTTTGGATTTTGATTTCTAAACTTGGTTTTTAACATTCTAATCCCTTTTTATTAATTTATGGAAGTGGTGGGG
Source organism: Trifolium repens (assembly GCA_030408175.1). NCBI lineage: Eukaryota > Viridiplantae > Streptophyta > Magnoliopsida > Fabales > Fabaceae > Trifolium > Trifolium repens. The sequence continues at coordinate 11,621,478 of CP125845.1, forward strand.
AATGGAAACGAGTTTTTCGGGTACTCGGAAAGTACGTAACTTATAACGCAAGAAAATAGACATTTTGCAATTCAAATTATTTAAGACGTTTGGCAATTGTTTTGGGTCCTAAAAATAGTACAAATAACTCATAGGGGTTGATCAATACGATAGATTTTGGTTCGATGTCCGAAAGAGTGGTTTTTCCTTAAGAACCATTAGGTTTTTGGGGTTTTGGGTGTAGTTTCAATACGATTGGTTAGAGAACAATGTATTGATTGTTACGCTGCTTGTTTTAGGGAGCGCGTTGTGTTGTTTGAGCGTGTGTTGTTGACGGAAGCTTGCCGAGGTAAGGGCTCCACTTTATTTCCGTCTTTTCAAACGGTTTTGGTAAACATGCTTTGTTTTGCTGTGTATGCAATTGTGGTGTGCTTGGCCTGTTGTTGTGATGTATTCTCGATATGAGATCGTGGTAAATACATGATTCGTTGTCTTGCATATGATTGGAGATGTATGTATGAACATGTGATTAAATACATATGATTAGATATATATGTATGTATTGTTGTGTTGTGGTTACATATGCTTGAGAGGTATGTATGTGTGGCATTAGCATATGTAGAGAATCGTATGCTCATGCATTCATTGTGCGTAGTTGCGTGAGTGGACTACGGGGTGTTGGTTGCGTGAGTGGACCCACCCAAAATCCTACGGGATCTTTTTGAGTACAATAAGTGGTTGCGTGAGTGGACCACGAGGTGTGATTGCGTGAGTGGATCCACCTTAACCCTTTGCGGTTTTATTGGTTATGATTAGTAATTCCGGAATTCATTTGCATGTGGTAGCTCTGGTAGTACCACACCCATTGTAGAAGTCTGCATTAGGCTTGTTGTGCATTATATATATAAGCCCGTTGGTGGGAATTGTTGAATGTTTTAAGAGCTTTCTCTTGTGTTTTGTGGAAATTTTGTTAAGTGTACAATCTTTCGCACCGGTTATGTATATATTTACTTCTATTTTGTGGTGACCCTTTCTTTCATTTGCGGGCTCATCCCACCCCAGATGACGATGTAGGTCGAGAGGATGGTGTTGGCAGCTCTAGGCCTTAGTGAGCTCGTGTTGGTGCTGAAGTGGTAGTTTTAGTTAGACTATGCGCCGGTGTGTTTTGTGCACCGTGCTTTTTGATTAGCATAGGACATTCTAACTTCTTTGGTTAGTTAGTGCTTGTAAGCACATAGACTTATGGATTGTAATTATTCAGGCTTACACTTAGCATTTCCGAATACGATATATATATGGTGTGATATATATATATGGTTCGTTTGTAATATTTAATGTCGGCTCAATTAAAAATGTTTTGCGCACTCTGAGTGTTAGTTGAAAAAGAAAAAAAAAAAAATAATGCCCCTTTTTAGTCTTTGAAAATCGGGGTGTTACACTGGTTGTGTAGCATTTTCTATTATCCATTCTTCTGGAATTTTTTCTCTTAGCTCAGAGATGGTTAATATTTTAGGGGTAATTATGTTAGACTTTTTTAGATTAGCTTCTATAACACATGTTTCATTTCTAGGGGTAGATCTTAATGATTTATAATTATAATTGACGTTGGTAACTTTATAGGTTATTCTAGTAATAATATCAACATTAGATATTCCTTCTGTAAAGTTATCATTTTGATGTTGGACGCAGATGACTAGGGACGAACTTGTGATTTCATCTCCTAAGCTCATCGAATAATTAGGGTAACAGTTAAAATAAACAGGACCATCATTAAGGTTAGATTCTAACATGGCTATTACCGAGTCATGAAAGTCTCTTATTCTAGAATCTCTTAATATTAATAATATGGGTGAGTTTAATCCTAATTTATGTAGAGGTTTAACAGCCACTTGAACCAGACCCAAGTGAATATATCTAAAACCATCTTTATAGTGTTGATCTAATAATTTTTTATCTAGTAACGTAAAAGTTTCTTGTTTATTCTTTACATTTCTAGCTTGTTCTAAAGTATGTATAATTTTTTGGCTTTTAAAATCAAAGGTACTAATCTTATAGATTTCGTTTAACTTAATTTCTGGCATGTTCCAGTTAATTAATTTATTTTCCATTTCCTGTACTTCTAATTCTTGATTTTGAAAAGTATCTTGATTTAATGTTGCTTCAGTTTCGGAGGAAGTAGGTGGGACTAAAGTTCTATTAGACCTACTACTTCTACCACTAACACTACTCCAAGCCCTATTCAGTAACCGAGACATTTCTGAATTATACTCACTCTAAAGTTCAAACTAATTGACTCTAAATTTTTATCTCAAAACTTCTTGCCTTCTCACTGTGTGACTCTCTTCTCCCCCTTATTTTTGTTTGAGTTTTAAAGAAAAATACAACTAGGCTAAACCAACGGTTTCACTGCCCTATCCGCGGGTCTTACTACCTGGACCACCCAGCTATTCAGCATTTTTCTTCTAAAACAAGCCAACACTCAGGGTTGTGGGTTGAATCAAAAGTAAAACAAGCGAAGAAAAGCTTTAAAATAATAATTTAAAGTGCAAACAGCTTAAGACTTTAAAACTTGTTTAATTCAAAGGGTCCAGGTAGTAAGACCCGCGGATAGGGCAGTGAAACCGTTGGTTTAGCCTAGTTGTATTTTTCTTTAAAACTCAAACAAAAATAAGGGGGAGAAGAGAGTCACACAGTGAGAAGGCAAGAAGTTTTGAGATAAAAATTTAGAGTCAATTAGTTTGAACTTTAGAGTGAGTATAATTCAGAAATGTCTCGGTTACTGAATAGGGCTTGGAGTAGTGTTAGTGGTAGAAGTAGTAGGTCTAATAGAACTTTAGTCCCACCTACTTCCTCCGAAACTGAAGCAACATTAAATCAAGATACTTTTCAAAATCAAGAATTAGAAGTACAGGAAATGGAAAATAAATTAATTAACTGGAACATGCCAGAAATTAAGTTAAACGAAATCTATAAGATTAGTACCTTTGATTTTAAAAGCCAAAAAATTATACATACTTTAGAACAAGCTAGAAATGTAAAGAATAAACAAGAAACTTTTACGTTACTAGATAAAAAATTATTAGATCAACACTATAAAGATGGTTTTAGATATATTCACTTGGGTCTGGTTCAAGTGGCTGTTAAACCTCTACATAAATTAGGATTAAACTCACCCATATTATTAATATTAAGAGATTCTAGAATAAGAGACTTTCATGACTCGGTAATAGCCATGTTAGAATCTAACCTTAATGATGGTCCTGTTTATTTTAACTGTTACCCTAATTATTCGATGAGCTTAGGAGATGAAATCACAAGTTCGTCCCTAGTCATCTGCGTCCAACATCAAAATGATAACTTTACAGAAGGAATATCTAATGTTGATATTATTACTAGAATAACCTATAAAGTTACCAACGTCAATTATAATTATAAATCATTAAGATCTACCCCTAGAAATGAAACATGTGTTATAGAAGCTAATCTAAAAAAGTCTAACATAATTACCCCTAAAATATTAACCATCTCTGAGCTAAGAGAAAAAATTCCAGAAGAATGGATAATAGAAAATGCTACACAACCAGAAAAACTAGAAGCAAGATCTATAAGAGATATTATCACTGATCAGAATGGGAACATTAGAATAAGAATGAACAGAAGTCAATCGTTTAGGTATAATCAAAGTCCTAGTATAGGATCTTCCTCTGCTAGACATTCAGTAGATTCTACTATTAGATTGAACTTAGCAGGAGTTAATTTTGCTCCAAACATACCTCGACCAATTTATCAAGAAAGAATCAGTAGGTCTCCTTCCCCAACTGAATCCCAAATATTAGGAGTAATAACCAAAGAAGAACCTTTTGAGATTGATAAAGTTTGGATTAAAGAAGAATTCTTATCAGATTATAATAAAGATAAGCGTAAATGGTATTTTGATACTTTCTCTAAAACAGAAAAAGACTTATATTTAAAATTATTTTATGAATTTATAGAACACCATGAACTTAATATTTACTTCTTTACCTGGTTTGAATTATACTGTTTAGACAAAAATATATCAAATCCTTATGCTAAAAAATTATTTGTAAATACTAAAACTAGAATGAACATTAAATGGAAAACTTCTAAAAAAGAAATAATTGAATCTATTCACCCTCCTTTAGAAGCTGTAAAAATTATGTCGCCAAAAGAAAATATTGAAATTGAGGCTTCACCTTTTAAGGCCATAAGCAACCCTACGGAACAAAGAAGAGATGTGAATAATGTTCATAGTCAATTAAATTATACTAACCAAATATTACACACCATGTCACAACAATTAGATAGAATAGAACAAATTTTACCTGAAACTTTAGAGGTTAAACCTTCTGACCCTACTAGACCGATTTATCATTATAATATTCCCACAGATAGGGAAATTAGGGATTTAACCTTAGGGTATAATCCAGAACAAAAACTAGATGAATTAGTTGATCGACTAAAAGTCTTAAACGTAGGATCAACGTCAGAAATTAGAATTAATACCTTATCTTTTGAAGAAGAAAATATAATTTCTCGAATTGATAAACCTCCGCGACCAAAGACTAGAAACTACTATCCTAGACCTTCCTTTGCTGATGTTCAGTTTGAAGAAAGGAATAGTTTTATCGGAGATAGTTACTCCGGAGATTGTATTATAGAATGGAACATAGATGGTGCTTCAGAACAACATATATTAAATATTATTCAAAATATGACTATGGCCGCAACCGCCTTTAAAATTAAAAAGAATTCAGATAAAAAGACAAAAGATATGCTTGTAATGGGATTTACAGGACAATTAAAAGGATGGTGGGATAATATTCTTAGTGAAGAAGATAAACTAAGAATAGACTCTGCTGTTAAATCTGAAACTAATGAAGAAATCTGTGTTACCACCCTACTCTACGCAATAACCAAATTCTTTATAGGAGAACCTTTAAAATTACAACAACGAGCTTCAGATCAATTATTAAATTTATATTGCCCTACCATGTCTGATTACCGCTGGTATAAAGACATGTTTCTTTCTAAGCTATGCCTGCGTCCAGATGGAGCAGCTATATATTGGAAAGAAAGATTTATTAGTGGGCTACCTAGATTATTTGCTGAGAAGGTTAAGAGTAATATTAGGCAAAACTATAATGGTGAAATACCTTTTAATGCTTTAACTATGGGAGAAATATCAAATTACATTGTTGAAACTGGATTACAAATTTGTACAGATTATAAATTACAAAATAAAATTAAAAATGAAAAAGCTAATAATAGAAAAGAAATGGGATCCTTCTGTGAGCAGTACGGTGCTACTCCTATTCGAGCTCCCAGTAACCCTAAAAGTAAAAAGAAGAACTTTAGTAAACACAGGAGAAGTCCTAGCAAACCATACAAGAAAAATAGTTACCAAAAAGAAAATTATCAAGATAATAAGAAATTTAATAAAAGGAAAAGTAATAGAAAATCTTACCAAAAACCTAGTAATAAAAATAAAGACATTAAATGTTATAAGTGTGGGCGATTCGGTCATTATGCCAATGACTGCAAAGTCAAAGAAAAGATTCAACAAATTAGTGATTTAAATATTTCAGAAGAACTAAAACAGAATTTAATTCATACCTTAGAAAATATAATGTTATTATCAGATGAAGATTATTCGTCATCTAGTGAATCAGACATAGAAGATATTAATCAATTAGCCGAATCTAGTGAATTTAGTGAAGAAGAATTAGATGAATGCCTAGGTTTAGAATTCTGCAACTGTAATAATTGCATTAAAAGCATCAATGTACTAACCAATCATCAAGCTAATACCTTAATAGGAATATTAGATAAAATGGAAGAATCTGAAAGTAAACACGCTTTCATGAGACAAATTAAAGATATTATTGACGATAATGAAATAGAAAAGAAAGAACTACATAAAGTAGAATTTAAAGATGTCATGAAACTCTTTGAAAAACCAGCTCAGAATCCTGTAACCATGAGGGATTTACAAGAAGAAATTAAAATTATTAAAAAGGAAATTCAATCTTTAAAAACTAAAGATGATGAGTTAGAAGTTAGAATGCTAGAATTACAGGGAACTATGATAATCCAAGAGCAAAATAGGTTACGAAAAACCCTACCCTCTACCAGCCAGGAGGAGGAGGAAGACATATACATTAATAAAATTGAAAAAATGATATCCCATAAATGGTATACGAAAATTAAATTAATAATTAAAGATTTCGCTTATGAGTTAACGGCTCTAGTAGACTCTGGGGCTGATCTAAATTGTATACAAGAGGGACTAGTACCTACTCAATTTTATGAAAAAACTAAAGAATCTTTAAGAGGAGCAAATGGAAGCAGATTACAAGTATCATATAAATTATCTAATGCTAAGATTTGTAAAGATAAAATATGTTACAAAACTTCATTTTTACTAGTAAAAAATATCACAGAAGAGATTATACTAGGAACCCCCTTTTTAACTTTACTATACCCCTTCAAGGTAAATGAAGATGGTATAACTACTACGGTTTTGGAAAGAGAAATTGATTTTAAATTCTTAGATAAACCAAAGATCAGAGATTTAAACTCTGTTCAAGAAAGAGCCATATCTCGAATTAATTTAATAAACAAAAAGAAAAAACAAATTAATTTTATAAATAAAGAAATACACTTTAGAAGAGTAGAAGAACAGTTGGAAGCTCCAATTATTAAAGAAAAAATTAATCATGTTTTAGAAAAATTTAAAAGAGATCTTTGCTCAGAACAGCCTAATGCGTTCTGGAAGAGAAAAGTTCATACTGTGTCTTTACCTTATGAATCAGAATTTAAAGAAATCAATATACCAACTAAGGCACGACCAATACAAATGAATAAAGAACATCTTGATTATTGTAAAAAAGAAATACAAGACTATTTAGATAAAGGCTTAATTAGACCTAGTAAGTCTCCCTGGAGCTGCTCAGCCTTTTATGTAATTAATGCATCTGAATTAGAACGGGGAAGTCCTCGCCTAGTAATAAATTATAAACCCTTAAATAAAGCATTAAAATGGATTAGATATCCAATACCAAATAAAAAGGATTTAATTAACAGATTACACAACAAAAGTGTTTACTCAAAATTTGATTTAAAATCAGGATATTATCAAATTCAGTTAGAAGAAAAAGATAAGTATAAAACAGCATTTGTAGTACCCTTTGGCCATTATGAGTGGAATGTTATGCCTTTAGGATTAAAAAATGATCCGTCAGAATTTCAGAATATTATGAATACAATATTTAATGATTATTCGGACTTTACCATTGTCTATCTAGATGATATATTAGTCTTTTCGGAATCTATTAATCAGCACTTTCAGCATATGGAATTATTTTACCAAATTATTAAAAATAATGGATTAGTTTTATCTGAGAAGAAATTAAAAATATATCAAGCAAAAATTAGGTTTTTAGGTTTTGACATATCTCAAGGCATGTACACCCCAATTAGTAGATCCATAGAATTTGTTAGTAAGTTTCCTAATGAATTAAAGGATAAGACTCAATTACAAAGGTTTCTAGGATGTATCAATTATGTATCAGATTTTATTCCTAACCTTAGAACACTATGTATTCCTTTGTTCAAAAGACTTAGGAAAAATCCACCCCCATGGGACAACACAATGACCCAGAGCATTTTAAAATTAAAAGAAATAGTTAAGAAATTACCCTGCTTAGGAATACCAGATCCTACAGCCAAATTAATTGTAGAAACAGATGCCTCTGACCTTGGGTTTGGAGGAATTTTAAAACAATTACTTCCGGGTTCGGATAAGGAACAAGTTGTCAGATTTTACTCTGGAACTTGGAATTCGGCCCAATTAAATTACAGTACTATTAAAAAAGAGATTTTAGCTATTGTATTATGTATTACTAAATTTCAAGATGATTTATTTTCTAAACAATTTCTATTAAAAACTGATTGCAAAGCTGCAACTAGTGTTTTACAAAAGGATGTTAAAAATTTAGTTTCTAAACATATTTTTGCAAGATGGCAAGCATTACTCTCATGTTTCGATTTTGAGATTGAGCATATTTCAGGAATTAAAAATTCCCTACCAGATTTTTTAACCAGAGAATTTCTACAGGGAAAACATGAATAATACTCCTGATCCTCGAGATAATTATGGACCGAAAAAGACTACAGAAAAAGCCGTGGCATTAAGTTCATCAAGTTCCTCCGATAAAACATTAGCTTTGAGATCCTCTGATTATCTAAATAAGCTTGTGGCTAGTCCCCAGCCTATTTCATCCTCAAGAATTAGACCTTCACCAGGAATTAGGCCAGCTCTTGTTACTCCTCTTCACTTTACCTCACAAATAGCCAGTCCCTCTTCATTACAACCTCATCCTACAAAACTAGCATATTACTCCCCTCCAGAAACTACCCCAAAATCCACTTTCATTACCAAACAACAAATCGTACCCATTTTACCTCTAGAAAGTCATTATTGTCAACCAAACGCTTCATTAATTCATACAGTATCAAAAATATTACCTCCAGGATTCTTTTACCTTCCCGAAGATTCAAATCTTCGAAAAACCCGAAGATTTTATGAATTTATCCTAGTTGATACAGATTCCATAATCCTGACTCACAATTATGACACTAAGGATTCGTCAAAAATTACCTTTTCTAAATTCAAGATTAACAAGGTTCTATCTCCATCAGATTGGGGCCAGCCTCCTTTCAAAGAGAAGTCCTTTAGTAGAACCTTTATTCCTCAATGTTACACTTACTTTGATTATATGAAAGCATGGTATCATTTTATGGATATTGAACCTTACAATCATACGTGGTTTATCTGGTTCAATAAAAATATCTCAATTAATTTTCCATCCTGGTTTATTGAATGGTTTTACACCATTGGACCAATTTTGGACACCTTACCAGATTATGCCTTTGAAGCCTTTAAAATATTTAATGACACTACATCATGTCCTCAGCATAAAGCATTACTTAGTTTTTGTGCTATATTTGGAATTACTTGGATCACATCTTGGACATTATCTACTGAACCATTATTTGAAGATGCCTCCCCATTACAATTGGTCAAGAGATACTCCGTGAAATGGTGGAGTAAATTTAACCCGCAATTACTCTCTACGGAAAGACTAAATGCATGGTTTAAAGCAAATCCAAATCTTTGCAAAACAGCCGGCACCTCGTCCTCAGCTGAAGTTAGAGATTTCTCGGCACTCCATCCTAAGTTATTAGAGTCACTACAAAAAATTACTGATCCTCAAGAGTTTTTTGAAAAAGTAAAAGATGCTATGTCTGTATTATCCGACAATGAAAGCACTAGCATTACCAGCGCTGCTGAAAATGAAGACGACTGTTACGGAATTCAGGACCTCTAAGCTACTTTTGGTTATTATTTGTTTGGATTGACGTTGGTACCTTTGATTTTAAAAGCCAAAAAATTATACATACTTTAGAACAAGCTAGAAATGTAAAGAATAAACAAGAAACTTTTACGTTACTAGATAAAAAATTATTAGATCAACACTATAAAGATGGTTTTAGATATATTCACTTGGGTCTGGTTCAAGTGGCTGTTAAACCTCTACATAAATTAGGATTAAACTCACCCATATTATTAATATTAAGAGATTCTAGAATAAGAGACTTTCATGACTCGGTAATAGCCATGTTAGAATCTAACCTTAATGATGGTCCTGTTTATTTTAACTGTTACCCTAATTATTCGATGAGCTTAGGAGATGAAATCACAAGTTCGTCCCTAGTCATCTGCGTCCAACATCAAAATGATAACTTTACAGAAGGAATATCTAATGTTGATATTATTACTAGAATAACCTATAAAGTTACCAACGTCAATTATAATTATAAATCATTAAGATCTACCCCTAGAAATGAAACATGTGTTATAGAAGCTAATCTAAAAAAGTCTAACATAATTACCCCTAAAATATTAACCATCTCTGAGCTAAGAGAAAAAATTCCAGAAGAATGGATAATAGAAAATGCTACACAACCAGAAAAACTAGAAGCAAGATCTATAAGAGATATTATCACTGATCAGAATGGGAACATTAGAATAAGAATGAACAGAAGTCAATCGTTTAGGTATAATCAAAGTCCTAGTATAGGATCTTCCTCTGCTAGACATTCAGTAGATTCTACTATTAGATTGAACTTAGCAGGAGTTAATTTTGCTCCAAACATACCTCGACCAATTTATCAAGAAAGAATCAGTAGGTCTCCTTCCCCAACTGAATCCCAAATATTAGGAGTAATAACCAAAGAAGAACCTTTTGAGATTGATAAAGTTTGGATTAAAGAAGAATTCTTATCAGATTATAATAAAGATAAGCGTAAATGGTATTTTGATACTTTCTCTAAAACAGAAAAAGACTTATATTTAAAATTATTTTATGAATTTATAGAACACCATGAACTTAATATTTACTTCTTTACTTGGTTTGAATTATACTGTTTAGACAAAAATATATCAAATCCTTATGCTAAAAAATTATTTGTAAATACTAAAACTAGAATGAACATTAAATGGAAAACTTCTAAAAAAGAAATAATTGAATCTATTCACCCTCCTTTAGAAGCTGTAAAAATTATGTCGCCAAAAGAAAATATTGAAATTGAGGCTTCACCTTTTAAGGCCATAAGCAACCCTACGGAACAAAGAAGAGATGTGAATAATGTTCATAGTCAATTAAATTATACTAACCAAATATTACACACCATGTCACAACAATTAGATAGAATAGAACAAATTTTACCTGAAACTTTAGAGGTTAAACCTTCTGACCCTACTAGACCGATTTATCATTATAATATTCCCACAGATAGGGAAATTAGGGATTTAACCTTAGGGTATAATCCAGAACAAAAACTAGATGAATTAGTTGATCGACTAAAAGTCTTAAACGTAGGATCAACGTCAGAAATTAGAATTAATACCTTATCTTTTGAAGAAGAAAATATAATTTCTCGAATTGATAAACCTCCGCGACCAAAGACTAGAAACTACTATCCTAGACCTTCCTTTGCTGATGTTCAGTTTGAAGAAAGGAATAGTTTTATCGGAGATAGTTACTCCGGAGATTGTATTATAGAATGGAACATAGATGGTGCTTCAGAACAACATATATTAAATATTATTCAAAATATGACTATGGCCGCAACCGCCTTTAAAATTAAAAAGAATTCAGATAAAAAGACAAAAGATATGCTTGTAATGGGATTTACAGGACAATTAAAAGGATGGTGGGATAATATTCTTAGTGAAGAAGATAAACTAAGAATAGACTCTGCTGTTAAATCTGAAACTAATGAAGAAATCTGTGTTACCACCCTACTCTACGCAATAACCAAATTCTTTATAGGAGAACCTTTAAAATTACAACAACGAGCTTCAGATCAATTATTAAATTTATATTGCCCTACCATGTCTGATTACCGCTGGTATAAAGACATGTTTCTTTCTAAGCTATGCCTGCGTCCAGATGGAGCAGCTATATATTGGAAAGAAAGATTTATTAGTGGGCTACCTAGATTATTTGCTGAGAAGGTTAAGAGTAATATTAGGCAAAACTATAATGGTGAAATACCTTTTAATGCTTTAACTATGGGAGAAATATCAAATTACATTGTTGAAACTGGATTACAAATTTGTACAGATTATAAATTACAAAATAAAATTAAAAATGAAAAAGCTAATAATAGAAAAGAAATGGGATCCTTCTGTGAGCAGTACGGTGCTACTCCTATTCGAGCTCCCAGTAACCCTAAAAGTAAAAAGAAGAACTTTAGTAAACACAGGAGAAGTCCTAGCAAACCATACAAGAAAAATAGTTACCAAAAAGAAAATTATCAAGATAATAAGAAATTTAATAAAAGGAAAAGTAATAGAAAATCTTACCAAAAACCTAGTAATAAAAATAAAGACATTAAATGTTATAAGTGTGGGCGATTCGGTCATTATGCCAATGACTGCAAAGTCAAAGAAAAGATTCAACAAATTAGTGATTTAAATATTTCAGAAGAACTAAAACAGAATTTAATTCATACCTTAGAAAATATAATGTTATTATCAGATGAAGATTATTCGTCATCTAGTGAATCAGACATAGAAGATATTAATCAATTAGCCGAATCTAGTGAATTTAGTGAAGAAGAATTAGATGAATGCCTAGGTTTAGAATTCTGCAACTGTAATAATTGCATTAAAAGCATCAATGTACTAACCAATCATCAAGCTAATACCTTAATAGGAATATTAGATAAAATGGAAGAATCTGAAAGTAAACACGCTTTCATGAGACAAATTAAAGATATTATTGACGATAATGAAATAGAAAAGAAAGAACTACATAAAGTAGAATTTAAAGATGTCATGAAACTCTTTGAAAAACCAGCTCAGAATCCTGTAACCATGAGGGATTTACAAGAAGAAATTAAAATTATTAAAAAGGAAATTCAATCTTTAAAAACTAAAGATGATGAGTTAGAAGTTAGAATGCTAGAATTACAGGGAACTATGATAATCCAAGAGCAAAATAGGTTACGAAAAACCCTACCCTCTACCAGCCAGGAGGAGGAGGAAGACATATACATTAATAAAATTGAAAAAATGATATCCCATAAATGGTATACGAAAATTAAATTAATAATTAAAGATTTCGCTTATGAGTTAACGGCTCTAGTAGACTCTGGGGCTGATCTAAATTGTATACAAGAGGGACTAGTACCTACTCAATTTTATGAAAAAACTAAAGAATCTTTAAGAGGAGCAAATGGAAGCAGATTACAAGTATCATATAAATTATCTAATGCTAAGATTTGTAAAGATAAAATATGTTACAAAACTTCATTTTTACTAGTAAAAAATATCACAGAAGAGATTATACTAGGAACCCCCTTTTTAACTTTACTATACCCCTTCAAGGTAAATGAAGATGGTATAACTACTACGGTTTTGGAAAGAGAAATTGATTTTAAATTCTTAGATAAACCAAAGATCAGAGATTTAAACTCTGTTCAAGAAAGAGCCATATCTCGAATTAATTTAATAAACAAAAAGAAAAAACAAATTAATTTTATAAATAAAGAAATACACTTTAGAAGAGTAGAAGAACAGTTGGAAGCTCCAATTATTAAAGAAAAAATTAATCATGTTTTAGAAAAATTTAAAAGAGATCTTTGCTCAGAACAGCCTAATGCGTTCTGGAAGAGAAAAGTTCATACTGTGTCTTTACCTTATGAATCAGAATTTAAAGAAATCAATATACCAACTAAGGCACGACCAATACAAATGAATAAAGAACATCTTGATTATTGTAAAAAAGAAATACAAGACTATTTAGATAAAGGCTTAATTAGACCTAGTAAGTCTCCCTGGAGCTGCTCAGCCTTTTATGTAATTAATGCATCTGAATTAGAACGGGGAAGTCCTCGCCTAGTAATAAATTATAAACCCTTAAATAAAGCATTAAAATGGATTAGATATCCAATACCAAATAAAAAGGATTTAATTAACAGATTACACAACAAAAGTGTTTACTCAAAATTTGATTTAAAATCAGGATATTATCAAATTCAGTTAGAAGAAAAAGATAAGTATAAAACAGCATTTGTAGTACCCTTTGGCCATTATGAGTGGAATGTTATGCCTTTAGGATTAAAAAATGCTCCGTCAGAATTTCAGAATATTATGAATACAATATTTAATGATTATTCGGACTTTACCATTGTCTATCTAGATGATATATTAGTCTTTTCGGAATCTATTAATCAGCACTTTCAGCATATGGAATTATTTTACCAAATTATTAAAAATAATGGATTAGTTTTATCTGAGAAGAAATTAAAAATATATCAAGCAAAAATTAGGTTTTTAGGTTTTGACATATCTCAAGGCATGTACACCCCAATTAGTAGATCCATAGAATTTGTTAGTAAGTTTCCTAATGAATTAAAGGATAAGACTCAATTACAAAGGTTTCTAGGATGTATCAATTATGTATCAGATTTTATTCCTAACCTTAGAACACTATGTATTCCTTTGTTCAAAAGACTTAGGAAAAATCCACCCCCATGGGACAACACAATGACCCAGAGCATTTTAAAATTAAAAGAAATAGTTAAGAAATTACCCTGCTTAGGAATACCAGATCCTACAGCCAAATTAATTGTAGAAACAGATGCCTCTGACCTTGGGTTTGGAGGAATTTTAAAACAATTACTTCCGGGTTCGGATAAGGAACAAGTTGTCAGATTTTACTCTGGAACTTGGAATTCGGCCCAATTAAATTACAGTACTATTAAAAAAGAGATTTTAGCTATTGTATTATGTATTACTAAATTTCAAGATGATTTATTTTCTAAACAATTTCTATTAAAAACTGATTGCAAAGCTGCAACTAGTGTTTTACAAAAGGATGTTAAAAATTTAGTTTCTAAACATATTTTTGCAAGATGGCAAGCATTACTCTCATGTTTCGATTTTGAGATTGAGCATATTTCAGGAATTAAAAATTCCCTACCAGATTTTTTAACCAGAGAATTTCTACAGGGAAAACATGAATAATACTCCTGATCCTCGAGATAATTATGGACCGAAAAAGACTACAGAAAAAGCCGTGGCATTAAGTTCATCAAGTTCCTCCGATAAAACATTAGCTTTGAGATCCTCTGATTATCTAAATAAGCTTGTGGCTAGTCCCCAGCCTATTTCATCCTCAAGAATTAGACCTTCACCAGGAATTAGGCCAGCTCTTGTTACTCCTCTTCACTTTACCTCACAAATAGCCAGTCCCTCTTCATTACAACCTCATCCTACAAAACTAGCATATTACTCCCCTCCAGAAACTACCCCAAAATCCACTTTCATTACCAAACAACAAATCGTACCCATTTTACCTCTAGAAAGTCATTATTGTCAACCAAACGCTTCATTAATTCATACAGTATCAAAAATATTACCTCCAGGATTCTTTTACCTTCCCGAAGATTCAAATCTTCGAAAAACCCGAAGATTTTATGAATTTATCCTAGTTGATACAGATTCCATAATCCTGACTCACAATTATGACACTAAGGATTCGTCAAAAATTACCTTTTCTAAATTCAAGATTAACAAGGTTCTATCTCCATCAGATTGGGGCCAGCCTCCTTTCAAAGAGAAGTCCTTTAGTAGAACCTTTATTCCTCAATGTTACACTTACTTTGATTATATGAAAGCATGGTATCATTTTATGGATATTGAACCTTACAATCATACGTGGTTTATCTGGTTCAATAAAAATATCTCAATTAATTTTCCATCCTGGTTTATTGAATGGTTTTACACCATTGGACCAATTTTGGACACCTTACCAGATTATGCCTTTGAAGCCTTTAAAATATTTAATGACACTACATCATGTCCTCAGCATAAAGCATTACTTAGTTTTTGTGCTATATTTGGAATTACTTGGATCACATCTTGGACATTATCTACTGAACCATTATTTGAAGATGCCTCCCCATTACAATTGGTCAAGAGATACTCCGTGAAATGGTGGAGTAAATTTAACCCGCAATTACTCTCTACGGAAAGACTAAATGCATGGTTTAAAGCAAATCCAAATCTTTGCAAAACAGCCGGCACCTCGTCCTCAGCTGAAGTTAGAGATTTCTCGGCACTCCATCCTAAGTTATTAGAGTCACTACAAAAAATTACTGATCCTCAAGAGTTTTTTGAAAAAGTAAAAGATGCTATGTCTGTATTATCCGACAATGAAAGCACTAGCATTACCAGCGCTGCTGAAAATGAAGACGACTGTTACGGAATTCAGGACCTCTAAGCTACTTTTGGTTATTATTGGTGGACCCCGCTCATGTTGATAATGGACCCCTATTTTGGAATTATTTATCAATAATGTTATCTTTACTTTATGTCATGTTATCTTTATGTAACTTTTGCTTTATTACTTTTCTTTATGTCATTTTAGTTTTGGCATTTTGTAATAATGGCTCGGAATTGTAAAATTTATAGTTTTAAGTTTTTATATTTGAAGTCCGAAGTGATTCCTTAGTCTATAAAAGGATCATTTGTGTTTTATGGAAGGCATGCAAATTTTCAGATCAAACCTGAAGAATCTTGCCTTGCTCTATTGTAAGTGAATAAATAAAATGTTTTACTACAATTTCTTTTTTGCTATATTAACTTTCCAAATTATATTCTATATAACAACTGAATTAGATTTATTTCTTGATGATTTACCCGCTTTTGATCATAATGTATTATGGATTATGTTTGCTTTTACCGAAACACTTTACGTCTGGTTTCATGGATTATGTTTGCTTTTACCGAAACACTTTACGTCTGGTATCAGAGCCTAAACGGTTCTGAGACCCTTTGAATTAAACAAGTTTTAAAGTCTTAAGCTGTTTGCACTTTAAATTATTATTTTAAAGCTTTTCTTCGCTTGTTTTACTTTTGATTCAACCCACAACCCTGAGTGTTGGCTTGTTTTAGAAGAAAAATGCTGAATAGCTGGGTGGTCCAGGTAGTAAGACCCGCGGATAGGGCAGTGAAACCGTTGGTTTAGCCTAGTTGTATTTTTCTTTAAAACTCAAACAAAAATAAGGGGGAGAAGAGAGTCACACAGTGAGAAGGCAAGAAGTTTTGAGATAAAAATTTAGAGTCAATTAGTTTGAACTTTAGAGTGAGTATAATTCAGAAATGTCTCGGTTACTGAATAGGGCTTGGAGTAGTGTTAGTGGTAGAAGTAGTAGGTCTAATAGAACTTTAGTCCCACCTACTTCCTCCGAAACTGAAGCAACATTAAATCAAGATACTTTTCAAAATCAAGAATTAGAAGTACAGGAAATGGAAAATAAATTAATTAACTGGAACATGCCAGAAATTAAGTTAAACGAAATCTATAAGATTAGTACCTTTGATTTTAAAAGCCAAAAAATTATACATACTTTAGAACAAGCTAGAAATGTAAAGAATAAACAAGAAACTTTTACGTTACTAGATAAAAAATTATTAGATCAACACTATAAAGATGGTTTTAGATATATTCACTTGGGTCTGGTTCAAGTGGCTGTTAAACCTCTACATAAATTAGGATTAAACTCACCCATATTATTAATATTAAGAGATTCTAGAATAAGAGACTTTCATGACTCGGTAATAGCCATGTTAGAATCTAACCTTAATGATGGTCCTGTTTATTTTAACTGTTACCCTAATTATTCGATGAGCTTAGGAGATGAAATCACAAGTTCGTCCCTAGTCATCTGCGTCCAACATCAAAATGATAACTTTACAGAAGGAATATCTAATGTTGATATTATTACTAGAATAACCTATAAAGTTACCAACGTCAATTATAATTATAAATCATTAAGATCTACCCCTAGAAATGAAACATGTGTTATAGAAGCTAATCTAAAAAAGTCTAACATAATTACCCCTAAAATATTAACCATCTCTGAGCTAAGAGAAAAAATTCCAGAAGAATGGATAATAGAAAATGCTACACAACCAGAAAAACTAGAAGCAAGATCTATAAGAGATATTATCACTGATCAGAATGGGAACATTAGAATAAGAATGAACAGAAGTCAATCGTTTAGGTATAATCAAAGTCCTAGTATAGGATCTTCCTCTGCTAGACATTCAGTAGATTCTACTATTAGATTGAACTTAGCAGGAGTTAATTTTGCTCCAAACATACCTCGACCAATTTATCAAGAAAGAATCAGTAGGTCTCCTTCCCCAACTGAATCCCAAATATTAGGAGTAATAACCAAAGAAGAACCTTTTGAGATTGATAAAGTTTGGATTAAAGAAGAATTCTTATCAGATTATAATAAAGATAAGCGTAAATGGTATTTTGATACTTTCTCTAAAACAGAAAAAGACTTATATTTAAAATTATTTTATGAATTTATAGAACACCATGAACTTAATATTTACTTCTTTACCTGGTTTGAATTATACTGTTTAGACAAAAATATATCAAATCCTTATGCTAAAAAATTATTTGTAAATACTAAAACTAGAATGAACATTAAATGGAAAACTTCTAAAAAAGAAATAATTGAATCTATTCACCCTCCTTTAGAAGCTGTAAAAATTATGTCGCCAAAAGAAAATATTGAAATTGAGGCTTCACCTTTTAAGGCCATAAGCAACCCTACGGAACAAAGAAGAGATGTGAATAATGTTCATAGTCAATTAAATTATACTAACCAAATATTACACACCATGTCACAACAATTAGATAGAATAGAACAAATTTTACCTGAAACTTTAGAGGTTAAACCTTCTGACCCTACTAGACCGATTTATCATTATAATATTCCCACAGATAGGGAAATTAGGGATTTAACCTTAGGGTATAATCCAGAACAAAAACTAGATGAATTAGTTGATCGACTAAAAGTCTTAAACGTAGGATCAACGTCAGAAATTAGAATTAATACCTTATCTTTTGAAGAAGAAAATATAATTTCTCGAATTGATAAACCTCCGCGACCAAAGACTAGAAACTACTATCCTAGACCTTCCTTTGCTGATGTTCAGTTTGAAGAAAGGAATAGTTTTATCGGAGATAGTTACTCCGGAGATTGTATTATAGAATGGAACATAGATGGTGCTTCAGAACAACATATATTAAATATTATTCAAAATATGACTATGGCCGCAACCGCCTTTAAAATTAAAAAGAATTCAGATAAAAAGACAAAAGATATGCTTGTAATGGGATTTACAGGACAATTAAAAGGATGGTGGGATAATATTCTTAGTGAAGAAGATAAACTAAGAATAGACTCTGCTGTTAAATCTGAAACTAATGAAGAAATCTGTGTTACCACCCTACTCTACGCAATAACCAAATTCTTTATAGGAGAACCTTTAAAATTACAACAACGAGCTTCAGATCAATTATTAAATTTATATTGCCCTACCATGTCTGATTACCGCTGGTATAAAGACATGTTTCTTTCTAAGCTATGCCTGCGTCCAGATGGAGCAGCTATATATTGGAAAGAAAGATTTATTAGTGGGCTACCTAGATTATTTGCTGAGAAGGTTAAGAGTAATATTAGGCAAAACTATAATGGTGAAATACCTTTTAATGCTTTAACTATGGGAGAAATATCAAATTACATTGTTGAAACTGGATTACAAATTTGTACAGATTATAAATTACAAAATAAAATTAAAAATGAAAAAGCTAATAATAGAAAAGAAATGGGATCCTTCTGTGAGCAGTACGGTGCTACTCCTATTCGAGCTCCCAGTAACCCTAAAAGTAAAAAGAAGAACTTTAGTAAACACAGGAGAAGTCCTAGCAAACCATACAAGAAAAATAGTTACCAAAAAGAAAATTATCAAGATAATAAGAAATTTAATAAAAGGAAAAGTAATAGAAAATCTTACCAAAAACCTAGTAATAAAAATAAAGACATTAAATGTTATAAGTGTGGGCGATTCGGTCATTATGCCAATGACTGCAAAGTCAAAGAAAAGATTCAACAAATTAGTGATTTAAATATTTCAGAAGAACTAAAACAGAATTTAATTCATACCTTAGAAAATATAATGTTATTATCAGATGAAGATTATTCGTCATCTAGTGAATCAGACATAGAAGATATTAATCAATTAGCCGAATCTAGTGAATTTAGTGAAGAAGAATTAGATGAATGCCTAGGTTTAGAATTCTGCAACTGTAATAATTGCATTAAAAGCATCAATGTACTAACCAATCATCAAGCTAATACCTTAATAGGAATATTAGATAAAATGGAAGAATCTGAAAGTAAACACGCTTTCATGAGACAAATTAAAGATATTATTGACGATAATGAAATAGAAAAGAAAGAACTACATAAAGTAGAATTTAAAGATGTCATGAAACTCTTTGAAAAACCAGCTCAGAATCCTGTAACCATGAGGGATTTACAAGAAGAAATTAAAATTATTAAAAAGGAAATTCAATCTTTAAAAACTAAAGATGATGAGTTAGAAGTTAGAATGCTAGAATTACAGGGAACTATGATAATCCAAGAGCAAAATAGGTTACGAAAAACCCTACCCTCTACCAGCCAGGAGGAGGAGGAAGACATATACATTAATAAAATTGAAAAAATGATATCCCATAAATGGTATACGAAAATTAAATTAATAATTAAAGATTTCGCTTATGAGTTAACGGCTCTAGTAGACTCTGGGGCTGATCTAAATTGTATACAAGAGGGACTAGTACCTACTCAATTTTATGAAAAAACTAAAGAATCTTTAAGAGGAGCAAATGGAAGCAGATTACAAGTATCATATAAATTATCTAATGCTAAGATTTGTAAAGATAAAATATGTTACAAAACTTCATTTTTACTAGTAAAAAATATCACAGAAGAGATTATACTAGGAACCCCCTTTTTAACTTTACTATACCCCTTCAAGGTAAATGAAGATGGTATAACTACTACGGTTTTGGAAAGAGAAATTGATTTTAAATTCTTAGATAAACCAAAGATCAGAGATTTAAACTCTGTTCAAGAAAGAGCCATATCTCGAATTAATTTAATAAACAAAAAGAAAAAACAAATTAATTTTATAAATAAAGAAATACACTTTAGAAGAGTAGAAGAACAGTTGGAAGCTCCAATTATTAAAGAAAAAATTAATCATGTTTTAGAAAAATTTAAAAGAGATCTTTGCTCAGAACAGCCTAATGCGTTCTGGAAGAGAAAAGTTCATACTGTGTCTTTACCTTATGAATCAGAATTTAAAGAAATCAATATACCAACTAAGGCACGACCAATACAAATGAATAAAGAACATCTTGATTATTGTAAAAAAGAAATACAAGACTATTTAGATAAAGGCTTAATTAGACCTAGTAAGTCTCCCTGGAGCTGCTCAGCCTTTTATGTAATTAATGCATCTGAATTAGAACGGGGAAGTCCTCGCCTAGTAATAAATTATAAACCCTTAAATAAAGCATTAAAATGGATTAGATATCCAATACCAAATAAAAAGGATTTAATTAACAGATTACACAACAAAAGTGTTTACTCAAAATTTGATTTAAAATCAGGATATTATCAAATTCAGTTAGAAGAAAAAGATAAGTATAAAACAGCATTTGTAGTACCCTTTGGCCATTATGAGTGGAATGTTATGCCTTTAGGATTAAAAAATGCTCCGTCAGAATTTCAGAATATTATGAATACAATATTTAATGATTATTCGGACTTTACCATTGTCTATCTAGATGATATATTAGTCTTTTCGGAATCTATTAATCAGCACTTTCAGCATATGGAATTATTTTACCAAATTATTAAAAATAATGGATTAGTTTTATCTGAGAAGAAATTAAAAATATATCAAGCAAAAATTAGGTTTTTAGGTTTTGACATATCTCAAGGCATGTACACCCCAATTAGTAGATCCATAGAATTTGTTAGTAAGTTTCCTAATGAATTAAAGGATAAGACTCAATTACAAAGGTTTCTAGGATGTATCAATTATGTATCAGATTTTATTCCTAACCTTAGAACACTATGTATTCCTTTGTTCAAAAGACTTAGGAAAAATCCACCCCCATGGGACAACACAATGACCCAGAGCATTTTAAAATTAAAAGAAATAGTTAAGAAATTACCCTGCTTAGGAATACCAGATCCTACAGCCAAATTAATTGTAGAAACAGATGCCTCTGACCTTGGGTTTGGAGGAATTTTAAAACAATTACTTCCGGGTTCGGATAAGGAACAAGTTGTCAGATTTTACTCTGGAACTTGGAATTCGGCCCAATTAAATTACAGTACTATTAAAAAAGAGATTTTAGCTATTGTATTATGTATTACTAAATTTCAAGATGATTTATTTTCTAAACAATTTCTATTAAAAACTGATTGCAAAGCTGCAACTAGTGTTTTACAAAAGGATGTTAAAAATTTAGTTTCTAAACATATTTTTGCAAGATGGCAAGCATTACTCTCATGTTTCGATTTTGAGATTGAGCATATTTCAGGAATTAAAAATTCCCTACCAGATTTTTTAACCAGAGAATTTCTACAGGGAAAACATGAATAATACTCCTGATCCTCGAGATAATTATGGACCGAAAAAGACTACAGAAAAAGCCGTGGCATTAAGTTCATCAAGTTCCTCCGATAAAACATTAGCTTTGAGATCCTCTGATTATCTAAATAAGCTTGTGGCTAGTCCCCAGCCTATTTCATCCTCAAGAATTAGACCTTCACCAGGAATTAGGCCAGCTCTTGTTACTCCTCTTCACTTTACCTCACAAATAGCCAGTCCCTCTTCATTACAACCTCATCCTACAAAACTAGCATATTACTCCCCTCCAGAAACTACCCCAAAATCCACTTTCATTACCAAACAACAAATCGTACCCATTTTACCTTCCCGAAGATTCAAATCTTCGAAAAACCCGAAGATTTTATGAATTTATCCTAGTTGATACAGATTCCATAATCCTGACTCACAATTATGACACTAAGGATTCGTCAAAAATTACCTTTTCTAAATTCAAGATTAACAAGGTTCTATCTCCATCAGATTGGGGCCAGCCTCCTTTCAAAGAGAAGTCCTTTAGTAGAACCTTTATTCCTCAATGTTACACTTACTTTGATTATATGAAAGCATGGTATCATTTTATGGATATTGAACCTTACAATCATACGTGGTTTATCTGGTTCAATAAAAATATCTCAATTAATTTTCCATCCTGGTTTATTGAATGGTTTTACACCATTGGACCAATTTTGGACACCTTACCAGATTATGCCTTTGAAGCCTTTAAAATATTTAATGACACTACATCATGTCCTCAGCATAAAGCATTACTTAGTTTTTGTGCTATATTTGGAATTACTTGGATCACATCTTGGACATTATCTACTGAACCATTATTTGAAGATGCCTCCCCATTACAATTGGTCAAGAGATACTCCGTGAAATGGTGGAGTAAATTTAACCCGCAATTACTCTCTACGGAAAGACTAAATGCATGGTTTAAAGCAAATCCAAATCTTTGCAAAACAGCCGGCACCTCGTCCTCAGCTGAAGTTAGAGATTTCTCGGCACTCCATCCTAAGTTATTAGAGTCACTACAAAAAATTACTGATCCTCAAGAGTTTTTTGAAAAAGTAAAAGATGCTATGTCTGTATTATCCGACAATGAAAGCACTAGCATTACCAGCGCTGCTGAAAATGAAGACGACTGTTACGGAATTCAGGACCTCTAAGCTACTTTTGGTTATTATTGGTGGACCCCGCTCATGTTGATAATGGACCCCTATTTTGGAATTATTTATCAATAATGTTATCTTTTCTTTATGTCATTTTAGTTTTGGCATTTTGTAATAATGGCTCGGAATTGTAAAATTTATAGTTTTAAGTTTTTATATTTGAAGTCCGAAGTGATTCCTTAGTCTATAAAAGGATCATTTGTGTTTTATGGAAGGCATGCAAATTTTCAGATCAAACCTGAAGAATCTTGCCTTGCTCTATTGTAAGTGAATAAATAAAATGTTTTACTACAATTTCTTTTTTGCTATATTAACTTTCCAAATTATATTCTATATAACAACTGAATTAGATTTATTTCTTGATGATTTACCCGCTTTTGATCATAATGTATTATGGATTATGTTTGCTTTTACCGAAACACTTTACGTCTGGTATGGATTATGTTTGCTTTTACCGAAACACTTTACGTCTGGTATCAGAGCCTAAACGGTTCTGAGACCCTTTGAATTAAACAAGTTTTAAAGTCTTAAGCTGTTTGCACTTTAAATTATTATTTTAAAGCTTTTCTTCGCTTGTTTTACTTTTGATTCAACCCACAACCCTGAGTGTTGGCTTGTTTTAGAAGAAAAATGCTGAATAGCTGGGTGGTCCAGGTAGTAAGACCCGCGGATAGGGCAGTGAAACCGTTGGTTTAGCCTAGTTGTATTTTTCTTTAAAACTCAAACAAAAATAAGGGGGAGAAGAGAGTCACACAGTGAGAAGGCAAGAAGTTTTGAGATAAAAATTTAGAGTCAATTAGTTTGAACTTTAGAGTGAGTATAATTCAGAAATGTCTCGGTTACTGAATAGGGCTTGGAGTAGTGTTAGTGGTAGAAGTAGTAGGTCTAATAGAACTTTAGTCCCACCTACTTCCTCCGAAACTGAAGCAACATTAAATCAAGATACTTTTCAAAATCAAGAATTAGAAGTACAGGAAATGGAAAATAAATTAATTAACTGGAACATGCCAGAAATTAAGTTAAACGAAATCTATAAGATTAGTACCTTTGATTTTAAAAGCCAAAAAATTATACATACTTTAGAACAAGCTAGAAATGTAAAGAATAAACAAGAAACTTTTACGTTACTAGATAAAAAATTATTAGATCAACACTATAAAGATGGTTTTAGATATATTCACTTGGGTCTAGTTCAAGTGGCTGTTAAACCTCTACATAAATTAGGATTAAACTCACCCATATTATTAATATTAAGAGATTCTAGAATAAGAGACTTTCATGACTCGGTAATAGCCATGTTAGAATCTAACCTTAATGATGGTCCTGTTTATTTTAACTGTTACCCTAATTATTCGATGAGCTTAGGAGATGAAATCACAAGTTCGTCCCTAGTCATCTGCGTCCAACATCAAAATGATAACTTTACAGAAGGAATATCTAATGTTGATATTATTACTAGAATAACCTATAAAGTTACCAACGTCAATTATAATTATAAATCATTAAGATCTACCCCTAGAAATGAAACATGTGTTATAGAAGCTAATCTAAAAAAGTCTAACATAATTACCCCTAAAATATTAACCATCTCTGAGCTAAGAGAAAAAATTCCAGAAGAATGGATAATAGAAAATGCTACACAACCAGAAAAACTAGAAGCAAGATCTATAAGAGATATTATCACTGATCAGAATGGGAACATTAGAATAAGAATGAACAGAAGTCAATCGTTTAGGTATAATCAAAGTCCTAGTATAGGATCTTCCTCTGCTAGACATTCAGTAGATTCTACTATTAGATTGAACTTAGCAGGAGTTAATTTTGCTCCAAACATACCTCGACCAATTTATCAAGAAAGAATCAGTAGGTCTCCTTCCCCAACTGAATCCCAAATATTAGGAGTAATAACCAAAGAAGAACCTTTTGAGATTGATAAAGTTTGGATTAAAGAAGAATTCTTATCAGATTATAATAAAGATAAGCGTAAATGGTATTTTGATACTTTCTCTAAAACAGAAAAAGACTTATATTTAAAATTATTTTATGAATTTATAGAACACCATGAACTTAATATTTACTTCTTTACCTGGTTTGAATTATACTGTTTAGACAAAAATATATCAAATCCTTATGCTAAAAAATTATTTGTAAATACTAAAACTAGAATGAACATTAAATGGAAAACTTCTAAAAAAGAAATAATTGAATCTATTCACCCTCCTTTAGAAGCTGTAAAAATTATGTCGCCAAAAGAAAATATTGAAATTGAGGCTTCACCTTTTAAGGCCATAAGCAACCCTACGGAACAAAGAAGAGATGTGAATAATGTTCATAGTCAATTAAATTATACTAACCAAATATTACACACCATGTCACAACAATTAGATAGAATAGAACAAATTTTACCTGAAACTTTAGAGGTTAAACCTTCTGACCCTACTAGACCGATTTATCATTATAATATTCCCACAGATAGGGAAATTAGGGATTTAACCTTAGGGTATAATCCAGAACAAAAACTAGATGAATTAGTTGATCGACTAAAAGTCTTAAACGTAGGATCAACGTCAGAAATTAGAATTAATACCTTATCTTTTGAAGAAGAAAATATAATTTCTCGAATTGATAAACCTCCGCGACCAAAGACTAGAAACTACTATCCTAGACCTTCCTTTGCTGATGTTCAGTTTGAAGAAAGGAATAGTTTTATCGGAGATAGTTACTCCGGAGATTGTATTATAGAATGGAACATAGATGGTGCTTCAGAACAACATATATTAAATATTATTCAAAATATGACTATGGCCGCAACCGCCTTTAAAATTAAAAAGAATTCAGATAAAAAGACAAAAGATATGCTTGTAATGGGATTTACAGGACAATTAAAAGGATGGTGGGATAATATTCTTAGTGAAGAAGATAAACTAAGAATAGACTCTGCTGTTAAATCTGAAACTAATGAAGAAATCTGTGTTACCACCCTACTCTACGCAATAACCAAATTCTTTATAGGAGAACCTTTAAAATTACAACAACGAGCTTCAGATCAATTATTAAATTTATATTGCCCTACCATGTCTGATTACCGCTGGTATAAAGACATGTTTCTTTCTAAGCTATGCCTGCGTCCAGATGGAGCAGCTATATATTGGAAAGAAAGATTTATTAGTGGGCTACCTAGATTATTTGCTGAGAAGGTTAAGAGTAATATTAGGCAAAACTATAATGGTGAAATACCTTTTAATGCTTTAACTATGGGAGAAATATCAAATTACATTGTTGAAACTGGATTACAAATTTGTACAGATTATAAATTACAAAATAAAATTAAAAATGAAAAAGCTAATAATAGAAAAGAAATGGGATCCTTCTGTGAGCAGTACGGTGCTACTCCTATTCGAGCTCCCAGTAACCCTAAAAGTAAAAAGAAGAACTTTAGTAAACACAGGAGAAGTCCTAGCAAACCATACAAGAAAAATAGTTACCAAAAAGAAAATTATCAAGATAATAAGAAATTTAATAAAAGGAAAAGTAATAGAAAATCTTACCAAAAACCTAGTAATAAAAATAAAGACATTAAATGTTATAAGTGTGGGCGATTCGGTCATTATGCCAATGACTGCAAAGTCAAAGAAAAGATTCAACAAATTAGTGATTTAAATATTTCAGAAGAACTAAAACAGAATTTAATTCATACCTTAGAAAATATAATGTTATTATCAGATGAAGATTATTCGTCATCTAGTGAATCAGACATAGAAGATATTAATCAATTAGCCGAATCTAGTGAATTTAGTGAAGAAGAATTAGATGAATGCCTAGGTTTAGAATTCTGCAACTGTAATAATTGCATTAAAAGCATCAATGTACTAACCAATCATCAAGCTAATACCTTAATAGGAATATTAGATAAAATGGAAGAATCTGAAAGTAAACACGCTTTCATGAGACAAATTAAAGATATTATTGACGATAATGAAATAGAAAAGAAAGAACTACATAAAGTAGAATTTAAAGATGTCATGAAACTCTTTGAAAAACCAGCTCAGAATCCTGTAACCATGAGGGATTTACAAGAAGAAATTAAAATTATTAAAAAGGAAATTCAATCTTTAAAAACTAAAGATGATGAGTTAGAAGTTAGAATGCTAGAATTACAGGGAACTATGATAATCCAAGAGCAAAATAGGTTACGAAAAACCCTACCCTCTACCAGCCAGGAGGAGGAGGAAGACATATACATTAATAAAATTGAAAAAATGATATCCCATAAATGGTATACGAAAATTAAATTAATAATTAAAGATTTCGCTTATGAGTTAACGGCTCTAGTAGACTCTGGGGCTGATCTAAATTGTATACAAGAGGGACTAGTACCTACTCAATTTTATGAAAAAACTAAAGAATCTTTAAGAGGAGCAAATGGAAGCAGATTACAAGTATCATATAAATTATCTAATGCTAAGATTTGTAAAGATAAAATATGTTACAAAACTTCATTTTTACTAGTAAAAAATATCACAGAAGAGATTATACTAGGAACCCCCTTTTTAACTTTACTATACCCCTTCAAGGTAAATGAAGATGGTATAACTACTACGGTTTTGGAAAGAGAAATTGATTTTAAATTCTTAGATAAACCAAAGATCAGAGATTTAAACTCTGTTCAAGAAGAGTAGAAGAACAGTTGGAAGCTCCAATTATTAAAGAAAAAATTAATCATGTTTTAGAAAAATTTAAAAGAGATCTTTGCTCAGAACAGCCTAATGCGTTCTGGAAGAGAAAAGTTCATACTGTGTCTTTACCTTATGAATCAGAATTTAAAGAAATCAATATACCAACTAAGGCACGACCAATACAAATGAATAAAGAACATCTTGATTATTGTAAAAAAGAAATACAAGACTATTTAGATAAAGGCTTAATTAGACCTAGTAAGTCTCCCTGGAGCTGCTCAGCCTTTTATGTAATTAATGCATCTGAATTAGAACGGGGAAGTCCTCGCCTAGTAATAAATTATAAACCCTTAAATAAAGCATTAAAATGGATTAGATATCCAATACCAAATAAAAAGGATTTAATTAACAGATTACACAACAAAAGTGTTTACTCAAAATTTGATTTAAAATCAGGATATTATCAAATTCAGTTAGAAGAAAAAGATAAGTATAAAACAGCATTTGTAGTACCCTTTGGCCATTATGAGTGGAATGTTATGCCTTTAGGATTAAAAAATGCTCCGTCAGAATTTCAGAATATTATGAATACAATATTTAATGATTATTCGGACTTTACCATTGTCTATCTAGATGATATATTAGTCTTTTCGGAATCTATTAATCAGCACTTTCAGCATATGGAATTATTTTACCAAATTATTAAAAATAATGGATTAGTTTTATCTGAGAAGAAATTAAAAATATATCAAGCAAAAATTAGGTTTTTAGGTTTTGACATATCTCAAGGCATGTACACCCCAATTAGTAGATCCATAGAATTTGTTAGTAAGTTTCCTAATGAATTAAAGGATAAGACTCAATTACAAAGGTTTCTAGGATGTATCAATTATGTATCAGATTTTATTCCTAACCTTAGAACACTATGTATTCCTTTGTTCAAAAGACTTAGGAAAAATCCACCCCCATGGGACAACACAATGACCCAGAGCATTTTAAAATTAAAAGAAATAGTTAAGAAATTACCCTGCTTAGGAATACCAGATCCTACAGCCAAATTAATTGTAGAAACAGATGCCTCTGACCTTGGGTTTGGAGGAATTTTAAAACAATTACTTCCGGGTTCGGATAAGGAACAAGTTGTCAGATTTTACTCTGGAACTTGGAATTCGGCCCAATTAAATTACAGTACTATTAAAAAAGAGATTTTAGCTATTGTATTATGTATTACTAAATTTCAAGATGATTTATTTTCTAAACAATTTCTATTAAAAACTGATTGCAAAGCTGCAACTAGTGTTTTACAAAAGGATGTTAAAAATTTAGTTTCTAAACATATTTTTGCAAGATGGCAAGCATTACTCTCATGTTTCGATTTTGAGATTGAGCATATTTCAGGAATTAAAAATTCCCTACCAGATTTTTTAACCAGAGAATTTCTACAGGGAAAACATGAATAATACTCCTGATCCTCGAGATAATTATGGACCGAAAAAGACTACAGAAAAAGCCGTGGCATTAAGTTCATCAAGTTCCTCCGATAAAACATTAGCTTTGAGATCCTCTGATTATCTAAATAAGCTTGTGGCTAGTCCCCAGCCTATTTCATCCTCAAGAATTAGACCTTCACCAGGAATTAGGCCAGCTCTTGTTACTCCTCTTCACTTTACCTCACAAATAGCCAGTCCCTCTTCATTACAACCTCATCCTACAAAACTAGCATATTACTCCCCTCCAGAAACTACCCCAAAATCCACTTTCATTACCAAACAACAAATCGTACCCATTTTACCTCTAGAAAGTCATTATTGTCAACCAAACGCTTCATTAATTCATACAGTATCAAAAATATTACCTCCAGGATTCTTTTACCTTCCCGAAGATTCAAATCTTCGAAAAACCCGAAGATTTTATGAATTTATCCTAGTTGATACAGATTCCATAATCCTGACTCACAATTATGACACTAAGGATTCGTCAAAAATTACCTTTTCTAAATTCAAGATTAACAAGGTTCTATCTCCATCAGATTGGGGCCAGCCTCCTTTCAAAGAGAAGTCCTTTAGTAGAACCTTTATTCCTCAATGTTACACTTACTTTGATTATATGAAAGCATGGTATCATTTTATGGATATTGAACCTTACAATCATACGTGGTTTATCTGGTTCAATAAAAATATCTCAATTAATTTTCCATCCTGGTTTATTGAATGGTTTTACACCATTGGACCAATTTTGGACACCTTACCAGATTATGCCTTTGAAGCCTTTAAAATATTTAATGACACTACATCATGTCCTCAGCATAAAGCATTACTTAGTTTTTGTGCTATATTTGGAATTACTTGGATCACATCTTGGACATTATCTACTGAACCATTATTTGAAGATGCCTCCCCATTACAATTGGTCAAGAGATACTCCGTGAAATGGTGGAGTAAATTTAACCCGCAATTACTCTCTACGGAAAGACTAAATGCATGGTTTAAAGCAAATCCAAATCTTTGCAAAACAGCCGGTGTAAGACCCAAGATTTCATTGTATAGTTGGTTTAAGGAATATTAGGGTTTCGATGTGTTCGTGTGACGAAACATCGTGTAATTATTAGCTTTTGCTGTAATCAAGTCTGTTTAGTGCTCGTGCACTGTAATTGTACAGACTTTTGTCTTGTGATCCTGTTTCTTGTATAAGAAGTTATTTGTGGTTTCAGAATAATAAGTTTTGGATTATTCTTGTTTTTGGAAAAACGAGTAAGATTTTACCCGTCGTTGTAAAATCTTATTGCGTCTGTTTTGAGTGAGGTTTCGGATGGAAGTTTTATATATCTGCGCGAGTTAGGATATATTCTGAGATTAATTTTCTGAGGTATGGAAGAAAATTACAGTCGCGGAAAAAGATTCGGCGATAAGTTTTGGAAATGTTAAACGTTAGACGTTCTTTCCGTAGGTTTTGTGTTTTGGTGAGTTTCGTTCGTCGCGGCGCGCGAGAACTGAACGTGTGAGTGTTTCTATGAGGTTTTGAGTTTTACCTCAAGTGGATTTGGTTTGGTTTGATCCAATGGCTAGGGTTTGGTCTTGGCAATGTGTTTTTGATCCAAGGGCCATGAGCTAGCAAGAGCTTTAGCAATAGTAAGGAGGTTTGCTCATTGTGGACTTAGAAAAACATCACCAAACATATCCATTCTTTCTCTCTTTCACGTAGACTCCATTACTTTCATTTCCAACCTTCACAAATTTTCCATTCTTCACCATTTCACTCCATTTCAAGCTTTGGAGCTTTGAAGAAAGTTGTAGAGAATTACTTTCTAAAGGTAACCCTCTCTTCTCGTCTCTTAGGATGGTAGACTTATAGAGTTTAAGAGTTTTTAGGTTTATGTTTCATGAGGGTTTGTTAGAAAATGTTACTTTACATGGTTTTTGTTCCATGAATGTTGTTCATGAGGTCTAGAGAAGCATGTGTAGGCTTTGTTGTTTTGTTTTCCATGAGTTGGTGAAAATCTCATGAGAAAAGTTAGGGTTTTGGTTTGTTTATGTATTGATCAATTACATGAGGTTATGTTGTAAGGTTTTGAAAAGAAAAGTTGTCTTTGAACCTTTGGACGAAAGGGAAACGCGTTGTATGGTTTTGTTTTGGAAAATCCGATGAAAAATATTTTGAGGTTTATGAAAATATTTTCCTAAGTGTTTTTGAGTAGTGTTTTGGGGTCAAAATGGTTTAAACCTATTGTGACATGTGGTGTCGCTTTTTACCTTGAAAACATGTTTGATAATGATTACCGGACGGTTAAGGCCCGTAATAAAACTTGTGCTTAGATTTGGTTTTGATTTTGTAAATGAAAATCAAATAACTTGCACTCGAAGCAACCAACAAGCTTTCGGAAAATGAATTGCTTGCTTATGAAAATGGTTTGCTTTTATGCTTTGAAAAAGTGTTGGGAACTAATAGAATCAAACTAGGTTTGGGTGGAAAAAGGTGGTGTGAGTGCTGTCTTGTGCTGTCATGACAGGTGCAACTCGCCGGGCGAGTGGTAACTCGCCAGGGCGAGTGTCACAGGTCCTGACAACACGCCAGGGCGAGTGTCACAGGTCCTGACAACACGCCAGGGCGAGCTCCAGAGCGAGTAAGACCAGAACTCTCTGCCTTCACTCGCCACCAACTCGCCAGGGCGAGTTCTGGGACCTAAAATTTTGGATTCTGATTTCTAAACTTGGTTTTTAACTTTCTAATCCCTTTTTATTAATTTATGGAAGTGGTTGGGTTTGGAAACGAGTTTTTCGGGTACTCGGAAAGTGCGTAGCTTGTAACGCAAGGAAACGGCCATTTTGCATTTCAATTTATTTAAGACTTTTGGCTATTGTTTTGGGTCCTAAAAATAGTACAAATAACTCATGGTGGTCGATCAATACGATATATTTTGGTTTAGTATCCGAAAGAAGGATTTTACCTTATAGAACCTTTGGGTTTTGGGGTTTTAGAGTCCAAATCATTAAGGATTGATTGATTATGGTTTTGATTGAATACTTTGCTTGTTTTAGGAAGCGAGTAAGTGTTATTGTGATCGTGTGATAGTTGAGTGCTAGACGAGGTAAGGGCTCCACTTTATTTCCGTCTTTCGAAATGGTTACGACATGCTTTGTTTTGCTGTTATGCATTTGCTGTGTGCTTGGGATGTTTGTACTTATGTATTCTCGTTGATGAGATCGTGGTTATAAATTAAAAGTGCAACTTACATATGATTAGGAAAATGTATGCATGTTGTGACGACTTGTGCATAGGCTTTAGGCTATGTGATTGTTTGCATGAGCATATATGAATGCGTGCGTCTGATGGGACTACGCGAGGATTTTGTCTTGTGTGACTATCCTGTATATGCCAAAGAGAATATATGCCATGCATTTCATAGTTGCGTGCCTAGGTGTATGTCTGTGTGACTTTGCCTACGTACCGGGCGTTTGACTGTGTGGCTTCGCCAAATCCCTCTGGATTTATATTGAGTTGGTGTATGTCTGTGTGACTTCGCCTGGTGTTTGTCTGTGTGACTTCACCTGCCTTGTGTGGCATTTTAGTGCGGGTACGTATATTTCTGTGTGGCTTTGCCTACCCCACGACTCTTCGAGGAGAGGTTAATTTTCCGGAAAATCATGCATGTGGCAGCCAGTGATTGGTGTCACACTCATTGTAGAAGTCTGCATTAGGCTTGGTGTGCATTTATTTATATAAGCCCGTTGGTGGGAACTACTTTTGAGATTAAGAGCTTTCTCTTGTGGTTGTGGAAATATTTGTTATGTGTACAATTTTTCGCACCGGATATATATATATATATACTTGTATTTTGTGGTGACCCTTTCTTTCATTTGCGGGCTCATCCCACCCAGATGATGGGTTAGGTCGTGGCGACGACGGTGGCTGTTCCAGACCCCAGTGAGCGGTTGGAGTTGTAGCCTAGAATAGTTAGACTATGCACCGGTGTGTTTTGTGCACCGTGTTTTTTGGTTAGCATAGGATTTCTAACTTGTTTGATACTTAGACTTGGATTGTAATTATTCAGGAAATACACTTTGCTTGTCGAAGCACCTTTTGGTAATGAGTTCTTTTGTATATTTGAATGCCGGTTCATTTATAAAACTATTATGCGCACTCTGAGTGTTAGTTGAAAAAGAAAAAAAAAATAATGCCCTTTTTGGCTTTTGAAAAACGGGGTGTTACATTTTTGGTATCAGAGCACGGCTTTAAATCTTCAAAGGGAAAGTGTATACTTGAGTCGTTAGTCCAGAGTCAGTTAGAACGTAACTAGTGTGGAGTTAGTTCTAGTGTTTGTTCTGTGTCGGGTTTCGAGTTAGTAATCCGTGGAGTGAGATATTCTGTTAGGATTCAGAATTGTGTGACTAAGGATCTAATCAGAATTGGTATTGTGCAGAAATCGAATGCCTCCAAGAAGGGCACCTACTGTACCTATGGCGGACAATGTGGATGTGAATCAGATGGCTTATGCCATGCATACAATGGCAGCGGCTGTGACAGCTCAGAGCCATGCTAAGGCGCAGAGAGATCTGGAAAAGCGCGAAAGGGAAATACTTGCGGCTGGATCTAGACTTCTTTCAAATTTCAACCACCAAACTCCTCCAAAGTTTAATGGGGAGGGAGGTCCGGAAACTGCTGATTTGTGGCTCCAATCTGTGGAGAGGATATTCGGGGCGATCCATTGTCCGGAGGGAGAGAAGGTGGTCTTAGCTACCTATCAATTACTCGGGGGTTCTGAGTATTGGTGGAGGAACACCCGTATTATCATGGAGAATGGCCATGAAGAGCTGAATTGGGAGAACTTCAAGAGGAGGTTCTTGGCCAAATATTTCCCTGAGACAGCTAGGGAAAGGTATGGGGAAGAGTTTTTGAGACTGAGGCAAGCAGGCATGAATGTTGAAGCATATGCCAAGAAGTTCGAATCACTATCCCGTTTCTTCCGCTTCTTTAGGGATGGGATAGATGAGGATTATATGTGCCGTCGCTTCCAAGATGGGCTGAGGTACGAGTTGCAGGACGCGGTTGTGCCGTTGGGTATTCGGCAATTTCAGGTCTTGGTTGAAAAGTGCCAAGAGGTTGAGGATATGAGAAACAAAAGGGTGAACCGGCAGGGTGGTTTTAGTACTGGGGGACCAAGTCGTTCTGGTGGTCCGAATCAAAGTCAGAACCGTGGGAGGCAAGGGAGTAAGCCGTATAACCGTCCTCAGAATAGTAAAGGACCGGGCCGATCGGTGAATCAGGGAACCCGGGGAAAGTCAGAGGGTAGTAAGGGGACTTGCTACAACTGTGGAGAAGCGGGGCATTTTTCTAATGAGTGCACGCAACCGAAGGTGGGAAACACCTGCTACAATTGCAAGAAGCCGGGACACTTTGCTAGAGATTGCAGAGCCCCGAAGACTGGGCCATCGGCAAATGTGGCACAAGGCTCACAGGGTGCCAGACCTGCTGCAAAGGCACGTGCTTACTGTATGGGCACTGAGTTGAGTGGGCAGGCTAGCAATGCCATCCACGAGAGCTGTCACATCGCAGGTAATTCTTTAACTGCTTTGATTGACACAGGGGCAACCCACTCATTCATATCTTTGGCATGTGCAAATCGTTTGAGTTTGAATGTATCTGTGCTTCCGTTTGATTTGAATGTTGTGACTCCTGCTAAGGATTTGGTAGTGAATACTGCATGTTTGCATTGTTTGGTAGTAATTCAGAATAGGGATTTTCTGGTTAATTTGGTTTGTCTACCGCTTACATCTCTCGAGATCATCCTCGGGATGGATTGGTTGTCTTATCATTATGTGATTCTAGACTGCGCTCGGAAATTGGTTTTCTTTCCCGAGCCAGGTGTGCGAAGGTACTTGTCTGCGAATCGACTTTCTGTGGTTATGTGTAACGGAGAACCGGAGATAGTCTCACTTGCTAGCTTAGGAGTGACGTCAGAGATCCGAATTGAGGAAATTCGAGTGGTTCAGGATTTCCAAGATGTGTTTCCATCGGAGATTCCAGCTTTTCCTCCGTGTAGAGAGGTGGAATTCTTTATTGACTTGCAACCGGGTACGGGTCCGATTTCAGAATCAGCTTATCGGATGGCTCCAGCCGAGTTGGTAGAGTTGAAAGGTCAGATTGAGGACTTGTTGGAGAAGGGTTTCATAAGGCCTAGTGTGTCGCCTTGGGGAGCACCGGTCTTATTGGTTAAGAAGAAGGATGGGAAGTCTCGTCTTTGCGTGGACTATCGGAAGCTTAATAAGGTGACTATCAAGAACCGATATCCATTGCCGCGTATTGATGATTTGATGGATCAGTTGAGGGGAGCCTCAGTATTTTCCAAGATTGACTTGAAGTCTGGTTATCACCAGATAAGAGTGCGAGATGAGGATGTTCAGAAAACGGCGTTTAGGACGCGTTATGGGCATTATGAGTTCTTAGTGATGCCGTTTGGAGTGACGAATGCACCTGCTATCTTTATGGCCTACATGAATCGGATATTCAATTCATTTTTGGACAAGTTTGTAGTAGTGTTCATTGATGACATTTTGGTGTATTCGAAAAGTGAAGAGGAGCATGAAGAGCATCTTCGCTTGGTTTTGCAAGTTTTGCGGGAGAAAAGGTTGTATGCTAACCCGTCAAAGTGTGACTTTTGGTTGGAAGAGGTGAATTTCCTCGGTCATGTTATATCAAAAGAGGGAATAGCCGTGGATCCAGCCAAGATTGATACGGTACTTTCATGGAAGCAGCCTCAAACAGTGACTGATGTGAGAAGTTTTGTTGGTTTGGCCGGTTATTACCGAAGGTTCATTGAAGGTTTCGCTAAGATTGTGGCACCGATGACACAACTTACGCGAAAAGATCAACCTTTTGCGTGGACAGAGAAGTGTGAGTTGAGTTTCCAGTTGTTGAAAGAACGGTTGACGACTTCACCAGTTTTGATGTTACCACAGTCGGAGGAACCGTATGAGGTTTATTGTGATGCTTCTCATCAAGGGTTGGGTTGTGTGTTGATGCAACACAAGAGAGCAGTAGCTTATGCGTCAAGGCAACTTAAAGTGCATGAGAAGAATTATCCTACGCACGATTTAGAGCTTGCGGCCGTGGTTTTTGCATTGAAGATTTGGAGACATCATCTTTATGGTTGCACTTTTGTCGTGTTTAGTGACCATAAAAGTCTTAAGTATCTGTTCGATCAGAAAGAGCTTAATATGAGGCAACGGAGGTGGATGGAAACTTTGAAAGACTTCGACTTTACGTTGGAATACCATCCGGGAAAGGCTAATGTGGTAGCCGATGCTTTGAGTAGGAAGAGTGTGACAGTTTGTTCGGCACAGATGGCTAGTCAACAAGAGTTGTTGAGAGAGTTTCGTGACTTGCACCTAGAGGTAGAGTTTGCTTCCGGGAATATGAGACTGGGTATGATTACCATCTCAAACGGTTTGTTGGAAGATATTGCTAATTGTCAAGATGACAAGTTCCTTATGGAGAAAAGGGCTTTGATTGTTCGAGGAACCAACCGAGATTTCAAGGTGGGATCGGACAATGTCTTGAGGTGTCAAGGGAGAGTGTGTGTACCCGATGTTATGGACTTGAGAAACACCATTCTAGGGGAGGCACACAAGAGTAAACTTAGTATACATCCTGGAGCAACAAAGATGTATCAAGACCTGAGGCATGATTTCTGGTGGCCGGGTATGAAAAAGGATGTGGCTGAGTATGTGGCGTCGTGTCTGACTTGTCAGAAGGCGAAGATTGAACATCAGAGGCCGGCAGGAATGCTGCAGTCTTTAGATATCCCCGAGTGGAAGTGGGATAGCATTTCTATGGATTTCATCACTGGTTTACCTAAGACCAGGAGGAAGCATGATTCCATTTGGGTGATAGTGGATCGTTTGACTAAGGCCGCTCATTTTCTACCGGTAAGGATTACGGATACGGCGGCAAAGTTGACCGATGTTTACATTGCTGAGATTGTGAGGTTACATGGGATTCCGTCAAGTATAGTGTCGGATCGAGACCCAAAGTTTACTTCACACTTTTGGAGGACTTTGCATGAGGCGTTGGGGACGAAATTGAGATTGAGTTCCGCCTATCATCCTCAGACCGATGGGCAGACTGAGAGAACAAATCAGTCACTAGAGGATTTATTGAGAGCATGTGTGCTGGATGATCGTGGGAGTTGGGACGACGTGTTGCCGTTGATAGAGTTCACGTACAACAATAGTTACCATTCGACTATCGGAATGGCACCATATGAGGCTTTGTATGGGAGAAGATGTCAGACTCCTTTGTGTTGGTACCAAGATGGGGAGAGTATGATAGTAGGACCGGAAATGGTACAACAGACGACGGACAAGGTCCGAAAGATAAGGGCAATGATGAAGGTTGCTCAAGATCGACAAAAGAGTTATGCGGATAGGCGTCGGAGGCCTTTAGAGTTTGAGGAGGGAGATCACGTATTTCTCCGTGTTACTCCAACAACTGGTGTCGGAAGGGCTTTGAAAGCAAAGAAGTTGACTCCGAAGTTTATAGGGCCTTATCAGATTTTGGAACGGGTTGGGAAGGTAGCATATCGGATCGCGTTGCCACCGGTACTATCTTTGATTCATGACGTGTTCCATGTGTCGCAATTGCGGAAATATACACCGGATCCATCACATGTGATTACACCAGATGATATCCAGTTGAGGGATAACTTGTCATTCGAGGTTCCGCCGATCAAGATTGCGGATAGGAAGATGAAACGTTTGAGAACGAAAGAGATACCTTTGGTGAAGGTAATATGGAACGAAGCTACAGGAGATACGACCTGGGAGCTCGAGAGTAAGATGAAAGAATTATACCCCAGTTTGTTTGACGACGTCTAAGTTTCGAGGACGAAACTTCTTTTAGGGGGGTAGTATTGTAAGACCCAAGATTTCATTGTATAGTTGGTTTAAGGAATATTAGGGTTTCGATGTGTTCGTGTGACGAAACATCGTGTAATTATTAGCTTTTGCTGTAATCAAGTCTGTTTAGTGCTCGTGCACTGTAATTGTACAGACTTTTGTCTTGTGATCCTGTTTCTTGTATAAGAAGTTATTTGTGGTTTCAGAATAATAAGTTTTGGATTATTCTTGTTTTTGGAAAAACGAGTAAGATTTTACCCGTCGTTGTAAAATCTTATTGCGTCTGTTTTGAGTGAGGTTTCGGATGGAAGTTTTATATATCTGCGCGAGTTAGGATATATTCTGAGATTAATTTTCTGAGGTATGGAAGAAAATTACAGTCGCGGAAAAAGATTCGGCGATAAGTTTTGGAAATGTTAAACGTTAGACGTTCTTTCCGTAGGTTTTGTGTTTTGGTGAGTTTCGTTCGTCGCGGCGCGCGAGAACTGAACGTGTGAGTGTTTCTATGAGGTTTTGAGTTTTACCTCAAGTGGATTTGGTTTGGTTTGATCCAATGGCTAGGGTTTGGTCTTGGCAATGTGTTTTTGATCCAAGGGCCATGAGCTAGCAAGAGCTTTAGCAATAGTAAGGAGGTTTGCTCATTGTGGACTTAGAAAAACATCACCAAACATATCCATTCTTTCTCTCTTTCACGTAGACTCCATTACTTTCATTTCCAACCTTCACAAATTTTCCATTCTTCACCATTTCACTCCATTTCAAGCTTTGGAGCTTTGAAGAAAGTTGTAGAGAATTACTTTCTAAAGGTAACCCTCTCTTCTCGTCTCTTAGGATGGTAGACTTATAGAGTTTAAGAGTTTTTAGGTTTATGTTTCATGAGGGTTTGTTAGAAAATGTTACTTTACATGGTTTTTGTTCCATGAATGTTGTTCATGAGGTCTAGAGAAGCATGTGTAGGCTTTGTTGTTTTGTTTTCCATGAGTTGGTGAAAATCTCATGAGAAAAGTTAGGGTTTTGGTTTGTTTATGTATTGATCAATTACATGAGGTTATGTTGTAAGGTTTTGAAAAGAAAAGTTGTCTTTGAACCTTTGGACGAAAGGGAAACGCGTTGTATGGTTTTGTTTTGGAAAATCCGATGAAAAATATTTTGAGGTTTATGAAAATATTTTCCTAAGTGTTTTTGAGTAGTGTTTTGGGGTCAAAATGGTTTAAACCTATTGTGACATGTGGTGTCGCTTTTTACCTTGAAAACATGTTTGATAATGATTACCGGACGGTTAAGGCCCGTAATAAAACTTGTGCTTAGATTTGGTTTTGATTTTGTAAATGAAAATCAAATAACTTGCACTCGAAGCAACCAACAAGCTTTCGGAAAATGAATTGCTTGCTTATGAAAATGGTTTGCTTTTATGCTTTGAAAAAGTGTTGGGAACTAATAGAATCAAACTAGGTTTGGGTGGAAAAAGGTGGTGTGAGTGCTGTCTTGTGCTGTCATGACAGGTGCAACTCGCCGGGCGAGTGGTAACTCGCCAGGGCGAGTGTCACAGGTCCTGACAACACGCCAGGGCGAGTGTCACAGGTCCTGACAACACGCCAGGGCGAGCTCCAGAGCGAGTAAGACCAGAACTCTCTGCCTTCACTCGCCACCAACTCGCCAGGGCGAGTTCTGGGACCTAAAATTTTGGATTCTGATTTCTAAACTTGGTTTTTAACTTTCTAATCCCTTTTTATTAATTTATGGAAGTGGTTGGGTTTGGAAACGAGTTTTTCGGGTACTCGGAAAGTGCGTAGCTTGTAACGCAAGGAAACGGCCATTTTGCATTTCAATTTATTTAAGACTTTTGGCTATTGTTTTGGGTCCTAAAAATAGTACAAATAACTCATGGTGGTCGATCAATACGATATATTTTGGTTTAGTATCCGAAAGAAGGATTTTACCTTATAGAACCTTTGGGTTTTGGGGTTTTAGAGTCCAAATCATTAAGGATTGATTGATTATGGTTTTGATTGAATACTTTGCTTGTTTTAGGAAGCGAGTAAGTGTTATTGTGATCGTGTGATAGTTGAGTGCTAGACGAGGTAAGGGCTCCACTTTATTTCCGTCTTTCGAAATGGTTACGACATGCTTTGTTTTGCTGTTATGCATTTGCTGTGTGCTTGGCATGTTTGTACTTATGTATTCTCGTTGATGAGATCGTGGTTATAAATTAAAAGTGCAACTTACATATGATTAGGAAAATGTATGCATGTTGTGACGACTTGTGCATAGGCTTTAGGCTATGTGATTGTTTGCATGAGCATATATGAATGCGTGCGTCTGATGGGACTACGCGAGGATTTTGTCTTGTGTGACTATCCTGTATATGCCAAAGAGAATATATGCCATGCATTTCATAGTTGCGTGCCTAGGTGTATGTCTGTGTGACTTTGCCTACGTACCGGGCGTTTGACTGTGTGGCTTCGCCAAATCCCTCTGGATTTATATTGAGTTGGTGTATGTCTGTGTGACTTCGCCTGGTGTTTGTCTGTGTGACTTCACCTGCCTTGTGTGGCATTTTAGTGCGGGTACGTATATTTCTGTGTGGCTTTGCCTACCCCACGACTCTTCGAGGAGAGGTTAATTTTCCGGAAAATCATGCATGTGGCAGCCAGTGATTGGTGTCACACTCATTGTAGAAGTCTGCATTAGGCTTGGTGTGCATTTATTTATATAAGCCCGTTGGTGGGAACTACTTTTGAGATTAAGAGCTTTCTCTTGTGGTTGTGGAAATATTTGTTATGTGTACAATTTTTCGCACCGGATATATATATATATATACTTGTATTTTGTGGTGACCCTTTCTTTCATTTGCGGGCTCATCCCACCCAGATGATGGGTTAGGTCGTGGCGACGACGGTGGCTGTTCCAGACCCCAGTGAGCGGTTGGAGTTGTAGCCTAGAATAGTTAGACTATGCACCGGTGTGTTTTGTGCACCGTGTTTTTTGGTTAGCATAGGATTTCTAGCTTGTTTGATACTTAGACTTGGATTGTAATTATTCAGGAAATACACTTTGCTTGTCGAAGCACCTTTTGGTAATGAGTTCTTTTGTATATTTGAATGCCGGTTCATTTATAAAACTATTATGCGCACTCTGAGTGTTAGTTGAAAAAGAAAAAAAAAATAATGCCCTTTTTGGCTTTTGAAAAACGGGGTGTTACAGCCGGCACCTCGTCCTCAGCTGAAGTTAGAGATTTCTCGGCACTCCATCCTAAGTTATTAGAGTCACTACAAAAAATTACTGATCCTCAAGAGTTTTTTGAAAAAGTAAAAGATGCTATGTCTGTATTATCCGACAATGAAAGCACTAGCATTACCAGCGCTGCTGAAAATGAAGACGACTGTTACGGAATTCAGGACCTCTAAGCTACTTTTGGTTATTATTGGTGGACCCCGCTCATGTTGATAATGGACCCCTATTTTGGAATTATTTATCAATAATGTTATCTTTACTTTATGTCATGTTATCTTTATGTAACTTTTGCTTTATTACTTTTCTTTATGTCATTTTAGTTTTGGCATTTTGTAATAATGGCTCGGAATTGTAAAATTTATAGTTTTAAGTTTTTATATTTGAAGTCCGAAGTGATTCCTTAGTCTATAAAAGGATCATTTGTGTTTTATGGAAGGCATGCAAATTTTCAGATCAAACCTGAAGAATCTTGCCTTGCTCTATTGTAAGTGAATAAATAAAATGTTTTACTACAATTTCTTTTTTGCTATATTAACTTTCCAAATTATATTCTATATAACAACTGAATTAGATTTATTTCTTGATGATTTACCCGCTTTTGATCATAATGTATTATGGATTATGTTTGCTTTTACCGAAACACTTTACGTCTGGTATCAGAGCCTAAACGGTTCTGAGACCCTTTGAATTAAACAAGTTTTAAAGTCTTAAGCTGTTTGCACTTTAAATTATTATTTTAAAGCTTTTCTTCGCTTGTTTTACTTTTGATTCAACCCACAACCCTGAGTGTTGGCTTGTTTTAGAAGAAAAATGCTGAATAGCTGGGTGGTCCAGGTAGTAAGACCCGCGGATAGGGCAGTGAAACCGTTGGTTTAGCCTAGTTGTATTTTTCTTTAAAACTCAAACAAAAATAAGGGGGAGAAGAGAGTCACACAGTGAGAAGGCAAGAAGTTTTGAGATAAAAATTTAGAGTCAATTAGTTTGAACTTTAGAGTGAGTATAATTCAGAAATGTCTCGGTTACTGAATAGGGCTTGGAGTAGTGTTAGTGGTAGAAGTAGTAGGTCTAATAGAACTTTAGTCCCACCTACTTCCTCCGAAACTGAAGCAACATTAAATCAAGATACTTTTCAAAATCAAGAATTAGAAGTACAGGAAATGGAAAATAAATTAATTAACTGGAACATGCCAGAAATTAAGTTAAACGAAATCTATAAGATTAGTACCTTTGATTTTAAAAGCCAAAAAATTATACATACTTTAGAACAAGCTAGAAATGTAAAGAATAAACAAGAAACTTTTACGTTACTAGATAAAAAATTATTAGATCAACACTATAAAGATGGTTTTAGATATATTCACTTGGGTCTGGTTCAAGTGGCTGTTAAACCTCTACATAAATTAGGATTAAACTCACCCATATTATTAATATTAAGAGATTCTAGAATAAGAGACTTTCATGACTCGGTAATAGCCATGTTAGAATCTAACCTTAATGATGGTCCTGTTTATTTTAACTGTTACCCTAATTATTCGATGAGCTTAGGAGATGAAATCACAAGTTCGTCCCTAGTCATCTGCGTCCAACATCAAAATGATAACTTTACAGAAGGAATATCTAATGTTGATATTATTACTAGAATAACCTATAAAGTTACCAACGTCAATTATAATTATAAATCATTAAGATCTACCCCTAGAAATGAAACATGTGTTATAGAAGCTAATCTAAAAAAGTCTAACATAATTACCCCTAAAATATTAACCATCTCTGAGCTAAGAGAAAAAATTCCAGAAGAATGGATAATAGAAAATGCTACACAACCAGAAAAACTAGAAGCAAGATCTATAAGAGATATTATCACTGATCAGAATGGGAACATTAGAATAAGAATGAACAGAAGTCAATCGTTTAGGTATAATCAAAGTCCTAGTATAGGATCTTCCTCTGCTAGACATTCAGTAGATTCTACTATTAGATTGAACTTAGCAGGAGTTAATTTTGCTCCAAACATACCTCGACCAATTTATCAAGAAAGAATCAGTAGGTCTCCTTCCCCAACTGAATCCCAAATATTAGGAGTAATAACCAAAGAAGAACCTTTTGAGATTGATAAAGTTTGGATTAAAGAAGAATTCTTATCAGATTATAATAAAGATAAGCGTAAATGGTATTTTGATACTTTCTCTAAAACAGAAAAAGACTTATATTTAAAATTATTTTATGAATTTATAGAACACCATGAACTTAATATTTACTTCTTTACCTGGTTTGAATTATACTGTTTAGACAAAAATATATCAAATCCTTATGCTAAAAAATTATTTGTAAATACTAAAACTAGAATGAACATTAAATGGAAAACTTCTAAAAAAGAAATAATTGAATCTATTCACCCTCCTTTAGAAGCTGTAAAAATTATGTCGCCAAAAGAAAATATTGAAATTGAGGCTTCACCTTTTAAGGCCATAAGCAACCCTACGGAACAAAGAAGAGATGTGAATAATGTTCATAGTCAATTAAATTATACTAACCAAATATTACACACCATGTCACAACAATTAGATAGAATAGAACAAATTTTACCTGAAACTTTAGAGGTTAAACCTTCTGACCCTACTAGACCGATTTATCATTATAATATTCCCACAGATAGGGAAATTAGGG
Source organism: Trifolium repens (assembly GCA_030408175.1). Taxonomy (NCBI): domain Eukaryota; kingdom Viridiplantae; phylum Streptophyta; class Magnoliopsida; order Fabales; family Fabaceae; genus Trifolium; species Trifolium repens. Next base: position 11,665,750 of record CP125845.1, read on the forward strand.
ATTTAACCTTAGGGTATAATCCAGAACAAAAACTAGATGAATTAGTTGATCGACTAAAAGTCTTAAACGTAGGATCAACGTCAGAAATTAGAATTAATACCTTATCTTTTGAAGAAGAAAATATAATTTCTCGAATTGATAAACCTCCGCGACCAAAGACTAGAAACTACTATCCTAGACCTTCCTTTGCTGATGTTCAGTTTGAAGAAAGGAATAGTTTTATCGGAGATAGTTACTCCGGAGATTGTATTATAGAATGGAACATAGATGGTGCTTCAGAACAACATATATTAAATATTATTCAAAATATGACTATGGCCGCAACCGCCTTTAAAATTAAAAAGAATTCAGATAAAAAGACAAAAGATATGCTTGTAATGGGATTTACAGGACAATTAAAAGGATGGTGGGATAATATTCTTAGTGAAGAAGATAAACTAAGAATAGACTCTGCTGTTAAATCTGAAACTAATGAAGAAATCTGTGTTACCACCCTACTCTACGCAATAACCAAATTCTTTATAGGAGAACCTTTAAAATTACAACAACGAGCTTCAGATCAATTATTAAATTTATATTGCCCTACCATGTCTGATTACCGCTGGTATAAAGACATGTTTCTTTCTAAGCTATGCCTGCGTCCAGATGGAGCAGCTATATATTGGAAAGAAAGATTTATTAGTGGGCTACCTAGATTATTTGCTGAGAAGGTTAAGAGTAATATTAGGCAAAACTATAATGGTGAAATACCTTTTAATGCTTTAACTATGGGAGAAATATCAAATTACATTGTTGAAACTGGATTACAAATTTGTACAGATTATAAATTACAAAATAAAATTAAAAATGAAAAAGCTAATAATAGAAAAGAAATGGGATCCTTCTGTGAGCAGTACGGTGCTACTCCTATTCGAGCTCCCAGTAACCCTAAAAGTAAAAAGAAGAACTTTAGTAAACACAGGAGAAGTCCTAGCAAACCATACAAGAAAAATAGTTACCAAAAAGAAAATTATCAAGATAATAAGAAATTTAATAAAAGGAAAAGTAATAGAAAATCTTACCAAAAACCTAGTAATAAAAATAAAGACATTAAATGTTATAAGTGTGGGCGATTCGGTCATTATGCCAATGACTGCAAAGTCAAAGAAAAGATTCAACAAATTAGTGATTTAAATATTTCAGAAGAACTAAAACAGAATTTAATTCATACCTTAGAAAATATAATGTTATTATCAGATGAAGATTATTCGTCATCTAGTGAATCAGACATAGAAGATATTAATCAATTAGCCGAATCTAGTGAATTTAGTGAAGAAGAATTAGATGAATGCCTAGGTTTAGAATTCTGCAACTGTAATAATTGCATTAAAAGCATCAATGTACTAACCAATCATCAAGCTAATACCTTAATAGGAATATTAGATAAAATGGAAGAATCTGAAAGTAAACACGCTTTCATGAGACAAATTAAAGATATTATTGACGATAATGAAATAGAAAAGAAAGAACTACATAAAGTAGAATTTAAAGATGTCATGAAACTCTTTGAAAAACCAGCTCAGAATCCTGTAACCATGAGGGATTTACAAGAAGAAATTAAAATTATTAAAAAGGAAATTCAATCTTTAAAAACTAAAGATGATGAGTTAGAAGTTAGAATGCTAGAATTACAGGGAACTATGATAATCCAAGAGCAAAATAGGTTACGAAAAACCCTACCCTCTACCAGCCAGGAGGAGGAGGAAGACATATACATTAATAAAATTGAAAAAATGATATCCCATAAATGGTATACGAAAATTAAATTAATAATTAAAGATTTCGCTTATGAGTTAACGGCTCTAGTAGACTCTGGGGCTGATCTAAATTGTATACAAGAGGGACTAGTACCTACTCAATTTTATGAAAAAACTAAAGAATCTTTAAGAGGAGCAAATGGAAGCAGATTACAAGTATCATATAAATTATCTAATGCTAAGATTTGTAAAGATAAAATATGTTACAAAACTTCATTTTTACTAGTAAAAAATATCACAGAAGAGATTATACTAGGAACCCCCTTTTTAACTTTACTATACCCCTTCAAGGTAAATGAAGATGGTATAACTACTACGGTTTTGGAAAGAGAAATTGATTTTAAATTCTTAGATAAACCAAAGATCAGAGATTTAAACTCTGTTCAAGAAAGAGCCATATCTCGAATTAATTTAATAAACAAAAAGAAAAAACAAATTAATTTTATAAATAAAGAAATACACTTTAGAAGAGTAGAAGAACAGTTGGAAGCTCCAATTATTAAAGAAAAAATTAATCATGTTTTAGAAAAATTTAAAAGAGATCTTTGCTCAGAACAGCCTAATGCGTTCTGGAAGAGAAAAGTTCATACTGTGTCTTTACCTTATGAATCAGAATTTAAAGAAATCAATATACCAACTAAGGCACGACCAATACAAATGAATAAAGAACATCTTGATTATTGTAAAAAAGAAATACAAGACTATTTAGATAAAGGCTTAATTAGACCTAGTAAGTCTCCCTGGAGCTGCTCAGCCTTTTATGTAATTAATGCATCTGAATTAGAACGGGGAAGTCCTCGCCTAGTAATAAATTATAAACCCTTAAATAAAGCATTAAAATGGATTAGATATCCAATACCAAATAAAAAGGATTTAATTAACAGATTACACAACAAAAGTGTTTACTCAAAATTTGATTTAAAATCAGGATATTATCAAATTCAGTTAGAAGAAAAAGATAAGTATAAAACAGCATTTGTAGTACCCTTTGGCCATTATGAGTGGAATGTTATGCCTTTAGGATTAAAAAATGCTCCGTCAGAATTTCAGAATATTATGAATACAATATTTAATGATTATTCGGACTTTACCATTGTCTATCTAGATGATATATTAGTCTTTTCGGAATCTATTAATCAGCACTTTCAGCATATGGAATTATTTTACCAAATTATTAAAAATAATGGATTAGTTTTATCTGAGAAGAAATTAAAAATATATCAAGCAAAAATTAGGTTTTTAGGTTTTGACATATCTCAAGGCATGTACACCCCAATTAGTAGATCCATAGAATTTGTTAGTAAGTTTCCTAATGAATTAAAGGATAAGACTCAATTACAAAGGTTTCTAGGATGTATCAATTATGTATCAGATTTTATTCCTAACCTTAGAACACTATGTATTCCTTTGTTCAAAAGACTTAGGAAAAATCCACCCCCATGGGACAACACAATGACCCAGAGCATTTTAAAATTAAAAGAAATAGTTAAGAAATTACCCTGCTTAGGAATACCAGATCCTACAGCCAAATTAATTGTAGAAACAGATGCCTCTGACCTTGGGTTTGGAGGAATTTTAAAACAATTACTTCCGGGTTCGGATAAGGAACAAGTTGTCAGATTTTACTCTGGAACTTGGAATTCGGCCCAATTAAATTACAGTACTATTAAAAAAGAGATTTTAGCTATTGTATTATGTATTACTAAATTTCAAGATGATTTATTTTCTAAACAATTTCTATTAAAAACTGATTGCAAAGCTGCAACTAGTGTTTTACAAAAGGATGTTAAAAATTTAGTTTCTAAACATATTTTTGCAAGATGGCAAGCATTACTCTCATGTTTCGATTTTGAGATTGAGCATATTTCAGGAATTAAAAATTCCCTACCAGATTTTTTAACCAGAGAATTTCTACAGGGAAAACATGAATAATACTCCTGATCCTCGAGATAATTATGGACCGAAAAAGACTACAGAAAAAGCCGTGGCATTAAGTTCATCAAGTTCCTCCGATAAAACATTAGCTTTGAGATCCTCTGATTATCTAAATAAGCTTGTGGCTAGTCCCCAGCCTATTTCATCCTCAAGAATTAGACCTTCACCAGGAATTAGGCCAGCTCTTGTTACTCCTCTTCACTTTACCTCACAAATAGCCAGTCCCTCTTCATTACAACCTCATCCTACAAAACTAGCATATTACTCCCCTCCAGAAACTACCCCAAAATCCACTTTCATTACCAAACAACAAATCGTACCCATTTTACCTCTAGAAAGTCATTATTGTCAACCAAACGCTTCATTAATTCATACAGTATCAAAAATATTACCTCCAGGATTCTTTTACCTTCCCGAAGATTCAAATCTTCGAAAAACCCGAAGATTTTATGAATTTATCCTAGTTGATACAGATTCCATAATCCTGACTCACAATTATGACACTAAGGATTCGTCAAAAATTACCTTTTCTAAATTCAAGATTAACAAGGTTCTATCTCCATCAGATTGGGGCCAGCCTCCTTTCAAAGAGAAGTCCTTTAGTAGAACCTTTATTCCTCAATGTTACACTTACTTTGATTATATGAAAGCATGGTATCATTTTATGGATATTGAACCTTACAATCATACGTGGTTTATCTGGTTCAATAAAAATATCTCAATTAATTTTCCATCCTGGTTTATTGAATGGTTTTACACCATTGGACCAATTTTGGACACCTTACCAGATTATGCCTTTGAAGCCTTTAAAATATTTAATGACACTACATCATGTCCTCAGCATAAAGCATTACTTAGTTTTTGTGCTATATTTGGAATTACTTGGATCACATCTTGGACATTATCTACTGAACCATTATTTGAAGATGCCTCCCCATTACAATTGGTCAAGAGATACTCCGTGAAATGGTGGAGTAAATTTAACCCGCAATTACTCTCTACGGAAAGACTAAATGCATGGTTTAAAGCAAATCCAAATCTTTGCAAAACAGCCGGCACCTCGTCCTCAGCTGAAGTTAGAGATTTCTCGGCACTCCATCCTAAGTTATTAGAGTCACTACAAAAAATTACTGATCCTCAAGAGTTTTTTGAAAAAGTAAAAGATGCTATGTCTGTATTATCCGACAATGAAAGCACTAGCATTACCAGCGCTGCTGAAAATGAAGACGACTGTTACGGAATTCAGGACCTCTAAGCTACTTTTGGTTATTATTGGTGGACCCCGCTCATGTTGATAATGGACCCCTATTTTGGAATTATTTATCAATAATGTTATCTTTACTTTATGTCATGTTATCTTTATGTAACTTTTGCTTTATTACTTTTCTTTATGTCATTTTAGTTTTGGCATTTTGTAATAATGGCTCGGAATTGTAAAATTTATAGTTTTAAGTTTTTATATTTGAAGTCCGAAGTGATTCCTTAGTCTATAAAAGGATCATTTGTGTTTTATGGAAGGCATGCAAATTTTCAGATCAAACCTGAAGAATCTTGCCTTGCTCTATTGTAAGTGAATAAATAAAATGTTTTACTACAATTTCTTTTTTGCTATATTAACTTTCCAAATTATATTCTATATAACAACTGAATTAGATTTATTTCTTGATGATTTACCCGCTTTTGATCATAATGTATTATGGATTATGTTTGCTTTTACCGAAACACTTTACGTCTGGTATCAGAGCCTAAACGGTTCTGAGACCCTTTGAATTAAACAAGTTTTAAAGTCTTAAGCTGTTTGCACTTTAAATTATTATTTTAAAGCTTTTCTTCGCTTGTTTTACTTTTGATTCAACCCACAACCCTGAGTGTTGGCTTGTTTTAGAAGAAAAATGCTGAATAGCTGGGTGGTCCAGGTAGTAAGACCCGCGGATAGGGCAGTGAAACCGTTGGTTTAGCCTAGTTGTATTTTTCTTTAAAACTCAAACAAAAATAAGGGGGAGAAGAGAGTCACACAGTGAGAAGGCAAGAAGTTTTGAGATAAAAATTTAGAGTCAATTAGTTTGAACTTTAGAGTGAGTATAATTCAGAAATGTCTCGGTTACTGAATAGGGCTTGGAGTAGTGTTAGTGGTAGAAGTAGTAGGTCTAATAGAACTTTAGTCCCACCTACTTCCTCCGAAACTGAAGCAACATTAAATCAAGATACTTTTCAAAATCAAGAATTAGAAGTACAGGAAATGGAAAATAAATTAATTAACTGGAACATGCCAGAAATTAAGTTAAACGAAATCTATAAGATTAGTACCTTTGATTTTAAAAGCCAAAAAATTATACATACTTTAGAACAAGCTAGAAATGTAAAGAATAAACAAGAAACTTTTACGTTACTAGATAAAAAATTATTAGATCAACACTATAAAGATGGTTTTAGATATATTCACTTGGGTCTGGTTCAAGTGGCTGTTAAACCTCTACATAAATTAGGATTAAACTCACCCATATTATTAATATTAAGAGATTCTAGAATAAGAGACTTTCATGACTCGGTAATAGCCATGTTAGAATCTAACCTTAATGATGGTCCTGTTTATTTTAACTGTTACCCTAATTATTCGATGAGCTTAGGAGATGAAATCACAAGTTCGTCCCTAGTCATCTGCGTCCAACATCAAAATGATAACTTTACAGAAGGAATATCTAATGTTGATATTATTACTAGAATAACCTATAAAGTTACCAACGTCAATTATAATTATAAATCATTAAGATCTACCCCTAGAAATGAAACATGTGTTATAGAAGCTAATCTAAAAAAGTCTAACATAATTACCCCTAAAATATTAACCATCTCTGAGCTAAGAGAAAAAATTCCAGAAGAATGGATAATAGAAAATGCTACACAACCAGAAAAACTAGAAGCAAGATCTATAAGAGATATTATCACTGATCAGAATGGGAACATTAGAATAAGAATGAACAGAAGTCAATCGTTTAGGTATAATCAAAGTCCTAGTATAGGATCTTCCTCTGCTAGACATTCAGTAGATTCTACTATTAGATTGAACTTAGCAGGAGTTAATTTTGCTCCAAACATACCTCGACCAATTTATCAAGAAAGAATCAGTAGGTCTCCTTCCCCAACTGAATCCCAAATATTAGGAGTAATAACCAAAGAAGAACCTTTTGAGATTGATAAAGTTTGGATTAAAGAAGAATTCTTATCAGATTATAATAAAGATAAGCGTAAATGGTATTTTGATACTTTCTCTAAAACAGAAAAAGACTTATATTTAAAATTATTTTATGAATTTATAGAACACCATGAACTTAATATTTACTTCTTTACCTGGTTTGAATTATACTGTTTAGACAAAAATATATCAAATCCTTATGCTAAAAAATTATTTGTAAATACTAAAACTAGAATGAACATTAAATGGAAAACTTCTAAAAAAGAAATAATTGAATCTATTCACCCTCCTTTAGAAGCTGTAAAAATTATGTCGCCAAAAGAAAATATTGAAATTGAGGCTTCACCTTTTAAGGCCATAAGCAACCCTACGGAACAAAGAAGAGATGTGAATAATGTTCATAGTCAATTAAATTATACTAACCAAATATTACACACCATGTCACAACAATTAGATAGAATAGAACAAATTTTACCTGAAACTTTAGAGGTTAAACCTTCTGACCCTACTAGACCGATTTATCATTATAATATTCCCACAGATAGGGAAATTAGGGATTTAACCTTAGGGTATAATCCAGAACAAAAACTAGATGAATTAGTTGATCGACTAAAAGTCTTAAACGTAGGATCAACGTCAGAAATTAGAATTAATACCTTATCTTTTGAAGAAGAAAATATAATTTCTCGAATTGATAAACCTCCGCGACCAAAGACTAGAAACTACTATCCTAGACCTTCCTTTGCTGATGTTCAGTTTGAAGAAAGGAATAGTTTTATCGGAGATAGTTACTCCGGAGATTGTATTATAGAATGGAACATAGATGGTGCTTCAGAACAACATATATTAAATATTATTCAAAATATGACTATGGCCGCAACCGCCTTTAAAATTAAAAAGAATTCAGATAAAAAGACAAAAGATATGCTTGTAATGGGATTTACAGGACAATTAAAAGGATGGTGGGATAATATTCTTAGTGAAGAAGATAAACTAAGAATAGACTCTGCTGTTAAATCTGAAACTAATGAAGAAATCTGTGTTACCACCCTACTCTACGCAATAACCAAATTCTTTATAGGAGAACCTTTAAAATTACAACAACGAGCTTCAGATCAATTATTAAATTTATATTGCCCTACCATGTCTGATTACCGCTGGTATAAAGACATGTTTCTTTCTAAGCTATGCCTGCGTCCAGATGGAGCAGCTATATATTGGAAAGAAAGATTTATTAGTGGGCTACCTAGATTATTTGCTGAGAAGGTTAAGAGTAATATTAGGCAAAACTATAATGGTGAAATACCTTTTAATGCTTTAACTATGGGAGAAATATCAAATTACATTGTTGAAACTGGATTACAAATTTGTACAGATTATAAATTACAAAATAAAATTAAGGAATCACTTCGGACTTCAAATATAAAAACTTAAAACTATAAATTTTACAATTCCGAGCCATTATTACAAAATGCCAAAACTAAAATGACATAAAGAAAAGTAATAAAGCAAAAGTTACATAAAGATAACATGACATAAAGTAAAGATAACATTATTGATAAATAATTCCAAAATAGGGGTCCATTATCAACATGAGCGGGGTCCACCAATAATAACCAAAAGTAGCTTAGAGGTCCTGAATTCCGTAACAGTCGTCTTCATTTTCAGCAGCGCTGGTAATGCTAGTGCTTTCATTGTCGGATAATACAGACATAGCATCTTTTACTTTTTCAAAAAACTCTTGAGGATCAGTAATTTTTTGTAGTGACTCTAATAACTTAGGATGGAGTGCCGAGAAATCTCTAACTTCAGCTGAGGACGAGGTGCCGGCTGTTTTGCAAAGATTTGGATTTGCTTTAAACCATGCATTTAGTCTTTCCGTAGAGAGTAATTGCGGGTTAAATTTACTCCACCATTTCACGGAGTATCTCTTGACCAATTGTAATGGGGAGGCATCTTCAAATAATGGTTCAGTAGATAATGTCCAAGATGTGATCCAAGTAATTCCAAATATAGCACAAAAACTAAGTAATGCTTTATGCTGAGGACATGATGTAGTGTCATTAAATATTTTAAAGGCTTCAAAGGCATAATCTGGTAAGGTGTCCAAAATTGGTCCAATGGTGTAAAACCATTCAATAAACCAGGATGGAAAATTAATTGAGATATTTTTATTGAACCAGATAAACCACGTATGATTGTAAGGTTCAATATCCATAAAATGATACCATGCTTTCATATAATCAAAGTAAGTGTAACATTGAGGAATAAAGGTTCTACTAAAGGACTTCTCTTTGAAAGGAGGCTGGCCCCAATCTGATGGAGATAGAACCTTGTTAATCTTGAATTTAGAAAAGGTAATTTTTGACGAATCCTTAGTGTCATAATTGTGAGTCAGGATTATGGAATCTGTATCAACTAGGATAAATTCATAAAATCTTCGGGTTTTTCGAAGATTTGAATCTTCGGGAAGGTAAAAGAATCCTGGAGGTAATATTTTTGATACTGTATGAATTAATGAAGCGTTTGGTTGACAATAATGACTTTCTAGAGGTAAAATGGGTACGATTTGTTGTTTGGTAATGAAAGTGGATTTTGGGGTAGTTTCTGGAGGGGAGTAATATGCTAGTTTTGTAGGATGAGGTTGTAATGAAGAGGGACTGGCTATTTGTGAGGTAAAGTGAAGAGGAGTAACAAGAGCTGGCCTAATTCCTGGTGAAGGTCTAATTCTTGAGGATGAAATAGGCTGGGGACTAGCCACAAGCTTATTTAGATAATCAGAGGATCTCAAAGCTAATGTTTTATCGGAGGAACTTGATGAACTTAATGCCACGGCTTTTTCTGTAGTCTTTTTCGGTCCATAATTATCTCGAGGATCAGGAGTATTATTCATGTTTTCCCTGTAGAAATTCTCTGGTTAAAAAATCTGGTAGGGAATTTTTAATTCCTGAAATATGCTCAATCTCAAAATCGAAACATGAGAGTAATGCTTGCCATCTTGCAAAAATATGTTTAGAAACTAAATTTTTAACATCCTTTTGTAAAACACTAGTTGCAGCTTTGCAATCAGTTTTTAATAGAAATTGTTTAGAAAATAAATCATCTTGAAATTTAGTAATACATAATACAATAGCTAAAATCTCTTTTTTAATAGTACTGTAATTTAATTGGGCCGAATTCCAAGTTCCAGAGTAAAATCTGACAACTTGTTCCTTATCCGAACCCGGAAGTAATTGTTTTAAAATTCCTCCAAACCCAAGGTCAGAGGCATCTGTTTCTACAATTAATTTGGCTGTAGGATCTGGTATTCCTAAGCAGGGTAATTTCTTAACTATTTCTTTTAATTTTAAAATGCTCTGGGTCATTGTGTTGTCCCATGGGGGTGGATTTTTCCTAAGTCTTTTGAACAAAGGAATACATAGTGTTCTAAGGTTAGGAATAAAATCTGATACATAATTGATACATCCTAGAAACCTTTGTAATTGAGTCTTATCCTTTAATTCATTAGGAAACTTACTAACAAATTCTATGGATCTACTAATTGGGGTGTACATGCCTTGAGATATGTCAAAACCTAAAAACCTAATTTTTGCTTGATATATTTTTAATTTCTTCTCAGATAAAACTAATCCATTATTTTTAATAATTTGGTAAAATAATTCCATATGCTGAAAGTGCTGATTAATAGATTCCGAAAAGACTAATATATCATCTAGATAGACAATGGTAAAGTCCGAATAATCATTAAATATTGTATTCATAATATTCTGAAATTCTGACGGAGCATTTTTTAATCCTAAAGGCATAACATTCCACTCATAATGGCCAAAGGGTACTACAAATGCTGTTTTATACTTATCTTTTTCTTCTAACTGAATTTGATAATATCCTGATTTTAAATCAAATTTTGAGTAAACACTTTTGTTGTGTAATCTGTTAATTAAATCCTTTTTATTTGGTATTGGATATCTAATCCATTTTAATGCTTTATTTAAGGGTTTATAATTTATTACTAGGCGAGGACTTCCCCGTTCTAATTCAGATGCATTAATTACATAAAAGGCTGAGCAGCTCCAGGGAGACTTACTAGGTCTAATTAAGCCTTTATCTAAATAGTCTTGTATTTCTTTTTTACAATAATCAAGATGTTCTTTATTCATTTGTATTGGTCGTGCCTTAGTTGGTATATTGATTTCTTTAAATTCTGATTCATAAGGTAAAGACACAGTATGAACTTTTCTCTTCCAGAACGCATTAGGCTGTTCTGAGCAAAGATCTCTTTTAAATTTTTCTAAAACATGATTAATTTTTTCTTTAATAATTGGAGCTTCCAACTGTTCTTCTACTCTTCTAAAGTGTATTTCTTTATTTATAAAATTAATTTGTTTTTTCTTTTTGTTTATTAAATTAATTCGAGATATGGCTCTTTCTTGAACAGAGTTTAAATCTCTGATCTTTGGTTTATCTAAGAATTTAAAATCAATTTCTCTTTCCAAAACCGTAGTAGTTATACCATCTTCATTTACCTTGAAGGGGTATAGTAAAGTTAAAAAGGGGGTTCCTAGTATAATCTCTTCTGTGATATTTTTTACTAGTAAAAATGAAGTTTTGTAACATATTTTATCTTTACAAATCTTAGCATTAGATAATTTATATGATACTTGTAATCTGCTTCCATTTGCTCCTCTTAAAGATTCTTTAGTTTTTTCATAAAATTGAGTAGGTACTAGTCCCTCTTGTATACAATTTAGATCAGCCCCAGAGTCTACTAGAGCCGTTAACTCATAAGCGAAATCTTTAATTATTAATTTAATTTTCGTATACCATTTATGGGATATCATTTTTTCAATTTTATTAATGTATATGTCTTCCTCCTCCTCCTGGCTGGTAGAGGGTAGGGTTTTTCGTAACCTATTTTGCTCTTGGATTATCATAGTTCCCTGTAATTCTAGCATTCTAACTTCTAACTCATCATCTTTAGTTTTTAAAGATTGAATTTCCTTTTTAATAATTTTAATTTCTTCTTGTAAATCCCTCATGGTTACAGGATTCTGAGCTGGTTTTTCAAAGAGTTTCATGACATCTTTAAATTCTACTTTATGTAGTTCTTTCTTTTCTATTTCATTATCGTCAATAATATCTTTAATTTGTCTCATGAAAGCGTGTTTACTTTCAGATTCTTCCATTTTATCTAATATTCCTATTAAGGTATTAGCTTGATGATTGGTTAGTACATTGATGCTTTTAATGCAATTATTACAGTTGCAGAATTCTAAACCTAGGCATTCATCTAATTCTTCTTCACTAAATTCACTAGATTCGGCTAATTGATTAATATCTTCTATGTCTGATTCACTAGATGACGAATAATCTTCATCTGATAATAACATTATATTTTCTAAGGTATGAATTAAATTCTGTTTTAGTTCTTCTGAAATATTTAAATCACTAATTTGTTGAATCTTTTCTTTGACTTTGCAGTCATTGGCATAATGACCGAATCGCCCACACTTATAACATTTAATGTCTTTATTTTTATTACTAGGTTTTTGGTAAGATTTTCTATTACTTTTCCTTTTATTAAATTTCTTATTATCTTGATAATTTTCTTTTTGGTAACTATTTTTCTTGTATGGTTTGCTAGGACTTCTCCTGTGTTTACTAAAGTTCTTCTTTTTACTTTTAGGGTTACTGGGAGCTCGAATAGGAGTAGCACCGTACTGCTCACAGAAGGATCCCATTTCTTTTCTATTATTAGCTTTTTCATTTTTAATTTTATTTTGTAATTTATAATCTGTACAAATTTGTAATCCAGTTTCAACAATGTAATTTGATATTTCTCCCATAGTTAAAGCATTAAAAGGTATTTCACCATTATAGTTTTGCCTAATATTACTCTTAACCTTCTCAGCAAATAATCTAGGTAGCCCACTAATAAATCTTTCTTTCCAATATATAGCTGCTCCATCTGGACGCAGGCATAGCTTAGAAAGAAACATGTCTTTATACCAGCGGTAATCAGACATGGTAGGGCAATATAAATTTAATAATTGATCTGAAGCTCGTTGTTGTAATTTTAAAGGTTCTCCTATAAAGAATTTGGTTATTGCGTAGAGTAGGGTGGTAACACAGATTTCTTCATTAGTTTCAGATTTAACAGCAGAGTCTATTCTTAGTTTATCTTCTTCACTAAGAATATTATCCCACCATCCTTTTAATTGTCCTGTAAATCCCATTACAAGCATATCTTTTGTCTTTTTATCTGAATTCTTTTTAATTTTAAAGGCGGTTGCGGCCATAGTCATATTTTGAATAATATTTAATATATGTTGTTCTGAAGCACCATCTATGTTCCATTCTATAATACAATCTCCGGAGTAACTATCTCCGATAAAACTATTCCTTTCTTCAAACTGAACATCAGCAAAGGAAGGTCTAGGATAGTAGTTTCTAGTCTTTGGTCGCGGAGGTTTATCAATTCGAGAAATTATATTTTCTTCTTCAAAAGATAAGGTATTAATTCTAATTTCTGACGTTGATCCTACGTTTAAGACTTTTAGTCGATCAACTAATTCATCTAGTTTTTGTTCTGGATTATACCCTAAGGTTAAATCCCTAATTTCCCTATCTGTGGGAATATTATAATGATAAATCGGTCTAGTAGGGTCAGAAGGTTTAACCTCTAAAGTTTCAGGTAAAATTTGTTCTATTCTATCTAATTGTTGTGACATGGTGTGTAATATTTGGTTAGTATAATTTAATTGACTATGAACATTATTCACATCTCTTCTTTGTTCCGTAGGGTTGCTTATGGCCTTAAAAGGTGAAGCCTCAATTTCAATATTTTCTTTTGGCGACATAATTTTTACAGCTTCTAAAGGAGGGTGAATAGATTCAATTATTTCTTTTTTAGAAGTTTTCCATTTAATGTTCATTCTAGTTTTAGTATTTACAAATAATTTTTTAGCATAAGGATTTGATATATTTTTGTCTAAACAGTATAATTCAAACCAGGTAAAGAAGTAAATATTAAGTTCATGGTGTTCTATAAATTCATAAAATAATTTTAAATATAAGTCTTTTTCTGTTTTAGAGAAAGTATCAAAATACCATTTACGCTTATCTTTATTATAATCTGATAAGAATTCTTCTTTAATCCAAACTTTATCAATCTCAAAAGGTTCTTCTTTGGTTATTACTCCTAATATTTGGGATTCAGTTGGGGAAGGAGACCTACTGATTCTTTCTTGATAAATTGGTCGAGGTATGTTTGGAGCAAAATTAACTCCTGCTAAGTTCAATCTAATAGTAGAATCTACTGAATGTCTAGCAGAGGAAGATCCTATACTAGGACTTTGATTATACCTAAACGATTGACTTCTGTTCATTCTTATTCTAATGTTCCCATTCTGATCAGTGATAATATCTCTTATAGATCTTGCTTCTAGTTTTTCTGGTTGTGTAGCATTTTCTATTATCCATTCTTCTGGAATTTTTTCTCTTAGCTCAGAGATGGTTAATATTTTAGGGGTAATTATGTTAGACTTTTTTAGATTAGCTTCTATAACACATGTTTCATTTCTAGGGGTAGATCTTAATGATTTATAATTATAATTGACGTTGGTAACTTTATAGGTTATTCTAGTAATAATATCAACATTAGATATTCCTTCTGTAAAGTTATCATTTTGATGTTGGACGCAGATGACTAGGGACGAACTTGTGATTTCATCTCCTAAGCTCATCGAATAATTAGGGTAACAGTTAAAATAAACAGGACCATCATTAAGGTTAGATTCTAACATGGCTATTACCGAGTCATGAAAGTCTCTTATTCTAGAATCTCTTAATATTAATAATATGGGTGAGTTTAATCCTAATTTATGTAGAGGTTTAACAGCCACTTGAACCAGACCCAAGTGAATATATCTAAAACCATCTTTATAGTGTTGATCTAATAATTTTTTATCTAGTAACGTAAAAGTTTCTTGTTTATTCTTTACATTTCTAGCTTGTTCTAAAGTATGTATAATTTTTTGGCTTTTAAAATCAAAGGTACTAATCTTATAGATTTCGTTTAACTTAATTTCTGGCATGTTCCAGTAAATTAATTTATTTTCCATTTCCTGTACTTCTAATTCTTGATTTTGAAAAGTATCTTGATTTAATGTTGCTTCAGTTTCGGAGGAAGTAGGTGGGTATTTAGTCTTTCCGTAGAGAGTAATTGCGGGTTAAATTTACTCCACCATTTCACGGAGTATCTCTTGACCAATTGTAATGGGGAGGCATCTTCAAATAATGGTTCAGTAGATAATGTCCAAGATGTGATCCAAGTAATTCCAAATATAGCACAAAAACTAAGTAATGCTTTATGCTGAGGACATGATGTAGTGTCATTAAATATTTTAAAGGCTTCAAAGGCATAATCTGGTAAGGTGTCCAAAATTGGTCCAATGGTGTAAAACCATTCAATAAACCAGGATGGAAAATTAATTGAGATATTTTTATTGAACCAGATAAACCACGTATGATTGTAAGGTTCAATATCCATAAAATGATACCATGCTTTCATATAATCAAAGTAAGTGTAACATTGAGGAATAAAGGTTCTACTAAAGGACTTCTCTTTGAAAGGAGGCTGGCCCCAATCTGATGGAGATAGAACCTTGTTAATCTTGAATTTAGAAAAGGTAATTTTTGACGAATCCTTAGTGTCATAATTGTGAGTCAGGATTATGGAATCTGTATCAACTAGGATAAATTCATAAAATCTTCGGGTTTTTCGAAGATTTGAATCTTCGGGAAGGTAAAAGAATCCTGGAGGTAATATTTTTGATACTGTATGAATTAATGAAGCGTTTGGTTGACAATAATGACTTTCTAGAGGTAAAATGGGTACGATTTGTTGTTTGGTAATGAAAGTGGATTTTGGGGTAGTTTCTGGAGGGGAGTAATATGCTAGTTTTGTAGGATGAGGTTGTAATGAAGAGGGACTGGCTATTTGTGAGGTAAAGTGAAGAGGAGTAACAAGAGCTGGCCTAATTCCTGGTGAAGGTCTAATTCTTGAGGATGAAATAGGCTGGGGACTAGCCACAAGCTTATTTAGATAATCAGAGGATCTCAAAGCTAATGTTTTATCGGAGGAACTTGATGAACTTAATGCCACGGCTTTTTCTGTAGTCTTTTTCGGTCCATAATTATCTCGAGGATCAGGAGTATTATTCATGTTTTCCCTGTAGAAATTCTCTGGTTAAAAAATCTGGTAGGGAATTTTTAATTCCTGAAATATGCTCAATCTCAAAATCGAAACATGAGAGTAATGCTTGCCATCTTGCAAAAATATGTTTAGAAACTAAATTTTTAACATCCTTTTGTAAAACACTAGTTGCAGCTTTGCAATCAGTTTTTAATAGAAATTGTTTAGAAAATAAATCATCTTGAAATTTAGTAATACATAATACAATAGCTAAAATCTCTTTTTTAATAGTACTGTAATTTAATTGGGCCGAATTCCAAGTTCCAGAGTAAAATCTGACAACTTGTTCCTTATCCGAACCCGGAAGTAATTGTTTTAAAATTCCTCCAAACCCAAGGTCAGAGGCATCTGTTTCTACAATTAATTTGGCTGTAGGATCTGGTATTCCTAAGCAGGGTAATTTCTTAACTATTTCTTTTAATTTTAAAATGCTCTGGGTCATTGTGTTGTCCCATGGGGGTGGATTTTTCCTAAGTCTTTTGAACAAAGGAATACATAGTGTTCTAAGGTTAGGAATAAAATCTGATACATAATTGATACATCCTAGAAACCTTTGTAATTGAGTCTTATCCTTTAATTCATTAGGAAACTTACTAACAAATTCTATGGATCTACTAATTGGGGTGTACATGCCTTGAGATATGTCAAAACCTAAAAACCTAATTTTTGCTTGATATATTTTTAATTTCTTCTCAGATAAAACTAATCCATTATTTTTAATAATTTGGTAAAATAATTCCATATGCTGAAAGTGCTGATTAATAGATTCCGAAAAGACTAATATATCATCTAGATAGACAATGGTAAAGTCCGAATAATCATTAAATATTGTATTCATAATATTCTGAAATTCTGACGGAGCATTTTTTAATCCTAAAGGCATAACATTCCACTCATAATGGCCAAAGGGTACTACAAATGCTGTTTTATACTTATCTTTTTCTTCTAACTGAATTTGATAATATCCTGATTTTAAATCAAATTTTGAGTAAACACTTTTGTTGTGTAATCTGTTAATTAAATCCTTTTTATTTGGTATTGGATATCTAATCCATTTTAATGCTTTATTTAAGGGTTTATAATTTATTACTAGGCGAGGACTTCCCCGTTCTAATTCAGATGCATTAATTACATAAAAGGCTGAGCAGCTCCAGGGAGACTTACTAGGTCTAATTAAGCCTTTATCTAAATAGTCTTGTATTTCTTTTTTACAATAATCAAGATGTTCTTTATTCATTTGTATTGGTCGTGCCTTAGTTGGTATATTGATTTCTTTAAATTCTGATTCATAAGGTAAAGACACAGTATGAACTTTTCTCTTCCAGAACGCATTAGGCTGTTCTGAGCAAAGATCTCTTTTAAATTTTTCTAAAACATGATTAATTTTTTCTTTAATAATTGGAGCTTCCAACTGTTCTTCTACTCTTCTAAAGTGTATTTCTTTATTTATAAAATTAATTTGTTTTTTCTTTTTGTTTATTAAATTAATTCGAGATATGGCTCTTTCTTGAACAGAGTTTAAATCTCTGATCTTTGGTTTATCTAAGAATTTAAAATCAATTTCTCTTTCCAAAACCGTAGTAGTTATACCATCTTCATTTACCTTGAAGGGGTATAGTAAAGTTAAAAAGGGGGTTCCTAGTATAATCTCTTCTGTGATATTTTTTACTAGTAAAAATGAAGTTTTGTAACATATTTTATCTTTACAAATCTTAGCATTAGATAATTTATATGATACTTGTAATCTGCTTCCATTTGCTCCTCTTAAAGATTCTTTAGTTTTTTCATAAAATTGAGTAGGTACTAGTCCCTCTTGTATACAATTTAGATCAGCCCCAGAGTCTACTAGAGCCGTTAACTCATAAGCGAAATCTTTAATTATTAATTTAATTTTCGTATACCATTTATGGGATATCATTTTTTCAATTTTATTAATGTATATGTCTTCCTCCTCCTCCTGGCTGGTAGAGGGTAGGGTTTTTCGTAACCTATTTTGCTCTTGGATTATCATAGTTCCCTGTAATTCTAGCATTCTAACTTCTAACTCATCATCTTTAGTTTTTAAAGATTGAATTTCCTTTTTAATAATTTTAATTTCTTCTTGTAAATCCCTCATGGTTACAGGATTCTGAGCTGGTTTTTCAAAGAGTTTCATGACATCTTTAAATTCTACTTTATGTAGTTCTTTCTTTTCTATTTCATTATCGTCAATAATATCTTTAATTTGTCTCATGAAAGCGTGTTTACTTTCAGATTCTTCCATTTTATCTAATATTCCTATTAAGGTATTAGCTTGATGATTGGTTAGTACATTGATGCTTTTAATGCAATTATTACAGTTGCAGAATTCTAAACCTAGGCATTCATCTAATTCTTCTTCACTAAATTCACTTTAAAACTTGTTTAATTCAAAGGGTCTCAGAACCGTTTAGGCTCTGATACCAGACGTAAAGTGTTTCGGTAAAAGCAAACATAATCCATAATACATTATGATCAAAAGCGGGTAAATCATCAAGAAATAAATCTAATTCAGTTGTTATATAGAATATAATTTGGAAAGTTAATATAGCAAAAAAGAAATTGTAGTAAAACATTTTATTTATTCACTTACAATAGAGCAAGGCAAGATTCTTCAGGTTTGATCTGAAAATTTGCATGCCTTCCATAAAACACAAATGATCCTTTTATAGACTAAGGAATCACTTCGGACTTCAAATATAAAAACTTAAAACTATAAATTTTACAATTCCGAGCCATTATTACAAAATGCCAAAACTAAAATGACATAAAGAAAAGTAATAAAGCAAAAGTTACATAAAGATAACATGACATAAAGTAAAGATAACATTATTGATAAATAATTCCAAAATAGGGGTCCATTATCAACATGAGCGGGGTCCACCAATAATAACCAAAAGTAGCTTAGAGGTCCTGAATTCCGTAACAGTCGTCTTCATTTTCAGCAGCGCTGGTAATGCTAGTGCTTTCATTGTCGGATAATACAGACATAGCATCTTTTACTTTTTCAAAAAACTCTTGAGGATCAGTAATTTTTTGTAGTGACTCTAATAACTTAGGATGGAGTGCCGAGAAATCTCTAACTTCAGCTGAGGACGAGGTGCCGGCTGTTTTGCAAAGATTTGGATTTGCTTTAAACCATGCATTTAGTCTTTCCGTAGAGAGTAATTGCGGGTTAAATTTACTCCACCATTTCACGGAGTATCTCTTGACCAATTGTAATGGGGAGGCATCTTCAAATAATGGTTCAGTAGATAATGTCCAAGATGTGATCCAAGTAATTCCAAATATAGCACAAAAACTAAGTAATGCTTTATGCTGAGGACATGATGTAGTGTCATTAAATATTTTAAAGGCTTCAAAGGCATAATCTGGTAAGGTGTCCAAAATTGGTCCAATGGTGTAAAACCATTCAATAAACCAGGATGGAAAATTAATTGAGATATTTTTATTGAACCAGATAAACCACGTATGATTGTAAGGTTCAATATCCATAAAATGATACCATGCTTTCATATAATCAAAGTAAGTGTAACATTGAGGAATAAAGGTTCTACTAAAGGACTTCTCTTTGAAAGGAGGCTGGCCCCAATCTGATGGAGATAGAACCTTGTTAATCTTGAATTTAGAAAAGGTAATTTTTGACGAATCCTTAGTGTCATAATTGTGAGTCAGGATTATGGAATCTGTATCAACTAGGATAAATTCATAAAATCTTCGGGTTTTTCGAAGATTTGAATCTTCGGGAAGGTAAAAGAATCCTGGAGGTAATATTTTTGATACTGTATGAATTAATGAAGCGTTTGGTTGACAATAATGACTTTCTAGAGGTAAAATGGGTACGATTTGTTGTTTGGTAATGAAAGTGGATTTTGGGGTAGTTTCTGGAGGGGAGTAATATGCTAGTTTTGTAGGATGAGGTTGTAATGAAGAGGGACTGGCTATTTGTGAGGTAAAGTGAAGAGGAGTAACAAGAGCTGGCCTAATTCCTGGTGAAGGTCTAATTCTTGAGGATGAAATAGGCTGGGGACTAGCCACAAGCTTATTTAGATAATCAGAGGATCTCAAAGCTAATGTTTTATCGGAGGAACTTGATGAACTTAATGCCACGGCTTTTTCTGTAGTCTTTTTCGGTCCATAATTATCTCGAGGATCAGGAGTATTATTCATGTTTTCCCTGTAGAAATTCTCTGGTTAAAAAATCTGGTAGGGAATTTTTAATTCCTGAAATATGCTCAATCTCAAAATCGAAACATGAGAGTAATGCTTGCCATCTTGCAAAAATATGTTTAGAAACTAAATTTTTAACATCCTTTTGTAAAACACTAGTTGCAGCTTTGCAATCAGTTTTTAATAGAAATTGTTTAGAAAATAAATCATCTTGAAATTTAGTAATACATAATACAATAGCTAAAATCTCTTTTTTAATAGTACTGTAATTTAATTGGGCCGAATTCCAAGTTCCAGAGTAAAATCTGACAACTTGTTCCTTATCCGAACCCGGAAGTAATTGTTTTAAAATTCCTCCAAACCCAAGGTCAGAGGCATCTGTTTCTACAATTAATTTGGCTGTAGGATCTGGTATTCCTAAGCAGGGTAATTTCTTAACTATTTCTTTTAATTTTAAAATGCTCTGGGTCATTGTGTTGTCCCATGGGGGTGGATTTTTCCTAAGTCTTTTGAACAAAGGAATACATAGTGTTCTAAGGTTAGGAATAAAATCTGATACATAATTGATACATCCTAGAAACCTTTGTAATTGAGTCTTATCCTTTAATTCATTAGGAAACTTACTAACAAATTCTATGGATCTACTAATTGGGGTGTACATGCCTTGAGATATGTCAAAACCTAAAAACCTAATTTTTGCTTGATATATTTTTAATTTCTTCTCAGATAAAACTAATCCATTATTTTTAATAATTTGGTAAAATAATTCCATATGCTGAAAGTGCTGATTAATAGATTCCGAAAAGACTAATATATCATCTAGATAGACAATGGTAAAGTCCGAATAATCATTAAATATTGTATTCATAATATTCTGAAATTCTGACGGAGCATTTTTTAATCCTAAAGGCATAACATTCCACTCATAATGGCCAAAGGGTACTACAAATGCTGTTTTATACTTATCTTTTTCTTCTAACTGAATTTGATAATATCCTGATTTTAAATCAAATTTTGAGTAAACACTTTTGTTGTGTAATCTGTTAATTAAATCCTTTTTATTTGGTATTGGATATCTAATCCATTTTAATGCTTTATTTAAGGGTTTATAATTTATTACTAGGCGAGGACTTCCCCGTTCTAATTCAGATGCATTAATTACATAAAAGGCTGAGCAGCTCCAGGGAGACTTACTAGGTCTAATTAAGCCTTTATCTAAATAGTCTTGTATTTCTTTTTTACAATAATCAAGATGTTCTTTATTCATTTGTATTGGTCGTGCCTTAGTTGGTATATTGATTTCTTTAAATTCTGATTCATAAGGTAAAGACACAGTATGAACTTTTCTCTTCCAGAACGCATTAGGCTGTTCTGAGCAAAGATCTCTTTTAAATTTTTCTAAAACATGATTAATTTTTTCTTTAATAATTGGAGCTTCCAACTGTTCTTCTACTCTTCTAAAGTGTATTTCTTTATTTATAAAATTAATTTGTTTTTTCTTTTTGTTTATTAAATTAATTCGAGATATGGCTCTTTCTTGAACAGAGTTTAAATCTCTGATCTTTGGTTTATCTAAGAATTTAAAATCAATTTCTCTTTCCAAAACCGTAGTAGTTATACCATCTTCATTTACCTTGAAGGGGTATAGTAAAGTTAAAAAGGGGGTTCCTAGTATAATCTCTTCTGTGATATTTTTTACTAGTAAAAATGAAGTTTTGTAACATATTTTATCTTTACAAATCTTAGCATTAGATAATTTATATGATACTTGTAATCTGCTTCCATTTGCTCCTCTTAAAGATTCTTTAGTTTTTTCATAAAATTGAGTAGGTACTAGTCCCTCTTGTATACAATTTAGATCAGCCCCAGAGTCTACTAGAGCCGTTAACTCATAAGCGAAATCTTTAATTATTAATTTAATTTTCGTATACCATTTATGGGATATCATTTTTTCAATTTTATTAATGTATATGTCTTCCTCCGAAACTGAAGCAACATTAAATCAAGATACTTTTCAAAATCAAGAATTAGAAGTACAGGAAATGGAAAATAAATTAATTAACTGGAACATGCCAGAAATTAAGTTAAACGAAATCTATAAGATTAGTACCTTTGATTTTAAAAGCCAAAAAATTATACATACTTTAGAACAAGCTAGAAATGTAAAGAATAAACAAGAAACTTTTACGTTACTAGATAAAAAATTATTAGATCAACACTATAAAGATGGTTTTAGATATATTCACTTGGGTCTGGTTCAAGTGGCTGTTAAACCTCTACATAAATTAGGATTAAACTCACCCATATTATTAATATTAAGAGATTCTAGAATAAGAGACTTTCATGACTCGGTAATAGCCATGTTAGAATCTAACCTTAATGATGGTCCTGTTTATTTTAACTGTTACCCTAATTATTCGATGAGCTTAGGAGATGAAATCACAAGTTCGTCCCTAGTCATCTGCGTCCAACATCAAAATGATAACTTTACAGAAGGAATATCTAATGTTGATATTATTACTAGAATAACCTATAAAGTTACCAACGTCAATTATAATTATAAATCATTAAGATCTACCCCTAGAAATGAAACATGTGTTATAGAAGCTAATCTAAAAAAGTCTAACATAATTACCCCTAAAATATTAACCATCTCTGAGCTAAGAGAAAAAATTCCAGAAGAATGGATAATAGAAAATGCTACACAACCAGAAAAACTAGAAGCAAGATCTATAAGAGATATTATCACTGATCAGAATGGGAACATTAGAATAAGAATGAACAGAAGTCAATCGTTTAGGTATAATCAAAGTCCTAGTATAGGATCTTCCTCTGCTAGACATTCAGTAGATTCTACTATTAGATTGAACTTAGCAGGAGTTAATTTTGCTCCAAACATACCTCGACCAATTTATCAAGAAAGAATCAGTAGGTCTCCTTCCCCAACTGAATCCCAAATATTAGGAGTAATAACCAAAGAAGAACCTTTTGAGATTGATAAAGTTTGGATTAAAGAAGAATTCTTATCAGATTATAATAAAGATAAGCGTAAATGGTATTTTGATACTTTCTCTAAAACAGAAAAAGACTTATATTTAAAATTATTTTATGAATTTATAGAACACCATGAACTTAATATTTACTTCTTTACCTGGTTTGAATTATACTGTTTAGACAAAAATATATCAAATCCTTATGCTAAAAAATTATTTGTAAATACTAAAACTAGAATGAACATTAAATGGAAAACTTCTAAAAAAGAAATAATTGAATCTATTCACCCTCCTTTAGAAGCTGTAAAAATTATGTCGCCAAAAGAAAATATTGAAATTGAGGCTTCACCTTTTAAGGCCATAAGCAACCCTACGGAACAAAGAAGAGATGTGAATAATGTTCATAGTCAATTAAATTATACTAACCAAATATTACACACCATGTCACAACAATTAGATAGAATAGAACAAATTTTACCTGAAACTTTAGAGGTTAAACCTTCTGACCCTACTAGACCGATTTATCATTATAATATTCCCACAGATAGGGAAATTAGGGATTTAACCTTAGGGTATAATCCAGAACAAAAACTAGATGAATTAGTTGATCGACTAAAAGTCTTAAACGTAGGATCAACGTCAGAAATTAGAATTAATACCTTATCTTTTGAAGAAGAAAATATAATTTCTCGAATTGATAAACCTCCGCGACCAAAGACTAGAAACTACTATCCTAGACCTTCCTTTGCTGATGTTCAGTTTGAAGAAAGGAATAGTTTTATCGGAGATAGTTACTCCGGAGATTGTATTATAGAATGGAACATAGATGGTGCTTCAGAACAACATATATTAAATATTATTCAAAATATGACTATGGCCGCAACCGCCTTTAAAATTAAAAAGAATTCAGATAAAAAGACAAAAGATATGCTTGTAATGGGATTTACAGGACAATTAAAAGGATGGTGGGATAATATTCTTAGTGAAGAAGATAAACTAAGAATAGACTCTGCTGTTAAATCTGAAACTAATGAAGAAATCTGTGTTACCACCCTACTCTACGCAATAACCAAATTCTTTATAGGAGAACCTTTAAAATTACAACAACGAGCTTCAGATCAATTATTAAATTTATATTGCCCTACCATGTCTGATTACCGCTGGTATAAAGACATGTTTCTTTCTAAGCTATGCCTGCGTCCAGATGGAGCAGCTATATATTGGAAAGAAAGATTTATTAGTGGGCTACCTAGATTATTTGCTGAGAAGGTTAAGAGTAATATTAGGCAAAACTATAATGGTGAAATACCTTTTAATGCTTTAACTATGGGAGAAATATCAAATTACATTGTTGAAACTGGATTACAAATTTGTACAGATTATAAATTACAAAATAAAATTAAAAATGAAAAAGCTAATAATAGAAAAGAAATGGGATCCTTCTGTGAGCAGTACGGTGCTACTCCTATTCGAGCTCCCAGTAACCCTAAAAGTAAAAAGAAGAACTTTAGTAAACACAGGAGAAGTCCTAGCAAACCATACAAGAAAAATAGTTACCAAAAAGAAAATTATCAAGATAATAAGAAATTTAATAAAAGGAAAAGTAATAGAAAATCTTACCAAAAACCTAGTAATAAAAATAAAGACATTAAATGTTATAAGTGTGGGCGATTCGGTCATTATGCCAATGACTGCAAAGTCAAAGAAAAGATTCAACAAATTAGTGATTTAAATATTTCAGAAGAACTAAAACAGAATTTAATTCATACCTTAGAAAATATAATGTTATTATCAGATGAAGATTATTCGTCATCTAGTGAATCAGACATAGAAGATATTAATCAATTAGCCGAATCTAGTGAAGAAGAATTAGATGAATGCCTAGGTTTAGAATTCTGCAACTGTAATAATTGCATTAAAAGCATCAATGTACTAACCAATCATCAAGCTAATACCTTAATAGGAATATTAGATAAAATGGAAGAATCTGAAAGTAAACACGCTTTCATGAGACAAATTAAAGATATTATTGACGATAATGAAATAGAAAAGAAAGAACTACATAAAGTAGAATTTAAAGATGTCATGAAACTCTTTGAAAAACCAGCTCAGAATCCTGTAACCATGAGGGATTTACAAGAAGAAATTAAAATTATTAAAAAGGAAATTCAATCTTTAAAAACTAAAGATGATGAGTTAGAAGTTAGAATGCTAGAATTACAGGGAACTATGATAATCCAAGAGCAAAATAGGTTACGAAAAACCCTACCCTCTACCAGCCAGGAGGAGGAGGAAGACATATACATTAATAAAATTGAAAAAATGATATCCCATAAATGGTATACGAAAATTAAATTAATAATTAAAGATTTCGCTTATGAGTTAACGGCTCTAGTAGACTCTGGGGCTGATCTAAATTGTATACAAGAGGGACTAGTACCTACTCAATTTTATGAAAAAACTAAAGAATCTTTAAGAGGAGCAAATGGAAGCAGATTACAAGTATCATATAAATTATCTAATGCTAAGATTTGTAAAGATAAAATATGTTACAAAACTTCATTTTTACTAGTAAAAAATATCACAGAAGAGATTATACTAGGAACCCCCTTTTTAACTTTACTATACCCCTTCAAGGTAAATGAAGATGGTATAACTACTACGGTTTTGGAAAGAGAAATTGATTTTAAATTCTTAGATAAACCAAAGATCAGAGATTTAAACTCTGTTCAAGAAAGAGCCATATCTCGAATTAATTTAATAAACAAAAAGAAAAAACAAATTAATTTTATAAATAAAGAAATACACTTTAGAAGAGTAGAAGAACAGTTGGAAGCTCCAATTATTAAAGAAAAAATTAATCATGTTTTAGAAAAATTTAAAAGAGATCTTTGCTCAGAACAGCCTAATGCGTTCTGGAAGAGAAAAGTTCATACTGTGTCTTTACCTTATGAATCAGAATTTAAAGAAATCAATATACCAACTAAGGCACGACCAATACAAATGAATAAAGAACATCTTGATTATTGTAAAAAAGAAATACAAGACTATTTAGATAAAGGCTTAATTAGACCTAGTAAGTCTCCCTGGAGCTGCTCAGCCTTTTATGTAATTAATGCATCTGAATTAGAACGGGGAAGTCCTCGCCTAGTAATAAATTATAAACCCTTAAATAAAGCATTAAAATGGATTAGATATCCAATACCAAATAAAAAGGATTTAATTAACAGATTACACAACAAAAGTGTTTACTCAAAATTTGATTTAAAATCAGGATATTATCAAATTCAGTTAGAAGAAAAAGATAAGTATAAAACAGCATTTGTAGTACCCTTTGGCCATTATGAGTGGAATGTTATGCCTTTAGGATTAAAAAATGCTCCGTCAGAATTTCAGAATATTATGAATACAATATTTAATGATTATTCGGACTTTACCATTGTCTATCTAGATGATATATTAGTCTTTTCGGAATCTATTAATCAGCACTTTCAGCATATGGAATTATTTTACCAAATTATTAAAAATAATGGATTAGTTTTATCTGAGAAGAAATTAAAAATATATCAAGCAAAAATTAGGTTTTTAGGTTTTGACATATCTCAAGGCATGTACACCCCAATTAGTAGATCCATAGAATTTGTTAGTAAGTTTCCTAATGAATTAAAGGATAAGACTCAATTACAAAGGTTTCTAGGATGTATCAATTATGTATCAGATTTTATTCCTAACCTTAGAACACTATGTATTCCTTTGTTCAAAAGACTTAGGAAAAATCCACCCCCATGGGACAACACAATGACCCAGAGCATTTTAAAATTAAAAGAAATAGTTAAGAAATTACCCTGCTTAGGAATACCAGATCCTACAGCCAAATTAATTGTAGAAACAGATGCCTCTGACCTTGGGTTTGGAGGAATTTTAAAACAATTACTTCCGGGTTCGGATAAGGAACAAGTTGTCAGATTTTACTCTGGAACTTGGAATTCGGCCCAATTAAATTACAGTACTATTAAAAAAGAGATTTTAGCTATTGTATTATGTATTACTAAATTTCAAGATGATTTATTTTCTAAACAATTTCTATTAAAAACTGATTGCAAAGCTGCAACTAGTGTTTTACAAAAGGATGTTAAAAATTTAGTTTCTAAACATATTTTTGCAAGATGGCAAGCATTACTCTCATGTTTCGATTTTGAGATTGAGCATATTTCAGGAATTAAAAATTCCCTACCAGATTTTTTAACCAGAGAATTTCTACAGGGAAAACATGAATAATACTCCTGATCCTCGAGATAATTATGGACCGAAAAAGACTACAGAAAAAGCCGTGGCATTAAGTTCATCAAGTTCCTCCGATAAAACATTAGCTTTGAGATCCTCTGATTATCTAAATAAGCTTGTGGCTAGTCCCCAGCCTATTTCATCCTCAAGAATTAGACCTTCACCAGGAATTAGGCCAGCTCTTGTTACTCCTCTTCACTTTACCTCACAAATAGCCAGTCCCTCTTCATTACAACCTCATCCTACAAAACTAGCATATTACTCCCCTCCAGAAACTACCCCAAAATCCACTTTCATTACCAAACAACAAATCGTACCCATTTTACCTCTAGAAAGTCATTATTGTCAACCAAACGCTTCATTAATTCATACAGTATCAAAAATATTACCTCCAGGATTCTTTTACCTTCCCGAAGATTCAAATCTTCGAAAAACCCGAAGATTTTATGAATTTATCCTAGTTGATACAGATTCCATAATCCTGACTCACAATTATGACACTAAGGATTCGTCAAAAATTACCTTTTCTAAATTCAAGATTAACAAGGTTCTATCTCCATCAGATTGGGGCCAGCCTCCTTTCAAAGAGAAGTCCTTTAGTAGAACCTTTATTCCTCAATGTTACACTTACTTTGATTATATGAAAGCATGGTATCATTTTATGGATATTGAACCTTACAATCATACGTGGTTTATCTGGTTCAATAAAAATATCTCAATTAATTTTCCATCCTGGTTTATTGAATGGTTTTACACCATTGGACCAATTTTGGACACCTTACCAGATTATGCCTTTGAAGCCTTTAAAATATTTAATGACACTACATCATGTCCTCAGCATAAAGCATTACTTAGTTTTTGTGCTATATTTGGAATTACTTGGATCACATCTTGGACATTATCTACTGAACCATTATTTGAAGATGCCTCCCCATTACAATTGGTCAAGAGATACTCCGTGAAATGGTGGAGTAAATTTAACCCGCAATTACTCTCTACGGAAAGACTAAATGCATGGTTTAAAGCAAATCCAAATCTTTGCAAAACAGCCGGCACCTCGTCCTCAGCTGAAGTTAGAGATTTCTCGGCACTCCATCCTAAGTTATTAGAGTCACTACAAAAAATTACTGATCCTCAAGAGTTTTTTGAAAAAGTAAAAGATGCTATGTCTGTATTATCCGACAATGAAAGCACTAGCATTACCAGCGCTGCTGAAAATGAAGACGACTGTTACGGAATTCAGGACCTCTAAGCTACTTTTGGTTATTATTGGTGGACCCCGCTCATGTTGATAATGGACCCCTATTTTGGAATTATTTATCAATAATGTTATCTTTACTTTATGTCATGTTATCTTTATGTAACTTTTGCTTTATTACTTTTCTTTATGTCATTTTAGTTTTGGCATTTTGTAATAATGGCTCGGAATTGTAAAATTTATTATCTTTACTTTATGTCATGTTATCTTTATGTAACTTTTGCTTTATTACTTTTCTTTACGTCTGGTATCAGAGCCTAAACGGTTCTGAGACCCTTTGAATTAAACAAGTTTTAAAGTCTTAAGCTGTTTGCACTTTAAATTATTATTTTAAAGCTTTTCTTCGCTTGTTTTACTTTTGATTCAACCCACAACCCTGAGTGTTGGCTTGTTTTAGAAGAAAAATGCTGAATAGCTGGGTGGTCCAGGTAGTAAGACCCGCGGATAGGGCAGTGAAACCGTTGGTTTAGCCTAGTTGTATTTTTCTTTAAAACTCAAACAAAAATAAGGGGGAGAAGAGAGTCACACAGTGAGAAGGCAAGAAGTTTTGAGATAAAAATTTAGAGTCAATTAGTTTGAACTTTAGAGTGAGTATAATTCAGAAATGTCTCGGTTACTGAATAGGGCTTGGAGTAGTGTTAGTGGTAGAAGTAGTAGGTCTAATAGAACTTTAGTCCCACCTACTTCCTCCGAAACTGAAGCAACATTAAATCAAGATACTTTTCAAAATCAAGAATTAGAAGTACAGGAAATGGAAAATAAATTAATTAACTGGAACATGCCAGAAATTAAGTTAAACGAAATCTATAAGATTAGTACCTTTGATTTTAAAAGCCAAAAAATTATACATACTTTAGAACAAGCTAGAAATGTAAAGAATAAACAAGAAACTTTTACGTTACTAGATAAAAAATTATTAGATCAACACTATAAAGATGGTTTTAGATATATTCACTTGGGTCTGGTTCAAGTGGCTGTTAAACCTCTACATAAATTAGGATTAAACTCACCCATATTATTAATATTAAGAGATTCTAGAATAAGAGACTTTCATGACTCGGTAATAGCCATGTTAGAATCTAACCTTAATGATGGTCCTGTTTATTTTAACTGTTACCCTAATTATTCGATGAGCTTAGGAGATGAAATCACAAGTTCGTCCCTAGTCATCTGCGTCCAACATCAAAATGATAACTTTACAGAAGGAATATCTAATGTTGATATTATTACTAGAATAACCTATAAAGTTACCAACGTCAATTATAATTATAAATCATTAAGATCTACCCCTAGAAATGAAACATGTGTTATAGAAGCTAATCTAAAAAAGTCTAACATAATTACCCCTAAAATATTAACCATCTCTGAGCTAAGAGAAAAAATTCCAGAAGAATGGATAATAGAAAATGCTACACAACCAGAAAAACTAGAAGCAAGATCTATAAGAGATATTATCACTGATCAGAATGGGAACATTAGAATAAGAATGAACAGAAGTCAATCGTTTAGGTATAATCAAAGTCCTAGTATAGGATCTTCCTCTGCTAGACATTCAGTAGATTCTACTATTAGATTGAACTTAGCAGGAGTTAATTTTGCTCCAAACATACCTCGACCAATTTATCAAGAAAGAATCAGTAGGTCTCCTTCCCCAACTGAATCCCAAATATTAGGAGTAATAACCAAAGAAGAACCTTTTGAGATTGATAAAGTTTGGATTAAAGAAGAATTCTTATCAGATTATAATAAAGATAAGCGTAAATGGTATTTTGATACTTTCTCTAAAACAGAAAAAGACTTATATTTAAAATTATTTTATGAATTTATAGAACACCATGAACTTAATATTTACTTCTTTACCTGGTTTGAATTATACTGTTTAGACAAAAATATATCAAATCCTTATGCTAAAAAATTATTTGTAAATACTAAAACTAGAATGAACATTAAATGGAAAACTTCTAAAAAAGAAATAATTGAATCTATTCACCCTCCTTTAGAAGCTGTAAAAATTATGTCGCCAAAAGAAAATATTGAAATTGAGGCTTCACCTTTTAAGGCCATAAGCAACCCTACGGAACAAAGAAGAGATGTGAATAATGTTCATAGTCAATTAAATTATACTAACCAAATATTACACACCATGTCACAACAATTAGATAGAATAGAACAAATTTTACCTGAAACTTTAGAGGTTAAACCTTCTGACCCTACTAGACCGATTTATCATTATAATATTCCCACAGATAGGGAAATTAGGGATTTAACCTTAGGGTATAATCCAGAACAAAAACTAGATGAATTAGTTGATCGACTAAAAGTCTTAAACGTAGGATCAACGTCAGAAATTAGAATTAATACCTTATCTTTTGAAGAAGAAAATATAATTTCTCGAATTGATAAACCTCCGCGACCAAAGACTAGAAACTACTATCCTAGACCTTCCTTTGCTGATGTTCAGTTTGAAGAAAGGAATAGTTTTATCGGAGATAGTTACTCCGGAGATTGTATTATAGAATGGAACATAGATGGTGCTTCAGAACAACATATATTAAATATTATTCAAAATATGACTATGGCCGCAACCGCCTTTAAAATTAAAAAGAATTCAGATAAAAAGACAAAAGATATGCTTGTAATGGGATTTACAGGACAATTAAAAGGATGGTGGGATAATATTCTTAGTGAAGAAGATAAACTAAGAATAGACTCTGCTGTTAAATCTGAAACTAATGAAGAAATCTGTGTTACCACCCTACTCTACGCAATAACCAAATTCTTTATAGGAGAACCTTTAAAATTACAACAACGAGCTTCAGATCAATTATTAAATTTATATTGCCCTACCATGTCTGATTACCGCTGGTATAAAGACATGTTTCTTTCTAAGCTATGCCTGCGTCCAGATGGAGCAGCTATATATTGGAAAGAAAGATTTATTAGTGGGCTACCTAGATTATTTGCTGAGAAGGTTAAGAGTAATATTAGGCAAAACTATAATGGTGAAATACCTTTTAATGCTTTAACTATGGGAGAAATATCAAATTACATTGTTGAAACTGGATTACAAATTTGTACAGATTATAAATTACAAAATAAAATTAAAAATGAAAAAGCTAATAATAGAAAAGAAATGGGATCCTTCTGTGAGCAGTACGGTGCTACTCCTATTCGAGCTCCCAGTAACCCTAAAAGTAAAAAGAAGAACTTTAGTAAACACAGGAGAAGTCCTAGCAAACCATACAAGAAAAATAGTTACCAAAAAGAAAATTATCAAGATAATAAGAAATTTAATAAAAGGAAAAGTAATAGAAAATCTTACCAAAAACCTAGTAATAAAAATAAAGACATTAAATGTTATAAGTGTGGGCGATTCGGTCATTATGCCAATGACTGCAAAGTCAAAGAAAAGATTCAACAAATTAGTGATTTAAATATTTCAGAAGAACTAAAACAGAATTTAATTCATACCTTAGAAAATATAATGTTATTATCAGATGAAGATTATTCGTCATCTAGTGAATCAGACATAGAAGATATTAATCAATTAGCCGAATCTAGTGAATTTAGTGAAGAAGAATTAGATGAATGCCTAGGTTTAGAATTCTGCAACTGTAATAATTGCATTAAAAGCATCAATGTACTAACCAATCATCAAGCTAATACCTTAATAGGAATATTAGATAAAATGGAAGAATCTGAAAGTAAACACGCTTTCATGAGACAAATTAAAGATATTATTGACGATAATGAAATAGAAAAGAAAGAACTACATAAAGTAGAATTTAAAGATGTCATGAAACTCTTTGAAAAACCAGCTCAGAATCCTGTAACCATGAGGGATTTACAAGAAGAAATTAAAATTATTAAAAAGGAAATTCAATCTTTAAAAACTAAAGATGATGAGTTAGAAGTTAGAATGCTAGAATTACAGGGAACTATGATAATCCAAGAGCAAAATAGGTTACGAAAAACCCTACCCTCTACCAGCCAGGAGGAGGAGGAAGACATATACATTAATAAAATTGAAAAAATGATATCCCATAAATGGTATACGAAAATTAAATTAATAATTAAAGATTTCGCTTATGAGTTAACGGCTCTAGTAGACTCTGGGGCTGATCTAAATTGTATACAAGAGGGACTAGTACCTACTCAATTTTATGAAAAAACTAAAGAATCTTTAAGAGGAGCAAATGGAAGCAGATTACAAGTATCATATAAATTATCTAATGCTAAGATTTGTAAAGATAAAATATGTTACAAAACTTCATTTTTACTAGTAAAAAATATCACAGAAGAGATTATACTAGGAACCCCCTTTTTAACTTTACTATACCCCTTCAAGGTAAATGAAGATGGTATAACTACTACGGTTTTGGAAAGAGAAATTGATTTTAAATTCTTAGATAAACCAAAGATCAGAGATTTAAACTCTGTTCAAGAAAGAGCCATATCTCGAATTAATTTAATAAACAAAAAGAAAAAACAAATTAATTTTATAAATAAAGAAATACACTTTAGAAGAGTAGAAGAACAGTTGGAAGCTCCAATTATTAAAGAAAAAATTAATCATGTTTTAGAAAAATTTAAAAGAGATCTTTGCTCAGAACAGCCTAATGCGTTCTGGAAGAGAAAAGTTCATACTGTGTCTTTACCTTATGAATCAGAATTTAAAGAAATCAATATACCAACTAAGGCACGACCAATACAAATGAATAAAGAACATCTTGATTATTGTAAAAAAGAAATACAAGACTATTTAGATAAAGGCTTAATTAGACCTAGTAAGTCTCCCTGGAGCTGCTCAGCCTTTTATGTAATTAATGCATCTGAATTAGAACGGGGAAGTCCTCGCCTAGTAATAAATTATAAACCCTTAAATAAAGCATTAAAATGGATTAGATATCCAATACCAAATAAAAAGGATTTAATTAACAGATTACACAACAAAAGTGTTTACTCAAAATTTGATTTAAAATCAGGATATTATCAAATTCAGTTAGAAGAAAAAGATAAGTATAAAACAGCATTTGTAGTACCCTTTGGCCATTATGAGTGGAATGTTATGCCTTTAGGATTAAAAAATGCTCCGTCAGAATTTCAGAATATTATGAATACAATATTTAATGATTATTCGGACTTTACCATTGTCTATCTAGATGATATATTAGTCTTTTCGGAATCTATTAATCAGCACTTTCAGCATATGGAATTATTTTACCAAATTATTAAAAATAATGGATTAGTTTTATCTGAGAAGAAATTAAAAATATATCAAGCAAAAATTAGGTTTTTAGGTTTTGACATATCTCAAGGCATGTACACCCCAATTAGTAGATCCATAGAATTTGTTAGTAAGTTTCCTAATGAATTAAAGGATAAGACTCAATTACAAAGGTTTCTAGGATGTATCAATTATGTATCAGATTTTATTCCTAACCTTAGAACACTATGTATTCCTTTGTTCAAAAGACTTAGGAAAAATCCACCCCCATGGGACAACACAATGACCCAGAGCATTTTAAAATTAAAAGAAATAGTTAAGAAATTACCCTGCTTAGGAATACCAGATCCTACAGCCAAATTAATTGTAGAAACAGATGCCTCTGACCTTGGGTTTGGAGGAATTTTAAAACAATTACTTCCGGGTTCGGATAAGGAACAAGTTGTCAGATTTTACTCTGGAACTTGGAATTCGGCCCAATTAAATTACAGTACTATTAAAAAAGAGATTTTAGCTATTGTATTATGTATTACTAAATTTCAAGATGATTTATTTTCTAAACAATTTCTATTAAAAACTGATTGCAAAGCTGCAACTAGTGTTTTACAAAAGGATGTTAAAAATTTAGTTTCTAAACATATTTTTGCAAGATGGCAAGCATTACTCTCATGTTTCGATTTTGAGATTGAGCATATTTCAGGAATTAAAAATTCCCTACCAGATTTTTTAACCAGAGAATTTCTACAGGGAAAACATGAATAATACTCCTGATCCTCGAGATAATTATGGACCGAAAAAGACTACAGAAAAAGCCGTGGCATTAAGTTCATCAAGTTCCTCCGATAAAACATTAGCTTTGAGATCCTCTGATTATCTAAATAAGCTTGTGGCTAGTCCCCAGCCTATTTCATCCTCAAGAATTAGACCTTCACCAGGAATTAGGCCAGCTCTTGTTACTCCTCTTCACTTTACCTCACAAATAGCCAGTCCCTCTTCATTACAACCTCATCCTACAAAACTAGCATATTACTCCCCTCCAGAAACTACCCCAAAATCCACTTTCATTACCAAACAACAAATCGTACCCATTTTACCTCTAGAAAGTCATTATTGTCAACCAAACGCTTCATTAATTCATACAGTATCAAAAATATTACCTCCAGGATTCTTTTACCTTCCCGAAGATTCAAATCTTCGAAAAACCCGAAGATTTTATGAATTTATCCTAGTTGATACAGATTCCATAATCCTGACTCACAATTATGACACTAAGGATTCGTCAAAAATTACCTTTTCTAAATTCAAGATTAACAAGGTTCTATCTCCATCAGATTGGGGCCAGCCTCCTTTCAAAGAGAAGTCCTTTAGTAGAACCTTTATTCCTCAATGTTACACTTACTTTGATTATATGAAAGCATGGTATCATATTATGGATTATGTTTGCTTTTACCGAAACACTTTACGTCTGGTATCAGAGCCTAAACGGTTCTGAGACCCTTTGAATTAAACAAGTTTTAAAGTCTTAAGCTGTTTGCACTTTAAATTATTATTTTAAAGCTTTTCTTCGCTTGTTTTACTTTTGATTCAACCCACAACCCTGAGTGTTGGCTTGTTTTAGAAGAAAAATGCTGAATAGCTGGGTGGTCCAGGTAGTAAGACCCGCGGATAGGGCAGTGAAACCGTTGGTTTAGCCTAGTTGTATTTTTCTTTAAAACTCAAACAAAAATAAGGGGGAGAAGAGAGTCACACAGTGAGAAGGCAAGAAGTTTTGAGATAAAAATTTAGAGTCAATTAGTTTGAACTTTAGAGTGAGTATAATTCAGAAATGTCTCGGTTACTGAATAGGGCTTGGAGTAGTGTTAGTGGTAGAAGTAGTAGGTCTAATAGAACTTTAGTCCCACCTACTTCCTCCGAAACTGAAGCAACATTAAATCAAGATACTTTTCAAAATCAAGAATTAGAAGTACAGGAAATGGAAAATAAATTAATTAACTGGAACATGCCAGAAATTAAGTTAAACGAAATCTATAAGATTAGTACCTTTGATTTTAAAAGCCAAAAAATTATACATACTTTAGAACAAGCTAGAAATGTAAAGAATAAACAAGAAACTTTTACGTTACTAGATAAAAAATTATTAGATCAACACTATAAAGATGGTTTTAGATATATTCACTTGGGTCTGGTTCAAGTGGCTGTTAAACCTCTACATAAATTAGGATTAAACTCACCCATATTATTAATATTAAGAGATTCTAGAATAAGAGACTTTCATGACTCGGTAATAGCCATGTTAGAATCTAACCTTAATGATGGTCCTGTTTATTTTAACTGTTACCCTAATTATTCGATGAGCTTAGGAGATGAAATCACAAGTTCGTCCCTAGTCATCTGCGTCCAACATCAAAATGATAACTTTACAGAAGGAATATCTAATGTTGATATTATTACTAGAATAACCTATAAAGTTACCAACGTCAATTATAATTATAAATCATTAAGATCTACCCCTAGAAATGAAACATGTGTTATAGAAGCTAATCTAAAAAAGTCTAACATAATTACCCCTAAAATATTAACCATCTCTGAGCTAAGAGAAAAAATTCCAGAAGAATGGATAATAGAAAATGCTACACAACCAGAAAAACTAGAAGCAAGATCTATAAGAGATATTATCACTGATCAGAATGGGAACATTAGAATAAGAATGAACAGAAGTCAATCGTTTAGGTATAATCAAAGTCCTAGTATAGGATCTTCCTCTGCTAGACATTCAGTAGATTCTACTATTAGATTGAACTTAGCAGGAGTTAATTTTGCTCCAAACATACCTCGACCAATTTATCAAGAAAGAATCAGTAGGTCTCCTTCCCCAACTGAATCCCAAATATTAGGAGTAATAACCAAAGAAGAACCTTTTGAGATTGATAAAGTTTGGATTAAAGAAGAATTCTTATCAGATTATAATAAAGATAAGCGTAAATGGTATTTTGATACTTTCTCTAAAACAGAAAAAGACTTATATTTAAAATTATTTTATGAATTTATAGAACACCATGAACTTAATATTTACTTCTTTACCTGGTTTGAATTATACTGTTTAGACAAAAATATATCAAATCCTTATGCTAAAAAATTATTTGTAAATACTAAAACTAGAATGAACATTAAATGGAAAACTTCTAAAAAAGAAATAATTGAATCTATTCACCCTCCTTTAGAAGCTGTAAAAATTATGTCGCCAAAAGAAAATATTGAAATTGAGGCTTCACCTTTTAAGGCCATAAGCAACCCTACGGAACAAAGAAGAGATGTGAATAATGTTCATAGTCAATTAAATTATACTAACCAAATATTACACACCATGTCACAACAATTAGATAGAATAGAACAAATTTTACCTGAAACTTTAGAGGTTAAACCTTCTGACCCTACTAGACCGATTTATCATTATAATATTCCCACAGATAGGGAAATTAGGGATTTAACCTTAGGGTATAATCCAGAACAAAAACTAGATGAATTAGTTGATCGACTAAAAGTCTTAAACGTAGGATCAACGTCAGAAATTAGAATTAATACCTTATCTTTTGAAGAAGAAAATATAATTTCTCGAATTGATAAACCTCCGCGACCAAAGACTAGAAACTACTATCCTAGACCTTCCTTTGCTGATGTTCAGTTTGAAGAAAGGAATAGTTTTATCGGAGATAGTTACTCCGGAGATTGTATTATAGAATGGAACATAGATGGTGCTTCAGAACAACATATATTAAATATTATTCAAAATATGACTATGGCCGCAACCGCCTTTAAAATTAAAAAGAATTCAGATAAAAAGACAAAAGATATGCTTGTAATGGGATTTACAGGACAATTAAAAGGATGGTGGGATAATATTCTTAGTGAAGAAGATAAACTAAGAATAGACTCTGCTGTTAAATCTGAAACTAATGAAGAAATCTGTGTTACCACCCTACTCTACGCAATAACCAAATTCTTTATAGGAGAACCTTTAAAATTACAACAACGAGCTTCAGATCAATTATTAAATTTATATTGCCCTACCATGTCTGATTACCGCTGGTATAAAGACATGTTTCTTTCTAAGCTATGCCTGCGTCCAGATGGAGCAGCTATATATTGGAAAGAAAGATTTATTAGTGGGCTACCTAGATTATTTGCTGAGAAGGTTAAGAGTAATATTAGGCAAAACTATAATGGTGAAATACCTTTT
Source organism: Trifolium repens (assembly GCA_030408175.1). Lineage (NCBI taxonomy): Eukaryota > Viridiplantae > Streptophyta > Magnoliopsida > Fabales > Fabaceae > Trifolium > Trifolium repens. The sequence goes on from CP125845.1 coordinate 11,704,117, forward strand.
AATGCTTTAACTATGGGAGAAATATCAAATTACATTGTTGAAACTGGATTACAAATTTGTACAGATTATAAATTACAAAATAAAATTAAAAATGAAAAAGCTAATAATAGAAAAGAAATGGGATCCTTCTGTGAGCAGTACGGTGCTACTCCTATTCGAGCTCCCAGTAACCCTAAAAGTAAAAAGAAGAACTTTAGTAAACACAGGAGAAGTCCTAGCAAACCATACAAGAAAAATAGTTACCAAAAAGAAAATTATCAAGATAATAAGAAATTTAATAAAAGGAAAAGTAATAGAAAATCTTACCAAAAACCTAGTAATAAAAATAAAGACATTAAATGTTATAAGTGTGGGCGATTCGGTCATTATGCCAATGACTGCAAAGTCAAAGAAAAGATTCAACAAATTAGTGATTTAAATATTTCAGAAGAACTAAAACAGAATTTAATTCATACCTTAGAAAATATAATGTTATTATCAGATGAAGATTATTCGTCATCTAGTGAATCAGACATAGAAGATATTAATCAATTAGCCGAATCTAGTGAATTTAGTGAAGAAGAATTAGATGAATGCCTAGGTTTAGAATTCTGCAACTGTAATAATTGCATTAAAAGCATCAATGTACTAACCAATCATCAAGCTAATACCTTAATAGGAATATTAGATAAAATGGAAGAATCTGAAAGTAAACACGCTTTCATGAGACAAATTAAAGATATTATTGACGATAATGAAATAGAAAAGAAAGAACTACATAAAGTAGAATTTAAAGATGTCATGAAACTCTTTGAAAAACCAGCTCAGAATCCTGTAACCATGAGGGATTTACAAGAAGAAATTAAAATTATTAAAAAGGAAATTCAATCTTTAAAAACTAAAGATGATGAGTTAGAAGTTAGAATGCTAGAATTACAGGGAACTATGATAATCCAAGAGCAAAATAGGTTACGAAAAACCCTACCCTCTACCAGCCAGGAGGAGGAGGAAGACATATACATTAATAAAATTGAAAAAATGATATCCCATAAATGGTATACGAAAATTAAATTAATAATTAAAGATTTCGCTTATGAGTTAACGGCTCTAGTAGACTCTGGGGCTGATCTAAATTGTATACAAGAGGGACTAGTACCTACTCAATTTTATGAAAAAACTAAAGAATCTTTAAGAGGAGCAAATGGAAGCAGATTACAAGTATCATATAAATTATCTAATGCTAAGATTTGTAAAGATAAAATATGTTACAAAACTTCATTTTTACTAGTAAAAAATATCACAGAAGAGATTATACTAGGAACCCCCTTTTTAACTTTACTATACCCCTTCAAGGTAAATGAAGATGGTATAACTACTACGGTTTTGGAAAGAGAAATTGATTTTAAATTCTTAGATAAACCAAAGATCAGAGATTTAAACTCTGTTCAAGAAAGAGCCATATCTCGAATTAATTTAATAAACAAAAAGAAAAAACAAATTAATTTTATAAATAAAGAAATACACTTTAGAAGAGTAGAAGAACAGTTGGAAGCTCCAATTATTAAAGAAAAAATTAATCATGTTTTAGAAAAATTTAAAAGAGATCTTTGCTCAGAACAGCCTAATGCGTTCTGGAAGAGAAAAGTTCATACTGTGTCTTTACCTTATGAATCAGAATTTAAAGAAATCAATATACCAACTAAGGCACGACCAATACAAATGAATAAAGAACATCTTGATTATTGTAAAAAAGAAATACAAGACTATTTAGATAAAGGCTTAATTAGACCTAGTAAGTCTCCCTGGAGCTGCTCAGCCTTTTATGTAATTAATGCATCTGAATTAGAACGGGGAAGTCCTCGCCTAGTAATAAATTATAAACCCTTAAATAAAGCATTAAAATGGATTAGATATCCAATACCAAATAAAAAGGATTTAATTAACAGATTACACAACAAAAGTGTTTACTCAAAATTTGATTTAAAATCAGGATATTATCAAATTCAGTTAGAAGAAAAAGATAAGTATAAAACAGCATTTGTAGTACCCTTTGGCCATTATGAGTGGAATGTTATGCCTTTAGGATTAAAAAATGCTCCGTCAGAATTTCAGAATATTATGAATACAATATTTAATGATTATTCGGACTTTACCATTGTCTATCTAGATGATATATTAGTCTTTTCGGAATCTATTAATCAGCACTTTCAGCATATGGAATTATTTTACCAAATTATTAAAAATAATGGATTAGTTTTATCTGAGAAGAAATTAAAAATATATCAAGCAAAAATTAGGTTTTTAGGTTTTGACATATCTCAAGGCATGTACACCCCAATTAGTAGATCCATAGAATTTGTTAGTAAGTTTCCTAATGAATTAAAGGATAAGACTCAATTACAAAGGTTTCTAGGATGTATCAATTATGTATCAGATTTTATTCCTAACCTTAGAACACTATGTATTCCTTTGTTCAAAAGACTTAGGAAAAATCCACCCCCATGGGACAACACAATGACCCAGAGCATTTTAAAATTAAAAGAAATAGTTAAGAAATTACCCTGCTTAGGAATACCAGATCCTACAGCCAAATTAATTGTAGAAACAGATGCCTCTGACCTTGGGTTTGGAGGAATTTTAAAACAATTACTTCCGGGTTCGGATAAGGAACAAGTTGTCAGATTTTACTCTGGAACTTGGAATTCGGCCCAATTAAATTACAGTACTATTAAAAAAGAGATTTTAGCTATTGTATTATGTATTACTAAATTTCAAGATGATTTATTTTCTAAACAATTTCTATTAAAAACTGATTGCAAAGCTGCAACTAGTGTTTTACAAAAGGATGTTAAAAATTTAGTTTCTAAACATATTTTTGCAAGATGGCAAGCATTACTCTCATGTTTCGATTTTGAGATTGAGCATATTTCAGGAATTAAAAATTCCCTACCAGATTTTTTAACCAGAGAATTTCTACAGGGAAAACATGAATAATACTCCTGATCCTCGAGATAATTATGGACCGAAAAAGACTACAGAAAAAGCCGTGGCATTAAGTTCATCAAGTTCCTCCGATAAAACATTAGCTTTGAGATCCTCTGATTATCTAAATAAGCTTGTGGCTAGTCCCCAGCCTATTTCATCCTCAAGAATTAGACCTTCACCAGGAATTAGGCCAGCTCTTGTTACTCCTCTTCACTTTACCTCACAAATAGCCAGTCCCTCTTCATTACAACCTCATCCTACAAAACTAGCATATTACTCCCCTCCAGAAACTACCCCAAAATCCACTTTCATTACCAAACAACAAATCGTACCCATTTTACCTCTAGAAAGTCATTATTGTCAACCAAACGCTTCATTAATTCATACAGTATCAAAAATATTACCTCCAGGATTCTTTTACCTTCCCGAAGATTCAGACATTCTATAATACAATCTCCGGAGTAACTATCTCCGATAAAACTATTCCTTTCTTCAAACTGAACATCAGCAAAGGAAGGTCTAGGATAGTAGTTTCTAGTCTTTGGTCGCGGAGGTTTATCAATTCGAGAAATTATATTTTCTTCTTCAAAAGATAAGGTATTAATTCTAATTTCTGACGTTGATCCTACGTTTAAGACTTTTAGTCGATCAACTAATTCATCTAGTTTTTGTTCTGGATTACACCCTAAGGTTAAATCCCTAATTTCCCTATCTGTGGGAATATTATAATGATAAATCGGTCTAGTAGGGTCAGAAGGTTTAACCTCTAAAGTTTCAGGTAAAATTTGTTCTATTCTATCTAATTGTTGTGACATGGTGTGTAATATTTGGTTAGTATAATTTAATTGACTATGAACATTATTCACATCTCTTCTTTGTTCCGTAGGGTTGCTTATGGCCTTAAAAGGTGAAGCCTCAATTTCAATATTTTCTTTTGGCGACATAATTTTTACAGCTTCTAAAGGAGGGTGAATAGATTCAATTATTTCTTTTTTAGAAGTTTTCCATTTAATGTTCATTCTAGTTTTAGTATTTACAAATAATTTTTTAGCATAAGGATTTGATATATTTTTGTCTAAACAGTATAATTCAAACCAGGTAAAGAAGTAAATATTAAGTTCATGGTGTTCTATAAATTCATAAAATAATTTTAAATATAAGTCTTTTTCTGTTTTAGAGAAAGTATCAAAATACCATTTACGCTTATCTTTATTATAATCTGATAAGAATTCTTCTTTAATCCAAACTTTATCAATCTCAAAAGGTTCTTCTTTGGTTATTACTCCTAATATTTGGGATTCAGTTGGGGAAGGAGACCTACTGATTCTTTCTTGATAAATTGGTCGAGGTATGTTTGGAGCAAAATTAACTCCTGCTAAGTTCAATCTAATAGTAGAATCTACTGAATGTCTAGCAGAGGAAGATCCTATACTAGGACTTTGATTATACCTAAACGATTGACTTCTGTTCATTCTTATTCTAATGTTCCCATTCTGACCAGTGATAATATCTCTTATAGATCTTGCTTCTAGTTTTTCTGGTTGTGTAGCATTTTCTATTATCCATTCTTCTGGAATTTTTTCTCTTAGCTCAGAGATGGTTAATATTTTAGGGGTAATTATGTTAGACTTTTTTAGATTAGCTTCTATAACACATGTTTCATTTCTAGGGGTAGATCTTAATGATTTATAATTATAATTGACGTTGGTAACTTTATAGGTTATTCTAGTAATAATATCAACATTAGATATTCCTTCTGTAAAGTTATCATTTTGATGTTGGACGCAGATGACTAGGGACGAACTTGTGATTTCATCTCCTAAGCTCATCGAATAATTAGGGTAACAGTTAAAATAAACAGGACCATCATTAAGGTTAGATTCTAACATGGCTATTACCGAGTCATGAAAGTCTCTTATTCTAGAATCTCTTAATATTAATAATATGGGTGAGTTTAATCCTAATTTATGTAGAGGTTTAACAGCCACTTGAACCAGACCCAAGTGAATATATCTAAAACCATCTTTATAGTGTTGATCTAATAATTTTTTATCTAGTAACGTAAAAGTTTCTTGTTTATTCTTTACATTTCTAGCTTGTTCTAAAGTATGTATAATTTTTTGGCTTTTAAAATCAAAGGTACTAATCTTATAGATTTCGTTTAACTTAATTTCTGGCATGTTCCAGTTAATTAATTTATTTTCCATTTCCTGTACTTCTAATTCTTGATTTTGAAAAGTATCTTGATTTAATGTTGCTTCAGTTTCGGAGGAAGTAGGTGGGACTAAAGTTCTATTATGCAAATTTTCAGATCAAACCTGAAGAATCTTGCCTTGCTCTATTGTAAGTGAATAAATAAAATGTTTTACTACAATTTCTTTTTTGCTATATTAACTTTCCAAATTATATTCTATATAACAACTGAATTAGATTTATTTCTTGATGATTTACCCGCTTTTGATCATAATGTATTATGGATTATGTTTGCTTTTACCGAAACACTTTACGTCTGGTATCAGAGCCTAAACGGTTCTGAGACCCTTTGAATTAAACAAGTTTTAAAGTCTTAAGCTGTTTGCACTTTAAATTATTATTTTAAAGCTTTTCTTCGCTTGTTTTACTTTTGATTCAACCCACAACCCTGAGTGTTGGCTTGTTTTAGAAGAAAAATGCTGAATAGCTGGGTGGTCCAGGTAGTAAGACCCGCGGATAGGGCAGTGAAACCGTTGGTTTAGCCTAGTTGTATTTTTCTTTAAAACTCAAACAAAAATAAGGGGGAGAAGAGAGTCACACAGTGAGAAGGCAAGAAGTTTTGAGATAAAAATTTAGAGTCAATTAGTTTGAACTTTAGAGTGAGTATAATTCAGAAATGTCTCGGTTACTGAATAGGGCTTGGAGTAGTGTTAGTGGTAGAAGTAGTAGGTCTAATAGAACTTTAGTAAAGGTAATTTTTGACGAATCCTTAGTGTCATAATTGTGAGTCAGGATTATGGAATCTGTATCAACTAGGATAAATTCATAAAATCTTCGGGTTTTTCGAAGATTTGAATCTTCGGGAAGGTAAAAGAATCCTGGAGGTAATATTTTTGATACTGTATGAATTAATGAAGCGTTTGGTTGACAATAATGACTTTCTAGAGGTAAAATGGGTACGATTTGTTGTTTGGTAATGAAAGTGGATTTTGGGGTAGTTTCTGGAGGGGAGTAATATGCTAGTTTTGTAGGATGAGGTTGTAATGAAGAGGGACTGGCTATTTGTGAGGTAAAGTGAAGAGGAGTAACAAGAGCTGGCCTAATTCCTGGTGAAGGTCTAATTCTTGAGGATGAAATAGGCTGGGGACTAGCCACAAGCTTATTTAGATAATCAGAGGATCTCAAAGCTAATGTTTTATCGGAGGAACTTGATGAACTTAATGCCACGGCTTTTTCTGTAGTCTTTTTCGGTCCATAATTATCTCGAGGATCAGGAGTATTATTCATGTTTTCCCTGTAGAAATTCTCTGGTTAAAAAATCTGGTAGGGAATTTTTAATTCCTGAAATATGCTCAATCTCAAAATCGAAACATGAGAGTAATGCTTGCCATCTTGCAAAAATATGTTTAGAAACTAAATTTTTAACATCCTTTTGTAAAACACTAGTTGCAGCTTTGCAATCAGTTTTTAATAGAAATTGTTTAGAAAATAAATCATCTTGAAATTTAGTAATACATAATACAATAGCTAAAATCTCTTTTTTAATAGTACTGTAATTTAATTGGGCCGAATTCCAAGTTCCAGAGTAAAATCTGACAACTTGTTCCTTATCCGAACCCGGAAGTAATTGTTTTAAAATTCCTCCAAACCCAAGGTCAGAGGCATCTGTTTCTACAATTAATTTGGCTGTAGGATCTGGTATTCCTAAGCAGGGTAATTTCTTAACTATTTCTTTTAATTTTAAAATGCTCTGGGTCATTGTGTTGTCCCATGGGGGTGGATTTTTCCTAAGTCTTTTGAACAAAGGAATACATAGTGTTCTAAGGTTAGGAATAAAATCTGATACATAATTGATACATCCTAGAAACCTTTGTAATTGAGTCTTATCCTTTAATTCATTAGGAAACTTACTAACAAATTCTATGGATCTACTAATTGGGGTGTACATGCCTTGAGATATGTCAAAACCTAAAAACCTAATTTTTGCTTGATATATTTTTAATTTCTTCTCAGATAAAACTAATCCATTATTTTTAATAATTTGGTAAAATAATTCCATATGCTGAAAGTGCTGATTAATAGATTCCGAAAAGACTAATATATCATCTAGATAGACAATGGTAAAGTCCGAATAATCATTAAATATTGTATTCATAATATTCTGAAATTCTGACGGAGCATTTTTTAATCCTAAAGGCATAACATTCCACTCATAATGGCCAAAGGGTACTACAAATGCTGTTTTATACTTATCTTTTTCTTCTAACTGAATTTGATAATATCCTGATTTTAAATCAAATTTTGAGTAAACACTTTTGTTGTGTAATCTGTTAATTAAATCCTTTTTATTTGGTATTGGATATCTAATCCATTTTAATGCTTTATTTAAGGGTTTATAATTTATTACTAGGCGAGGACTTCCCCGTTCTAATTCAGATGCATTAATTACATAAAAGGCTGAGCAGCTCCAGGGAGACTTACTAGGTCTAATTAAGCCTTTATCTAAATAGTCTTGTATTTCTTTTTTACAATAATCAAGATGTTCTTTATTCATTTGTATTGGTCGTGCCTTAGTTGGTATATTGATTTCTTTAAATTCTGATTCATAAGGTAAAGACACAGTATGAACTTTTCTCTTCCAGAACGCATTAGGCTGTTCTGAGCAAAGATCTCTTTTAAATTTTTCTAAAACATGATTAATTTTTTCTTTAATAATTGGAGCTTCCAACTGTTCTTCTACTCTTCTAAAGTGTATTTCTTTATTTATAAAATTAATTTGTTTTTTCTTTTTGTTTATTAAATTAATTCGAGATATGGCTCTTTCTTGAACAGAGTTTAAATCTCTGATCTTTGGTTTATCTAAGAATTTAAAATCAATTTCTCTTTCCAAAACCGTAGTAGTTATACCATCTTCATTTACCTTGAAGGGGTATAGTAAAGTTAAAAAGGGGGTTCCTAGTATAATCTCTTCTGTGATATTTTTTACTAGTAAAAATGAAGTTTTGTAACATATTTTATCTTTACAAATCTTAGCATTAGATAATTTATATGATACTTGTAATCTGCTTCCATTTGCTCCTCTTAAAGATTCTTTAGTTTTTTCATAAAATTGAGTAGGTACTAGTCCCTCTTGTATACAATTTAGATCAGCCCCAGAGTCTACTAGAGCCGTTAACTCATAAGCGAAATCTTTAATTATTAATTTAATTTTCGTATACCATTTATGGGATATCATTTTTTCAATTTTATTAATGTATATGTCTTCCTCCTCCTCCTGGCTGGTAGAGGGTAGGGTTTTTCGTAACCTATTTTGCTCTTGGATTATCATAGTTCCCTGTAATTCTAGCATTCTAACTTCTAACTCATCATCTTTAGTTTTTAAAGATTGAATTTCCTTTTTAATAATTTTAATTTCTTCTTGTAAATCCCTCATGGTTACAGGATTCTGAGCTGGTTTTTCAAAGAGTTTCATGACATCTTTAAATTCTACTTTATGTAGTTCTTTCTTTTCTATTTCATTATCGTCAATAATATCTTTAATTTGTCTCATGAAAGCGTGTTTACTTTCAGATTCTTCCATTTTATCTAATATTCCTATTAAGGTATTAGCTTGATGATTGGTTAGTACATTGATGCTTTTAATGCAATTATTACAGTTGCAGAATTCTAAACCTAGGCATTCATCTAATTCTTCTTCACTAAATTCACTAGATTCGGCTAATTGATTAATATCTTCTATGTCTGATTCACTAGATGACGAATAATCTTCATCTGATAATAACATTATATTTTCTAAGGTATGAATTAAATTCTGTTTTAGTTCTTCTGAAATATTTAAATCACTAATTTGTTGAATCTTTTCTTTGACTTTGCAGTCATTGGCATAATGACCGAATCGCCCACACTTATAACATTTAATGTCTTTATTTTTATTACTAGGTTTTTGGTAAGATTTTCTATTACTTTTCCTTTTATTAAATTTCTTATTATCTTGATAATTTTCTTTTTGGTAACTATTTTTCTTGTATGGTTTGCTAGGACTTCTCCTGTGTTTACTAAAGTTCTTCTTTTTACTTTTAGGGTTACTGGGAGCTCGAATAGGAGTAGCACCGTACTGCTCACAGAAGGATCCCATTTCTTTTCTATTATTAGCTTTTTCATTTTTAATTTTATTTTGTAATTTATAATCTGTACAAATTTGTAATCCAGTTTCAACAATGTAATTTGATATTTCTCCCATAGTTAAAGCATTAAAAGGTATTTCACCATTATAGTTTTGCCTAATATTACTCTTAACCTTCTCAGCAAATAATCTAGGTAGCCCACTAATAAATCTTTCTTTCCAATATATAGCTGCTCCATCTGGACGCAGGCATAGCTTAGAAAGAAACATGTCTTTATACCAGCGGTAATCAGACATGGTAGGGCAATATAAATTTAATAATTGATCTGAAGCTCGTTGTTGTAATTTTAAAGGTTCTCCTATAAAGAATTTGGTTATTGCGTAGAGTAGGGTGGTAACACAGATTTCTTCATTAGTTTCAGATTTAACAGCAGAGTCTATTCTTAGTTTATCTTCTTCACTAAGAATATTATCCCACCATCCTTTTAATTGTCCTGTAAATCCCATTACAAGCATATCTTTTGTCTTTTTATCTGAATTCTTTTTAATTTTAAAGGCGGTTGCGGCCATAGTCATATTTTGAATAATATTTAATATATGTTGTTCTGAAGCACCATCTATGTTCCATTCTATAATACAATCTCCGGAGTAACTATCTCCGATAAAACTATTCCTTTCTTCAAACTGAACATCAGCAAAGGAAGGTCTAGGATAGTAGTTTCTAGTCTTTGGTCGCGGAGGTTTATCAATTCGAGAAATTATATTTTCTTCTTCAAAAGATAAGGTATTAATTCTAATTTCTGACGTTGATCCTACGTTTAAGACTTTTAGTCGATCAACTAATTCATCTAGTTTTTGTTCTGGATTATACCCTAAGGTTAAATCCCTAATTTCCCTATCTGTGGGAATATTATAATGATAAATCGGTCTAGTAGGGTCAGAAGGTTTAACCTCTAAAGTTTCAGGTAAAATTTGTTCTATTCTATCTAATTGTTGTGACATGGTGTGTAATATTTGGTTAGTATAATTTAATTGACTATGAACATTATTCACATCTCTTCTTTGTTCCGTAGGGTTGCTTATGGCCTTAAAAGGTGAAGCCTCAATTTCAATATTTTCTTTTGGCGACATAATTTTTACAGCTTCTAAAGGAGGGTGAATAGATTCAATTATTTCTTTTTTAGAAGTTTTCCATTTAATGTTCATTCTAGTTTTAGTATTTACAAATAATTTTTTAGCATAAGGATTTGATATATTTTTGTCTAAACAGTATAATTCAAACCAGGTAAAGAAGTAAATATTAAGTTCATGGTGTTCTATAAATTCATAAAATAATTTTAAATATAAGTCTTTTTCTGTTTTAGAGAAAGTATCAAAATACCATTTACGCTTATCTTTATTATAATCTGATAAGAATTCTTCTTTAATCCAAACTTTATCAATCTCAAAAGGTTCTTCTTTGGTTATTACTCCTAATATTTGGGATTCAGTTGGGGAAGGAGACCTACTGATTCTTTCTTGATAAATTGGTCGAGGTATGTTTGGAGCAAAATTAACTCCTGCTAAGTTCAATCTAATAGTAGAATCTAGTGAATGTCTAGCAGAGGAAGATCCTATACTAGGACTTTGATTATACCTAAACGATTGACTTCTGTTCATTCTTATTCTAATGTTCCCATTCTGATCAGTGATAATATCTCTTATAGATCTTGCTTCTAGTTTTTCTGGTTGTGTAGCATTTTCTATTATCCATTCTTCTGGAATTTTTTCTCTTAGCTCAGAGATGGTTAATATTTTAGGGGTAATTATGTTAGACTATTTTAGATTAGCTTCTATAACACATGTTTCATTTCTAGGGGTAGATCTTAATGATTTATAATTATAATTGACGTTGGTAACTTTATAGGTTATTCTAGTAATAATATCAACATTAGATATTCCTTCTGTAAAGTTATCATTTTGATGTTGGACGCAGATGACTAGGGACGAACTTGTGATTTCATCTCCTAAGCTCATCGAATAATTAGGGTAACAGTTAAAATAAACAGGACCATCATTAAGGTTAGATTCTAACATGGCTATTACCGAGTCATGAAAGTCTCTTATTCTAGAATCTCTTAATATTAATAATATGGGTGAGTTTAATCCTAATTTATGTAGAGGTTTAACAGCCACTTGAACCAGACCCAAGTGAATATATCTAAAACCATCTTTATAGTGTTGATCTAATAATTTTTTATCTAGTAACGTAAAAGTTTCTTGTTTATTCTTTACATTTCTAGCTTGTTCTAAAGTATGTATAATTTTTTGGCTTTTAAAATCAAAGGTACTAATCTTATAGATTTCGTTTAACTTAATTTCTGGCATGTTCCAGTTAATTAATTTATTTTCCATTTCCTGTACTTCTAATTCTTGATTTTGAAAAGTATCTTGATTTAATGTTGCTTCAGTTTCGGAGGAAGTAGGTGGGACTAAAGTTCTATTAGACCTACTACTTCTACCACTAACACTACTCCAAGCCCTATTCAGTAACCGAGACATTTCTGAATTATACTCACTCTAAAGTTCAAACTAATTGACTCTAAATTTTTATCTCAAAACTTCTTGCCTTCTCACTGTGTGACTCTCTTCTCCCCCTTATTTTTGTTTGAGTTTTAAAGAAAAATACAACTAGGCTAAACCAACGGTTTCACTGCCCTATCCGCGGGTCTTACTACCTGGACCACCCAGCTATTCAGCATTTTTCTTCTAAAACAAGCCAACACTCAGGGTTGTGGGTTGAATCAAAAGTAAAACAAGCGAAGAAAAGCTTTAAAATAATAATTTAAAGTGCAAACAGCTTAAGACTTTAAAACTTGTTTAATTCAAAGGGTCTCAGAACCGTTTAGGCTCTGATACCAGACGTAAAGTGTTTCGGTAAAAGCAAACATAATCCATAATACATTATGATCAAAAGCGGGTAAATCATCAAGAAATAAATCTAATTCAGTTGTTATATAGAATATAATTTGGAAAGTTAATATAGCAAAAAAGAAATTGTAGTAAAACATTTTATTTATTCACTTACAATAGAGCAAGGCAAGATTCTTCAGGTTTGATCTGAAAATTTGCATGCCTTCCATAAAACACAAATGATCCTTTTATAGACTAAGGAATCACTTCGGACTTCAAATATAAAAACTTAAAACTATAAATTTTACAATTCCGAGCCATTATTACAAAATGCCAAAACTAAAATGACATAAAGAAAAGTAATAAAGCAAAAGTTACATAAAGATAACATGACATAAAGTAAAGATAACATTATTGATAAATAATTCCAAAATAGGGGTCCATTATCAACATGAGCGGGGTCCACCAATAATAACCAAAAGTAGCTTAGAGGTCCTGAATTCCGTAACAGTCGTCTTCATTTTCAGCAGCGCTGGTAATGCTAGTGCTTTCATTGTCGGATAATACAGACATAGCATCTTTTACTTTTTCAAAAAACTCTTGAGGATCAGTAATTTTTTGTAGTGACTCTAATAACTTAGGATGGAGTGCCGAGAAATCTCTAACTTCAGCTGAGGATGAGGTGCCGGCTGTTTTGCAAAGATTTGGATTTGCTTTAAACCATGCATTTAGTCTTTCCGTAGAGAGTAATTGCGGGTTAAATTTACTCCACCATTTCACGGAGTATCTCTTGACCAATTGTAATGGGGAGGCATCTTCAAATAATGGTTCAGTAGATAATGTCCAAGATGTGATCCAAGTAATTCCAAATATAGCACAAAAACTAAGTAATGCTTTATGCTGAGGACATGATGTAGTGTCATTAAATATTTTAAAGGCTTCAAAGGCATAATCTGGTAAGGTGTCCAAAATTGGTCCAATGGTGTAAAACCATTCAATAAACCAGGATGGAAAATTAATTGAGATATTTTTATTGAACCAGATAAACCACGTATGATTGTAAGGTTCAATATCCATAAAATGATACCATGCTTTCATATAATCAAAGTAAGTGTAACATTGAGGAATAAAGGTTCTACTAAAGGACTTCTCTTTGAAAGGAGGCTGGCCCCAATCTGATGGAGATAGAACCTTGTTAATCTTGAATTTAGAAAAGGTAATTTTTGACGAATCCTTAGTGTCATAATTGTGAGTCAGGATTATGGAATCTGTATCAACTAGGATAAATTCATAAAATCTTCGGGTTTTTCGAAGATTTGAATCTTCGGGAAGGTAAAAGAATCCTGGAGGTAATATTTTTGATACTGTATGAATTAATGAAGCGTTTGGTTGACAATAATGACTTTCTAGAGGTAAAATGGGTACGATTTGTTGTTTGGTAATGAAAGTGGATTTTGGGGTAGTTTCTGGAGGGGAGTAATATGCTAGTTTTGTAGGATGAGGTTGTAATGAAGAGGGACTGGCTATTTGTGAGGTAAAGTGAAGAGGAGTAACAAGAGCTGGCCTAATTCCTGGTGAAGGTCTAATTCTTGAGGATGAAATAGGCTGGGGACTAGCCACAAGCTTATTTAGATAATCAGAGGATCTCAAAGCTAATGTTTTATCGGAGGAACTTGATGAACTTAATGCCACGGCTTTTTCTGTAGTCTTTTTCGGTCCATAATTATCTCGAGGATCAGGAGTATTATTCATGTTTTCCCTGTAGAAATTCTCTGGTTAAAAAATCTGGTAGGGAATTTTTAATTCCTGAAATATGCTCAATCTCAAAATCGAAACATGAGAGTAATGCTTGCCATCTTGCAAAAATATGTTTAGAAACTAAATTTTTAACATCCTTTTGTAAAACACTAGTTGCAGCTTTGCAATCAGTTTTTAATAGAAATTGTTTAGAAAATAAATCATCTTGAAATTTAGTAATACATAATACAATAGCTAAAATCTCTTTTTTAATAGTACTGTAATTTAATTGGGCCGAATTCCAAGTTCCAGAGTAAAATCTGACAACTTGTTCCTTATCCGAACCCGGAAGTAATTGTTTTAAAATTCCTCCAAACCCAAGGTCAGAGGCATCTGTTTCTACAATTAATTTGGCTGTAGGATCTGGTATTCCTAAGCAGGGTAATTTCTTAACTATTTCTTTTAATTTTAAAATGCTCTGGGTCATTGTGTTGTCCCATGGGGGTGGATTTTTCCTAAGTCTTTTGAACAAAGGAATACATAGTGTTCTAAGGTTAGGAATAAAATCTGATACATAATTGATACATCCTAGAAACCTTTGTAATTGAGTCTTATCCTTTAATTCATTAGGAAACTTACTAACAAATTCTATGGATCTACTAATTGGGGTGTACATGCCTTGAGATATGTCAAAACCTAAAAACCTAATTTTTGCTTGATATATTTTTAATTTCTTCTCAGATAAAACTAATCCATTATTTTTAATAATTTGGTAAAATAATTCCATATGCTGAAAGTGCTGATTAATAGATTCCGAAAAGACTAATATATCATCTAGATAGACAATGGTAAAGTCCGAATAATCATTAAATATTGTATTCATAATATTCTGAAATTCTGACGGAGCATTTTTTAATCCTAAAGGCATAACATTCCACTCATAATGGCCAAAGGGTACTACAAATGCTGTTTTATACTTATCTTTTTCTTCTAACTGAATTTGATAATATCCTGATTTTAAATCAAATTTTGAGTAAACACTTTTGTTGTGTAATCTGTTAATTAAATCCTTTTTATTTGGTATTGGATATCTAATCCATTTTAATGCTTTATTTAAGGGTTTATAATTTATTACTAGGCGAGGACTTCCCCGTTCTAATTCAGATGCATTAATTACATAAAAGGCTGAGCAGCTCCAGGGAGACTTACTAGGTCTAATTAAGCCTTTATCTAAATAGTCTTGTATTTCTTTTTTACAATAATCAAGATGTTCTTTATTCATTTGTATTGGTCGTGCCTTAGTTGGTATATTGATTTCTTTAAATTCTGATTCATAAGGTAAAGACACAGTATGAACTTTTCTCTTCCAGAACGCATTAGGCTGTTCTGAGCAAAGATCTCTTTTAAATTTTTCTAAAACATGATTAATTTTTTCTTTAATAATTGGAGCTTCCAACTGTTCTTCTACTCTTCTAAAGTGTATTTCTTTATTTATAAAATTAATTTGTTTTTTCTTTTTGTTTATTAAATTAATTCGAGATATGGCTCTTTCTTGAACAGAGTTTAAATCTCTGATCTTTGGTTTATCTAAGAATTTAAAATCAATTTCTCTTTCCAAAACCGTAGTAGTTATACCATCTTCATTTACCTTGAAGGGGTATAGTAAAGTTAAAAAGGGGGTTCCTAGTATAATCTCTTCTGTGATATTTTTTACTAGTAAAAATGAAGTTTTGTAACATATTTTATCTTTACAAATCTTAGCATTAGATAATTTATATGATACTTGTAATCTGCTTCCATTTGCTCCTCTTAAAGATTCTTTAGTTTTTTCATAAAATTGAGTAGGTACTAGTCCCTCTTGTATACAATTTAGATCAGCCCCAGAGTCTACTAGAGCCGTTAACTCATAAGCGAAATCTTTAATTATTAATTTAATTTTCGTATACCATTTATGGGATATCATTTTTTCAATTTTATTAATGTATATGTCTTCCTCCTCCTCCTGGCTGGTAGAGGGTAGGGTTTTTCGTAACCTATTTTGCTCTTGGATTATCATAGTTCCCTGTAATTCTAGCATTCTAACTTCTAACTCATCATCTTTAGTTTTTAAAGATTGAATTTCCTTTTTAATAATTTTAATTTCTTCTTGTAAATCCCTCATGGTTACAGGATTCTGAGCTGGTTTTTCAAAGAGTTTCATGACATCTTTAAATTCTACTTTATGTAGTTCTTTCTTTTCTATTTCATTATCGTCAATAATATCTTTAATTTGTCTCATGAAAGCGTGTTTACTTTCAGATTCTTCCATTTTATCTAATATTCCTATTAAGGTATTAGCTTGATGATTGGTTAGTACATTGATGCTTTTAATGCAATTATTACAGTTGCAGAATTCTAAACCTAGGCATTCATCTAATTCTTCTTCACTAAATTCACTAGATTCGGCTAATTGATTAATATCTTCTATGTCTGATTCACTAGATGACGAATAATCTTCATCTGATAATAACATTATATTTTCTAAGGTATGAATTAAATTCTGTTTTAGTTCTTCTGAAATATTTAAATCACTAATTTGTTGAATCTTTTCTTTGACTTTGCAGTCATTGGCATAATGACCGAATCGCCCACACTTATAACATTTAATGTCTTTATTTTTATTACTAGGTTTTTGGTAAGATTTTCTATTACTTTTCCTTTTATTAAATTTCTTATTATCTTGATAATTTTCTTTTTGGTAACTATTTTTCTTGTATGGTTTGCTAGGACTTCTCCTGTGTTTACTAAAGTTCTTCTTTTTACTTTTAGGGTTACTGGGAGCTCGAATAGGAGTAGCACCGTACTGCTCACAGAAGGATCCCATTTCTTTTCTATTATTAGCTTTTTCATTTTTAATTTTATTTTGTAATTTATAATCTGTACAAATTTGTAATCCAGTTTCAACAATGTAATTTGATATTTCTCCCATAGTTAAAGCATTAAAAGGTATTTCACCATTATAGTTTTGCCTAATATTACTCTTAACCTTCTCAGCAAATAATCTAGGTAGCCCACTAATAAATCTTTCTTTCCAATATATAGCTGCTCCATCTGGACGCAGGCATAGCTTAGAAAGAAACATGTCTTTATACCAGCGGTAATCAGACATGGTAGGGCAATATAAATTTAATAATTGATCTGAAGCTCGTTGTTGTAATTTTAAAGGTTCTCCTATAAAGAATTTGGTTATTGCGTAGAGTAGGGTGGTAACACAGATTTCTTCATTAGTTTCAGATTTAACAGCAGAGTCTATTCTTAGTTTATCTTCTTCACTAAGAATATTATCCCACCATCCTTTTAATTGTCCTGTAAATCCCATTACAAGCATATCTTTTGTCTTTTTATCTGAATTCTTTTTAATTTTAAAGGCGGTTGCGGCCATAGTCATATTTTGAATAATATTTAATATATGTTGTTCTGAAGCACCATCTATGTTCCATTCTATAATACAATCTCCGGAGTAACTATCTCCGATAAAACTATTCCTTTCTTCAAACTGAACATCAGCAAAGGAAGGTCTAGGATAGTAGTTTCTAGTCTTTGGTCGCGGAGGTTTATCAATTCGAGAAATTATATTTTCTTCTTCAAAAGATAAGGTATTAATTCTAATTTCTGACGTTGATCCTACGTTTAAGACTTTTAGTCGATCAACTAATTCATCTAGTTTTTGTTCTGGATTATACCCTAAGGTTAAATCCCTAATTTCCCTATCTGTGGGAATATTATAATGATAAATCGGTCTAGTAGGGTCAGAAGGTTTAACCTCTAAAGTTTCAGGTAAAATTTGTTCTATTCTATCTAATTGTTGTGACATGGTGTGTAATATTTGGTTAGTATAATTTAATTGACTATGAACATTATTCACATCTCTTCTTTGTTCCGTAGGGTTGCTTATGGCCTTAAAAGGTGAAGCCTCAATTTCAATATTTTCTTTTGGCGACATAATTTTTACAGCTTCTAAAGGAGGGTGAATAGATTCAATTATTTCTTTTTTAGAAGTTTTCCATTTAATGTTCATTCTAGTTTTAGTATTTACAAATAATTTTTTAGCATAAGGATTTGATATATTTTTGTCTAAACAGTATAATTCAAACCAGGTAAAGAAGTAAATATTAAGTTCATGGTGTTCTATAAATTCATAAAATAATTTTAAATATAAGTCTTTTTCTGTTTTAGAGAAAGTATCAAAATACCATTTACGCTTATCTTTATTATAATCTGATAAGAATTCTTCTTTAATCCAAACTTTATCAATCTCAAAAGGTTCTTCTTTGGTTATTACTCCTAATATTTGGGATTCAGTTGGGGAAGGAGACCTACTGAATCTTTCTTGATAAATTGGTCGAGGTATGTTTGGAGCAAAATTAACTCCTGCTAAGTTCAATCTAATAGTAGAATCTACTGAATGTCTAGCAGAGGAAGATCCTATACTAGGACTTTGATTATACCTAAACGATTGACTTCTGTTCATTCTTATTCTAATGTTCCCATTCTGATCAGTGATAATATCTCTTATAGATCTTGCTTCTAGTTTTTCTGGTTGTGTAGCATTTTCTATTATCCATTCTTCTGGAATTTTTTCTCTTAGCTCAGAGATGGTTAATATTTTAGGGGTAATTATGTTAGACTTTTTTAGATTAGCTTCTATAACACATGTTTCATTTCTAGGGGTAGATCTTAATGATTTATAATTATAATTGACGTTGGTAACTTTATAGGTTATTCTAGTAATAATATCAACATTAGATATTCCTTCTGTAAAGTTATCATTTTGATGTTGGACGCAGATGACTAGGGACGAACTTGTGATTTCATCTCCTAAGCTCATCGAATAATTAGGGTAACAGTTAAAATAAACAGGACCATCATTAAGGTTAGATTCTAACATGGCTATTACCGAGTCATGAAAGTCTCTTATTCTAGAATCTCTTAATATTAATAATATGGGTGAGTTTAATCCTAATTTATGTAGAGGTTTAACAGCCACTTGAACCAGACCCAAGTGAATATATCTAAAACCATCTTTATAGTGTTGATCTAATAATTTTTTATCTAGTAACGTAAAAGTTTCTTGTTTATTCTTTACATTTCTAGCTTGTTCTAAAGTATGTATAATTTTTTGGCTTTTAAAATCAAAGGTACTAATCTTATAGATTTCGTTTAACTTAATTTCTGGCATGTTCCAGTTAATTAATTTATTTTCCATTTCCTGTACTTCTAATTCTTGATTTTGAAAAGTATCTTGATTTAATGTTGCTTCAGTTTCGGAGGAAGTAGGTGGGACTAAAGTTCTATTAGACCTACTACTTCTACCACTAACACTACTCCAAGCCCTATTCAGTAACCGAGACATTTCTGAATTATACTCACTCTAAAGTTCAAACTAATTGACTCTAAATTTTTATCTCAAAACTTCTTGCCTTCTCACTGTGTGACTCTCTTCTCCCCCTTATTTTTGTTTGAGTTTTAAAGAAAAATACAACTAGGCTAAACCAACGGTTTCACTGCCCTATCCGCGGGTCTTACTACCTGGACCACCCAGCTATTCAGCATTTTTCTTCTAAAACAAGCCAACACTCAGGGTTGTGGGTTGAATCAAAAGTAAAACAAGCGAAGAAAAGCTTTAAAATAATAATTTAAAGTGCAAACAGCTTAAGACTTTAAAACTTGTTTAATTCAAAGGGTCTCAGAACCGTTTAGGCTCTGATACCAGACGTAAAGTGTTTCGGTAAAAGCAAACATAATCCATAATACATTATGATCAAAAGCGGGTAAATCATCAAGAAATAAATCTAATTCAGTTGTTATATAGAATATAATTTGGAAAGTTAATATAGCAAAAAAGAAATTGTAGTAAAACATTTTATTTATTCACTTACAATAGAGCAAGGCAAGATTCTTCAGGTTTGATCTGAAAATTTGCATGCCTTCCATAAAACACAAATGATCCTTTTATAGACTAAGGAATCACTTCGGACTTCAAATATAAAAACTTAAAACTATAAATTTTACAATTCCGAGCCATTATTACAAAATGCCAAAACTAAAATGACATAAAGAAAAGTAATAAAGCAAAAGTTACATAAAGATAACATGACATAAAGTAAAGATAACATTATTGATAAATAATTCCAAAATAGGGGTCCATTATCAACATGAGCGGGGTCCACCAATAATAACCAAAAGTAGCTTAGAGGTCCTGAATTCCGTAACAGTCGTCTTCATTTTCAGCAGCGCTGGTAATGCTAGTGCTTTCATTGTCGGATAATACAGACATAGCATCTTTTACTTTTTCAAAAAACTCTTGAGGATCAGTAATTTTTTGTAGTGACTCTAATAACTTAGGATGGAGTGCCGAGAAATCTCTAACTTCAGCTGAGGACGAGGTGCCGGCTGTTTTGCAAAGATTTGGATTTGCTTTAAACCATGCATTTAGTCTTTCCGTAGAGAGTAATTGCGGGTTAAATTTACTCCACCATTTCACGGAGTATCTCTTGACCAATTGTAATGGGGAGGCATCTTCAAATAATGGTTCAGTAGATAATGTCCAAGATGTGATCCAAGTAATTCCAAATATAGCACAAAAACTAAGTAATGCTTTATGCTGAGGACATGATGTAGTGTCATTAAATATTTTAAAGGCTTCAAAGGCATAATCTGGTAAGGTGTCCAAAATTGGTCCAATGGTGTAAAACCATTCAATAAACCAGGATGGAAAATTAATTGAGATATTTTTATTGAACCAGATAAACCACGTATGATTGTAAGGTTCAATATCCATAAAATGATACCATGCTTTCATATAATCAAAGTAAGTGTAACATTGAGGAATAAAGGTTCTACTAAAGGACTTCTCTTTGAAAGGAGGCTGGCCCCAATCTGATGGAGATAGAACCTTGTTAATCTTGAATTTAGAAAAGGTAATTTTTGACGAATCCTTAGTGTCATAATTGTGAGTCAGGATTATGGAATCTGTATCAACTAGGATAAATTCATAAAATCTTCGGGTTTTTCGAAGATTTGAATCTTCGGGAAGGTAAAAGAATCCTGGAGGTAATATTTTTGATACTGTATGAATTAATGAAGCGTTTGGTTGACAATAATGACTTTCTAGAGGTAAAATGGGTACGATTTGTTGTTTGGTAATGAAAGTGGATTTTGGGGTAGTTTCTGGAGGGGAGTAATATGCTAGTTTTGTAGGATGAGGTTGTAATGAAGAGGGACTGGCTATTTGTGAGGTAAAGTGAAGAGGAGTAACAAGAGCTGGCCTAATTCCTGGTGAAGGTCTAATTCTTGAGGATGAAATAGGCTGGGGACTAGCCACAAGCTTATTTAGATAATCAGAGGATCTCAAAGCTAATGTTTTATCGGAGGAACTTGATGAACTTAATGCCACGGCTTTTTCTGTAGTCTTTTTCGGTCCATAATTATCTCGAGGATCAGGAGTATTATTCATGTTTTCCCTGTAGAAATTCTCTGGTTAAAAAATCTGGTAGGGAATTTTTAATTCCTGAAATATGCTCAATCTCAAAATCGAAACATGAGAGTAATGCTTGCCATCTTGCAAAAATATGTTTAGAAACTAAATTTTTAACATCCTTTTGTAAAACACTAGTTGCAGCTTTGCAATCAGTTTTTAATAGAAATTGTTTAGAAAATAAATCATCTTGAAATTTAGTAATACATAATACAATAGCTAAAATCTCTTTTTTAATAGTACTGTAATTTAATTGGGCCGAATTCCAAGTTCCAGAGTAAAATCTGACAACTTGTTCCTTATCCGAACCCGGAAGTAATTGTTTTAAAATTCCTCCAAACCCAAGGTCAGAGGCATCTGTTTCTACAATTAATTTGGCTGTAGGATCTGGTATTCCTAAGCAGGGTAATTTCTTAACTATTTCTTTTAATTTTAAAATGCTCTGGGTCATTGTGTTGTCCCATGGGGGTGGATTTTTCCTAAGTCTTTTGAACAAAGGAATACATAGTGTTCTAAGGTTAGGAATAAAATCTGATACATAATTGATACATCCTAGAAACCTTTGTAATTGAGTCTTATCCTTTAATTCATTAGGAAACTTACTAACAAATTCTATGGATCTACTAATTGGGGTGTACATGCCTTGAGATATGTCAAAACCTAAAAACCTAATTTTTGCTTGATATATTTTTAATTTCTTCTCAGATAAAACTAATCCATTATTTTTAATAATTTGGTAAAATAATTCCATATGCTGAAAGTGCTGATTAATAGATTCCGAAAAGACTAATATATCATCTAGATAGACAATGGTAAAGTCCGAATAATCATTAAATATTGTATTCATAATATTCTGAAATTCTGACGGAGCATTTTTTAATCCTAAAGGCATAACATTCCACTCATAATGGCCAAAGGGTACTACAAATGCTGTTTTATACTTATCTTTTTCTTCTAACTGAATTTGATAATATCCTGATTTTAAATCAAATTTTGAGTAAACACTTTTGTTGTGTAATCTGTTAATTAAATCCTTTTTATTTGGTATTGGATATCTAATCCATTTTAATGCTTTATTTAAGGGTTTATAATTTATTACTAGGCGAGGACTTCCCCGTTCTAATTCAGATGCATTAATTACATAAAAGGCTGAGCAGCTCCAGGGAGACTTACTAGGTCTAATTAAGCCTTTATCTAAATAGTCTTGTATTTCTTTTTTACAATAATCAAGATGTTCTTTATTCATTTGTATTGGTCGTGCCTTAGTTGGTATATTGATTTCTTTAAATTCTGATTCATAAGGTAAAGACACAGTATGAACTTTTCTCTTCCAGAACGCATTAGGCTGTTCTGAGCAAAGATCTCTTTTAAATTTTTCTAAAACATGATTAATTTTTTCTTTAATAATTGGAGCTTCCAACTGTTCTTCTACTCTTCTAAAGTGTATTTCTTTATTTATAAAATTAATTTGTTTTTTCTTTTTGTTTATTAAATTAATTCGAGATATGGCTCTTTCTTGAACAGAGTTTAAATCTCTGATCTTTGGTTTATCTAAGAATTTAAAATCAATTTCTCTTTCCAAAACCGTAGTAGTTATACCATCTTCATTTACCTTGAAGGGGTATAGTAAAGTTAAAAAGGGGGTTCCTAGTATAATCTCTTCTGTGATATTTTTTACTAGTAAAAATGAAGTTTTGTAACATATTTTATCTTTACAAATCTTAGCATTAGATAATTTATATGATACTTGTAATCTGCTTCCATTTGCTCCTCTTAAAGATTCTTTAGTTTTTTCATAAAATTGAGTAGGTACTAGTCCCTCTTGTATACAATTTAGATCAGCCCCAGAGTCTACTAGAGCCGTTAACTCATAAGCGAAATCTTTAATTATTAATTTAATTTTCGTATACCATTTATGGGATATCATTTTTTCAATTTTATTAATGTATATGTCTTCCTCCTCCTCCTGGCTGGTAGAGGGTAGGGTTTTTCGTAACCTATTTTGCTCTTGGATTATCATAGTTCCCTGTAATTCTAGCATTCTAACTTCTAACTCATCATCTTTAGTTTTTAAAGATTGAATTTCCTTTTTAATAATTTTAATTTCTTCTTGTAAATCCCTCATGGTTACAGGATTCTGAGCTGGTTTTTCAAAGAGTTTCATGACATCTTTAAATTCTACTTTATGTAGTTCTTTCTTTTCTATTTCATTATCGTCAATAATATCTTTAATTTGTCTCATGAAAGCGTGTTTACTTTCAGATTCTTCCATTTTATCTAATATTCCTATTAAGGTATTAGCTTGATGATTGGTTAGTACATTGATGCTTTTAATGCAATTATTACAGTTGCAGAATTCTAAACCTAGGCATTCATCTAATTCTTCTTCACTAAATTCACTAGATTCGGCTAATTGATTAATATCTTCTATGTCTGATTCACTAGATGACGAATAATCTTCATCTGATAATAACATTATATTTTCTAAGGTATGAATTAAATTCTGTTTTAGTTCTTCTGAAATATTTAAATCACTAATTTGTTGAATCTTTTCTTTGACTTTGCAGTCATTGGCATAATGACCGAATCGCCCACACTTATAACATTTAATGTCTTTATTTTTATTACTAGGTTTTTGGTAAGATTTTCTATTACTTTTCCTTTTATTAAATTTCTTATTATCTTGATAATTTTCTTTTTGGTAACTATTTTTCTTGTATGGTTTGCTAGGACTTCTCCTGTGTTTACTAAAGTTCTTCTTTTTACTTTTAGGGTTACTGGGAGCTCGAATAGGAGTAGCACCGTACTGCTCACAGAAGGATCCCATTTCTTTTCTATTATTAGCTTTTTCATTTTTAATTTTATTTTGTAATTTATAATCTGTACAAATTTGTAATCCAGTTTCAACAATGTAATTTGATATTTCTCCCATAGTTAAAGCATTAAAAGGTATTTCACCATTATAGTTTTGCCTAATATTACTCTTAACCTTCTCAGCAAATAATCTAGGTAGCCCACTAATAAATCTTTCTTTCCAATATATAGCTGCTCCATCTGGACGCAGGCATAGCTTAGAAAGAAACATGTCTTTATACCAGCGGTAATCAGACATGGTAGGGCAATATAAATTTAATAATTGATCTGAAGCTCGTTGTTGTAATTTTAAAGGTTCTCCTATAAAGAATTTGGTTATTGCGTAGAGTAGGGTGGTAACACAGATTTCTTCATTAGTTTCAGATTTAACAGCAGAGTCTATTCTTAGTTTATCTTCTTCACTAAGAATATTATCCCACCATCCTTTTAATTGTCCTGTAAATCCCATTACAAGCATATCTTTTGTCTTTTTATCTGAATTCTTTTTAATTTTAAAGGCGGTTGCGGCCATAGTCATATTTTGAATAATATTTAATATATGTTGTTCTGAAGCACCATCTATGTTCCATTCTATAATACAATCTCCGGAGTAACTATCTCCGATAAAACTATTCCTTTCTTCAAACTGAACATCAGCAAAGGAAGGTCTAGGATAGTAGTTTCTAGTCTTTGGTCGCGGAGGTTTATCAATTCGAGAAATTATATTTTCTTCTTCAAAAGATAAGGTATTAATTCTAATTTCTGACGTTGATCCTACGTTTAAGACTTTTAGTCGATCAACTAATTCATCTAGTTTTTGTTCTGGATTATACCCTAAGGTTAAATCCCTAATTTCCCTATCTGTGGGAATATTATAATGATAAATCGGTCTAGTAGGGTCAGAAGGTTTAACCTCTAAAGTTTCAGGTAAAATTTGTTCTATTCTATCTAATTGTTGTGACATGGTGTGTAATATTTGGTTAGTATAATTTAATTGACTATGAACATTATTCACATCTCTTCTTTGTTCCGTAGGGTTGCTTATGGCCTTAAAAGGTGAAGCCTCAATTTCAATATTTTCTTTTGGCGACATAATTTTTACAGCTTCTAAAGGAGGGTGAATAGATTCAATTATTTCTTTTTTAGAAGTTTTCCATTTAATGTTCATTCTAGTTTTAGTATTTACAAATAATTTTTTAGCATAAGGATTTGATATATTTTTGTCTAAACAGTATAATTCAAACCAGGTAAAGAAGTAAATATTAAGTTCATGGTGTTCTAAAAATTCATAAAATAATTTTAAATATAAGTCTTTTTCTGTTTTAGAGAAAGTATCAAAATACCATTTACGCTTATCTTTATTATAATCTGATAAGAATTCTTCTTTAATCCAAACTTTATCAATCTCAAAAGGTTCTTCTTTGGTTATTACTCCTAATATTTGGGATTCAGTTGGGGAAGGAGACCTACTGATTCTTTCTTGATAAATTGGTCGAGGTATGTTTGGAGCAAAATTAACTCCTGCTAAGTTCAATCTAATAGTAGAATCTACTGAATGTCTAGCAGAGGAAGATCCTATACTAGGACTTTGATTATACCTAAACGATTGACTTCTGTTCATTCTTATTCTAATGTTCCCATTCTGATCAGTGATAATATCTCTTATAGATCTTGCTTCTAGTTTTTCTGGTTGTGTAGCATTTTCTATTATCCATTCTTCTGGAATTTTTTCTCTTAGCTCAGAGATGGTTAATATTTTAGGGGTAATTATGTTAGACTTTTTTAGATTAGCTTCTATAACACATGTTTCATTTCTAGGGGTAGATCTTAATGATTTATAATTATAATTGACGTTGGTAACTTTATAGGTTATTCTAGTAATAATATCAACATTAGATATTCCTTCTGTAAAGTTATCATTTTGATGTTGGACGCAGATGACTAGGGACGAACTTGTGATTTCATCTCCTAAGCTCATCGAATAATTAGGGTAACAGTTAAAATAAACAGGACCATCATTAAGGTTAGATTCTAACATGGCTATTACCGAGTCATGAAAGTCTCTTATTCTAGAATCTCTTAATATTAATAATATGGGTGAGTTTAATCCTAATTTATGTAGAGGTTTAACAGCCACTTGAACCAGACCCAAGTGAATATATCTAAAACCATCTTTATAGTGTTGATCTAATAATTTTTTATCTAGTAACGTAAAAGTTTCTTGTTTATTCTTTACATTTCTAGCTTGTTCTAAAGTATGTATAATTTTTTGGCTTTTAAAATCAAAGGTACTAATCTTATAGATTTCGTTTAACTTAATTTCTGGCATGTTCCAGTTAATTAATTTATTTTCCATTTCCTGTACTTCTAATTCTTGATTTTGAAAAGTATCTTGATTTAATGTTGCTTCAGTTTCGGAGGAAGTAGGTGGGACTAAAGTTCTATTAGACCTACTACTTCTACCACTAACACTACTCCAAGCCCTATTCAGTAACCGAGACATTTCTGAATTATACTCACTCTAAAGTTCAAACTAATTGACTCTAAATTTTTATCTCAAAACTTCTTGCCTTCTCACTGTGTGACTCTCTTCTCCCCCTTATTTTTGTTTGAGTTTTAAAGAAAAATACAACTAGGCTAAACCAACGGTTTCACTGCCCTATCCGCGGGTCTTACTACCTGGACCACCCAGCTATTCAGCATTTTTCTTCTAAAACAAGCCAACACTCAGGGTTGTGGGTTGAATCAAAAGTAAAACAAGCGAAGAAAAGCTTTAAAATAATAATTTAAAGTGCAAACAGCTTAAGACTTTAAAACTTGTTTAATTCAAAGGGTCTCAGAACCGTTTAGGCTCTGATACCAGACGTAAAGTGTTTCGGTAAAAGCAAACATAATCCATAATACATTATGATCAAAAGCGGGTAAATCATCAAGAAATAAATCTAATTCAGTTGTTATATAGAATATAATTTGGAAAGTTAATATAGCAAAAAAGAAATTGTAGTAAAACATTTTATTTATTCACTTACAATAGAGCAAGGCAAGATTCTTCAGGTTTGATCTGAAAATTTGCATGCCTTCCATAAAACACAAATGATCCTTTTATAGACTAAGGAATCACTTCGGACTTCAAATATAAAAACTTAAAACTATAAATTTTACAATTCCGAGCCATTATTACAAAATGCCAAAACTAAAATGACATAAAGAAAAGTAATAAAGCAAAAGTTACATAAAGATAACATGACATAAAGTAAAGATAACATTATTGATAAATAATTCCAAAATAGGGGTCCATTATCAACATGAGCGGGGTCCACCAATAATAACCAAAAGTAGCTTAGAGGTCCTGAATTCCGTAACAGTCGTCTTCATTTTCAGCAGCGCTGGTAATGCTAGTGCTTTCATTGTCGGATAATACAGACATAGCATCTTTTACTTTTTCAAAAAACTCTTGAGGATCAGTAATTTTTTGTAGTGACTCTAATAACTTAGGATGGAGTGCCGAGAAATCTCTAACTTCAGCTGAGGACGAGGTGCCGGCTGTTTTGCAAAGATTTGGATTTGCTTTAAACCATGCATTTAGTCTTTCCGTAGAGAGTAATTGCGGGTTAAATTTACTCCACCATTTCACGGAGTATCTCTTGACCAATTGTAATGGGGAGGCATCTTCAAATAATGGTTCAGTAGATAATGTCCAAGATGTGATCCAAGTAATTCCAAATATAGCACAAAAACTAAGTAATGCTTTATGCTGAGGACATGATGTAGTGTCATTAAATATTTTAAAGGCTTCAAAGGCATAATCTGGTAAGGTGTCCAAAATTGGTCCAATGGTGTAAAACCATTCAATAAACCAGGATGGAAAATTAATTGAGATATTTTTATTGAACCAGATAAACCACGTATGATTGTAAGGTTCAATATCCATAAAATGATACCATGCTTTCATATAATCAAAGTAAGTGTAACATTGAGGAATAAAGGTTCTACTAAAGGACTTCTCTTTGAAAGGAGGCTGGCCCCAATCTGATGGAGATAGAACCTTGTTAATCTTGAATTTAGAAAAGGTAATTTTTGACGAATCCTTAGTGTCATAATTGTGAGTCAGGATTATGGAATCTGTATCAACTAGGATAAATTCATAAAATCTTCGGGAAGGTAAAAGAATCCTGGAGGTAATATTTTTGATACTGTATGAATTAATGAAGCGTTTGGTTGACAATAATGACTTTCTAGAGGTAAAATGGGTACGATTTGTTGTTTGGTAATGAAAGTGGATTTTGGGGTAGTTTCTGGAGGGGAGTAATATGCTAGTTTTGTAGGATGAGGTTGTAATGAAGAGGGACTGGCTATTTGTGAGGTAAAGTGAAGAGGAGTAACAAGAGCTGGCCTAATTCCTGGTGAAGGTCTAATTCTTGAGGATGAAATAGGCTGGGGACTAGCCACAAGCTTATTTAGATAATCAGAGGATCTCAAAGCTAATGTTTTATCGGAGGAACTTGATGAACTTAATGCCACGGCTTTTTCTGTAGTCTTTTTCGGTCCATAATTATCTCGAGGATCAGGAGTATTATTCATGTTTTCCCTGTAGAAATTCTCTGGTTAAAAAATCTGGTAGGGAATTTTTAATTCCTGAAATATGCTCAATCTCAAAATCGAAACATGAGAGTAATGCTTGCCATCTTGCAAAAATATGTTTAGAAACTAAATTTTTAACATCCTTTTGTAAAACACTAGTTGCAGCTTTGCAATCAGTTTTTAATAGAAATTGTTTAGAAAATAAATCATCTTGAAATTTAGTAATACATAATACAATAGCTAAAATCTCTTTTTTAATAGTACTGTAATTTAATTGGGCCGAATTCCAAGTTCCAGAGTAAAATCTGACAACTTGTTCCTTATCCGAACCCGGAAGTAATTGTTTTAAAATTCCTCCAAACCCAAGGTCAGAGGCATCTGTTTCTACAATTAATTTGGCTGTAGGATCTGGTATTCCTAAGCAGGGTAATTTCTTAACTATTTCTTTTAATTTTAAAATGCTCTAGGTCATTGTGTTGTCCCATGGGGGTGGATTTTTCCTAAGTCTTTTGAACAAAGGAATACATAGTGTTCTAAGGTTAGGAATAAAATCTGATACATAATTGATACATCCTAGAAACCTTTGTAATTGAGTCTTATCCTTTAATTCATTAGGAAACTTACTAACAAATTCTATGGATCTACTAATTGGGGTGTACATGCCTTGAGATATGTCAAAACCTAAAAACCTAATTTTTGCTTGATATATTTTTAATTTCTTCTCAGATAAAACTAATCCATTATTTTTAATAATTTGGTAAAATAATTCCATATGCTGAAAGTGCTGATTAATAGATTCCGAAAAGACTAATATATCATCTAGATAGACAATGGTAAAGTCCGAATAATCATTAAATATTGTATTCATAATATTCTGAAATTCTGACGGAGCATTTTTTAATCCTAAAGGCATAACATTCCACTCATAATGGCCAAAGGGTACTACAAATGCTGTTTTATACTTATCTTTTTCTTCTAACTGAATTTGATAATATCCTGATTTTAAATCAAATTTTGAGTAAACACTTTTGTTGTGTAATCTGTTAATTAAATCCTTTTTATTTGGTATTGGATATCTAATCCATTTTAATGCTTTATTTAAGGGTTTATAATTTATTACTAGGCGAGGACTTCCCCGTTCTAATTCAGATGCATTAATTACATAAAAGGCTGAGCAGCTCCAGGGAGACTTACTAGGTCTAATTAAGCCTTTATCTAAATAGTCTTGTATTTCTTTTTTACAATAATCAAGATGTTCTTTATTCATTTGTATTGGTCGTGCCTTAGTTGGTATATTGATTTCTTTAAATTCTGATTCATAAGGTAAAGACACAGTATGAACTTTTCTCTTCCAGAACGCATTAGGCTGTTCTGAGCAAAGATCTCTTTTAAATTTTTCTAAAACATGATTAATTTTTTCTTTAATAATTGGAGCTTCCAACTGTTCTTCTACTCTTCTAAAGTGTATTTCTTTATTTATAAAATTAATTTGTTTTTTCTTTTTGTTTATTAAATTAATTCGAGATATGGCTCTTTCTTGAACAGAGTTTAAATCTCTGATCTTTGGTTTATCTAAGAATTTAAAATCAATTTCTCTTTCCAAAACCGTAGTAGTTATACCATCTTCATTTACCTTGAAGGGGTATAGTAAAGTTAAAAAGGGGGTTCCTAGTATAATCTCTTCTGTGATATTTTTTACTAGTAAAAATGAAGTTTTGTAACATATTTTATCTTTACAAATCTTAGCATTAGATAATTTATATGATACTTGTAATCTGCTTCCATTTGCTCCTCTTAAAGATTCTTTAGTTTTTTCATAAAATTGAGTAGGTACTAGTCCCTCTTGTATACAATTTAGATCAGCCCCAGAGTCTACTAGAGCCGTTAACTCATAAGCGAAATCTTTAATTATTAATTTAATTTTCGTATACCATTTATGGGATATCATTTTTTCAATTTTATTAATGTATATGTCTTCCTCCTCCTCCTGGCTGGTAGAGGGTAGGGTTTTTCGTAACCTATTTTGCTCTTGGATTATCATAGTTCCCTGTAATTCTAGCATTCTAACTTCTAACTCATCATCTTTAGTTTTTAAAGATTGAATTTCCTTTTTAATAATTTTAATTTCTTCTTGTAAATCCCTCATGGTTACAGGATTCTGAGCTGGTTTTTCAAAGAGTTTCATGACATCTTTAAATTCTACTTTATGTAGTTCTTTCTTTTCTATTTCATTATCGTCAATAATATCTTTAATTTGTCTCATGAAAGCGTGTTTACCTTCAGATTCTTCCATTTTATCTAATATTCCTATTAAGGTATTAGCTTGATGATTGGTTAGTACATTGATGCTTTTAATGCAATTATTACAGTTGCAGAATTCTAAACCTAGGCATTCATCTAATTCTTCTTCACTAAATTCACTAGATTCGGCTAATTGATTAATATCTTCTATGTCTGATTCACTAGATGACGAATAATCTTCATCTGATAATAACATTATATTTTCTAAGGTATGAATTAAATTCTGTTTTAGTTCTTCTGAAATATTTAAATCACTAATTTGTTGAATCTTTTCTTTGACTTTGCAGTCATTGGCATAATGACCGAATCGCCCACACTTATAACATTTAATGTCTTTATTTTTATTACTAGGTTTTTGGTAAGATTTTCTATTACTTTTCCTTTTATTAAATTTCTTATTATCTTGATAATTTTCTTTTTGGTAACTATTTTTCTTGTATGGTTTGCTAGGACTTCTCCTGTGTTTACTAAAGTTCTTCTTTTTACTTTTAGGGTTACTGGGAGCTCGAATAGGAGTAGCACCGTACTGCTCACAGAAGGATCCCATTTCTTTTCTATTATTAGCTTTTTCATTTTTAATTTTATTTTGTAATTTATAATCTGTACAAATTTGTAATCCAGTTTCAACAATGTAATTTGATATTTCTCCCATAGTTAAAGCATTAAAAGGTATTTCACCATTATAGTTTTGCCTAATATTACTCTTAACCTTCTCAGCAAATAATCTAGGTAGCCCACTAATAAATCTTTCTTTCCAATATATAGCTGCTCCATCTGGACGCAGGCATAGCTTAGAAAGAAACATGTCTTTATACCAGCGGTAATCAGACATGGTAGGGCAATATAAATTTAATAATTGATCTGAAGCTCGTTGTTGTAATTTTAAAGGTTCTCCTATAAAGAATTTGGTTATTGCGTAGAGTAGGGTGGTAACACAGATTTCTTCATTAGTTTCAGATTTAACAGCAGAGTCTATTCTTAGTTTATCTTCTTCACTAAGAATATTATCCCACCATCCTTTTAATTGTCCTGTAAATCCCATTACAAGCATATCTTTTGTCTTTTTATCTGAATTCTTTTTAATTTTAAAGGCGGTTGCGGCCATAGTCATATTTTGAATAATATTTAATATATGTTGTTCTGAAGCACCATCTATGTTCCATTCTATAATACAATCTCCGGAGTAACTATCTCCGATAAAACTATTCCTTTCTTCAAACTGAACATCAGCAAAGGAAGGTCTAGGATAGTAGTTTCTAGTCTTTGGTCGCGGAGGTTTATCAATTCGAGAAATTATATTTTCTTCTTCAAAAGATAAGGTATTAATTCTAATTTCTGACGTTGATCCTACGTTTAAGACTTTTAGTCGATCAACTAATTCATCTAGTTTTTGTTCTGGATTATACCCTAAGGTTAAATCCCTAATTTCCCTATCTGTGGGAATATTATAATGATAAATCGGTCTAGTAGGGTCAGAAGGTTTAACCTCTAAAGTTTCAGGTAAAATTTGTTCTATTCTATCTAATTGTTGTGACATGGTGTGTAATATTTGGTTAGTATAATTTAATTGACTATGAACATTATTCACATCTCTTCTTTGTTCCGTAGGGTTGCTTATGGCCTTAAAAGGTGAAGCCTCAATTTCAATATTTTCTTTTGGCGACATAATTTTTACAGCTTCTAAAGGAGGGTGAATAGATTCAATTATTTCTTTTTTAGAAGTTTTCCATTTAATGTTCATTCTAGTTTTAGTATTTACAAATAATTTTTTAGCATAAGGATTTGATATATTTTTGTCTAAACAGTATAATTCAAACCAGGTAAAGAAGTAAATATTAAGTTCATGGTGTTCTATAAATTCATAAAATAATTTTAAATATAAGTCTTTTTCTGTTTTAGAGAAAGTATCAAAATACCATTTACGCTTATCTTTATTATAATCTGATAAGAATTCTTCTTTAATCCAAACTTTATCAATCTCAAAAGGTTCTTCTTTGGTTATTACTCCTAATATTTGGGATTCAGTTGGGGAAGGAGACCTACTGATTCTTTCTTGATAAATTGGTCGAGGTATGTTTGGAGCAAAATTAACTCCTGCTAAGTTCAATCTAATAGTAGAATCTACTGAATGTCTAGCAGAGGAAGATCCTATACTAGGACTTTGATTATACCTAAACGATTGACTTCTGTTCATTCTTATTCTAATGTTCCCATTCTGATCAGTGATAATATCTCTTATAGATCTTGCTTCTAGTTTTTCTGGTTGTGTAGCATTTTCTATTATCCATTCTTCTGGAATTTTTTCTCTTAGCTCAGAGATGGTTAATATTTTAGGGGTAATTATGTTAGACTTTTTTAGATTAGCTTCTATAACACATGTTTCATTTCTAGGGGTAGATCTTAATGATTTATAATTATAATTGACGTTGGTAACTTTATAGGTTATTCTAGTAATAATATCAACATTAGATATTCCTTCTGTAAAGTTATCATTTTGATGTTGGACGCAGATGACTAGGGACGAACTTGTGATTTCATCTCCTAAGCTCATCGAATAATTAGGGTAACAGTTAAAATAAACAGGACCATCATTAAGGTTAGATTCTAACATGGCTATTACCGAGTCATGAAAGTCTCTTATTCTAGAATCTCTTAATATTAATAATATGGGTGAGTTTAATCCTAATTTATGTAGAGGTTTAACAGCCACTTGAACCAGACCCAAGTGAATATATCTAAAACCATCTTTATAGTGTTGATCTAATAATTTTTTATCTAGTAACGTAAAAGTTTCTTGTTTATTCTTTACATTTCTAGCTTGTTCTAAAGTATGTATAATTTTTTGGCTTTTAAAATCAAAGGTACTAATCTTATAGATTTCGTTTAACTTAATTTCTGGCATGTTCCAGTTAATTAATTTATTTTCCATTTCCTGTACTTCTAATTCTTGATTTTGAAAAGTATCTTGATTTAATGTTGCTTCAGTTTCGGAGGAAGTAGGTGGGACTAAAGTTCTATTAGAACTACTACTTCTACCACTAACACTACTCCAAGCCCTATTCAGTAACCGAGACATTTCTGAATTATACTCACTCTAAAGTTCAAACTAATTGACTCTAAATTTTTATCTCAAAACTTCTTGCCTTCTCACTGTGTGACTCTCTTCTCCCCCTTATTTTTGTTTGAGTTTTAAAGAAAAATACAACTAGGCTAAACCAACGGTTTCACTGCCCTATCCGCGGGTCTTACTACCTGGACCACCCAGCTATTCAGCATTTTTCTTCTAAAACAAGCCAACACTCAGGGTTGTGGGTTGAATCAAAAGTAAAACAAGCGAAGAAAAGCTTTAAAATAATAATTTAAAGTGCAAACAGCTTAAGACTTTAAAACTTGTTTAATTCAAAGGGTCTCAGAACCGTTTAGGCTCTGATACCAGACGTAAAGTGTTTCGGTAAAAGCAAACATAATCCATAATACATTATGATCAAAAGCGGGTAAATCATCAAGAAATAAATCTAATTCAGTTGTTATATAGAATATAATTTGGAAAGTTAATATAGCAAAAAAGAAATTGTAGTAAAACATTTTATTTATTCACTTACAATAGAGCAAGGCAAGATTCTTCAGGTTTGATCTGAAAATTTGCATGCCTTCCATAAAACACAAATGATCCTTTTATAGACTAAGGAATCACTTCGGACTTCAAATATAAAAACTTAAAACTATAAATTTTACAATTCCGAGCCATTATTACAAAATGCCAAAACTAAAATGACATAAAGAAAAGTAATAAAGCAAAAGTTACATAAAGATAACATGACATAAAGTAAAGATAACATTATTGATAAATAATTCCAAAATAGGGGTCCATTATCAACATGAGCGGGGTCCACCAATAATAACCAAAAGTAGCTTAGAGGTCCTGAATTCCGTAACAGTCGTCTTCATTTTCAGCAGCGCTGGTAATGCTAGTGCTTTCATTGTCGGATAATACAGACATAGCATCTTTTACTTTTTCAAAAAACTCTTGAGGATCAGTAATTTTTTGTAGTGACTCTAATAACTTAGGATGGAGTGCCGAGAAATCTCTAACTTCAGCTGAGGACGAGGTGCCGGCTGTTTTGCAAAGATTTGGATTTGCTTTAAACCATGCATTTAGTCTTTCCGTAGAGAGTAATTGCGGGTTAAATTTACTCCACCATTTCACGGAGTATCTCTTGACCAATTGTAATGGGGAGGCATCTTCAAATAATGGTTCAGTAGATAATGTCCAAGATGTGATCCAAGTAATTCCAAATATAGCACAAAAACTAAGTAATGCTTTATGCTGAGGACATGATGTAGTGTCATTAAATATTTTAAAGGCTTCAAAGGCATAATCTGGTAAGGTGTCCAAAATTGGTCCAATGGTGTAAAACCATTCAATAAACCAGGATGGAAAATTAATTGAGATATTTTTATTGAACCAGATAAACCACGTATGATTGTAAGGTTCAATATCCATAAAATGATACCATGCTTTCATATAATCAAAGTAAGTGTAACATTGAGGAATAAAGGTTCTACTAAAGGACTTCTCTTTGAAAGGAGGCTGGCCCCAATCTGATGGAGATAGAACCTTGTTAATCTTGAATTTAGAAAAGGTAATTTTTGACGAATCCTTAGTGTCATAATTGTGAGTCAGGATTATGGAATCTGTATCAACTAGGATAAATTCATAAAATCTTCGGGTTTTTCGAAGATTTGAATCTTCGGGAAGGTAAAAGAATCCTGGAGGTAATATTTTTGATACTGTATGAATTAAT
Source organism: Trifolium repens (assembly GCA_030408175.1). NCBI lineage: Eukaryota > Viridiplantae > Streptophyta > Magnoliopsida > Fabales > Fabaceae > Trifolium > Trifolium repens. Next base: position 11,740,082 of record CP125845.1, read on the forward strand.
GAAGCGTTTGGTTGACAATAATGACTTTCTAGAGGTAAAATGGGTACGATTTGTTGTTTGGTAATGAAAGTGGATTTTGGGGTAGTTTCTGGAGGGGAGTAATATGCTAGTTTTGTAGGATGAGGTTGTAATGAAGAGGGACTGGCTATTTGTGAGGTAAAGTGAAGAGGAGTAACAAGAGCTGGCCTAATTCCTGGTGAAGGTCTAATTCTTGAGGATGAAATAGGCTGGGGACTAGCCACAAGCTTATTTAGATAATCAGAGGATCTCAAAGCTAATGTTTTATCGGAGGAACTTGATGAACTTAATGCCACGGCTTTTTCTGTAGTCTTTTTCGGTCCATAATTATCTCGAGGATCAGGAGTATTATTCATGTTTTCCCTGTAGAAATTCTCTGGTTAAAAAATCTGGTAGGGAATTTTTAATTCCTGAAATATGCTCAATCTCAAAATCGAAACATGAGAGTAATGCTTGCCATCTTGCAAAAATATGTTTAGAAACTAAATTTTTAACATCCTTTTGTAAAACACTAGTTGCAGCTTTGCAATCAGTTTTTAATAGAAATTGTTTAGAAAATAAATCATCTTGAAATTTAGTAATACATAATACAATAGCTAAAATCTCTTTTTTAATAGTACTGTAATTTAATTGGGCCGAATTCCAAGTTCCAGAGTAAAATCTGACAACTTGTTCCTTATCCGAACCCGGAAGTAATTGTTTTAAAATTCCTCCAAACCCAAGGTCAGAGGCATCTGTTTCTACAATTAATTTGGCTGTAGGATCTGGTATTCCTAAGCAGGGTAATTTCTTAACTATTTCTTTTAATTTTAAAATGCTCTGGGTCATTGTGTTGTCCCATGGGGGTGGATTTTTCCTAAGTCTTTTGAACAAAGGAATACATAGTGTTCTAAGGTTAGGAATAAAATCTGATACATAATTGATACATCCTAGAAACCTTTGTAATTGAGTCTTATCCTTTAATTCATTAGGAAACTTACTAACAAATTCTATGGATCTACTAATTGGGGTGTACATGCCTTGAGATATGTCAAAACCTAAAAACCTAATTTTTGCTTGATATATTTTTAATTTCTTCTCAGATAAAACTAATCCATTATTTTTAATAATTTGGTAAAATAATTCCATATGCTGAAAGTGCTGATTAATAGATTCCGAAAAGACTAATATATCATCTAGATAGACAATGGTAAAGTCCGAATAATCATTAAATATTGTATTCATAATATTCTGAAATTCTGACGGAGCATTTTTTAATCCTAAAGGCATAACATTCCACTCATAATGGCCAAAGGGTACTACAAATGCTGTTTTATACTTATCTTTTTCTTCTAACTGAATTGGATAATATCCTGATTTTAAATCAAATTTTGAGTAAACACTTTTGTTGTGTAATCTGTTAATTAAATCCTTTTTATTTGGTATTGGATATCTAATCCATTTTAATGCTTTATTTAAGGGTTTATAATTTATTACTAGGCGAGGACTTCCCCGTTCTAATTCAGATGCATTAATTACATAAAAGGCTGAGCAGCTCCAGGGAGACTTACTAGGTCTAATTAAGCCTTTATCTAAATAGTCTTGTATTTCTTTTTTACAATAATCAAGATGTTCTTTATTCATTTGTATTGGTCGTGCCTTAGTTGGTATATTGATTTCTTTAAATTCTGATTCATAAGGTAAAGACACAGTATGAACTTTTCTCTTCCAGAACGCATTAGGCTGTTCTGAGCAAAGATCTCTTTTAAATTTTTCTAAAACATGATTAATTTTTTCTTTAATAATTGGAGCTTCCAACTGTTCTTCTACTCTTCTAAAGTGTATTTCTTTATTTATAAAATTAATTTGTTTTTTCTTTTTGTTTATTAAATTAATTCGAGATATGGCTCTTTCTTGAACAGAGTTTAAATCTCTGATCTTTGGTTTATCTAAGAATTTAAAATCAATTTCTCTTTCCAAAACCGTAGTAGTTATACCATCTTCATTTACCTTGAAGGGGTATAGTAAAGTTAAAAAGGGGGTTCCTAGTATAATCTCTTCTGTGATATTTTTTACTAGTAAAAATGAAGTTTTGTAACATATTTTATCTTTACAAATCTTAGCATTAGATAATTTATATGATACTTGTAATCTGCTTCCATTTGCTCCTCTTAAAGATTCTTTAGTTTTTTCATAAAATTGAGTAGGTACTAGTCCCTCTTGTATACAATTTAGATCAGCCCCAGAGTCTACTAGAGCCGTTAACTCATAAGCGAAATCTTTAATTATTAATTTAATTTTCGTATACCATTTATGGGATATCATTTTTTCAATTTTATTAATGTATATGTCTTCCTCCTCCTCCTGGCTGGTAGAGGGTAGGGTTTTTCGTAACCTATTTTGCTCTTGGATTATCATAGTTCCCTGTAATTCTAGCATTCTAACTTCTAACTCATCATCTTTAGTTTTTAAAGATTGAATTTCCTTTTTAATAATTTTAATTTCTTCTTGTAAATCCCTCATGGTTACAGGATTCTGAGCTGGTTTTTCAAAGAGTTTCATGACATCTTTAAATTCTACTTTATGTAGTTCTTTCTTTTCTATTTCATTATCGTCAATAATATCTTTAATTTGTCTCATGAAAGCGTGTTTACTTTCAGATTCTTCCATTTTATCTAATATTCCTATTAAGGTATTAGCTTGATGATTGGTTAGTACATTGATGCTTTTAATGCAATTATTACAGTTGCAGAATTCTAAACCTAGGCATTCATCTAATTCTTCTTCACTAAATTCACTAGATTCGGCTAATTGATTAATATCTTCTATGTCTGATTCACTAGATGACGAATAATCTTCATCTGATAATAACATTATATTTTCTAAGGTATGAATTAAATTCTGTTTTAGTTCTTCTGAAATATTTAAATCACTAATTTGTTGAATCTTTTCTTTGACTTTGCAGTCATTGGCATAATGACCGAATCGCCCACACTTATAACATTTAATGTCTTTATTTTTATTACTAGGTTTTTGGTAAGATTTTCTATTACTTTTCCTTTTATTAAATTTCTTATTATCTTGATAATTTTCTTTTTGGTAACTATTTTTCTTGTATGGTTTGCTAGGACTTCTCCTGTGTTTACTAAAGTTCTTCTTTTTACTTTTAGGGTTACTGGGAGCTCGAATAGGAGTAGCACCGTACTGCTCACAGAAGGATCCCATTTCTTTTCTATTATTAGCTTTTTCATTTTTAATTTTATTTTGTAATTTATAATCTGTACAAATTTGTAATCCAGTTTCAACAATGTAATTTGATATTTCTCCCATAGTTAAAGCATTAAAAGGTATTTCACCATTATAGTTTTGCCTAATATTACTCTTAACCTTCTCAGCAAATAATCTAGGTAGCCCACTAATAAATCTTTCTTTCCAATATATAGCTGCTCCATCTGGACGCAGGCATAGCTTAGAAAGAAACATGTCTTTATACCAGCGGTAATCAGACATGGTAGGGCAATATAAATTTAATAATTGATCTGAAGCTCGTTGTTGTAATTTTAAAGGTTCTCCTATAAAGAATTTGGTTATTGCGTAGAGTAGGGTGGTAACACAGATTTCTTCATTAGTTTCAGATTTAACAGCAGAGTCTATTCTTAGTTTATCTTCTTCACTAAGAATATTATCCCACCATCCTTTTAATTGTCCTGTAAATCCCATTACAAGCATATCTTTTGTCTTTTTATCTGAATTCTTTTTAATTTTAAAGGCGGTTGCGGCCATAGTCATATTTTGAATAATATTTAATATATGTTGTTCTGAAGCACCATCTATGTTCCATTCTATAATACAATCTCCGGAGTAACTATCTCCGATAAAACTATTCCTTTCTTCAAACTGAACATCAGCAAAGGAAGGTCTAGGATAGTAGTTTCTAGTCTTTGGTCGCGGAGGTTTATCAATTCGAGAAATTATATTTTCTTCTTCAAAAGATAAGGTATTAATTCTAATTTCTGACGTTGATCCTACGTTTAAGACTTTTAGTCGATCAACTAATTCATCTAGTTTTTGTTCTGGATTATACCCTAAGGTTAAATCCCTAATTTCCCTATCTGTGGGAATATTATAATGATAAATCGGTCTAGTAGGGTCAGAAGGTTTAACCTCTAAAGTTTCAGGTAAAATTTGTTCTATTCTATCTAATTGTTGTGACATGGTGTGTAATATTTGGTTAGTATAATTTAATTGACTATGAACATTATTCACATCTCTTCTTTGTTCCGTAGGGTTGCTTATGGCCTTAAAAGGTGAAGCCTCAATTTCAATATTTTCTTTTGGCGACATAATTTTTACAGCTTCTAAAGGAGGGTGAATAGATTCAATTATTTCTTTTTTAGAAGTTTTCCATTTAATGTTCATTCTAGTTTTAGTATTTACAAATAATTTTTTAGCATAAGGATTTGATATATTTTTGTCTAAACAGTATAATTCAAACCAGGTAAAGAAGTAAATATTAAGTTCATGGTGTTCTATAAATTCATAAAATAATTTTAAATATAAGTCTTTTTCTGTTTTAGAGAAAGTATCAAAATACCATTTACGCTTATCTTTATTATAATCTGATAAGAATTCTTCTTTAATCCAAACTTTATCAATCTCAAAAGGTTCTTCTTTGGTTATTACTCCTAATATTTGGGATTCAGTTGGGGAAGGAGACCTACTGATTCTTTCTTGATAAATTGGTCGAGGTATGTTTGGAGCAAAATTAACTCCTGCTAAGTTCAATCTAATAGTAGAATCTACTGAATGTCTAGCAGAGGAAGATCCTATACTAGGACTTTGATTATACCTAAACGATTGACTTCTGTTCATTCTTATTCTAATGTTCCCATTCTGATCAGTGATAATATCTCTTATAGATCTTGCTTCTAGTTTTTCTGGTTGTGTAGCATTTTCTATTATCCATTCTTCTGGAATTTTTTCTCTTAGCTCAGAGATGGTTAATATTTTAGGGGTAATTATGTTAGACTTTTTTAGATTAGCTTCTATAACACATGTTTCATTTCTAGGGGTAGATCTTAATGATTTATAATTATAATTGACGTTGGTAACTTTATAGGTTATTCTAGTAATAATATCAACATTAGATATTCCTTCTGTAAAGTTATCATTTTGATGTTGGACGCAGATGACTAGGGACGAACTTGTGATTTCATCTCCTAAGCTCATCGAATAATTAGGGTAACAGTTAAAATAAACAGGACCATCATTAAGGTTAGATTCTAACATGGCTATTACCGAGTCATGAAAGTCTCTTATTCTAGAATCTCTTAATATTAATAATATGGGTGAGTTTAATCCTAATTTATGTAGAGGTTTAACAGCCACTTGAACCAGACCCAAGTGAATATATCTAAAACCATCTTTATAGTGTTGATCTAATAATTTTTTATCTAGTAACGTAAAAGTTTCTTGTTTATTCTTTACATTTCTAGCTTGTTCTAAAGTATGTATAATTTTTTGGCTTTTAAAATCAAAGGTACTAATCTTATAGATTTCGTTTAACTTAATTTCTGGCATGTTCCAGTTAATTAATTTATTTTCCATTTCCTGTACTTCTAATTCTTGATTTTGAAAAGTATCTTGATTTAATGTTGCTTCAGTTTCGGAGGAAGTAGGTGGGACTAAAGTTCTATTAGACCTACTACTTCTACCACTAACACTACTCCAAGCCCTATTCAGTAACCGAGACATTTCTGAATTATACTCACTCTAAAGTTCAAACTAATTGACTCTAAATTTTTATCTCAAAACTTCTTGCCTTCTCACTGTGTGACTCTCTTCTCCCCCTTATTTTTGTTTGAGTTTTAAAGAAAAATACAACTAGGCTAAACCAACGGTTTCACTGCCCTATCCGCGGGTCTTACTACCTGGACCACCCAGCTATTCAGCATTTTTCTTCTAAAACAAGCCAACACTCAGGGTTGTGGGTTGAATCAAAAGTAAAACAAGCGAAGAAAAGCTTTAAAATAATAATTTAAAGTGCAAACAGCTTAAGACTTTAAAACTTGTTTAATTCAAAGGGTCTCAGAACCGTTTAGGCTCTGATACCAGACGTAAAGTGTTTCGGTAAAAGCAAACATAATCCATAATACATTATGATCAAAAGCGGGTAAATCATCAAGAAATAAATCTAATTCAGTTGTTATATAGAATATAATTTGGAAAGTTAATATAGCAAAAAAGAAATTGTAGTAAAACATTTTATTTATTCACTTACAATAGAGCAAGGCAAGATTCTTCAGGTTTGATCTGAAAATTTGCATGCCTTCCATAAAACACAAATGATCCTTTTATAGACTAAGGAATCACTTCGGACTTCAAATATAAAAACTTAAAACTATAAATTTTACAATTCCGAGCCATTATTACAAAATGCCAAAACTAAAATGACATAAAGAAAAGTAATAAAGCAAAAGTTACATAAAGATAACATGACATAAAGTAAAGATAACATTATTGATAAATAATTCCAAAATAGGGGTCCATTATCAACATGAGCGGGGTCCACCAATAATAACCAAAAGTAGCTTAGAGGTCCTGAATTCCGTAACAGTCGTCTTCATTTTCAGCAGCGCTGGTAATGCTAGTGCTTTCATTGTCGGATAATACAGACATAGCATCTTTTACTTTTTCAAAAAACTCTTGAGGATCAGTAATTTTTTGTAGTGACTCTAATAACTTAGGATGGAGTGCCGAGAAATCTCTAACTTCAGCTGAGGACGAGGTGCCGGCTGTTTTGCAAAGATTTGGATTTGCTTTAAACCATGCATTTAGTCTTTCCGTAGAGAGTAATTGCGGGTTAAATTTACTCCACCATTTCACGGAGTATCTCTTGACCAATTGTAATGGGGAGGCATCTTCAAATAATGGTTCAGTAGATAATGTCCAAGATGTGATCCAAGTAATTCCAAATATAGCACAAAAACTAAGTAATGCTTTATGCTGAGGACATGATGTAGTGTCATTAAATATTTTAAAGGCTTCAAAGGCATAATCTGGTAAGGTGTCCAAAATTGGTCCAATGGTGTAAAACCATTCAATAAACCAGGATGGAAAATTAATTGAGATATTTTTATTGAACCAGATAAACCACGTATGATTGTAAGGTTCAATATCCATAAAATGATACCATGCTTTCATATAATCAAAGTAAGTGTAACATTGAGGAATAAAGGTTCTACTAAAGGACTTCTCTTTGAAAGGAGGCTGGCCCCAATCTGATGGAGATAGAACCTTGTTAATCTTGAATTTAGAAAAGGTAATTTTTGACGAATCCTTAGTGTCATAATTGTGAGTCAGGATTATGGAATCTGTATCAACTAGGATAAATTCATAAAATCTTCGGGTTTTTCGAAGATTTGAATCTTCGGGAAGGTAAAAGAATCCTGGAGGTAATATTTTTGATACTGTATGAATTAATGAAGCGTTTGGTTGACAATAATGACTTTCTAGAGGTAAAATGGGTACGATTTGTTGTTTGGTAATGAAAGTGGATTTTGGGGTAGTTTCTGGAGGGGAGTAATATGCTAGTTTTGTAGGATGAGGTTGTAATGAAGAGGGACTGGCTATTTGTGAGGTAAAGTGAAGAGGAGTAACAAGAGCTGGCCTAATTCCTGGTGAAGGTCTAATTCTTGAGGATGAAATAGGCTGGGGACTAGCCACAAGCTTATTTAGATAATCAGAGGATCTCAAAGCTAATGTTTTATCGGAGGAACTTGATGAACTTAATGCCACGGCTTTTTCTGTAGTCTTTTTCGGTCCATAATTATCTCGAGGATCAGGAGTATTATTCATGTTTTCCCTGTAGAAATTCTCTGGTTAAAAAATCTGGTAGGGAATTTTTAATTCCTGAAATATGCTCAATCTCAAAATCGAAACATGAGAGTAATGCTTGCCATCTTGCAAAAATATGTTTAGAAACTAAATTTTTAACATCCTTTTGTAAAACACTAGTTGCAGCTTTGCAATCAGTTTTTAATAGAAATTGTTTAGAAAATAAATCATCTTGAAATTTAGTAATACATAATACAATAGCTAAAATCTCTTTTTTAATAGTACTGTAATTTAATTGGGCCGAATTCCAAGTTCCAGAGTAAAATCTGACAACTTGTTCCTTATCCGAACCCGGAAGTAATTGTTTTAAAATTCCTCCAAACCCAAGGTCAGAGGCATCTGTTTCTACAATTAATTTGGCTGTAGGATCTGGTATTCCTAAGCAGGGTAATTTCTTAACTATTTCTTTTAATTTTAAAATGCTCTGGGTCATTGTGTTGTCCCATGGGGGTGGATTTTTCCTAAGTCTTTTGAACAAAGGAATACATAGTGTTCTTAAGGTTAGGAATAAAATCTGATACATAATTGATACATCCTAGAAACCTTTGTAATTGAGTCTTATCCTTTAATTCATTAGGAAACTTACTAACAAATTCTATGGATCTACTAATTGGGGTGTACATGCCTTGAGATATGTCAAAACCTAAAAACCTAATTTTTGCTTGATATATTTTTAATTTCTTCTCAGATAAAACTAATCCATTATTTTTAATAATTTGGTAAAATAATTCCATATGCTGAAAGTGCTGATTAATAGATTCCGAAAAGACTAATATATCATCTAGATAGACAATGGTAAAGTCCGAATAATCATTAAATATTGTATTCATAATATTCTGAAATTCTGACGGAGCATTTTTTAATCCTAAAGGCATAACATTCCACTCATAATGGCCAAAGGGTACTACAAATGCTGTTTTATACTTATCTTTTTCTTCTAACTGAATTTGATAATATCCTGATTTTAAATCAAATTTTGAGTAAACACTTTTGTTGTGTAATCTGTTAATTAAATCCTTTTTATTTGGTATTGGATATCTAATCCATTTTAATGCTTTATTTAAGGGTTTATAATTTATTACTAGGCGAGGACTTCCCCGTTCTAATTCAGATGCATTAATTACATAAAAGGCTGAGCAGCTCCAGGGAGACTTACTAGGTCTAATTAAGCCTTTATCTAAATAGTCTTGTATTTCTTTTTTACAATAATCAAGATGTTCTTTATTCATTTGTATTGGTCGTGCCTTAGTTGGTATATTGATTTCTTTAAATTCTGATTCATAAGGTAAAGACACAGTATGAACTTTTCTCTTCCAGAACGCATTAGGCTGTTCTGAGCAAAGATCTCTTTTAAATTTTTCTAAAACATGATTAATTTTTTCTTTAATAATTGGAGCTTCCAACTGTTCTTCTACTCTTCTAAAGTGTATTTCTTTATTTATAAAATTAATTTGTTTTTTCTTTTTGTTTATTAAATTAATTCGAGATATGGCTCTTTCTTGAACAGAGTTTAAATCTCTGATCTTTGGTTTATCTAAGAATTTAAAATCAATTTCTCTTTCCAAAACCGTAGTAGTTATACCATCTTCATTTACCTTGAAGGGGTATAGTAAAGTTAAAAAGGGGGTTCCTAGTATAATCTCTTCTGTGATATTTTTTACTAGTAAAAATGAAGTTTTGTAACATATTTTATCTTTACAAATCTTAGCATTAGATAATTTATATGATACTTGTAATCTGCTTCCATTTGCTCCTCTTAAAGATTCTTTAGTTTTTTCATAAAATTGAGTAGGTACTAGTCCCTCTTGTATACAATTTAGATCAGCCCCAGAGTCTACTAGAGCCGTTAACTCATAAGCGAAATCTTTAATTATTAATTTAATTTTCGTATACCATTTATGGGATATCATTTTTTCAATTTTATTAATGTATATGTCTTCCTCCTCCTCCTGGCTGGTAGAGGGTAGGGTTTTTCGTAACCTATTTTGCTCTTGGATTATCATAGTTCCCTGTAATTCTAGCATTCTAACTTCTAACTCATCATCTTTAGTTTTTAAAGATTGAATTTCCTTTTTAATAATTTTAATTTCTTCTTGTAAATCCCTCATGGTTACAGGATTCTGAGCTGGTTTTTCAAAGAGTTTCATGACATCTTTAAATTCTACTTTATGTAGTTCTTTCTTTTCTATTTCATTATCGTCAATAATATCTTTAATTTGTCTCATGAAAGCGTGTTTACTTTCAGATTCTTCCATTTTATCTAATATTCCTATTAAGGTATTAGCTTGATGATTGGTTAGTACATTGATGCTTTTAATGCAATTATTACAGTTGCAGAATTCTAAACCTAGGCATTCATCTAATTCTTCTTCACTAAATTCACTAGATTCGGCTAATTGATTAATATCTTCTATGTCTGATTCACTAGATGACGAATAATCTTCATCTGATAATAACATTATATTTTCTAAGGTATGAATTAAATTCTGTTTTAGTTCTTCTGAAATATTTAAATCACTAATTTGTTGAATCTTTTCTTTGACTTTGCAGTCATTGGCATAATGACCGAATCGCCCACACTTATAACATTTAATGTCTTTATTTTTATTACTAGGTTTTTGGTAAGATTTTCTATTACTTTTCCTTTTATTAAATTTCTTATTATCTTGATAATTTTCTTTTTGGTAACTATTTTTCTTGTATGGTTTGCTAGGACTTCTCCTGTGTTTACTAAAGTTCTTCTTTTTACTTTTAGGGTTACTGGGAGCTCGAATAGGAGTAGCACCGTACTGCTCACAGAAGGATCCCATTTCTTTTCTATTATTAGCTTTTTCATTTTTAATTTTATTTTGTAATTTATAATCTGTACAAATTTGTAATCCAGTTTCAACAATGTAATTTGATATTTCTCCCATAGTTAAAGCATTAAAAGGTATTTCACCATTATAGTTTTGCCTAATATTACTCTTAACCTTCTCAGCAAATAATCTAGGTAGCCCACTAATAAATCTTTCTTTCCAATATATAGCTGCTCCATCTGGACGCAGGCATAGCTTAGAAAGAAACATGTCTTTATACCAGCGGTAATCAGACATGGTAGGGCAATATAAATTTAATAATTGATCTGAAGCTCGTTGTTGTAATTTTAAAGGTTCTCCTATAAAGAATTTGGTTATTGCGTAGAGTAGGGTGGTAACACAGATTTCTTCATTAGTTTCAGATTTAACAGCAGAGTCTATTCTTAGTTTATCTTCTTCACTAAGAATATTATCCCACCATCCTTTTAATTGTCCTGTAAATCCCATTACAAGCATATCTTTTGTCTTTTTATCTGAATTCTTTTTAATTTTAAAGGCGGTTGCGGCCATAGTCATATTTTGAATAATATTTAATATATGTTGTTCTGAAGCACCATCTATGTTCCATTCTATAATACAATCTCCGGAGTAACTATCTCCGATAAAACTATTCCTTTCTTCAAACTGAACATCAGCAAAGGAAGGTCTAGGATAGTAGTTTCTAGTCTTTGGTCGCGGAGGTTTATCAATTCGAGAAATTATATTTTCTTCTTCAAAAGATAAGGTATTAATTCTAATTTCTGACGTTGATCCTACGTTTAAGACTTTTAGTCGATCAACTAATTCATCTAGTTTTTGTTCTGGATTATACCCTAAGGTTAAATCCCTAATTTCCCTATCTGTGGGAATATTATAATGATAAATCGGTCTAGTAGGGTCAGAAGGTTTAACCTCTAAAGTTTCAGGTAAAATTTGTTCTATTCTATCTAATTGTTGTGACATGGTGTGTAATATTTGGTTAGTATAATTTAATTGACTATGAACATTATTCACATCTCTTCTTTGTTCCGTAGGGTTGCTTATGGCCTTAAAAGGTGAAGCCTCAATTTCAATATTTTCTTTTGGCGACATAATTTTTACAGCTTCTAAAGGAGGGTGAATAGATTCAATTATTTCTTTTTTAGAAGTTTTCCATTTAATGTTCATTCTAGTTTTAGTATTTACAAATAATTTTTTAGCATAAGGATTTGATATATTTTTGTCTAAACAGTATAATTCAAACCAGGTAAAGAAGTAAATATTAAGTTCATGGTGTTCTATAAATTCATAAAATAATTTTAAATATAAGTCTTTTTCTGTTTTAGAGAAAGTATCAAAATACCATTTACGCTTATCTTTATTATAATCTGATAAGAATTCTTCTTTAATCCAAACTTTATCAATCTCAAAAGGTTCTTCTTTGGTTATTACTCCTAATATTTGGGATTCAGTTGGGGAAGGAGACCTACTGATTCTTTCTTGATAAATTGGTCGAGGTATGTTTGGAGCAAAATTAACTCCTGCTAAGTTCAATCTAATAGTAGAATCTACTGAATGTCTAGCAGAGGAAGATCCTATACTAGGACTTTGATTATACCTAAACGATTGACTTCTGTTCATTCTTATTCTAATGTTCCCATTCTGATCAGTGATAATATCTCTTATAGATCTTGCTTCTAGTTTTTCTGGTTGTGTAGCATTTTCTATTATCCATTCTTCTGGAATTTTTTCTCTTAGCTCAGAGATGGTTAATATTTTAGGGGTAATTATGTTAGACTTTTTTAGATTAGCTTCTATAACACATGTTTCATTTCTAGGGGTAGATCTTAATGATTTATAATTATAATTGACGTTGGTAACTTTATAGGTTATTCTAGTAATAATATCAACATTAGATATTCCTTCTGTAAAGTTATCATTTTGATGTTGGACGCAGATGACTAGGGACGAACTTGTGATTTCATCTCCTAAGCTCATCGAATAATTAGGGTAACAGTTAAAATAAACAGGACCATCATTAAGGTTAGATTCTAACATGGCTATTACCGAGTCATGAAAGTCTCTTATTCTAGAATCTCTTAATATTAATAATATGGGTGAGTTTAATCCTAATTTATGTAGAGGTTTAACAGCCACTTGAACCAGACCCAAGTGAATATATCTAAAACCATCTTTATAGTGTTGATCTAATAATTTTTTATCTAGTAACGTAAAAGTTTCTTGTTTATTCTTTACATTTCTAGCTTGTTCTAAAGTATGTATAATTTTTTGGCTTTTAAAATCAAAGGTACTAATCTTATAGATTTCGTTTAACTTAATTTCTGGCATGTTCCAGTTAATTAATTTATTTTCCATTTCCTGTACTTCTAATTCTTGATTTTGAAAAGTATCTTGATTTAATGTTGCTTCAGTTTCGGAGGAAGTAGGTGGGACTAAAGTTCTATTAGACCTACTACTTCTACCACTAACACTACTCCAAGCCCTATTCAGTAACCGAGACATTTCTGAATTATACTCACTCTAAAGTTCAAACTAATTGACTCTAAATTTTTATCTCAAAACTTCTTGCCTTCTCACTGTGTGACTCTCTTCTCCCCCTACTTTTGGTATGAATTAAATTCTGTTTTAAGGTTAAATCCCTAATTTCCCTATCTGTGGGAATATTATAATGATAAATCGGTCTAGTAGGGTCAGAAGGTTTAACCTCTAAAGTTTCAGGTAAAATTTGTTCTATTCTATCTAATTGTTGTGACATGGTGTGTAATATTTGGTTAGTATAATTTAATTGACTATGAACATTATTCACATCTCTTCTTTGTTCCGTAGGGTTGCTTATGGCCTTAAAAGGTGAAGCCTCAATTTCAATATTTTCTTTTGGCGACATAATTTTTACAGCTTCTAAAGGAGGGTGAATAGATTCAATTATTTCTTTTTTAGAAGTTTTCCATTTAATGTTCATTCTAGTTTTAGTATTTACAAATAATTTTTTAGCATAAGGATTTGATATATTTTTGTCTAAACAGTATAATTCAAACCAGGTAAAGAAGTAAATATTAAGTTCATGGTGTTCTATAAATTCATAAAATAATTTTAAATATAAGTCTTTTTCTGTTTTAGAGAAAGTATCAAAATACCATTTACGCTTATCTTTATTATAATCTGATAAGAATTCTTCTTTAATCCAAACTTTATCAATCTCAAAAGGTTCTTCTTTGGTTATTACTCCTAATATTTGGGATTCAGTTGGGGAAGGAGACCTACTGATTCTTTCTTGATAAATTGGTCGAGGTATGTTTGGAGCAAAATTAACTCCTGCTAAGTTCAATCTAATAGTAGAATCTACTGAATGTCTAGCAGAGGAAGATCCTATACTAGGACTTTGATTATACCTAAACGATTGACTTCTGTTCATTCTTATTCTAATGTTCCCATTCTGATCAGTGATAATATCTCTTATAGATCTTGCTTCTAGTTTTTCTGGTTGTGTAGCATTTTCTATTATCCATTCTTCTGGAATTTTTTCTCTTAGCTCAGAGATGGTTAATATTTTAGGGGTAATTATGTTAGACTTTTTTAGATTAGCTTCTATAACACATGTTTCATTTCTAGGGGTAGATCTTAATGATTTATAATTATAATTGACGTTGGTAACTTTATAGGTTATTCTAGTAATAATATCAACATTAGATATTCCTTCTGTAAAGTTATCATTTTGATGTTGGACGCAGATGACTAGGGACGAACTTGTGATTTCATCTCCTAAGCTCATCGAATAATTAGGGTAACAGTTAAAATAAACAGGACCATCATTAAGGTTAGATTCTAACATGGCTATTACCGAGTCATGAAAGTCTCTTATTCTAGAATCTCTTAATATTAATAATATGGGTGAGTTTAATCCTAATTTATGTAGAGGTTTAACAGCCACTTGAACCAGACCCAAGTGAATATATCTAAAACCATCTTTATAGTGTTGATCTAATAATTTTTTATCTAGTAACGTAAAAGTTTCTTGTTTATTCTTTACATTTCTAGCTTGTTCTAAAGTATGTATAATTTTTTGGCTTTTAAAATCAAAGGTACTAATCTTATAGATTTCGTTTAACTTAATTTCTGGCATGTTCCAGTTAATTAATTTATTTTCCATTTCCTGTACTTCTAATTCTTGATTTTGAAAAGTATCTTGATTTAATGTTGCTTCAGTTTCGGAGGAAGTAGGTGGGACTAAAGTTCTATTAGACCTACTACTTCTACCACTAACACTACTCCAAGCCCTATTCAGTAACCGAGACATTTCTGAATTATACTCACTCTAAAGTTCAAACTAATTGACTCTAAATTTTTATCTCAAAACTTCTTGCCTTCTCACTGTGTGACTCTCTTCTCCCCCTTATTTTTGTTTGAGTTTTAAAGAAAAATACAACTAGGCTAAACCAACGGTTTCACTGCCCTATCCGCGGGTCTTACTACCTGGACCACCCAGCTATTCAGCATTTTTCTTCTAAAACAAGCCAACACTCAGGGTTGTGGGTTGAATCAAAAGTAAAACAAGCGAAGAAAAGCTTTAAAATAATAATTTAAAGTGCAAACAGCTTAAGACTTTAAAACTTGTTTAATTCAAAGGGTCTCAGAACCGTTTAGGCTCTGATACCAGACGTAAAGTGTTTCGGTAAAAGCAAACATAATCCATAATACATTATGATCAAAAGCGGGTAAATCATCAAGAAATAAATCTAATTCAGTTGTTATATAGA
Source organism: Trifolium repens (assembly GCA_030408175.1). Classification (NCBI taxonomy): domain Eukaryota; kingdom Viridiplantae; phylum Streptophyta; class Magnoliopsida; order Fabales; family Fabaceae; genus Trifolium; species Trifolium repens. The sequence goes on from CP125845.1 coordinate 11,755,566, forward strand.
ATATAATTTGGAAAGTTAATATAGCAAAAAAGAAATTGTAGTAAAACATTTTATTTATTCACTTACAATAGAGCAAGGCAAGATTCTTCAGGTTTGATCTGAAAATTTGCATGCCTTCCATAAAACACAAATGATCCTTTTATAGACTAAGGAATCACTTCGGACTTCAAATATAAAAACTTAAAACTATAAATTTTACAATTCCGAGCCATTATTACAAAATGCCAAAACTAAAATGACATAAAGAAAAGTAATAAAGCAAAAGTTACATAAAGATAACATGACATAAAGTAAAGATAACATTATTGATAAATAATTCCAAAATAGGGGTCCATTATCAACATGAGCGGGGTCCACCAATAATAACCAAAAGTAGCTTAGAGGTCCTGAATTCCGTAACAGTCGTCTTCATTTTCAGCAGCGCTGGTAATGCTAGTGCTTTCATTGTCGGATAATACAGACATAGCATCTTTTACTTTTTCAAAAAACTCTTGAGGATCAGTAATTTTTTGTAGTGACTCTAATAACTTAGGATGGAGTGCCGAGAAATCTCTAACTTCAGCTGAGGACGAGGTGCCGGCTGTTTTGCAAAGATTTGGATTTGCTTTAAACCATGCATTTAGTCTTTCCGTAGAGAGTAATTGCGGGTTAAATTTACTCCACCATTTCACGGAGTATCTCTTGACCAATTGTAATGGGGAGGCATCTTCAAATAATGGTTCAGTAGATAATGTCCAAGATGTGATCCAAGTAATTCCAAATATAGCACAAAAACTAAGTAATGCTTTATGCTGAGGACATGATGTAGTGTCATTAAATATTTTAAAGGCTTCAAAGGCATAATCTGGTAAGGTGTCCAAAATTGGTCCAATGGTGTAAAACCATTCAATAAACCAGGATGGAAAATTAATTGAGATATTTTTATTGAACCAGATAAACCACGTATGATTGTAAGGTTCAATATCCATAAAATGATACCATGCTTTCATATAATCAAAGTAAGTGTAACATTGAGGAATAAAGGTTCTACTAAAGGACTTCTCTTTGAAAGGAGGCTGGCCCCAATCTGATGGAGATAGAACCTTGTTAATCTTGAATTTAGAAAAGGTAATTTTTGACGAATCCTTAGTGTCATAATTGTGAGTCAGGATTATGGAATCTGTATCAACTAGGATAAATTCATAAAATCTTCGGGTTTTTCGAAGATTTGAATCTTCGGGAAGGTAAAAGAATCCTGGAGGTAATATTTTTGATACTGTATGAATTAATGAAGCGTTTGGTTGACAATAATGACTTTCTAGAGGTAAAATGGGTACGATTTGTTGTTTGGTAATGAAAGTGGATTTTGGGGTAGTTTCTGGAGGGGAGTAATATGCTAGTTTTGTAGGATGAGGTTGTAATGAAGAGGGACTGGCTATTTGTGAGGTAAAGTGAAGAGGAGTAACAAGAGCTGGCCTAATTCCTGGTGAAGGTCTAATTCTTGAGGATGAAATAGGCTGGGGACTAGCCACAAGCTTATTTAGATAATCAGAGGATCTCAAAGCTAATGTTTTATCGGAGGAACTTGATGAACTTAATGCCACGGCTTTTTCTGTAGTCTTTTTCGGTCCATAATTATCTCGAGGATCAGGAGTATTATTCATGTTTTCCCTGTAGAAATTCTCTGGTTAAAAAATCTGGTAGGGAATTTTTAATTCCTGAAATATGCTCAATCTCAAAATCGAAACATGAGAGTAATGCTTGCCATCTTGCAAAAATATGTTTAGAAACTAAATTTTTAACATCCTTTTGTAAAACACTAGTTGCAGCTTTGCAATCAGTTTTTAATAGAAATTGTTTAGAAAATAAATCATCTTGAAATTTAGTAATACATAATACAATAGCTAAAATCTCTTTTTTAATAGTACTGTAATTTAATTGGGCCGAATTCCAAGTTCCAGAGTAAAATCTGACAACTTGTTCCTTATCCGAACCCGGAAGTAATTGTTTTAAAATTCCTCCAAACCCAAGGTCAGAGGCATCTGTTTCTACAATTAATTTGGCTGTAGGATCTGGTATTCCTAAGCAGGGTAATTTCTTAACTATTTCTTTTAATTTTAAAATGCTCTGGGTCATTGTGTTGTCCCATGGGGGTGGATTTTTCCTAAGTCTTTTGAACAAAGGAATACATAGTGTTCTAAGGTTAGGAATAAAATCTGATACATAATTGATACATCCTAGAAACCTTTGTAATTGAGTCTTATCCTTTAATTCATTAGGAAACTTACTAACAAATTCTATGGATCTACTAATTGGGGTGTACATGCCTTGAGATATGTCAAAACCTAAAAACCTAATTTTTGCTTGATATATTTTTAATTTCTTCTCAGATAAAACTAATCCATTATTTTTAATAATTTGGTAAAATAATTCCATATGCTGAAAGTGCTGATTAATAGATTCCGAAAAGACTAATATATCATCTAGATAGACAATGGTAAAGTCCGAATAATCATTAAATATTGTATTCATAATATTCTGAAATTCTGACGGAGCATTTTTTAATCCTAAAGGCATAACATTCCACTCATAATGGCCAAAGGGTACTACAAATGCTGTTTTATACTTATCTTTTTCTTCTAACTGAATTTGATAATATCCTGATTTTAAATCAAATTTTGAGTAAACACTTTTGTTGTGTAATCTGTTAATTAAATCCTTTTTATTTGGTATTGGATATCTAATCCATTTTAATGCTTTATTTAAGGGTTTATAATTTATTACTAGGCGAGGACTTCCCCGTTCTAACAAACATAAGAAATTACCCTGCTTAGGAATACCAGATCCTACAGCCAAATTAATTGTAGAAACAGATGCCTCTGACCTTGGGTTTGGAGGAATTTTAAAACAATTACTTCCGGGTTCGGATAAGGAACAAGTTGTCAGATTTTACTCTGGAACTTGGAATTCGGCCCAATTAAATTACAGTACTATTAAAAAAGAGATTTTAGCTATTGTATTATGTATTACTAAATTTCAAGATGATTTATTTTCTAAACAATTTCTATTAAAAACTGATTGCAAAGCTGCAACTAGTGTTTTACAAAAGGATGTTAAAAATTTAGTTTCTAAACATATTTTTGCAAGATGGCAAGCATTACTCTCATGTTTCGATTTTGAGATTGAGCATATTTCAGGAATTAAAAATTCCCTACCAGATTTTTTAACCAGAGAATTTCTACAGGGAAAACATGAATAATACTCCTGATCCTCGAGATAATTATGGACCGAAAAAGACTACAGAAAAAGCCGTGGCATTAAGTTCATCAAGTTCCTCCGATAAAACATTAGCTTTGAGATCCTCTGATTATCTAAATAAGCTTGTGGCTAGTCCCCAGCCTATTTCATCCTCAAGAATTAGACCTTCACCAGGAATTAGGCCAGCTCTTGTTACTCCTCTTCACTTTACCTCACAAATAGCCAGTCCCTCTTCATTACAACCTCATCCTACAAAACTAGCATATTACTCCCCTCCAGAAACTACCCCAAAATCCACTTTCATTACCAAACAACAAATCGTACCCATTTTACCTCTAGAAAGTCATTATTGTCAACCAAACGCTTCATTAATTCATACAGTATCAAAAATATTACCTCCAGGATTCTTTTACCTTCCCGAAGATTCAAATCTTCGAAAAACCCGAAGATTTTATGAATTTATCCTAGTTGATACAGATTCCATAATCCTGACTCACAATTATGACACTAAGGATTCGTCAAAAATTACCTTTTCTAAATTCAAGATTAACAAGGTTCTATCTCCATCAGATTGGGGCCAGCCTCCTTTCAAAGAGAAGTCCTTTAGTAGAACCTTTATTCCTCAATGTTACACTTACTTTGATTATATGAAAGCATGGTATCATTTTATGGATATTGAACCTTACAATCATACGTGGTTTATCTGGTTCAATAAAAATATCTCAATTAATTTTCCATCCTGGTTTATTGAATGGTTTTACACCATTGGACCAATTTTGGACACCTTACCAGATTATGCCTTTGAAGCCTTTAAAATATTTAATGACACTACATCATGTCCTCAGCATAAAGCATTACTTAGTTTTTGTGCTATATTTGGAATTACTTGGATCACATCTTGGACATTATCTACTGAACCATTATTTGAAGATGCCTCCCCATTACAATTGGTCAAGAGATACTCCGTGAAATGGTGGAGTAAATTTAACCCGCAATTACTCTCTACGGAAAGACTAAATGCATGGTTTAAAGCAAATCCAAATCTTTGCAAAACAGCCGGCACCTCGTCCTCAGCTGAAGTTAGAGATTTCTCGGCACTCCATCCTAAGTTATTAGAGTCACTACAAAAAATTACTGATCCTCAAGAGTTTTTTGAAAAAGTAAAAGATGCTATGTCTGTATTATCCGACAATGAAAGCACTAGCATTACCAGCGCTGCTGAAAATGAAGACGACTGTTACGGAATTCAGGACCTCTAAGCTACTTTTGGTTATTATTGGTGGACCCCGCTCATGTTGATAATGGACCCCTATTTTGGAATTATTTATCAATAATGTTATCTTTACTTTATGTCATGTTATCTTTATGTAACTTTTGCTTTATTACTTTTCTTTATGTCATTTTAGTTTTGGCATTTTGTAATAATGGCTCGGAATTGTAAAATTTATAGTTTTAAGTTTTTATATTTGAAGTCCGAAGTGATTCCTTAGTCTATAAAAGGATCATTTGTGTTTTATGGAAGGCATGCAAATTTTCAGATCAAACCTGAAGAATCTTGCCTTGCTCTATTGTAAGTGAATAAATAAAATGTTTTACTACAATTTCTTTTTTGCTATATTAACTTTCCAAATTATATTCTATATAACAACTGAATTAGATTTATTTCTTGATGATTTACCCGCTTTTGATCATAATGTATTATGGATTATGTTTGCTTTTACCGAAACACTTTACGTCTGGTATCAGAGCCTAAACGGTTCTGAGACCCTTTGAATTAAACAAGTTTTAAAGTCTTAAGCTGTTTGCACTTTAAATTATTATTTTAAAGCTTTTCTTCGCTTGTTTTACTTTTGATTCAACCCACAACCCTGAGTGTTGGCTTGTTTTAGAAGAAAAATGCTGAATAGCTGGGTGGTCCAGGTAGTAAGACCCGCGGATAGGGCAGTGAAACCGTTGGTTTAGCCTAGTTGTATTTTTCTTTAAAACTCAAACAAAAATAAGGGGGAGAAGAGAGTCACACAGTGAGAAGGCAAGAAGTTTTGAGATAAAAATTTAGAGTCAATTAGTTTGAACTTTAGAGTGAGTATAATTCAGAAATGTCTCGGTTACTGAATAGGGCTTGGAGTAGTGTTAGTGGTAGAAGTAGTAGGTCTAATAGAACTTTAGTCCCACCTACTTCCTCCGAAACTGAAGCAACATTAAATCAAGATACTTTTCAAAATCAAGAATTAGAAGTACAGGAAATGGAAAATAAATTAATTAACTGGAACATGCCAGAAATTAAGTTAAACGAAATCTATAAGATTAGTACCTTTGATTTTAAAAGCCAAAAAATTATACATACTTTAGAACAAGCTAGAAATGTAAAGAATAAACAAGAAACTTTTACGTTACTAGATAAAAAATTATTAGATCAACACTATAAAGATGGTTTTAGATATATTCACTTGGGTCTGGTTCAAGTGGCTGTTAAACCTCTACATAAATTAGGATTAAACTCACCCATATTATTAATATTAAGAGATTCTAGAATAAGAGACTTTCATGACTCGGTAATAGCCATGTTAGAATCTAACCTTAATGATGGTCCTGTTTATTTTAACTGTTACCCTAATTATTCGATGAGCTTAGGAGATGAAATCACAAGTTCGTCCCTAGTCATCTGCGTCCAACATCAAAATGATAACTTTACAGAAGGAATATCTAATGTTGATATTATTACTAGAATAACCTATAAAGTTACCAACGTCAATTATAATTATAAATCATTAAGATCTACCCCTAGAAATGAAACATGTGTTATAGAAGCTAATCTAAAAAAGTCTAACATAATTACCCCTAAAATATTAACCATCTCTGAGCTAAGAGAAAAAATTCCAGAAGAATGGATAATAGAAAATGCTACACAACCAGAAAAACTAGAAGCAAGATCTATAAGAGATATTATCACTGATCAGAATGGGAACATTAGAATAAGAATGAACAGAAGTCAATCGTTTAGGTATAATCAAAGTCCTAGTATAGGATCTTCCTCTGCTAGACATTCAGTAGATTCTACTATTAGATTGAACTTAGCAGGAGTTAATTTTGCTCCAAACATACCTCGACCAATTTATCAAGAAAGAATCAGTAGGTCTCCTTCCCCAACTGAATCCCAAATATTAGGAGTAATAACCAAAGAAGAACCTTTTGAGATTGATAAAGTTTGGATTAAAGAAGAATTCTTATCAGATTATAATAAAGATAAGCGTAAATGGTATTTTGATACTTTCTCTAAAACAGAAAAAGACTTATATTTAAAATTATTTTATGAATTTATAGAACACCATGAACTTAATATTTACTTCTTTACCTGGTTTGAATTATACTGTTTAGACAAAAATATATCAAATCCTTATGCTAAAAAATTATTTGTAAATACTAAAACTAGAATGAACATTAAATGGAAAACTTCTAAAAAAGAAATAATTGAATCTATTCACCCTCCTTTAGAAGCTGTAAAAATTATGTCGCCAAAAGAAAATATTGAAATTGAGGCTTCACCTTTTAAGGCCATAAGCAACCCTACGGAACAAAGAAGAGATGTGAATAATGTTCATAGTCAATTAAATTATACTAACCAAATATTACACACCATGTCACAACAATTAGATAGAATAGAACAAATTTTACCTGAAACTTTAGAGGTTAAACCTTCTGACCCTACTAGACCGATTTATCATTATAATATTCCCACAGATAGGGAAATTAGGGATTTAACCTTAGGGTATAATCCAGAACAAAAACTAGATGAATTAGTTGATCGACTAAAAGTCTTAAACGTAGGATCAACGTCAGAAATTAGAATTAATACCTTATCTTTTGAAGAAGAAAATATAATTTCTCGAATTGATAAACCTCCGCGACCAAAGACTAGAAACTACTATCCTAGACCTTCCTTTGCTGATGTTCAGTTTGAAGAAAGGAATAGTTTTATCGGAGATAGTTACTCCGGAGATTGTATTATAGAATGGAACATAGATGGTGCTTCAGAACAACATATATTAAATATTATTCAAAATATGACTATGGCCGCAACCGCCTTTAAAATTAAAAAGAATTCAGATAAAAAGACAAAAGATATGCTTGTAATGGGATTTACAGGACAATTAAAAGGATGGTGGGATAATATTCTTAGTGAAGAAGATAAACTAAGAATAGACTCTGCTGTTAAATCTGAAACTAATGAAGAAATCTGTGTTACCACCCTACTCTACGCAATAACCAAATTCTTTATAGGAGAACCTTTAAAATTACAACAACGAGCTTCAGATCAATTATTAAATTTATATTGCCCTACCATGTCTGATTACCGCTGGTATAAAGACATGTTTCTTTCTAAGCTATGCCTGCGTCCAGATGGAGCAGCTATATATTGGAAAGAAAGATTTATTAGTGGGCTACCTAGATTATTTGCTGAGAAGGTTAAGAGTAATATTAGGCAAAACTATAATGGTGAAATACCTTTTAATGCTTTAACTATGGGAGAAATATCAAATTACATTGTTGAAACTGGATTACAAATTTGTACAGATTATAAATTACAAAATAAAATTAAAAATGAAAAAGCTAATAATAGAAAAGAAATGGGATCCTTCTGTGAGCAGTACGGTGCTACTCCTATTCGAGCTCCCAGTAACCCTAAAAGTAAAAAGAAGAACTTTAGTAAACACAGGAGAAGTCCTAGCAAACCATACAAGAAAAATAGTTACCAAAAAGAAAATTATCAAGATAATAAGAAATTTAATAAAAGGAAAAGTAATAGAAAATCTTACCAAAAACCTAGTAATAAAAATAAAGACATTAAATGTTATAAGTGTGGGCGATTCGGTCATTATGCCAATGACTGCAAAGTCAAAGAAAAGATTCAACAAATTAGTGATTTAAATATTTCAGAAGAACTAAAACAGAATTTAATTCATACCTTAGAAAATATAATGTTATTATCAGATGAAGATTATTCGTCATCTAGTGAATCAGACATAGAAGATATTAATCAATTAGCCGAATCTAGTGAATTTAGTGAAGAAGAATTAGATGAATGCCTAGGTTTAGAATTCTGCAACTGTAATAATTGCATTAAAAGCATCAATGTACTAACCAATCATCAAGCTAATACCTTAATAGGAATATTAGATAAAATGGAAGAATCTGAAAGTAAACACGCTTTCATGAGACAAATTAAAGATATTATTGACGATAATGAAATAGAAAAGAAAGAACTACATAAAGTAGAATTTAAAGATGTCATGAAACTCTTTGAAAAACCAGCTCAGAATCCTGTAACCATGAGGGATTTACAAGAAGAAATTAAAATTATTAAAAAGGAAATTCAATCTTTAAAAACTAAAGATGATGAGTTAGAAGTTAGAATGCTAGAATTACAGGGAACTATGATAATCCAAGAGCAAAATAGGTTACGAAAAACCCTACCCTCTACCAGCCAGGAGGAGGAGGAAGACATATACATTAATAAAATTGAAAAAATGATATCCCATAAATGGTATACGAAAATTAAATTAATAATTAAAGATTTCGCTTATGAGTTAACGGCTCTAGTAGACTCTGGGGCTGATCTAAATTGTATACAAGAGGGACTAGTACCTACTCAATTTTATGAAAAAACTAAAGAATCTTTAAGAGGAGCAAATGGAAGCAGATTACAAGTATCATATAAATTATCTAATGCTAAGATTTGTAAAGATAAAATATGTTACAAAACTTCATTTTTACTAGTAAAAAATATCACAGAAGAGATTATACTAGGAACCCCCTTTTTAACTTTACTATACCCCTTCAAGGTAAATGAAGATGGTATAACTACTACGGTTTTGGAAAGAGAAATTGATTTTAAATTCTTAGATAAACCAAAGATCAGAGATTTAAACTCTGTTCAAGAAAGAGCCATATCTCGAATTAATTTAATAAACAAAAAGAAAAAACAAATTAATTTTATAAATAAAGAAATACACTTTAGAAGAGTAGAAGAACAGTTGGAAGCTCCAATTATTAAAGAAAAAATTAATCATGTTTTAGAAAAATTTAAAAGAGATCTTTGCTCAGAACAGCCTAATGCGTTCTGGAAGAGAAAAGTTCATACTGTGTCTTTACCTTATGAATCAGAATTTAAAGAAATCAATATACCAACTAAGGCACGACCAATACAAATGAATAAAGAACATCTTGATTATTGTAAAAAAGAAATACAAGACTATTTAGATAAAGGCTTAATTAGACCTAGTAAGTCTCCCTGGAGCTGCTCAGCCTTTTATGTAATTAATGCATCTGAATTAGAACGGGGAAGTCCTCGCCTAGTAATAAATTATAAACCCTTAAATAAAGCATTAAAATGGATTAGATATCCAATACCAAATAAAAAGGATTTAATTAACAGATTACACAACAAAAGTGTTTACTCAAAATTTGATTTAAAATCAGGATATTATCAAATTCAGTTAGAAGAAAAAGATAAGTATAAAACAGCATTTGTAGTACCCTTTGGCCATTATGAGTGGAATGTTATGCCTTTAGGATTAAAAAATGCTCCGTCAGAATTTCAGAATATTATGAATACAATATTTAATGATTATTCGGACTTTACCATTGTCTATCTAGATGATATATTAGTCTTTTCGGAATCTATTAATCAGCACTTTCAGCATATGGAATTATTTTACCAAATTATTAAAAATAATGGATTAGTTTTATCTGAGAAGAAATTAAAAATATATCAAGCAAAAATTAGGTTTTTAGGTTTTGACATATCTCAAGGCATGTACACCCCAATTAGTAGATCCATAGAATTTGTTAGTAAGTTTCCTAATGAATTAAAGGATAAGACTCAATTACAAAGGTTTCTAGGATGTATCAATTATGTATCAGATTTTATTCCTAACCTTAGAACACTATGTATTCCTTTGTTCAAAAGACTTAGGAAAAATCCACCCCCATGGGACAACACAATGACCCAGAGCATTTTAAAATTAAAAGAAATAGTTAAGAAATTACCCTGCTTAGGAATACCAGATCCTACAGCCAAATTAATTGTAGAAACAGATGCCTCTGACCTTGGGTTTGGAGGAATTTTAAAACAATTACTTCCGGGTTCGGATAAGGAACAAGTTGTCAGATTTTACTCTGGAACTTGGAATTCGGCCCAATTAAATTACAGTACTATTAAAAAAGAGATTTTAGCTATTGTATTATGTATTACTAAATTTCAAGATGATTTATTTTCTAAACAATTTCTATTAAAAACTGATTGCAAAGCTGCAACTAGTGTTTTACAAAAGGATGTTAAAAATTTAGTTTCTAAACATATTTTTGCAAGATGGCAAGCATTACTCTCATGTTTCGATTTTGAGATTGAGCATATTTCAGGAATTAAAAATTCCCTACCAGATTTTTTAACCAGAGAATTTCTACAGGGAAAACATGAATAATACTCCTGATCCTCGAGATAATTATGGACCGAAAAAGACTACAGAAAAAGCCGTGGCATTAAGTTCATCAAGTTCCTCCGATAAAACATTAGCTTTGAGATCCTCTGATTATCTAAATAAGCTTGTGGCTAGTCCCCAGCCTATTTCATCCTCAAGAATTAGACCTTCACCAGGAATTAGGCCAGCTCTTGTTACTCCTCTTCACTTTACCTCACAAATAGCCAGTCCCTCTTCATTACAACCTCATCCTACAAAACTAGCATATTACTCCCCTCCAGAAACTACCCCAAAATCCACTTTCATTACCAAACAACAAATCGTACCCATTTTACCTCTAGAAAGTCATTATTGTCAACCAAACGCTTCATTAATTCATACAGTATCAAAAATATTACCTCCAGGATTCTTTTACCTTCCCGAAGATTCAAATCTTCGAAAAACCCGAAGATTTTATGAATTTATCCTAGTTGATACAGATTCCATAATCCTGACTCACAATTATGACACTAAGGATTCGTCAAAAATTACCTTTTCTAAATTCAAGATTAACAAGGTTCTATCTCCATCAGATTGGGGCCAGCCTCCTTTCAAAGAGAAGTCCTTTAGTAGAACCTTTATTCCTCAATGTTACACTTACTTTGATTATATGAAAGCATGGTATCATTTTATGGATATTGAACCTTACAATCATACGTGGTTTATCTGGTTCAATAAAAATATCTCAATTAATTTTCCATCCTGGTTTATTGAATGGTTTTACACCATTGGACCAATTTTGGACACCTTACCAGATTATGCCTTTGAAGCCTTTAAAATATTTAATGACACTACATCATGTCCTCAGCATAAAGCATTACTTAGTTTTTGTGCTATATTTGGAATTACTTGGATCACATCTTGGACATTATCTACTGAACCATTATTTGAAGATGCCTCCCCATTACAATTGGTCAAGAGATACTCCGTGAAATGGTGGAGTAAATTTAACCCGCAATTACTCTCTACGGAAAGACTAAATGCATGGTTTAAAGCAAATCCAAATCTTTGCAAAACAGCCGGCACCTCGTCCTCAGCTGAAGTTAGAGATTTCTCGGCACTCCATCCTAAGTTATTAGAGTCACTACAAAAAATTACTGATCCTCAAGAGTTTTTTGAAAAAGTAAAAGATGCTATGTCTGTATTATCCGACAATGAAAGCACTAGCATTACCAGCGCTGCTGAAAATGAAGACGACTGTTACGGAATTCAGGACCTCTAAGCTACTTTTGGTTATTATTTGTTTGGATTGACGTTGGTACCTTTGATTTTAAAAGCCAAAAAATTATACATACTTTAGAACAAGCTAGAAATGTAAAGAATAAACAAGAAACTTTTACGTTACTAGATAAAAAATTATTAGATCAACACTATAAAGATGGTTTTAGATATATTCACTTGGGTCTGGTTCAAGTGGCTGTTAAACCTCTACATAAATTAGGATTAAACTCACCCATATTATTAATATTAAGAGATTCTAGAATAAGAGACTTTCATGACTCGGTAATAGCCATGTTAGAATCTAACCTTAATGATGGTCCTGTTTATTTTAACTGTTACCCTAATTATTCGATGAGCTTAGGAGATGAAATCACAAGTTCGTCCCTAGTCATCTGCGTCCAACATCAAAATGATAACTTTACAGAAGGAATATCTAATGTTGATATTATTACTAGAATAACCTATAAAGTTACCAACGTCAATTATAATTATAAATCATTAAGATCTACCCCTAGAAATGAAACATGTGTTATAGAAGCTAATCTAAAAAAGTCTAACATAATTACCCCTAAAATATTAACCATCTCTGAGCTAAGAGAAAAAATTCCAGAAGAATGGATAATAGAAAATGCTACACAACCAGAAAAACTAGAAGCAAGATCTATAAGAGATATTATCACTGATCAGAATGGGAACATTAGAATAAGAATGAACAGAAGTCAATCGTTTAGGTATAATCAAAGTCCTAGTATAGGATCTTCCTCTGCTAGACATTCAGTAGATTCTACTATTAGATTGAACTTAGCAGGAGTTAATTTTGCTCCAAACATACCTCGACCAATTTATCAAGAAAGAATCAGTAGGTCTCCTTCCCCAACTGAATCCCAAATATTAGGAGTAATAACCAAAGAAGAACCTTTTGAGATTGATAAAGTTTGGATTAAAGAAGAATTCTTATCAGATTATAATAAAGATAAGCGTAAATGGTATTTTGATACTTTCTCTAAAACAGAAAAAGACTTATATTTAAAATTATTTTATGAATTTATAGAACACCATGAACTTAATATTTACTTCTTTACCTGGTTTGAATTATACTGTTTAGACAAAAATATATCAAATCCTTATGCTAAAAAATTATTTGTAAATACTAAAACTAGAATGAACATTAAATGGAAAACTTCTAAAAAAGAAATAATTGAATCTATTCACCCTCCTTTAGAAGCTGTAAAAATTATGTCGCCAAAAGAAAATATTGAAATTGAGGCTTCACCTTTTAAGGCCATAAGCAACCCTACGGAACAAAGAAGAGATGTGAATAATGTTCATAGTCAATTAAATTATACTAACCAAATATTACACACCATGTCACAACAATTAGATAGAATAGAACAAATTTTACCTGAAACTTTAGAGGTTAAACCTTCTGACCCTACTAGACCGATTTATCATTATAATATTCCCACAGATAGGGAAATTAGGGATTTAACCTTAGGGTATAATCCAGAACAAAAACTAGATGAATTAGTTGATCGACTAAAAGTCTTAAACGTAGGATCAACGTCAGAAATTAGAATTAATACCTTATCTTTTGAAGAAGAAAATATAATTTCTCGAATTGATAAACCTCCGCGACCAAAGACTAGAAACTACTATCCTAGACCTTCCTTTGCTGATGTTCAGTTTGAAGAAAGGAATAGTTTTATCGGAGATAGTTACTCCGGAGATTGTATTATAGAATGGAACATAGATGGTGCTTCAGAACAACATATATTAAATATTATTCAAAATATGACTATGGCCGCAACCGCCTTTAAAATTAAAAAGAATTCAGATAAAAAGACAAAAGATATGCTTGTAATGGGATTTACAGGACAATTAAAAGGATGGTGGGATAATATTCTTAGTGAAGAAGATAAACTAAGAATAGACTCTGCTGTTAAATCTGAAACTAATGAAGAAATCTGTGTTACCACCCTACTCTACGCAATAACCAAATTCTTTATAGGAGAACCTTTAAAATTACAACAACGAGCTTCAGATCAATTATTAAATTTATATTGCCCTACCATGTCTGATTACCGCTGGTATAAAGACATGTTTCTTTCTAAGCTATGCCTGCGTCCAGATGGAGCAGCTATATATTGGAAAGAAAGATTTATTAGTGGGCTACCTAGATTATTTGCTGAGAAGGTTAAGAGTAATATTAGGCAAAACTATAATGGTGAAATACCTTTTAATGCTTTAACTATGGGAGAAATATCAAATTACATTGTTGAAACTGGATTACAAATTTGTACAGATTATAAATTACAAAATAAAATTAAAAATGAAAAAGCTAATAATAGAAAAGAAATGGGATCCTTCTGTGAGCAGTACGGTGCTACTCCTATTCGAGCTCCCAGTAACCCTAAAAGTAAAAAGAAGAACTTTAGTAAACACAGGAGAAGTCCTAGCAAACCATACAAGAAAAATAGTTACCAAAAAGAAAATTATCAAGATAATAAGAAATTTAATAAAAGGAAAAGTAATAGAAAATCTTACCAAAAACCTAGTAATAAAAATAAAGACATTAAATGTTATAAGTGTGGGCGATTCGGTCATTATGCCAATGACTGCAAAGTCAAAGAAAAGATTCAACAAATTAGTGATTTAAATATTTCAGAAGAACTAAAACAGAATTTAATTCATACCTTAGAAAATATAATGTTATTATCAGATGAAGATTATTCGTCATCTAGTGAATCAGACATAGAAGATATTAATCAATTAGCCGAATCTAGTGAATTTAGTGAAGAAGAATTAGATGAATGCCTAGGTTTAGAATTCTGCAACTGTAATAATTGCATTAAAAGCATCAATGTACTAACCAATCATCAAGCTAATACCTTAATAGGAATATTAGATAAAATGGAAGAATCTGAAAGTAAACACGCTTTCATGAGACAAATTAAAGATATTATTGACAATAATGAAATAGAAAAGAAAGAACTACATAAAGTAGAATTTAAAGATGTCATGAAACTCTTTGAAAAACCAGCTCAGAATCCTGTAACCATGAGGGATTTACAAGAAGAAATTAAAATTATTAAAAAGGAAATTCAATCTTTAAAAACTAAAGATGATGAGTTAGAAGTTAGAATGCTAGAATTACAGGGAACTATGATAATCCAAGAGCAAAATAGGTTACGAAAAACCCTACCCTCTACCAGCCAGGAGGAGGAGGAAGACATATCAGACGTAAAGTGTTTCGGTAAAAGCAAACATAATCTATAATACAATCTCCGGAGTGCCCTATCCGCGGGTCTTACTACCTGGACCACCCAGCTATTCAGCATTTTTCTTCTAAAACAAGCCAACACTCAGGGTTGTGGGTTGAATCAAAAGTAAAACAAGCGAAGAAAAGCTTTAAAATAATAATTTAAAGTGCAAACAGCTTAAGACTTTAAAACTTGTTTAATTCAAAGGGTCTCAGAACCGTTTAGGCTCTGATACCAGACGTAAAGTGTTTCGGTAAAAGCAAACATAATCTATAATACAATCTCCGGAGTGCCCTATCCGCGGGTCTTACTACCTGGACCACCCAGCTATTCAGCATTTTTCTTCTAAAACAAGCCAACACTCAGGAGGAGGAGGAAGACATATTCTTTTTTAGAAGTTTTCCATTTAATGTTCATTCTAGTTTTAGTATTTACAAATAATTTTTTAGCATAAGGATTTGATATATTTTTGTCTAAACAGTATAATTCAAACCAGGTAAAGAAGTAAATATTAAGTTCATGGTGTTCTATAAATTCATAAAATAATTTTAAATATAAGTCTTTTTCTGTTTTAGAGAAAGTATCAAAATACCATTTACGCTTATCTTTATTATAATCTGATAAGAATTCTTCTTTAATCCAAACTTTATCAATCTCAAAAGGTTCTTCTTTGGTTATTACTCCTAATATTTGGGATTCAGTTGGGGAAGGAGACCTACTGATTCTTTCTTGATAAATTGGTCGAGGTATGTTTGGAGCAAAATTAACTCCTGCTAAGTTCAATCTAATAGTAGAATCTACTGAATGTCTAGCAGAGGAAGATCCTATACTAGGACTTTGATTATACCTAAACGATTGACTTCTGTTCATTCTTATTCTAATGTTCCCATTCTGATCAGTGATAATATCTCTTATAGATCTTGCTTCTAGTTTTTCTGGTTGTGTAGCATTTTCTATTATCCATTCTTCTGGAATTTTTTCTCTTAGCTCAGAGATGGTTAATATTTTAGGGGTAATTATGTTAGACTTTTTTAGATTAGCTTCTATAACACATGTTTCATTTCTAGGGGTAGATCTTAATGATTTATAATTATAATTGACGTTGGTAACTTTATAGGTTATTCTAGTAATAATATCAACATTAGATATTCCTTCTGTAAAGTTATCATTTTGATGTTGGACGCAGATGACTAGGGACGAACTTGTGATTTCATCTCCTAAGCTCATCGAATAATTAGGGTAACAGTTAAAATAAACAGGACCATCATTAAGGTTAGATTCTAACATGGCTATTACCGAGTCATGAAAGTCTCTTATTCTAGAATCTCTTAATATTAATAATATGGGTGAGTTTAATCCTAATTTATGTAGAGGTTTAACAGCCACTTGAACCAGACCCAAGTGAATATATCTAAAACCATCTTTATAGTGTTGATCTAATAATTTTTTATCTAGTAACGTAAAAGTTTCTTGTTTATTCTTTACATTTCTAGCTTGTTCTAAAGTATGTATAATTTTTTGGCTTTTAAAATCAAAGGTACTAATCTTATAGATTTCGTTTAACTTAATTTCTGGCATGTTCCAGTTAATTAATTTATTTTCCATTTCCTGTACTTCTAATTCTTGATTTTGAAAAGTATCTTGATTTAATGTTGCTTCAGTTTCGGAGGAAGTAGGTGGGACTAAAGTTCTATTAGACCTACTACTTCTACCACTAACACTACTCCAAGCCCTATTCAGTAACCGAGACATTTCTGAATTATACTCACTCTAAAGTTCAAACTAATTGACTCTAAATTTTTATCTCAAAACTTCTTGCCTTCTCACTGTGTGACTCTCTTCTCCCCCTTATTTTTGTTTGAGTTTTAAAGAAAAATACAACTAGGCTAAACCAACGGTTTCACTGCCCTATCCGCGGGTCTTACTACCTGGACCACCCAGCTATTCAGCATTTTTCTTCTAAAACAAGCCAACACTCAGGGTTGTGGGTTGAATCAAAAGTAAAACAAGCGAAGAAAAGCTTTAAAATAATAATTTAAAGTGCAAACAGCTTAAGACTTTAAAACTTGTTTAATTCAAAGGGTCTCAGAACCGTTTAGGCTCTGATACCAGACGTAAAGTGTTTCGGTAAAAGCAAACATAATCCATAATACATTATGATCAAAAGCGGGTAAATCATCAAGAAATAAATCTAATTCAGTTGTTATATAGAATATAATTTGGAAAGTTAATATAGCAAAAAAGAAATTGTAGTAAAACATTTTATTTATTCACTTACAATAGAGCAAGGCAAGATTCTTCAGGTTTGATCTGAAAATTTGCATGCCTTCCATAAAACACAAATGATCCTTTTATAGACTAAGGAATCACTTCGGACTTCAAATATAAAAACTTAAAACTATAAATTTTACAATTCCGAGCCATTATTACAAAATGCCAAAACTAAAATGACATAAAGAAAAGTAATAAAGCAAAAGTTACATAAAGATAACATGACATAAAGTAAAGATAACATTATTGATAAATAATTCCAAAATAGGGGTCCATTATCAACATGAGCGGGGTCCACCAATAATAACCAAAAGTAGCTTAGAGGTCCTGAAGTCCGTAACAGTCGTCTTCATTTTCAGCAGCGCTGGTAATGCTAGTGCTTTCATTGTCGGATAATACAGACATAGCATCTTTTACTTTTTCAAAAAACTCTTGAGGATCAGTAATTTTTTGTAGTGACTCTAATAACTTAGGATGGAGTGCCGAGAAATCTCTAACTTCAGCTGAGGACGAGGTGCCGGCTGTTTTGCAAAGATTTGGATTTGCTTTAAACCATGCATTTAGTCTTTCCGTAGAGAGTAATTGCGGGTTAAATTTACTCCACCATTTCACGGAGTATCTCTTGACCAATTGTAATGGGGAGGCATCTTCAAATAATGGTTCAGTAGATAATGTCCAAGATGTGATCCAAGTAATTCCAAATATAGCACAAAAACTAAGTAATGCTTTATGCTGAGGACATGATGTAGTGTCATTAAATATTTTAAAGGCTTCAAAGGCATAATCTGGTAAGGTGTCCAAAATTGGTCCAATGGTGTAAAACCATTCAATAAACCAGGATGGAAAATTAATTGAGATATTTTTATTGAACCAGATAAACCACGTATGATTGTAAGGTTCAATATCCATAAAATGATACCATGCTTTCATATAATCAAAGTAAGTGTAACATTGAGGAATAAAGGTTCTACTAAAGGACTTCTCTTTGAAAGGAGGCTGGCCCCAATCTGATGGAGATAGAACCTTGTTAATCTTGAATTTAGAAAAGGTAATTTTTGACGAATCCTTAGTGTCATAATTGTGAGTCAGGATTATGGAATCTGTATCAACTAGGATAAATTCATAAAATCTTCGGGTTTTTCGAAGATTTGAATCTTCGGGAAGGTAAAAGAATCCTGGAGGTAATATTTTTGATACTGTATGAATTAATGAAGCGTTTGGTTGACAATAATGACTTTCTAGAGGTAAAATGGGTACGATTTGTTGTTTGGTAATGAAAGTGGATTTTGGGGTAGTTTCTGGAGGGGAGTAATATGCTAGTTTTGTAGGATGAGGTTGTAATGAAGAGGGACTGGCTATTTGTGAGGTAAAGTGAAGAGGAGTAACAAGAGCTGGCCTAATTCCTGGTGAAGGTCTAATTCTTGAGG
The DNA here is from genome assembly GCA_030408175.1 of Trifolium repens. NCBI lineage: Eukaryota > Viridiplantae > Streptophyta > Magnoliopsida > Fabales > Fabaceae > Trifolium > Trifolium repens. The sequence continues at coordinate 11,774,499 of CP125845.1, forward strand.
ATGAAATAGGCTGGGGACTAGCCACAAGCTTATTTAGATAATCAGAGGATCTCAAAGCTAATGTTTTATCGGAGGAACTTGATGAACTTAATGCCACGGCTTTTTCTGTAGTCTTTTTCGGTCCATAATTATCTCGAGGATCAGGAGTATTATTCATGTTTTCCCTGTAGAAATTCTCTGGTTAAAAAATCTGGTAGGGAATTTTTAATTCCTGAAATATGCTCAATCTCAAAATCGAAACATGAGAGTAATGCTTGCCATCTTGCAAAAATATGTTTAGAAACTAAATTTTTAACATCCTTTTGTAAAACACTAGTTGCAGCTTTGCAATCAGTTTTTAATAGAAATTGTTTAGAAAATAAATCATCTTGAAATTTAGTAATACATAATACAATAGCTAAAATCTCTTTTTTAATAGTACTGTAATTTAATTGGGCCGAATTCCAAGTTCCAGAGTAAAATCTGACAACTTGTTCCTTATCCGAACCCGGAAGTAATTGTTTTAAAATTCCTCCAAACCCAAGGTCAGAGGCATCTGTTTCTACAATTAATTTGGCTGTAGGATCTGGTATTCCTAAGCAGGGTAATTTCTTAACTATTTCTTTTAATTTTAAAATGCTCTGGGTCATTGTGTTGTCCCATGGGGGTGGATTTTTCCTAAGTCTTTTGAACAAAGGAATACATAGTGTTCTAAGGTTAGGAATAAAATCTGATACATAATTGATACATCCTAGAAACCTTTGTAATTGAGTCTTATCCTTTAATTCATTAGGAAACTTACTAACAAATTCTATGGATCTACTAATTGGGGTGTACATGCCTTGAGATATGTCAAAACCTAAAAACCTAATTTTTGCTTGATATATTTTTAATTTCTTCTCAGATAAAACTAATCCATTATTTTTAATAATTTGGTAAAATAATTCCATATGCTGAAAGTGCTGATTAATAGATTCCGAAAAGACTAATATATCATCTAGATAGACAATGGTAAAGTCCGAATAATCATTAAATATTGTATTCATAATATTCTGAAATTCTGACGGAGCATTTTTTAATCCTAAAGGCATAACATTCCACTCATAATGGCCAAAGGGTACTACAAATGCTGTTTTATACTTATCTTTTTCTTCTAACTGAATTTGATAATATCCTGATTTTAAATCAAATTTTGAGTAAACACTTTTGTTGTGTAATCTGTTAATTAAATCCTTTTTATTTGGTATTGGATATCTAATCCATTTTAATGCTTTATTTAAGGGTTTATAATTTATTACTAGGCGAGGACTTCCCCGTTCTAATTCAGATGCATTAATTACATAAAAGGCTGAGCAGCTCCAGGGAGACTTACTAGGTCTAATTAAGCCTTTATCTAAATAGTCTTGTATTTCTTTTTTACAATAATCAAGATGTTCTTTATTCATTTGTATTGGTCGTGCCTTAGTTGGTATATTGATTTCTTTAAATTCTGATTCATAAGGTAAAGACACAGTATGAACTTTTCTCTTCCAGAACGCATTAGGCTGTTCTGAGCAAAGATCTCTTTTAAATTTTTCTAAAACATGATTAATTTTTTCTTTAATAATTGGAGCTTCCAACTGTTCTTCTACTCTTCTAAAGTGTATTTCTTTATTTATAAAATTAATTTGTTTTTTCTTTTTGTTTATTAAATTAATTCGAGATATGGCTCTTTCTTGAACAGAGTTTAAATCTCTGATCTTTGGTTTATCTAAGAATTTAAAATCAATTTCTCTTTCCAAAACCGTAGTAGTTATACCATCTTCATTTACCTTGAAGGGGTATAGTAAAGTTAAAAAGGGGGTTCCTAGTATAATCTCTTCTGTGATATTTTTTACTAGTAAAAATGAAGTTTTGTAACATATTTTATCTTTACAAATCTTAGCATTAGATAATTTATATGATACTTGTAATCTGCTTCCATTTGCTCCTCTTAAAGATTCTTTAGTTTTTTCATAAAATTGAGTAGGTACTAGTCCCTCTTGTATACAATTTAGATCAGCCCCAGAGTCTACTAGAGCCGTTAACTCATAAGCGAAATCTTTAATTATTAATTTAATTTTCGTATACCATTTATGGGATATCATTTTTTCAATTTTATTAATGTATATGTCTTCCTCCTCCTCCTGGCTGGTAGAGGGTAGGGTTTTTCGTAACCTATTTTGCTCTTGGATTATCATAGTTCCCTGTAATTCTAGCATTCTAACTTCTAACTCATCATCTTTAGTTTTTAAAGATTGAATTTCCTTTTTAATAATTTTAATTTCTTCTTGTAAATCCCTCATGGTTACAGGATTCTGAGCTGGTTTTTCAAAGAGTTTCATGACATCTTTAAATTCTACATTATGTAGTTCTTTCTTTTCTATTTCATTATCGTCAATAATATCTTTAATTTGTCTCATGAAAGCGTGTTTACTTTCAGATTCTTCCATTTTATCTAATATTCCTATTAAGGTATTAGCTTGATGATTGGTTAGTACATTGATGCTTTTAATGCAATTATTACAGTTGCAGAATTCTAAACCTAGGCATTCATCTAATTCTTCTTCACTAAATTCACTAGATTCGGCTAATTGATTAATATCTTCTATGTCTGATTCACTAGATGACGAATAATCTTCATCTGATAATAACATTATATTTTCTAAGGTATGAATTAAATTCTGTTTTAGTTCTTCTGAAATATTTAAATCACTAATTTGTTGAATCTTTTCTTTGACTTTGCAGTCATTGGCATAATGACCGAATCGCCCACACTTATAACATTTAATGTCTTTATTTTTATTACTAGGTTTTTGGTAAGATTTTCTATTACTTTTCCTTTTATTAAATTTCTTATTATCTTGATAATTTTCTTTTTGGTAACTATTTTTCTTGTATGGTTTGCTAGGACTTCTCCTGTGTTTACTAAAGTTCTTCTTTTTACTTTTAGGGTTACTGGGAGCTCGAATAGGAGTAGCACCGTACTGCTCACAGAAGGATCCCATTTCTTTTCTATTATTAGCTTTTTCATTTTTAATTTTATTTTGTAATTTATAATCTGTACAAATTTGTAATCCAGTTTCAACAATGTAATTTGATATTTCTCCCATAGTTAAAGCATTAAAAGGTATTTCACCATTATAGTTTTGCCTAATATTACTCTTAACCTTCTCAGCAAATAATCTAGGTAGCCCACTAATAAATCTTTCTTTCCAATATATAGCTGCTCCATCTGGACGCAGGCATAGCTTAGAAAGAAACATGTCTTTATACCAGCGGTAATCAGACATGGTAGGGCAATATAAATTTAATAATTGATCTGAAGCTCGTTGTTGTAATTTTAAAGGTTCTCCTATAAAGAATTTGGTTATTGCGTAGAGTAGGGTGGTAACACAGATTTCTTCATTAGTTTCAGATTTAACAGCAGAGTCTATTCTTAGTTTATCTTCTTCACTAAGAATATTATCCCACCATCCTTTTAATTGTCCTGTAAATCCCATTACAAGCATATCTTTTGTCTTTTTATCTGAATTCTTTTTAATTTTAAAGGCGGTTGCGGCCATAGTCATATTTTGAATAATATTTAATATATGTTGTTCTGAAGCACCATCTATGTTCCATTCTATAATACAATCTCCGGAGTAACTATCTCCGATAAAACTATTCCTTTCTTCAAACTGAACATCAGCAAAGGAAGGTCTAGGATAGTAGTTTCTAGTCTTTGGTCGCGGAGGTTTATCAATTCGAGAAATTATATTTTCTTCTTCAAAAGATAAGGTATTAATTCTAATTTCTGACGTTGATCCTACGTTTAAGACTTTTAGTCGATCAACTAATTCATCTAGTTTTTGTTCTGGATTATACCCTAAGGTTAAATCCCTAATTTCCCTATCTGTGGGAATATTATAATGATAAATCGGTCTAGTAGGGTCAGAAGGTTTAACCTCTAAAGTTTCAGGTAAAATTTGTTCTATTCTATCTAATTGTTGTGACATGGTGTGTAATATTTGGTTAGTATAATTTAATTGACTATGAACATTATTCACATCTCTTCTTTGTTCCGTAGGGTTGCTTATGGCCTTAAAAGGTGAAGCCTCAATTTCAATATTTTCTTTTGGCGACATAATTTTTACAGCTTCTAAAGGAGGGTGAATAGATTCAATTATTTCTTTTTTAGAAGTTTTCCATTTAATGTTCATTCTAGTTTTAGTATTTACAAATAATTTTTTAGCATAAGGATTTGATATATTTTTGTCTAAACAGTATAATTCAAACCAGGTAAAGAAGTAAATATTAAGTTCATGGTGTTCTATAAATTCATAAAATAATTTTAAATATAAGTCTTTTTCTGTTTTAGAGAAAGTATCAAAATACCATTTACGCTTATCTTTATTATAATCTGATAAGAATTCTTCTTTAATCCAAACTTTATCAATCTCAAAAGGTTCTTCTTTGGTTATTACTCCTAATATTTGGGATTCAGTTGGGGAAGGAGACCTACTGATTCTTTCTTGATAAATTGGTCGAGGTATGTTTGGAGCAAAATTAACTCCTGCTAAGTTCAATCTAATAGTAGAATCTACTGAATGTCTAGCAGAGGAAGATCCTATACTAGGACTTTGATTATACCTAAACGATTGACTTCTGTTCATTCTTATTCTAATGTTCCCATTCTGATCAGTGATAATATCTCTTATAGATCTTGCTTCTAGTTTTTCTGGTTGTGTAGCATTTTCTATTATCCATTCTTCTGGAATTTTTTCTCTTAGCTCAGAGATGGTTAATATTTTAGGGGTAATTATGTTAGACTTTTTTAGATTAGCTTCTATAACACATGTTTCATTTCTAGGGGTAGATCTTAATGATTTATAATTATAATTGACGTTGGTAACTTTATAGGTTATTCTAGTAATAATATCAACATTAGATATTCCTTCTGTAAAGTTATCATTTTGATGTTGGACGCAGATGACTAGGGACGAACTTGTGATTTCATCTCCTAAGCTCATCGAATAATTAGGGTAACAGTTAAAATAAACAGGACCATCATTAAGGTTAGATTCTAACATGGCTATTACCGAGTCATGAAAGTCTCTTATTCTAGAATCTCTTAATATTAATAATATGGGTGAGTTTAATCCTAATTTATGTAGAGGTTTAACAGCCACTTGAACCAGACCCAAGTGAATATATCTAAAACCATCTTTATAGTGTTGATCTAATAATTTTTTATCTAGTAACGTAAAAGTTTCTTGTTTATTCTTTACATTTCTAGCTTGTTCTAAAGTATGTATAATTTTTTGGCTTTTAAAATCAAAGGTACTAATCTTATAGATTTCGTTTAACTTAATTTCTGGCATGTTCCAGTTAATTAATTTATTTTCCATTTCCTGTACTTCTAATTCTTGATTTTGAAAAGTATCTTGATTTAATGTTGCTTCAGTTTCGGAGGAAGTAGGTGGGACTAAAGTTCTATTAGACCTACTACTTCTACCACTAACACTACTCCAAGCCCTATTCAGTAACCGAGACATTTCTGAATTATACTCACTCTAAAGTTCAAACTAATTGACTCTAAATTTTTATCTCAAAACTTCTTGCCTTCTCACTGTGTGACTCTCTTCTCCCCCTTATTTTTGTTTGAGTTTTAAAGAAAAATACAACTAGGCTAAACCAACGGTTTCACTGCCCTATCCGCGGGTCTTACTACCTGGACCACCCAGCTATTCAGCATTTTTCTTCTAAAACAAGCCAACACTCAGGGTTGTGGGTTGAATCAAAAGTAAAACAAGCGAAGAAAAGGTTTAAAATAATAATTTAAAGTGCAAACAGCTTAAGACTTTAAAACTTGTTTAATTCAAAGGGTCTCAGAACCGTTTAGGCTCTGATACCAGACGTAAAGTGTTTCGGTAAAAGCAAACATAATCCATAATACATTATGATCAAAAGCGGGTAAATCATCAAGAAATAAATCTAATTCAGTTGTTATATAGAATATAATTTGGAAAGTTAATATAGCAAAAAAGAAATTGTAGTAAAACATTTTATTTATTCACTTACAATAGAGCAAGGCAAGATTCTTCAGGTTTGATCTGAAAATTTGCATGCCTTCCATAAAACACAAATGATCCTTTTATAGACTAAGGAATCACTTCGGACTTCAAATATAAAAACTTAAAACTATAAATTTTACAATTCCGAGCCATTATTACAAAATGCCAAAACTAAAATGACATAAAGAAAAGTAATAAAGCAAAAGTTACATAAAGATAACATGACATAAAGTAAAGATAACATTATTGATAAATAATTCCAAAATAGGGGTCCATTATCAACATGAGCGGGGTCCACCAATAATAACCAAAAGTAGCTTAGAGGTCCTGAATTCCGTAACAGTCGTCTTCATTTTCAGCAGCGCTGGTAATGCTAGTGCTTTCATTGTCGGATAATACAGACATAGCATCTTTTACTTTTTCAAAAAACTCTTGAGGATCAGTAATTTTTTGTAGTGACTCTAATAACTTAGGATGGAGTGCCGAGAAATCTCTAACTTCAGCTGAGGACGAGGTGCCGGCTGTTTTGCAAAGATTTGGATTTGCTTTAAACCATGCATTTAGTCTTTCCGTAGAGAGTAATTGCGGGTTAAATTTACTCCACCATTTCACGGAGTATCTCTTGACCAATTGTAATGGGGAGGCATCTTCAAATAATGGTTCAGTAGATAATGTCCAAGATGTGATCCAAGTAATTCCAAATATAGCACAAAAACTAAGTAATGCTTTATGCTGAGGACATGATGTAGTGTCATTAAATATTTTAAAGGCTTCAAAGGCATAATCTGGTAAGGTGTCCAAAATTGGTCCAATGGTGTAAAACCATTCAATAAACCAGGATGGAAAATTAATTGAGATATTTTTATTGAACCAGATAAACCACGTATGATTGTAAGGTTCAATATCCATAAAATGATACCATGCTTTCATATAATCAAAGTAAGTGTAACATTGAGGAATAAAGGTTCTACTAAAGGACTTCTCTTTGAAAGGAGGCTGGCCCCAATCTGATGGAGATAGAACCTTGTTAATCTTGAATTTAGAAAAGGTAATTTTTGACGAATCCTTAGTGTCATAATTGTGAGTCAGGATTATGGAATCTGTATCAACTAGGATAAATTCATAAAATCTTCGGGTTTTTCGAAGATTTGAATCTTCGGGAAGGTAAAAGAATCCTGGAGGTAATATTTTTGATACTGTATGAATTAATGAAGCGTTTGGTTGACAATAATGACTTTCTAGAGGTAAAATGGGTACGATTTGTTGTTTGGTAATGAAAGTGGATTTTGGGGTAGTTTCTGGAGGGGAGTAATATGCTAGTTTTGTAGGATGAGGTTGTAATGAAGAGGGACTGGCTATTTGTGAGGTAAAGTGAAGAGGAGTAACAAGAGCTGGCCTAATTCCTGGTGAAGGTCTAATTCTTGAGGATGAAATAGGCTGGGGACTAGCCACAAGCTTATTTAGATAATCAGAGGATCTCAAAGCTAATGTTTTATCGGAGGAACTTGATGAACTTAATGCCACGGCTTTTTCTGTAGTCTTTTTCGGTCCATAATTATCTCGAGGATCAGGAGTATTATTCATGTTTTCCCTGTAGAAATTCTCTGGTTAAAAAATCTGGTAGGGAATTTTTAATTCCTGAAATATGCTCAATCTCAAAATCGAAACATGAGAGTAATGCTTGCCATCTTGCAAAAATATGTTTAGAAACTAAATTTTTAACATCCTTTTGTAAAACACTAGTTGCAGCTTTGCAATCAGTTTTTAATAGAAATTGTTTAGAAAATAAATCATCTTTGAAATTTAGTAATACATAATACAATAGCTAAAATCTCTTTTTTAATAGTACTGTAATTTAATTGGGCCGAATTCCAAGTTCCAGAGTAAAATCTGACAACTTGTTCCTTATCCGAACCCGGAAGTAATTGTTTTAAAATTCCTCCAAACCCAAGGTCAGAGGCATCTGTTTCTACAATTAATTTGGCTGTAGGATCTGGTATTCCTAAGCAGGGTAATTTCTTAACTATTTCTTTTAATTTTAAAATGCTCTGGGTCATTGTGTTGTCCCATGGGGGTGGATTTTTCCTAAGTCTTTTGAACAAAGGAATACATAGTGTTCTAAGGTTAGGAATAAAATCTGATACATAATTGATACATCCTAGAAACCTTTGTAATTGAGTCTTATCCTTTAATTCATTAGGAAACTTACTAACAAATTCTATGGATCTACTAATTGGGGTGTACATGCCTTGAGATATGTCAAAACCTAAAAACCTAATTTTTGCTTGATATATTTTTAATTTCTTCTCAGATAAAACTAATCCATTATTTTTAATAATTTGGTAAAATAATTCCATATGCTGAAAGTGCTGATTAATAGATTCCGAAAAGACTAATATATCATCTAGATAGACAATGGTAAAGTCCGAATAATCATTAAATATTGTATTCATAATATTCTGAAATTCTGACGGAGCATTTTTTAATCCTAAAGGCATAACATTCCACTCATAATGGCCAAAGGGTACTACAAATGCTGTTTTATACTTATCTTTTTCTTCTAACTGAATTTGATAATATCCTGATTTTAAATCAAATTTTGAGTAAACACTTTTGTTGTGTAATCTGTTAATTAAATCCTTTTTATTTGGTATTGGATATCTAATCCATTTTAATGCTTTATTTAAGGGTTTATAATTTATTACTAGGCGAGGACTTCCCCGTTCTAATTCAGATGCATTAATTACATAAAAGGCTGAGCAGCTCCAGGGAGACTTACTAGGTCTAATTAAGCCTTTATCTAAATAGTCTTGTATTTCTTTTTTACAATAATCAAGATGTTCTTTATTCATTTGTATTGGTCGTGCCTTAGTTGGTATATTGATTTCTTTAAATTCTGATTCATAAGGTAAAGACACAGTATGAACTTTTCTCTTCCAGAACGCATTAGGCTGTTCTGAGCAAAGATCTCTTTTAAATTTTTCTAAAACATGATTAATTTTTTCTTTAATAATTGGAGCTTCCAACTGTTCTTCTACTCTTCTAAAGTGTATTTCTTTATTTATAAAATTAATTTGTTTTTTCTTTTTGTTTATTAAATTAATTCGAGATATGGCTCTTTCTTGAACAGAGTTTAAATCTCTGATCTTTGGTTTATCTAAGAATTTAAAATCAATTTCTCTTTCCAAAACCGTAGTAGTTATACCATCTTCATTTACCTTGAAGGGGTATAGTAAAGTTAAAAAGGGGGTTCCTAGTATAATCTCTTCTGTGATATTTTTTACTAGTAAAAATGAAGTTTTGTAACATATTTTATCTTTACAAATCTTAGCATTAGATAATTTATATGATACTTGTAATCTGCTTCCATTTGCTCCTCTTAAAGATTCTTTAGTTTTTTCATAAAATTGAGTAGGTACTAGTCCCTCTTGTATACAATTTAGATCAGCCCCAGAGTCTACTAGAGCCGTTAACTCATAAGCGAAATCTTTAATTATTAATTTAATTTTCGTATACCATTTATGGGATATCATTTTTTCAATTTTATTAATGTATATGTCTTCCTCCTCCTCCTGGCTGGTAGAGGGTAGGGTTTTTCGTAACCTATTTTGCTCTTGGATTATCATAGTTCCCTGTAATTCTAGCATTCTAACTTCTAACTCATCATCTTTAGTTTTTAAAGATTGAATTTCCTTTTTAATAATTTTAATTTCTTCTTGTAAATCCCTCATGGTTACAGGATTCTGAGCTGGTTTTTCAAAGAGTTTCATGACATCTTTAAATTCTACTTTATGTAGTTCTTTCTTTTCTATTTCATTATCGTCAATAATATCTTTAATTTGTCTCATGAAAGCGTGTTTACTTTCAGATTCTTCCATTTTATCTAATATTCCTATTAAGGTATTAGCTTGATGATTGGTTAGTACATTGATGCTTTTAATGCAATTATTACAGTTGCAGAATTCTAAACCTAGGCATTCATCTAATTCTTCTTCACTAAATTCACTAGATTCGGCTAATTGATTAATATCTTCTATGTCTGATTCACTAGATGACGAATAATCTTCATCTGATAATAACATTATATTTTCTAAGGTATGAATTAAATTCTGTTTTAGTTCTTCTGAAATATTTAAATCACTAATTTGTTGAATCTTTTCTTTGACTTTGCAGTCATTGGCATAATGACCGAATCGCCCACACTTATAACATTTAATGTCTTTATTTTTATTAATAGGTTTTTGGTAAGATTTTCTATTACTTTTCCTTTTATTAAATTTCTTATTATCTTGATAATTTTCTTTTTGGTAACTATTTTTCTTGTATGGTTTGCTAGGACTTCTCCTGTGTTTACTAAAGTTCTTCTTTTTACTTTTAGGGTTACTGGGAGCTCGAATAGGAGTAGCACCGTACTGCTCACAGAAGGATCCCATTTCTTTTCTATTATTAGCTTTTTCATTTTTAATTTTATTTTGTAATTTATAATCTGTACAAATTTGTAATCCAGTTTCAACAATGTAATTTGATATTTCTCCCATAGTTAAAGCATTAAAAGGTATTTCACCATTATAGTTTTGCCTAATATTACTCTTAACCTTCTCAGCAAATAATCTAGGTAGCCCACTAATAAATCTTTCTTTCCAATATATAGCTGCTCCATCTGGACGCAGGCATAGCTTAGAAAGAAACATGTCTTTATACCAGCGGTAATCAGACATGGTAGGGCAATATAAATTTAATAATTGATCTGAAGCTCGTTGTTGTAATTTTAAAGGTTCTCCTATAAAGAATTTGGTTATTGCGTAGAGTAGGGTGGTAACACAGATTTCTTCATTAGTTTCAGATTTAACAGCAGAGTCTATTCTTAGTTTATCTTCTTCACTAAGAATATTATCCCACCATCCTTTTAATTGTCCTGTAAATCCCATTACAAGCATATCTTTTGTCTTTTTATCTGAATTCTTTTTAATTTTAAAGGCGGTTGCGGCCATAGTCATATTTTGAATAATATTTAATATATGTTGTTCTGAAGCACCATCTATGTTCCATTCTATAATACAATCTCCGGAGTAACTATCTCCGATAAAACTATTCCTTTCTTCAAACTGAACATCAGCAAAGGAAGGTCTAGGATAGTAGTTTCTAGTCTTTGGTCGCGGAGGTTTATCAATTCGAGAAATTATATTTTCTTCTTCAAAAGATAAGGTATTAATTCTAATTTCTGACGTTGATCCTACGTTTAAGACTTTTAGTCGATCAACTAATTCATCTAGTTTTTGTTCTGGATTATACCCTAAGGTTAAATCCCTAATTTCCCTATCTGTGGGAATATTATAATGATAAATCGGTCTAGTAGGGTCAGAAGGTTTAACCTCTAAAGTTTCAGGTAAAATTTGTTCTATTCTATCTAATTGTTGTGACATGGTGTGTAATATTTGGTTAGTATAATTTAATTGACTATGAACATTATTCACATCTCTTCTTTGTTCCGTAGGGTTGCTTATGGCCTTAAAAGGTGAAGCCTCAATTTCAATATTTTCTTTTGGCGACATAATTTTTACAGCTTCTAAAGGAGGGTGAATAGATTCAATTATTTCTTTTTTAGAAGTTTTCCATTTAATGTTCATTCTAGTTTTAGTATTTACAAATAATTTTTTAGCATAAGGATTTGATATATTTTTGTCTAAACAGTATAATTCAAACCAGGTAAAGAAGTAAATATTAAGTTCATGGTGTTCTATAAATTCATAAAATAATTTTAAATATAAGTCTTTTTCTGTTTTAGAGAAAGTATCAAAATACCATTTACGCTTATCTTTATTATAATCTGATAAGAATTCTTCTTTAATCCAAACTTTATCAATCTCAAAAGGTTCTTCTTTGGTTATTACTCCTAATATTTGGGATTCAGTTGGGGAAGGAGACCTACTGATTCTTTCTTGATAAATTGGTCGAGGTATGTTTGGAGCAAAATTAACTCCTGCTAAGTTCAATCTAATAGTAGAATCTACTGAATGTCTAGCAGAGGAAGATCCTATACTAGGACTTTGATTATACCTAAACGATTGACTTCTGTTCATTCTTATTCTAATGTTCCCATTCTGATCAGTGATAATATCTCTTATAGATCTTGCTTCTAGTTTTTCTGGTTGTGTAGCATTTTCTATTATCCATTCTTCTGGAATTTTTTCTCTTAGCTCAGAGATGGTTAATATTTTAGGGGTAATTATGTTAGACTTTTTTAGATTAGCTTCTATAACACATGTTTCATTTCTAGGGGTAGATCTTAATGATTTATAATTATAATTGACGTTGGTAACTTTATAGGTTATTCTAGTAATAATATCAACATTAGATATTCCTTCTGTAAAGTTATCATTTTGATGTTGGACGCAGATGACTAGGGACGAACTTGTGATTTCATCTCCTAAGCTCATCGAATAATTAGGGTAACAGTTAAAATAAACAGGGCCATCATTAAGGTTAGATTCTAACATGGCTATTACCGAGTCATGAAAGTCTCTTATTCTAGAATCTCTTAATATTAATAATATGAGTGAGTATAATTCAGAAATGTCTCGGTTACTGAATAGGGCTTGGAGTAGTGTTAGTGGTAGAAGTAGTAGGTCTAATAGAACTTTAGTCCCACCTACTTCCTCCGAAACTGAAGCAACATTAAATCAAGATACTTTTCAAAATCAAGAATTAGAAGTACAGGAAATGGAAAATAAATTAATTAACTGGAACATGCCAGAAATTAAGTTAAACGAAATCTATAAGATTAGTACCTTTGATTTTAAAAGCCAAAAAATTATACATACTTTAGAACAAGCTAGAAATGTAAAGAATAAACAAGAAACTTTTACGTTACTAGATAAAAAATTATTAGATCAACACTATAAAGATGGTTTTAGATATATTCACTTGGGTCTGGTTCAAGTGGCTGTTAAACCTCTACATAAATTAGGATTAAACTCACCCATATTATTAATATTAAGAGATTCTAGAATAAGAGACTTTCATGACTCGGTAATAGCCATGTTAGAATCTAACCTTAATGATGGTCCTGTTTATTTTAACTGTTACCCTAATTATTCGATGAGCTTAGGAGATGAAATCACAAGTTCGTCCCTAGTCATCTGCGTCCAACATCAAAATGATAACTTTACAGAAGGAATATCTAATGTTGATATTATTACTAGAATAACCTATAAAGTTACCAACGTCAATTATAATTATAAATCATTAAGATCTACCCCTAGAAATGAAACATGTGTTATAGAAGCTAATCTAAAAAAGTCTAACATAATTACCCCTAAAATATTAACCATCTCTGAGCTAAGAGAAAAAATTCCAGAAGAATGGATAATAGAAAATGCTACACAACCAGAAAAACTAGAAGCAAGATCTATAAGAGATATTATCACTGATCAGAATGGGAACATTAGAATAAGAATGAACAGAAGTCAATCGTTTAGGTATAATCAAAGTCCTAGTATAGGATCTTCCTCTGCTAGACATTCAGTAGATTCTACTATTAGATTGAACTTAGCAGGAGTTAATTTTGCTCCAAACATACCTCGACCAATTTATCAAGAAAGAATCAGTAGGTCTCCTTCCCCAACTGAATCCCAAATATTAGGAGTAATAACCAAAGAAGAACCTTTTGAGATTGATAAAGTTTGGATTAAAGAAGAATTCTTATCAGATTATAATAAAGATAAGCGTAAATGGTATTTTGATACTTTCTCTAAAACAGAAAAAGACTTATATTTAAAATTATTTTATGAATTTATAGAACACCATGAACTTAATATTTACTTCTTTACCTGGTTTGAATTATACTGTTTAGACAAAAATATATCAAATCCTTATGCTAAAAAATTATTTGTAAATACTAAAACTAGAATGAACATTAAATGGAAAACTTCTAAAAAAGAAATAATTGAATCTATTCACCCTCCTTTAGAAGCTGTAAAAATTATGTCGCCAAAAGAAAATATTGAAATTGAGGCTTCACCTTTTAAGGCCATAAGCAACCCTACGGAACAAAGAAGAGATGTGAATAATGTTCATAGTCAATTAAATTATACTAACCAAATATTACACACCATGTCACAACAATTAGATAGAATAGAACAAATTTTACCTGAAACTTTAGAGGTTAAACCTTCTGACCCTACTAGACCGATTTATCATTATAATATTCCCACAGATAGGGAAATTAGGGATTTAACCTTAGGGTATAATCCAGAACAAAAACTAGATGAATTAGTTGATCGACTAAAAGTCTTAAACGTAGGATCAACGTCAGAAATTAGAATTAATACCTTATCTTTTGAAGAAGAAAATATAATTTCTCGAATTGATAAACCTCCGCGACCAAAGACTAGAAACTACTATCCTAGACCTTCCTTTGCTGATGTTCAGTTTGAAGAAAGGAATAGTTTTATCGGAGATAGTTACTCCGGAGATTGTATTATAGAATGGAACATAGATGGTGCTTCAGAACAACATATATTAAATATTATTCAAAATATGACTATGGCCGCAACCGCCTTTAAAATTAAAAAGAATTCAGATAAAAAGACAAAAGATATGCTTGTAATGGGATTTACAGGACAATTAAAAGGATGGTGGGATAATATTCTTAGTGAAGAAGATAAACTAAGAATAGACTCTGCTGTTAAATCTGAAACTAATGAAGAAATCTGTGTTACCACCCTACTCTACGCAATAACCAAATTCTTTATAGGAGAACCTTTAAAATTACAACAACGAGCTTCAGATCAATTATTAAATTTATATTGCCCTACCATGTCTGATTACCGCTGGTATAAAGACATGTTTCTTTCTAAGCTATGCCTGCGTCCAGATGGAGCAGCTATATATTGGAAAGAAAGATTTATTAGTGGGCTACCTAGATTATTTGCTGAGAAGGTTAAGAGTAATATTAGGCAAAACTATAATGGTGAAATACCTTTTAATGCTTTAACTATGGGAGAAATATCAAATTACATTGTTGAAACTGGATTACAAATTTGTACAGATTATAAATTACAAAATAAAATTAAAAATGAAAAAGCTAATAATAGAAAAGAAATGGGATCCTTCTGTGAGCAGTACGGTGCTACTCCTATTCGAGCTCCCAGTAACCCTAAAAGTAAAAAGAAGAACTTTAGTAAACACAGGAGAAGTCCTAGCAAACCATACAAGAAAAATAGTTACCAAAAAGAAAATTATCAAGATAATAAGAAATTTAATAAAAGGAAAAGTAATAGAAAATCTTACCAAAAACCTAGTAATAAAAATAAAGACATTAAATGTTATAAGTGTGGGCGATTCGGTCATTATGCCAATGACTGCAAAGTCAAAGAAAAGATTCAACAAATTAGTGATTTAAATATTTCAGAAGAACTAAAACAGAATTTAATTCATACCTTAGAAAATATAATGTTATTATCAGATGAAGATTATTCGTCATCTAGTGAATCAGACATAGAAGATATTAATCAATTAGCCGAATCTAGTGAATTTAGTGAAGAAGAATTAGATGAATGCCTAGGTTTAGAATTCTGCAACTGTAATAATTGCATTAAAAGCATCAATGTACTAACCAATCATCAAGCTAATACCTTAATAGGAATATTAGATAAAATGGAAGAATCTGAAAGTAAACACGCTTTCATGAGACAAATTAAAGATATTATTGACGATAATGAAATAGAAAAGAAAGAACTACATAAAGTAGAATTTAAAGATGTCATGAAACTCTTTGAAAAACCAGCTCAGAATCCTGTAACCATGAGGGATTTACAAGAAGAAATTAAAATTATTAAAAAGGAAATTCAATCTTTAAAAACTAAAGATGATGAGTTAGAAGTTAGAATGCTAGAATTACAGGGAACTATGATAATCCAAGAGCAAAATAGGTTACGAAAAACCCTACCCTCTACCAGCCAGGAGGAGGAGGAAGACATATACATTAATAAAATTGAAAAAATGATATCCCATAAATGGTATACGAAAATTAAATTAATAATTAAAGATTTCGCTTATGAGTTAACGGCTCTAGTAGACTCTGGGGCTGATCTAAATTGTATACAAGAGGGACTAGTACCTACTCAATTTTATGAAAAAACTAAAGAATCTTTAAGAGGAGCAAATGGAAGCAGATTACAAGTATCATATAAATTATCTAATGCTAAGATTTGTAAAGATAAAATATGTTACAAAACTTCATTTTTACTAGTAAAAAATATCACAGAAGAGATTATACTAGGAACCCCCTTTTTAACTTTACTATACCCCTTCAAGGTAAATGAAGATGGTATAACTACTACGGTTTTGGAAAGAGAAATTGATTTTAAATTCTTAGATAAACCAAAGATCAGAGATTTAAACTCTGTTCAAGAAAGAGCCATATCTCGAATTAATTTAATAAACAAAAAGAAAAAACAAATTAATTTTATAAATAAAGAAATACACTTTAGAAGAGTAGAAGAACAGTTGGAAGCTCCAATTATTAAAGAAAAAATTAATCATGTTTTAGAAAAATTTAAAAGAGATCTTTGCTCAGAACAGCCTAATGCGTTCTGGAAGAGAAAAGTTCATACTGTGTCTTTACCTTATGAATCAGAATTTAAAGAAATCAATATACCAACTAAGGCACGACCAATACAAATGAATAAAGAACATCTTGATTATTGTAAAAAAGAAATACAAGACTATTTAGATAAAGGCTTAATTAGACCTAGTAAGTCTCCCTGGAGCTGCTCAGCCTTTTATGTAATTAATGCATCTGAATTAGAACGGGGAAGTCCTCGCCTAGTAATAAATTATAAACCCTTAAATAAAGCATTAAAATGGATTAGATATCCAATACCAAATAAAAAGGATTTAATTAACAGATTACACAACAAAAGTGTTTACTCAAAATTTGATTTAAAATCAGGATATTATCAAATTCAGTTAGAAGAAAAAGATAAGTATAAAACAGCATTTGTAGTACCCTTTGGCCATTATGAGTGGAATGTTATGCCTTTAGGATTAAAAAATGCTCCGTCAGAATTTCAGAATATTATGAATACAATATTTAATGATTATTCGGACTTTACCATTGTCTATCTAGATGATATATTAGTCTTTTCGGAATCTATTAATCAGCACTTTCAGCATATGGAATTATTTTACCAAATTATTAAAAATAATGGATTAGTTTTATCTGAGAAGAAATTAAAAATATATCAAGCAAAAATTAGGTTTTTAGGTTTTGACATATCTCAAGGCATGTACACCCCAATTAGTAGATCCATAGAATTTGTTAGTAAGTTTCCTAATGAATTAAAGGATAAGACTCAATTACAAAGGTTTCTAGGATGTATCAATTATGTATCAGATTTTATTCCTAACCTTAGAACACTATGTATTCCTTTGTTCAAAAGACTTAGGAAAAATCCACCCCCATGGGACAACACAATGACCCAGAGCATTTTAAAATTAAAAGAAATAGTTAAGAAATTACCCTGCTTAGGAATACCAGATCCTACAGCCAAATTAATTGTAGAAACAGATGCCTCTGACCTTGGGTTTGGAGGAATTTTAAAACAATTACTTCCGGGTTCGGATAAGGAACAAGTTGTCAGATTTTACTCTGGAACTTGGAATTCGGCCCAATTAAATTACAGTACTATTAAAAAAGAGATTTTAGCTATTGTATTATGTATTACTAAATTTCAAGATGATTTATTTTCTAAACAATTTCTATTAAAAACTGATTGCAAAGCTGCAACTAGTGTTTTACAAAAGGATGTTAAAAATTTAGTTTCTAAACATATTTTTGCAAGATGGCAAGCATTACTCTCATGTTTCGATTTTGAGATTGAGCATATTTCAGGAATTAAAAATTCCCTACCAGATTTTTTAACCAGAGAATTTCTACAGGGAAAACATGAATAATACTCCTGATCCTCGAGATAATTATGGACCGAAAAAGACTACAGAAAAAGCCGTGGCATTAAGTTCATCAAGTTCCTCCGATAAAACATTAGCTTTGAGATCCTCTGATTATCTAAATAAGCTTGTGGCTAGTCCCCAGCCTATTTCATCCTCAAGAATTAGACCTTCACCAGGAATTAGGCCAGCTCTTGTTACTCCTCTTCACTTTACCTCACAAATAGCCAGTCCCTCTTCATTACAACCTCATCCTACAAAACTAGCATATTACTCCCCTCCAGAAACTACCCCAAAATCCACTTTCATTACCAAACAACAAATCGTACCCATTTTACCTCTAGAAAGTCATTATTGTCAACCAAACGCTTCATTAATTCATACAGTATCAAAAATATTACCTCCAGGATTCTTTTACCTTCCCGAAGATTCAAATCTTCGAAAAACCCGAAGATTTTATGAATTTATCCTAGTTGATACAGATTCCATAATCCTGACTCACAATTATGACACTAAGGATTCGTCAAAAATTACCTTTTCTAAATTCAAGATTAACAAGGTTCTATCTCCATCAGATTGGGGCCAGCCTCCTTTCAAAGAGAAGTCCTTTAGTAGAACCTTTATTCCTCAATGTTACACTTACTTTGATTATATGAAAGCATGGTATCATTTTATGGATATTGAACCTTACAATCATACGTGGTTTATCTGGTTCAATAAAAATATCTCAATTAATTTTCCATCCTGGTTTATTGAATGGTTTTACACCATTGGACCAATTTTGGACACCTTACCAGATTATGCCTTTGAAGCCTTTAAAATATTTAATGACACTACATCATGTCCTCAGCATAAAGCATTACTTAGTTTTTGTGCTATATTTGGAATTACTTGGATCACATCTTGGACATTATCTACTGAACCATTATTTGAAGATGCCTCCCCATTACAATTGGTCAAGAGATACTCCGTGAAATGGTGGAGTAAATTTAACCCGCAATTACTCTCTACGGAAAGACTAAATGCATGGTTTAAAGCAAATCCAAATCTTTGCAAAACAGCCGGCACCTCGTCCTCAGCTGAAGTTAGAGATTTCTCGGCACTCCATCCTAAGTTATTAGAGTCACTACAAAAAATTACTGATCCTCAAGAGTTTTTTGAAAAAGTAAAAGATGCTATGTCTGTATTATCCGACAATGAAAGCACTAGCATTACCAGCGCTGCTGAAAATGAAGACGACTGTTACGGAATTCAGGACCTCTAAGCTACTTTTGGTTATTATTGGTGGACCCCGCTCATGTTGATAATGGACCCCTATTTTGGAATTATTTATCAATAATGTTATCTTTACTTTATGTCATGTTATCTTTATGTAACTTTTGCTTTATTACTTTTCTTTATGTCATTTTAGTTTTGGCATTTTGTAATAATGGCTCGGAATTGTAAAATTTATAGTTTTAAGTTTTTATATTTGAAGTCCGAAGTGATTCCTTAGTCTATAAAAGGATCATTTGTGTTTTATGGAAGGCATGCAAATTTTCAGATCAAACCTGAAGAATCTTGCCTTGCTCTATTGTAAGTGAATAAATAAAATGTTTTACTACAATTTCTTTTTTGCTATATTAACTTTCCAAATTATATTCTATATAACAACTGAATTAGATTTATTTCTTGATGATTTACCCGCTTTTGATCATAATGTATTATGGATTATGTTTGCTTTTACCGAAACACTTTACGTCTATATATATATATATATATATATATATATATATATATATATATATATATATATATATATATATATATATATATGTATGTATGTTTTGCAATTATCCACTATGCAATTTCATATTTTTAATTCGCTTAATAACTAATTAATTATTTATTTATATGTATTGCATTTAAATAAAAAAACATAAGTATTGATTACATGAGAGATATATCAAGTAAAAAGAAATCTAACTATAAAACAGTGTATAAGTATTAATATACACAAAAAATACGTAATCTTGTGGCTAAACATTGATTACTAAAGAAAATAATGCACATTTATTGACACTTTAGTACTTTATTTTTTTAAAAAAAATCAACATTTAATAATAATAATAATATAGCTAACTATATATAGACGGATTCGGGGAATCCATTGGGACGGATGCAGCTTCTCCGTTCCCCGTCCGGAAATCCCCGCGGGAATCCGCTCTGACAGATACAAATTGACATCCCTATTTAGATGTATAAATTTTTAATAATAATTGTTGCTTTTAATAAAAAGTTACTACTTTTGTTGATTTTAACGTGTAATGTTGCACATGTTAAACAAATTCATTAAAAATTGGGCTATTGAGTTCACTATGCAATAATAAAGCCCAAAACTATGTCTTACCAACCCTAAATTGTAGAAACAATCATACAACAACATTTGCTGCCGCCACTTTATTTCTATTTTCTTCTATACTCTGTTATCACTTTATCAGCTGGACGTTTCTTCTTCTACTTATTCTTTTTCTCCACACTGCAACTATATTTTAATTCTCATTTTCTTCTTTTTGACATATTTTTCCTTTGCTCCCTTTAATCTCTTGGTCAGGGTGTGCAAAAACATCTTTCCAGGGGGTTCAAAGTGCAAAAACTATAGGATGCTATGTGTAGTTTTTGAAAGTTCAGGGTGTGCTGCACACCCTCACTTGAATGTGGATCCGCCCCTGACCGTGAACACCCCTAAAGTCAATGGAGGTACCTTTTTTACAAAAGACTTTGCTTTGATTATTAAATGGTATGCGACTATTTTTAAAAAAACTAATGTACGTGTCTGGGCATAAATTAAGGTACGGATATGTACTCAGTACTGATACGGGTACGTACCTGGTACCGGTACTCTCCCTCAAATGGAGTACCCGTGCTTCATAGGTTTGGATGTCAAAGAGACAGTGAAAAGAGAAATAAAAGAGGAGAGAGAGATAGAAGAGAAATTGAGTAGAAAATTTATATGATTTGGATGAATAGAAAAGTGAGAAGAGAGAAATTAATAAAAATGGTAAAATAACAAATTTACCTTTTTTTACAAGAAAATAAACTAGTTGAATAAGGGTATTGTTGTAAAATTGTTTATTTCACTTCTTGACACACAAATCTCTCCTAATATGAAGAGATTTTTTTTTTACGGTTACTAACCATTATATTTCTCTCTTTCCTTATGTCTCTTCTTATCCAAATCATAGAAATAACTAATTTATTTGTTATCTCTCTTTCTTATTTCTCTCTTTTGTAAATCACAAACACAATATAAACACCCGATCTTGAGCACGGTATAATAGTTCTTGCATATGCTGCTACAATTTTTTTTTTTACAAAATAATAAAAATTATTAAAACCAACCATTTAATTGCATGATTCCTATTTTCAAATTGTTTGTCAGATTTAACATAAAATAAGCATTCGTAAATATGCAATTTTATTAAAAATAAAAAGATAGAACAAAACTTACATAAAAAGTAGTATTCAAAAGAATCACACCAAGATAAAAATTACAAAAAATCAAAACAAAAAAATAAAATATATGTACAATATTTTCCAGTACAGACCTACTACATAAAAAAAGACAATAAACTTTTTCCAATAAATAATACTATTTTTTTTCCGATAGAAGGGGGCAAAAAAATATAGGAACAGGACTAAGGAAATTTGGATATGTCTAGCTGATACTTATTCTGAATGGCAGCATTTTTTGGAGGGACATGAAACATGAAAGTAATCATCTCAAACTCCAAGCTTCTTTGTTTTCTGGCATTAGTTGATAAATATGAGACCCAACAATGCCAAGATTTTCACTCAAAAATCTTAACCATCACATTCTTCTTCTTATCTTGATTGAAACAAAAGAGGTGAGGACAATCACTAGTCACACAACCATTATCCGCGGCATAGTAAAGAGATTTACGGCCGTCTAGAAAATATTTTCTATTTTCATTTTCAAAAACAAAAATATCATCTTGTTTTCGCTATTTTAATGGTTGTCTATAGATATAGAAAACTCAAAAACAAAAACAATGTAATTTTTTTACAAACAAATGTTAGTATACTAGTTTTTTTTTTTTTTTTTTAGTATTTTTTCTTTTATCAGAATTTGAACTCAGATCTTTTAACTTTTAGAACTCCTTTAAACCTTAGCCCACACCAATTTAACATATAATGAACACCAAACAAGCCTCATATCTCTTGAAGAGTGATCTTTTGTACAATGTACTGGATCTTTTTGACTCTGCCGTCATCAGTATTACCGATGGCCGCAAAGTAAAAAAAGTCAGTAGGTGAATGCACCTTAATAAGATAATAACCACAATAGGAATGTTGACCAAGCAGTGAGTGCTATAGCTGCAGCACTATATGTCCACAAAAGAATAACAGAACACTCTTCATTTCCTACATCAAACAGCTGAGCCATAGTACCTACAAAACATATCATTAAATTTTAAAGTTAGGAACAACATTAAGATAAATAGTACTAATGTAATTCAATTAAAACAACATAAGCATGGAATAATCTAATCACTTACTAATATTCATTGCTGGTGGCATTGCATACTGCATCACTAGAGTGTACTGAAACAAAGGATCCACCGGAAGAAAGCCGAAACTCGCTGCGGCTTTGACAATAAATAGTCCAATAAGAGGTAGTACGAAAAGCCGAGCTACGATGATGCTGATGAGTGTCAATGGTTTTACACTTGATGATTTCAAGCCTGCAATTTCAATACTACAAAGTTAACTACAAAACATATTTTGGACACTGAATTGGTAAAAATTCTGCTAGCAGCAGCTAGTTTTTTCTACTACCTTGAGTGAGGTTACCACCAAGCAAGAGTGTGATGCAAGGAATTGTTCCATTTCTGAAATTAAGTTTAAGCAAATAATGAATTAATTGTGTAGGCACTTTAAGGACTATTTGGTTTTTATGAATAAACTATGTTACATACCCAAGTAATTCAAGTGTGTCTTGGATTACACTGAATGGAGCATTGTCTCCAATTATTAAGTTCCTTAACCATGCGACAGCGCCGAAGAGGAAACCGAAAAACTGATCATGGAATATGGAAGATGTGAATGTGAAATTTGAAACAAATGTTACAAAGCAGAAGAAAAGGAAGTAAAAAAGAAACTCACTGTAGCAATTGCTGGTGGTGACATTAGTTCTTCTACAAGATCACCTAGAACTTCTACTATTTTATGAAAAAATGATTGTTTCTCCTTCTTCAATACAATAGGCTGATCTTGTTCATCAATCTGAAAAACCAAATTAACATTCGTTTCAAATTCATCACGGTATAAAATAAGGGTTAAAGGAGTTGAAGACCTGAATTTAAACTCTGGTGAAAGAGAAAATACTAACGCAACACTAAAAAAAAAGTATAGTAGGAATTTAGTTCTCGAGGTCTTACAATTTGGCTTTCGGAGTCATCAATGTAACTCAACGGTGCCACTTCTATCGCGGTGTTTTCATCGTCTTTTCCATGTAGAAGAGGAGTATCTACATTTCCATCAAGATCTTTGTTGGGTGCCTTTATGATCTCAGCAGCCTCAAGTGCCTTAAATTTCAATGAACGGCTTCTTATAGTTTGAAAAGTATAGGTCCATATGAAGATACCGCCAAGCTACACAGTCAACCAATTATATCCGTCAGATCGTTAAAAATGTTTGACTATGATCATAAATTGACGGTGATTTGTTGACAGTTTAAAACTTTTTACACCAAAAGTATATCAAAATTAAACTCGAATTGCGAATAGGATGATGATAACTTACTGCCATAGAGAAAGATGCATACGAGAGAGCATTACTATGACAAATATCACGTGCACCAAACGGACCTCCATTCTCATCACATATTGCAGGGATAATTACAATAGGAAGGTTACCCATATTTCCTGATTAATTAAATAATAACTCATTAAATCAGATAATTTTTAGATGATATTTTTTCATAATATAGTAATTAACTTTTTTTTTTTTTTTGGTTTTTAACCCTCTGGTTCAGAGGGAAAACAGTCCAGTAAGTAATTGTTTCCATCAGGAATTGAACTCGGATTCTTCCGAACGATTCGTCCACGGGAGAGCTCATTAATCACTTGAATCTAATGTTTTGGTTATATAATAGTTAACTTTGATTGTATGATTATGATACCTGATGAAACTGAAGCAATAATAAGACCTTCAACTTTCAAATTAGGCTTTAGTAATTTTACTAGTATCCATCCTAAAATTCCTCCAATTAAGAAGGTTAATCCAACATTAACAGGCATAAACCACCTGCATAAATTGTTAATAGAAAAAGTTCATTAAACTAACATAACATATTCAAACAAATGAATACCTTTGTGTTCAGAAATTGATATTCTCAATAGTAAGAATTTGGACTTGTAATCTAAAGCGATATAGTTCAAATCCTCTCAGAAACAGTTATAAAATGATCATCGGTGTAACTTAAATAATACTAATAATAATAATAATAATAATTTGTCCACTACCCAATTTTTTATTAAAAAACAAAGCTTGTTCCATTAAAATTTCTTTTATGTGTTTGGTAACCTTTTTTGATGTATTGGATTAATAGAATTTTCATGAAAACAGTTCTAAAAAATGAAAAAGGACACATATATCCGGAAAAGTTTATTAGAATAATGGAAAAGTTTAATAGTGGAAAATTAAAAGTACCATGATATCATATCTTCAAGTGAAACACTTCTGGCAAAACTTGCAAACACAAGTGAAGGAGTGAATACAATGAACACAACCTACAAAACAAAACATAAAGTCACTACTTTTTTTTTCCAATTAGAATCGGATTCGGATTCCATGCCGTAAAAATGTGTGACACATATATTGATCTTGACCAATCAATCTCAAATCAATGACCGAAGTCAAGTAACACATGTATACGCGTAATTTTCTAAATATAATGAATCTAGTCCCATTAGAAAATCATATGCTGCAGAGTTTGTTGTCCTGTTACATTGAACATGTGTTATGTACCTTATAATATACTAGTATTTCATTAAGCTTGAATCTAGTCCTCTTTTACCGGTTTCTGTTCGTCTTGTGCAAAGACTGGTTTTTATTAATAATATATTTGCCGTTCAAAAAAAATTAAGCTTAAATCCGTTACCTTGTTCAAGGATTTCCTAAAGTCAGGTGAAAGAAGATTATTGAAATATTGAGTAGCCATGAAAGCTCCCAATGCACTAATAAGTAGAACTTGAATAACTGGCATAGAAGCCGCTTCCAAAAGTTGTAAAAAACCCATTTTCTTGTGCTGCAGCTGAAGAATACTATACACACTTTGTTGTGTTTTCTGCTGAATCTGAACTCAAAAAGTTCAATTTATTTCTGTAGGAAGAGAGAAAAATGAATTATTAGCTACCAATGATTATTTACTGTGATGAATAAGTAGGGACAATGACCAATGAGTGAGTTGTTTACTATATATATTCTCACGTTTCCATAAATTTGAAGACAATGTAACATCATATCAAGATATGACATGTGTGACACAGTTTTTTAGAACAAAGTCTAAACCATATGAAATTATGCATTTAACTCATTAATGATGAAATAAAAGTGTATATTATTGTCATTATAGTACCTTGGTGTATTATTTCCTTTATATGTGTATAAGGTGGTGCATGACAGCATGGAAAATAGTAATTGTTTAAGTAACAGTAGATACTCTCCAGATCTCTATGGTTCGGTGGCAGTAGATCCATAATTTGGATCGGATGCGGTTATAAATTTACTCGTCTTAGGCGTTTGATCTAAAATTGACGATTAGATTATTCAATTTTTAGTTAACGATCAAGAAATCTCAAAACAAAGTGCTTTTTTTACTGCAGACAATTCATATCCATTATAGACTTGCGCGTGCCGCAATTTCCAAACCAAATATTTAATTAATTGTAATACTTCTTCAAATATGGAAAAAGTCTTTCAAGTTTTAATTGGAAATTGTAAATTTGTTATGTTAAAAAAGTATAAAATAGAATTAGTTTTATTGACAATTGATGTATTATTTAAAAATAAACATAATGTCACTTAATGTATAATCTATTTTCTTAAATGAAAAATGGATATAAGGAAAAAGTGAAAAAAATCTTATAATTAAGGACATGCTCTATTATTCCAGAAATGCAAAGAAAGGGGATAAGGATAAGCTCAACAGAGACAACTTCAATATATACCTTGTTTTTGGCTCTGTTTGGTAAAAATAGCGGTTGACTGATAAGCTAGCTGATGGCTGATAGCTTGTAGCTTATAGCTGATGCCTGATGACTGATGACTTATAGCTGATAAGCTAATTGAAGTATTTGGTAAAATTAGCGGTTAACTAGCTGATAAATGTAAAATTACATAAAAGGGTATTGTTGATTCATAATAAAATTTATATTAAATTGATATTTAACATACTTAGAATTATATTTTTTTATAATTGAATATAAAAATTAAATTTACAAATATAATATTTTTTTTATATTATTAAACTAATTTTTAATTAATTAGAATTTTATTTTCTAAAGTCACGGTTTTTCTAAAAATTAATAGTAAAATATTGAATTTTATATTGTCTTTTGATACAATGCAAAACAAAAGTGAGTAAAGTAAACTAAATACTGGGTTGGTACAAAACAAAAATAATAAAAGTGTACTATAATTGAAACATTGAAAAACTGACCAACGTAATATTTTTATTTTCCAAATGTGAGTAACGTAAATTAAAAACTTGACCATTTTCTTAAAAAATTGTTATAAGGGTACTAATCAGTAATTATGGTTTATTAAAAAAAAGATGGTTTGTATTAGCGTAAAGTATACTATTTTATTTTAAATGATAATAAATTATAAAGGGTAAAATCGAACTTTAGATAAAATGATAAGGGTAAAAATGGAAGAAAAGATGATAAGCTATAAGCTATAAGCTCATAAGCTACTTGAAATAGCGTCTAGAAAATAAGCTATAAGTCAGTAAAATAAGCTATAAGCTCGTGTTAAAAAACCTTTTAGCTTATAAGCTAAAAGACATAAGCTATAAGTCAGTTTCAGTGTCTTACCAAACAGACCCTTTGTTTGGAAAAGTAAATAAATTAGCTTATAGCTTATAGTTTTTAGCTTATAAGCTAAAAGTTCTATTTGGTAATAGTTTTTAAAAAAGAGCTTATAGCTTATTTTAGTTATAGCTTATTTTTCAAACGTTATTTCAAGTAGCTTATGAACTTATAGTTTATAGTTTATCATATTTTCTTCCAATTTTACCTCTATCATCTTACTTAAAAAAATTAAATATTAATTAAATATATCTTTTTTATATCATTCCATATTTATAAGCTAGTTCAACCGCTAATTTTATCAAATACTACAAATTTAGGGTCTGTTTGGCAAGGTCAGAAAACTGACTTATAGCTTATGTCTTATAGCTTATAAGCTAAAAGACCTGTTTGGTAACAGTTTTTATTTACTGACTTATAGCTTATTTTACTGACTTATAGCTTATTTTTGAAACGCTATTTCAAGTAGCTTATGAGCTTATAGCTTATAGCTTATCAATTTTTCTTCC
Organism: Trifolium repens; assembly: GCA_030408175.1. NCBI lineage: Eukaryota > Viridiplantae > Streptophyta > Magnoliopsida > Fabales > Fabaceae > Trifolium > Trifolium repens. The sequence continues at coordinate 11,802,108 of CP125845.1, forward strand.
ATTTTTACCCTTATTAATTTAATTAAAAACCACTTTTATCCTTTATAATTTAGAGTTGCTATATGAGTTTATTTCTTTTGTTTTTTTGATGTTATGAGTTTAGTTTTTTTTTTTTTTTTACATTAGTTTTGTTGTTGTTAAAAATGTAGTTATTTTTGTGCGGGTATGTAAAATGTAGTTGAGTACTTGAGTTTAGTTTTGATGTTTTATTACAAATGTTAATATATATATTTTTTATTTCTTTTGATTTTTGTTATTAGATGAGTTTAATTTCTATTTTTTTGTTCGGTCTGTTGCTAAAAGATACCGTATATGTTTTAGTTTTTTTTTTTCATTTTGATAAATTTAATCTATTATTTACGTTCCATTTCTATTTTTATTATATTTTTTTATATGTGCTATATTTTTACGTTTAACTTTTTCTTGGTTAATTGTTCACGCTATTTTATTATTACATTGAATACATGTTTAACTTTTATATGAATTTTTCAAAAATGTGTTGTTATATTTAATTTCTATTGTTTAATTATTTTTTGGGTTACTATGTTATTAATATAAAGTGGTTTCTTCCTTCCTAATTTGTTTTTTACATTCGTATTACACAATAGTTAATAATCATATCTTTAACTACTACTTGCTTAAGGAATCTAAGTCATTATCATTTGAATCAATTTATTATTGTTATGTTCGATTCTTTATAAAATATAAAAATTGAAATGAAAATAATTTTAATGTAAAATTTTAGTGCATAAAAGTTCATTTTGTATTAATATATAAAAGATATTTAAATTAAAAAATTAAATTACTATATTATATCTTAAATAAAACTTTATTATTAATTATAAATGCCCTTTTATGTCATTTTACATATATCATTTATTGAACCGCTATTTTTACCAAACACTTTAATTAGCTTATCAGCTATAAGTCATCAGCCATAAGCTATCAGCTATAAGCTATCAGCTATCAGCCATCAGCCATAAGCTAGCTTATCAGCCATCCGCTATTTTTGCCAAACAGAGCCTTAATCAGATAGTTTATTCGCTATAAGTTAAAAGATAACTTATAAGCTATCCGTTATAAGTTTATCCGCTATAAACTAATTCAGCTATCCACTACTTTTTACCAATCAGAGCCATGTGTGATTCTACATGTTTGATTATGCGGACATAAATTGATTATAATAACTTAACTTTTTAAAATTAATTTCACTAATTGAGTTGTATGTAAAATTATTTATGTAGATGTTTTTTTTTTTTGACAAATATTTATGTAGATGTTTATGTAAACATAAATTGAACAATAAATTTATGCTTGTAGAAGTCAAAAACTTCAAATTTTAATTTCAATTAAAATAAAAAACTATAACTAAAATATGTTAATAAGATTAATTGTTCGGGAGAACATGAAAAAGATCAATTTTGAACCTTGAAATTTTACAATTGATCTAAAATCGTTAATTGTCCACATGAACTTTTGATAAACATCTTAGACATGAAACGGTCCTGGTCACATCCCAGACCAGATATAACCTCCACCAAATTGAAATTTTGAAAGGTTTATTTATTTCATCGGTTTATTTTTTTTTTGATATATTTATTTCATCGGTTTAATTACGTAATTTATTTCATCGGTTTAATTACGTCGTCTTATGACACTTGTGAACAAGAATAATAATTATCATTGGAATATTCATTGTTATACGACAAAGTAGGATCTGAATTTTGTGCTATGCTTTTTATACGCAGTTTTAAATCTCGGCCGTTAGATAAAAATCAGACGGTTCATATTCAAATCAGACGGTTCATCCTACCAAATATATCATCCTCGTTAAATAGTTAAAAGTGAAAAAGTTGTCTGGTTGAATGAAGTTTTATTTACTATTTTTTGCGAGGTTGTAAATGTCAAGTCAGATTATTTTTACTATTAGATTAAGAAGTTTCATTATTAGATCAATATTCTGTCGTAAAAACAAATTATTAATAATAAAAAAATTGTCTTACTTGTATTTTTTTTTATATATAAACTTGTCTCACTTTGACTAAACTTATATGATGAATAAGTAATTCTAATGTGTATCCACCATGTATAAACTTTTTATTTTTTTTTAAAACTCAAATTAGATGAGAAGAAATTATGAAATTTTGCTTCTAAAAAGTATAGTTTGTTCTTAGATTTTTTTATGATTTTTAAATTTTATTGTACTTATAAAGATAATCAGCAATTGATTTTTAAATTTTAAATTGTGTTGGAAATTCACCTGAAATAATCATGAAAAAAATACCACCCTTGTCAATACTCCATGAAAAGTGGAAAAAAATTGTCTGGTTGATTGAGACTACTAGCTAACATGAAAAAGAAAAAGAGACTTGTTTTTATGATTTATTAGGAAAAAAAATTCTTATATGTATTTTAGCAATATAATAATATTGAGTGGTCCAAGTGGTCCGGTGAAAGCAAAATAATTACTCATGATGTTATATGTATTGTGGATTGTTAAAGTGAACTACTAATATATTTCTTTTTGTAAAAAAAGAGGGAAAGTGAAGTAATTTTTATTTCTGTATTTCTCTCCCATCACTAATTGGACGAACTTAATTGAGATAGTTAATTTTTTTTTTTGAACATCTAAACTCAACAATAGTTATCATTCAGCCTTATATATTTTAGCAAAATGGTCACGTCTCTCTAGAGTAATAGTTATCATATATATATATATATATATGAGTCATAGCTGTAATGGTGTGCTACAATTCTATTATTTTTATATTATTCAATGTGTTTTCTACGTAACGATCATATTTTCTTATTGAATACTACTGTGATATTATTAAAACCCTAGTTTCACTCTCTTTATCTATTTTGTATCTCTATATATTGTTGACAGGCCCTGGGTTGGATGATAGGTTTTTTGAATATGTCATTCTTACTTCGTGCATATAAAAAAAAGTCCAAATAGAACCAGTTTTTTGTAGGGATTAAAACAAATGTACTAAAATCAAATAATTGAGTTCAAATAGCCGATAAGTTTCCCCTAGAACGGGACATTTAAGAGAACTCCAATTTTTTATTTATTTTGCAATCAAACTATGAATAGAGAAAAAGAAGATAAAAGAACCGCTATATACTTATAATTAAAAAATTTAACATGGACAAGACAAAAAATACGATGAAACAAAAGCACATTACATTACTGCTGAATGGACCACTAAATAAAGCATAATACATAAATGAAAGAAATTAATATGATGCATATGCTTGTTGAAGGTTGAGTGAGGTATAGAATTAAGAACCTGAGAAGTCGATCGAGAATAATAAGCTGAGCCAGATATGCTTTGCTTTGCCTAAATAAATGTGCCTTTGTCTTCTGTATATGTATTTATTTATACATCAGAAACTGTATATATCTCCAATCATGTTTGAGTACAAAATTTGGTTCTTTCGTCCAACTTTGACCAAATCCAACGTAGTCAATGACGCAAATAAATGCCATGAGATTAACATGGAATTTATTGATCTAATGATACAAAATTATGAAAGTTTACGTAAATAATCTATATAATATAAACTTTTAATCTAACGATAAATTTTATAAAATTTATATTGCTTAAAACATCATTAAGATGTGTAACATTTAATGTCAAATTAATTGGTGTCAACGAATCCTGACTATATATATATATATATATATATATATATATATATATATATATATATGGGGATGGATCAAATTACACCGGTGTAACATTTGAGTAATGTTACACCGCTCAATAACACTTTAACAAATTCAAATTTTACAAAATCCACCGTTGGATTGAAAGTTTATATCGTATAGATCATCTATGTTGAGTTTTACAAAAATCTAAAATTGTTTGATATGTTATTGAGACACATCAAGATTAACGGTTTATGCGTTTTTATTGAATACCGTTAATCTTTATGTGTGTCAAAAACATGCCAAACGATTTTAGATTTTTGTAAAACTCAACATAGATGATCTATACGATATAAACTTTCAATCCAACAGTGAATTTTGTAAAATTTGAATTCGTTAAAGCGTTATTGAGTGGTGTAACATTACTCAAATGTTACACCGGTGTAATTTGATCCATCCCCTATATATATATATATATATATATATATATATATATATATATATATATATAGATATAGGGGTTTGCTAATTTAGACCCACTTAAAAACATGAAGGTCTAAATTAGCAAGGTGCACATTTTCACTTTGGAAAAAAACCCTTGACATTTAGTTATTTTACACTAGAAAATTGAGGGTTAGTTAGGTAAATTTTATTAAATGTGCACCAATTTGCTAATTTACACCCACTTTTATAAAACAATTTTATGTTTTTTTATTAGAAAAATGTTGTTTGAGAATTTTAAAGAAGGATAAAACATGTTTTGCTGATTTTTTTTTTATAAAACTCCAAAATTGCCTTTTACTTCGAACTTATTTGAAATAGTGAAAAAAGGGTATTTTTCGTCATAATAGAAAAGGTGCACCTTGCTAATTTAGATCTTCATATTTTAGGTGGGTCTAAATTAGCAAACTCTATATATATATATGGGGAGAGATCAAATTACACCGGTGTAGCATTTGAGTAATGTTACACCGCTCAATAACGTTTTAACGATTTCAAATTTTACAAAATCCACCGTTGGATTGGAAGTTTATATCGTATAGATCATATATGTTGAGTTTTACAAAAATCTAAAATCGTTTGACATGTTTTTGAGACATATGAAGATTAACGGTATTCAATAAAAACACATTAACCGTTAATCTTGATGTGTCTCAATAACATATCAAACGATTTTAGATTTTTGTAAAACTCAACATAGATGATCTATACGATATAAACTTCCAATCCAACGGTGGATTTTGTAAAATTTGAAATCGTTAAAGCGTTATTGAGCGGTGTAACATTACTCAAATGTTACACCGGTGTAATTTGATCCCTCCCCTATATATATATATATATGTGTGTGTGTGAGAGACAGAGATTGGAGGGAGTATTAGAAAATAAAGTCAAATTCAAAATCCTCTCCATATACAATATGATTATGTTTGGTCATATTTTGATGAGAGAGATATATGGAGACAGATGCAACGTCCCTCCATTAAACAAATTGGCGTCCAAAGCATATAGTCTCTATCCCAAAATAAATGATCTGTTTGACCAGTTTCACGTTTGACAATGTACAATTTTAATCATTAATATCTTTAATTATAGTATATTATTTTTTTTTTTTTTGACAAAAATTATAGTATATTATTAAAAAATATAAAAATTGTATATCTTATACTCATTGAGACAAATCAAACAACACCCCATTTGCTAATATTTATATGTACATATTAGTAGAAAAATAACGTCAAAATAGATCATATGAATAGTACATAAAGTCAAATTTATGTCATTTATTTTGGGACGGAGGGAGTAGAAGATTTTTGTGTCTCATTGGCTGTTTGTTGCAGCCAGCCAGCAATCTAAATTGATCTCTTGTCAAAGAAATCTAAATCCATCTGAATTAAAATTGTAAATTTAAAATTAAAAAAAATTGAATATTTTTAGATATGTTTGAACTTTCTTTTGTAAAACTATTGAATTTGATCGAATTTTAGATTGGTTTTTCAAAATCAATTCAAACTGTATGCATAAATTTTAATACTTAATTATATTTTTATTAGTATGATATATTGCATTAACATATTCGTTGTTGATTTTTAATATTTTAATATTACTTATTAGTTCAATTTTAAATCTATTTTTTTTATTTTATATGTTTCAAATATAATCGAAAGTTCAATTTTAATATTACTTAATTATAAAACTATTTTTTTTATTTTATATTTTACATTGGATATATTATTTTATTATGTCTTTATAGTATTAATATTTAATAAAAACAAATTATAATTTGTTATTTGAATATTTAAATTATCGATCCAAATTAAACCACATTAGATTGATCATAATTAAGATCAAATATATTTTTCAATTAGCCATCCAAAATTGAATCAAATCGGAGTAATTTTATCTTTGGATCAGAGAAATTTTTACATCTAAATCAAAACGCAAACACCTCTAGAGTGGCAAAGTTTTGTTTTTCTTTGAATTTTTTCTTCCCAAATACTAACTAAAAATCTTGCACTAGTTGTTAAAGTTTTTTTTAAAAAAAGCTTGTATAAAATTTTGTAGTATTTTAAATTATTTGATTAATATTTCTTTTGAACAACAATTATTGATTAATATTACTTTTTTTACAAGATTAATTAATATACTTATGGTTTTCAATAAATTAATTTTTATTTAACCTTTTTAGAATTTAGTACTACAAAAATGTTAGATTTTTTACTTTCTCCCCAAGTGAGATTGGAGAATTTCTATTACTCACAGCCTATAAGAGGTTAGATGTAAATTGTACTAATTTCTTAGCTAATTTATTTCTCTAGTACTTTGATTGAGTTTTGATTGATCCTGTTTTTACCATGTTTATGTCTTTTAACTTTTTAAAGACCAATTAATCAACTTCAGTCTTATTTTGGCTTGTCATGTTGTGCATTAGTGTCTGGCTCAGCTCAGATTGGTTTTAAATAAAGTTTTAGATAGTCAATTTAGTCTAATATATTTTATGTTGGTCATTTTAATTCATAGAATTATATAAAAAAAGACACAAAAAATATATTTATATAATTTTAATACATTTAAAGATTATAGTAACATCCTCTACACATTTTTAATAAAAAAAAAAAACTCTACACATCTATTTATAGACCAAAGTAACTTTTCTCAATTATGAAACATGTGATGTACCAAATAAAATATACTACTTATGATACATGGTCAACCACGCCATCAAAATTTACTATATAATATTAGCTAGCAAATAAAGCCAAATTCAAAATCTTCTCCATAATACAATATGATTAATTATGTTTCGTCAGATTTTGATTGAAATATATTAGAAACAGATGCAATGTCCCTGCATTAAAAAATTGGAGTCCAAAGCATATGGAAGATTTTTGTGGCTCATTGGCTGTTTGTTGCAGCCAGCAATAGGAATCTAGATTCACTGAATACTGAATTCAACAAATAGTGCAGACATGCTGTCATAGATTTTAGACCATACGATTTTAATCGGACAATTCAAATGTTATTTTATAATTTTATATTAAAAAAGTAAAATTTATCATAAAATTTAAATTGTCTAATCAAAATCAGACAATCGTGAGTCGCCGACTACATATAGTCACAACACTTGATCCAATTTGCAGCAAGGACTAACCTGCATGATTGTATATTATACTGCATCTAAAATATTGGTGGCAAAGCTTGTTTTTCTTTAATTTTTTTTCTTCCCAAATGCTAACCGAAAATCTTGCACTAGTTGTTCAAGTTTAAAAAAAAAGATAAGTATCTATGAAAATTTAAAGTATTTTAAATTATTGATTAATATTACTTTTTTTACAAGCTTAGTAAATGTACTTATGATTTCCAATAAATAATTTTTATTTAACATTTTTATAATTTAGTACTACAAAAATGTTAGATTTTTTACCTTCTCCCCAAGTGAGATTGGATAATTTCTATTACTCACGCCTGTAAGAGGCTAAGTGTACATTGTACTAATTTCTTAGCTAATTTAGATAATTTCTCTAGTACTTTGATTGAGGTTTTTATTGATCCTGTTTTTACCATGTTTATGTTTTTTAATTTTTTAAAATCCAAAATTCAGTCTTATTTTGGCTTATGATGTAGGGAATTAGTCTGGCTCATATTGTTTTTTTCATTTTACTAAAATGTAAAATTCGAACCCACACATGTGCACATACTTATTTTAGCCGATGATGTAGGGCATTAGTCTATCTCATTGTTTTGTAATTTAGTCATTATTATACTTATAAAAAAAATGTTGATATTAAGTTTAAACAGACACACTTGTGTCTACAAGCTAGCTGATAGTGAAAATAAGAGGTTTTCATATTTACGTATGATATTTTCATTCACAAATTATTTATATATATAGAAGAGTTTCAGTGAAGATTCTTGACCTGAATATTTTTTTTTTTTCTTTCAGATTTTATTTATCTTTCAATCAATAACGATATTGAGCATATTTAGGATGTGCTATCGCACATGACTCTATATATTTACAGAGGTACTGAATTGTTAGTTCTACTTATTGAAGCTCAAATGTGTGTGTGTTTGTGCGCACGCGCCTGTAGCTTGACTCATAGAATGAATTTAGGGGTGGCAGCTGGCATGTGCATATTTTGTTTAGGATACTCAATCTCAAGGAAGACCCTACCTATAACAGAGTTAAGGCAGAAATATATTCAACTTTAGTGTAAAGATTATATAATTGTTTGTTTAAGGTATACTTAAATGTTTAATCAGTAGGACCATGACGGGAGTTCAAATTAGGGGTGTTCACGGTTCATAAACTGCACTGAACTGAACCATATAAATGGTTCAGTTCAGTAACTGAAATCACTTTTTATAAAAACTGGTTTTTTTCTCAAACCAGTTTCAGTTCGGTTCAGAACCAGTTTACATTTTTAAATCGGTTTAGTTTCAGTTAACTGGTTTAAAACTGGTTTTTTCGTAAAACCGGTTTATTTTTTGAAAAACTGGTTTTAAACCAATTTTATGTATTTGTTTTTAAAAAAAAACTGGTTTCCGATAAAAAAAATTTCGGAGTTTTTTTTTCTGAAAAACAGTTTCAGTCTATTTTTCGGGAAAAAAGTTCCGATATTTTTTCTGGAAAAAAAAGTTTCCGACTTTTTCGAGAAAAAAGTTCCGATTTTTTTTGGAAAAAAGGTTCCCGATTTTTTCGGACAAAAAATTTCCGATTTTTTCAGGAAAAAAAGTTCCCGATTTTTTTCGGAAAAAAAAGTTCCTGATTTTTTTCGGGAAAAAAGTTCTTGATTTTTTTGGGAAAAAAGTTCCCGATTTTTTTCGGTAAAAAAGTTCCCGATTTTTTCGGGAAATAAGTTCCCGATATTTCCTGGAAAAAAGTTCTGATTTTTTCGGGAAAAAAATTTCCGATTTTTTCGAGAAAAAAAGTTATCGATTTTCTCGGGAGAAATTTTTCTGGTCTTTTTTCCAATTATTTTTTTAAGAAAAAAGATCCCAATTTTTTTGGGAAATTATTAAATATTTTTCTTTTTTTAAAAATTAAAATACAGTTCATAAATTCAAACTGGTTTTGAACCAGTTATAAACTGAATTGTAACTGTTTTTAAAAAGTGGTTCAATTCAAAACTGTATTAAATGGTTCAGTTTAAAATATGGTTCAGTGCAGTTCGAACCACAGTTTGGTTCAGTTAACTGGATTTTTGAACACCCCTACTTCAAATGAGTTAACTTGAGCTACAAGTGTGACAGAGTTAAGAACATCCAACTATATGTTCAATAGACACCACTCCCTTTCATCTAGGAAGGGCATTTAATCCAATCCAAGCTTCTTGGATCATCTTTTTATGCTTTAGGTTGAGTTGAGTAACATCACATGGCCCTGTCTTTGTGCTAATTGCTACCGTGTTTGCTCTTGTTCCACACAAAAAAGAATTGTTACTTAAAACCAACAATTATCCAAACGTAGCTTTCTGTAATAATTATCACTTTTATTACATCATTGAATTATTTTAAGAAACAAACAACAATGAATGCTACAAACAAACCACCACCACCACCTGTCAGAAATTATTTTAGAATGATTGCTCTTCCGCCCCCCGCTAATCTTAATGCAGGCAAAATACACTATCGCATACTAGTTTCCGGTATGATATTTACAGAAAAAACGAAGAAAAAAAACACTCGGTGAGACAGAATATACAAAATGTTACGAGGCTTAAGAGCATGTTATGTTAGTACTTAATCGGTGTTCCTCAACTCACCGATCGAATTCACCTTGTAATATGCAAAATCTAAACATGTAAACTGAGTTAGTTTGGCTTATACATACAACCTGTGGCAATTATCACCTATATGAATATATTCAATGATTCAAAATCAATTTGTGAACATCAACCTCAAATGGAATCCTTCATGCATTATTGGTGCTGTCATTTTCTCAACCAAACTAAGACCAAACACTCGAGTAATTTTGACAATTATAAAAAGAAATTGTTAATTCAAATAAGAAAAATTAACTTGTAAATTTAAATCCAATAACCAAAGATATATTTCTTGACCAACAAGAAAAAAAAAGGTAAAATTTTGTGCTTAAGTATCCTTCAAATGATTTAATATTATTAAATGGAAGCTCCAATTTCCTCTGATACTACTTCTGATTCATTTGAGTCTTCATCATGATGCAACTGTGCTGAAATACCATCTATGGTCGCATTCAGTTGCGCTATTTTGTCAGTTAGTATCTTGCGAGTCCTCTGTTATAATCACAGCAGAAAAACAAAAAGGAATTTCAATATATTAGTTTATGTGACAAAATGACATGAAAAGTTTATATAAACTGAAAAATACACATAAATTTAGTAAAAAAACTATCAAAGACACATTCCACAAAAAGTCTGTAGGGGCAGATCAACATTGTAGGTCATAGGGGCACATGTCTCATGTCCCAACAGTCCCACACCATATTTAAAGTATGTTTATATAGTTTTATTTTTATTCTAATACATTAAACAATTTATAGATTTTCCACCATGTAATTATCAGAGGTTGAATTTTCTTAATGCTACAAATACATGATAATATATAGACTTAATTGCAATTTTAGTTTCATAGGTATCATAATTGTCAAAAAAATTGGTCATCCAGTTCCAATGGTGTGAATTGGGTCCCCAAAATATTCCAATTGTTACAAGCAGGACCCTCTGAGAGTGTTTTTTCTTCCATCCAATGGATTGAAAGGGATAGTTGTGTCCTAATCTCTCTTTGATTCATAGTCCTTGCAGTGTGAGGAAACATTGGTTGTGCTCGTAGCCCTATTTCGATTGTGATGTTCACATGTGCTCTCTGATTGTTAACATGCCATGCCAGATCAGATGAGCCAACTCAGATCCATGTAGGACCTGTAGCTCCTAAAGTTAACATTTGGAAAGTTAACTCATGGTTGGATCTGACCGTAACAATTGCGATTGATGTGTGTGCCTTAAAATTTCAAGTTTTTTCTGTCAGTTTGGAGGTTCAGATTATGCCTCATGCGCGGGGAGCATGGCACCACGCGCCGGGCGCATAGAATTCTGAAAAGGGAGGAATTTTGCAATTCTAGCTACTGCCTCAAGCGCGGGGCACATAGGCTGCACTCTCTGCATGCGCGGAGCGCATGGACCAGCAACAGTATAAAAACTGCATTTTTCTGACAGATTTTAGAGCACGAAAAAGAGTGCTTTTGAATCCCTTGTTCTTTGTGAACTTGTTGAGCTAATTTTTTGTAACCCATTTGATCTCTTGTAAATATTGTTGGAATAGTGAATCGGAAAGCTACTCCCCCACCCCCCCCCTCCCCCGACGTACGTCATTGTTGAACCGAACTGGCTAACAAATTTCTCGTGTGTTTTGTTACTATTTACCATTTATTGTTATTTGCTTGATTGGATTTTGATTACACTTAGGTTGGTAGAATTATTATTGCTTGGTGTTGGTTGTCATTTTGCTCCACTCTTGTTATTGTTGGATTGAACAAGAGGTTCGGAATTCACAACAGCGATACTTGGGAGACCCGATTCGCGCAATTGGAATCTAAGGAACCAAAATTACACAATTGTGATACTCGAGATTCTAAAAGTGCAATTAAGCCTCGTAAAATAATTTAAATTTGCAGAAAGTAAAATCAAAGATGTTATGTACATGTGAATATTATATACAAATATGTACTTATGTGATAGTCTATGTAGTTAGTCACAGATAACAGTGTAGGGCCGACCGCCAAAATGTTATAGCGGTATAAAGGTAGCAGTCCTATACCAGACACATAAAATCTCCAAAATAGATGATGAACAAAATTAAATACATATTCATTCCCTATATAAAGAAAATAGGATTTAATGACGAAAAGGTGAAGAAAAAAACCCAGAGGAAATGAATATAATATGCTCAGGGCGACAGGGCATATTCAGGTTTTCAGAGGAGCTTCATTTTAGCGGCCACTACAAGTCTACAGTTGCTATTTGGCCACTACTAAAAACTGCAATGCAATAGGGTTTTACACATTGTGCCTAGGAGTTGCTACGGCCACTATTGACTGCAAAGGAAGAAGTATTGTCCTCAATGTTAGGTGCAGTTTCTATAGAGTATTGAATTGAACACGAACAAGCTAGTAACTAAAACTTAAAAAACTAACTAGTGAGTACTGAGAAATTAACATAACCATAACCACAACAATCTATAACAATTTGTGTTCCTGCAACATTGCCTGAATTTTCTGTGTCTATCAAATGCCAATGCAAGCCATGACAACAGCCCAAATTCTTGCATATTAGCTATTGATTTTAATTGCTCCATAAACTTCGAAGGTTTATGCTTAACACCGAGATTAATTTTTTTGGTGGGAGGATGGGATTAATTTTAATCGTGTACTAAATATAGACTGAAATTGTTCCTCTATCTCACACATTCAAACACACTCAATGAACACGACTTTAAATAACAGGTAACTGCATGTATAATTTCTGACCTCGAGAGCTTTTTCTTCATCAAAGATAAACTTTGGAAGTTTCCTCATTAGTTCTTTACTTTCGGGTCCAGCTAGTGCCTCGCTTATCTACATAGTTCATAACATAGAAGTCAAGGATAATATATTTTCTAACCTATGAACTTATTAAACAAACTATCAAGTTAAAGCAACAAATAAAAATGGTTCCATTCCAGTTCCAAAACTTGAAAAATGTTCAAAACCTAGTAAACGGAAGTATCTTCCAACTTTGTAGGAGTAAAGTCGTAAACAGATACGATTAATGTAGAAAGCCATAGGTAAATGATGTGTTAATCCTAACATTAGATTTACATCAGATTATAGCAAAACAAAACTCTGACAAAAGTAAAGGAAAACTGACGTGCACTTTTCATGAGACTAAACGGAAAAAGGTTAAAAAATGGATAATGCGGATTCTTCAAACATACCTTTGGTGCATAAATACATCCCAATGCTCCAACAATTAGGCTCCCCAATACAAAGCCACCAACAAAAATACTTCCATTACTTGTACTTCCATCATCCCTACTGTACTAGTAAGAGAGATTAAAAACACTACGAAGTTAACATGGTGTTATGCTTCTTGTACCAAAATTTTAGGCAAGTAAATGACCCAACAAACATAAGATACAATTGAACAAGAAATTATGAAAGAAATAAAAAAGATGAACAGTTTCGTTTCTGTCCCACCAAATTTTATGTTTGTATACAAAATAGTATGAGTATGCACCGGAAAGATATGTCATATTCCTACCTTGCTCGAACTATAACCGACAGGTTACGTGATGCTTTAGCTCTAACAGAGGAGCATGGAAACTTTTCAGTGGAGCTGATTTTTAAGAAGCATTTATCAGCTGGCTTCAACGAGGAACCTGACATTAAATGATTTGAATATCAGATTTCCATGAAAATCAACACAAAGCGGGCCGATGAATATGTTAAACATGAATAAACTAACCTTCACAAATGAGTAGCAAAGATCAACCAAAGTATTTTATTTCCATTAATTTACCCGAAAAAAATGTGATAGAGACCCGAGAATGCGAGATATAGGAAAAGGGGTTATTATTGTAATAAAGAGTATAGTGAGGTTTTATGAGTAATTAGTGAGTGAGATAGGGTGCTTAGTTGGCAAGTTTATTATGCCTCTTAGTAGTATATATAGTGAGGTAAGGAGAGTGTGAGTGGATTATGGAAGATTATAGTTTGTTATGGGCAGTTGGCTTCTTGCCTCTGTAGGAGCTTTGCTCTGTGGGCATTAGGATATTCATCCTCTTGCATTTACCTTTCATTTTTCAGAAATAATACACTATTTTCCATATTTGTGCATTTTAATCCATTTCGTCTATATTCTCTAAGTTACGAATTTTCCGGTTCGTAACAAAATGTTTTGAAAAAGTCCACTCAAAGGGATTGTTTACTTCCCATCTTTCATCTTTTTATTATCACTTCAACTAATAAAACATAAGATAATATAGATCCAATATTTCCCTCACCATTTTCTTTCAGAAATTTTGAAAATGTCAAAACAATGTTTTCATTGGTTCTAAAATGCATTCTTCCTAAATTGTCTTCCATCTCCTCTCTATCATAACTGTTCACTAAACTAGTCCTTTTTTTTCTTCTTTACTTAGGGTTACTATTATGAAATTTCCACCGCCGTTTGTTTAGCAGTGTCTAATCTCCGCCAGGGAATCTATGGAGCATGCAAGATGAGCTCTGTCCTCCCACCCGAATTTTCTCCATACGCAAAAGTCAGGAGTCAAACCCTTAACCACTTGCTTAAGAGGCCCAAGACCCTTATCCATTAGACCAATTCATTGTTGATCGCTAAACTAGTCCCCTATCTCCTAGTTAAAAATTTAAAATAAACAAAAATTATAGAAAATGAAAACTGAACATGTTTTAGAAAGTAAACCGGCACAACATCTCCTACATCAGGATTATGTAACTCTACTATCACATTAATAACATGTCATCATTAGCAATGTTACTCACACAGTCACACTATAAATAACACAGATCCACACACACACAAACAAAAAAATGATAGCAAAATAACTATTACATAAGAAATTGATCATAGTATCTAACAAACACAACTAACAAATTCTCAAATTGATAATTGAAAAATAAAAGCATTTACACTGAAAAAAAAAAAACAAAGGAAGAGTTTTTGAGTTAGGATGATGGAAGTAATGACCTGACAGAAAATGGGTCTGTGGATTCATTGGCATAGAGATGGAGCTTGATATAGTTGCCATTTTTTCAGAGAAAAAATTGCGCAAATTTTGGTTTCCTCGGAGAAAACAAGGAAAAAGTTGGTGTGTTCGGTTTCTTTAACGTTCGAAGTGTGTGAAAAATTGATCTCTCTTTGTTTTGTTGCGTTATTAACAATAACGACCGTTAGATGCATCAACTTCAACTTGGGCTCACTCTTTGGGCCTAATTACTCAAGATTGGGCTTTGGGTATACTACTACCTATATCCTCCGTTTTTACTAACTACACCCTGTAATAAAGGATGTCTGCAGAAAATGAGATAGGAATGCAATGAAGGATTGGTGTGATTAATTTACTATTTCACATTATTTTTTTATGAAATATATCAAGATATAGTGTTGATTTTATGCTAAAATTTAAAGAAATTAACATTGATGAATTTATAATGGATTATATTTTCTTATACAAATGGTGTTGCTCCTAAGTTAAAACTCTTTATTCTTTGTAAAATATCATTAATGTATATGGAGTTTTGTAAATGATATAATACTAAGGAGAAAATAAAAAGTTAAAAAAAATGTCCTATAAATAAATTGGAGTATAAATATCTTCAGCTTTTGTTCTCATCTCTTTTCTTCTCTCGTCTTAACTTAGTTGTCGTTATTATTCTCTTCTTTTTTATCTACAAGAGGGGGTGGTTTTTAGGGTCAATTTTGGTTCCAATCACCGGTTAAAATTATTGTTTTCTTTCTTTTTAAGTTAAATAAGTGCTTTTTTTACATGTTTTATTTTTTGTTTTATATCTTTTTGTGGTTTCTTGCAACGTTGTTTATTTTGATTTTTTCGTCTAAATATGGTGTTTTATGATATTCTATCTTGGTGCAGTGTTTATTTAACTCAAATTGAAAGATTGATTTTGATCCAGTGCAAATCGAATCAAATATTTTGGCATCATCAAAGTTACAAATCCGGAAGCATGAATATTTCAGACATTCTAATATAATCATATTTTTATATACTTATGTACCTTGTCATTTATTTTATGTTATTAACATGAATACTGTTATTTGATTCATAGATTATCCCTTTAATTTTTTTAACGACTTTAAATTTATATTACATCGATATACTTTATCGATTTGATTAAATGTATACTATGTTTTTAATAAAAAATAAATAAATAATATTTATTTTGAAGAAGCTAAATAACCTAACAAAATTGGCACCAGAGAGAATCGAACCTGACCTTAAGAGGAACACACTCGCAGGTCCCAAGTCAATATCACTAGACCAACCCAAGTAAATTTTTTTAAATAAATAATTAAAATAGAGTATTAAACTCACAAATCATGCACCGGAATAAAAATATAGTGAATGAACGTGTTTGAGTTTGAGTTTCTATATATATGCCAACAGATGCTTCAATATATTTTCTGATGAACACTCCAAGTTAAAGAGAAGAAGGGATTATTAGATGACCAATGGCAATGAACTGATTAATTATGTCAGAATAATTATAGCATGAGTAAGTTTTCCTAAATATTATTGACACATAAATAGCTAACTAATGATTTATATTAGACTTGGTAAGGAGACCACAGTAGAAATTGGCTGAAATCAGATTAGGTGATCTAGTGGATCGGATATTAATTGGTAGTGAAAAACAAAAAATAGCTAGCTAACTACCGTAAAAAAAAAAAGAAAAAAAAAGCTAGCTAACTAATAAAGTAGTAATTGAGTTTTAAGTGATTAGTAATTGATAACTGTAGTATTAGAGAATTATGATAAAGTGCAGTTTTGCTAACAAAATAAATTCGTATAACGATTATACGATGCAACACTTTGTCCTTTCTTTTTCATGACAACGACCAGAAACAAAAACTGTAAATTTTCCATCAATGAAAACAAAAACATTTTTGTTCCTTTTTTTTTCACAAAAATAATAGGAAACAGTTTGAGCTGGATAAGTAACATGAGACTATTGCTTCATGTGCAAACAAATGAACGCACTTAACACGTTTCATTGTTGTTCAAAAATTTTTTATTTTTTTTTTCCTTTTTTCATAACAAACCCAGATACATAATTTGAAAGCTTGCAACTAAATCTAGAGAACCCATATTTTCTTTTTCATTTTTGATTTGTGGTTGGTTTAAAGTTTTGTTCTTTATCATCTATGTTGAAAAGGGTGTTTTTTTCTTGTCTTTGGGTCTTTTATGGAAGTTTGTTGTCCATGGCTGTAAGTGATAGTAACGAGAGTTCAAGAGAACTTGATCAGACACCAACATGGGCTGTTGCTGCTGTTTGCACTGTTTTCATCTTGATATCCATTGCTCATGAGAAGAGTCTTCACAAATTAGGAACGGTATGTAATTAGTTAACTACTATTCAAAACATCAAATTTTCTTAGTAGTTTTCATTTGTTGTTGTTGTTGTTGTTAGCACTAATCACTGTTTTTGCATTTCTGAATGAAAGTTAAACGTCACCATTCTATGTTGGTTTTACCAGTAACTTCATAGTAGCATTTAATTTCAAATTGATGTTTTATGTCGGCATGGAAAATTTTTGAGAGATTGTGAGAGTAATTGAGTAATACTACCCTTAACTTGGTCCTTTAATTTAGGCTTAATTCATAATTTGTTCCCTTATGTTTATTTTAGCTCTCAATTTGGTCCCTTATGTTTTAAAACGTCTATGTTAGTCCCTTATGTTTTAACATTACCATTAATTGGTCCCTTCCGTCAATTTTTTTTTAACTCCGTTAATTTTTGACACGTGGTTATCTTTAATTTTTGACAAATGTACACCACGTGTCAAAAATTAACGGAGTTAAAAAAAAATTTGACGGAAGGGACCAATTAATGGTAACGTTAAAAACATAAGGGACTAACGTAGACGTTTTAAAACATAAGGGACCAGATTATAACTTAATGCAATGTGTGAGACACCGACACAATAATATTTAAATGTATTAAAATTGTAGATATATCTTTGATGCTTCATTTGTTAGTAATTTAGGATTAAACTAACCAACAAAAAATAAATATGAGAACTAAATTTTATGGATCTTTAAATTGACTACATAAAAGTGGTTTTGAGTACAAAAATACTAATAAAAGAGACATTTGCGGGTGTGTTTACGATTCAAAGACCAATGTGTCGGTAAATTACATTTCTACGGACTAAAATTGTGGTTTGTCCGAAAATATACTATCGTATTAAATAAGTTAAGGAACCAAATTGATCAATTTTAAAGTTAATAAACTAAATTGCATCGACTTACATAAGGATTTTTTTTTCTTTTTTCACAAAATTAACTTACATAAGTTAGGGATCAAATTGATGACTAGTTTTGAAGTTTTGAAGTTAAGAAACCTAACTGAACTTTTAAAACAAGTTAAGGGACCAAAGAGGTTTAAGCCATAAAAATAATAGAACTTGGTATATAATTTATGAAATTATTCTAAAAAAAATGATTATTTATTAGCAAATATGATAAAATTGTAAGAAAATAATGTAAATGAAGAGTATATTGAAATAAGAAAAGGCTATACCAAAATTTGGCACTTTTTTTATAGTTACATATTATTATTATTGTTAAAATTTAGAAAATACCCTTCACAAGTTGAATTTGCTTTTAGTGGTTAGGAAAAAGGCAAAAGAAGGCTTTACTTGAAGCTCTAGAGAAGGTCAAGGCTGGTAAGAAATTTTACTATTTTTGGAATACAAAGAAACTTTAATTTTCTAATGATAAATCATTGTTTGCATTATGTGTTTATTTTGCAGAGTTGATGATATTAGGATTCATTTCACTGCTATTGACTATAGGGCAGAATTACATTGTGAGAATATGTATTTCTGAAAAAGTTGCAGACAAAATGTTGCCATGTCCACTTAAAAATATAAGTGATAACAAGGAATCAAGTAGTGATGAAGTGAGACATCTTAGGAAACTTGTGTCTTATGAACGTAGATATTTATCTTCTGATACTACCTCCTACAAATGTAGCAGAAAGGTAATCGCGTTTACTTTTTTTTTCTTCCTTCATTTTGGAATGACGATGAAATTGACAGAATTACTGTGATTTTGATAAAAGCTACATTTGGATCAGCTTCACAAAATCACAGCGTCACCGTGATTTTAACAAATTGATCATCATTCCAAACATAAAACTTATTTGAGGAGCACAATTTCACTGTCTGACTAAATTTCTCATTTTATCTTCCATCAATTATAGTAGCTTCTTATCCAAGTTAATTGGTTATAGGGACATGAACCGCTTTTATCTGTCAATGGACTGCACCAGTTACACATCCTCATATTCTTCTTAGCAGTCTTTCATGTGTTTTACAGTGCTGTTACAATGCTTCTTGGAAGACTAAAGGTCAGTTTCATCTTTTATATTTTTTGTATGCTAGTTCATATTTTCTATTTCTTAGGACTTTTTCCTCTTTTAGTTATCATGTATCAATAAACAACTTAATTAAGTGTTTATGTATAAGCTATTTCTACAACAAAAGATAAAATAAGATCAAACTGTTCTCACATAGGAGCAAACTATAAGATATTTTCATAAGCTATTCTGGAGAGCTTATGAAAATAAGTTGAAAGCAGTCTATGAATCCATGTCATAAATTGTTTACAAGTGTTTATGTCAGTAGATAAATTCGTATAAGTCAATCTAAATAGACACCGGCGAGTATAATGTATGGAGAGTTTTCTTTCCGCAGATACGTGGATGGAAGGCATGGGAGGAAGAGGCTTCAAATAATGGTTATGACAATGGTATATGAGTTTCAAAAATGCAAGGGATTATTTTTCATTTTCTAGTTTAAAATTATTATCACTTCATTTTAACTAATATAAGTTTTATCTTTGAATTTTGAAATGATTGCATGAAACCTTATATTCTTATTATGTATGCAGGTGCTGCAAGATTTAGGCTCACTCATGAAACATCATTTGTGAGAGCTCATACCAGTTTTTGGACAAGGGTTTATATCTCCTTCTATATTGTGAGTCCTATCTTCTTAATCTGTTTTTTCTTCCTCTTTCAATTTTTTGCTTATTTGAGACTGATATTTGATTTTATTCGGTTATAACTCATAAATATTACACATCAATGATTATTATTTGTTCTATAACTTGTATTCCTTCTAATTTCCAATTTCAGGGCTGTTTTTTTAGACAGTTTTATAGGTCCGTGCGCAAGGTTGATTACCAGACTCTGCGCAATGGATTTATCAATGTAAGTAATTGTAACAATGTTATTTTCATCGGGATACAGTTTTAAATTTTTGTTGCGACCGTAGTTGCATTGCAATCCTTGATATTGAAAACAGAATCGGCTGCAATTGAAGTTGCAGAGACCTGAAAAATTTTTACGCTGCGACAGAAATTGCAGTTGTAGACTATAATTGAAAATCATATTTACTTCCTTCTTTTCTAAGAGTTAAATTATGTATAGGTCCACCTAGCTCCTGGAAGTAAATTTAATTTCCAAAAATATATCAAAAGATCATTAGAAGATGACTTCAAGGTAGTTGTGGGAGTAAGGTAACAATTTTCTGTCACAATGTATTTGCAAATCGTCATCATATAATATATGGTTTTTTTTTTAGTATATTTCATAAAAGTGCTCAATTTGAACCTCTATGTTTTTAACAGTCCTGTGCTATGGGCATCAGCAGTAGTTTTCCTGCTCCTAAACATTGATGGTGAGAAACTATATTCTTAATTGTGTTCTATGTAATATATTACTTCTTCCGTTTAAAAATGAATATAATTAAGAGTTAAATATATTTTTAGTCCTTGTAAATTTACGAATTTCAAGTTTAGTCCATATATTAATTTTGTTCAGTTTTAGTTCCTAGTGTTTTCTATAAGGACTAAATGCAGGACTAAAAACGCTCGTGTTTTGTAAAAAATTAATAAAAGGAGGGACTAAAATTGAATAGAATTTATGTTAGAGAGATTAAAAAGTTGTAATTTTATAAAGATTAAAAATGATAGTTGGTTAATTCTATATAATTTTCAGGATGGCGTACTCCATTATGGGCATTCTTAATTCCAATTATTGTAAATATTAATTTTTCTATATGAAATTTTCAAATCCATTAATAAACAAATGTTAGTAAGTAGTTAGTATGATGTAACCAAAATATAGTTACTATGTTAACATATTCTCTTTTATCCGAGTTTGACCCAAGTTCATCAGCTTTTCCATTTTCTTCGACCCTTAGATCGAATAAGTTGAGCTACTAAACCCCCTTTAAGATTTACGTATATTATACGCCATTTAATTTAATTTGTTGCAGATAATTTTGGCTGTTGGAACAAAACTTCAAGTGATATTAGCAAGAATGGCTCTTGACATCACAGAGAGACATGCAGTTGTACAAGGAATGCCTCTTGTTCAAGGATCAGACAGATACTTTTGGTTTGGTCAACCTCAGTTTGTTCTTCATCTTATCCATTTTGCTTTGTTCCAGGTATTCAATTCTTTAAAATGCTTACCTGAAAATTTCATTTTTTTTTTTTGAATTAATTTCATTTTATTAAACTTGTTAAGTTATATATTAATTGATTTTCTTATACTTCGCAGAATGCATTCCAAATAACATATATACTGTGGACATGGGTATTGTTCCTTAATTACACCTTAATCTTTCAATATTGTGAATTTGTGACTAAATTTTTTTGTTTTCCAAATGCAAAGTTTTGATTAATATAATAAAAGAATTATTTCCTTATTTGCAGTATTCTTTTGGGCTGGAAAATTGTTTCCGTTTAGACCTCAAACTTGCTATTATAAAAGTAGCTTTCGGGTAATAAACTTTTACATTTCTAATATTTAACATTAGAATGAATGAAGGCTTTGATAATACATAGAAATTTGATTAATTCTAATGAGTTTTGCAGGATTGTGATGCTATGCCTCTGCAGCTACATTACCCTTCCATTATATGCTCTTGTAACACAGGTATATACATGTTTTTAATTCCTTAATTACTGCTTATAATGTTTTTAAACATTCTTTTGTGAGGTTTAATGTAACATATTTTAACTAAATATATAATTTATTAAATATCATTCAAGTCTAATTAAAATTTAATTTAATGATAAAAACATGTAGATGGGTTCAAGAATGAAAAAATCAGTATTTGATGAACAAACATCAAAGGCATTAAAGAAATGGCACATGACAGTGAAAAAGAAGCAGAGAACAGTGAAGCTAGGAAAGTCCACTATAGGAACTATAGATGGTAGCACCATTGGATCAACAATGCAGTCACCTGGTCCAGCACTTCATCGTTTCAAAACTACTGGTCACTCAACAAGATCCTCAACCTTTGAGGAACAAGATGAATATGAATTATCTGATAATGAGTTGGCAAAAACTAATTTAATTGTAAGAGTTGATCATGATGGTGAGCAACAAGTTGAAGACAGACATCATAGTGAGGGAGAAGCCAATAATGACGAGTTCACTTTTTTCAAGCATAAAATTAAAAGCTTAGTTTAATAAATTTTTCTTACACATATCTAACAAGTTTTATCTTTTACATCATAATATTATTTCACACAACTTATTTATAATTTGACAAATTAGTGAATTATAAATGAATGTTTGTTTAAAATTATTTAGTGTTGTGCATGAAACTAAGTAAATCCTAAATTGTTCATTCCTCAGCTCCATTGTAAACAAAAAAAAAAAGTAAATCCTAAATTTATAAGCAGTTGAACTGCTCCATTGTAAACAAAAAAAAAAAAAAGTAAATCCTAAATTTATAAACAGTTGAACGAAGGCATTTGATCTCGGTTCCAATTCTATTTTAAAATATAAATGATGTGTCATATTTTCATTGGATGCTTATAAAACTGATGTGTTATATTCGACTCTATTCAAGTATTTCTCTGTATAAATCAAACGTTTACCTAAATACTCAGTGAAAGTTCAAGGTCAGGCTCAACTATTGATTACAGATATTAACTAATGCTCTAGTAAGTATATTTTAAAAATTAAAATTGAATTTGTTTGTTGTGTTTAAATAATTGAATAGTGATGCTGGAGCATTTATCATTTGTGCATTATTAAGCACATATACTATGACTTTTTGTCCAGTTAAAATGAGAATTTCAGTATATATTAGTATATAATAAAAGGAAGCAAAAGGAAACAGTTACAAATTTGGGGATTATATTATACTGGCAAAAAAACCAAGTACTAGTATATCAAAATCAATTTTATACCAGTACACGAGCTCAATGAAGATACAAAACACTGAATAACAGGGTAGAGCTGTACAAATGAAAAAGGACAAACTGATTTACCAAAACCAGCAGGCTTATCTGCTACTACCTCCGTCCCATTTTATTAGAGCTATTTTGATTAAATGATACTATTCACTTATCATACTTTGACCATACTTTTTTAATAATATATAGATATAAATATAAGTATATAAGATCTTGTTTGATTTGTTTTGATGAGTATTTTCAAAATATCCAATTTTTATAATTTTTACTAATAGAGAATTAAAGATATTAGTAATCAAAATCGTGCATTGGTATACGTGCAGTAGTCAAACTAGTTCTTTTATTTTGGGAGGGAGGTAGTATTTCTTTCATATCTGACCTGACTTTCTTCCACAGATTCTTCTTTTTTAGTGCATGCATAGTTGCATTCAGGGGTTGATAGTTGATAAAATCTGGAATTCAATGAGAACAAAAGGAAGGCTTAGGGCAATTGAGTTTATCCATACAGTGGGAGAGAATCCATGTGGGATTCAGGAGATAACATTACCTTGTCTGTGAACATCTGAAATGCGGCATCTGCCATAGCTATATCCAGTTCCTAACCAGAGTAACACAAATTTTAAAGGATTTACTACAACTTTTATGGAGTACTAAAACTAGTAATTAAATATTATTTATTTAATAGCAGCAGCAGAGTATAACACATGAAAAAGATGAACGATCCATCTGTCTTACATTCTCTGCATTTGGGGAACAATTAATACGGCAAATTAGTTCTTGAAGGGCCTTATCGTTCAAAGCATCACGAATCTCACTGGAAGAGGCTGCAGCAGGAATACAATTATAAAAACAAACATTAATCACTGTATGGTTTTAATAGTGAAATTTCATTACTGTCATCCTGCATCTAGGACATTCTCATATTCTTTTTACAGACATAAAGTACCTAAAGCTTCTAGTTGGGATTGTTGCAACACTTCTCCTTTCTTATCAACAGTTAATGGCTTTGCTACAAGTGCTTCCGATATAGCATTATCAACAACTGATGGCTTTTCTACTACTGATTCCAAAACAGCTGTTCAACAGTAAAGAAATATAATATCAGATCACTGAAGTGCCTAAAGTTAATTAATTATTACATTACATGGAAGCTGAGTTCCATAAACCATGTGGTTAGCCCATACATAAAACATTGTTGATTTCTTCATTTTGACAGCAAAATGTATTTCTTAAGAGTTTCATAGTTTATCACAATTTTTTTTAAATAATAATTTGTCAGTAAAACTACAAGAAAGAATATACCTACAAGGTACACACAACTTAACTACGGAGAAAAAAAAGTAAAGGTTACGATGGAGACAGGCTCTTGTAAATCCTTTTCTAACCCTCATGGAAAGCGCCGAGCTTCGCAACACAAGAATGACCTTAACTTCCCTTCCCGTCATGAAATTTGATGACGCAGATGGGTAAAGTAAAATTTTTTGTTAAATGATATCATGAAATGATAAGGGTCCATCAATAATTAAAAAAACTACAAATTACAATGGAGTTGAATAAAATTCTTACTTGTTTTGGCCTCTGAAGATGTCGGATTGTCACATGGAAGTTCTGCAACAATAAAATAAGACTGATCAATTCAAGTACCAAGTAGGGAATTCTGACGAAGGCCATGGTTATTGGTTGAAGGCTTATGCCATCATAGTTCTGCAGTGCAAATTTCAGTTGCCCCATGAGCAAGCTAATATGAAATATCTCCCAATTTTTATATGTATGGCCAAATAAAAGTCAGCAATAAGCAAACCATGAAAGCATTTTGTGCTCAAGCAGCAAAAAGAGATTAAGGGCTTGTTTGGATCGACTTATTCGAGCATATCTATTGGATAAGCACTTGTGAGACTGGTTGCAAGAGCTTATGGAAACAGCTTCATAAATTGTTTTCAACTTTTTCCATAAACTCTCAGAGGTAACTTATGAAAACAATTTATAGGTTATACGGAAACAATTTGACTTTATTTTATCGTTGTTATAGAAATAGCTTATACATAAGCACTTATGTTATAACACATTTAACTAAGTAATTTAACCAAACATGGCATAAATATATGGCATTCCCCTCATTGAGAAATCCATGGGTTAACCTTTTTACCCGCATTACATCAAACACATAATAAGCAAACAAATAACGCGAGAACATGTGTTAAAGGGCATAAACACTCATCTCATACCTTTGTGTTTCTTGAAACAGGGCAAAGAGCAACTACAGCAGAAAAATACAACATCAAATGAGAGCATAAAAGATATCAAGTAATAATAACAACAATAAAAAAACTTAAGAGAAGTGTTTGGGTTTTATTACTCACTAGAGTAAGTAACATTTAGGGCATTTGTACTTGGATTGAGCATTGAAGCAGATTTGACATTGCTTAGGACCCATTAAACTTGAACTGAACCCAAAAAGTAAAAAGGGTCCTGAATAAAACAGAATCACACAGAATAAATCCACTATTTGAAAGAAAAAAATAAACTTGAATTTTTGGGATGTTATCGAGTATTACTATCAGCAGAGAAGAGAATCAACGGTGAGGAAATTCCGAAAGGAAGCGCCTTCAGCAGCTAGAGTCGTTGGCAGCAGAAATGGTTTTGCTTTTGAAGGAGCTTCTTTGTGTGTTAGCTTTGGACAATTCAAAAGCGGAAGAGCAATCAAGCTGCAAGCATCACCTAGAACTGAAAAAAAACACAACTATTTCACTATTCTCATTTCTCACCCAATAATAAATAAACTCTGCAAACATTCAATTGCAATTCTATTCACAACAGCTGAATAGCAAGTTTCTCACAATCACTGTTTTTTTTTTTCAATATATATGTTAGTATATATATGTTCCTTTTAGTTGTCAAATAGAGTCTTTACAAAATCAAGTGATTAGACTCAACCTGTTTAATGAGCTCCGTATAAGACGAATCCAATTTTGATACCTCAATTCCTAACAGGAACAATAATTAGTCAGGTGTTACTTACCTCGCAGTCGAACTCCGGATTAACATGGCCCCTTCCCCTTGGTTACTTACAAAAAAATAGTGTCTTTAAAATTATAAGCTAATTTTTCCACTTCAACAAAGTTTCATAGCTCCCTAAATTCTAACCAATCATTTAAATTATCATAAAGCAACAACAACAACAACAACATCTAAATAATCCTAATTGTTCCAAAGACTCCATACATAGAAAAAGAAAAAACGAATCCAATATTGTAAAGCAAGCAAAAGTAACAATATATGAAGTTCAAAACCTGGGTATATTACATGTAATTTTATCAAACACGTGATATGCATAAAAAGATTAACAAACAAACGAAAATGTTGATGTTGATAAATTACCTCGGGTGAAGTGATGATGGTGACGATAGTTGTAGGTTAGGGTCTCTTTTAGTTCTTCTTGACTTGTTTTCTTTTAACTTTCAGTCTCTTCTTTCTTTCTTACACAGAATCAGCGAGAACAAATTCTGCGTTCTTGCGGCGGGTTTTGATGTTTGGGCTACAATGGTTTGGTTGAGTGACTCCATATTCCAATTATTTCAAGGTGATTTACTTTTTGCACCCCCAGAAATTCTCAGTTTTTGTGTACTAGGATGCCAACTCTTTTCTCATAATATTTTTCATTCAAGGGGGCACAGACATTGGGTTTGAGTAAAAAATATTATTACTCGCTACTTAAAGTAACAACTGAACCACAGTTTGCTATTTAGAGTGCGAACTCAGTTTACATTTTTTTTATAGTGAAACTAGTGAACTTTATAAAAATATGGCCACCGTTCAATACTATATTTTGATTGGGCATTGGAGCCGCTGTGACAACAATATCAACCAATCACACACACTATAGAAAATATAATGTATTATTTTTGAATGAATTACAAAATGAATTGAAACCTTTTTTTTATTTTTTTAATCACTCGCTCATATATTGTTTCATTCAAAATATTTTTTTGGTGGTGAGTGAAGGATTGACACTTTAACTTTCAAACAGTATTTCAATCAAATTTGTTTTGTAGAAGATGAGAGAAATGTGAAGATGACAAAAAAAATTAATTTTTATATGGTTCACATCCTATGATGCGAACTACGCATCCTGGGATGCGAACTTTTTTTTTTTTTCTTCCAATTTTTACTATTTACTACACAGTCGCTTTTTACATTGCAAGGGGATAATATTGTTTCAGGGGACGCTTGTGAGACCCGGAAGCATGAAAAGTAAATCTCTATTTTAAGTGTCATGTTAAACACTAGTTGGATATAGTTTAGACATTAAAGATATTGGACTAGAAAATGAGATATCAACAAAAGACATTATGTTAAAATTAGTTTAGACATGACATAGTAAATGACTAGAAAAATACAGATACCTAAATTACGACAAGTCATGTTCTTTATATAGGAGGTGGGAGATACTCTTTTATAGATTATTTTTTTTACAATGAAGTTCGAGAACGAACTCAAGGCCTTTAATATACTACTCAAATTCCTCACCACTAGACTCAATTTGTTGGCTTTAAATTAAATGTGAGTGATATAATAAAGTTGAATGGCTTTGCAGTTTGAAGAGGCGTCGATTCTTTTAACTTAATTATAATACGAAATCAAGTTTTTGAATATGATCAAATCATTTATTATTATAAATATGTAACAGGGTTCTCATTCATTGTAGTAATTAAACTAAATTTTTATTCATAAAGACCAATCTATCAATTTATAATATATTAAAAAACATATTAAAATATATTTTTCAAAATAATTCCTAAAAAAAATATATTAAAACAAACTCCAATCCCCGTTGAATGACATATTACGCATTTATAATATATCAATATTAATAACATTATTGATTAAAACTAGTTTAATTTTTGTGTCAAAAAAAAAAACTAGTTTAATTTGTAGAGTGGTAATTGTGTTGTTATAATATATTATTTTTTGCCGTTTTCAAAAAAATTATTCATTCAAACTCAATAAAAATTGTTGATATATAAATAAATAAATAAAATCTAATTTAACTTGTAAGAAAAATTTATAAAAAATTATGAATTGAAATTTATATATATATATATATATATATATGGCTAATGCTACGGTGGACCACCTTCACAAATATATATATTTCAAAATAAGTTGTTGTAAAATATTTCATTCAATCTTTGATCCCACATTCCCACTTAACTTTTGCTTTGTGTATGTTATTGTTATACTAGACTAGATACTAGATAGATTGATTGATCCAATACATTTCAAGACCGACATGCCTTCTTACATCCTAAAAGGACATCACCTCATATGGTGAGAGTGTTTCATCAATGAGTGAAAATTATTTAGAATAGCCTCTATGCTTGGGATTGGGACATTGTTTCTCTTTAAATACCATTCAATTGGCCTCCTTAAACTTAAGGATAAGCCATTGCAACATTTTGGAGGTTTTAGCTCCTTTTGTCTGTCATACTTGAGTTGTTTTATGCATGCAAGCTTTTGCATAACTTAATTTGTGGCTATTCGACAAAAAGTGACAAGCCTTTTTCTATGAATTAGTTATAGCAACATGTTCAATAATGCAAACAAAAGGACTTCATGTATATAAATAGACACTATATAGTCACTACTCCAGCTGGTTTTTGGGGATGTATTATAAATTATAATTATTGTATCAATGATTTTTGTTTGTATATATTAGGTGGGTCCAACACACTATTTTTTAAGAAAAAATGAAAAATGGTGAAATTTTTATTAATTAAAAATAATATACTAAAAGTTATTTTACAACTGTATTTTTTTTTTTATTTTAATAATAGAGTTGAAGATCGAATTCAGAACCTCTAGCATATTATCCAAACTTTTTACCACTAAACCAAATTTAATGGCTTTCAACTATATTTCATTGAGAGAATTTGAATTATATCTCAAGGTTAATTTTTTACCATTAAACTAACACTTCGTAAAATGGTGAGATCGATACATATTGAAGTCTAAGATGGAGTCAGGACCGACTCAAGCTATAGGCAGCCCAAGCCCTAGCTTTAGGTCTCACAAAAAATCAATTTTACGTCCAAATACATTAGACTACATCCCTCCAATATGGATGAATTCAAAAATTGGATTGTGAGGGTGTTTTGAGGGACTTTCAATAAATCTTCAAATCCATTACACCTCTTTATAATACTTACAAATAAATAGAAAATTCTTATAAGTATATTTATCACCAGAAACTGTCAAAAAAAGTTAAAAGATTTTTATATATGTTTTCCTTCTTTCCAATTTCTCCAAAATTCCTTGTTCCAATTCCTAACTCTCAAATAAAGTTTATGGATCCATAGTATTTGGAAATTTAGGTGGTGGAGAAAGAGAGGAGGAGAACGGAGGAGTTTGCATAAAAGGAAAGAAATCAAAATAAATGAAAGAAATGACAATCCCTCAATTTGAATATAGAAAAGTTTACTTTTAAAAAAAAATACAAAACTTCTTGAAATCGTGAGCTCAAATTATATTGGAAGAGAATTTTGGAGAATTTGGATAAGTTTTGAATTTCAATCTATATTGTTAATTTATTTGTTTTAGAAAAAATATACTCCATTCGTCTATTTTTATAAGAATTAGTTTGACAAAAAGTTTTATAAGATTCTTTTGCAATTATCATTGATATTGATTTTTTTTCTTCATAATTATCCTTATTTACTTTATATAATTTTTTGAATAGTATTTAATTCATTTTTATAAGTGGGTACTCTATTAATTATAGGAAAGTCATTATTAAAGATAAACATGAAAAATCAATATAATTTATCAACCAATTTAATATTAAATCCAACTTTTTTAAAACTCATGTTTTATTTTATAAATAAAGACGAGAGAATCCACTCTTTCATATATCCATTATTTAATGCATTCCTAATCAATATGAGAATGATAATTTGCATGAACCCAAAAGAATATGTTTAAACTTTAAAGTGTGTTATAAGTTATCACTTCTATTTGTTATTAGTTTTATTTTTGTTTGAGGGATTATTTTATGTTAATATATTATTTTGCTATATCTATAATCTTGACAACAAGTATCAATATTCAGCCACTGTAGATTCACCACATTCGTCGGGCCGTCGTTTTCTATATTAAATCGTATTTTTTTATTATCCTTGTGTTTTGTCTTATTCGCCTGTCAGTGATCTCTGCTTCCAGTCAGACAAGCGTGTGCCAAAAAGTGTTTTTCAAGAAGTAGGGAGGTTTGTTCTATTTGGGTGTTATCCAGGGTAGTATCTTCTGATTTAAATATCATTTACCAGCTACCCATGTGCAAATCTCTTGAGGCAACCCATGTGGAATGGCAGATATAGCAGAAAGAAAGGAATTATTTATTTGTGTAGGTCTTATTTGGTTGCAGCAAAATGACAAAAATAAAATAAAATTACAGCTGTAATTTGTGTATAGGCCTTATTTGGTTGCAGCAAAATGACAAAAATAAAATAAAATTACAGCTGTTATTTGTGTAGGCCTTATTTGGTTGCAGCAAAATGACAAAAAAGTGATTAACTAATATTAAAATATGCAAGTGGGAGAAAAAAATACAAGTCTTTGAATCTCCTCATGTTTTTGTCTATAAATACCAAAGAATAGCACAAGCTTTTTACGCATCAAAATGGAATACTCATTCCATTCTTTCATTTTTCTCTATTCTCTTTTCTTCAACACTCGACAACAAATCTTCACTCTTTTGTAATTTGATCTTTGTTTTGCATTGATTCCTTGAGCCTGAAAATGGAATACTCATTTGATTAGATGATTAGATCCCACTCACAATCAATGTTTTAATGAGGCCATGAACCATCTATAATGTTACTTTGTTTGAAACTATAGTTTTGTGATTATGTTTGTTTTGTTGTTTTGTAGGTGAGCCTCGCTTCTTTCAAGGATATTCCTTGTGTTTCACAAAGGTAAAGAAATGTTTTCCTATCTATTTTGGTTTGTTTCTTTTCTACAACAACATTATGTTTGATCTGTTGTTTTGTAGGTGAGCCTCACTTCTTTTAAGGATATTCATTGTGTTTCACAAAGGTAAAGAAATGTTTTCCTATCTAATTTGGTTTGTTTATTTTCTACAACAACATTATATTTGTTCTGTTGTTTTGTAGGTGAGCCTCACTTCTTTCAAGGATATTCCTTGTGCTTCACAAAGGTAAAGGAAATGTTTTCCTATCTAATTTGGTTTGTTTCTTTTCTACAACAACATATCGGTGCATATTAATTTTTTGCAGTCATATAAAAAAATTGTACTACAATTTACTAACAATTACTTTTATGCTAATAGACAATGAAAACATGGCATATAATGAGATCGCATATATATATATATTTCTGTTAACACCCTCATATTCTCTAATATGGAAAAATTTATAGTCCTGTTATAAATTTATGACCTTTATTGAAAACAATTCTTTCAAGGTTGAAATATAAGATGTTTACCTTAAATACTAATGTGATAGCAGCAGCTATAGCCAAGGAAAAGGAGCAGTAGGGTTTGAGAAAAGCAAACACTACACTACTAATGAAGCCTACACCATTGATAGAAGACATTGAGTTTTAAACATGCACTAAACTACAATGAGTTTTACAAGTAACTTTGATGAGAAAAGAAAGGAAATTTTCAATAAGAGTTTTACAAGTACCTTTGATGAGAAAAATAAGGAAATTTTCAATAAGATAGTTGTTCTTACTTACTTGAACCACATTCTTTTCCTGCCCAGTCGTATGTGAATCTCGCAACAACCTGTTTTCAGACAAAGTGCTCAAAATTAAGCAATATATTCTACATATGTATTGAATGCAAAAGAAAATGAAGATCCAATAACTCACAAGAAGCAATTTATTATTTCACTTGCTTAAATCAAAGTCGGAAATTAACAAGGCATAACCAATCAAATTCAGAGACACATGATGCTAAGAGTATCTCCCATTGGAGCACTTATTAATTCCTTAAACTTAACTAACTATTACTTTGTTTTCACAATTAGAACATGTTTATGTTGTAGACATGATTGTTTCAATTCAAGGTATGTCTCCTTTAAAAAAAAAATTAAGTACTGACTCTTAAAAAAAATGAATTTAAGGATTGTCTTTGAGTAAAGAGTGTTTGCTTAAAATAAATAAGTTTAATCCATTAAATATGAACCCTTGTTGTTAAATGTGATTGAAATCTTAAAAATGATGACAATCGGCCTAAGAAGAAGGGTTACATAAAATGAGAACAAAGTTCAAAGACTCTTGGAATATCCTTAATTATTAAACTCACATGACATCCTCATATTTCTAAAATTCCCATTCTTTAATAGGTTATATATTTACAAAGGCATATAAAGTCCATATGATGCCAATATAAAAACACTTGAAGCCCTTCTAAGTTTTGAAAAAAAATAATTTTAAAATAAGAAATAGGTAAACCTTGAAATTTCACACTTGAGTGATATACCCACCAAAACATATATCATGGCAAATAATTCATATTTTCATATGCATATAATGTAAAGCTGTTCTGCTCACCTCCGAAGTACTAATCCAATAACAAGTGGTTCTCCACTTCTTGTGTGTTCTCAATCACCTGCACATAGTAAATTGAAGAAGACAACTTAGAAAATGTGATGAATATTTGATTAACAGACATACAAGAGTGATACATATTGGAAAACCGTTGTGTGTGTTGCTCTGCAAAATAGAAAATACATCTGAAACCTTAACAACACAAGGGAAAAAGGCCACCTGCAACAGAAAATTTACAAGTACAATCAGTGACCAAAGAGATAACTACATAACAAAGCACGATAAACATAATTTTTTAATTTTATTATTATTATATATGGTGTGTGTGGGAAAAAAAATTCATTTGAACTTGGACCCAAAGCATATTGGTACAGATTGCCTCTTGATAAATAAGTTTTATCCAGGACCATAGTTTAATTCCTATATGGAACCCTTACTACTATCTACCTTCCTTATTGATTTTCTCTATCATAAATGAATCAAAATAAACTGATACTCTGTTTCTAATAAAAATATATATATTTACATTCTAAAAATAAATCAAATATATTTTTTTTAAAAATACTACACAATTAATATTACAAACGGGGAAACAAAATAAAGTAGATAAGAAAAACAAATCTGAAATAAATACTACTTATTTCAGTTCATCAATGTTTTAACATCTACATTTTTTTTAGCAGGTTAAAAATATTCAAGAAATCATACTCAAAATAGAAAACAAAGTAAATGATTTATTTTTTCCTTTTGATATTTTCTATAGATAGATTTGATTTGAAAATATTTACTCTATATATAAAAATAGAAAACAAATCAAACATGAAAAAGATCTGTTAAAATTATATTATCAAATTCTTTTTGTGTGTGCATTAGTATCAGAAAAGGGTTACCACTATGGACTTCCCTCCCTTAACTCAAAAGACATAAACCTATTATACTTTGGAAATCCACACTTAAGTGATGATCACATACCCACCAAAACATATACCTAAACATGTACATATAATGTAAAGATGTTCAAGATAGATACTTCCCATCCCATTACTCTGAATCATTTGATAGTGTTAACTAAATGAAAAGATAAGTTTTCTCTTTGAAAATTTTATGTCTTTTATTTATATATATTGGCAAAAAAAATCTTTTACAAATATGGTATGATATGTATCTAAATTTGCAGTACCTTGAGGAGAAATATCCTGCCTCCCTTTACAAGTCCTCCTTTCCTTCCCCCTCAGATGTAAATCTCACAGCAAAACAATAATAGAGAAGAAAAAACAGAATTATTTCATGTTTTATTATGACACATATACAAGATTAAATATTAATTTAGAAGTAAAAATGATTATACGCAATCTTTAAAAAAAATTAAAACCAAATTATCCTTTGATTTATTTAAAAAGTTTCATCAAAAGATAATTTGTTAGGAAGAAAACTTAACAAAAATTGTTAAAATCACAAGATATCCAAAATAAAACCGGAAGAATATTTAGGAATGTGTTCATACCCGTAATGGAGATGATTGTCAGCGGTGGTTTCCGGGGACGGTGCCCAGATCTCTAAATAAACTAGCCCAACTCAAAATTCATGGGATGAAGATCACAGATCCGTTGCTCAACTCCACGGACGAGCTCTAGGTGGCCGAAAACAGAGCTTTTGCCGGTGTAGTTCGGTAACAACTTCAACGTTTTGGAGGTGTATTAGTCGTATAGAAATCTATATCGTAGACAAAGGAATAAAATGGTTTTGATTTCACAACCAGATCTGGTTGTAGCGCGACGGGCGGTGGCGATGTTTTGCGGCTAGGGTTTGAACTGAAGGATGAAGAAGAGAGCGTATGTTACTGTTTTTATTAATGAGAGAGAAAAGTAATGAAAATAAGGAAAAACAGATGTAAAGGGCAAAATAATAAAAAAGACTCCATGAGTGGGACTTTTTTTTTTATTTACCTAATTAGATGGTTTTGGGATTAAATCCTAATATTTTCACTTTTTAATATTCCATCCATGTCTTTGTCAAAAAAAATATTTCATGTCATTTTCTCTCTTCCACATAACAATTAAATTAACCAAAATATATTTATAGGTCCTTTAAATTTTACATTTGTATCAGATAGGTCATTTAAGTATCAAATATTTTCTTTACTTTTTTAAATATTAGATAGGTCATTTAAGTTTTATGTTTATATCAGATAGATCTTTTAAGTTTCAAGTTTGTATCAAATAAGTCCTTAGATGTTGAACGCCGCAAAAATCTTGGATTTTATGAAGAAATTAAAAAGGTAACAAATCATACGCAATAAAAATTAAATAGTATAACATATATTTTTGGATTTTCTCAAAATATATGAAATTGATGAAATGCATTACAAAAATATAATTCTACTATTTCAACAATTAAAACAACACCATTCGACCGTGAAGAAAAGAGTTTGGACAAAATCGGGATGCTACATATGTCCTTAAGTAATATGACTTATTTGATATAAAATTAAAACTTAAAAGACTTATTTGATACTTAAAAAATTTAAATGATTTATCTAATATAAACGTGAAACTTATAGGACCTATCTGATTTAAAAAACTTAAAGGACACATCTAATATAAACACAAAACTTAAAAGATCTATAGATGCATTTTAAATTATTATTCAACTTTTTTTTGTCTTAAATGAAGTGATAATCCACTAAAATTAAACTCACACACAACTGTGAGGTATCGGGTTCGAACCCGGATCATGACGTCCGACCTAGCAATTTTGGCATTTGCGAGTTGAGCTACAATTGTTTGGTTAAAATGAAATACTCTCTCTTGCAACTCACTTTTCATATACCCCACATTCTTTATTGTTTATTCATATTTTTTTTTGTATCTATTTAAACTCACATTCAAAATGTCATTCAAGAGTACAATAAGAAGTGGAGGGGAACATCAATTTTCTCCAAGTTTGCAACCAAATTAACAATAATACAACTACTAGCAAGGGAGAAAAAAAGACCTAAGTGAAGTAAATAGGCCAATTGTAGTAGTATGAATCTCGATGGCCCCTGTCCCAGGTCTTGTTCCACATGGGCTCATAACGCTTATTCTTCTCCATTGCCCTTTTCCAGTGATATTGCTCAAATAACATTACCTTATCATGCCAGTGATATTGTTTATTCATATTATTTACAGTAATTTTGTATAATAATAATTATTAATTATATTTTTTTTTAAAATAATGAATATTTTTAGTCACTACAAATAAGAAGGAAATGTAAAAATGAGTTTTTTTTTATGTTGAAAGTATATCAAACCATACAAAAAAAAAATATTAAAAAATAAAAATATACACTCCCAATTAAAATATGATAGATACACGTATGGATTTAAATAAATAAAAAGGAGAAAATAACAAAACAAATCTATTGTCAAAAAAAAAATCAAATCAAATTGCGCCAGTGTCACACTCTTTCCCATTTTTTTTTTGCTTTCAACCGATTGAAAAAATTCATCCCCTCTCTCCTTCACCTATGTTAACTTCAAGTTTAAACTTTACCATTGTAACAATTCAACCATTCTTTTTGAGTTTAAACCCCATCATTGTATATAGTCTTACCGTATAAAATGATATATATATATATATATATATATATCGTATTCTCGTGACTTTGACTGAGTTGACAAACACATTGCATATATTAGAAATATCTTTTAACTTTAGATTTAAAAATAGGTTTTTTTTTTTTAATAAAAACTATCAAAATTATAAAATTGGTTTAAAAATAAATAATTTTTTTTAAAAAAAAAAATCCCAAACAACCTGACCCTATACCATTCATTTCAAATACTACAAAGTATTAAAACAATAATTTGGACATGGAACAATAAATGCAGCGCCTGTGTGCAAGTAGGTTCTTCAATTACGTATTAAAACACATATAACTAAAATAAACAGTTGTTCGACTCTTCCCTGTCGGTCCTAATTTAAAGAATTTTCTTTTGTCTCGAAGCTCTCTTTGTTCATCATATAGGGTGATGTTGGGTTACTTTTGGCCTAGAATCACCCCCTCTACACTTTTTTTTTTCTTTTCTTTTAATATAAATAAGTAATTTTTACATAGATTAAGTTTTTCTTTTGTTTTTGTTTTTATTTCGTCGTCTAAGTGCGGCGTTGTGTTGGTCGTCGTCTTGTGCGGCGTTATTTGATTTCCGTATTGTTGCGATGTTCTTTTGATTCTTCTCGAAAGATTATCTTCAGTCAACTACATATTGATCAATGATTTGGGCATCAACGTTACATATCCGGAAGCATGGATATTCCGGTGATTTTAATTTTATCATATTATTTGTTGTAGACATTATGCCTTTGTATGCTATTAACTCGGATATTATGAGTTTGTTCGCAGATTCATCCTTTACGTTTTTAGCGAAGTTGAATATGTGATTATATTTGATGTATCTGTCGATTTGAATGAATGAATATCATTTTGTTTGCGTAAAAAAAAAACTAAAATAAACAAACACCAAAGTCTTCTTAATATTAATTATAAGAGCCCGGGCGAACGCACGGGTCATGATACTAGTACCATGTACACATGGTGGGCACACACATTGGCAAATGCTTTTTGTGTAGTGTCACTTATCCACTGCCTAATAGAGAAAAAAGCAAATGCCATGTTGGATTTAGCCTCTATCTATCATTGATTTGGAAATTAATTGAAACATTATTAAAACATTTGTTATTATAAACTCTAAATAAATAAAAAATGGATTTAATTAAACCTTACTGTATAGTGCCAGACAGTAGCACATGTTGAAATGAGGCTAAGTGGATATATAGTGCCTATCTCATTCATCAAAGTGGGAAAAGCCTTAAAAAAGATAGACGCACTCTACTTTGGCCTTCACTCCTCTTTACCCTTTTCTTTCTTATCATAGCACATAGATTTCGTTATTTTGTGGGACATTATATGATATGATCTTATATTATATATATGATATGATTTGTAACACATTATGTGAAACCCTTTATTGGGGACATTTTTTATGGTTCAATCAATTCAAGCCATCGTTAAAGTTCTTTTCCACCGTGTTTCTCTAATTATAAAAGGGAAATTAATAACAATTACTTTATTGAAGAACCGAATTTGGCCCAATAGATGGGATTAATTAGTCTTTAGATTAGACTTTTCTCTAATTTAAGCACTATGGTTTGAGGTGAGATTTATATCATCTTTTTGTAATGACAAATACATTGAGACTACTTAATTATGGAGTATAAGAACTTAAGAAGCATCCAAGCAATAACATTATAGATCATCACAACTATATAATCCAAAACAAAAAAAAAAGATCATCACAACCAATAATTCTCACATCATATCTCTAGACTCAAAATTTTAATAATAATGTATTTTCACAAATTTCATTTTGCTTTAACAATATGCCCCTCTAGAAAAGATCTTTTGATGAGAGCAAAAATATATTGCATCCATAAATGGGTCAAGTACTAAAATATTAAAAGACTTACCTTTCACACTTAAATGACTTTGATCAAATACTAGAAACACTTAGACAAGCTGTTGGAGATTTTGTTGTCATGAAATTACACCATGAGATTTCTGTTTTTAATCAATTTGAGACTAACCATTCACACTTAATTATGATATTACTTATTTGACGGTTCAAATGAGTTTGAGAGTAGATGGGGTAGTTCGCTCAACTGATTTAAATTAAGAGTGAAAAATGTCAAGTAATAGGTCTGAGTTCAAGACTTAGCAAGGTGAAGAAAACTAACACTAAAACTTAATTACTAACTTTGATTTTGGGTTTGATAACATAAGTGATAAGACTAAAGATCATGTTCCACAAAAAAAAAATTATAGATCTCATACACTCAAAACGTTTTGACATATATTATATATTTCATTTAAGTCATTCATGTGAGACATACCTAACTTACTCATATTTAACTTTAAATCATTGTATTTCATTTTATTCTAAAATTTTAGTTAGGTTAACCATTGCATTTTTTTATTCAAACATTGCATTTTATTATTCAGTTCATTCACGGTAAAAAAGGAATATTAGAATTTTGAATCGCAATAGTTAATTACAGTCACAGCACAGTTTAAAGTAAACTAGATATGCAATATAGCTTTTCTATTTACCTTTACACTTTTTATCATAGTAGATAATTAAAATAGAAAGTGGAAAGAAATATAAGGTAGAAAGTAGAATATATTAGATTAGATTATGCACTTTTAAAAATTAAAGTTATAATTATTAATTAAAAAGTGCGGAGTAATATATATCATAATCATAAATTATTAAAAAACACAGACGTGGTTAATCGAAATGGAATCATGTAACTATTGAATATCACTTTACATAATTATCCTTGTCAATCCAAAACTTAATCAATACTTGTATAATTAGTATTACATTAGTTTATTACTTTTTGATATAGTCACATTTCACCTTATCTTGTAAAATACACTAACTATTAAAAGAATCCAAAGATTACATACAACTCTCAAATACTTTATGTTTTCTTCCAAGAAACACGAAAAGAGCCAAAGGCCACTTGCTACTCTTTGTTATTATAATTAAATTATGATTATTATTATCAGCATTATTTTTCAAAACTATCAACAAAACAAGTTGTTGATAACATAAATCAAAGCTGTTAGCTGGTAAGATACTGCACAAACTTAGTGATATGAACAATGGCTTCAAATTGATCATAGATAATTGGATTTAGAATTTTAAATGCTCAAGTAGAGATTCACATTCTTTTGCTGGATTCGCTTAAAATTCAATCCTTAGTTTTCTTTAAAGTAATTTCACTTATAAAGGCAGTGCAGTGCAAATTTCAACTTTCAAGTTATTTTTTATGGTTGGATATAAGTCTCTCAAATTTTAATATGAAATTAAAGTCTATCATACATTCATTTGTTGTTTGTTCTTGAGACCTTTCATATTGGGGCCATTTGTGTCGTTGTTGATTCTGCATTTCAGCTTGTTCAGTCTTGAACGTGAAAGATGTGTTAGAAGTTCCACATTAATTACAAATATGACACAGATAGTCTTTATAAAGATAGCGGAGTGCAAATCTCAACTCTCAAATTAGTTTTTATGGTTGAGTATATGTCTCTCAAATTCTATCAATTTCAATGGTTAAACACACCTTTTTCTACAATAATGGTTGAAATAAAAAAAATAAATCCACATAAATAATTTGTGGGATAGTAATTCTCAATACACAATAAAAAAATAAATGTCTAATATAATGCAGACAAGATTTATAAGTTGTCAAGTTTGTAATAAAATAAAAACCCAATATTTGCTAATGCACATTTATTAATCTCTTGATAAGAATGTGTAATATTTTATGTGGTTAACCCTTTGAAATTTTAGAAGAATGCAGCCCTAGTAATTTAGAGTTCAATTACAAAATAAGTAAAATTTGATCAAAAATTATTTTATTCACAAATTAAATATGAATTCTTTCAAACAATTTGTCGTTTTGTGAAGCTAATTAAACACTTGAATCTAAGAACAATCTCATACTACATACTATAAATATAGAAAAATGAAATTTTAAAGTCAAATTCAATCTCTGAATATTTATATTTTTATGGATTACCGCTGTCAATTGAGTT
The DNA here is from genome assembly GCA_030408175.1 of Trifolium repens. NCBI lineage: Eukaryota > Viridiplantae > Streptophyta > Magnoliopsida > Fabales > Fabaceae > Trifolium > Trifolium repens. The sequence goes on from CP125845.1 coordinate 11,842,475, forward strand.
GTACATTTTTATTCGATAAGTAAAATTTTATTTAAGATGAACTATCCGAAAGAAAAGTCAATGAAAAGTACAAAAAATCAACAACAAAAAAAGTAACTCACAAAACGCCTCCTAAAAGGAAATCTACTTACAAAGGAAACAAAAAGAGGAGCTCCTAAAAAAATAACTCAATAACGGGTAATAGTATTAACAATACTTTCATTTTATTCCTTTAAAAAAAACTTTCATTTTATTATTCTTGAATTGAGGATTAAAATTAAAATTATAACAATCTATTGACACTTGTCATAATTTTTGTAATCTTATGAGATGAAAAGCTTCCATGTATACAATTAATGTATAATACTAATAATAAGACAAAACTTAATCCAGTTTCTCATCTATTTTTTATTACATTTTTAAACTAATGAAATGTAGTAGGTGGTTTTTGGAATACAAATACTTGCAATTTTTTATTCTCCACGTAACCTTTTTCTGAAGAAACTCATCAAAATATTCTCCCAAAACAAGACCCCTCCGTTGTCAACTATATTAGTACTCTCTAGAACCGACTGAAATTTCCTTGACTTATAGTTCACATTTAAGTTGACAAGGACTTGCATGTTATCTATGTATTTACCACTACTATATATTATATAAAATCATAACCAATTTATCATATTCTTATATATTACTCCCTCCGTTTCTTTTTAATTGTCTTTTATTATCATATTTAGTGTTTCTATTTAATTGTCCTTTTTGTATTTTATGGGTATGATTTGTCAATTATACCCTTTGTTAATTGCTCTTATCTTTTTCCATAAAACCAATTAATGCTATATATTTGGAAAACTAAATCTTTTTCTTTTTTTAATTTTTGTTGGTACATAACATATTAAATTTTGTGTTTTTGTACATAATATATTAAATTTATTGGAAAGAAAAAGTGTGGGCAAAAAAATAGGAATTTATTGGTGGATTAAAACGAGGATATAATAGGAAGATAACGTGCAAAAATACACTTTCTTAATTTGGTGTTATCATTCTAAAAAGACAATTAAAAAGAAACGGAGGGAGTAATATATAGTATACTAAAAATAAGAAAGAGGAGCCGACCAAGGTTGGTATGTATATATAGCATTATAGCTCAGTTGTAACTGCCAAATAAATTATTCATAAGAGTTTAGATTTTATAAAATGTGTGAATTTTAGCAAAATTGTTAGTATATTTAATCAAAAATAAAAATATATAAAAGGCGACAAAGGTTGGTACATCAAATAAACAAAATAAAAATTTGTTACTTTGAAGAAAAATATCTAAAAATCAGTAAGTGTGTGTAAGGTTACCGTTGGTTTTATAATTTAGGCCTAAGTAGATATTTTTTTGCATTAGAAGCTTAAGTAGATAAGGTTAAAAGAAATTAATAAGGTAAGAGATTTGAAAGCAAAACAATTTAGGGCAAAGCTTAATTATGTCCACTTTTATTCCTAACCTTCCTACCCACTTTGCCTTCATAAGGGGCCACTTTTGTGTACCCTACCTTCCTCTCACTCTCTCTCTCTCTCTCTCTCTCTCTCTCTCTAACTTCTAGTCATGGTGATCTTGACTCATGTACTCTCTCAACCCTTAATCTCTTATCCCCAATCCAAACAAACCCACTAAAACTCTTTTATTTTCTCTCTCTCAAATCATCATCAAAACTAAACCACTTTCAACCAACCTATTAATACCTTACCCTATTATTTAAGCCCACAATTCCACCCTCAAACAAACCAAAACTCTCTTCACTTCTCTCTCTCTCTGTTTCACTCTGTTTTACTCTGTTTTTTCTCTCTCAGACATTTCATCAAACACTTTCTCTTCTTTCTCTCATAAACATTTCATCAAACACTTTCTCTTCTTTCAATTACTTTCCCTAACAAAGATGACACGAGTGCTAAGAATTCTCAATTCCACGGCAAATCTCACCGCCGTCGCAGTTGTAGCGCCACCACCAGAAGCCGTAGCTTTGGAATCAGATTTCGTGGTGATTCTCGGAGCTTTACTCTGTGCTTTGATATGCGTTGTCGGACTAATCGCCGTCGCTCGTTGTGCTTGGCTCCGACGAGACTCCGGCGCCGGAAATTCTCCTCAACAAGCTCTAGCTAACAAAGGACTGAAAAAGAAGGTTCTTCAATCACTTCCGAAATTCGCATACGTTGATAGCAACCCTGGAAAATGGCTAGCAACAACAGAATGCGCGATTTGCTTGGCGGATTTTGTCGCCGGCGACGAGATCCGTGTTTTACCGCAGTGTGGACATGGATTCCACGTGGCGTGCATCGACACATGGCTTGGATCACACTCTTCTTGTCCTTCCTGTAGACAGATTCTGGCTGTAACAAGGTGTCAGAAGTGCGGCAGGTTTCCGGCGACCGGAGCTGAAACCGCCGCTACCAGCGCTGCGGTGAGTGAACCAGAGTTGAAATCTTTAGAAGAAGGCAATGTCGGTGCAAATAGTAATAATCATTGTAGTGGGGGTGTTAGTAGTAGTAATACCAGTGAGTTCTTGCCTTAAAGAACACAACACTAGTGCACTACTAGTTTTTTTTTTTTGTATTTATTTAGTAGGTTTTTAAATTTTAGTTTTTGTACTTTTTCTTATCCCTTCAAGTTAATCAAAAGTGATCTGAATTTGTGCAAATTTTTTACTTTGTCGTAATTATGCACTCTTAGTTGTATAGTTTATTTTAGTATTCTTTGTATATTTATTTTTATTGATAGAGATTGATTTTGGTTTTTTCTAAAATAAAAGAATTTTAACAGGTGAAATTTACATACACGTTAAGTATTAAGAAATGAGAAATTAAAAATTAAAGTTTCAGTTATGCATCAAATATTTCTGCAAATTTTATACTGAGCTGTATTTAAGAATTATAAAGTATTTAAAGTTGTAAAAAGGATAACCTTAATAGTGCATATATAGTTCTATTTTGAAATAAATGTTACTCTAGCAAAAAAATAAATATTTTAAAATGAATGCTATTTTTATTTTTAATGTAATATTAATTATTTAATTTTCAATTGTACTTTTTATGTAGACTACTTTGAAAATATTATTTCTACTTTACATTTCTGATAATGAAAAAAAACACATCAATATTTAATAAAAATAATTTAGTAAACTGTTATTTTTGTTCTACTTTTAATTATTACGTTTTTTTAATACATGTATAAAAATTTAGTTAAAAAGAAATGTATAAAAATCATAATTTTATACATATATATTAGATATTTAGTTTTGAGCGAAATCATAATTTTTTATGAAACTGAGACATACCAAGTTCATTCTCCTTCAAGTGACCTTAAATACCGGCCCAACGTGTCCGATAAACTTATTATGAAAAGCCTTCACAGTGAGAGTCGCAACGATCAACCTCGAATCCTTGCATAATTGGTTGCGGCCAATGAAAGTCTTAACGATATCATATCCTATCATTGATTATGAGATGTTCGTAATCGTTCACTCTATACATGACTAACGGCTCATCATTGTGGTAATTCCTATCTTAAAAAGGCAATTATATGCAATTTTCATCGGTTATCACAACAAGGCTTCGCGTTCTCATACTGAATTAAGTATCAGAATGTTTGCGGATACTCTGACCAGCTTCAACTCTAACCGTTCTATATTTGATAGGCGCCGATCATCGACTCTAATCACTTACCAATATAAAAAAATGATATCTTATTAATAAAAATGTCAATTAGAGAAACATAATTTAAAATCATAATTGAAAAGTTAACAATCAATTGGAAATTATCAAGATTTTTTTTTTACTCAAAATTATTAAGAATATTTAAGTAGCAATAGAGTTGAGAAATGAATTTCATTTCGATCCTGCCGGACGATTTATGATATTCTTTAATAATTAAAGTCTGTCAATTAACCACTAATTTGAGAGAGACATTGAATAAATAATATCATTTATTTCTATGATTTTATTATTTGTAAATTTGTAAATAATATTTTTATGGATTTCAAGTTCGAATCTTCTTGATATCAATTTTTGTATTGAGTCCAATAATACAAATTTTATTGTGGCTTCAATCGGAAACTTCTAGTAAAAGGTGAGATTAATTCTCATATCGGTTGGTCTTTGAGCTAAATATTGAGCTCGTAAACAAATAATTTTCTATTGGTTTTATAATGTATCATATTTTATTTGTAAAAAAAAAAATAATGTATCATATTTTACAAAATTTATTGAATAAATAATTTGTGGCCTATTTTTATTTATATTCATTATTTTTAGGAAAAAATACAACAAAAATAATTTTTGTTTTGTGTTAAATAAAAAGTAAGATAAAAAAAAAAGACAAATTTTAATATGGATCACTTCTTCAAGTGATTTATGATGAACCAGTCATGAATAACACAATAATAAATACGAATTTCACAATATCCACTGCTGGATTTAAAGTTTATATCATATAGATCATCCATATATTTTTTTAGAGAAATTGAAAATCATTTGATATGTTATTAAGAGCCATTAAAATTAATGGTTTATGGATTTTTATTAATTCTCATTAATCATAATAGGTCTCAATTACATATAAAATGATTTTCAATTTTTCTAAATTTTTATGGATGATCTATATAATATAAATTTTCAATTCAACGATGAATTTTGTAAAATTTGTATTCGTTATAATAATATTGATCACTTATCCATGGTGGACCACTTTAAAAAAATATATTATTTTAGCAAATATCACTGGTACCACTAAAGTATATTCTCCTCTTCTTTCTTCTTCTCTCTCAATGAAATCATCACCGTTCTTTAGAGCAACTACAACGCTGGTTGCTTAGTGCTTGCGTGTACATCTAAGTTCTGCTTTGCAATTTTTCCAGCGTTGGAGCAGTCCCATGTGGCGTTCTCATTGCTTAATATTTGGTGTCAGTTGCTTTCTGAAGCAATGAAAGGGACATGTTGCTTATCATTAAAAAAATAATAAAAGCTGCTAAAATCTTAAATCTCTCAACCGAATAGATGAAGGAAAAAACATCAATTTAATAAAATGAAAAATCCAAAAGTTAATTTCAACAGAAAAGTTGTGTCAAAAAAAAATTCAATAGAAGAAAGATGAATGGAGAACAGAAACATAGAAATCTCACAAAGATAATCCTTTTTCATAAAATGATTTACAAATGTTTCAATAATACAAATAAAAATAAAAATAAATCTGTGAAAATGGAGAATGGGAAAATAGATCCAGATCTGTATTCATCTTCACCAAATCTCTTTGTCGCATCGTTGCATCTCCGGTGTTATCCCGTCATGTCTCCTTGCCGTTGCATGAGTGCCTCGCTTTGTTGTGTGATACTCGATTAAAAAGGAGATGAGAGTTTGATGGTGTTTTGTTTTGAGGTGAGAGTTTGAAAATTTGAGAAAGATAAGTGTAGTAAGTGATGATTGGGTGAAAGGAAGGGGGCCGGAGTTCTAGAATTCTCCAGAGAAACTAGAAATAAAAGGAATATGTTATGTGTGGATGTGAATAATAGTGATTAATTGACTTACTCAGTAAAAAAATAAATAATAATTGATTGGATTAAAAATTGAATTTAATACTAAAATTAAAACTAATATTAAATAAGAATAAAAAAAGTATAAATTGGTGAGGTCAAGTATATGTTGCTTATTGCAATGACCATTGGAGTAAATTTAGTTGAGATTGCTTAGAGATTGCTTACATCCAATGTGGCAATTTAGGCCCACAAAAAGTAAGTGAAGCAACCAAAATTAGTTCTCCCATTGGAGATGCTCTTATGCCTCTAAATTTTCCATATCCTCAAGGACCACACTAGAAATAATACATCCATTCCATTCTGAATTAATTAGATAACTCCAACAAATAAGTGTCATACATTAGGGACATGCCCTTGATCCCTTTGTACCTCTCCCAATAGCAATGAAGAGTCTAAATTTGAATGAATAGATCATCCGACACAATTATGACCACACCAAGCCAATTGCACGTACAATTTATCATACTTAGAGGGAAAATTGGTATCCTTAAAAATACTCCACAATGTATATCACTTACAATGATCTTCATCTTATATAGATTCCCACCGAGTGGGTATTCTACTCGGCACCATTTTTTAAGATAAGGGTGCATTGATTTCTACGAGGCAAACAAAGTTTTTTCAATAGTCATCTAGAGGTAGTTGATGTTGCTTAATTTTTTAATAGAAAAAATAGTAAGTTACATAAAAGTGAAGGACAGTGATTCAAATCTCGGTCGCGATTCATGCCATCCGACACTAGCAATTTTGATATTTCTGTCCATTAAGTTCATTATGTTATAACTTATAACAAAGTCAACTTTTTTTTTTTGGACAAAACAAAGTCAACTTTTTTAATATATAAGAAAAGAGTCATGCTAACTAGTGCCCCCGGGGCACTAGTTAAGAATACAAAAAAAAGTAAATTTTGTATTGAAAACAACACTTTTCATACTTTATAAACATTAACTGCACAAGTTTCAATGTATCTTTACTATATAAGGTTTCCTTAACTAGTGCCCCAGGGGCACCATTTAGCATTATACTCTATTCTTAAATAATTTTTATATATATATTAAGGAATAGAGAATGTATTTTTTAAAGAGTTATGTTAGGTTAAACAGTATACTGACAATGATTAAAAAAATAAAAGTAAAAGAAAACTAAGTAAAAGAATTTCTTTTTTTAAAATTTTAATTCATTGAATACATTATTTTCATTTTTATATTACTATTTTTATTTTTTTAGTCATTGTCTCGCAATACTGTTTAAGTTTTTTTTTTTATTTACAATAAAGTTAAAAGATCGAACTCAAGACCAATAATATAATTCATTAAAATGACTCAAATTTTATATTTTTAATTACACAAGCATTACTATTGATTTGTGATGCAAGAGATATTATTATTAAAGAGTAAAGACAATCACGTCTTTGTTACTCGTAATTAATGACATGCTTAGTCATGAGGTTGCAAAAGAGTAGTACCAGTAATGAAAAGGAAAGCTGCCAACCACAGTCTTAACCAAACAACCAGCGCAGTTGTTTTCTAACTTCCTGTGTCTCTCTTTCTTTGTGTCTGTCGGGTCCTCTCTTTGTTTTGTTGCTAACACGTTGCCATGTTGCCTTCTTTTGTGGGATTCTCATTCGATCGCGTTATCTACTTCACCAATGATTCAATAATTATTATCTAAAAATAAATTATTTAATTAATCTAAAAATAAATATTTCACCGATCATAAGTTGATTCAGTGGTGATTGATGCATTATCTCTTTTTTTCTCTTTTTTAAATTTTTATTTTTATTTTTATGATTTATTCCATCCGGTTCTAATGATGTAAGTAAAATGTCACTTTTTAGATTAATTGAATAATGGACGAATCTGGCTTGACCAGATTCATTTATTATTCAACGAATCTAGAAAATGACCTTTGCTTATATTTACAACTTGGGGGAATACCCAGTGGCGGTACTAGGGGAGGGCTGAGGGTGGCCACGGCCCTCCCCCACTCGAAAATAATAATTTTTTTTATAGGTAGAATATTAATATAATTATATGATAAATTATTTTAAGTAATTCTATATACATATTTGTACAAATATTAATATAAATATTAATTTAGAGTTTATTATTAATGACTATAGAGAACTCGGTATACATATTAGTTCAAGTATTAGTGCAAATATTAATTTATAGTCTATTATTGATGATTTCAAGTTACTCGGTATATATACGTAGAATATTATTTTAAGTTATATTGTCTAATTTTATAATAATGAACTTTTTTTTATAGTCTATATAATGAATTTTATAATAATGAACTTTGACTTTATTTGTAAAAAAATAACATATAATTAATTGGATTTATATTATTGGGTAAAATTAGCAATTGATGTAGCATATGACATAAAACAATATGTTTTAGTGACGTAATAGGGGAAATTAGAATAAAATATAATAAGTTATAAGCTAATTGAATTAACTCATTTAAATAAATTATAAACTAATATAAATAAGCTATAAGCTCATAAAAAAAATTACTAAATAGGTTTTTGTGCTTTACATTGACTTATTAAAAAAAATTGTGGCCCCCCCACATAATTTTTCCTGGTTCCGCCACTGGGAATACCAACCATTGGATTAAGAAAAGAAAGATAACATGAGAGAAAACATTCGAGGGGATCTAAATGTTATTTTACTTATATTTAAAGAAAAATGTTAAACAATACTCTTGGGATAATGCTTAAAAAAAATAGTAATTAAAATCTTGATGTAGTGCAATGCCTTAAAATTTTAAAAAGAATCTACTTTAATTAAAACTTTTGTTTTTATTTACTTAAACATTTTTCCGAGACACTGTTTAACATGATTCATATTTAAAATAAAAAAAAGTAATATGTAAAAAAAAGCTAGCATAGGTATTTAAGGGTATATGTGAAGAAAACAATTGTAAGAATATTTTTTAAAAAAATTTGTGTATTTAATATTTTTTGAATATTATCGTCTCTGTAGTAAAGAGGAGATGAATTGTGATCTTCTTTTTAGAAAATAACATTTATTATGTTGAAGTTTCAAATGATTTTTGAAGAAATGTATACTTCTATAAACAAAAGCTTTTATTAATAGAATTCAACTCAACATCATAATGAAAATACTCTATTCACAATAGAATGTCAAACCCGACAAATGTTAATTGTCGACTACTTAACAAAATAGTCCACAATAGAATTGGTTTTATTTCTGCAACGGCATATTTAACTCAATTTATTATTTTGCTCCAAATGGGAAGCAGTTGAAACTACAATGTGGACATTCTTCTTATAGTAAGAATTATTGCGCAGCAGATACTGGTTAGGAGGATTTGAAAAACATATGGCGCGTCAAGATTTCTAAGGCTTAGCTGACTCCACTACTCGTTGTATTTGGTTTGGTATTGCGACCACACGTGAATTCAGACTCACAATGATATTAGTGAATAATGCATTTATCAAAATATTTTTGCTTCTCATTTTAGACAATTATCAATAATTTATCTGTGGACTCCGGAGAATCCCTTTCATATAGTTTGACAATAAAATTGTGAGGCGTGCATACAAGATCCTTAACATGTAAGACCTATTGCTCATGCAAATTGGGATTCCCATTTTTGTCAACCACTAATAGAAGCTTTTATTTGAGGGACTGCTCTTGGCGTAATGAATATCACTTATTTCAATGTTTATCAATGGTGGTATACAATCAATTTACCTACTAATTAATGAGAATCTTTATAATAGAATTCTTCTTCTATTACATCTTTTTGTGATATCCTTACTGGGGGGTTGTTTACACCTACAGCCAAAATGGAGTAATGCCATGGTAAGATCGACGTCGGATGATAGGTTTTCTTTTTTCCTTCATAAAATGACAACCGTAGTATTCCTATTTGAAGTAAGAATAAAGTCATTATTGATATTCTAAAGTAAGAATAAATATATTCTACCAACAATAGATTGATGTAAATGGTAAAGATATTCGAGCGCTTTAAGTAAGTGAACATGAGTTTGATCTTTAATTTTTATATGTGAAGAAAATTTTATTGAGAGAGAAAGAATTCATCTTATGTGTCTAACAAGTTCTTCTGCAAAATTACTCACTATTAAATGTCGATACAAATCTTCATCTCTGTCCACAAATTCTAACCCAACTGCCAGAAATACTAAAATTGCTATGTCGCATATCATGACCGGAGTTCGAACCCTTATCCTTCCACCTTATATATATATATATATATATATATATATATATATATATATATATATATATATATGTGTGTGTGAGTTTCAAATAGTTTATCATTTTTTTCTATAAAAATATAAAAGAAATCTTCACCTCTATGACATGCTAACAAAAAATAGAGATATTTTTCATATTTTTGAATGCAATTGTATTTAAGAATTATTTTTAATATATAGAATCGCCACTCAACTCTGGTGGCAGCTATGGAGACCGTTTTTTAAACTTTAATGTCAATTGTTGATTATACATCGATGGTAACACTAGTACACAACCTTGTACACCAAGCTTGCTTTTTCTACTACCCGTGAATCTTTTACAAACTCATATTCAATTTTAAACAAGTATCTTTAGCAAAAAGGAAATATTTTGATGGTCCAAAAAATCAAAATAAAATCATATTTAAAGAGAAGATAAGACAAAAAGTAGAAATAAAGGTAGTGCATGTGTTTTATTTTATTCATGGGGTTAAAAGGCAATAAAAGTGATGCCCTTTGGGCCATATGGTTCTATTCCACATTTATCCTAAATTCCATCTAATTAGAAACCCCACTAATTATATAATGAGAGACTAAATAATTTATAATTGATGGCATCTTCAACTTTTTTGGTAGGACATGCATATAAATAATTTAACTTCCTAGGTTATCCTCTATTCTCTTCTTTGTGTGAAAATGTAACTAGTAAAATGAAAAGTTGAGACTTGAAAAAGAATTAACTTATTTATATTAGGTTATATTAAACTGTGTCGCCAGATACTCGTTAAGTATATTAAAAAAGATTAAAAATAAAATTAATATTAAAAAGATAACTTCTTATATTTTTAAATATTAAAAATATAATTTCTTACATTTTTAAAATATTAAATCTACAAATTTTAAAATAAAATATTTTTATTAATATGTTTATTAATTAGTTTTCTAAAAATACTATTTAACATTTTCCCTATATATCGAGTTTACCTTAATCATCTAGATACATGATTTGAGAGCACTAATCAAGTTTGCTAGAGATTACATCCACTTGTCACTCTTGATTACACTCCACCTTCCACTTTTTTCAATCAAGTTGAGATTTGATGACTCGATAACTTGTTACTTTACCTACTTTTTTCCATTCTTTTTTCCTACTTTTTCCAAACTTTTTGTGACTTATCAAAATATGACATCTCCGGGCAAACTTGTATGTTCACTTAGATTGTATGCTATGCTACCTACACTTCCTCTAGTGACTGTCCAAAAAAGTGGTATCCAATTTCAAACTACATAAATTCATCTAACATGACTAATACCTAAATTCATCATAGCATACTGCCATTTTTAACTCCTTATAGGATCAAAAGATAAAGGTGAGAGTAGCACATTAAGAAATACAAGGAAACATGAAGTGATGAAACATTTTAGGTAACTTCCTTTCTAATTCAACTAGGGTTTTGATGTTGTTTTTCAAGGAATACAACATTGACGAGTATTGATTTCATTAAGTGGAATCAATTACATAGACAAAACAATATCAAAATAATTTATTATATATATACTCTATCCAATTTATTAATCTTTATCTCTTTCGAAAAGAGTCTTTCTTTGTACCAAAAAAAAAAAAGAGTCTTTCTTAAATATGATATTCTATCCGTCCCAAATCTTTAGTCCTTTTAGCTTTTTAATTTTGTCCCAAAACATTGGTCATTTTAGAAACCAATACACAATTAATGATATTTTACCATTTATACTTTTACAAAAACTAAAGCAATCATTAAATAAATTTTCTCTTTCTAAATAAAGCAAGGATAAAAATGACTTAACATATCAATTTTTGTTATTTCTTAATTCACGTGCAAAACTCTAAAAAGACCAAAGTTTTGGGACGGAGGGAATAGTTTTTATTATACTCCCTCCGGACACATTTATAAGCAAATTTGACTTTTTTTTGTACATTGAGAAATGGCTATATGTGGTCTATATTATAGGCCACATACGTCCATTTCTCAATGTATCAAAAAAGTCAAATTTGTTTATAAATGTGTCTAGAGGGAGTAATTTTTTAGGTTTTCATCTGTTTCTAGTATTTTGACTGCTCTTTATCTAATTTGCTCTCTTTACACACTCAAACCATCTATATCGAGTTTCCACAATTTTGTATGCTACCTCTATCTCTCTAATGTTGTCATTTCTAATATTATCTTGTCTAGTTTTACCACGCATCCAACGCAACATATTCTTCTCTGCTACACTTATATCCCTTTGTTTCATACAATATTGTCGGTCTTTTAGTTGTATGCAAAAACTGCTTCAACTTGGAGGTACTCTTATATCACATAAATATTTCATTTCATTAAAGCGAAAACTACGGATTTAGATTTGCTGCAGTGGATAATGACGTTGTTTTCACGCTATGTTCAATCTCGATTGTTAATTATTGATCAAACGGTTCAGGTTGATAAAGTAATAAAATCACTTAAAATAATTTCAACCCTATATATCAGATTTGACGGTCATAATTTATTACTGTGGAAAAATTGTGTCAAAGTTGACAGCATAAAATCCGTTTCGGAAAACTACAAATAGGCACATGTAAACCAACATACGTGACAAATACTCACTATTATTGAGTGTGCCTATTTTCTATTTTGTCATATGCTTCCTAAATAATCATTTTATTTGTACTTTTATTTTCACTTTAAATAACTGCAGCATGTGCCATGTAATGGTCTCACAATTTCACAAATTTATGCGCCGAAAAGCACTTTCACCAATCAAGATGACCTATTGTGTGGTTGGCTAGGCGTGACACAGATTGATTTCAAATTAATTAAGTTTATGGGTCATGTTAGCATGTGACATATTCTACCAATGCTTCAAATAGCTACTAGCAATTATACCTTAATTTTATTTTTAAATAAAAAAAATATATAATTTTCAATATAAAATTGCTATTGAAATTATACTAACAAATACTTTTACAATCTGTTTGGTATGATGAAAAGAAAGAGGGATAAAAGAAAATTACGCAAACTAATGAATGAATTTGTAATTATATTTATATATAAGTTGAATGTAAGAATAAGTTATGTTTATGGCAATGCTACGTGGACCACCTTCACAAGTGGTCCACCGTGGTGAAGTGATCATTACTACTATAATGAATACAAATTTTACAAAATCCACTGTTGGATTGAAAGTTTGTATCATATAGATCATCTATACAAATTTTTAGAAAAATTGAAAATCATTGATGTGTTATTGAAATCTATCAAGTTTAACGGTATTTAATAAAAACTCATAAACCGTTAATCTTAATGGGTCTCAATAACATATTAAATGATTTTCAATTTTTCTAAAAATTTGTATGCATAATCTATATAAAACAAATTTTCAATCCAACGGTCGATTTTGTAAAATTCGTATTCGTTATAGTATTATTCATAAGTGGTCCACCATGAACCACTTGATGAAGTGGTCCATTTTAGAATTACATTTATATAAAAATGAATTAAACATTGAATTTAAGACTAAAACCTTATATAAGATACATAAAAGCTACAAATTATATCTTTAAATTAGAATCAATTTCAGAAAGAAAATTAAACTCTACTTTAGAACAATCAAATCATTTCTATATCTCTAGAATCAATTTTATTTCATTCAAAAATAAAACCAAACATATACGGTTGGTGGATAACTGATTAATATCTTAAACATATAGTCATTTGAGGATTGGTGTGTAGAAAAATATCTATTGCATGGAAATCAACTCCTTAAATACTACTAAATAATATAAGTATGTCGAAGTCTAGAAGTCCTAGCTCAACTGGCAAATGCCGAAATTGCTAGGCCGGACGTCATGACCCGGGTTCGAACCCGGGACCTCACAGTTGTGTGTGAGTTTAATTTCAGTGGATTACCACTTCATCTAATACAAAAAATATATATATATATATAAGTATGTCGAAGAATTAGTCTTTAACTAGATAGTTTGGAGTGACCCAAAAGAAAAAGCATGTTTACCTTTTAAGTGCCATGAACGTGTGCTCACAACATATTTAACTTTCATACAATATATATTTTCTGCTGCCCCACAACACAAGATATGATCTATTAAATAGTCATGATATTGACAAGATATATAGGAGTTTTTTTTTAAAAAAAAAGGGCGAAATTTAATAATTAATTGTTCATGTTAATATATTTTACTTTCGTCACAATTTGAATCTTGAATCTTTAATACCCTAGTTCAAATCAGTTGATGCCTCAAAAAAAAGTTCAAACCAGTTGAACTATCTACTCGACCCAAGATATATAGGAGAATTAATTGATCTTGAATCATGTTTAGATCTTATGGAGCCACCAAGAATGGGACAGAACATAAGTAAGCACACATGAAGTAGAAAGTTTTGCTCATCCATTTCTATCTATATAAAAGTGAAATCTTACAAAAAAATGACATATCCATCACTTGTCTTTACATTTCAAATTGTATCTTGTAAAGCTAACACATTATATCGTATCTATTTCCTCACTACCTCCTCCAAATGTGGAAGCCATTTTCATTGCTAACTTTGCGGCCATTATTTAGCTTTCAAGTATATTCCCAACCTCACACATCAATTACTTCAATTGAGTCCACAACCTAGGCTCATCAACTTGAAAAAAAGTAATGGAAAGTGGGTAATAAGTTAACTTAAAATGGAAAAAACTAATCGATAGTAAAAGGACAGAATTGATAGGCTTCTAAAAGATATAGTTGGTTGATTCAATTTGAAGTATTTAGTAAAATTATCGTTGTACTAAACGATAAATGTAAAATCATTTATATATTTTGGATTTAAATATAAGTAAAAAATACATATATTTGATTCAATAAAATGTTATAAATTATAAAGTGAAAAATTGAGGTGGTAAGAAGTTGACTTTGTAATTTTAAGGTTTATGGTTCAGACTTCAGATTCCATTAGAGACAGTTGAAAATATTGTCATTAGTGTCACCTTAATCCAAAGATGGCTGAAAAAATTGTGATTGTGTCACTTAATTAATGAAACTATTTCGTCTTCCACTCTTTCCTTTTTTTTTAAAAAAAAAATATCAATCAATTTTACTTTGATTGTATGAAGTTATGAAAGATTCTCATCCCACCCGCCACACCTCCTCCCCCCCACCCCGATTTCCTTTTTTGCCCTTGAATTTAAAATTCAGAACGCGTTTTCTGAAGTTTTTTTTGCCTTGAATACGAACTTCGGAATATATTTTCCAAAGTTTTCTACAAATTTGAACTAGAAAAACTTTGAAAAACACGTTCTGAAGTTTTTGTACATGGATAAAATCAGAATATTGGGGGGGGGGGGGGGGGGGTTAAAAAGAGTCATGGGGAGAGAAGAGAATCTTTCCCCATGGAAGTTATATCCACTTTATAAGAGTGGTTTGTCCATACTAAATAGAGCCCAAATCAAGATACTCCTGTTCTACAAAATCACTGATAGAACAGAAGGATTCTCTTCCCCCTCTTCTCCCAATCTCAACACTCTCTTATTCCTCGAATTTACATATCATTACTAGTAACACCAATCTCTTATATCATTTCATTTGTGATTAATTAATGGTCATTGCAATGAAATTTTGAATGACCTAATACATAAATTTTGCCCTATAAAACTGTCACTTTGTAAATATTAAAAAAGTGCTAGGAAAAGTTATTGACCCCAAAAGTTGAAATGGTCCGGTGGAGGCCCGAGTTGCACCAACCAAATCGGTCAATCCGCGTACTCCTGACCCCAATTTGTGTACTCGTAACTAGAGGTGGGAATAGGCTAGGCCGAGCTAGGCTTTGCCAAGCCTGAGCCTGGCCTGTCAAAAAATCGAAGGCCTTAGCCTGGCCTGTGACCTGTGACCTGTCATAGGCTTATCTTTTAGGCCTGAGCCTGGCCTTTTGAAAGTCTGATGTGGCCTGTTAGCCTGTTTAAAAGCCTATTTCACATGAACATATTTAAATAAATAATTATATTTATTTTTAAAAATACTTATCAACTAATAAACCAACATCTTTTGATATTTAACATGATATTTTAGAGAATTTGACTATATATCTAATCATATTTTAATTCTAGTTTATAATAATAATAGTATAAAAATATTATTCATATTAACTTAAATAGGCCGGCCTAGTAGCCTAAAAAGCTTTTTTAATGGCCCGCGGCCTGGCCTATTTAACTAAATAGACTTATAAAAAAGCCTTGGCCTGCTCTATTTAAAGAAATAGGTCGGCCTGGCCTGAGCCTATGTAGGCTAGGCCTTAAGGCTTTGTAGGCCGGCCTGGTCTATTCCCACCTCTACTCGTAACCCACTCCACCCAATCTAGCATTTGACGAAAATTAGTCATGTAACGGTCTTCTCAAATTGGGCCATAGTGAGTGTTTTGTGCCCAAATCCAATCGACATCCACCCTTGACACGGGAGCAACTTTTCCCTCTCAAAATTACTTTCAAAGTACACAATAAAAAAAGAATAAAAAAAGCCGCATTGTTTATGTCGTTTGAAAATATACTTTCATATGTAACGTGTGAGGATTTGGATTCTATGCAGTCGAATTTTCGCTGCAGTTGCTTTATAGCCGTTTGATCGTGATCGGACGGTTTAAATAAATGCAGTCATTAAATTCAGTTTTTAAATTATGACCGTCTGATCTTGATCGAACAGCCATAAACGGACCGACTGCACGACTGCACCAAAAAAGTGAATGCATGGAATCCAGGTCCAACGTGTGAGGTGAGTGACGTAACTCTCCCTTAACGACGCAAGCAGATGCCTCGCCACCATCATTTTCCACAACATTTGCTTGGCTATTTGACTCATTCCCCTTGAATAAAAGCTCTTCATCGATGTCAACCTCTCTTTGATGAAGATCACGTTTGAGTAAACAACTTAATCAAAATTTATGTATAAATTAATTCTATAATCAAAGAAAACATAATTAAATTGTACTCCTATAAGTTATAAATTGTTTTAACAAGTCATCCTATGAGCTTATTGAAATCAGGTGTAACCAAGTTATTCCAAATAGTAATCAAGAATTAAACAGAAGAAAGGATGTAATATAAGTCAAAACCTTTGGTTGCAGAAATTAGTACTTACTAAAACATTATTGTGTACCATGTATAAATAAATAACTAGAGTACATTGAATTTTCTTAAAATCTCAATAAAAAATTAGCTACTGATGTGTTCAAACACTACATATAGCTTCAATCTTCCACCAAAATCCTCTCAAACGCGCTTTCAGCGGAATCAAAACGAATTACAAGTCTAAATTTATCAATGATTAATGCTTCTTCTGATGATGATCATCATCATATTCATATCATTGATTAAGAAATTAATTAGTCTTTGATACCAATTTCTGAAGGATCGGTACCTGGCTTTGCACCAATAGCAAAAAACTCAATGATAACTTCCAAAGGCATACCCTTTGTTTCGGGAACTTTCAAGTAGACAAATATCCATGAAATGACGCAACCACCAACAAATAAAGCGAAGACACCGCTAAGACCGAGAAGTTGGAGCAAATAAGGGAATGACAAAGTGACGGCCAATGTACAAACCCAATATGTAAGGGAAGTAAGCGAAATGCAGATTCCACGGACACTAGTTGGGAAGATTTCTGCACATATGATGTTTGGAATAACACCGAGACCCATACAAAAAACGCTTTCGTAGACAATGACGCTGATAGCTGAAATTCCCGCATCTAGGATAGAGCTAAGTTGGAAGAACTGTTTCAGAACTAGTAATAGGAGACACACTATCAAAATGGGTATTGTGTACAGCATGATTGACCTGTCATAAGAAAATAATGAACCATTAACAATTAACAATTTGGTTCAATTTTACCGAACTTTTGCAATGGTTCAGTTCAGTTTGTTTATACAATATATTCCATCAAACGCCAAAAGATATTATGACAATGAAAAGAAAAAAAAAGGGTTAATAGGCTTTTACCCCCCTGCAAAGTAGGCGAATTTTGCGTTACCCCCCTGGAATTTTTTTCTTTGAGATTACCCCCTTGCAAAATTTATTTTTTTGATTTACCCTCCTTTTGCTGACGTGGCAGGAAAAAAAAACATAATAACCGATTTAAAAAGTGCATCTAAGGGGGTAAATAAAAAAAATAAGTTTTGCAGGGGGTAATCTCAAAGAAAAAAATTCCAGGGGGATAACGCAAAATTCACCTACTTTGCAGGGGGGTAAAGACCTATTAACCAAAAAAAAAATAATGAAACCAATGTGAACAATCTAAGCTAGTTTCATATAAACGTATCAAGGTGAGTCGTAGTTGAAACATACCTTCGACCAGCAACATCCATGAGTCTTATGGCAATAGCTATACAAGGAAGCATACAGAATGTTGTAATGATATTTACGAGAAAAGAAGCAGATATTGAACTGAGGCCTAAATTTGATAGAAGGGCCCCTACTCCAGCTTGCTCAAGAATCTGAGGAGCATAGTATAGGAATCCATTTATGCCAGCAGCCTGCAATGTGTATTATATATTTTCAGAATCGGATAGAAATAAGTTGGTGTATAAGTATAATCACTTTTTTTGGATGGAATATCAATTATAGTATGATAAAATCTACCCAAGTGATGTAATGTAATTAATGAATAATAACACAATGCAGACTGATTGTACCTGTTGAAGAATTTGAAGTCCTATTCCGACAATTAAAGCGCGCTTGACTCCGGGTTCTAGAAGAGCTTTCCATTTTGGACCTTTCGCAGCGGCTTCTGGAATAGTCAATGCATCACTAGTTCCAAGAACTGACCGGCTGACAATACCAGCAGCCTGAAAAACTTCGCCGCCGTCTAAGTCATAGCCGGAAGTTGAAACAAATGAAACGTGTGGAGACTGAGAAACTGCAGCAGCAGAAGGATCTGCATGCAAATATACCCTTTGGAGTCCTTCTCTTTTCCCGCCCATGGCATCATCAGTTGACTTGTATACCAATTGCCAACCTCCACCGATGTCTCTATTTCTCGGTGTTTCGACATCATTTCCATGAACCAAACTGCTATTGCTTGTCATACCTAACATGTCCTTAGATCCAAAAGCCCTATCAGCACCACCTTGAAATGACATCAGAGGAGCACGCAGGTTGTCGCTTGTACCAAAGGGACTGGCCTCTGGATCTCCCATGCTAAAGATACTATTAGATTTGTTAATAAGCATGCTGCGTGAACCACCGTTATCGATGAGAGTACTCTCGTGTAAACTTCCAAATAAGTTGACAATAGGATCCTTGAGACTAGCAGCTGCCTGAGATGCAAAGCTTCCCTGCTGAGATAACATACTGCGTGATGGATAGCTTCCGTGCTGAGACAACATACTGCGCGATAGCATGCTACCTTGTCCATTCACGGGTTGAGCAATCATTGTAATTCCCTCATTAGGTCCATATAATTTGATATAATCTTTTCCTGCTTCTTGGTTGACAAGAATCTCACTAGCTGGGGCAACTACATATTCTTCTATGGCTATGTCTTCACCCCCAGGACTGAGACCCTCCGCGAGTAAAGCCAACTCCCCTATAAATCAAACACAGTTGACTCCTAATCAGTTTAAATGCATGACAACAATCAAGCCTTGTCCTAGTAAGTGAACCGGCTACATGGATCAAACCATGATATAATATTCTATCATACAGGTTTGCTTATATTAGCGTATTTGAGCTTATCTAGTGCCATAAACATTTGTGAGACTATCTGAAAGATCTTATGAAAATAGGTTATGAAAACAACTTATAGCTTATATGAAAACAATTTGACTTTATTTTATCTTTAGTTGCAGAAATAGCTTATACAAAAGCATATAAGTATATGATAAGTGCGTATGCTCTAGTGCTTAATTAAGTTGTTTATTAGAACATGGCCTAAATCATGTCACTAGTCAAATCACGGGTAATCAGTTGAAAAATAATGATACAAAAATATAAAGCTAACGATAACAAGCAAAGGCAACAAATTAAGTATAACCTGAGACATCTTCGATGCGGCGAAGTCTTTGCAAAACTTTCTCAGCTTCATGAATTCGACCTTTGCTAACAAGCCACCGAGGAGATTCAGGGAGATAAAACACAGCCAGCAAAAAATAAGCAACAGAAGGAATAGAGATAATACTAAGCATAACTCTCCAACTAGGCGACGGCAACAAGGACATCGAGAAAACAAGAATGTAAGCCAAAAACATTCCACCAGAACAAGCAAACTGAGTAAGCGTGTTCAATTGTCCTCTTATATCAGGTGGCGCTATCTCAGATATGTAAAGAGGATTAAAAGTAACAGCAAGAGCAATGGCAACGCCAGCGATTATCCTCGACAAAAGAACAATAATAACAGTGGGAGCCCACAACATTACCAAACCACTAATGATAAACATAATAGACGATGTTATCAACATAGGCCGTCTTCCAACCATATCCGAGATTGTTCCAGAAAATATGGTCACAACAGTTCCTGTTATAAAAGACATTGACACAATTAACCCTTCAAGTGTTGGATCCTTTTCCAAATCAAATTCTTGTTTGATGTAGGTCACACCCCCTGCATGACAAAAATTGTTTGTTCAATTCTAGTTGCCGGCTCAAAAGAATAAAGAAACAATAAACGCAAACATCGAACACACAATGTTTGGTAACGAAGTTCAACCAATTTTGCAATACACAATTAAAATACAGATTACAACATTAACACGCTTGATTAACCGATTCGACCTTGTCCACTTATCACTAACTATGAGTCATACTCGTTACAAGATCAACACATTTATTTTGCAAAATTACCCATTATCCTACTCCTACTTTTTTTTAAAAAAAATTATTTATTTATTTCATTAAACAATTTCAGAATTAGGGTAATGATATACTAGTACTAAATAATTGACCAGAATCTAGAAGCATACACAAGCTTGAGATTTTCATATAAGTACAAAAAAACCCAAACTTTAAGCTGAAAATAATACAAAGTAGATGACAAATTAAGGATTAATAATTGAAAAATTAAAGAATTATAGACCTGCAATGGTTGAACTATCCCAACCAATAAGTAGATTCCCAAGTGTAGCAGCAACAGCAACAATCACAACCTCCATCATATTTTTTTTATTTTTCTCAGGTAAATTCAAAATGAAAACTTTGGAAGAATTTGTTGAATTTCAACAAAAAGTTGAGAATTGAAAATTGATGGGCCAATAATAATGTATCAATGTTACAAATATAAATAGAAGAATTGAAACATGACAACAACACTGTTTGTTTTGTTTTCAGGGGTTTATGGTTTTATTGATTGATCCGTATCATAAGCTTACTTGTTTCATGTTTGTTGGCTTCTCATCCAAAAAATTTTAAAAAATATCTATGCATCTCATGAGGCTTAGCTGTACTAGATTGTCACTGAACTTTTTTTTTTTAATTCAATTATTATTTTTATTTATTGTCAATGAGATTAATATAATAATATAAAAAAAATCGTAAATCAAATATGTTTTGCGCACAATACAATCACAGAGACTAATCTTCAATACTGCTGCATATTTAAGTTAAAGATTAAAAATTCCACCTATGAATTAGATAAGTATGATGACTAAAGTTCGAATCCGGCATCCTGAATATACTGCGGTGTTTTTGATCTATTTTTATTTTTTTTGGTAAGTGACTTTGATCAAATTTGAACTTTAATTTATTAAATTAAAAGAGATTTATTTCATTTCATATAAGCCATCTTAGGTATATATTAATTAATTAATTAATTGTGAAGTCAAAAAGAATTATGTCAGCTTTACATTTATTATGTTTTTTGTTTTTGTTTTTAGGTTTTCAAATTTATGGTTAACACGTGAAAATGACGTGTCTCTGCGTTTACCGTGACTTTAATGCACCACCTCCATCCACCACGATCATATCCCCACGGAAGTGATTACTCATTAGAATTTTAAATAAAAACAAATAATTTCTGTCAAGAAAACAATTAGAGTAGCATTTTTTATATTACTAGTACATTGTATTATAAAACTCTTGTTTTTAATTAAAAAAAATCATTTATAGTTGAAATTATGTAGTATAAATAATTATATATGGTATCATAAAATAAAAATATATATATGTTTGGCAATAAATTTACAAGATTAAATATAGTTATTATTATATAATATTCTTGCTAAGAAAATTTTTAATGCAGAAGGATAAATATTCGTAATTTTCTATATGAACCCTATGATTTTCAGAGCAATTCATCATAAGGAGAACTCATTAACTAGTTTAAATATTCGTAACTTTAAATTAATATATTGGCTGGAACAATTTTTTGTTAAATTCATATCTCTCCTAGTCCTATGTCCTTTAGAATTTTTTTTTTAGGGTTTGTATATCATAATGTACGTTTAAATTGATGGAAGAGAAATAAATACTTATATAGGCACAATTAAATAAAAAATATTTAGGCATATATTCAAAAACTACATATATTAAGTGATTAAAAGCTACATATGTTCTTTACCTTTTTACGTTAAAAAATATAATCCTTTTTTTCCAATTTTTTTTTCTTTCCCTCTCAATTTTCATTAGTTACCACCTCCATCACCAGCCACCACCACCATCGTCCTTCTCCATTATCGTCCACGAATCATCGTCCTCCTATCATTGACCACAACCACCATCATACTTATCCTTTTTCCACCACACCCTTTGTCCGTCCACAACCTAACCTTACATTTTTGTAGAACTGTCAAAACGGGTGGCCCGACCCGTTTCGGGCCGGCCCATTCGGGCTTTGGGCTTTGTGGGGTTGGGCTAAAAAGTCCGGATAAAAAACGGGCTGCAAAAATAAGGCCCGAGCCCGGCCAGGTACGGGCTATAGGGCTTTCGGGCCGGCCCGAGTTTTTTTTTTTAAAAAAAAAAAGATTTTTTAAAGGAAAAGTAGATATATGAAGGATAATGAAAAAAGAAGAAATTTAAGTGCCTAATAAATTTGACAAATTCAGGAGACTTTTTATGCAACAAATTACAGAGAGATCACAACATTAATTAATTAATTACAAATAGTTCGAAATTTGTTAGAATTAATTGTAAGTTATTTAAGCTAGTTACAGAAATAATTCACAACTGTGGTTTTGTATTTTTAGCTTATTTATTTATTTTAATGACACGATAATTTTTTATTTATTTTTAGCTTATTTTCATTTCCTTATGTATATAATTTGCGTTACAAGTGCATATTTATTATCTGAAATGCTCGTTTGATGGAATTGAAAGGTGTGTTTGACGTGTGTGTTGTTCTGCTGCCGTGTTGTTAACTTGTTATATTTATGTGGGCTTTTGGATTGGTGGACCAAATGAAATTGTTATAAACATCCTTCCTTATTTACTCATATTTTTTTTAAAAAATTTAATTATAATTTATTTGGGTTTGCGGGCGGCCCGCAGCCCATTCAGGTCGGCCCATATTTTTTGCGGACTTTATTGGGATGGGCTAAAAAGCCCGGATGTTAATTCGGACTAGATTTTTAAGGCCCAAGCCCGGGAAAAAATCGGGCCATTCGAGCCGGCCCGAATAGGCCGGCTCATTTTGACAGCTCTACATTTCTGCATTGATTTTTTGGATTGGGTTAATAGGTCGTTATCCCCTTCTAATTGGGCGTGTTTTGCATTACCCCTTACTAAAAATACCTTTAAGATTTCCCCCTTGCAAAGTAAATTTTTTTGGATCCCCCTTGGATGCACTTTATAAATCGGTTATTTTGCTCCACTGATTTATAAAGTGCTATTTTTTAAATCGGTTATTCTGTTCAACCGATTTAAAAAGTACAAATTCCTTGCACCCAAGGGGGGAAACCAAAACAATCTACTTTACAAGGGGGTAATCTTAAAGAAATTTTTAGTAGGGGTAATGCAAAACACGTTCACTTAGCAAGGGGGTAACGATCTATTAACCCTTTTGGATTTGACAAAAATCACCCCTCTTTTATTAGTGAAATGAAAAAATTATCCATGTATTGACTAATTGTCTAAAATATTGTATTTAAATAAAATTTATGTTTTATATTTATGTTAACTAGACTACTGCCCGTGCGATGCACGAATTATATAAAATATTAAATGTATAGTTTAAATTCTTATAGTAAAAATTGGAAATAAAAAATTTAAGAAAATGTAGATAAATTGGAACTGAAATTAATGCAATACATATAGAACAACAATGAATAATTAAAATCATAAAAATAATGATAAAATTACATAAAAACAGATAAAGTGATCTTTATAATGATTTATCGTTAATTACTGAACATTATGGAATACGTCTTTGTAAACCACATTTTCAGTTGTATTTGAATCTCCACCTCCATCTTTATCGTTTGTTATTACTACTTTTAACTCTTTTATTGGTGTAACCCTTGATAATGGAACATATAATTCTCAAGCTTCAACCCGTAATTGTTGACAAAACATCTCGACAATTTTACTTTGGGCTGCATATCAAAGAAAGAAGTATGATTTACAATTTAAAATTCAAAGCAACAATAGAAAAAACATGAAATAATAACAAAATTGATACATAACACAACAAACAAACAAAAAATCAAAATTCAAACACCAAATTAAAAATATTCATAGGAATACATACCTTTATAGAACCCCAAAGCAAAACCTGCATCCAATAGAAAATATATGAAACTTAAGAAAAATAAAACTCAATTTTTTTTTCTTAATTGGAAGAAACAGAATTAATATGAAACACTACAAAAAAAAAGTCTTCATACCTTTAGGAATCTATACCTATTGGAACAAAAATCAAATTAAAAAAGAATAGAGAATTAATATGGAATACTACAAAATATAATCTGAATTTAAACACCTAAAATATCTATAGCAATCCATACCTTTATAGAATCTCAAAGTCAAATATGCATCGATCAAATAAAAAAAATCTAAATATGTGAGAAAAAGTGAAAATAGATGCATAATTTAAGGCTATAATTAATGTAAAATATACACTCTTGTGAGGAAGAAATAAAAGAGTTTCTATTTATCGTAAAAGATGCATAATTTAAGGCTATAAATAAAACATATTCCATAGTGTATATCCAATCATCAAATGAAAGCATATAATTAGGCATTAGTAGCTAACAAAATTAGGAATTGGTGTAAAATTATTTTATACACACATCCAATCATATATTGACACATCATGTATTGTGTTTTTAAACGCATGACGTGTCACATTCATTAATTGATGTGGCAATGTAGTATTCAAGTTTTTATCGTAGCCGTTAATATAATATATTATTATATTTTTTCCACGTGTCAAAGTCTAGACCATTCATATTAGGATTAAGGTTTAGGGTGCCTCCAGTTACTCTCGTTTTATTATAATAAAGATACTAGTGGCCAAACGGGAACGTCCCGTGCCCGTGTGTGTCATTCGCGTTTTTTATTGTACTGAGGTATATAAATTGTAAATCGTGATTTATTATAAATTTGATTTTTTTTTTTAAATTAATGTGTGTATCTTTAGTTTTCCTATTTTTTAATTCCTTCATGTGGGCTCAACTTATAATCCAAATCATAATTTAATTTAACAAACTTATAATAAGTAAAAAAATTTGTTATGTTTAGTTTACTTCTATTAGCAAACTTACATAATTCATGTTGTTATCATAGAATTGTTCTTTTGGCCTAAACTAATTCATGTTGCTATTATTCATAATTCCAATTTGGGTTTTACTATATTTTAATAATATTCAACTTAAAATGATATGTATAATAGAAGATTATTAATATATACATAATAGTATTATGGTATAGAAATGTATTAAAAGTTCCATGATTTAATTTGTGGTTACTTTTTAAAAAAAGAGTAAACTATAATTGGTTTTTGTTGATAGTTTTTTTTAAGGGTAAAATAAGAATAATGAAAAAATCATTTCAAAATTTTGTATATTTTTTATATGTAGTTGATTACTTTTTTTTTGGTAGTGTTTTTTAAGGGTAAAATAAGAATAATGAAAAAGCCATCCAAAAATTTGTATCATTTTTCGTGTCCGTTTGTGTTATCGATATTTTTTTTTTGATCGAAATTCTCTATTGTGCAAATATAAATAACTACTTAATCTCTTTTTTTATTGTACTTAGTTAATTGATAACTACTTAACCTCTTTTTTTGTTGTGGCTAGTTATTAAGAAGAAAAAAATAATATTTTTTTTTTTACTATAAAAAAATTGAAAACTTACTTTTATGTAGAAGTTGTGCTTAGTTATTTTAAAAAAAAATTTTTTTATCTTTATCTTTATATAATAAAACGAGAGTAACTAGAGGCACCCTAAACTCTAACCCTAATATGAATGGTCTAGATTTTGACACGTGGAAAAAAAAAATTACATCAACGACTACGATAAAAACTTGAATACTATGTTGCCACATCAATTAATGAATGTGACACGTCAAACACAATACATGATGTGTCAATATATGATTGGATCTGTGTATAAAATAATTTTACATCAATCCCTAATTTTGTTACTTACTAATCCCTCCCTAATTATATGCTTCATTTGATGATTGGATATACTCTATGGAATCTATTTTATTTATAGCCATAAATTATGCATGTTTTACGATAAACAGAAACCCTTTTATTTCTTTCTCCCAAAGAGTGTATCTTTCGCATTCCCAAGAGTGTATTTTTCACATTAATTATAGCCTTAAATTATGCATCTATTTTTACTTTTTCTCACGTATTTACATTTTTTTTATTCGATGCAGATTTGACTTTGGGGTTCTATAAAGGTATATATTGATTGCTATAGATATTTTAGGTATTTAAATTCTATTATAGTTTGTATTGTTCCATATTAATTCTCCATTCTTTTTTAATTTGATTTTTATTTCAATAAGTATGAATTCCATCTTCTTTTTTTGTCGTTTGTAGTGTTTCATATTAATTCTAATTTGTAAGCATCAAATCTAAAATCATTTCACGTGTTTGGTTTGCAGGTTTATGTTTTATGCAATTTTGTTACACTGTTGTGGCAAATAAGATAAGTATACCAATTTAGATTTGTAAGTAATTACTTTTATTATAGTTATTTATTTTGAATTTCTAATTTGTAAGTGTCAAATCTAAAATGATTTGTCTATGTTAGATTTGTTTTTTTGGTTAGTTTTGTTACGTTATTATTGCTAATCTAGGGATTTTGTTATGGTGATAAGTACTCCCTCTCTTGGTCTCATCTTGAGAATGAGGCAGCTCCTCTATCACTTTTTTTACTTATGATGTAAGTTCTCATACTATACGCTCCTCTAATGCTATAAGCACCTGTATAAGTTATTTATCCAAACGGGCCCTAAATGCTTACTACTATAAATAATCACACATTATCAATATTTCCTTTGTATAATTGAATTGAATGATTGAACCCGTGCGAGCACGGGTAAAAAGTCTAGTTATAATAAAACGAGAGTAACTAGAGGCACCCTAAACCCTAACCCTAACCCTAATATGAATGGTCTAGGTTTTGACACGTGGAAAAAAAAAATTATATTAACGGCTACGATAAAATCTTTAATATTATGTTGCCACATCAATTAATGAATGTGACACGTTATGTATTTAAAAACACAATAGATGATGTGTCAATATATGATTGGATGTGTGTATAAAATAATTTTATACAAATCCCTAATTATATGCTTTCATTTAATCCCTAATTTTATTATCTACTAATCCCTAATTATATGCTTTCATTTTATTATTGGATATACTCTATGAAATCTATTTTATTTATAACCTTAAATTATGCATCTTTTACGATAAATAGAAACCTTTTTATTTCTTTCTCCCAAGATCAAGAGTGTATCTTTCACATTAATTATGCCTTAAATTATGCATATATTTTCACATTTTCGCAACTATTTACATTTTTTTTATTTGATGCAGATTTGACTTTGGGGTTCTATAAAGGTATTGTTCTGGTGAACAAATAAGGGGGGTGATATTTAGCTGGACCGTGTCCAAAGAATAAAAATGGCTGATGTCAATTGCGCAGCATTTCTGTATCTATTTTTTTTATTTCCTCTTTTACAATGAAGCATTAGCTCCTATTTATAGATTACAAAAGGTGGTAGTTATGGAGAGCCACGATCAAGGATACCCCATGATCATGGCGGTTTCTTCTTCTTGCTCCGCCTCCCACGTGGTGGTGATGGGCGGTTTCTTCCTATCCTCGTGGAGATCATGGTGGTAGGGGGTGGTTACACCCTCCTATATGCCTGTCGTTGCTGGCGGGATCTTTTATAATGGCAGTAGATATTTGGGGCGAGGGCGTCGTCTATGAGGCATATCGCCTCTGCTTTGCTTTCCCGCCAAATTACGTATTTGAATCTCAAGACTTGTATAATTGGGCCATTCGCGAATTTGGGCCTATATCCTGATTTTGGGCCTTACCCCAGTCCACAGCCCCCCAAGCACGAGGCTCAAAGAGGCGAAGTGGTGATAGTGGGGGTGAGGCCGGTAGTGGTGATCGTGGGGTGTAACCGCCCACTAATTCTCTTCAGCCTGCATCGCCTTCTTCCCTATAATTAGCCCTTGTGAATACTTTAGAGTTTCGCTCACATTTCTATATTTTGTTAACTTCTAGTGCTTTTTTGATTTCTGATAATCATGCAGATTCTCTTTCTGTACTGGAGTCGCCTGCAATGCCTGCCGTTAGGCGTGTGAGGAACAAAGTTGAGGAGAGCATAGACGATCTCTTGGATAGTGTGGGAGAGTTCCAGGAGTATGTTGAAGAACTCAGTGATTACAGATGGCGCTTGACCAATGATCAAAAAGCTTTCCTGGACCTGGCTTTGGAGTTGTCTAGTCGTTTGGAGAAGGATGCTGCCTTTATCGAGACCACCAACACAGTCGCGACTTGCTACAATGAACTTGAAGATACGTTGGAGAAGAAAATATCCGTTACCAAGGATAGTATCGATCTGCAAGAGGAGTCGCTTTATCTCAATTTATCTGCTGAGGAGGCCGTTGAGAACCGCATTGAAGTGTTGGAGAAAGAACTTCGTCCTCTGGTGAAGAGAAAAAGGAATCTTCAACTGGACATTGAATATGATGTCGCCCGTCTTATCAGGACTCGTTCCTCACTTGCTCGCCTCCGGGAGAAGATAGATAGGTTGCGGGATGATCAAGACAAAATCAGTCCTGACCTTATGGTGGCAAAAAAGTACAAGGAGGAGATTGAAGAATTGCAGGCTGATACTGTCGCGGCTGTATATGTCGTTGCTTAAGTAGTTTCATTTTCTAGCAACTTAGGTTTTTCCTCTTGTATTGTTTGTACTATGTTTGGATGCCGTTGTACTGTATACCCTTTGCTTTTCCAATGTTTGTAATGCGTTTCTTTGATCAATGAAGTTTTCAATTTCGCATAAATAACTGTATTTTTCTTTACCTCGCCTTTGGGGCGCGACATTGACTCGCCCTTGACACGCGTCAGTCATCGTATTGGCTAGTTTTCCTTTGAAACGTTTCATCTTTTCCAATTTTTCCCTTTTCAACCGGTACCTTCCTTTTATAAATACGTTGTCTCTTGTTCCTTATCTTCCTTACTTTGATCACGTATTTGGAGATTTTACTTGTTTGCTCCTCTCTTCTTTGCGTTTCCGAAGTAAATTCCGTGCTTCCTTAGTGAGTTTTTTCGCGCTTCCTTCGCGAATTTCCCGCCGCCCACGTTCTCCACTATTCCTCAAGTGTTAACCGTCCTTTATCACCAGGTATAACCGCTGTTTACCTTTTTTATCCTTTTATTTTTCTTTGTCTTCCGATTTTGCGCTAGGGTTTCTAGGGTTTCCGTAAAAAATGGTGATTCTGAGAGATTTGGATAACGAGGATGAGAGGAATCATCCTCGTCCTCTCATCATTGGTTCCCCTTTAGAGCGTCAAGTGCGTGAACACTTTACTAGGTCTGATGGCTCTTTTGATTATAGCGGCTATTTTTCCGAAGTCATGGGGGAATCTTTTAAAGTTGGGGAACTTGAGGGTGGTATTGGTGACGATAGTAGCGATAGTAGTAGTGATAGTAGTAGCGGGAATAGCAGTGATTGTGTAATAATCTCTCCTTCGTCTTTCACAGGAAAACGAAGAGACGAATCGCTTGCTATCGTTGCTGTAGGACCTGAAGCCATGGCCATGGAGGTTTCTTCCATTTACCAGGACGTTGAGAGTGTGGAGGCGTATAGGGAAAAGTTTGATGTCTCAGGGACTTTCAATGAGAAAGACATCGTACTTGAACCGGTGGAGGAGGGCGAGTATGTTGTTGATGTGCCTCGCTCTGACCTCGTTACCTTCTTCATGTACACCAAATTCATTGAAGATTTCCATCTGTTCTTTCCCTTCACTAAGTTTCAGAAATCCATGCTTAGGGTTCTGAACGTCGCCCCTCCCCAACTTAGCCCTAATAGTTGGTCTTTTATTAAGGCTTTTGAGCTAGTTTGTTATGGCCTTGAAATTCCTGAGCCTTCAGTGGCGGTCTTCTTTTCCTTCTACCAAGTCAAAAATCTTCTGCCTCAAAATGTGGTACCTCTGAATGCGCAACCCAATCGGGGATTGTTTCAACTGTTTAGTTCCAACTATAAACATTATAAGGACACCTTCGTTCGTGTCCGAGGAGCTGAGCATTGCCCAAGTGTGATGTATGATGATGGTGGTGCTCCTCTTTTCCCTTTTCACTGGACAAACAACCCAGGTTGATTAAGGGCGCTGTATATGAGAGGTTGAGTGAGTTTGAGAGGGACACGGTGGCATACTTAGAATCTATAAGCCAGATGAGTCCTAGGGAACTCCTAGACGCTGACCGCGCCCCAGCCATTTTAGACAAGTATCTCAGTAAGTAATTTTGCGGATCGTCTTATTCTTTCATATGACCTGCTAACTTTTGTCACTGATCTGTTTTCTCTTTTTTTGTAGAAGATATGTCGAGCTTGACTTCTGCTCAGAGGCGTGAATACTTGGAAAAGGCGAGGAGAAAGAAGGAACAACCTGAGCCTAAGGTTGACGTCCTCACCCAATTGGATGTGGGCGAGGACAAGAGGAAAAGGAAGAACGACTCGAGGATCAGTGTTCTGGTGAAGCCTTCTAGTTCTGGTTCCCTTGCTGGGGAGAAGGTTGCCAAGAGTGAGGGGGAGACGAAGTCTCCAGTGAAGAAGAAACTTAGGGGTTTGTCGCGGAGGAGCAAGAAGGATCAGGACATGGCCGAAGTGGACAAAGATTTGATTGATGTTGATCACTATGTGGCGGAAGGCTCTCCTGCCGTGGAGGAAACTGTTGCTGAGGCGAGCCAGTCTGGGAAGTCTTCGCCCTGGGATCCTATGTTCGATCCTGAGGCATTTCTCTCTAAGATGGTGGATATGGCGGGGAACTCAGCTCGCTTCAACAGCACGACGACTGGCGATTTGGCGCGGATGGCTCTTGGATACGAGCTTAAAGGTCTCCTGCTCAACTATGCCTTGGCGTCACGCCAAAGGGCTGAACTCTCCGCCGCTAAAGACAAAGAAGCCTTGGTGGAGAAGAATTTGGTTGTCCTCGAGAGGGATGTGCAGGCCGCCAAAGATAGATGCGAGGGCGAACTGAAGAGTCTGAAGGAGAAACATGCCAAGGATGTGGCTGATTTGGAGGAGAAGTATAAGGGGGACTTATCGGATGCCAAGAGAGACAAGGAGACGGCGGTCAAGGCCATGAACGACGCCCAAGCTAACCTCAACTCCAAGGATGAGCGTATCAAGGCTCTGACTCGGGAGAATGAGACCGCCCTTGCTGAGCTGAAGTCTCTGAAGGAGGAGAAGGCCAAGTGGGGATCCCAGAAGGAGGCACTTGAGATTCAGGCGGGGGAGCAATATGATGATGGGTTTTCATTTGCGCTGGAGCAAGTGAAGATTCTCTTTCCTGATCTCGACCCAGCCCTTCTTAGTCAAGCTGATGCTACGGCCCTCATTGAGGATGGTAAGCTGGTTCCTTATATCCCTGCTCAACCGATTCCGGACTCGTCGGCCAAAGAGTCGCCTGCTGCTGTGGAGGATCCCCCTGCTCATAACTCGCCTGCTGATGAATGAAGATTCTTTGTAATTTTTCACTCTCTTTTGTTGATCGCCCCTGCGTGGGCTTAATATGTTTTGTAATGACAATATTTGGGCGCCCTTCTGAGGCTTTTGTATCTTACGCACATTATGATTATATGCTTTTTACTTTCTCTTGATTAGATCTCTGAATGTCGTATTCCTTTGCTTTAAACTTAAACGTTTTCCCTTAGGCTTTTGCTGTTTGGTGATATGCTTTGTCGTAGTTCTGAGGCGACGACTGCGAATTTACAGGGCGAGATAATATCTTTGTGCGGCGTGAGACTGCGGCGAGATACTCTTCACATGGCGTGCGTTTCTATGTGTTGACTGGTTCAGGTTTTCCGTTTCAGTCTTCCTTGGTTTTCGTAACCGCCTGTTTGACTGGCCAATCCTTTTATTGCGGTAGTTGGAAACTGCTTCTCCCATTTATTTCGGATTTGCAGTTACAAACGTTAGGTTTTGGTGATCTTGCCGCTTATAAATAACAACCCTTTCATTCTTTTTCCTTCATCGCTTCTTTTCATCTTTATCTCTTTCTTAGTTTTGCTTTCTTTCTTTTGATTTTCCGTGATGGATAGGAGTGATAACAAGAAACGTGCCGTTGGGAGACCCAAAACTCGGCCGGTGAAGAAGAAGAATGGTGCCTCTTCATCCAAAGCTCCTCGTGGTAAAGTGTCAGGGAAGGCAAGGGCCAAGAACACTTCTGTCTTGCCAGTTCATCAAGTTCTGAAGACATTGATGAAGACTACGCTGAGTTCTTGAAGACCTATGTTCCTGAGGAGTTCTACGTTTATGGGCCTTCTCCCTCTGTGGATGAAGGTTCTCAGATTACTGTGGAACCAGCGGCGAAGGCGCCTAAGTCTTCAAAGGTGAAAGCCTCCAAGTGGCATTCCTCGTGGAGGAGGATGACGGATCTACTGGTTCGCCTGGGCAAACTGAAGTGGAAATATAATGCCAGGCACCACGTGATCCTTTTAGGATTATGCAAGTGTTGATGCTTATTGTAGTAGTTTTCAAGCACTTGTATAATCCTTGAATAATCTGGGTCATAAACAAGTTGTTTATACGAGTGATAAACAAGTTGTTTATGCGAGTGTAGTCTTAGCATCTCATACACCGTTTTGAATTTGATGTATTTTCTTTTGACTTTGTATCCAAATCTGCTGTAGTTTTCTTTGAATTTGTATTCAAGTTTGATGTAGTTTTCTTTGAATTTGTATTCGATCTTCAATGAATGAAATCAGATTTTGGATGATTCTGTTGTTGCTTTCACTCTTTTATTGTAGATGATCTTTGAATAACGCTTTTACCTGTTATAAACAAAATGCATATGATAACATATAGTAAAGTTACCTCTTATTTGCTCTTTATGGCGTTTTCTTTGGGCGACGCCCTTTTAATAAGTTTCGCCCTGACGTTTTGATGAGTTTTTGTGTTTTCTTCGTTCCCAACTAAAAAGTTCTCTGGGCAACGTTCTGGACTTTCAACCATGCTTTGATGTTCTGGACGCCCCCCACTAAAAAGTTTAAAGGGTAACGCCTAGGAATTTCAACCTTGTTTTATTATTCTGGACGCCCCCCACTAAAAAGTTTAAAGGGTAACGCCTAGGATTTTCAACCTGATTTTATTATTCTGGACGCCCCCCACTAAAAAGTTTAAAGGGTAACGTCTAGGATTTTCAACCTGATTTTATTATTCTGGACGCCCCCCACTAAAAAGTTTAAAGGGTAACGCCTAGGATTTTCAACCTGATTTTATTATTCTGGACGCCCCCCACCAAAAAGTTTAAAGGGTAACGCCTAGGATTTTCAACCCGATTTTATTATTCTGGACGCCCCCACTAAAAAGTTTAAAGGGTAACGCCTAGGATTTTCAACCTGATTTTATTATTCTGGACGCCCCCCACTAAAAAGTTTAAAGGGTAACGCCTAGGATTTTCAACCTGATTTTATTATTCTGGACGCCCCCACTAAAAAGTTTAAAGGGTAACGCCTAGGATTTTCAACCTGATTTCCGCCGTATCCTACTTCGTAAGATTTTACGGATATCGTCGTTTCTATTTCTGACGTTCCCTACTCGTAAGATTTACGGGCGACGCCAAGGTGTTTCAACTCATTTCCGTCGTATCCTACTCGTAAGGTTTTACGGATATCGCCGTTTCTATTTCTGACGTTCCCTACTCGTAAGATTTACGGGCGACGCCAAGGTGTTTCAACTCATTTCCGTCGTATCCTACTCGTAAGGTTTTACGGATATCGCCGTTTCTATTTCTGACGTTCCCTACTCGTAAGATTTACGGGCGACGCCAAGGTGTTTCAACTCATTTCTTTTTAGATGTGTTTCAAACATATGTGACAGTTCTTCACAAACCAAAATTTTTTTAAAACGGTGGGCCTCGATAAAAACTCCTATTTTCATAGGAGAAAAGAGTGTCCCACCGCTATTTATTAATTGGAAGAGAGATTTCAGTACAATTTTTTGATACACATGCAAATAAATTCAAAAACAAATTTAGAAAGTTACACGCCGAGGCGCTGCCTTTCTTGGTGATCTCAACTGTAGTAGAATCTGAGGTTGGCCACATTCCATGTTCGATGTAGGATTTCTCCTTCCATTGTTTCTAGTCTGTAAGCTCCTCCTTCGAACACTTCATTGACACGGAATGGGCCTTCCCAATTTGCTGCTAGCTTTCCTCCCTTGTCCTTTCCCATAGGTCTTTTGATGACTAAATCTCCCTCTCTGAATCTCCTTGGTATGACTCTGGTGTTATACCTTCTTGCTGCTCTTTGCTTTGAGACGAACTCTCTAAAGTGAGCTTTGTCTCTTAGTTCCTGTATTAAATCCAGGTTTTCTTCCAATGCTTCTGAATTTTCCTCCAGTGTAAGGGTGTCTCTTCGCCAACTTGGTGGGTTTATCTCTGCAGGGATCATTGCGTCTGTGCCATATACCATGGTGAAAGGCGCCTCGCCTGTTGAGGATTGAGGTGTGGTATGGTATGACCACATGATTGGTAACAGATGGGCGACCCAGCCCTCGCCCTTGCTTGTGATTCTTCTTTTGATGGCTTTTAGGATTACTTTGTTGGCGGATTCTGCCTGGCCATTGGCCTGAGGGTGTTCTACAGAGATGAAAGTGTTTTGTATACCCTTCCCTTTGCAGAATTCCACTACTTTTTCGCTGGCGAACTGGGTTCCGTTATCGGAGACAATGTATTTAGGTAACCCGAACCTGCATATGATCTTCCTCCAGTAGAATTTCTTGACTTGATCTGCTGAAATGTTTGAAAGGGCCTCTGCTTCTATCCACTTGGTGAAGTAATCTATTGCTACGATGATCCACTTTACTTGTCCTGTTGAGGCGGGGAAAGGTCATAGGATATCAGTTCCCCACATGAAGAAAGGCCACGGAGATAAGACGGACTTCAACGGCTCTCCTGGGGCGTAGTGCAAGTTTGCAAATCTTTGGCACTTGTCACATGTCTTAACATATCTGGCTGCGTCGATGTGAACCTCTGGCCAATAGAAACCTGCCCTGAGAATCTTTCCTGCTAAGGCCCTC
The DNA here is from genome assembly GCA_030408175.1 of Trifolium repens. Classification (NCBI taxonomy): domain Eukaryota; kingdom Viridiplantae; phylum Streptophyta; class Magnoliopsida; order Fabales; family Fabaceae; genus Trifolium; species Trifolium repens. Next base: position 11,877,975 of record CP125845.1, read on the forward strand.
GCCCCAATGTGGCTTCCGCATGATCCTTCGTGTATTTCCTCCAGTATTCCTTTGGCTTCTTCCTGGCTTACGCAAAGCATGATTGGGTCTGAGAATCCTCTCTTGTAAAGTTTGTCCCCTAACATGGAATACCACGCAGCTGCTCTTTTTAGCTTGTATGCTTCTTCTTTCGCTGCTGGTAGCACGTCTTCTTGGAGATACCTTATGATTGGTGCTCGCCAATCCTCTGCTTCTATGATCATCATGACCTCCTCTGTAGTGATGCTGGGGTTTGCAATGGTTTCTTGAATGAAAGTTCTGTTGCTTCCGGGTTTCTTAGTGCTTGCTAACTTTGACAACAAATCTGCTCTCGCGTTCTGCTCTCGTGGGACGTAGATTAGCTCGAAAGATCTGAAGAGACTAGCTAGGCTACGTACCTTCTCCAAGTACTTGATTAGTTGGGGATCCTTGGCTTGAAACTCTCCTGACACTTGGTTTGTCACTAGTTTGGAGTCGCTCTTGGCTTTTAGGTCCGTTATGTCCATTTCTCTTGCCAACTTCATTCCGGCGACCAGGGCTTCGTACTCTGCTTGATTGTTGCTTCGCCTTAAAGGCGAACCTTAATGATTGCTCAATGAGGACTCCGTCTGGTCCCTCCAATACTACTCCTGCTCCACTCCCTTTGATGTTGGAGGCTCCATCAACTGATAGCGTCCAAGGTTGCTCGCTATTCTCTTCAGGGGGCGTTGTAAGCTCCAGCAAAAAATCTGCTAGTATCTGTGACTTGATTGCGCCTCTTGGGGAGAAGGTTACATCGAATTCTGATAACTCAACCGACCACGCTACCATTCTTCCTGCTAGATCTGGCTTTCTTAACACATTCTTGATGGGGTAGTCAGTTTTTACCACAATTTTGTGGCTCTGAAAATATTGCCTCAGTTTTCTCGCCGTCACTATTACCGCCAGTGAAAGCTTCTCAATCTTTTGGTATTTTGCTTCTGCACCTTTGAACGTCCTGCTGACGAAGTAGATGGGTTTCTCCTCTCCTTTTATTTCTTGTACTAATGCGGAACTAAGGGCCTTGTCTGAGACGGCGAGGTACAGGTACAAAGTGTTTCCTTTTTCAGGGCGAGTTAGGATTGGTGGCGAGGCGAGGAATGTCTTTAACTTTTGGAATGCCTCTTCGCATTGGGTGCTCCACACGAACCTCTCACTTTTCCTAAGAGTGGAAAAGAAATGGAATGCTTTTTCCCGTGCGCAAGATAAAAACCTTGATAGCGCTGCGATCGTTCCTGTCAATTGCTGTACTTCCTTGACCGACGTTGGGCTTCTCATGTCTATGATGGCTTGGCATTTGTCCGGATTTGCCTCTATTCCTCTGTTTGTTAGCATGAATCCGAGGAATTTCCCTGATTGTACTCCGAATGAGCATTTGGTGGTGTTTAGCCTCATGTTGTACTTTCTTACTGAGGCGAGGATGTCGCCTAAATCCTGGTCATGCTCGCCTTCTTCTGCAGTTTTGACAACCATGTCGTCGATATACACCTCTAGATTCTTACCAATCTGCTCTGAAAAAACTCTGTCCATAAGTCTCTGATACGTGGCTCCTGCATTTTTTAGACCAAACGGCATGACGTTGTAGAAGTAGTTGCAGGTGTTGGTCATGAATGCTGTGTGGGGAGCGTCAGAGGGATTCATCTTGATCTGGTTGTAGCCTGAATATGCATCCATGAAGCTGAGCATCTTGTAGCCTGATGCTCCGTCTATCAATCTATCAATGTTGGGTAAAGGGTAAGGATCCTTTGGGCACGCCTTGTTTAAGTCCGTGAAGTCCACACACATTCTCCATTTTCCATTTGCTTTTTTCACCATCACGACGTTGGCTAGCCATGATGGATATTTGATCTCCTCTATGAAACCTGCTTCCTTTAATTTGGTTACTTCTTCATTTATGGCCTCTCTTCTTTCTTCGCCGACCTTCCTTTTTCTTTGTGAGACGGGTTTGGTCTCGGGGGAGATGGACAATTTGTGTGTGATTATTGTCTTGTCTATCCCTGGCATATCCGAGGGGTGCCATGCGAACAAGTCGATGTTCTTCTTGAGTGTCGCCAGGATTTTCTCTCTCTCCTCTGGTTTCATGGATGTGCCTATGTTAGTTGTTTGGTGTGCCTCACTACCAATTTGAACTTTCTCCAACTCTTCAATGGGGCTGACTCTTCTGTCCTGGAATTCTTCCCTTGGGTCTAGGTCTAAGGGGCTGATCATGTTGACACCGCCTGTCTTGGAAACTGGGCGAGCCGAAACCGAGGCGTTGGTTGCGCTGTGTTTTATCTTTAGACTTGATTCATAGCAGCGTCTCGCCAATGCTTGATCTCCTTTGATGGTCCCAACTTTCCCGTTATCCAACGGGTACTTGATGGAGAGATATAGCGTTGACATGACCGCTTCTAGAGTGTTAAAAGCTGGCCTCCCAATGATGATGTTGTACGATGTGAAGGGGGTTTTTACCACCAGGTATCTTACCTTGATTGTCTTGGCTTGATCTTTAACTCCGAATGTTGTAAGCAAAGTAGTATAACCCATAACTTCTACTTGCTCGCCGGCAAAGCCTACTAGTGTGCCGTTGTAGGGCAATAGGTGCTCGTTGGACAGTTGCATAGCTTTGAAGGCCTCCCAATACATTATATCTTCCGAACTTCCTGAGTCAATCAATACCCTCTTTACGTCGCAGTTCAGGATTTGAACTTGGATTACCAATGGGTCGTCATCATGGGGCATAACTTCCCTTTTGTCCTCTTTAGTGAATGATAGATCCGGAGTGTGCGAGATGGAAGTGTGTCCCACGAACTTTGCTTCGAACTCCGAGCGCCTTATGTATCATTTTCGGGCGTTACTGGACTCGCCTCCACCCGCGAAACCTCCTGCAATGGTATTAACTGCTATCCTTACCTTCTCTCCTTCTGGGTTTTCCTCTTGGTTTCCCTGCGGGTCCCTTCTCACCTTTGGGACCACAATCTTTCCATCAGCGGCGTCTTCTAAAAATTTCCTTAGATGGCCACTTTTTATAAGTTCTTCAATAAGATCCCTCAGTCTGAAGCATTTCTCGGTGTCGTGCCCTTTGCATCTGTGGTACGCACACCATGCGTTTGTGTTGTGTCCCAACTGATAATCTTTTCCTCTCTTTTGAGGTAGTCTGGAGAGTCCTGTCTCGAGAATTTCGTCTAAAATATAGACCTTCGCCCTGTTTAGTGGAGTATACTCCTTTTCTGGGAACCTGCCTGAGTCTCGCCTCATTTGATGATGATATGGTTTCCTTTGGGGGTCGTGCCCTCTGTGATCTGGTTGACGTCGTCTTGGTTGGTACGTTTCTGGGGCTCTGTAATTCTTGTTGGCCGGCTCTCTTTCCCTTGCGTCTCTTGATCTTTTCTCGGCGTTACTTTCTTCGCCCTTGATGTAACATTCTGCTCTCTTGATGATTTCTTGCATCGTGGTTGCTGGCTTTTGTGCTAGGGACTCGTTGAAGTGTCCTGCCTTTAAGCCGTTGTGAAACGCTGCAACGAACATCTCCTGATTAGGATTTGACACTTTGATGGTCGCTTCGCAGAATCTAGCCAAGTATTCACGCAGGGTCTCAGCGTGGTTTTGGCGAATGGTGAAAAGGCTGGTGGCGGTGACCTTTATGTGCTTTGATCCGGAGAACTGTTGGATGAACTTGCGCTGGAAATCAGCCCAATCTGCTATGGAGTTCCTTGGCAAATTCATGTACCATCTTAGGGCTGCTTCTTTCAAAGTACCGGAGAGCAATTTACATTTTAGATGATCAGCCGCTCCTATGATGGCGGTTTGCGTTCCAACCGCCATCAAATGCTCTGACGGGTCCGTTTTTCCGTCAAATGTTGGAAGATGTGGCGTTTTGAAGTTTTCTGGGACCCTTGCATCCCATAAGGCTTACGCTAGGGGTTGAGAATCGTTGATCTCGTCTTCGTCATCCTCGTTCCCTTTGTCTGCCTTTTCCTGATCTAAGGACGTTACTTTGGCTTGAAGTCGCCTTAGTTCGTTGACGGCATCCGTTAACGTCATGTTGTTACCGGTGCCGGTTCCATGGTTGGGTGTTCCTCCCGTCATGTTGGGAAGTTTTCGTCAATTGAAAGTGGTAGGCTGGGAATCGTTTTACCGCAGCCCCACGGTGGGCGCCAAAATGTTCTGGTGAACAAATAAGGGGGGTGATATTTAGTTGGACCGTGTCCAAAGAATAAAAATGGCTGCTGTCAATTGCGCAGCATTTCTGTATCTATTTTTTTTATTTCCTCTTTTACAATGAAGCATTAGCTCCTATTTATAGATTACAAAATGTGGTAGTTATGGAGAGCCACGATCAAGGATACCCCATGATCATGGCGGTTTCTTCTTCTTGCTCCGCCTCCCACGTGGTGGTGATGGGCGGTTTCTTCCTATCCTCGTGGAGATCATGGTGGTAGGGGGTGGTTACACCCTCCTATATGCCTGTCGTTGCTGGCGGGATCTTTTATAATGGCAGTAGATATTTGGGGCGAGGGCGTCGTCTATGAGGCATATCGCCTCTGCTTTGCTTTCCCGCCAAATTACGTATTTGAATCTCAAGACTTGTATAATTGGGCCATTCGCGAATTTGGGCCTATATCCTGATTTTGGGCCTTACCCCAGTCCATGTATGAATTGTTATAGATATTTTAGGTATTTAAATTCTGATTATAGTTTGTAGTGTTCCATATTAATTCTCTTGACAATTCCATATTAATTATCTATTCTTTTTTAATTTGATTTTTATTCCAATAGGTATGGATTCCTAAAGGTATGGATTCCATTTCTTCCATTTAAGAAAAAAAATTGGGTTTTATTTTTCTTAAGTTCATATAGTTTATATTGGATGCAAGTTTTGTTTTGGAGTTCTATAAAGGTATGTACTCCTATGAATATTTTTAGGTGTTTGAATTCTGATTTTTTTGTTTGTTTGTTGTGTTCTGTATCAATTTTGTTATTATTTCATGTTTTTTATTATTTCATTCTGATTTTGGGATTATGGTGGGCTGGGTGGTTGCAATTCATGAATAGTGTTTCCCCCGTCAAAATTTTGTCGCTGCTTTCTTTTCTGAAGTCTTTGCCGACACTCATGCAATCAGATCGCAAATGTAGACTTTTTGCTTATACTAGAAGCTTTTGGCGGTCTCCACCGAGCTGAATGTTTTGGTGGGTTGCAGTTTGCTAAGATCTATGTGGAGTGTGTATGTTGTCGGCGTTGTTGTTTGGAAGGGACGAGTTCGGCAAGGTTGTTTTCCGTGGGAGATGTTTTTATGCTGCTTCGCTTTAGTTCCATTGTACCTTTCTAGATTAGGTGATAGTGACTCAGGGTAATGGGTGAATTCAGATGGATGTTATTGTAATTTTGACTGGTTAAACATAAGTATCATGTTCTGAAAAAATGTAGTTTCATTTGTGTTATAACTACCTTAGTCAGTAGTATATGGTGTCTGGTGGACTATTTAAGTCACATTGTTATGGGTGAGGCTATGGAAAAAGCTAAAGATCATGCAGTGTTGGATTGTCTAAAAGCACTTAATCTTAAGATATTAAGATGTTTTAGCCTTATTAATCTTGTCTTGAAGGATGGCTTTCACTTCTCTAAATACCAATGCACTAGACTTTCATTTAAGAAACTGATGCTTCAGGTTGTGTTGTCTTAGGCCAATATGCCGCGTTCTTATCTTAGAAGCTGCCCCTAGGCCAATAGGCCAATACTGGGAAAATATATTTAGAGCATGTACTTATTTGTAGCAATTAACAAAAAAAAGCAATACAGCATACTTATTTATAGAACCTAGTTGTTTGTAGGTAAATCTACAATCAACACCATAATATATCACACAAATTAATTTCTGCAAGCTAAATTCAGTGAATAACAAATTAGTAAACTAATCATCGCCACTGCCACATGTGCTTCCAACTGAACCATGCATTCTATTCATTTAAAACACTACATCATGCATGTATACCTTTGTAATTTGTAGTTTATGAATTTTGAAATGCACAATAAGATGATTAGAATCATAACTCCATAAGCAGTTACGGAGTCCGTTATGATTCAAATAAGCATATAAAAATATCAGTTTATCTCACCGGCAAGAAAGGTCTTTTTAATTATGCTAAGCTTTCTATTAACATCCACAATATTCAAGATAAAAATGGGAGAAGTATCAATTCTCATTTCACTGAATTAGAAAGTAATACAACAATATTAATTATTTATAGCTACTAGTAGGATGCAAGCAAATCTACATTAAACACAATCATACAATTATCACATGTGCTTCCAGCAGGACCATTCACTTTCTTAACAACATGACTTTAGGAATTTAGCTCTGCTTTGATTACTTATTATGAGCGCGAAAACCTGAAATTTCAATCAAGAAAAACACGTTACCATTGTATTTTGCTGTTAAGAAATTTGAAATGCACAATAAGATTATTAAAATCAAATTATAACTCCATAAGAAATTAATGAGTTTGTTATGATTCAAATAAACATTTAAAATTATAAGTTTATCTCACCAGAGAGAAAGACTTTTTTGATTATGCTAAGCTCTCTAGTGACATCCGCAATATTCATTCTTTCTTTTGGTGATTCCATTGAACAAACAAGTCCGATCTTAAAAAGTGAAACTAAACACTCCTCTACACTTGGAATAAGATTCTCACTCTTTCCATCTTGTATTGAAACTCCAGCATCTCTTGATACAATATATGGGTCTAAAATCTTTACAAGATTATTAGGAAATGAAATACCAACAAAGTTATGCAGATTTTGTCCATCTTCCAAAGTTTCGTCGGTGGGTCTTCTACCAGTAAGCATTTCCAACATAAGGATTCCAAAGCTATACATGTCACCACATGTTGACACTTCAGAACCCATCCCATACTCTAAAACATGAAAATTGTTAATACTATGTCCCTAGTATAGCTAGTATTAAATCTACACAAAAACATATGAGGATAAAGAAACAATGAAAGATTGAATAATTTAAAACATACCTGGAGGAGCATAGCCAACAGTTCCTTTTATTCCAATTGTACTGGTATTCTTATGAGAGGTACCGCCCATGGCTGAGACAAGCCTAGCTATGCCAAAATCACTCACATGAGCAACCATGTCATCATCCAGAAGGACATTACTGGGCTTTAGATCACAATGAATGACCAATTCCTCACATTCTTGATGAAGATAATGTAATGCAGAAGCAACATCAATAATGATGTTTAATCTATGACTGAGGTCCAAGGTTGCTGGAGGCTCTGCATTTAAAATCTCAGGATGCAACCATTGTTCTAAGCTTCCATTTTTCATGTAATCAAAAACTAAAGCTTTAAATTCTTGGCCTTTATAATCTGTACTCGAACAACATGTTAAGATCTTAACTAAATTTCGGTGTCTAATATTTTTTAGTGCATTACATTCAACAATGAAACTCTTGTGAGCTCCCTTCTTTTGAAGGTTCAGGACTTTTACAGCAACAACATTATCTTCTGACACAAGATTTCCTTTGTACACAGAACCAAAATTTCCTGATCCGATTAAGTTTCTATTCGAGAACCCATCAGTTCCTTGATGTAAGTCTTGGTATGAAACCTTAGCTAGTTGATCAATTGTTGGTGAATCAAAAGATTGTTTTTTATTTCTTTTCCTTATCCAATAGACAGTTATAATAAATGAAAGTATGAGAAGAAAAGAAACCACACTAACTATCACTGCTATCAACATGAACTTATGGTGTTTTCTATGTTTCGTACCCTTGATAGGGCAATTTGGTAGATGCATCAGTGAAATACCTCCACAAAGCTTATTGTTTCCAATCATTTCTACCTGGGTTGCATTTCCAAAGACACCATTTGTTGGTACCTCACCTTCCAACATGTTAAAAGATACATTCAAATGTTCTAAAACAGATATGTTTTGCATAACATCAGGAATTGATCCAGACAATCGATTTCTTGAAAGGTCTAAATATCTAAGACCTTTGAGAGAAGCAAAAGAGGACGGTATTGTTCCGTTGAAGGAGTTACTTTGCAAATAAAGGTATTCTAAGCTTATACATTCACCAATTGCTTTAGGAATTTCACCAGAGAGATGATTCTCAGAGACATCTAGTACATCAATATTTTTTAGCAAACCCACTTCTCTTGGTAAGCTACCACTCAAAGAATTATGTGACAAGTTCAAGAGGTTTGTTAAATAAAAAATATTAAAAATCTCTAAAGGTATGGTTCCTCTAAGCTGATTGTGTGAAAGATCTAGATATTGTAACTCTTGACAGTTTCCTAAGCTTGGCGGAATACTTCCTTGAAACATATTACTATCTAATTCTAAATCAAATAATTGGCTGAGGTTTCCTATAAAGGGTGGTATGTATCCTGACAACTTGTTTCCACTTAAATGTAACATTTGCATCTTTTGAAACTTCCCAAAAGTAGATGGAATAATTCCTTCAAATTGGTTCCATTCCATGGTCAAGAGAGTTAAGCCAACTAGATGTCCTAATTCAGAAGGAATTTTTCCTGATATCATATTCTCCCCAAAATATAGCATTTTAAGCTCATTGGTTAAATTGCCTATAGAATTTGGCAAAACACCTCCAAAGTTATTTACGGCAAAAGAAGCTATATACAATTTACTACAGTTTGTCAAAGGTTTTAAAAACTCTAAATCCTTGGCTGAATTGTTACCTAAATTGTTGATTCCCAAATTCAAAAAATATAAATCTTTTAGCTTTCCTAAACTTGGAACTTGTCCAACAAAATTATTTTGAGTGTTGAAAATTGCCTTGAAATTGCATGATCAAAGTGCAATGATGCAGAAATTCTGTTATGGAGCAGGGACATGGCGCGCGGCGCCCAGGAGCTGCTCGTTTGAGCTGTGGCGTCTGGTGGCCTGGCGCGGGGCGCCGGTAGGTGGCGCGCGGCGCGGCCGCGATTATATATATGTTCTGTTTCATTTTGCTGCAACGGGAGAGAACTAGAGAGAGGAAAAATGTAGGGTTTTGAAAGGGGGTTTCACCAATATGAAGGCTAGGGTTCAAGGGGGTTTCTCTTGGGTTAATCCTAGGGTTGGGTACTCTTTCTAACACCTTGTAAGTACTATCATTGAAATCTCTTGGTCACGGGAAGAGATTTGGGAAAAGGGTAGAATTTAGGAAAACTCTAAATTCTTGTAACTCTTTGTAAATCTCATTGTAATCAAGGAGGAGGAAGCTTTGATAGTGGAACGGAGATCTCTCTCCCCCAGATTAGGTTCATTAACACCGAACTGGGTAAACAATATCTTGTGTTCTTTATTGCTTTCATAGTTTTAGCTTTGTTTGATATTATTATTGCTTGGATATCCATTGTTGCTGTTTGGTTGCTTTAATTGTTTTGCCCCACACACTAGTTAAAGGATTATTGGTGTGTTTTTGGTTCGAATTCACAACAATTGGCGCCCACCGTGGGGCAAGGGTTTTAACAAATTAAGGTACCATGAGTGAAACTTTCCGGAAACAATTTTGAATTGTGGAAAGTGAAGATGGAAGCAATTCTAATGGTTGAGAAGATGGATAAAACATGGAGTGTGGTTATCCGGTGCCTCAAAGGTAAAAAGCTAATGGAGATTGCGATGAAGGTCAGCCTGGAGAGGCGGTGGTAATAATACTCGGTGTCGGCCTGGAGAGGCGGTGGAATAATACTCGGGTGGCTCTTGAAACAACAACTTGGTTATGAGGATGCGGAAAAACTAGTGGTGTGAAGTTCGGAATCGGTGGAGTCTTAAGTCGTGGACTTTGATGCTCCTATCACATGTGTTGAGAGAAAGATTATTTTTGAAGCCCTAAAGCTAGTTGAAGGTGGAGTTGTTCATCTTGAAGACGGGAAAGCTTGTAAGGTTCAAGGTATCGGTGAGTCTCTTTTACATGATGTGAGGTATTTTCTTGAACTTAAAATGCATAGATAGTTGGTTCTACTGTTGGTTATGCATTTGTTACTAGTGGTGTTCCTCATATGGTGGAGTTGTGTGAAACTTCGGTTGGTAATTGTTAGTGACATAGGTTTAGTTGAACTAGTGAAATGAGATTTTACTAGGTGGTAGAACTAAACGGGAAGTGTTGGAGACTAACAATGACTTGAAGTGTGTTTCGGAGTAGTTGAAAAGTTTTGCGTTACAAGGTGGGAAACATAGTGGATATACCGGTTTGAGACTTTGATGGAGGAATCTCGGTTTGAGGTGGAGTTTGTTACTAGTGGGACTAGAGGAAGACAAACAATCAACAATAGCTCTTGGCTATTTAATGAGAAATAGGGAGGAGAGCGGTATTGTTGCATCAAAGTGGTATGGCTATGGAAATCTTGTGGGTTATGTTTCAATTGTGTCTGAAGAAGTGCAAAACTTGAAATATCTTCAGGGAGGCAATTGGAAGCAACAGTGTTCAAATTCGGGATCTTGTGGGACTATTGGAGGTAGTTGGATACAAGAGAATTTGAAGTTGCGGCTTGTGGAACTTGCCTAAAATTCCAAGGCTAAGTTGAAGGCAAGCATTTTTCTTCGAGAGTACGGAAGACATTCCGGGGTTTGAAGGTGGTGGTGTGACTTGTAGGATTGTTCTAAAATTCCAAGGACAATTGGAGGCAAGTATTTCTTTGAGAGTACGAAGCGTTTCACTTCGGGGTTCGAAGAGGATGTGGTGTAAACAGGTGTAGCAGCACGGTGGTTGGTGGGAAGTTGGCATCACCATCGTTTTAAAGGCAAGGTGGAGATTGTTGAGAATTGCCTTGAAAACTGTTGATGCAGAAAATGGTTCAGGAAACAAGGGGGCGCCTGGCGCCCAGGGGAGGCCCGTTTGGGCTGTGAGATCTGTCGTCCTGGCGCCTGGCGCGGGACAGTGGCGCGCGGCGCGGCCGCGAGTGTATAAATGCTGTTTCTGGTTTTTTGCAGCTGTGAGAGAGAGAAGGAGGCTAGGGTTTTGAAAGGGGTTTTTCCAATATCAAGTCTAGGATTAAGAGGGTCATCTCTTAGGTTATTTCTAGTGTTTGGAACTCCATTCTTTCACCTTGTAATCACTATTGATTAAATCTCTTGGTCACGGGAAGAGATTTGGGAAAAGGGTAGAATTTAGGGATTGTCTAAATTCTTGTAACTCTTGTGTAAATCTCATTGTAATCAAGAAGAAGGAGCTTTGATAGTGGATTGGAGAGCTGCTCTCCCCCCCAGACGTAGGTCAATTTTGGGCCGAACTGGGTAAACAATATCGTTTGTGTTCTTTATTGCTTTCCTTAGTTTATTTCATTAGTTTTAGCTTTGGTTGATATTATAATTGCTTGGATATCCATTGTTGTTGTTTGGTTGCTTTAATTGTTTTGCCCCACACACTAGTGGAAAGGATTATTGGTGTGTTTTTTGGTTCGAATTCACAACATTGAGCAATATCAAATATTTTAATGGAAGAAGATGCATTTATGGATGTGGGGATTGGACCTGCAAATTGATTTTCTGAGATACCGAACTTTTGGATATTTGGGAGCGTGTGAAACATGTTGATGGGAAGAGGGCCATGAAAGATATTAAATGCCATGTAAAGTGAAGTAAGTGATGTGATGTTATAAAGACAAGAAGGAGGGGTACCAGACAAAATGTTCCCACCCACTAGTAACATTTTCAGGTTTTTGAGGCGACAAATTGCTTGTGGAATATCTCCTTCTAAGTTGTTCTCAGCAAACGAAACATGCGTTAAGGATGAAAGATTCCCGATGAATGAAGGGATTCCTCCGGTTAGAATGTTTCTCCAAACAGTCAGTTGTTGAAGGTTTTTCAAAGAGCCAATTTCATTTGGTACTTTACCAATGAGATTGTTCCCTTCCAAGAATAACTCTTTGAGATTGGAGCAATATGTCAAGTTTGTAGGAATTTTACCTACAAAAGAGTTATTGGTGAGGAAAAGATTTTGCAATTGTAGCAACTGACCTAACGCCGGTGGGATTTCTCCATAGAAGCTGTTGTTTCCAAGGTTGAGATTTTGCATTAAAGTGAGATTACCAACATGTGGAGTTAAAGATCCATGTAACTGATGTCCTTCTAGGTTCAATCCTATAACTCTTTGATGCATGGGGTTGCATGTGATTCCACGCCACTTACAGAAGTGGATGGAAGAATTCCAAGATTCAAGACTTTTATGCGGATCACTGGATATTGATTCTTTGAATTTGAGCAATGCAAAATGATCCGTTTGGTTTTCTAATATTGCAGCCACTGCCACAATTTTGTTTGGATCAAAATATATAAAATTTAAGGTAAACAGAAAAAGCAGATGAAGATATAAAAGTGTAGATGACAATAAAGAAAAAGTCTCCATTTGATTTAGAAGAAAGAAAGAACTATGTTTATGCTATTGATTTCTGTTTGTGTTGGACAGTTTTGTGGGAATAGAGAGAGGAAACATGTATATTCATATAAGACCCAACAAAAGAGAAAGCGATTCTAATGAAAAGTCAATAGACAAGAAAAAAACTATGTTTATGCAATTTAGTTTTGTTTGTGTTGGATAGTTTTGTGGAGATAATGACAATCCAATTTGATTAATGGACATTTCAACTCCCTGCACAATTCCTACAATTATTATATGAGTTAGGTTAAGATATCTTTCATCAGAATTAATGTTTCACTCTTCTTTGTCTTTTAGCTGCATAATTAAGACTAAGAGGCAGCTAGTAGTTGATTAACGAGACAAAATAGTAGACTTTTATTGCACTTGGATAGAATATGTAATTAAGGTCATGGCATAGTTGGTGGACTTTATATTTCTGAAATCATACATACTAGTTATTAAACCCGTGCGTTGCACGGGCTTGATTAAAATTTTTTATTTTATAATTTAATATGTATATTGATAGATAATTATTTTTTCCTTCAATTTTGTAGTATAGTTTAAAGTTATGTTTAATCCTATTTTTTTAAGGCTTAAAAGCTACTTTAAGAATAAAGTTGAAAATAAAAAATTCAAAGTCAAAATTGAAGTTGTTTGGTAATTATAATTTTTTTCATCTTAGTTTTGATATTTTAATAAAAATTTATCATAAACAATATATTTAAGAAAAAAAATTAATTAAAAAAATTATACTACGTAAAGACGTGATTTTTAACAGATAATTATTTTACTAACAATAAACTAAAAAAGTGATGTACACAATATTCGGATAAAATCTCGAAAAAAGATAATAGTAACAACAAAGATAAAAAAAGATAAAAAAAAAAGAATATTGTTACAAAAAAAAAACCATAAACAAATTAAAAGTAAATTTATTACGTATATCGACCACAAATTAAAAAAAAAACCAAATAAACCTTTACTCAAAAATAAAAAGATTATGTGGCAAATTTTTTTTAAAAAAAAAAAGTTTTGGAAAAAACTACGTGCGCGCAGTATCCCTTCTCTCGTCCTTGAGCGTCTTTATTCCCTTTCTCGTTCATTCTTGCTCCATCAGTTTTATCCTATTCCATCTCTCGTCCTTGAGCATGTTTCAGCATGAAACTCTTCGCTGGCCATCAAATGCGGTCACAAATTTGATTTTAAAATGGTTTTTAAGAAATTTATTAGAAATATATTTTTTGTAGATATATTATTCTTAAATATGACCATTAAAATATTTTCAAACTTTAAATCTCATTAATTAAATATATAATATAAAGAAATAGATAGAAATTGCTTTTGACACAAATAATGTGTCATTCATCTTCATATAAGAATCAATGGAATTGCACTTGCATAGTCGATTATAAAAAAACTTCTTGTATCCCTCTTCTTTTTAGTTTGGTTGATAACTCTTTAAAAAATAATTTTTTCGTAAGGAATTAATTTTTTGTTTGTTTTTAGAAAAAAAAATAGTCGATTAAAAATAGGTACTATCAAAGTTTTATTCTAACTTTAGTTAATGAAATTATTTGTTTTTCAATAAATTAAATGAAATTACCCAATTAAAAAAAGTATTCAAACAACGTTCGTATATATCATTTAAACATTTTATATTGGTAACTTTAAAAGTTTGGTCTAGTGCTAAATAGACATACATGTCTTGTAATTTAGGGAATGCAAAAAGGTAGTTAAAAATAGAGATATTCTTAAATGTTCACATGATAAAAAAAAAATTATATTTGGCCACACTTATAAAAAGTGAAATAAATATTTTTAAAACAACTAAATAATATTTACTTTTTAAATTATTAAATGATGTAATATTTTTTATGAGTATGACCAAATGTAATTTCTTTGGTCACGTGACCATCTAAGAATATCTCCTAAAAATAACGGTAAATGAAGTTATAGAAGTAGGGAAAATGTTTTTAAGTTAATGGCGATAAAAAAAGTTACAAAAAGTTATTTGAGAGTTAATTGTAAAGGAAATATAGGAGTGTAGAGAATATTAGAAAACAATTGGAAAATTTTGATAAGATGGTACATAAACAAAATACAACAACTAAGACTTATAAAAAAGTTAAAAAATGGAAAGCTTATTGTTAGGAAGACACTAATGCATTAGTGTACCTTGCTTTATATGTATAGATAGATAGATTGATCCATAAATGTATATATGGAAGATAGAAAAAAAAAAAAAAAACATTTTTTTATCATCATGATATTGCGACCCAAAAATAGCATTAGTCAAAATGAAATTACAATATATATTTCTAGTGCCAATTTTCTCATTCATCATATATAACATATTTATATCGTGACATAACGATTAAATAGTATAATAGATAAGTCTTGATAGTTTTCACTACTAATCTTCCATAGATATATTGCAAAAATACTCACAGACATTTACACAAATTAAATTAGTCAAAGGAGACTAAAAATATCAACCTCTTGTAAAGATAAATCATACATATAATCTCAACCACCTGTAAGAAATAAGTTTTAATAGTTTTCACTGCTAATCTTCTATAGATATATTACAATAAATAGAAATCTACGTATAATCTCCACCACTTGTAACAAATGAGAAACATTTAGAAAAACTTGTATCACCGTGGAATATTTGGGAAATGAATCAAAGGTAATTCACATAGTACTATTACTTTGGAAAGAAAAATCACACAAATTGTTGGTTCATATATAAAGAGTGAGTAGAAAGAAGAATTGTTCAACAAATATTGGAAATTTGGAGTAGGTGTTTAGAATAAGAAATTGAGAAAATATGAAATTGAAGGGAGCACCATAAGATATTTATAATTGATGCAAAAGAAACACAGAGGCATGATATTGTAAAGAAGTATACAAAAAACCATCATTAAAAAGGGTGGTCTTTCACCTTTCATAACATTTTTTTTATAAGTTATTCAATTAATTAGTAGGCAAGAAATTGTAAAGAAGTATACAAAAAACCATCATAAAAGGGTGATCTTTCACCTTTCATAACATTTTTTTTATTCCTAATCAAATGTTTTAATTTGTCCCTTAGAATTCCATACCATATGATGACATGTTTGGCCTAGCTTATTAAAAGATGACACATTATCACAATAATATAAGATATGACACATAAGCACCAACTATTGCTTAGGAAAAAGGGGGGAAGCTTTGTTAGGTTGACACATAAGTAATTAGAAGTTTGTTTTACAATAGTACGGTTTGATTAGAATGGTTTTTAAGAAAAAATTATTAGAAATAACAATTTTGTTAGATATATTATTCTTAAAATCGACGTACTATTAAAATATTTTCAAATTTTTTATTTTGTTAATTGAATATATAATATCAAAAAAATAATTAAAAATAACTTAATTTTGTTGTAATAGAAATAAATTTATATTAATAATGTATTAATAATTGAATTTATTAATGTATTAATAAATTTTGTAGCTATTTAAAATAAACTTTGTAGTAATAGAGAAATCATGATCAGTTAAAGATAATTATATTAATGTATTAATAATTTAATTTATATTTTCGTCAATTGTTTAAATTTATTTTTGTTGAATCATTTTTCTTAATGAATTGTCTTGACATTTCTTTGAAATAAATTTTAAATTTCATAGTATAAACTCTATCAGTGTTTTTCTAGGCACATATAAACTTTAAATATATAACTTAATTATGTACTTCGCTCTTCTTTATATCTTTTTAGAATTAGCACTATTCACTATATATCTCAAAATGGTACATAAACACTTATCTTGACCTTTAAAGATTTAAATAGCATTTAGGCTGAATACCTTAAATTTAAAATGCAAATACATGAAATTGACATCAACTTTCAAGCTTATATATATCTATATTGTCAAAAAATATCATCTAATCTTATATAATAAAAAATAGACTAAATATTCATTGAAGTTTCTTTAGAGGAACAAATTATAACTCATCCGTACGTTAAAAAGAATTTCTTCATAAAGAAATGATAAGCTAAAGTATTAAAAAGAATAACACTTCATATTCAACCAACAAAAGAATGCCAATTGTAAATAGAAGAAAACTACTAAAGTAAAATAGATAGAAAAATTACTTCTTAAAAAAGTGCGGCTCACAATAAAAATACTTAGCATATTTAACATGAATCTCTCAAAAATCATCTATTCAAAAGTTAATGCCATACATATATTTTATATAAAATGACCTTAAAATTAGTACCGCATATATTAATGCTCTCAATAGCAATGTTGAATGTTGAGAATAGATATTTGGTCTATACCTTCAAAAGATACAATAGAATCAGGTTATCATAACCGTATAAACTTCACATTGTGTTTCACATGAATTTCTATAAAATTATCCATTCAAATTTTAGTAACACACGTATGCTTCATAAAAATTAATTGACCTTATACTCGGTACTACAAATTATATAAAAATCTAATTCTTCATAAGAAATAGTGGAATAAGATCATTATAATAAATTTAAAAAAGAGAAATAGTATATTATCGCCTCTGTTGCTTTCCAAATAATTGCATTAACAAAGATTGAGATACAAAGGCACAATTTAGTGATCTGCAAACAAAAAAAAAAAAAAAAATCATCAAATCAGTTTATTTTAAAATGCTATGTATCAAAACTAAAAGCAAATTTGCAAAAATAGAAAGAAATGAGTTTCCTTGCAAAAATAGTCTATGATCACCTTAGAATGTTTCTATTCAAGGAGTTGGCACAATTTGGTGATCAGCAAACACAAAAAAAAAAGAAGCTATCAAATCATTTTATTTTAAAATGCTATGTATCGAAACTAAAATCAAATTTGCAAAAGTAGAAAGAAATGAGTTTCAATTTGTAAAAATAGTATATGATCTTTCAAACCTTATATGAGCCAATTAGAGGAGCCATTGACACTATAACTCTTCATATGGAAGCTGCTACTAAACTTTCATAAGCAAATCTGGAAGAAAAAAAAATAGAAAGAAATGAATTTCAATTGCAAAAATAGTATATGATCACCTTCAAAAAAAATTATTCAAGGAGTTGGCACAATTTGGAGTTGGCACAATTTGGTGATCTGCAAACAAAAAATACAGAAGGCATCAAATCATTTTATTTTAAAATGCTATGTATCAAAACCAAAAGCAAATTTGCAAAAATAAAAAGAAATGAGTTTCAATTGCAAAAATAGTATATGATCTCTCAAACCTTTTCTGTTACGGTTATTATATATGAGCCAATTAGAGGAGCCATTGACATTCTAACTCTTCATATGGAAGCTGTTACTAAACTTTCATTAAAATATTAGAATTGGTTAGTGTAAGGTAAACATCCGTTAAAATATTTAATTAATGCAATATATAAAATGTGAAGAAGAATTTTAAAGGCTAAGAAAAGAAAGAAAACGTGAAGAAATGTTTTATTTAAGTAGTTATATAGTTTAATGAATAATAAACAATTTAATTGAGCATTAGAAAGATAGTACACATAGATATGAATATGACACATAAACATAAAAACTCTTTATTTTCATTCATGAATTATGTGCTTTAATTCTTCTTGATTATTGTCCCTTAGCATTCCATATCATATGATGACATGTTTTGCCTAGCTTATTAAAAGATGACACATCATCACAACAACATGAGGGATGACACATAAGCACCAACTTTTCCTTAGAAAAGAGAAAAATGTGAGGAGCTTTGGTAAGTTGACACATAAGCAAAAAATAGTTTGCTTTACATAGAGTATATAGATAGATATGACTTACACATGATAGTGTGTAGATATAGAATTTATCATTGGCTATTTATTGTCTAATTCTATATGTTGGAAATAAATAGTAAATATTTTATTATTAGAAGCAATCTTTTATTTCTATTAGTAATATGTATTCGGCCCATGAGCCCATTAGGTTAGAATAGCCTATATAAACATATTAGTGATTGTATTATTCATAACTTGAAAATATAATATTCAGTTTTCACATGGCATCAGAGCTCTCGTTCTTTGAGGGCCTTGCTTCCGCATAAACCCTAACCGCCTTCATTGCGGTGCATAAAAACCCTAGCCGCCTTTATCGCGCTTTCCTTTTCCTTCTGCCTTGATTGCAGAATTTTTTCCCCACTGCCTTCATTGCATAATTCTTTTCCACTGCCTTCATTGCAGTGATCAGCAGCAACAGCAAGCAGCTGCAGCGTACTGTTCACGAATTACTGTTCACATGAGTACTGTTCCTGTTGCACTGTTCATTCGTGTCACTGTTCACACGCGTACTGTTCATCCAAAAAAATTTTTTTTTGCTATTTTGTTCTCCTTATTAACACAGTCCCATGACATCGGTCAATATGTCAAAAAAAGGATTTGTTCCACTCAACCAAGATGAAATAAAGCGGTTGAAATCTTTTCTTAGTGAATTGGAGACACCAACAACAATTACAATTTCTCTGGCATATTCAGGTATGTTTTCGTTTCCATCTTCTCTTGATAAGTCTCAATTTTCTTTTG
The DNA here is from genome assembly GCA_030408175.1 of Trifolium repens. NCBI lineage: Eukaryota > Viridiplantae > Streptophyta > Magnoliopsida > Fabales > Fabaceae > Trifolium > Trifolium repens. The sequence continues at coordinate 11,896,920 of CP125845.1, forward strand.
GATTTAATGCTTCAGATAAACCTTATAACCAATATTGGATACTGGATTCTGGAGCCACTGACCACATGACACCCTTACCCACACACTTCTCCACTTATTCACCCTGTCCTAGCAACAATAAAATATCCACAGCAGATGGTACCCTTTTAACCGTAGCCGGCCAAGGAGATGTCCAAATAAGTCCATCTATAATCCTACGAAATGTCCTTCATATTTCCAAACTTTCTACTAGCCTAATTTCCATACAAAAACTCACAAAAGACCTAGCATGTAATGCTATATTTAATGACAATGCTTGTGTTTTTCAAGATAAGCATTCGGGGAGGACAATTGGAAATGCAAGAGAATGAAATGGTCTTTATTATTTGGATAACCGAAATCTCCCCCCAAATTCACTCAACAACTCATTTTTTTCAGAATCAATTAAGACCAACAGGGAGAAGATCTTTCTATACCACTCCCGCCTTGGTCATCCTTCATTTAGAGTCATGAAACAAATATTTCCTTCCTTTTTAAAAACTTAGATGTTGAGAGTCTTTGTTGTGAGGTGTGTGAACTTGCTAAACACAAGCGTGCCTCTTTTCCAGTCAGTACAAAAGTGAGTACTTCTCCGTTTTATTTAATTCATACTGATGTGTGGGGTCCTTCTAATGTTCCAAATATATCGGGTGCTCGATGGTTTGTAACCTTCATTGATGATTGTACTCGGGTTACATGGGTCTACTTACTAAGACAAAAGTCTGAAGTTACCTCTGTGTTTCTACATTTCTTCTCAATGGTAAAAAACCAGTTTGGAGTGAGTATTAAGAGGGTCAGGTCTGATAATGCCCAAGATTACTTCAATCACGGACTTAATTCATTTTGTCAAAAAGAGGGTATTATTCATGAGTCCTCTTGTGTTAAAACACCCCAACAAAATGGGATTGCTGAGAGAAAAAATAGGCACTTGTTAGATCAAACACGTGCTATATTATTCCAAAATAAGGTTCCCAAGAAATATTGGGGAGAGGCGGTTTTAACCGCATCATATCTCATAAATCGTTTACCTTCTAGTGTCCTTGCCTTTAAAACTCCTATGGAGATTCTATCCTCATTTTATCCTGATGTGTCCACCTCTTGTAATCTTATTCCTAGAATATTTGGGTGTAAGTCGTTCGTCCATATCCATAGTGATGGTAGAGGGAAACTCGATCCTAGAGCCTTAAAGTGTGTCTTTATAGGGTATTCTTCCACCCAAAAGGGTTACAAATGTTATCATCCACCGTCTCATAAATTCTTTGTCTCTCGAGATGTCACCTTTCATGAACAAGAAAGTTACTTCGTTCAAACTCATCTTCAAGGGGAGAACACAAGTAAGGAAGATGAGTCTCTTGTACTTCCTGACCTTAATCCCGAACCAGATGTTGAGACTGAAATTGGTCCTGAAAATGTTGAAACTAAAGTTGACAATGTTGAGACTGAAATAGAGTCTGAAAAAGATGGAAATGTTGGTGTTGATGTGAGATATGGGAAAAATTTAGTATACACAAGGAAAAAGAATATCATTCCTGAATCTACTCATATCCATGAGTCCGATCCAACATTACATGAGGTAATCTTCCTTGACCCTTCAAACTCTAGTGATTCAATTTCTGAATTTTCTCATGCTCAGAAACCAGAATCCAACCCGATAAAATATAAAAAACCAAAATCCAGAGAAGTAACACCAATACACTCTAAAGACTCATATCTCCCAATTGCCCATAGGAAAGATACTAGAACCTGCACCAACAAGCCGCTTTACCCTCTATCCAATTACCTATGCTTTGAACAGTTATCACCTACTCATAAAGCCTTCCTCACAAATCTAAACACTACCACAATACCTACCTCCTTATCTGAGGCATTGTCTGACAGGAAATGGAAACAAGCCATGGATTTGGAAATGGAGGCACTTGATAAGAACAATACTTGGGAATTGGTTTCTCTACCAAATGGAAAGAAACCTGTAGGGTGCAAATGAGTGTACACAATAAAATACAAGGCTGATGGATCTATTGAGAGGTACAAGGCAAGATTGGTAGCCAAAGGGTTCACTCAGACTTATGGAATAGATTACTCAGAGACATTTGCTCCGGTTGCAAAAATGAATACTGTCAGGGTGATATTATCTTTAGCAGCTAATTACAATTGGAACTTGCAGCAATTTGATGTAAAAAATGCCTTCCTTCATGGAGAACTTGAAGAAGAGATCTACATGGATGTACCCCCTGGATATCGTGAATATATGGCTGCCAATGCCGTGTGCAGGTTAAAAAAAGGCTTTATATGGGCTAAAGCAATCACCACGAGCTTGGTTTGGAAGGTTCACTAAAGTTATGGTCGGTTTGGGCTTCAAACAAAGTCAAGGAGACCATACTTTATTTGTCAAACACTCTGAGTCAGGGGGAGTCACGGTGTTATTGGTGTATGTGGACGACATTATAGTAACAGGTGATGTTGAAGAAGAGCAACAAATGTTAGCTCAACACTTAGCCAAAGAATTTGAGATTAAGACCTTGGGAAAATTGAAGTATTTTCTAGGAATAGAAGTGGCTCATTCTAGGAAAGGGATTTTCATATCCCAACAGAAATACATTACTGATCTTCTGCAAGAGACTGGCAAGACAGCATGCAAGCCTGCATGTACACCAATTGATCCAAATGTAAAGTTAGGGAATGCAGAAGAAGATATTGCGGTTAATAAGGAAATGTATCAAAGGTTGGTCGGCAGACTTATATACCTATCACATACTAGACCGGATGTTGCTTTTGCTGTAAGCTTAGTGAGTCAATTCATGCACCAACCAAAGGAGATTCATTTACAAGCTGCACTCCGAATTGTTCAATATTTGAAAGGAACCCCAGGTAGAGGGATTTTGTTCGAACGAAATGGAAGTGTGGGACTTGAAGCATATACTGATGCTGACTATGCCGGGTCAATTGTGGATAGAAGATCAACTACAGGATATTGCACTTTCTTAGGTGGGAATCTTGTGACTTGGAAGAGTAAAAAACAAAGTGTGGTATCCAGATCTAGTGCTGAAGCAGAGTTCAGGTCAATGGCACAAGGAATATGTGAATTACTATGGCTGAAAAGCATCTTGGAAGACTTGAGGATAAAGAGTGATGAACCGATGAAACTCTATTGTGATAATAAATCTGCTATTAGCATAGCCCATAATCCAGTGCAGCATGATAGGACCAAACATATAGAAGTTGACAGACACTTCATCAAAGAAAAATTGGATAGTGGTCTAATTTGCACTCCATATGTCTCTTCCCAAGGCAACCTTGCATATCTTCTAACTAAGGGGATGAACAGCAATAACTTTGAAAGAATTGTTTCCAAGCTAGGAATGATCGATATTCATTCACCAGCTTGAGGGGGAGTGTTGTAAATAAATAGTAAATATTTTATTATTAGAAGCAATCTTTTATTTCTATTAGTAATATGTATTCGGCCCATGAGCCCATTAGGTTAGAATAACCTATATAAACATATTAGTGATTGTATTATTCATAACTTGAAAATGTAATATTCAGTTTTCACACTATATATCATTGGAAATATGAGATAATGGTGTGTGAAATCATATCCTTTCATCAAAACATTCCAGAGGAAGTATGCAAAACATTTTAACACTTTACTGGGAAAAAAGTCATTGTTAAAAAAGTCTCACATCAGTTGTCGGTTTATAAACACATCTAAATATTTGTTTATAAAATAGAAATAATTCTCACCTTAAAAGTCAGTTTTCTAAGATTGAGTTACATCCAATACTCAATTCTAAGACTCATGATCAATTTTCCTTTGATCAGGCCACAGATACAAGATAACTGCAATGACCATAGAAACCAGAACAATGAACATGCCCTAACAACTTTTTGTAATGCCAAATCCAATATAGTTACACGATACAAGATTTGTGTCTCCTCAAACTAATAGGTTTAAAGTTTCTCATCAACAAAAGAAGTAAACTGATTGGCTTGACCTTCCATAGTTGCAATATACAAGTATCTGTATTTTCAAGTTTAATATAAGAAATACCAGATTTGCAGGAGTCTGTATTTGTAGCTAAGGTGCAAGGGCTGGAACTCTAAGGCTTCTATATGCTGCATTCGATAAAAAGACGATGAGCTAAACTACTGCATTGGTCGTTGAAACAAGACAACTTTAGAAAACATTGACAAAATATAGACTAGTTAGATAATAGACTAGTTAGCTGAAATGCTGTTATAGTTTGTTAGAGTAGTTAGTTATTACACTAACTCAACTATATAAGCTCTGTCTCCTCTTGTAATAATCACCGAATATTGATTCAATAATACAAAACAGTTATTTTCTCTCTTTGTTATCTTCTACCTCAAGCTTTTTACTCTCCATCAATGGAGTTTATTTCTTATCTTTTGGTATCAGTTTTATTTCTTGTTAAACATAGGCTATCAACATTAGAATACATTATAGATCAAGAAATTATTCTTTATATTATTATACTACACAAACACAAACACATTCCATTCCATTTCACTAACCTTGAAGTGCATTCGTATAACAGTAAGTTGAAAACCATTAGTCCTTTTAATTAGCAGAAGATTGAGTTCAATGTATACATTTCAAAATTCTTTAGGTACAAAGCATACAGATATGGTTGCAGGCAAAGGAATGAAGATATATGGTTGCCAGCTCAAACACTTGATATGTTATGCACACAAAACTACATTTTGATTGATGTTAGGTCAGAGAAGGATAAGGACAAGTCCGGTATCCCTCGCCTTCCATCTAACCCTAAAAACAAGATGGTTGCTATTCCGTAAGTTCCTTCCCTCTAGTACTCACTACACTTTCTATGCAGATTCTTGCGGAAATCACACATTTGACGCAGTCATGATCTAGACCATGAATTCCTACTATAGTAAACGGAGTTCATTAATTCATGATTGCTTGAATGAAAGAAATCAAAATCCAACAACATGAGCTTTACACGCTTATTTATATGATGATCAAACACTTGCTACAAAACTGAATCTGAAAAGCATAAAAACTCTATAATCATGATTAAATTATATACCTAGCTAGCATGACCATGAATTGTTGTGGTTTTCATTTGAACTCAGATTGGAATAAGTGCCAAGCAAGATTAAAGGACTAGTGAGGAATGTGAAGAGAGTGGAAGCTGAAATAGCAGCATTAAAGATTTCGAATTCATATCATAAGAAAATCAACAAAGGGTCAAACATTGTGATATTGGACTCGTAAGTTTCCTTCCAAATCTATCTTTATTATTAACTAACCATTTTCAGTTCACTATGCAGTGTATAATTATTGATGAATCACGGGAAAGACACCAGGCACAACATTAACATGTTGACGCCGATAATAATTTGAGAAAATAGACGTATTGAATGTAACCAGATTAGTTGGTGTCATGCAAGTGTCGGACACCACACACTTATAGACTAAAGTGTCCGTGCTATTATTATATACTATAACTTCTAATTTTTGGACATCACTTGTTATATAGGTACTCGAACTCTGCAAATATAGTTGCAAGAACACATGGATAGTTTTTGATGGATTTCCTGGAGGCAAAGGGTGGTTACAAAGTAGATAAATAAGACATATTTTGTGTGTTGAAATTTCATAAATTTTCCGAACCACAATTTCTGAGCATTTTTTTGTAGATAACTTTTATAGATGAAAAACAGCAACTGCTTTTAGGTTTGAAGCGTGCTTATATAGACAGCAGCCAGCGCTTTCTTCATGAGTAAATCTCCAGTGATAGTATTCATATTGGCATTTTAGCTGCTGCAGCTCATGCTGCTGCAAATAACAGTCCATTTACTATATATTACAATCCAAGGTACTATTTGGCATGTATGCGTATTATCATACATGACATGGAGTGGAATCCATTGAAATATTTGTGACAGTCTCTTACAGAAACCGGTCAATTTAACAGGGCCAGCCCTTCCAAATTTGTTATTCTGTTGGCCAAGTATAACAAAGCCATGTACACTCAAGTTTCTCTTGGAATGAGATTTAGAATGATGTTTGAAACAGAGGAGTCTGGCGTACGTCGATATATGGGTACAATTACTGGAATTAGTGACTTGGATCCAGTCCGACGGAAAAATTCACAATGGCGCAATCTTTAGGTATTATTAAAAGGTCTAATATAGTTACACTCTTAATTAGTTAAGCTTTCCCTGAAAATTTCTAGCTGTCCTCCTATTGAATTTCTGTTAGGATTCAGTTAGACTTGTAACTAACTTTCTGTGAATCTCTTTTTCATTGATTATTAGAAAGGGTACAGTATAGTATATATAGGGCTAAGGGTGTGTTAGTCTTACACAAGGACTAACACACTTTACTAACTATGCTTAGTTTAACAAGACTATACTAAGCTTGACCTTATCCCTAAAGGGTTAGATAACCCTTGACTCTTATCTAAAGAGTCTTTACATAGCTTTACACAGCTTACACTAACACACCCCCCTCAAACTCAGTGGCAGTCTCTGACATTGAGCTTGCTTCTGATGGAGAGAAACTTGTCTGTAGAAATTGGCTTGGTGAGAATATCTGCCAGCTGATCTGTGCCAGGGATGTGCATCACAGAGATTTGCTTTGCTAACACCTTTTCTCTGACAAAAAAGAGATCTATTTCCATATGCTTTGTCCTGGAGTGTAGAATAGGGTTGTGAGCAAGTAGTACAGCAGATTGATTGTCACAGTAAACCTTTGGAGCAATGAAGGGAACAGTCAACTCTGTTAGGATAGTTTGAACCCATAAAACATCTGTTGTTGCCTGAGCTAGACTCTTGTACTCTGCTTCAGTGCTTGATCTAGCTACTACCTGTTGTTTTCTTGACCACCAGGATATAAGGTTTGGTCCAAAATAGATAGCAGCTCCTGAGGTAGATCTCCTATCATCTGGATCAGATGCCCAGTCAGCATCACAGAAGACTTTTAATGATAATGGATGATGAATATCTGTGGGAAAGATCTTTAGACCAGATGTAATAGTGCCTTTTAGATATCTTAGAATTCTTTTAACTGCAGTCCAGTGAGATTCAAGAGGTGCATACATGAATTGGCATACTTTGTTGACTGCAAAAGATATCTCTGGTCTGGTTATTGTTGCATACTGTAGTGAACCTACTACAGATCTATACAGAGTTGCATCTGTGACACTATCTGACCCTACTTTGGATAGCTTGCAGCTAGACATCATTGGAGTGGCAATGGGCTTACACTCTAGCATATTAGTCTTGGTGAGTAAGTCTCTTATATATTTGCCCTGACTGAGGAGAAGAGAGTTATCTGACAAGTGTTGTACTTCAATACCCAGGAAGTAGTCTAGATCACCCAGCTGTTTTAGGCTAAAGACAGAGTCCAGTTTGTTAACAAGAGTTTGAACTAGGGTTATAGAACTGCCTGTGATGATTATGTCATCAACATAGACCAACAGATACACAACTTGTCTCTCCTTAGTGTAAATAAACAGAGAGGGATCACATTTACTTGCTTTAAACCCAAACTGAATAAGAGTGCTGGTGAGTTTATCAAACCATTGTCTTGGGGCCTGTTTTAGACCATACAGGGCTTTGTTGAGTTTACATACCAGAGAAGAGTCAGAGGTTTCAAAACCTTGAGGCTGTACCATGTATACTTCTTCTTCCAGAGAGCCATTTTAGGAAGGCATTGTTGATGTCAAGCTGTTTGAGAGGCCATTTATATGAGATGGCTAAAGAGAGAATCAACCTGATAGTGATAGGTTTTATAACAGGAGAAAATGTTTCATTAAAATCAAACCCATGTTGTTGATGAAATCCCTTAGCAACCAGTCTTGCTTTATATTTATTGACAGAACCATCAGGATTTTCTTTGGTTCTAAAGACCCATTTGCAGCCTATTGCTTGTCTGTTAGGAGGTAAGGGCATTAGAGTCCAAGTTTGATTCTTTTGTAGGGCTTCAAATTCTGCTCTCATAGCTTCATGCCACTTAGGATCAGCCAAGGCTTGTTTAGCTGTCTTTGGTTCAGTGTGAGTTAAAAGTAATTTGGGATTAATTCTAGGTAGTGTAATGCCATTTTTGGACCTGGTTTGCATAGGGTGACTGTTGACAGGTCTGTTTTGTGTAGGGGGGGAAGTAGGTGAGGCATTAGATGTGTCAGAATTTGTATGAGGGGTAAGGGAAACAGGGGAAATGTTAGATTGAGTGTTATCAGATGTTATGACAGGTGCAGAACTTTGAGTAGTTAGATGTTGTAAGTTGTGACTGTCAACAGGTAAATTGGATAGTGGTACATCTTGTGTAGGAGTGGGTGAATTGTTGGCAGAGGTAGAAAATAGGGAAGAGTAGGGGAAACTTGTTTCATTGAACAAGACATCTTTGGATATAAAAATTTTCCCTGATGGAGATAGGCATTTGTAGCCTTTGTGAGTGTTTGAATACCCAAGAAAAATGCATTGATGAGACCTAAAATCAAATTTGTAGGCATTATATGGCCTTAATAAAGGAAAACAGGCACAACCAAAAGGTTTAAAAATTGTATAGACAGGCATTTTTTGAAACAGAATGTTGAAAGGAATTTTAAAATTCAAGGATGATGTAGGTAATCTATTTATCAAATGAACAGCAGTGAGAAATGAATGATCCCAATAAGTGAGGGGAAGATTAGAATGGCTTAAAAGAGTTAGACCCATGTCAACAATATGTCTATGTTTCCTTTCAACTACACCATTTTGGTGATGTGTATGAGGACATATTAACCTATGAATGACACCTAAGTCAGCAAGATATTTAGTGAAAGGTCTAAATTCACCCCCCCCCCCCCCCCAATCAGTTTGTAAGGTTTTCAAAGAATGTCCGAGCTGTAATTCAGCCATGCTTTTGAATTGTTTGAATATAGGGAAGGCATCACTTTTAGATTTTAGTAAGTAAACCCAAGTGTACCTAGAGTAGGCATCAATAAAGGAAATATAATAGTGATAGCCTAATGAAGATGTGGTGGGAGCAGGTCCCCAAAGATCACTAAAAACAAGTTCCAAAGGGTAAGAGTATTTAGTTTGAGACTGAGTAGAATGTAACCTATGGGCTTTACCCATACAACAAGCAACACAAAAATTTGAAACATCTTGTTCATTATTGGAAACAGAAATATTACACAGTTTTAGAGCAGTCTTGAGAGTTTGACCATTAGGGTGGCCAAGTCTCAAGTGCCACAAATATTGGGAATTCAAAGACAAAGTAGAGTTACATTTATTAGCTATAGAGGTAACACTACAAACAGAAGGTTTAGAAACAGTAGGTAGACTAGTGGACTTAGCAGGAGGTATAGTGATGTTGGAGAAGGAATATAGTCCATCACCACCAACAGTTCCTTGAAGCAAGATCTCCTTAGTGACCTGAGATTTGACAACACAGTGATCAGGATGAAATTCAAAATATACAGCATTGTCTTTAGCAAATTGGCTTACACTTATCAAATTTTTGGTAATAGCAGGTACATGAAGTAGGTTATGAAGGATAAGCTTGGTTTGTGTGTGATTAGGTGAGGTAAAAACACTAGAACCATTAGACAGAATAGTTAAACCTTGGCCATTACCCATGAAGATTTGATCAGTAGTATTGAGAGGAATTTGCTCCTGCAAATTTCTAGCATCAGCAGTGACATGATAGGATGCTCCAGAGTCAGGGTACCAAGCATTGTGTTGATTTGAAGTGGATCCATGTGCAATCATAGCTGCTGGTGAAGCATTATACTGAGCTAAAGGTCTAAAGGCAGGATTAGAAGGTAGCAAAGGGTAGTGATTTGGAGCACCATATCCATAACCTCTTCCAAAACCAGGAGGAAAATTCTGACCAGAGAAGGGCCCATATGCCTCTTGAAAGTACCCTGGTGGTGGTGCTTGAGGTAAAGCAGGGTTTGAGGCTTGATTTTGTTGATTTTGAGCCTGAAAATGGGGATTATTCATGTGCCAGCAATCAATAGCAGTGTGATTTGGCTTAAAACAAATTTGGCATTGAGTGTTATTGTTAGGGTTAGACCTTCCATTCACAGATCTGCCACGTCCCTTACCATTTCTTCCTCCTCTTCCACGATTTGAACCAGCATAGGGATGATAATTGGAATTAGGGCCTTGAGAGGTGTTAACAGAAGGTGAAGGAGCTACCTCTTGATCTGGAGGAGAATTCTCAGTGGATGATTGTTGAGCAATGTTGATTGAAGCTGCTTCATCTAAGGTTCTTTTCTTGGATTTTTGAAGACGTGATTCATGAGCAAGAAGCAGAGCTTCTACTTCATCCACTTCAATGAAGTCAAAACGGCTTTCAATTACAGAGATGACAGAGTTGTAATCAGAGGGAAGACCTTCCAAGATAACATCAAGACGCTGATTTAGAGGAACAGGATCACCTATGGAGGCCAAATTATCAATCAAGAGACGAATACGCAAGAGATATTCTTGAACGGTGCAATTTTCTAGCGTCGTGGCTCGTAACTCGACGCGTAACTGTCGTGCTTTAGCACGAAGTTGTTTCTCAAAGTATGAGACGATTCTTCCCCAAAGCTCATGCGTCTCAGTCGCACCAAGAAAGCGAGCAAGAATCTCACTTGACAGCGTCGATTGTAACCATGAGAGAAGCATTTGATCTTTTTGCCGCCATTTGCGATACGCTGGGTTGAGAGTAGCGGTGACACGATCTGCTCCGTTAAGAAATCGCGGCGGCGCTGATGACGGAAGAAGGAATTCATCAAGATCGTGAGCAAAGATGTACGGTTGAACTTGTTGCTTCCAAAGATGGAAGTTTTTCTCAGTGAGTTTTCTGTAATGCGAAGCGTAAAATTGAGATTGGAACGGCCGAAGTGTTCATCCTCTCGGAACGATTGCAGCGGCGGTGGACGGAGGATACCGTCGTCGGAGTGATGATCAGGCGACGGCGGAGGGCTCGGAGGTTCCATGGTTGCGTACCAGAGCTAATCTGATACCATATTGAATTTCTGTTAGGATTCAGTTAGACTTGTAACTAACTTTCTGTGAATCTCTTTTTCATTGATTATTAGAAAGGGTACAGTATAGTATATATAGGGCTAAGGGTGTGTTAGTCTTACACAAAGACTAACACACTTTACTAACTATGCTTAGTTTAACAAGACTATACTAAGCTTGACCTTATCCCTAAAGGGTTAGATAACCCTTGACTCTTATCTAAAGAGTCTTTACATAGCTTTACACAGCTTACACTAACACCTCCTTTAATTTCTCGTTGTCATGTTCTTGTTAGCGGCCAACACTCGGTGGGATTTAGTCCCACATCAGATAGATAGAATTCTTGATAAGAGTTTATAAAGATGAGGCACTCCTCACCTTACAAACCAGTTTTGTAAGGATGAGTCAGGTCTCGATATTCATGTCAGTTCTTGGATCTCTCATTAATTGCACAGTTCTTAGAATCAACAACTTTGTATTATGAAAATGAAATCAAGTTGTTGATGTGCCAAATGTATAGTGTTGTTTTAGTATCAATTTTTTAAGACTGTAATTCATAAAACCCTCATTTCAATCTCATCCATATCGTATGTTATATAGATTATAAGTGGTTCACTGATGATCCTTGCAAATGATTTTGCAGATGACGAGTCTGATGTCGAAAATGCTTTATTTTATTACTGATTCAATTTACATACATTTGACTCATTGGCAATCGAATGATTTTGTTGGTATACAGTGCATTGATGGATTGTGTAAGATGTCAGAAATGTTGATTATGGGGAAAGCTGCAGGTTCTTGGGCTTCAAACTGCATTGAAAATTCTCTTCTCTGATGATGGTCAAGAAAATTTGGTTCAAACAGTAAGTACATTTGTTAGAGTGTTATATACGGCGCCTTTGTTTTGTAGCCCCTCTTTTACGGGTCTCTGTTCTTTATTGCTTCTTTAAACATATATGTTCTACTTAAAATCATTACCTATATTTCAACTTCACGATATATAATTTCTCCTGTGGTGGAAGACTACAAAATTATATCAGATCTTTATCTGATAAGGTTTTATACCACTCACAATGAAATGATAGTGATGTGTGTGATAATTATATGGAAATTTTGCAACCAAACTTTCTAGATGCAACATGTATGTAGTGGGGAATATAAAATTTAAATTTGATTATCATTACTACTAGTACTCTAGATCATTAAACTCGTTGCTGATGGCTGTGCTGACACAAGATGGATGATAAGATACATCATTTAGAGAAGATTAAAATCTAAAAAGTTGAAATAAAAGCGGAAAACAAATAGAGACTTATCTAATCTCCTCTTTCAACAAGCATTCTTTTTCAATTTCTTCATCCAGTTCTCTCTGCAATAGCTCTAGTTCTGCATCAGCAGCAATCTCCGTTCTAAAGCACAGGCACTATACAACACTGATTCTGGCCGTTGAATTTGAGAGCGATTGCAGGAACCTGATTAGCGCGCTGGAAGATATCGAGCACCGTTCTTACAGCCTCAAATGAATGGGATAGTATTGATTTTTGAGGTGATGTTTTCTATGCTGAATATTCTTCCATATGCATATTCATTTTTATTTCAAGTATTTAGATTTTAAACATAAGTATCATGTTCTGAAAAAATGTAGTTTCATTTGTGTTTTGCAGAATTCTGAAAATACAATCGGAGTATATACGAAGTGGATCCTTACATATAAATAGGAAGTGATTTGCTGCAATACTTTGAATTTCAGGTCATTCTTACTACTTGATATATTTGTTTTTCATTATTTTAATGTTGTTAGCATCAATTGGTATGAAACCTTGGCTAGCTGGTAAGTTATTGGTGAATAAAAATATAGGCTTCATTTGGTTAAGGGATAAGTGGGAATTTTATTCGTTCTCTAGTGGAGACAATACTTCATATTTAGAACTTTTAACTATTTAAGGGATAAGTGGGAAAATATATTTTACACCCTTAGTTAAGGATCCACAAATTCAGCCATCTCAGAACATGTTTTGTTAAGGATTGAAGTTGCATCAGGATAAAAATTAACATATATAGTTTAATCAATTTGGTCAATCACCCTTAGTTTGAACAAAGAAAGCAATACAGCATACTTATTCATAGAAACTAGTTGTTTGCAGGTATATCTACAATCAACACCATAATATATCACACAAATTAATTTCTGCAAACTAAATTCAGTGAATAACAAATTAGTAAACTAAGCATCGCCACTGCCACATGTGCTTCCAACACTGCATCATGCTGAGTACACTTCTTTTTCAAAAAATGAATCTTATAAAAATAAAAACCCTTAAAAGTATCTGCTCTAATTTGAAACATAAACAAAACAGATTTTGTTCAAATCTTGCACATGCGCCACTGCTTACTGGCTATGCACCGGTTCATGTAACTCTCGGGTTCCAGCTCTCCGCGTCTCGCATCGGTTCAATTTTGAGTCTAACAATTTTGCACTCAGTTTTAACTACAGACTATACAGTGGCAAACAATTTTGAGTCTAATGATTATTACACCATTAACTGAGAATGGTGAGTCAAAAAATATTGCACTCAGTTTTAACTACAGACTACAATTCTTCAAAAAAAAGAAAGAAAATACATGACAAAGAAATGAAATTGAAGATAAATATGGTAGAAGTATCAATTATTGCACTCATTTCACAATCATACAGAACCAAATGTTGCTAATAACTAGAAATTATCACTTGTGCTTCCAGCAGGAGCATTCACTTTCTTAACAACAGTTCTCTTTCCACAAATGACTTTATGAATTTACTTCTGCTTTGATTACTAATTATGAGCGCGAACACCTGAAATTTCAATCAAGAAAAACACATTATCATTGTGTTTTGCTGTTAAGAAATTTGAAATGCACAATAATATTATTAAAATCAAATTATAACTCCATAAACAATTAATGAGTTTATCTCACCAGAGAGAAAGGCTTTTTTGGTTATGCTAAGCTCTCTAGTGACATCCGCAATATTCATTCTTTCTTTTGGTGATTCCATTGAACAAACAAGTCCGATCTTAAAAAGTGAAACTAAGCACTCCTCTACACTTGGAATAAGATTCTCACTGTTTCCATCTTGTATTGAAACTCCAGCATCTCTTGATACAATATGTGGGTCTAAAATCTTTACAAGATTATCAGGAAATGAAATACCAACAAAGTTATGCAGATTTTGACCATCTTTCAAAGTTTCATCGGTGGGTCTTCTACCAGTAAGCATTTCCAACATAAGGATTCCAAAGCTATACATGTCACCACATGTTGACACTTCAGAACCCACCCCATACTCTAAAACATGAAAATTGTTAATACTATGTCCCTAGTATAGTATTAAATCTACACAAAAACATAAGAGAATAAAGAAACAATTAATGGAAGATTCAATAATTTAAAACATACCTGGAGGAGCATAGCCAACAGTTCCTTTTATTCCAATTGTACTAGTATTCTTATGAGAGGTACCGCACATGGCTGAGACGAGCCTAGCTATGCCAAAATCACTCACATGAGCAACCATGTCATCATCCAGAAGGACATTACTTGGCTTTAGATCACAATGAATGACCAATTGCTCACATTCTTGATGAAGATAATGTAATGCAGAAGCAACATCAATAATGATGTTTAATCTGTGACTGAGATCCAATGTTGTTGGATGCTCAACATTTAAAATATTTGGATGCAACCATTGTTCCAAGCTTCCATTTTTCATGTACTCAAAAACTAGTGCTTTAAATTCTTGACCTTTGTAATCTGTACTAGAACAACATGTTAAAATCTTGACTAAATTTCGGTGTCTGATATTCTTGAGTGCATTACATTCAATGATGAAACTCTTGTGAGCTCCCTTCTTTTGCATGTTCAGGACTTTTACAGCAACAACATTATCTTCTGACACAAGATTTCCTTTGTACACAGAACCAAAATTTCCTGATCCGATTAAGTTTCTACTCGAGAACCCATCAGTTCCTTGATGTAAGTCTTGGTATGAAACCTTTGCTAGTTGATCATTTGTTGGTGAATCAAAAGATTGTTGTTGATTTCTTTTTCACATCCAATAGATAGTTATAATAAATGAAAGTATGAGAAGAAAAGAAACCACAGTAACTAACACCGCTATCAACTTGTAATTATGGTTTTTTGTGTGTTTCCTACCCTTGATAGGACATGGTGGTAGATGCAACTGTGAAATTCCTCCACAAAATTTATTGTTTCCAATCATTGCTACTCGGGTTGCATTTCCAAAGACACCACCTGTTGGTACCTTGCCTTCCAACATGTTAAAAGAAACATTCAAGTACTCTAAGCTAGAGATATTTTGCATAACAGCTAGAGATATTTTGCATAACATCAGGAATTGGTCCGTACAATTGATTTCTTGAAAGGTCTAAATATCGCAGACCTTTATGAGATGCCAAAGAGGATGGTATTGTTCCGTTGAAGGAGTTTCCTTGCAACTGAAGGTATTCTAAGCTTGTGCATACACCAATAGTTGCAGGAATGTCCCCAGACAAATTATTCTCAGAGACATCTAACAAATCAATATTTTTAAGCATACCTACTTCTCTTGGTAAGTTACCACTCAAAGAGTTATGTGACAAATTCAATGAGTTTGTTAAAGAAGAAAGATTAAAAACCTCTATAGGTATGGTCCCCGTAAGCTTATTATGTGAAAGTTCTAGTTACTGTAACTGTTTGCAGTTTCCTATGCTTAGAGGAATATCTCATTTAAACATATTATGTTTCAAATCCAAATCCAATGCAAACAATTGACTGAGATTGCCACTAAATGGTGGTATATCTCCAGACAGTTTGTTTCCAGTCAAACCTAACCCTTGCAACTTTTGGAATTTTCCAAAAGTAGGTGGAATAATTCCTTCAAAGTGGTTATATGACATGTCCAAGAGAATTAAACCAACAAGATGTCCTAATTCTGCCGGAATTTTTCCTGATATCATATTATACCCAAGATATAGTTGTTTAAGTTCAGTGGATAAATTTCCTATGGAATTTGGCAGAATGCCCCCAAAATTATTATAGGATATCGAAAGCTTTTCTAATTTACTACAATTTGTCAAAGATTTTAAGAACTCCAAATCCTTAGTTGAATTGTCACCTAAATTGTTGAGTTCCAAATTCAGAGTTTGTAAATCTTTTAGCCTTCCCAGAGATGGAACTTGTCCGACAAAATGATTTGTACTGATATCGAACAATGTAAAGGCAGAAGATCTATTTATAATGGAAGGTGGAATTGGACCAGAGATTTGATTCAGGGCAATTCCAAAATATTGGAGATTAGGGAGGGTGTAGAACATGTTGAGTGGAAGAGAGCCATTGAAGTTATTCAATGCTAGTGAGAGCGTAGTAAGTGATGATATATTGTAAAGACAAGAAGGAATCGTACCAGACAAATTGTTCGCACCCACTAGTAATATTGTCAAGTTTTTGAGGTGACAAATTTCTTGTGGAATGCCTCCCTTTAAGTTGTTATAAGCAAATGAAATATATGTCAAGCATGAAATATTCCCTAAGAATGAAGGGAATTCTCCAATCAAATTGTTTCTCCAAATAGAGATTCTTTGAAGCTTTTTCAAATAGCCAATTTCAATTGGTATTTTGCCAACCAGTTTGTTCCCATCCAAGTATAAAACTTTGAGATTGGAGCAATATGTCAGGTTTGTAGGAATTTCTCCTAAGATAAAGTTGTTGCAATTGTAGAAAGGTGAGATTGGCAATATGGGGAGATAAAGATCCATGTATAACTTATATCCTTCTAAGTTCAAATCTATAACTCTTTGATGCATGGGGCTGCATGTGATTCCACGCCACTTACATAAGTGGATGGAAGAATTCCAAGATTCAAGAGTTGTAAATGGATCAGTGGATATTGATTCTTTGAATTTGAGCAATGCAAAATGATCTGTTTGGTTTCCAAATGCAGCCACTGCCACAATTTTGTTTGAGCAGCACCACATTAAATTTAAGGTAAACATAAAAAGCATACGAAGGTATAAAAGTGAAAAAGACTTCATTTGGTTTGGATGAAAGAGGTTTATTCAATTTAGTTTTTTTTTTTATGCTTTAATTTTTGTGTGAATAAGAGGATACATGCATGCATTTAAATAGTGCTCGCTAATTGTGAATTTAAATTTTTAGTATATTCAAAAGTCAAGTCAATTCCTAAAGTGAAGTCACAGTGATTGTAATAATTAATGCTTCACTGATTGGAGAATTAACTCTACACTACATTTTATCATCAATAGTAATTGGAGAATTAATTGATGGAACATGTTAATCGATGTTTCTGGTGTACTTGAAAATCTTATATAGTAAAAATATATTGGAACTTGTATAATTAATGTTTATAAAATATGAAAAATATTGTTTTCAATATAAAATATATCTTGTTTATAAATATTGTTTTCATATGTGCTAAAATAGCAACGATAAAAGAGATGAAGATATATAGTTAAATACTCGCTAAAATATATATAAAACTTTCAATCGACAATATAGAGCTAACAAACCAAAATTTAAAACTTAACAATGAGATTAAATAATCCTTCCACATATGACCAAAGGTCAATAATAATTTGAGATCCACACACATTGATGACATCCAACTCCAAAAAAATATATTTGCATATGTTTGTACAAAAAAATCGACTATACTGATCAATTCTACCACGTGTTGACAAGATATTTGTGAAGTTGAGAGGGACAATTGACCTTAATAATATCCTGCATAAAGCCTTTAATCGAGCTATAATACCCAGTGGCGGATCTTGACTAAAATGTTAGGAGGTGCGGTGAGACTAAAAACTCGTCAAATAGTGAAGGAACCAAAAATTAATTAATAGATTATGAATTCTAACAGTTGGATATTAAAAAAAATATGTTTATTTGAAGATGTTGTGACACATTTCAACCGCTTAAAATATCGTCCACTGGATTGATTCTCTTGCCAGGCCTATTTTCTTCTTTTTTTTGCTTTGAGTTTTCTTCATCCTCCACTTGCATATTTTTTTCTTGCTTTTAACCTTAATAAGTGATTGAGTGGAGGATGAAGAAAACTCAAAGCAGTTTGGCCTAGCTTATTTTTAAGCTTATGCAAACAGCTTATGCAATTTTTATGTATTATTATAAGTTTTTCAAAGTAGTTTATGATAAAATAGCTTATAAAAATTCAATTTTCACTAGTTTGAACTTATAAAATAGCATAAAACCTAATTTATATTGCATAAGCCGTTTGCATAAGCTCAAAAATAAGTTAGGCTAAACGGGCCCTGAGTCTTTTAGTTCTTTTCTTTTGTTGTGATTAACTTGGATAAGGATTAATGGGTTTATGTTATAAGACTCACTATATTGAAGAAAGGGTTTTTGATACGGTAGCTTTTGATCAAGAAGTGGTGATTTAAAGGAATTTGAGCTTGTGATCATTTTGTATTCTTTTAAGATAGACTCTGCCAGCTGAGTCAAGAAAAGATACTCTACCTTAAACGTAGTCAAGTTGTTGAGGACAAAACGTAAGTCTTTATTTATGGTGGGAAAAAACGTTGAATTTAGCGTTTTTATTTAATTGTCCATTTGATGTTTTAAGGGTATGATTTGTCAATTATACCTTTTGGTAATTACTCGTATCTTTTTCAATAAAACTAATTAATGCTATATATTTGGAAAACTAAATCTTTTTATATTTTTAAATTTTTTTTGGTACATAACATATTAAATTTTATTTTTTTGTGTGAATAATATATTAAATTTATTGGAAAAAGAAAGTGTGTGCAAAAAAATATGATTTTATTGGTGAATTAAAGTTAGGGTATAATAGGAAAATAAGGTGCAAAAATAAACTTTCTTAATTTATTGTTACTATTCAAAACGGACACTTAAAAAGAAACGGAGAGAGTATTTTTTTTAAGGGTAAAATAAGAATAATGAAAAAGTCATCCCAAAAATTTGTATCTTTTTAATATGTAGTTGGTTACTTTTTTTGTTGGTAGTTTATTTTTAAAGATAAAATAGGAATAATCAAAAAGTCATCCCAAAAATTTGTATCCTTTTTATATATAGTTATAGATGTTTAAATATTTTTTATTTTAATTTATGACTAAGTAAGTGTTACTTCCGACTAAGGTATGCTCAATAGTATGGGATCAACAATATAACAATCACATTTAACATATTTATAAGATTTAAATGCAATTTGATTGCATCTTCAAATGAGTCCTAATTAGATAGCAGTGCTTTCTCTAAATGATTATTGTTTTAGGCACACTTGACATATTAATCTGACATATGTAAAACATTATTTTTTCACATACTTATCAATTGATATATTCAATTGATGTATAGCTCAAATTAAGAGAACTCATTTACCACTTGAACTCAAACACAATCATTTATTGTTGTAAAGATTGATTTATATATAAAATAGTTTGGTTTTAAAACAAGAAACACTCAAGTTGTGGGTTCGAGCTCCACGACTAATTCTAATGAAAAAAACAAAGATAAATTTTTTGTGAATCATCTTTGAATTCTTTAATCCACATTATGCCCTCATTTTTTTTAGAGATATAACTAGTGTTTAATAAATATATTGTTAAATAATTACACATGAATAAAAGGTAAACGGGCAACAAGTTGTGCCGCTAAACCTTTTTGAATAGCAAAACCTAATCTTTGAAAAACTACATTCATAGACTTAGGCGACATAACATTACTATGCATGATCTTTTGAATTCTTTTCAAAAGATTTACAGCCTCTGGTGCTAAAAAACCAAAAGTGTCGAACGCAAATGGTATAAAAACATGTTGATTGTCAGAACACGCTTTCTCATGTTTTGTCATTTTGCTTGAAGCAGCTTTGAGAGCTGCCCGTCCCACAATAAAATCTCCGACCCCCAGTCCCACAAGAGGGGAAACTCCGGTCAAATCTACACAAGCATGTTTCCCACCTACCCATCCATACACCAGAACATCAGCTGGACGAAGTGTCGATCTTCCTTATTGTGGGTCAGTCAAGAAGTTCACTGGTGCCTCTTTCTTCACAGAAATTCCTGCACGCCTAAAAATATCAAAAAGCACATCTCTGACAAGGTCATGCCTAGATTTGAAGCCAGGGAGCTCCCTACAATGAGCTGCATGCTCCCCGGAAGTGTCGAGACATGCTTTACGACAAACAGAACAAACCTCATCTTTAGGAAATAACAGAATCATGAGACGATACCTAAGGATGGTACGATACTCAACGGGTGACATATGTTGCCCTAACCCATCAATGGGAATAGCGAGGAGAAAGTCCTGAGCGTGTTCCGCTTTCAAACAGCCAAAAACTGCTTAACTTCCACGTCCTTAACAATTTTACCAAAAAGGACACTTGCCAAAACATGTTGGGCTTTAGGGGGGACGATGTCCTTGCTAGCAAAATTGCTAAAGTCAAAAGTCGGAATCGTATTCGGAAGACCGTCCAAAGCATTGTCAAAATTCAAGGTCATACCACATACTCCGATGTTCCTCAATATATGATCTTGCAAAATCCAAGATTGAGCCCTAGAAGCAACAAAGGCATATGAGGTGGCCTCTACTGCTGAATACAAACCTAACCCCCCAAACTTAATGGGTAAGGAAGCAAGCCTCCATTGTAGGTCTCCAAAGAACGGGCCTCCCCCAACCACGATGCTTTCAATTGCCGCTCTCAACTCTTTATCAAACAAAACAGTCGCCTCCTCCATGTACATTGGTTGGCACGTCCGAAGGCCGAAAAAAAGTTTGGCGATACTTATGCATGAGTGGAGTAGAAGAAGCTCACTTTGTGGATCTCTTAACTTGGGAAGAAGATGCATTAACTCAACAACCCTGACAACTCTCTTCATGGCCACATCCTCAATGAAACCTCTATCTCGACTAACAGCACCTCCGAGCAATTTCACCCCAGACAACGGTCTCCCAATATCCGAAGGGAACAACCCTTTACGAAGTTTGCTTCCATCACACGAAGGCCAAAAGATCTCCGTTTTACGAATATTCAAATGAATGCCTAATCCTGGACCTGTCGCTCTAATGATATCAAGAGATTTAGCCACTTCCTTTGAATCTCCTATGATAGTCCCATCATCAAGATACCAAGCATGAAGAAGAAGGTTGCAGTTGTCTCTGATCTTATGAATGAGAGGGTGTAGCACAAGAGCAAAAAGGAGTGGTCCCAACGGGTCACCTTATTGCACTCCAGCGGCCGCCATAATATGTCCATCCCGAGGTATAACCTCGCTGCCTGACCATAAAGAAACTCGACCCACAGAGAAATAGATGGACATCTCACTCTCACCTCTTGTAACAGTGCCGACCTATCAACCATGTTGAAAGCATTCGAGAAATCTACTATGAGCATAGCCAAAGAACCATCTTCATGTAGCTGACTTAGTACCCTGTTGGCACTGTGCAAAACATCATCTGCTTTCATAGCGACCTTGGAAACTAAACGCCTCCAAATAGTACCTACATCAATAGGTCGTACCCCACCATCGGGCTTTAGTAATGGGGTTAAGGGTGCAGAAGCTACAAACTCTGCCAAACTGATTGGGCATCTCCCTCCAAGCCATAAGTTAACCACTAGCGTGATAGCATCTAAAAGGTTTCTTGCCACCGGAGAACCTTCTCCACACATCGCATCCAATAGGTGTTGGGCACGCAATCCATCTCTACCACATGACGTCCCTTTAGGGAACGACTGAATGCACTTGAGAACAATGTCAACTTTCGCCACAAGAGGAGCTTCAGCAAACATCGTGGTTGGTGCAGAGGGAGGTGGCATGTATGGGTGTTTCTCCTCCAAAACTCTCATAGTGGCTTCATTATAGGGGGCTACACCGGATGATCCCAAAACCTTCACGACAACTCTGAAGTGTCCATCTGCAACTTTACGGAGGCATTGCTTGATGTTAGTGTTAATCTGGCTATTCTCCTCTTCAATATTGTCGTTTCCATTACTTAGACTCTCTTGACCATAATTGCCCAACACACTATCAACTAATTTGGCAAGACCATCAGGTTCTCTCCATGTAGCCAAACACCTCAAAATGTGAGATTGTTGCAAGGACTTCCTATTCCCTGACCTATGATCTCGTCGAGTCTGAGGCTTGACCACTTGTAATGTGCATCGAGGAAGAAGTAACAATTGAACCCAAACACCCACAGAACCAGGCGCAACAACCACCTTATAAAGAGCTTTTTTCAATGCCTGAGAGAACGCAAGACGACAAGTATGAGGTATACTCTTCACAGTTAAGATAGGTACATGGAGAATTCTCTCTAACAAATTTGCATCCAAAACCAATCCATCATTAACATTAAGAGTATCGAGGTCCTTTGTAGATGGTTTTAAAATACCTACTATGTGGCTCTCAACCCCTTCTATCGTAAGAGTTACCCGAATCAAACCATCGGAATGATGACATGCTCGGCTCAAGGCACGGATACTCATGTACTTCCCACACAACCATTGCCCTAGCCCTCTAAGAGACTCCTCCATCGCCAAAAACAAATCCAAATCGCTCTCAATAGCTTCACGTATTGTACTTTTCCGCTCGTCGTCACATAGGTGTAGTGACTTACAATGAGCCACCAAACGATTAATACCCTTACTTCCATCCCTACCATCCGGGCAACAATGGAACCCCCGAAGGGGACAATGAAAACCTCCTATTTTATTAGAATTCATTGGGACAATGCAAAATCGTACCTATCAATAAGCTAGATTAGTTTTGACGGGACGCAAAACAAAATGTTTCAAGAAACAATGTTGGATCGAGGGAATTGATCAAACAAGAGGTGGACAATAATTAAGAAAAATAGATGAAGAAAAAACATGTTGTGGAAATGAAAAGGTTGGAGTAAGAAGAGGGAAAAAAATGTGAGGTTAGTGAAGAAAGGGAATAGGAAAATGGAGATGTTCATAATAGGATAATTTGTCACACTAAAATGGAGATGCCCTCATTTTAAATTTGTCACACTAAAAATAAATAATTTTTTTCGAATCATCTTTAATTTTAATGATTCCTCATTTTTCTTGTCAAATAGCTTAATTATTAAAATTTCTTCTTTTAAAATAAATAGATGTAATAAGATTCGAACTTTATTTCCTTGTTACATGCAATCACCAACCATTTTTTACATTATGCTCTCACTTTAATTTATCACATTAAATTATTTTTGGGAAAGTGATAGGAACTTTGTTTAATTTAATTTAAGATATAATATCCGGCCACGTGTTTCACAATCACCAGCCATTTCATTACAAAGATTTGGGAAAGTGATAGAAATTTTTTTTCTTAATTGAGTACCTGATGTTCACTTAGTTTTATTTTTCTTATTCAAGCATGATTTGTTTTTTCTTTTACATGATTTTTCGAATCAAATAACGATATTGGCTTTTACATGATTTGCACATTTGGCATTATGTTTTTATTTTATTTTATTGGCTTTCTTGTTCAGTTAGGCACCGGCAGGTATTAAGTAAAGGACAAAGCTTACTCTCAAAATAATGATAAAGCTTACCCACAATTTCATTCCCATTTTTTTTGACTCTCCCTTTGTCCCTTTGCTCAATTTCCACACTGATCATGAAAAACTCAAGAATATTTAGATGAGATAGCACGAGTGTTTTTTAGTTTAATTAAGGTTTTGAGTTTGATCTATAACTTAAATATACAGCAGTGTTAAAACTCTTAATGAGAATTTGTCATCTATTTGAGTCTCACAAAGCTCAAGGAATTAGTGTTTGTAGTTGTACGCAGGGGATTATGATTTACGGCAAATAAAAAATCCAATGGCTGACAATAGGGGTGTAAAAAAGAAAAACCTAACCAAACCATGCATACCCTATTTTACAAGTCCAGTCTAATTGATAAAATAACCGGTCCATTTAAATTCAAGAAATAGTAAATTGATGTTCGATTTTACGAATTGGTTTAGAACCGGGTTTGAACCTCAACTCGCAAATTAGAGATGTCCTATTTAAACACAAATCAGTTACAAAACCCTAATTCTTGGAAAGAAAATAATCAATGTTGGCGAATCATCGTACCATATATAACTTATTTTGTGGTTTTATTTTGGTTAGATAACTATTTTATGGTCCATATTGATCCCTTAAGTTAACTATCATCGGTCAAATTGATCATTTCAGTTAGCTTCTAAGAAAAATGTTAACTTATGGACATATAACATTTGCTGAAAGTGACAATCACGTAAACAATTTTTTAACGGAAACTCGAACATATCAACAATGTGCATATTATTATGAGATGAAAAAAAAAACCTAATTTTAAAAAATAAAATATAAATGATTAAAATGAATAAATGTAGTTTGTGTTCATATAGGCTCTGTTTGATAAAATTAGCGGTTGGCTGATAAGCTAGCTTATGGCTGATAGCTTATAGCTGATGACTGATGGCTGATAGCTTATAGCTTATGGCTGATAAGCTATTTGAAGTGTTTGGTAAAATTAGCGGTTGAACTAGCTGATAATGTAAAAAGACATAAAAGGACATTCTTAATTAAGATAGTAATTTAAATTTATTAATTAATATATCTCTTATATTTTATTATTAAATTAATTTGTGTATGCTAAAATTTTATTTTAATATAATATTGTATATCTTTCATGTCAAAGTGTATATGTACATTCTTAAGTTAATTGAATGTTTGGTAAAATTATGGGTTGAACTGACTGATGAATGTAAAATTAGAATTTAATAATTTAGTATTTTAAATTTATTAATTTAATAAATATATCTTTCATATATTATTATTAAATTAATTTATATATGCTGAATTTAAAAAAATATATTTTCGTTATATATTTTGTAATAAAAATAATAATAAAATATATTCACAATATAGCATAATTAAGATAAATTATAATTTTTGTAAAAAAAAAAGATAAATTATAATTAACAACCTATAAATTGATAAAAACAAAATAATAAGGATAGTTAATTAGTTATACTAAGCTACCTATTATTATTATTATTATTATTATTATTATACTTTATATGTCAGATTTTTAAAACATTACGTTAAACTATATATCTACTTATTTTATTTTAAATTATAATGATAATAAATTTACAAAGGGTAAAGATGAATTTTAGTTAAAATAATAAGGGTAAAAGTGGAAGAAAAAATGATAAGCTATAAGTTATAAGCTCATAAGCTACTTGAAATAGCTTATGAAAAATAAGCTATAAGTCAGTAAAATAAGCTATAAGCTCTTTCTGAAAAACTGTTACCAAACAGGTCTTTTAGCTTATAAGCTATAAGACATAAGCTATAAGTCAGTTTTTCTGGTTTACCAAACAGACCCATAGCATGTCTCTTATTATTATTATTATTATTATTATTATGGGTGACCCTACTATGGTCCCTAAATAAAAAGGTCCACCGGTGGTCCTTTAGTTTTAACATGCAAAATACCATTTAGACCCTTTACTATGATATATTTTTCTCTCAACAGTGATGCTGGAGTCCACATAACTTTTAAACATTGTAAACCATTGGATCGATCATATCAATTATATTGCGCCACATGTCTTGTTCTTTACTATATTTTTTTTAAATTAAAAGAGAAAAGAAAAACTCTACCAAAAAAGAAGAAAGAGAAAAGAAAAAAGAAGGGATATCGCAATCCACCTTCTTCTCTGTAAAAAGGAAAACGCATCCTGAACCCTAATCTTCTTCCATCGTCGTTCCATCGCCGACCACCACCTCTGTTTTGTTCCTAACCGCCGACCACCATCTCTCTATTGTTTCTAACCGCCGCATCTTCGTCAACGCCGCTATTTTCTCCCAATATCAGTCGGAGTTCGCCGTTTTCTAACAAGTGAGTATTTCCATTGTCTTTTTAGTTCAAAAAATGTTAATTTTGCAATGAAAAATGCTATATGACAAACACCTTCCTTCCAATTTTATATTTTCACACATATAAGTTTTCTCTGTTCAATAATTTGCAGCATCAAAAGATACTTCACTTTAGTATAGTTCATTCAATTGAAATTGAGATAGTTAAAAATCATTTAGGAGAATATTCATCTGCTACTTGGACTTGTTGTCATTAGTCTGGTTCGTGTATGTCATTATTTTTGGGATACTATATGGAGCAATGATGTATTAGTGATCTCATTTACAAAATGAAAAATAATTCAAATAAAAAGGATATGAATTTGAATCTCTCATCTGAAGAAATCAAGAATATTAAAGATCTAATTGTGGTGGCCACAAATTTGCTTGATGAAAATAACAAGGACGTTGAAATAGTTGTTCTAGAGGATTATCTAAAGAAGCTCAAGGTCGACAAGGATGAAACAAATGCATTATAGCTAGCTAAGACTATTTAGTTTTTTATTTTATTTAGTTTTTCACAATTAATGGTTTAAGTATTAATGTCTTGATATTTAGTATGCATTATCTAGTTAAGTTAAGGTTTGATTAAGTTTAAAGTAGGCATACTACTTAAATTATTACTGTCATATTGTCATTAACAGTATGCTAAAACCATGATGTTGGTACTTCTGTTTTCATTGCAGTCATGTTTTAAATAAATATGCATATCATGATATTAGTGATATAAGAATGAGGACATAGTCCTATATAGAGTAGATATACCTATCATGTAATTTAATCCAGCTTTTTTTAGATTTATCAAGTTGGTGGAAGTTAAGGATTTATAGTTTTTTTAAGGTATCCATTTTAAGTAGCTTTGTATGAAAATAGTGGCGAGCACTGGTTGAAATGTTGTAAAAACTCAGTCAAGTTGTTGCGGTAATTTACAAATTGACCTATTTTAGCATGCAAGCCCTCACAACGGGATGTTGTTCTAAATCCACCAAAAAACTTGCCGCGTATATGTGCTGTCGCCCACATATCCTTCTTTTCATACATATCTAAAACCCAAGCATTATCCTCAACGCCGCACTCTTGTAC
This sequence comes from Trifolium repens, assembly GCA_030408175.1. NCBI lineage: Eukaryota > Viridiplantae > Streptophyta > Magnoliopsida > Fabales > Fabaceae > Trifolium > Trifolium repens. Next base: position 11,923,951 of record CP125845.1, read on the forward strand.
CATTTCAGACCATTTTCTTTCAAAATCAACAATCTCATAATCAAACAACATACATTTCTTAAACAAGGCTGTGAATCGGGTACTCTTCACATTGCAAGTAGCATTTCTTGCAAGGTGCCATGCACACAATCTATGATGGGCTTTGGGAAAGACTCTTCTAATAGCATTCCGCATTGCTAAATCTCCATCGGTTATCACAGAAATTGGCATCTTCCCTTGCATTGCTTCTAAGAATGTCTCAAGCAACCAAACATATGTGTCTTCAATCTCATTTGCAACAATAGCAATACCAAACACAATAGTTTGGTTGTGATGATTTACTCCAGAAAATACAACAACCGGACACAAATAACGATTCTTCTTATATGTTGCATCAAAAGCCAAAACATCACCAAATAATTTATAGTCCATTTGACTTTTGCCGTCACACCAGAATAAATGTTCTAATCTTCCTTCTTTATCAACCGTGTGTTTCCAGAACAAAGATGGATCACCATTCTTCAAAGAGCGTAAATATGATAATGCAGCTCTTGAATCAGTACCTTTACTACGCCTTTCCTTATCAACTTCATTGTACATGTTCTAGACCGAAAAGGTGAGATGTTGATAGCCTCCAGCTTGACCAGCAAATGAACCAAAAATTTGAGAAGTTCTAATGCCAGCCTTCCTAAAAGAATTCATTTGGAGTATGTCGTCATCATCCATACCCCTATGACCAGATAGAAAGGAAATAAACTCTTGTTCAACAAAATTGTGATTGTGGACGTTGTTAATGTACCTAATATACCAGCGTTGATTGTGCTTATCAACGTGCACAACACAATTAGCCTCACATCCGCAACGTGTGTCTGCTCTAGCTTCACGTTTACGAATTTTATTATTCTGAAACCTATCTTCTCTAAACCCTTGTCTGTAGCAAACAAAATTCTGTTGAACAACTTCTTTATACTTGTTTCTTCTAACCTTGCTTTTGCGTGCAGAAAATCCATTCATTCTAGCATACCAATTATAGAATGTAAAAGCCACCTCAAGATTTGGAAAATGGTACTTCTTCATATCATCTTCAGTTAACATCTTGAAATCAACACCACCCATATCTTCTAACCCATTTACAGAAATCCCAACATGGTTAATTACCTCTTTGCCAAAAGAACCTTGTACATTGTATCCTTCACATCCATTTTCATCTTCCATGAAATCCTGCAACGACAACTATGAGTTAACTATGACTTGTTCGATAAATTAAAATCCTTCAAAGCAGAACATAAACAATTTTGATTTTTACACAGTTAAAGGACAAATCTGAATAACAAGGAAACAATTGGACAAAGTACCTGAATGGTCAAAACAATAATAGAAAAGTCAAACTCAATTGACACACACACTAAATATATTTGGCATATATACCATTTCCAAAGATTAGAACACCACATTAATGTCAAAATTTGTAGAAGTATTTAACAGTATTAGCGCCACTATTTTCATACAAAGCTACTTAAAATGGATACCTTAAAAAAACTATAAATCCTTAACTTCCACCAACTTGATAAATCTAAAAAAAGCTGGATTAAATTACATGATAGGTATATCTACTCTATATAGGACTATGTCCTCATTCTTATATCACTAATATCATGATATGCATATTTATTTAAAACATGACTGCAATGAAAACAGAAGTACCAACATCATGGTTTTAGCATACTGTTAATGACAATATGACAGTAATAATTTAAGTAGTATGCCTACTTTAAACTTAATCAAACCTTAACTTAACTAGATAATGCATACTAAATATCAAGACATTAATACTTAAACCATTAATTGTGAAAAACTAAATAAAATAAAAAACTAAATAGTCTTAGCTAGCTATAATGCATTTGTTTCATCCTTGTCGACCTTGAGCTTCTTTAGATAATCCTCTAGAACAACTATTTCAACGTCCTTGTTATTTTCATCAAGCAAATTTGTGGCCACCACAATTAGATCTTTAATATTCTTGATTTCTTCAGATGAGAGATTCAAATTCATATCCTTTTTATTTGAATTATTTTTCATTTTGTAAATGAGATCACTAATACATCATTGCTCCATATAGTATCCCAAAAATAATGACATACACGAACCAGACTAATGACAACAAGTCCAAGTAGCAGATGAATATTCTCCTAAATGATTTTTAACTATCTCAATTTCAATTGAATGAACTATACTAAAGTGAAGTATCTTTTGATGCTGCAAATTATTGAACAGAGAAAACTTATATGTGTGAAAATATAAAATTGGAAGGAAGGTGTTTGTCATATAGCATTTTTCATTGCAAAATTAACATTTTTTGAACTAAAAAGACAATGGAAATACTCACTTGTTAGAAAACGGCGAACTCCGACTGATATTGGGAGAAAATAGCGGCGTTGACGAAGATGCGGCGGTTAGAAACAATAGAGAGATGGTGGTCGGCGGTTAGGAACAAAACAGAGGTGGTGGTCGGCGATGGAACGACGATGGAAGAAGATTAGGGTTCAAGATGCGTTTTCCTTTTTACAGAGAAGAAGGTGGATTGCGATATCCCTTCTTTTTTCTTTTCTCTTTCTTCTTTTTTGGTAGAGTTTTTCTTTTCTCTTTTAATTTTAAAAAAATATAGTAAAGAACAAGACATGTGGCGCAATATAATTGATATGATCGATCCAATGGTTTACAATGTTTAAAAGTTATGTGGACTCCAGCATTACTGTTGAGAGAAAAATATATCATAGTAAAGGGTCTAAATGGTATTTTGCATGTTAAAACTAAAGGACCACCGGTGGACCTTTTTATTTAGGGACCATAGTAGGGTCACCCTATTATTATTATTCTTTATTATTTATTTTTTTTAAGAGGCCAAGGGTTCATATATATATATATATATATATATTAAAAAGGGGAAAGAGTACAAGAAGTCCCTCCAACGAACAAAAAAGATGAATTCTTTTCCCACCCCTCTGAAGGAAAAAAAATTCGGTAAACACGATCCGGATTTTTTTTTAGTGCAAATTTGAATAAAACTTACACTAAAAAAACTTTGGTAAAGGTTTATCGAAGTTTTTTGAGGTGAAAAAGAGGTTTTGAGGGGTGAGATAAGAATTCATCAACAAAAAATACAGAAATCAGGCTATATATACAAAACCAGGCCCACTTGTTCTAAAAAAACAGAAGAAAAACAAACCACAGGCCCAAAACTATCAGAGCAGAAAAAACACGCCCCTCTAAAAACCAGAAAACCTCCCCTGGGAACAGCAAAAGTGAAAACAAAACGAACAGCATGCCTCTTATTTATATAAGGCTTAAATATCAATTTCATCCCCGTAAGTTCGCGATTTTTTGTTTTTAGTCTCTGTATTTTTATTTCTTGCGAATTCATCCATGTATGTTCAAATCTTTTTTATTTTAATCCTTAAAGCTAAAATCTGTAGGAAAATTTGCAGGAAAATTTGCAAGTTTCCTGCGGATTTTAGTTTTAGGAACTAAAACCAAAATATTTGAACATACAGGGATGAATTCGCAAGAAAAAAAAATACAAGGACTAAAACAAAAAAATCGCGAACTTACAAAAACAAAAATGATATTTAAACCTTTATATAATGCATGGAACAAGCCTTTCATGAACGATGGATATTGCATGCATGTTGCTGACAAACTTGGAAAACAATAATAATATATCTTTAGACTGACTCTAAAGATAATTATTTTTAAAAAAAATATAAAGTGCAAAATTATTTTTGTAGCAGTACTTTGAATAACATTTCAAACTAATTATATGTACCTTTCAATAATCAAGATGTTTCAATTACTTTGGCTAATTTATTTATTTAACAAACTCTAGAAGTACCTTTTTTTAATCGGTTTGATCCCCAAATTAATGTGTCTTTTGTTAGCTTGCTTTGTCCTCAAATATATATTGCTTGTATTATTTACTTCGGACCATAGAAGCTCCCCATTAAACATGGTTCTTAGGTTTCGTTTGCAAGTTGAATTTTAAAGAAAATGATTTATTTTTCTATTTTAAATTAGGGATTCACTAAAAAAAAATTTTAAAAATTCAATATGGTTGAAATATTATACAATTATTTATATGTTTTTATTTTTTTTTATGTGTGCGTACGTGCTCGTGTGTGTGTGTCAAATAGGCTTTGCTCGGCCCAATTTGCTCTTAGGAGCTCAACTACATAAATAGGCGAAATCAGCCCAAGCCATTAGTGAGTCAAGTCCGATTGGATTTTGCTATATAAAAAAGGAAGTACTTATAAAATCAGTGCTTCAGTCTATTCTTTCTTATATTATGAGCATTTTCCTTCTCTCAGCTTCTATTATTGAAAAATGTTAAACTCTTTTTGGTGGGGACATAACATAACACAAGCTAAAGGAATACATTGGATGTCATGGAAACGTTTTAGCGTGCACAAACAAGCAGGAAGGATGAGTTTTAAAAGTCTGAAAGTTTTTAACCACGCTATGCTCGGTAAACAGGCCTGAAATTTTTTGACAAAACCAAATGCTTTAGTCACTAAACTTTTCAAAGCTAAATATTTCCCACGTAGTGACTTTCTCGAGTCAAGCATAGGACACAACCCAAATTATGTTTGGCGCAGTATATGAAGCTCCAAATTTGTGGTAAAAGGTGGACATCACTGAAGTATAGGTAGGTCATAACATTTCATTTTGGGACCATACTTGGCTCTCGGATGGGATAATCATGAATAAGGATGATAGGGCTGTGTTCGCATGCACCATGTGGTCAATTTGGAAACAAAGAAGTGACGTTGTATGGTGGAATGAGACAGTGCCCAAGACAGTTGTATGCGAACATGGAATATCGCTTCTTACAGGTTGGAGAAATGCGAGAGAGATACATGAAAGGCATAACAACCAACACCAAACCTCACAAAACTTTGTAAAGACAAAACCAAGTGAAGGTTACTTGAAGTGCAATGTCGATGCATCGTTTTCGAAAACGCGCAATAAAGTGGGCATCAATGTATGTATTCGAGACGATCAAGATCAGTTCGTACTAGCAAAAACAAAATGACATTCACCTATCCTTGATGTTGACACTGGAGAGGCTCTAGGCCTACTTAGTGCGATGAATTGGATGGGAGACTTGCAACTCAATAACGTTGTGTTGGAATTAGACTTTAAACGTGTGGTGACTTCAAAAACAATCGAAGAGATGAATCTGTGTTCGGAAACATCATCAAAGATTGCAAAAATGTATTTTATTCTTATTTCACAAACTCTCATATTGAGTTTATTTGAGGTTGCTCATAGTTTAGCAAAGACAGCCCCATGCTTAACTAGCTTCCAAATCTTTACTGATATTCCTACATGTATCCAGAATTTGATTATTAATGAAATGCTATAAGCTTCTACTGTAAAAAAATAAAAAATAAAAAGAGTCTCGAAGCTCGGAAAGAGAGAAGTAAGACAAAATTAAGCGAATCATAGCAACTTCAATAACATTAGAGTTTCTCACAATTAACAATTTATTGAGATATGAATGGATGCAAATGTGAATAACTTTTACAATAGTAATAAATAAATAAATAACTTTTACAATAACACTATGGATCACTTATATGTAGTTTAATTTCCGTAAAATCGTGAATAAAATTAATAATTTATACATTTATTAGTAAATTTTTTGAAAGTTTTAACTAATCATGACCCTCCCTACCAAATTCAGCACCAATTACCACTTAACCAACTAACGATTAATTTTTATCTTATTTTCTTAATTCAATGAGAAAAAACAATATTTGCACACTATACACGACTAATAAGATGAATTAGAAAATAAATTGAATGAACGACTAATATTTGCACACTATACTAACATGAGAAAAAAATTAAAGAGTATCCAAATCCTATTTCTTCTACTTCTAGTTACTTTTTCCCAAAGTCATCTTCTCTTTAATTAGACGGTAATCATTACTGTAGCATTTTCTATAAAATATTTTAGGAGTATTTTAACAATAACAAAAATAAATTGTTTTACTGTCAAAAAAAAAAAAAAAAATTGTTTTAGTTTTGAAATTTTCGTATATTTTTGGGGCAAAAAACTCAAACTCTACTAACTTTTCGAACGGCGGAAGAAGTTCCAACATTATGGGGGCATTCTTTGACTTTTGATGTTAACAACATTTGGTATACAAGAATCAGATTCAATTCAAAACAAAGTTTGTGTTGTATTCTCATATGTTTTGTGTCACTCTTACAACCTCTAATTTTGTTCCTTTCTTTCTCTTTCTAGAACAAAAAAAAAAAAGCACAAAGCATCAAAATTCATCATCTTTTCTTTTCTCAATCAAAACACACGTGAAAGTTCAGTGAATGAAGAATAAATGGAGTTAACTGGAACGTGACTGAAGAAAGAAAGAAACAAAAAACAGGATCATGGCTGCCATGGAAGGAAGAATCTCTGAGGAATTAACGCCTAGGTATTATGCCCTTTGTACCATTGGAGGAATGCTTAGTGCTGGTACCACTCATCTTGCTACAACTCCTCTTGACGTTTTGAAAGTTAACATGCAGGTTGCATTTCAATTTCATGTTTGATAAACTGTTTTTTTAGTTTGTTTGATTAGGTTTTAGAAAAGGGTAAGTGGAAAAATTTAATTTTTTAGATACCCTTTTGTGTTTGAGTATGATTTTGTACCCTAATGTTTAGTAGCAATATATGTTGGAAAAAAGATTTTTTTGGGCTGCCCTTTATGTTTGAGAATGATTTTTCACACTAATGGACAAAATGAATATTTTTGGCTGCCCTTTTATTTATGAGAATGATTTTGCACCCTAATGTTTAGTTACAATATATGTGGAAAAACAGATTTTTTTGAGCTACCCTTAAATGGGTTTTCACACTAATGGACAAAAAAGGGGAAAAATTGAATATTTTTGGCTACCCTTTTATGCATGAGAATGATTATGCACCCTAATGTTTGGTACCAATATATGTGGGATGTAAATACAGAATTTTGTGGGATACCCTTTATTTTTGAGTTTGAGAATGGTTTTTCACACTAATGAAAAGAAGAAGAAAACAACTGTGGAAAAATTGGGAGTTCCCGAGTTTGAATCTTGACTGAAAGTCTGAAACAATCATTGGTCAGACTTTACTTATGTCTCATCCGAACTTCGGATCATCAGGGGTCTTTTCCCCTAGGAATTTTGGAGGGTTTAAGACCCAACAAAATGTGGAAAATTGAATATTTTTGGCTACCCTTTATGAGAATGATTTTTCACCCAAATGTTTAGAATTGATCATGTTTTGGTTTGGTCATATTTAATGGGGGAAGTGATGTTGTTACATGTAGGTGCATCCTATTAAATATTACAGTATTTCGTCTTGCTTTACTACCTTGTTGAGGGAACAAGGGCCTTCTGTCCTTTGGAAAGGATGGACAGGCAAGTTCTTTGGTTATGGTGCTCAAGGAGGGTGCAGATTCGGTCTCTACGAATATTTTAAGGGAGTTTACTCTAACGTATTGGTAGACCAGCACAGGAGTCTTGTGTTCTTTCTTAGCAGTGCATCTGCTGAAGTTTTTGCCAACTTAGCTCTATGTCCATTTGAAGCCGTTAAAGTCAGGGTTCAAGCACAACCCCGTTTTGCTAAGGGTATGTTTGACGGATTTCCGAAGGTATATGCAGCAGAGGGCGCACGAGGGTAAATAAAAATTCAATACATTAGTTTTACTACTTGATGTGCATCTGTCTTTAGGAGATGGTTATGATTATTTTTCTTCTATTTTATTTACTGCTTGCAGATTCTACCGTGGACTTGTTCCACTTTTGGGTCGAAACATTCCATGTAATTTCACAATCTCTTGAAACTTTATTTAATCTTGCACTAGTTAGGGCCGTACAACTTTATATCTAAAAGTTAACAATACATTTTTATCAAAATTTTCACATTTTTATGCTGGCTGCCATTCTATATTGTGCAATCTTCCAACATATAATTATATTCTTGTGAATTATGTTGTAATTATTTTGTTATAAGTTAACTATGTTGTAAACATACATTGAGACTATGTTCTTATAAGAATTAAGTTTATACCTTTGGATTAGCGCGGTGATTGAGTGAGTAGTTACAGTTATAGTGAGCTATAACTCTTGCAGCAGTTCATCATTGTACTGAATATTAAGTTTCCTGATTTTTTGTTGGACAGTTTCCATGGTTATGTTCTCAACATTCGAGCACTCTGTTGATTTTTTATATCGTAATGTTGTCAAAAGAAAAAAGGAGGAATGTTCAAAAGCTCAACAACTTGGCGTGACATGTTTAGCTGGATATACCGCTGGATCTGTTGGTAGCTTTGTTTCTAATCCTGCTGACAATATAGTAGCTTCTCTTTATAACAGAAAAGCTGATAGTCTTCTGCTGGTATCTGCTTCTTTTCATTTGGGTTTATGATACTTCCTTCCGAGATTGAAGCTGTTGTACTAAATGTTTTCACTTATTTTATGGCAGGCTATCAGAAAAATTGGACTAGCAAATTTATTTACCAGGAGTCTTCCTATTAGAATGTTGCTGGTTGGTCCTTCCATAACTTTGCAATGGTTTTTCTATGACACTATCAAAGTTTTAGGTGGACTGTAAGTGCATTACTTCCTAAACTTTTAAGTGAAACTTATTTTTTATTTTTTGCGCTGTAGTATTCTTCTGTTTTATTTACATGTTATTTATTTATCTTTGGATAAAAAAAAAGGAAACGATATAGACAAGTAATGATTTAAGGTTTAAATATGATTTTAGTCCCTTCAATTGTAGTGTTTTTTGGTTTTAGTCCTGTAAGTTTTTTTGTTTAGATTCAGTCCCTACAAATTTAAAAACTGTAATATGTAACTCAAGTCAGAAAATGAAAACCTAAGCTAAAGTAGTAGCACATATAGCTTAACAACTCCAAATAGGAAAATTCAATAAACACCACGTTTTTAAGAAATAGTTGGAGATATGCAGGGAGAGTAGGCGTAGAATTGATAGTGAGAGGTGGGAAATTACACGGAGATGGCTTCCATTTTCATCCACAAAAACTGGTTTTCTAGCAACCAGGTTGCAGGACCTGACCCAAAAATATGATTGCTGATCGAATACTGCGCGTGTGATAATCACGCTGAAAGTCGTCTAATGTTATGATCCTAGGTATAAGCACTACAACCTATCAAATCGCTTGTCATGAGATCCAAAGATTGTAAAATGGCATGATCATATGAGTAAGATCATGTTTTTGACTATTGTTTCAAGATAATTTTGATATTATAATAGATCACATTTTATCTCTTAGCTAACTTTCGTATTTCTTAGTCATTATCATGATTTGTTTCTTTATTTATTTAGGATTTGAGTCTTGCATTAAAACTCTTTTTTTCTTGACACAATCTTGCATTAAAACTTAAAAGTAACTATGGGTTAGTGTTTTGTCTTTTTCCATTTATTTAGGATTTGATTTTGAGTCAAGCTTTATTATCTTGTAAAGTTGGTGCACGTAATAATACTTTAACACAATATGAATTTGAATCAATAAAGATTCTAGAATGAGCATTGGAAAGGGTTCCTTAGGATCAAATCTTTACCCTTAAGTGTGCACAACTTCTACATGTGGAAGATGAAATGTTTTTTTTATCAATGACATATATTAGGTCTTGTTTACTTTATGAAAATATTTGTTTATTTTAACTTGCTAATAAGAAGATGTGATACTCTTGAAGTGAATCATTGTGATGGAGAGATTATGAAATGCTAACTAGAGATGGTGCATTTTTGAAAATAATGCGAACAGTTTTTGGCATTTTCATTGTTTCCAAAAAATGCACACAATTGTTTGTCAAAAAAAAAAAATGCACACAATTGTTTATTTCGATAGTCTATTATCTTCTTGTTAGCAAGTAAAATTAACACAATTTAGAAAATGAAAAATTTTTACAAAGTAAATGGAGCCTTAAAAGAAAGAACAACGGAAGCAGTACCACAAGAAGAAATAAATAGCAAAAGTTAAAAGATAGATACATAGAAATGAAAGAAGATGCCACACACGTTTAGAGTGATAAGTTTGGTAAGGATTAATCATAAGAGTAAGAATCAACAATGGTTCTTTTTCCAACCATCTAGGATAACTATGCTCTCAATCTCACAAAGGAATGCAAATTCAAAATTCATTATGAAGTCCCAAAACAGGGAGATCACATGTTTCTTTTTAGAAAGATATTCTGCCGTGGTGGCCAGCCATACTCTACTAAAGTAGCACCTTCCAACTACTAATGAGGTTGCTGTAGGACAAAACCCAAGCCAAATACAAGTAGTTTAAGAAGAATACAAAAGAAAACCCAAAATACAAGAAATCATGTTAATTTCGTATTCAACTTCAAGCTCAGTTTTCACCATAATAGAAGTGGAATTAGGTCTCAGGCCCAAAATGACGGCTTGTAGATAATTCTCTTAGTTTTCCTACGCATCAAGCAAAATTTCATTAAGTTATCCAGAGCTCAAGATATAGCCAAAAAAAGGGTCATCACAAAAAAAAATTATATGTTTAAACAAAATCTAATTTGATTATTCTTGTTCCATAAATGACTTGCTTCTTTTCAAAATTAGCTTGAAGCCTTGAAGTGAGATTACTTTTTGATCCAAAGCTTTTCCTTAGCATCCTCAGTCTTAGGTCTTGTCATGAGTCCTCTAAGCCCTTTAGTGCTTCTGCATTCTTTGTTCCATTTGGACCTATTTGGCCTCCTTGGTCTCCATCAGTTTGGCCTCGGTTTTGTTGTCCTACCTAGTTGCATCTGTGTTGGCTGCAATTGGTCTCAACTCTTGTTCCATATGTGATTGGGCCCTACTAATTTTCAAAATCAAATTATACTATTTGGTCCCAACTCTTGATCCAAAGTAAACTTTAACTTAAGGGGTATTGTTGAAATATATGAATATGTCTTAAAATATCTTGATATATGTATATGTTTAGTTTGTAATCTTATAGTATCTTAGATAATCCCTTAAGATTAGTCTCATATTAGTATTTGGGGTCTTGTATTAGTATTGTTAAGAGTCCTACATTGGATGTGATATGTTTTTCAAAGTATTTGTAAGGGGGGGACATCTTCCACCTTATAAGTTGGTTTTATGGGGTTGAGTTAGACCATACTCAAGTTTTAAGATGATATCAAAGTGTATCCTAAATCTGTTTAGCCATCTTTATCGAATAACTCGGGTTACACTCCATATGTCTATTCCTAGACATGAGTGGGGTGTGTTGAGAGTCTCATATTAGATGTGATATGGTCTGATAAAATATTTTTAAGTAAAATGATAGAGTGATTTGCACAAGGCCTGGCTTTAGAAAGAAGTGAACTTTATCCTTTGAATCTAGTAACTAAATGTTTAAAACTTAATGCAAAACACAATAAAAAATAACGTCAATAAGAGATAGCGTTATTTGGTTGGGGGGGGATTGTGTGAACTGTAATGAAATGAGCACGGTAGGTCATGAAGCACCCTTAACTGGTGAAGAATACAAAATATGATACTCCATCCGTAACACTTTATAAGCAAAAATGTACTTTGTAGATAAATTGTATGTTTAATGTATGTGGTCTATATTGTAGACCCGGATACATTAAATATACAATGAAGGAGTACTAGCTTCCACCTTGGATTTACTTTTCTAACAATGAGAAATACAGAGTTTTATAACTACAGGCTATGATCTTTAACTTTAGTAGGACCCTGACCTGCCTTTATTACAATGTAGGGAGTGAATGAGAGTGTTGACTTGACGATCTGTGTAGCAACTAGCAAGCCAAAAAACTTTGATTGTAGCAATGCAGGTTGATATTTTAGAGTTGCTTAGTGATAAATATAACATTATAGACAATACAGCCCTTTAAATTATGTTAACAAAGGTTGGCCTAGTGGTGTTGGCTTGGGTCCTTGGAGTTTGCTCATCTCAAGGTCTCAGGTTCGTTTCCCCCTGGTGTCAATTTTAGTGGGCTAGTCCATGCAGAGTAAAAAAAAAACTTGGCTTTAAACGGGGCCCCCGCAAGTGGGCGGTGGGATTGGCCCCCTCAGATTAGTCGGTCCTTGACCGGATACCGAGTTTTCAAAAAAAAAAAACAAAGGTGTCTTGTGCTATGCTTTGCTGTAATAAATATTTTTAAGGTTTATATACCTTAGTTTTATGCTATATAGTAGTAGTTTTCTATTTGATTTGGTAAGCTCAGAATCAACTGTAAATTTAATGAAATCTAAGCATTTTGTTGCCATAGGAAATGATGAACCTTAAGGTATAGTCTATTTTCTCATTTTATTTATTTTGAAACCTTGCAGGCCAACTAGTGGTGAAGTTGCACCTGACTTGAGAGGAGATGAGACAGGCTAGATGCAGAGAAATTGAATTCTGCAATCACTATTTTTTGCTGACTGTCTATGATTGCAAGTCATTATATTGTATACACGGAAATAGTTTGCGTAAAGTTTTGTTTTGTTATTAAATTAGCCATTATAGCTTTTCATAAGTTTTTTAGAATATGGTTTCGAAAGCTCAAAAACATCTGGATGAGATGGTACAAGTCTCTTTAAACATAATTAGTGGTCTTGAGTTCAAACTTGATTCTGGTGAAAACGTCAAACTTTAGAGAGTTTTGCTACTCATGTCATCCTATTTAATTCCAGGGATTAATCTTCACAGCTGTAAATAAGACCACTTATGTTCGTACATCTACTAGAGGTAGCATACGGTGGAGTTTAACATGGGAAAGTGTAAAACTTTCCTACCATGGGTAAGTTTTATTTTAACTGTTTGATTAAATGAAGAACACAATATTATCATGCTCTCTCAATACTAGATTTTTTTCACTCTATCTTCTCCAACCATTCTCTCCTCCATGTTTCTCTCACCTACCACCACTACACCAGCAACTCTCCATGGTTTGTCTGTCAAATTTTTTACCCTTTTAAATCATTTTCCTCAGTTCAGTTCATAGTCGTAAATTTTCACCACTTCACAATTCACAATGATAATTGAATCAAATCTTCGCCAAAGTTTTAATCTTTTCACAAACCCCATCAGATCTTGATCTCACAATGTTAAGATTCATCAATTTCTCTCACTCCTTTCCTATTACTCACTTTAAACATTGTTACCACCCCCTGAAATTTAGCATTCTTTCTCAAACTTTCATCTAACCACCACCTTTACAACCCATCTCCATCTTCCTCATTGTTCCAACCAACCACCCAGCCACCACCAGAAAACTCAAGACCCATTAACAAGAAAGAGAAAGAGTAATAAAAAAGTTGAAATCAACAAGAAAACCAAACTCAAATATCATCTATCACTAAAATTCCAAAACCTCTTTGGAATAAAAAATCTAAACAGAAATTAAAAAATTGGTGCCAACATCGAACACTAGATGTAGAATGCTTTTGAATGCAGATTTTTAATTTTATTTTTAAAAAAAAAAAGAAATTGTGAATTTATGGTCATTGTATTGATTATGTTAGTCTGTTAGGTGTTTGAGATTTCAATGAAAGTATGATTGTAGATTTGTAACTTGGGAAGAAGAAACATTTGTACATGAGATGAATAAAATAAACTCTTAAATCTGATCCATTGTTTCTTATCCAAAAGGTTGAAAACAGTGTGGAAAAATATAGTGTGGGTAGAATACAGTAAAATTGGTGCTCCTTTTTAATCCAATGGTAAAAAGTGAACTGAGATCAACTTGTGCATGATGGGAAAGTATTGAACTTTCCCATGTTAAATCCCACCGGTAGCATACTATGTTACAGAAAGAACAAAAGATTTATCTTAACTTTTATCTTGTTTTTGTTATTTACATAATATTTTGATATTAACCAAGTCGTTGAACTCAAATGTTCAATGAGCTCGATTAAAGACATAAGCATCGATCTTAGGACAAGTTACATTTTGGTTTGTCAATATCAACATTAAGCAAATGAAACATAGAAAACACCATTATTGAAAGTATAGGTAACATCAAGCTCATAACTCAAGAGCTGATAAATGAGAAGGAAGATATGAATAGGGGGGACACATAGTGTTGTCACCATTCAGCAGATGTCTTTAAAAGCTCAGCGTGATATGGTTTGTTATTGAAGGTGCAAGTTTCACTATTGGCTATGTGACATGTATTGTGTCATTATCAACTGCTATTTTTTAGGAACGCAAGAAGTTGGCCCCTCTTATCTACTGTCCTTTTTAACTCCTAATTCATGATCATGTCTTGCCAAATTGTAGCCATAAGGTAGGGTCTTGGACCCAACTATCTCCCTTAAAACCCTCATGACAATGACATATACCTGAATGGTGAGAGGTAAGTAGCACAACAATTATATGGCTATCAAATCCTTAGGTCTAAAAACTTGGGTTTAAGTTTTAATTTATACTTACAAAATCAGTTTGTAATAGATGACGACTTCTTCAATTTTATAAGAGTGTGAAAAATATCGGTGTCTGATAACTAATATAAAATCAACTAATAAATAAAATTAAATTGACTTAAAGTGTAATTCAATCGTATAAAACTCGTTTATAAAATAAAAATTGTTCGATTTATAAATATCATTTAAGTCCTAAAAATCACTATTAAGGGCATATTTCTAGGTTATGTTATGTGGGACTTTTCTGACACAATACAAAACATGGTGTTTTTTTATTTTTTTTTATTTTTTTATGGTACTAGTCTACAAGATTACATGATTTTTTCAATCAAAGACTACATGAAATTAGGTCTTAGGGTCACATGACAACAAAGGATAATTCAAATAATAACAACACAAAAATTTGTTAGCTCTTAAGTTATCAAGAGTTTCTGACAAAAATTTGTATACTTGCATATTATGTGATTTAACGTATGCTGTAAACTCATACATTGGTTTTTTTTTCCACTTTGTTAATAAGTTAAATTCTTGAATTTTTACTCAAATGGTTAAAACTAAAACAAGCAAACTCTATCTACTTGAATGCTTCAAAGTATTCAAATGACTTTCGATTCGAGCCACTAATATTTGTTTTTATTTTTTATTTTCTATCAAATCGACGGTGACTATATCACATGTTAGTCGTAAACACAAGCAATATTATAGGCGACTTCTACTTATGGTACACCATTTCAATATTATTAGAGTTTCAAACGATTTTCAAAGTCGATATACCGGTAAAATTATTTTGAAAACTTGTACACCCTAAAAGCCACCTAGCATGTGTATATGCTCTCATGGCAACCAACTAGGATGCCATATCTTGGAGGGGCACACGAGAATCCAACTGTAACTTAACTAATTATTTAATAATCAACACATAAGCAAGCCAACTTTTTTCAACTAACTCTAACCTTATCCTATCCTCAAACTTTTAGATCTTAATGTTTCCTAGTTATAACTTTCAAAATATATCTTCTTTTGAAGATCTACCACATTAGCTTCAACCTTTCCAACAACTATCCTTAATTATAATATAAAAAAACTCTACTAATAGTAGAATTTTTTTTATTAGTATAAAAAGTTTACTTGGTTATTGATTCCACCAGCACATTGTGTAATGTGTGACTCAGTTGGGTGGGGTTTGGATTGGATTGTCACGTAATGAAAAATTCATTCATTAAATTCATTGAAATGACCAATGATTAAAGAATTGTTAGAAGAAGAAGGACTTTGTGCCTGCAGCCTCAGGCCCTGCATGCACCATGCCCTACTTTGATTGATTAATTAAATTTTGATACTTTCTTTGTTATTTTTTAATACTAGTTTCTTTTAGAAAAGTTATAATATGCCATTATTTATAGAATAATTTTATTTTATTTTATAATTTAATTATTTCTCTTGTCAATTATACTATAATTTTATGTTTATATTAATGAAGAGAATGAGTAAACAACTCGGATAGAAAATGAAAACTTTTTTTTTTAAATGGAGAAAATGAAAACTCGGTTTTTTTTTGGAAATGGAAATGAAAACGTAAAATATATTTCAAATTTATTTATTATTTATAATTTATTTTTTTTTAGATGGTACGTAGTACAAAAAATAAAGAATCAAATCTCAGAGAGTATACTGATAAACAACCATGGTGGCTCAAGATAATTACTCTCTCTTTTTTGATTACGAGATAATTACTCTCTCGAATTATTAATATATAAAAAAAATTGTATGAAATAAAAGAGATTCGCACCATCTTATGTAAACACCCTTGAGTAGAGACGACATCCTTTAAATTGACATGAATATAAGGAGCATGAATTCTCTCTATTTTTTCTCTCAAGTTTTCTCAATTTTTATACCTTAACCATTAACCAACTTTTTTCAATTTCTTTCTAATTACAATATTATCCTATACACACATTATTTTCTCAAATTTTTTCTCCATTAAAGATCCTTTCTCGTACTTAAGGTTAGGGATGGGAATAGGTCAGGCGGCCTCCAGGGGCCTTCGGCCTGGCCTGGCCTGACCTGTTTATTAAAAATGTCAGGCTCAGGTCTTGAAAAAAGCCTGTTTATCAAAATATGTCAGGCTTAGGCTTTTAAAAAAGCCTGCGAAGCCTGATAGGCCGGCCTGGTTATATTTAATAATTATTATTTATATAATATTATTATTTATATCTTGTATAAAAAAATAAATATTATTTATATAAATACAAAATATTTATTAGATAATATATATATATATATATATATATATTTTGACAAAGACAAATTATATTTTTTAGACAAATTAGAAATTATTTGTTTATTTTTTTGACAAAGACAAATTATATGCTTTTATAGTACAAATTATAGACTTTGTCGTAATCGTATTTGTTATTTTATTAGCTTTTAATTTTTGTGCTAATCATTTTATTAGTTTTTTCTTAATGTTGTAGGAATTATAAAAAATTAAATATGAAATAGGCTTTAAGGCCTATTTAATTAGTATATTTAAAAAGACTATATATAAGCCTTTATGTAACACATGCTTTTAAATAAGCTACAAGGCCAGGCCAGGCTTTAAACAGGCGCAGGCCAGGCCAAAAAAAATTGCATTTGATAGGCCTAGGCCAGGCTTAGGCTTGAAGAAAAATCATAGGCCAGGCTCAGGCCTGTCAAGGTCTGACCTGGCCTGGCCTGTTCCCAACCCTACTTAAGGTATTGCAATTTTAATGTGATATTAATGAAAATTTACGTAGAATATTACATTTTTATTTTTTATATGTCTTCATAGCTATTATGCTTATGATAATTTTAGACACATTTGTCAATTCATAGTTGATGAATATTAAATTATTTATTTTTGTATAAAAAAAGTTAATATTCATCAACTATGAAATTTTAAATGTTGCTTACCAATTTTCTAATTTGTCTTTAAGCAAACCTTACTTAAGGGAAGTTAGTACCGTCTTTTTTTTCTTCTTTTCATTTTTGTTAATGAGTGCTCTTAAGATATTAATTAAAAAATCAAATATGTCAACCTCTATATATATTTTGGTAATAGCATACATGTGTATGTATGATCCTTGATTTACATGCACCATCACTCACTATCCTATGATTAAACATGTTTGAATGCACAACTTATAGGTGTCTAAAATTCTGATATGCCATCACATGTAATGTTTTTTGTTTTTTTAAACTCTCAAAAAGTTGGACAATTAAGTGAATAAGAACCATGAGCTAGCTTAATCTACTATTGGTTTTGGTATGTCCCATGTGTTTGACATTTATTTATATTTTGTTTGAAGGAAGGAATTAGTGGCCACCATCCCCACCATCAAGCTCTGCCAGCGTTAGGAAAAAGCTGTTTTGAGAATTTATAGTATATATAGTACTTTCTTCTTCATCTCCTCTATTGGATGATTTTGTGGACCCTTTCACATCTCAAAAATTGATGTTTTAGTTTCATGTAATCTATGATGGAATTTGTCCAAATTGAATTTAAATGATTAATGAATTTTTTTAAATGAATTATGCGGAAAAATTCAAATTTAATTTTTTTTAAAAGAAATAAATTTTTATCAAATTCTATTTATTTTACAATTGAATTTTAAATTATCAGAGCTTTTTTTCAAAAATTTGGAGGGTTGGCACAAAAAATATATTAGAAGCTGTAAGTATTGTTAAACTTCATAAAAATTATTATAGGTAATAATTTGCAACTTTGTAAAAAGAAAAATATAAGGACCAATTTACAGTTATAAATTTATTTAGGGATCAAGTTATAAAATTTGAAAAATATAGGGTTCAATGTGTAAATATGATTGAACTGTAAAGATCAACTCGGGATTTGAAATTCTTAGTTTTCAGATGGTATTTAAAATTCTTTAAATTTATGTTGCAGCTTGTCAAAAAAAAAAAACTTTCAATTTTTTTTTGAGTTATACAAATTTTCCATTGTCATTTCACACCATATATATGGGAGTTGTCGATCAAATTTATAACAACTTCCTTATCATACTTTTTTTTTTTACTAAAACTTAATATCATACTATTTAAATCAATTTATTGGTAATTATTGAGTTATTTTAACATGATACAATATTACATATGAGTATTGTTAGAAATAATATAAAACCATTGATATAGCTAATTCTAACAGCTTAAGTTTTTGGGATAATCGGTTATTTGACATGGTATCAGAGCATCTATGACTAAGTGGTCTAGAGTTCGATCCCCGTTCCCCTCACTTTCTAATTAAAAAGTGGAATTTAAGCATATGGTAGGTGCGCCTATGCATTATCCACACTTCAAGCCCAAATGGGCTCTTGCGTAGTAGTGTGCAAATAAATTGGATACTATGAACCGAATTAGTATCCAAATAGAACCAGTTTTTAAAGCTCAATCCAAACATACAAAAAAAAAACCAATAACCAATATACAACAAAAAAATAATCTGGAGCCCAAACTTAAATTAATGGATCAATTATGGGTATCCATAATTTCCACACCCTCCTAAATTAATTTTTTTACCACTAATAATTATAGTAATAAATAAATTTATTTATTTAATATATAAAATAAGTGGTGGTGCTGGCTGGTCAATGGAGGCGATCAACGCCGGACCTCCGGCACCGGCATGGCGGTCCATGGCGGCGGACGGTACGGCGGCCGGAGGCGGATCTCCGGTGACCGATGGCGGCGCTCCGGCGGCCGACCACCACCTCCACCCCTATTCATTAATAAATATAATTTAATATTTAAACTATTATTCAATTTTAAAATTTAAAAAATTAGTTTTGTTACTTAATATAATATGTTTTATATATGGCAAACAAAGTTATACATAATTACTTGATATAAAATGATTGATTGTCTAATTAAGAAAATCAAAATGTATTAAAATTGGCAATCAATGTATTAAATAATATACTATATATAGATATTAAATGGTTTAAAAAATAAAATCAATTCAATAAAATCATAAAAAGTATTAAATTAGAAAACACATTGATTTTCTGATTTTATTTTTTTTGAACCAGAGTTTTCTGATTTTATTGATTTTGTTGAATTAATAAGTAGTATATTTTTGTAAAGAAATCAATTCAATAAAATCAGAAAACAAATTGATTTTCATTATTATAAAAAATAAAGAAATTAATTCAATAAAATATACTACTTATTATTTCAAATCAGAAAACTTAGTTTTAAAATTGAAATCAAAAGTATATTTATGTAAAGTAATAATAAGTAGTATATTTATGTAAAGAAATCAATTCAATAAAATCAGAAAACAAATTGATTTTCATTATTACAAAAAATAAAGAAATTAATTTTTATTTATTATATGGTTAAAAAAAATAAAATCATATTTTGTTATCAATTCAATATGTGAATTAAAAAAATTGGTTTTTTATTATAAACTGATTTTGAACCGGTTCTAAACTGAATTGAATCAATTTTATAAAATAAACTGGTTTTGAATCTAAATGGTTTTGGTTTGGTTCATAAACCATTTATTTCAATTCAATTTGGTTCAGTTTTGAACCATGAACACCCCTACTCTTGCGTGAGGGGGCGTGTTAGAAATAATATAAAATCATTGATGTAGCTAATTCTAACAGCTTAAGCTTTTGGGATAATCGGTTATTTGACAAGTATGACAACAAGGCATGTAAAACTGTCATTATCTTAGGGCCTGGTTATGGTGCATAAGGAATTGTTTATGCACCGTGCATAAATAAGTAAGTTTACCGGTACACTTGTTTTAAAGGGTACCGATTTGAAAAAAAGTTATCGGTACACTTTTTATGGTTGTTATTCACTTATGCACCATCCATAAAGATTTGGCTTATGGACAATAACTTTTGCCATTATCTTAAATATGTGACTGTCTCTATCTCTATAATTATTTTTACAATGTTATTGTATACACATTTTCAAAATATGTTTAAAAATGGTATGCCGTATAAAAATTTTAATGTCCAAGAAATATTTTCCAATTAATCAATTATTATTAATGACGTGTGATGTTATACCAACTAACTTTCAAACGTTGGCAAATTTGAGAACATTGAAAATAACTTGTATTTGCCAAACTAGTACCATTATAGCAAATAGTTCGTTTTAAAAGTTTGGGGTTGCAGTCAATTTTGGCAAATAGACTATTCCCTATGATGTGATTAGTCTATTTTTCAAATAAATTGACCATTTTTCCTAATTCTTTTCATAAATTTACTAATTTTATAAGTGTAAAAAATGTTTAAGAAATTGTTATACTAATTAAGGTCATCTCCAATTATTCGAGAGCTTAAAGAGGTGCTACGTTTATAAGTACACTCCATTAGAGACCATTGAATATGAGAACTAATAGGAATGAGGGTTACGATAATCACTAATACCAAAATCAAATTGATTAAAGAAAATATGTGCAATTAAGTCAAATAAAAAATATATGCTCTCCGTCTCTAAATTTCACCGTTGAATCAATAAATTTTATCATGATTCATATCATATTTGATCAAATGGTGAGACATTAGACTTATTGATTCTATGATAAAAATAAATTTATACATTGTGCAAAACTTATTTCACTTGCACATATCATAAAATTGACCATAAATATAAACCAGTTATTATCATTTCAAATATACCTTAATTAGCACTATTAATTTGTTTTAAATATAAAAAATCAATATTAAATAGACATTAAGTAATAATTTAATAATAGTTATACACAGAATACATACATTAATTATTCTTTAAAAATAAACATGGAGAATATTTTGAGACCTACTTTCATTCTTCGGTTATGAATCATTTTTGGGTTATGCTAACTAGTACCTCTGGGGCACTAGTTAAGAAACAAAAAAAAAAAAAAATTTATATTGAAGTTGACTACACAAATTCCAAGACATTTTTACTATTCTTAGTCTCCTTAACTGGTGTCTCAGAGACACAATTTAACATTTTCCATCATTTTTTTACCATCCATTAATTAATTCATGAATGTCTATAGCAGTTACTGTAATATAGATGTGTCATGCTGTCTACACAATACAACAACAAAAAAGAAGGCAATAATTACACACACTCCATATCCTCAAAAAGAAATCTAGTTAGCACCAGCTAGGATACTATTACTCACTGTACAACTTGCAAACCTCCAAACTTTTCTTTGCCCCCATCTCTTGCTTCATAAGTTATTTGATGGTTGGTCTTCGCCCATCTCTGAATTGCTCACACTAGAAAACACACTACTGAAAGATGTCTACTGATAAAATTTACACTACCAAAAAATATTTCTCAATAGATGAAAGGAACATGAAAGAAATTCTGATCAATTTAACGGAAGCGTAGAGGAACCATCTTATTATTAATAATGTTACAAAGACACAAACATATAAAAATGTTCTACAGCTGCCCACGTGATTAAATAAACCAAGATGGCTTGGTCAGCAATTAGCTTTTTTTAAATGTTATTTATTCTTTCAATCAATTTCAAGCAAAGTAAATTTCAACTTATCATAACATGACAAACAGTAACACAGTAAACTATGAATCATTTAAACAATGGATTGAAGGTGCAATTGTACATACCTAAACATTGGTACATAATCACAATGGACTGTGTACACTTGTTCCTAATTTCAAGACACCACAAAATACAAATGAAATAAAATGGAAAGTTCAAAAAGTAAAACAGAAAATATTGAACAAGAAATCTACAAATTTGTGCCGCCAAGTCCAAAAGATAATTGTTACAGCCAACCAATGCTGTCAATTCATTCTCCCATCATCCAAAAAGATGTTTTTGTTTTGTCTCTATTTTCTCAATTCATATCCTTGCCAAACAAGAAATTGCAGAAAACATCAGTAGCCATGCATTCCCTTCCCTTCTCTGCTATGATTCCTTCTGATGAAATATAGCCATGCCACATGTAGTCAACCTAGGATAATAATAGTATTATAATACCAACAAATACTTATATTAAGGTTGCATACACTTATTGAATAAATGTGTATTATGTAAGCTATCACGGCGAGCTTGCCGAAAAAAACTTATGAGTATGTTGCATACTATTTTTATGAACTTTTTCAAATGCTTGTCATGCCTTAGGACTTGTGTCATAAAATAATTTCAAATAAGTCGTAAATAAGATGTTCTAGTTCAGAAGTGATATACAGTGCTAATTTTGGTTGTTGGTTGATGTATTGAAAGAGTAAAACAACTCGAACTTACTAATGGAATTGGTTGATCGGTGTGTCATTACAGGAAATCAAGCTTTCACATAATCAGCTCCGTCGCGCTTTCTTTTGTTAGACCTTGAAAAGAAACAGATCTGAGCCCAACTCTTTTTCTGCTTAAGTGGCTGTGGTTTAACATCTTTCTTGTCCCTCTTCTCCACAAACTCAGCCATGTACTGAACAACAGCCTAAGATGCACCAATACAGTAAAATTGAAATTAAGAAACATAAAAGTCTTCATTACATTAAAGTATAAAAAAATAACTTGATTACAAAATATATACCTGTGCTCCCTTCTCAGCTATTTCTCTTGGTGGAACCTCGAGAGGATTTTCTTCCACTCGCAAGATGCGTAGTTTTGTGAGCATTCTAAACGAGTCGGGAAGAACACGTATCTGGTTATTGCTGATATCCAATTCCTCAAGCATTTCGAGGTTCCCAATTGATCTTGGTAAGTATCTCATGTCAGCAAAATTGTTTCCTACATTTATCTTGACAAGGGAGGTAGCGAAACATAAGCTCTCGGGAATGGACTCAAGCTCATTGAAACTCACATTAAGTTCCTTCAGGTTTATCAAAGTTGACATTGTTGTAGGTAGTTGTTTAACGTTATTGTACCGCAAAGACAAAATCTCCAAACTCTCAATCTTCCCTACAGCTTCTGGAAGGGCTTTAAGCTTGTTATAGTCAGCGCGAAGCTCTCTAAGGGAAGAACAATTACCAATAGAAAATGGAAGTTCTTCTATATCATTAGTTTCCACATTCAACACTTTGAGATTAGCAAGTGACCCTATAGAGTCAGGAAGCACCGAAATTAGATTTGAACTCAAATCAAGCTCCTCGAGACGTATCAATCTGCTCAAAGAAGCAGGCAAGGTTGTTAAATTGTTTCCCCTCAGATCAAGATAAACCAGACTCAAGAGATTTCCAACAGCATCAGGAATCTCTGTGATCCTATTGGAATGCAAGTCCAATTTGGTCAATGATGAAAGACCTCCAATTGTGGAAGGTATAGCCACAATCCTATTCTCTGATAAATCAAGAGTGACCAAATTAGATAACTTTCCTAACGAATCAGGTAGCCAATCAACTTGGTCCATCAACTTGCCCTGCAGCTTTAGATCACGAGTTCCTTTCTTTGCAGAAACCTCAATTATGCTAGCAAGTTTAATCAAACTCAATTTATCACCATCTTGACCTACAAAACAAACATCCATTAGCACATATATATATTGCCTACAACTTAATAAAGCACGGTCTATAAAAGAGGTCCGCGATAGCGATCTAGGCCACAATATCGAAGTCTTTGATATCTCTACGAATGTAATGCGCAATTGAGGTAGCATCACCAGTCATATTAGAGACTGAGATTCACCACAGTATCAACAATTGCGGCACAACCGAACGTTATCACTACTACAAAATGATTTAAAAACCTTGAATATGGCTACATAAACAAACAGTAATATGAATAATCAAATTGAAATATTGAAAATATTATACCTGCAGCAGCTGTGGATTTTAGTGATGAATCCATAATTTGGGGTTTGGGTGTGAAATTTGGCTCAATTCCATACCCGTTAGGATAGAATGTGGATTTGGTCTTACTCTTGCTCACATAACTATCATCTCTTGTGAACAATTCAGAAGCTTTAGCAGAAACATCTTTATCCACATGAACCAAACTTGAAGAAGCAGCAATTGAAGGAACCTGCTTATCAAAACCAGCATGAGAACCAGAACCAGAAGCCAAATTCTTCGAAAAATTCGTCGAAACAGTTGAAGCAGAACCATTAGAATAACTAATTTTCCTAAAATCAGAACCAGTAGAACCACTAGAACCACCATTAGAAACACAATCAGAAGCTCTCTGAATCAATTCATCAAACAGTGAATGAACATTCTCAAGATCAAGAAGTTTGAAAGCTTCTCTCTTCTGTTCATTACTCTGAAAACAAACAAAATTCTTCTGCATCTCTTGCAAAATCATAAAAAGTTCATCAGGTACATCATTTCCTTTACTCTGTTTATCTATAGATTCAAACTTAATTTGATCCTCTTTCTCAACATTCAAAATCAAACCTTTTGCTGCTTCAACTTCATCAATCCCTGGTCTAACAGGTAAAGATCTATGAATCTTCATTATCTCTTCAATCACTCCATCAACACTACTCCAACACTCCATTTTTAAAAAAACAACCCAGATACCAAAATTTCAAAACTTTAACATCATAATCAAAACCCAATTGAAAAGTAAACAAATTCTAATTCAACTTTCCCTTTTCAGACAGATTTTTTTGTTTCTGGTATAAAAAAAACACACACACACAGAGAAAGACACAATATCGGTTTCTGAAAACAGAAACAAAAACAATTGACACTACACGACAGAGAAGAAGCTCCTTAAAGCTTATTCGGTTTAGAAATTCACGATCTGAATCATTTGATTCATTTGTTCACGAGTTTTCTCTTCTTTATTTCTTTCTTTTCTAACTTGTTTATGTTTATGTTGTTCTATTCTAGTAGTTGTTGTTGTGTGTTTTGTTTTGTCTTTTGCGTTATTTATTGAAGTTCCTAATATACCCTTGGATGATTAGTTAAATAACCATGTATGCCACCTGTTTTTTTTCTTCTAATACGCCCCTGGTTTTTTAATTTGTTCCGAAATTTTCGGATTTTTAGTCTAATTAGTAATTACAATACAACGTTTCATGAAAGAAGATAGGCAAAACTTTTTTTTTTGACAAAAAAATAGGCAAAACTATGGGCCCTTTCTTTTGTATTAGATTTTATAAAATATTAGTTATAGTTATAGTTATGCTTGTGTGTTTTAAAGAAATTTTTATTTTGATTAATTTTTTAAGAAGAGAAAGAAAATTATACTCACTTTGTCCTAAAATAAATGACATAATTTTGACTTAGTGTACTATTCATTTGACCTATTGTCACCATATTTTTCTATTAATATATACATGCAAATATTAACATATGAGATCTTTTTTTATTTGTCTCGACGAGTATTTTCAAAATATTTAATTTTTAATAATAAATAATTAAAGATATTAACGATCAAAATTGTATATTGATAAACGTAAACGAAGTCAAACAAATCATTTATTTTGGGACAGAAGGAGTAATATTCATATTTTTCGAACCATATTAATGAAAAAAGGATAGTAGATAACCCATTTTTGGAGAAAAATTAATGAAAAGCATTTGCCTTTTGAATGGATGAAAATGAACAACTATTTTGACATAATTATTCAATATATCAATGAATTATTGATTTTTTATATCATATTTTTTACTTTTATCTTTCTTTTAAAATTATTTTAATTTATTTTTCTCATGTAAAAAATACAAGACACTTTTATAAATTAAATTTTTATTTTTATTTTCAATACAACATTAATTATATTTTTAATTTATGTGAAATTACCAAAGTGACATAATTTGGAATGTGGAAAAGGAGTATGACATTCAATAACATAGATAAAAAGTAAAATATTTGGTCCAATATAAAAAAATATAAATTTTGTGTTGAAAAAGTCAATTTTCAAGTTTCTGAAAAATTAATACACACTTGAGTCAAAAGTAAATGAATTGAATAAAATCTAAAAAGGAAAATCGAATGCACAACTTCTAATATAATATCTTTTATATTTGATTCACAAAAGGCATTTTTATTCTCTTTATTAATAGAAAAAATTGAAATTGAGGGCACATATTGCCATTTGTCAAATTTAATCTTTAAGATACGAATTAAACTAGAACAAATTTTAATCGAAAATGAAGTATAAATATAATAGATAATCACTCATCTTAAACATCAGTAAAAAAAATTTGTCATGTAACTACTTACCTTAAAAGATAAAATTGTATCTACTTATTAATATGCTCCTCCTATCAATAATATAAGTTCTTTTACATTAAGAGATTGAAATGTTCTTTTGGCTCATATCTTGAGTGAAGGAAATTATTGTGCAAATTGACATCTAAATTGGAGACTTGGCTTATTAATTTTTTAATGATAAGTAATAGTGTTCTTGCATCGTTTCAGAAAGCAATTGACACAATAAATTAAGCAATGAGAATGCTAGCTCATGTCCTCCAATACTGAAATTTTTGAGATTGAGAACCTATCTTCATCTAAGCAATAAGCAACGAGCATTGGAGTTGCTCTAATGAGTTTATGATTATTCCAAATTGTTTATTTTCTCTATAATTCTATTGTGTTACTGATATGCAGAGAATTTGGTTCTTTCTTATTATTATTTTTATTATTATTAATCTTTGTGAAACAATTTATGAACAAATGGATTAAGTATCATAAAAAAAATGGATTAAGTATCATGTAATCATCATATATTTATTTTTTGATAATCATGTGATCATCATATTTGATTAAAGGTTATTATGATATTTTTTTTAGGTAATTTCTAGAAGTATATATAGAAGCATAAAAAGAAAGTGAAAAAAGAAGGGGAGAGAGAAAGAGAAGAGAAACAGGTGTAAGTGTTGGGAAGGGGGACACGTCCATAGGTGTATCCAGCTGGCAAAGCAACTATTCACGCCAATGCCATTTCACTTTTCAGCAACACAACACATTCATTCATTAGCCTCACTTATTTAATTATTATTTTTTACCCTATGGTTTAGTTGTTATATTATGGTTGGTAATGTAATGTTGTGAGTGAGGGGTCGTCGTGGTCATGGTCATGAGACTCATTGCGTTATGGCTCAAATCAATCACAATATAGTAACTCCCTTTATTTTTTTTAATCTGTATTATCATATGATGATCTCTATAATAAGATAAGATACATTATATCACATTAAGTGTCACGTGCTGTTGCTATATCTGTCCCCTCACCATCAGGCTGAGCTCATGTACATGTTACCCACCTCCTAGTCCTACTACATTTTCTATACCACTCATTTAACTCTCTTAATACTACCACCATTTTCACATTTCTAAATTCAAATAAATAATAGGACTAGTAATATATACTATTTATTTTTAAGTCAACTTCAGAGTTTAAACTCTGTTAAATGAGCTTAAAGTTAGTTCAAAAAGTTAGAATGCTCAATACATTCAACAATTTATATTAACCGGACGAAAAAAAAATAAAAGAGTTAGAATCGTCAATTTCAAAAAATAAATGAAACTATTTTTATTCTAACACTTGACTCGAGTTTATGTTAAATAAATTTAAATTTTATTTTAAATGCTAGTTTAAATTATGAAATGTCGAAAAATACAATTATACACTCAATAATTCAAGAATCTAAACAATATAAAATTTCAAACAAACTACAAACAACTTTAACAAACTCGGCCTTGAACATGCAATTAATAATGTACATACTAGTAAACACTTAAAGAAAAGTTTATCGTTATTTTTGTGTCAAAAAAAATGTTTATTATTATTTGGGTCTCATAATATTCAAGAGATTAGTTTATACACTTGTAATATTTTATTTATATATATAGAAATATTTAACTTTTTTTCCTTCTCTATATAACCAAATCGTTCATTTATATGCAGATGTTTCAAAATATATATTAATTTTATGTAAACATGCTTATTTTAAAAAAAATTATATTTTTCAAGACACTAATATTATTATAATAAGAGTGCATTTAATTATAAAAAGAAGAGTAAGAGTGTATTCAAATAATATTAATAAATATATTCAATAATTTGAAATGAGAGTTATATTGATCTCACACATTTTTGGTTTGAAAGCAAACTTATATATTTAGAGGTGTATACTAGATGACCAATGAGCACCATGCATCCTACCTGATCCATATTTCTTGATGAGTCACTCACTTACTCATTAATTTCACAGATCTGATATCAATAATCAATATCACTCACTCGTGACCCTTCTGCGTATTAACCGCTATTCAAGTTTGGATATACTAACACAACATGTGATGTGAATGTGAGTGAGTAACGTTATCTAACTAGACCCTGAATTATTCTCAGAAATTTATTCTTAAATAAATTGATGAGAATGAAAATCTGTTATATTTTGTTAAAAATTATGACATGATAAGGCAGGCAATGCCAGCAAAATTCGGCTGCACCTTTCACCTTCTATCTCATGTTCTACCTTTGTCCCCTAGCTTATCATTCACGTATTATTTTAATTTTAATTTAATAAAAATAAGTCTATGTAAATTTTGTTTCATGGCTAGCTCACAAATATCACAAAAAATAATAAGTATATAGTTTTATATATATAAATATTTATTACTACTATCTAAATTGTCACTTTTGTATAAGAAATTGTCATTTTAAATTGTCAATGTAACATTAATTATCTCTTTTCGTTTTTTATGTCCCATTAGCTTAGCTCAATTGGTGGATATTTGCATTATTATGCAGGGAATCGGGGTTCGAACCCCGGTCATCCCACTTATTCACCTTAAGGGTGGAATTTCAAGCCATTAGGCTACTTGACAAAAAAAAAATATATATATATTTTTATACATACAATGATATTTTGTTAAA
Source organism: Trifolium repens (assembly GCA_030408175.1). Classification (NCBI taxonomy): domain Eukaryota; kingdom Viridiplantae; phylum Streptophyta; class Magnoliopsida; order Fabales; family Fabaceae; genus Trifolium; species Trifolium repens. The sequence continues at coordinate 11,953,174 of CP125845.1, forward strand.
TTATTTATGTTACAAACACTTTAATTATTTTTTACTTCTGTTTTGTTTATTTTAATTTTATATACGTTTGAATTCTACATTTCGAATGTGCAAAGTACGTATTTCCACCTATCCTTTTTTTTCCATTCAAATTCTAAAATCTAAATAAAATTCAAACAAAGGTATTTAAAAAAGAAGAAGAGGATTTTAGTTGCCTCGCCTTTGAATATTTCTTTATATATGCACGCACATTAATTTCTATACAATTTGGACATAATTTGTGTAAAATGAAGTCCTACATGATTGAAATTTTTAAAGGTAAGGGCAAAGCTATACCAAATAAGTGAAATAACAAGAAAAATAAAAAGGCTAAGAAAAGGGATCGGATGGGTCACAAGTGAAAGACATAGGTGCAGCCAATGATGTTGACATTAAGTGGAAGTGGATAGGGAATCCTAGTAGGGAGGAATGCAAGCATCCATCTTTGCTTGGTATGATGATGGGGCAAAAATTAATTTCATACAAAGACAATTTGTATAATTAGAGTCAATGGAGGAATGAGGAGCCTAATTAAACAGGATTTCCTAATGGAAAATATTATGATTTTGAGGAGGAGATGGAGGTGTAGAATAGGGAAACGATTATGGTTTTGAGGAGAAAAATAAAGCTTATGGGCCCATGGTGGCAAACCATTTTAGTCAAGCTAGTTATTAGGAAAACCATATATATTTACTTAGAGTTGACTAATCATTTAAGAGATTTTCTTACTGCACTATCAATTTTCTCACGCGCCCTATAAAATTACTAAAACACCTCTATCTGATCTTAAAATTACTAAAATGAGAAATTTGAATGAAGTATCCTACTTTACACGTCTGCTAAGTAGCAGAAGGGTAAAATAGAAAACTAGTAGGGTGCATGAGAAGGTGATAGGATGACAAAAGAAGCTATCATCGTTTAATTCAAAATAGTGCCAATTTTAATGATCTTTTAGAGAGTATACATGTTATCATATGAGATGTACTTTTCGCACCCCTCAGGTTTCCTCCTTCACCCCCTGAAATGACCATAGTACCCCCCTCGCCGTCTAGAAAGCGAGCACTTTTCGCACTCTAAGTAGTGAGTGTCAATATTTTATACTCAAACTGAATGCTGACACCTTCCATCGATGGAAAAATCATGAAAAAAAAGAGTTCGCATCCTAGGGAGTGAACTCTTTTTTCATGATTTTTTCATCCATGGGGTGCCGGCGTCCAATTTGAGTATAAAATATTGACGCTCGCTACTTAGTGTGCGAATTAAAACATAGTTCGCTACTTAGAGAGCGAACTCAGTTTACACTTTAAAAAGGGTGAAGAGGACAAAAAAGTTTGACTTTTATAAGGTTCGCATCCTAGGATGCGAACTGTGGTGTTCCTGTTTTTGCAATTTTACACACTCGCTTCCTAAGTAGCGAGAGGGTAAAAACGGAACGCCAGGGGGGTGATTGTGAGACTCGGGGGTGCGAAAAGTAAATCTTTTATCATATTCACATGTCGTGTTACACATTGTGCCCAAGGAGGTCGGTTTGTCATAAACTGAAAATTGAGAGACAATTACTTTTGCCACCTTATGATTTCTGGGGCGCGCCTTACGAAATGACCAAAATGCCTCTGTCTGTGACTTGTGCTACGGACACCCCCCAAAACATCCTACCAATTATAACATCCGTGACTTAAGTAGCGTACGTTTTCTTTCAAAATTACTCATTTTTCCTACATCCGTGACTTAAGCCACGGAAGAGTATTTTAGTTATTTTATAGGGCGCGCGAGTAACCCATAGGATGACAAAAGGAAATGTCAAGTGTACCGTAACTTTGAGTGGTTTGACACAAAAAATCAGGGAATGTTAATTTCATAATGTATCCAAAACTTACAACAGCTTCTATAACTATAACATTAGCATTTGATGGAAACAAATCAACTTTTCCCCTTGATAACTCATAAAAGCATAACACTAGAACTCGTCAAATGAAACAAAATCAGTATAAGATCAGGTGTACACTAGTAGATGGCATAAAGAAATAATCTAGTAACACTATCTAGGCCCAATTTACTTGTATTTTTGAAAACCAGATTCTTGAGGTATATGCTATATAAGGTGGTTCCTATTTACACTATTGACTTCAATCAAGAGTACATTCAGATAGCCTATTCTAGAGCATACATAATAGAGAATCAGCACACATGGCAGAAAGTAGCAATGCGCCAAGTTAAAATGTCTAAGTAACATAGAAGCATTTGTAGCACCAGTACAAGTTGAAGATGAGGGTCCCAAACATACTACAATTAAACAACCACTTTTTCTAACTTATGTATATTCATCAGCTGGATACAACCAAAAACAACTTTTTGACACCCCTTAAGTTCTATTAGTTACATAATTCATAAAGATGACTACATCAGAAGAAACTTCAAGTCTGAAACTATTGAGCCAACATCTTTTGGAGGATATATCTGACTCCCTTTTCACCAATCTCAGAACAAAACAGTTTTCTTGAAAGCCTTGGTTTTGAAGCTGATACAAAGTTCATTGACTTCAGTTCTCATGATAAGGTACAAGACATGAAGGAAGAAAGACCCTTTGAGGAAACACAGAAGAAGAAGTCAGATTTGGCAGAACCAATGGTACTGGATGAGAAGGAAAACAGTGCCTTAATTGAATATGTAATTTTACTACTTTTTAGCACTTATCACTCTCTGATCTTGTGAAACCTCACATCAATATACTTAGTTCTGGCATGATACAATTGATTCTTTGCCAAGTAAATGACACTCTTACTGTCACAATGCAATGAACTCCATCTTACTCAACACCCAATTCCTTCACTAATCCTGTATTTTTTTTTTTTTAGATTACCCTCTACGAAAAAAAAACACATTGCAGAGGGATAATCTCAAAAAAATAAATTACAGGAGGTAATGCAAAATTCGTCTACTTTGCAGAAGATAAAAGCCTATTAACCCAAACTTTTATATGTGATGATGTGAATGTATTCATATATAAATAAATAACTTTATTTTCAATTATGTTGTATCAAACCCAATTTACTTAACAAAAATATTAGGACACATGTTAAAGAGATAAAACCATATTAGTATAAATTGATGAAGGAAAATTAAAACCATATTTCATATCTTTATATAATTAGATCGCACCTATTTGTAGCTAAAAAATCATAAAATGAAAATTGTTTCTTTGTGATACGATGACAATTTTTTTTTTGAGAATATGAACGAGATCAAAGTAATATGCAGATTTATGTCACGGCTTCAACTGATTCCAACAAAATCACAGAAAATCAAAATCAGCTCAAGATTATGGTTTCACACTTTCACCTCTGTTAAGTGTTGAAGATGCTTGTGCTGTAAGCAACAAGGAAGAGAGTCTAGAGACTTAGCTTGTTACACAAGCCACTATAGTATAACTAACTAGTGATAGCTATATTGTGCAGTTGGTATATGATAGCTTAGTATGCAGCTACATTTTGTGTAACTCAATTGATCTATGAGCAACTCAATTCATATTTTTCCTTAGATTCTAACACCTCAAAGGAAATGGTCATCAACGACAACCTTGGATACCTAAAAGCCTACGCAAAACTCTGTCACGACCGTGGTTCCACTCCCTATTGCCAATTTGCCATCACCAGAAACACAAATTCCGTCCTATCAATACAAAAACAAAAAAAATATTAAGCAATTTCAATGTTAAACAAAACCAAAATTAGACACCAAAAACACTACAAAATCCTGAAAATACCCATAAGAAGGAATATGAAACGGCGCGTTGGATAAGTGAAACCTTCTCGTTTTGAGATTTTCACGTTGGATAATTAAGGTTCTGTACAATAGGACACTGAAAGGATAATGTTGTAAATAAATAGTAAATATTTTATTATTAGAAGCAATCTTTTATTTCTATTAGTAATATGTATTCGGCCCATGAGCCCATTAGGTTAGAATAGCCTATATAAACATATTAGTGATTGTATTATTCATAACTTGAAATATAATAATATTCAGTTTTCACATGGCATCAGAGCTCTCGTTCTTTGAGGGCCTTGCTTCCGCATAAACCCTAACCGCCTTCATTGCGGTGCATAAAAACCCTAACCGCCTTTATCGCGCTTTCCTTCTGCCTTCATTGCAGAATTCTTTTCTACCGCCTTCATTGCAGTTTCAGCAGCAACAGCAAGCAGCTGCAGCGTCACTGTTCACGAAGCACTGTTCACACGAGTACTGTTCCTGTTGCACTGTTCACGCGCGTCACTGTTCATCCAAAAAAAAGAAGATTTTTTTTTTTTGCTATTTTGTTCTCCTTATTAACACAGTCCCATGCAGTGTTTTAAAAACCGGACCGGACATCAAACCGGCGAGGGTACTGGTTCACTGGTTCATTGGTCGAACCACCGGGTTACTGGTTGAACCGCATGACTAAACCGGATAAAACCGGATAACTCGGTCGAATAAACCGGTCTCTATAACAAAACTATATAAGTATTAAACCGGATTGAACTAGATATCTGAGTTGCTAAAAAATCATGACACCTAAAAAATGTGAAAAATTCAAAATATCATAAGTTCATTCTTTAAGTTCAAATTATGAACATAGTCGTCACAAATACAACAAAATAATACAAATCTAAATAAGTTTTGAACAAAGCCTAATTGCAATAAAGTCTATTTCTATTTTCTAATTTTAATAAAAAAATTAAAAAATAATAATCAAAACGACATCATTTTAAAGTTGTAAAAAGAAAAACAACTATAAAATCGGATCACTTATCAAATCGTATGACTGAACTAAATTTAAATGGGTAGCTCCATTGTATAACTCAAGTCTCTATAAAATTTTGTATTTATATTAAAATGCTCTCAAAGAAATTCATAACACATATAAAATGAAGAAACACATATTGACCAAGATATAATTAACACTATCAGTCATATTACTACATATAAGTTGTAAATATAATAAATTATAAAAATATAAACATGTATGAAATTAGTCTATAGTAATGACATTGTATTATTATTAAAAAGGATGTTAAATAACCTTTGTGTATTTGATTTTTAAATATAATTAATGTGAAGTAAAAAAGTTTCACAATTCAATGCATAGCATAATGGTCATGAGTCACGCCCAGATTCTCTATGATTGCCAGGTCGCGTGTTCGAGTCATGCTGGGCTACTTTTTCTTATTTTATTTACAATTAAAACAATTGAACCGCGCGGTTCAGCAAAACTTCCGGTTCACCGGTTTTCATCGGTTTAGCCGGTTCGCGCCGGTTTAATTGCATGAGCGGTCTGACTATTGAACCAAACCGGTTATCCACCGGTTCACGGTTGAACCGGTCCGACCGGCCGGTCCGGTCCGGTTTTTAAAACACTGGTCCCATGACATCGGTCAATATGTCAAAAAAAGGATTTGTTCCACTCAACCAAGATGAAATAAAGCGGTTGAAATCTTTTCTTAGTGAATTGGAGACACCAACAACAGTTACAACTTCTCTGGCATATTCAGGTATGTTTTCGTTTCCACTTTCTCTTGGTAAGTCTCAATTTTCTTTTGGATTTAATGCTTCAGATAAACCTTATAACCAATATTGGATACTGGATTCTGGAGCCACTGACCACATGACACCCTTACCCACACACTTCTCCACTTATTCACCCTGTCCTAGCAACAATAAAATATCCACAGCAGATGGTACCCTTTTAACTGTAGCCGGCCAAGGAGATGTCCAAATAAGTCCATCTATAATCCTACGAAATGTCCTTCATATTCCCAAACTTTCTACTAGCCTAATTTCCATACAAAAACTCACAAAAAACCTATCATGTAATGCTATATTTAATGACAATGCTTGTGTTTTTCAAGATAAGCATTCGGGGAGGATAATTGAAAATGCAAGAGAATGGAATGGTCTTTATTATTTGGATAACCGAAATCTCCCCCCAAATTCACTCAACAACTCATTTTTTTCAGAATCAATTAAGACCAACAGGGAGAAGGTCTTTCTATACCACTCCCGCCTTGGTCATCCTTCATTTAGAGTTATGAAACAAATATTTCCTTCCTTTTTTAAAAACTTGGATGTTGAGAGTCTTTGTTGTGAGGTGTGTGAACTTGCTAAACACAAGCGTGCCTCTTTTTCAGCCAGTACAAAAGTGAGTACTTCTCCGTTTTATTTAATTCATACTGATGTGTGGGGTCCTTCTAATGTTCCAAATATATCGGGTGCTCGATGGTTTGTAACCTTCATTGATGATTGTACTCGGGTTACATGGGTCTACTTACTAAGACAAAAGTCTGAAGTTACCTCTGTGTTTCTACATTTCTTCTCAATGGTAAAAAACCAGTTTGGAGTGAGTATTAAGAGGGTCAGGTCTGATAATGCCAAAGATTACTTCAATCACGGACTTAATTTTTTTTGTCAAAAAGAGGGTATTATTCATGAGTCCTCCTGTATTAAAACACCCCAACAAAATGGGATTGCTGAGAGAAAAAATAGGCACTTGTTAGATCAAACACGTGCTATACTATTCCAAAATAAGGTTCCCAAGAAATATTGGGGAGAGGCGGTTTTAACCGCATCATATCTCATAAATCGTTTACCTTCTAGTGTCCTTGCCTCTAAATCTCTCATGGAGGTTCTATCCTCATTTTATCCTGATGTGTCCACCTCTTGTAATCTTATTCCTAGAATATTTGGGTGTAAGTCGTTCGTCCATATCCATAGTGATGGTAGAGGGAAACTTGATCCTAGAGCCTTAAAGTGTGTCTTTATAGGGTATTCTTCCACCCAAAAGGGTTACAAATGTTATCATCCACCGTCTCATAAATTCTTTGTCTCTCGAGATGTCACCTTTCATGAACAAGAAAGTTACTTCGTTCAAACTCATCTTCAGGGGGAGAACACAAGTAAGGAAGATGAGTCTCTTGTACTTCCTGACCTTAATCTCGGACCAGATGTTGAGACTGAAATTGGTCCTGAAAATGTTGAAACTAAAGTTGACAATGTTGAGACTGAAATAGAGTCTGAAAAAGATGGAAATGTTGGTGTTGATGTGAGATATGGGAAAAATTTAGTGTACACAAGGAAAAAAAATATCATTCCTGAATCTATTCATATCCATGAGTCCGATCCAACATTACATGAGGTAACCTTCCTTGACCCTTCAAACTCTAGTGATTCAATTTCTGAATTTTCTCATGCTAAGGAACCAGAATCCAACACGATAAAATATAAAAAATCAAAATCCAGAGAAGTAACACCAATACAGTCTAAAGACTCACATCTCCCAATCGCCCATAGGAAAGATACTAGAACCTGCACCAACAAGCCACTTTACCCTCTATCCAATTACCTATGCTTTGAACAGTTATCACCTACTCATAAAGCCTTCCTCACAAATCTAAACACTACCACAATACCTACCTCCTTATCTGAGGCATTGTCTGACAGGAAATGGAAACAAGCCATGGATTTGGAAATGGAGGCACTTGATAAGAACAATACTTGGGAATTGGTTTCTCTACCAACTGGAAAGAAACCTGTAGGGTGCAAATGGGTGTACACAATAAAATACAAGGCTGATGAATCTATTGAGAGGTACAAGGCAAGATTGGTAGCCAAAGGGTTCACTCAGACTTATGGAGTAGATTACTCAGAGACATTTGCTCCGGTTGCAAAAATGAATACTGTTAGGGTGATATTATCTTTAGCAGCTAATTACAATTGGAACTCGCAGCAATTTGATGTAAAAAATGCCTTCCTTCATGGAGAACTTGAAGAAGAGATCTACATGGATGTACCCCCTGGATATCGTGAAGATATGACTGCCAATGCCGTGTGCAGGTTAAAAAAGGCTTTATATGGGCTAAAGCAATCACCACGAGCTTGGTTTGGAAGGTTCACTAAAGTAATGGTTGGTTTGGGCTTCAAACAAAGTCAAGGAGACCATACTTTATTTGTCAAACACTCTGAGTCAGGGGGAGTCACGGTGTTATTGGTGTATGTGGACGACATTATAGTAACAGGTGATGATGAAGAAGAGCAACAAATGTTAGCTCAACACTTAGCCAAAGAATTTGAGATTAAGACCTTGGGAAAATTGAAGTATTTTCTAGGAATAGAAGTGGCTCATTCTAGGAAAGGGATTTTCATATCCCAACAGAAATACATTACTGATCTTCTGCAAGAGACTGGCAAGACAGCATGCAAGCCTGCATGTACACCAATTGATCCAAATGTAAAGTTGGGGAATGCAGAAGAAGATATTGCGGTTAATAAGGAAATGTATCAAAGGTTGGTCGGCAAACTTATATACCTATCACATACTAGACCGGATGTTGCTTTTGCTGTAAGCTTAGTGAGTCAATTCATGCACCAACCAAAGGAGATTCATTTACAAGCTGCACTCCGAATTGTTCAATATTTGAAAGGAACCCCAGGTAGAGGGATTTTGTTCGAACGAAATGGAAGTGTGGGACTTGAAGCATATACTGATGCTGACTATGCCGGGTCAATTGTGGACAGAAGATCAACTACAGGATATTGCACTTTCTTAGGTGAGAATCTTGTGACTTGGAAGAGTAAAAAACAAAGTGTGGTATCCAGATCTAGTGCTGAAGCAGAGTTCAGGTCAATGGCACAAGGAATATGTGAATTACTATGGCTGAAAAGCATCTTGGAAGACTTGAGGATAAAGAGTGATGAACCGATGAAACTCTATTGTGATAATAAATCTGCTATTAGCATAGCCCATAATCCAGTGCAGCATGATAGGACCAAACATATAGAAGTTGACAGACACTTCATCAAAGAAAAATTGGATAGTGGTCTAATTTGCACTCCATATGTCTCTTCCCAAGGCAACCTTGCAGATCTTCTAACTAAGGGGCTGAACAGCAATAACTTTGAAAGAATTGTTTCCAAGCTAGGAATGATCGATATTCATTCACCAGCTTGAGGGGGAGTGTTGTAAATAAATAGTAAATATTTTATTATTAGAAGCAATCTTTTATTTCTATTAGTAATATGTATTCGGCCCATGAGCCCATTAGGTTAGAATAGCCTATATAAACATATTAGTGATTGTATTATTCATAACTTGAAATATAAGAATATTCAGTTTTCACTTGAAATATGACAATGAAAAATTTTATTTCTCAGAATTGTCGAAGAGTTTTTCTCACTACTGGTATGTGGACTTCTTGCCAAAAGACGAGTTATTTGTATTTGACGGCTCATTTCATTGTCAAAAGGTCAGTTTGCCTAGATGTTAAGACTCGTTGGAACTCAACATATTTAATGTTAGTAGCTTCACCAAAACATGAGAAGAGCTTTGAAGAGTTATTTTTTCAAGACCAAAAGTATGCGAATGAGTTCACAAAGAAGGGAAAAGGTGTTCCAACGCAAGACGATTGGAAGCATATCGGCGTAATTTTTCCATTCTGGACACAAGTGAAGAAGGGAGAAGTGCCAATACAATTTTGTTTTATCCCTCATTTGTATCAAAATGATACAAAATTTTGTTGGCACTTGACACAAGTCAAGACAACAGCATGTAACTGCTTGATTTGCAAAGTAATGTTTTAACACATTGTATCTATTGTTGCTCATGTGACCTCGACTTTTTTGGTCGTCAGTATTCACTTGAAGCCCCAGCATTTCCAAATACAATTGGCTGAGAAATGAGAACTCATCTAGTATCAATCTATCTCTTGGCACAATTTCTCACACATCACATGACTCGTAGGATATCGGTAATCAATAGATTGTAAGGTGAAATAAGCATACTACTTTTTATCGAGTTGATAACAAGGAAAACAAAATTGTTCAGAGAAAACTAATATAGACAATGTCTCAGCGCCGATTCAATTGGAGGTATGCATAGTTCATGAACCAAATCAAACTGAACCAATGGTTCAATTCAATTCTTAAAACTTCTTTTTATCGAAAACCGTCATTTTTTTGCAAAACCAGTTCTATCTTGTTTATAACCGGTTTATAATAGAAGCAAAGAAAATTCCAACACCAAATTAAAATCAGAACATAGCTTAACAGAATATTTGGGGAATGTTGAAGCATTCCTGCGAGTTTGGAAAATGAAACAACTTCCATACAATTTCAAATATTTGGGAACAGGATGGATAATGCTTTATATTTCATGTTCTTGCTTCTGTTACATTGATGAATTCTAGTTTGAATGGTATGTCCCCACAGTCACCACCACCAACTAATGTCCTTTTGAAAATAATCTATATACTTCTACATTGAATTTCTTTTACTATAATTCTTTACAATACATGCAAGTTTATGACACAGTTGTGGTATTGTCAAATGGCTAGCTCATGATGCAACTTTGGTGACATCTTTGTTAGATCTGTTGTATTTCATGTGACTCTTAACAAGCTGTCCAGCTGCAATTGCAGACATCAGTGAGAGCTCTCCTGCTAAGACTGAACCAGCTACAATTGTTGCAAGTTTCCTAGAATTTGCTCCTGGTGAGTCTTTACTAGCACCCTTAACACCAAGTAAATTAAGACAAGCTGATTGTGATGCAAGTTGTGTGCCACCTCCAACTGTGCCAACCTCAATGCAAGGCATAGTGACTGAGATATGAAGGTCTTTGCCATCATTCACAGCTTCCATCATGGTCATACAGTGAGAACTCTCAACATTTTGAGCAGGATCTTGACCTGTAGCCAAGTAAATCGCAGAAACAATATTACTAGCATGTGCGTTGAATCCGCCAAGAGCACCTGCCATGGCTGAACCAGTAAGGTTTTTGAGCATGTTAAGCTCAATCAAAGACTCAACACTTGTCTTCAACACTTTCTTAACCACCTCTTCCTTAATCACAGCCTCACACACAACAGATTTCCCTCTCCCTTCAATCCAATTCACTGCCGCAGCTTTCTTGTCCGAACAAAAATTTCCTAATATCACCAAAACACATTAAATCAAAATTTTGTAACCAGTTTGACCATATTATACTATACTATAAATAAGAAAATAGTAAAAATAAATATAAAATGTTGTTTATGTGATGTAATGTTTACCTGAAATACCGATAACTTCCATATCAGGAAAATCGATTTGAAGAAAATCAAGTACGTTTTGTACACCTTTTGATACCATGTTCATCCCCATTGCATCACCGGTTGAACAAGTGAATCTAATGTATAAATTCTTTCCTGCCATATTAGCTTTAATACTCTGTAATCTTGCAAATCTACTTGACCTGAATATCCCAAAAAAAATCAATTATACTCTGAGACACCGGACACGCTTTCTATTAGCGGGGTGAAAGTAAAAATAATATTTTACAAAAAAACAGTATAGAGAAATTGGAAATAGAAAATTACTTGTTGAAAGTGTGAGAGAGGGAATCAAAATTTTGAGGATCTTCTAAATAAAACTTCAACTGAGAAGCTCTTTTGGCGGAGTTGAATCTAACAACGGGGGCTCTAGTCATGCCGTCACGGAGGACAACGGCGGAAGCACCACCGGAAACATAAATAGCTTTACAGCCTCTGTTAGTACTTGCAACCAAACAACCTTCAGTTGTTGCCATCGGAACTGTGTACTCCTTCTCGTCGAGCAACAAAGGACCAGCAACTCCCACCGGAATCTGAACAAACCCTATCGGCATCTCACAACACTGTCCTAATATAGAATCGTAATCAAAACCTTCCATCGGTAAGCCCTCAAGTGACCTTCCGGTAACTCTCTCCACTGCTTGGTTCCGAATCACTGCTGCACGTTTGCAATCTCCGAGCTTCGATTCAAGTGAGTAAGATGGAATCGATCCTGATACCACTGCATGGACAATTTCTTTGTCTTCCATGGAAAGGAGCACTGATACTGGAGCAACTTTTTCGACTAAGGTTTTCGGCGGCAGCGGAGGTAACTTGGGAGACACTTCGGCGAGACATGAACCGGAGTACTTTTCGATGACGGCTTCATCTTCTTCTTCTTCATGAATGGAAAAGGGCTGAAGGATGAAGCCAATGCCGAAGAAAGCCATAAGGTAGATAAAGGAAGCGATGAGGGAAACAATAGCAACCATCTCAGAGATTGTGAGGACGTGGAGAGGTGTAGAGGTTCGGATCTTCTCACGCCACCGTTGAAGAAGAAAGTACGCGACAGAGAAGAAGAGAGCGAAGAAAACTGCATTTGCTAAGTACAGTGAAGGTTGTGACTGTGAATCCTGCTTTTGCTTCTTCGTTTTTGAAGATTTGCCGGAGGGATCAGAACGTATGATGGCGTTCACATTTTGCCGGTGAACGTCCATTTCTCTCCGGTTAAGTGAAAGATTTTTGAAAGTTTGAAATCCGAAAATGGATAAAAGAAAAAAGAAAGGAGAGAAGCAGATAATTTTTTTTAGTATAGGGGATGATTAGTAATAATTGGTTGAAACTTGAAAATGAATGGGAAGATTTAGACTGTTATTTATAGATTGTAAAATGAGTCCAAAATGAAAAGTAGTAGTTGATCATAAATATAATGAACTCGTGAAGAATGAGGGAATATTTTAATATGTAGCACATAATAATCGAACCTCTCAAAGAAAATGGTAACATTACTCAGAGCATCACTATAAGCCTTGACTTGACTTGACTAAACAATAATATTTCTTATCTGCAGAAACTAAATTACTAATATTATTATATAGCTAGCTACTCACATCACATGTGTTGATATTATTATATTTAAATGTTTGTAACTACACTACACAGTCTATTAGTATGTGTTTTTCTTTCCAAATTGTACAACTCATTTTATACATTTAAAAAATAAGTTAACGTGTCAGATTTTATTTTTTAATATAGAAAAACATTTATGTGAATTGAGTTTTGGGAGCTAATTGAGTTCATAAAGCTCATACCATAGAGATACTAATAATTCATAAATTAATATTGATTTTAGTTGCAAAACTGTATCAATTTACAGAAAATGTCAAGATTTTGGTCTGTTACATTTAGATTTCTTTGAGTGCATATGTTCTCTGCCATTCACTTATACCCCACAGCTTAAACTGAACTGTCCATATCTATTTTTTATTTTTTATGTCCTTTATGTCATTCTTAAATCTCTTATGTCAAATCACATATTATCATCAAATTATGGCTCACTCAACACATTATGTTATTTGTTCTTAATCTATATCATGTTTGAGTAATTAGACTAGAATTGAATAATATATATCACTCTATAGTCTTGTAATTTCAATCTACACACAGAAGGTATAAAAAGAATCAGCTAGAAGTTATACAATATATGGTCTACAAGCACATATGAAACTTATAAGTAATAATGACAAACTTCAAATCATGATTTATTAATTTAAGGGGGTCTAAACATTTAAGAATTAAGCCGATATGCTTACAATTGTTTTGCGTCGGGATACCTTTTCCCTTCTTTGTGAACTCATTCACATACTTTTGATCTTGAAAACTTAATTCTTCAGAGGTCTTCTCATGTTTCGGTGCAGCTACTAACATTATATATGTCGAGTAACGAGTCTCAATGCTCTCAGCAATAATGCCATGAATTTAACAAGTTCCATAGGAGAAAGATCTAGCGTACCACACAGCATGACTGACAGGTTCTAGAAACAGAATTATCAATATCTGGCAAACCATCCTTCACAATTAAATTCAAGATGTGCACACATCAGCACATATGAAAATAGTTTCCATTCATAACTAAATTACCCCAAGACAAAAGCCTTCTCTTGAGACAGTCAACCCAAACATCATGAAATGAAGCATTATCAACTATCAAACTAAGCACGCGGTTTAACCCCCGGCTATCCAAGCACTTGTCCATTGTCGCACAAATAGCCTCCCTCGTGTGACTTGATAAAAGTTTACAATCTTCTTATGCAAATGCCAATTGTTTGTCAATGAAATGAGCCGTCACACACACATAACTCGTCTTTTGACAAGCCCACATATCAATAGTGATACAAACTCTTCGGCAGTTCTGAGAAAGAAAACATTCCAACTTTATCCTTTCCATGTCACATAGTTTCAAGATATCACACGAAAGTTTAAAATGTCAACATATCTTAAATGATGGGGACACAAGACTCATAAATTCATGATAAGATTCATGTTCTACCTGCCTGAAGGGAATTTCCATGTTTATGAACATCTTCACCATTGCACTTCGAATTGCCTCTTGGTCAAACTTGGCAACTAAAGGAGAAATCACATGTCCTTCCGCGCTTGTCATTGAAGATGACGATATTTGCCTCTTGTAATCGCAACATCTATTGAGATGAGCACGCACAGAACTAGTTCCGTTTCATACTTGATTTTTCCACCCCAACAATGGCATGCAATTTTCTTTTCTATGTCACACACTAATGAAATGATTCCATGACTCTGAACGCTTCTTAGTTTGAGGAGGTAACATTGCACTGTTAGAGACTGCGGGTGAAGGGTAGAAACTAGAAACCGTACGCTCTGAAGTTGCAGATGTTGGAAGGTTACCATCATTAGTCATCTTGATTCTATAAAACATTAAGAAACAGATTAAAGAAATTAAAAAAGAATTGTTGCTCATCAAACTAGAAGGTGCAGAAAAATGCATGGGAATTCCATCACAATTGATACACATAATTAATTGCATGCAGTTCATCCTTCTAAATGCATGAACAGAATCTTTTTATGTTTGAACTAATCTCTCCTCACTCATCAAATTTTGACTTTGCAGTAATCTTTATCTCGAAACTCTAAATCATTTCATACAATGTAAATTCACAATCTACCACTAGCTCCAAGAAGTTAAAACACAGAGCTACTACTTTCTCCAAGAAGTTCAATGATATAAGTATATTTACAATCTAACATTTTTCAAGTGAAACCACATTTTCGTGACACAGAATAAGCAAAAGTTCCATGTGTAAAGTGCATATTACATTAACTTATATGAGATTATTAAAAAAATATCACAAGAATTGAGCTGTGATGTAAATTTTCTCACTGAATCTGTTGGGCCTTGGGCTCCTCGGCATCTATAAAGAAGGTCATAAGATTATTTAAGTACCAACACCACAAGTTGCCCCTAAAGCAACATGGACCTAATTAAAACAATTCAATATAAAAATCCTAAAAAAATAAACAAAAAAAAGTATTGCAAAAATAAATTCAGACACAAGGTAAATTTCACCATGCATCCGAAATCTACAAGAGCATCTATAACATTAGCAACTGATGGAAACAAATCAACTTTTCCACTTAATAACTCATAAAAGCATAACACTAGAAGTCATCAAATGAAGCAAAATCAGAATAAAGTCGGGGGATGTAGGCGGCATGAAGAAATCTAGTAACATTGTATAGCCCAATTTAATTCCAATTTTTGTAAGCCAGATACACTATATAAAGTGGTTCAAATTTACAATACACTATATAGACTTCAATCAAAATTACATTCGAATAGCCAATTCTAGAGCATATATAATAGAGAATCAACGCACGCAGTAGCAATACACCATGATAAAATGTCAAAGTAACACAGAAGCATTTGTAGCACCAGTAATATGCAGATTTGTGTAACAAGCTTCAACGGATTCCAACAAAATAACAGGAAATCAAAATCAAAATCAGCGCAAGATTATGGTTTCACCTCAGAGGAAATGGTCGTCAACGACAACCTTGGATACCCAAAAGCCTACGCAAAACTCTGTCGCCACCGTGGTTTCACTCACTATTGTCGAATACCATTGGCTGAGAAATGAGAACTAATCTAGTATCATCTGAATCAGGACCCAAATCTATCTCTTCGCACAATTTCTCAGACATTACTTGACTCGTAGGATGTCGCTAATCAATAGATTGTAAAAAGTTGAAATGAGCATATACTTAATGTCAAACTGCAAATCACACCCTGCATAAAATACAACTTGCATCAAACTTTGTTATTAACATTGAATATGGACCAGAAAAGAGTAGGATTGGTTCTTACTGCAATAGTTAATTCTCCATCATTGCCTAACAGAATATTTGGGGAATGTTGGAATTGTCCTGCCAGTTTGAAAATGAAACAACTGAAGAAAGTGCTTGTTCAAAATGAATTGTTTAAGCAGCAATAATTAATATCATATTTTATATATAATAATTAATGAAGAAGCAAATCATGAAACAGCAACAAATCTTTGAGAAATATTATTATGAGACTTGGGATATACTACAACACTAATGATTTCTATTTACCAATTTTTATTCATAAAAGAATAAAGAGGAATCAAACTAAGTTCTTTAAATCCCTCTATACAACTTCATAAAGATATGAAGATCCCCTCACATGGACCATACATTAATGAATTCTAGTTTGCAGGGTATGTCCCCACAGTCACCACCACCAACTAATGTCCTTTTGAAAATAATCTATATACTTCTACATTGAATTTCTTTTTCTTTAATTCTTTACAATACATGCAAGTTTATGACACAGTTGTGGTATTGTCAAATGGCTAGCTCATGATGCAACTTTGGTGACATCTTTGTTAGATCTGTTGTATTTCATGTGACTCTTAACAAGCTGTCCAGCTGCAATTGCAGACATCAGTGAGAGCTCTCCTGCTAAGACTGAACCAGCTACAATTGTTGCAAGTTTCCTAGAATTTGCTCCTGGCGAGTCCTTACTAGCACCCTTAACACCGAGCAAATTCAGACAAGCTGATTGTGATGCAAGTTGTGTGCCACCTCCAACTGTGCCCACCTCAATGCAAGGCATAGTGACTGAGATATGAAGGTCTTTGCCATCATTCACAGCTTCCATCATGGTCATACAGTGAGAACTCTCAACATTCTGAGCCGGATCTTGACCTGTAGCAAAGTAAATAGCAGAAACAATATTACTAGCATGTGCGTTGAATCCGCCAAGCGCACCTGCCATGGCTGAACCAGTAAGGTTTTTGAGCATGTTAAGCTCAACCAAAGACTCAACACTTGTCTTCAATACTTTCTTCACCACCTCTTCCTTAATCACAGCCTCACACACCACAGATTTCCCTCTCCCTTCAATCCAATTAACTGCCGCAGCTTTCTTGTCCGAACAAAAATTTCCTAATATCACCAAAATTCATTAAATCACA
Source organism: Trifolium repens (assembly GCA_030408175.1). Classification (NCBI taxonomy): domain Eukaryota; kingdom Viridiplantae; phylum Streptophyta; class Magnoliopsida; order Fabales; family Fabaceae; genus Trifolium; species Trifolium repens. The sequence continues at coordinate 11,970,317 of CP125845.1, forward strand.
ATTTCAGTAACCAGTTTGACCATATTATACTATACTATAAATAAGTAAATAAAAAACATAAACATAAAATGTTGTTTATGTGATGTAATGTTTACCTGATATACCGATAACTTCCATATCAGGAAAATCGATTTGAAGAAAATCAAGTACGTTTTGTACACCTTTTGATACCATGTTCATCCCCATTGCATCACCAGTTGAACAAGTGAATCTAATGTATAAAATCTTTCCTGCCATATTAGCTTTAATGCTCTGTAATCTTGCAAATCTACTTGACCTGAATACAAAAAAAAAAATCAATTATACTCTGAGACACCGGATACGCTTTCTATCAGAGGGGTGAAAGTAAATATAATATTTTCCGAAAAAAGTAAAGGGAAATTGGAAATAGAAAATTACTTGTTGAAAGTGTGAGAGAGGGAATCAAAATTTTGAGTATCTTCTAAAAAGAACTTTAACTGAGAAGCTCTTTTGGCGGAGTTGAATCTAACAACGGGCGCTCTAGTCATGCCGTCACGGAGGACAACGGCGGAAGCACCACCGGAAACATAAATAGCTTTACAGCCTCTGTTAGTACTTGCAATCAAACAACCTTCAGTTGTTGCCATTGGAACTGTGTACTCATTCCCGTCGAGCAACAAAGGACCAGCAACTCCCACTGGAATCTGAACAAACCCTATCGGCATCTCACAACACTGTCCTAATATAGAATCATAATCAAAACCTTCCATCGGTAAACCCTCAAGTGACCTTCCGGTAATTCTCTCCACCGCTTGGTTCCGGATTGCCGCTGCACGTTTGCAATCTCCGAGCTTTGATTCAAGTGAGTAAGATGGAATCGATCCAGATACCACTGCACGGACAACTTCCTCGTCTTCCATGGAAAGGAGCATTGGTGCTGGAGCAACTTTTTCGACTAAGGTTTTTGGCGGCAGCGGGGGTAGCTTGGGAGACACTCCGGCGAGGCATGAACCGGAGTATTTTTCAATGACAGCTTCATCTTCTTCTTCAAGAATGGAGAGGGGCTGAAGGATGAAGCCAATGCCGAAGAAAGCCATAAGGTAGATAAAGGAAGCGATGAGGGAAAACATAGCAACCATCTCAGAGATTGTGAGGACGTGGAGAGGTGTAGAGGTTCGGATCTTCTCACGCCACCGTTGAAGAAGAAAGTATGAGACATAGAAGAAGAGACCGAAAAAAACTGTGTTTATTAAGTACAAGGAAGGTTGTGAATGTGAATCCTGCTTTTGATTCTTCGTTTTTGAAGATTTGTCGGATGAGTCAGAATGCATGACGGCGTTCACAGTTTGCCGGTGAATGTCCATTTCTCTCCAATTAAGGTGGTGTATTGGATTGAGATTTCATGAGACAATTTTGGCAAAAAAAATTTTGATGATTTTATGAGATTTTGTTGGACTATATTGATTTTCTGAGACTTTTTTACAAGACTTTTTTACAATCAAGATTTTTAACAAATAATTTGAATGGATTTTGAGAGATTTTTTTTCAAAAAACTTTTTACAATCAAGATTTCATAATACTTTATATATTAGGAAACTTTTGTATATTAGGAAAATTTTAAAAGAATCAATAATTTGGGAATCCAAATATTAAAAAAAAAAAACTCTAGATTCCCTTTTTATGTTTTTACGTATATGAAGCAGATGAATGTGAAGAAGAAGAAAAAAAGATCGTTTTCCGTAAAAATAAATAAAACAAAATTGTACAAAAGTTGTAATGAATCGAAAGTTTGTAAAAAAGATGTAGAATTTGTTATTTTGTTTTATTGTAAAAAAACATATTTGATAGAAGAAGAAGAATAAGAAGAAGAAGAAACTGGTATAGTGATGATGAAAGTAATTTTTTTTTTAGAGTTTGGAAAAGCCTGTGAGATTGTTGAATAGTTAAAAAAGAAGAGAAGAAGAAACAACCGGGCAGGGCATGAAGATGAAACGTGAAAGAGATGTAGGGAGAAAATAAGCAATTATAAAAAACATGAGATAATTAGGAAACATGAAATAGAAACAAGAGGGAAGGTGAAAAAAAAAATGAGAATCCATGGAAATCTCATGATATGGGGAAAGACTTTTTTTAGCTCAAAATTCACTAAAAAGTCCATCAAAATCCATTAAAATCCTATTTTTTAAACAATCCATCAAAATTAGAATACTTTTGAATACCACAAGACTTTTTATAAGTTGTAAAGAGTCTTGATTGAATACCACTAGACTTTTTTAAAGTCTTTTAAAATCCTAATTGAATACCACTAGACTTTTTTAAAGTATTTTAAAATCCTAATTGAATACCACATGATTTTGTCATCATAAAAAAATCTTTTAAAATCCATTGAAATCATAATTGAATACACCCCCCTAAATGAAAGATTTTTGAAAGTTTGAAATCCAAAAATGGAAAGAAGGAAAATGAAAGGAGAGAAGGAAATATTGTTTTAGTTTAGGGGATGATGGTGTTGGAACTTGAAAATGAATTGGAAGATTTAGAATGTTATTTATAGATTGTAAAATGAGTTCAAAATGAAAAGCACTAGTTGATCATAACGAACTCGTGAACAATGAGGGAATATTCGGCTTAATAGATCTTTTGGTCCCTGTATGTTCGTGAATTTTTTATTTTAGTTCCTGTATCTTGTTTTGTTGCAAATAAGTCCCTTAATGTACAAATTTTTTTGGTTTTAGTCCCTAAAGTCAAAATTCGCAGAAAAATCTGAAGAAAAATCTCCACAAAAACTGCAAATTTTCATGCGGATTTTGACTTTAGGGACTAAAACTAAAAAAATTTATACATTCAAGGACTTATTTGCAACAAAACAAAATACACGGACTAAAACCAAAAATTTGAGAACATACAGGGACCTAAAGATCTATTAAGCCATTTTAATATGTAGCACATTGCAGCATGCATCACTAGGAGCCTTGACTTGACTAAACAATAATATTTCTTATCTGCAGAAACTAAATTACTAATATATAGCTAGCTACTCACATGTGTTTATATTATATTTAAATGTTTGTAACTACACTACAGTCTATTAGCGTGTGTTTTTCTTTCCAAATTGTACAACTCATTTTGTACATTTAAAAAATAAGTTCACTTGTCATATTTTATTTTTTAATATCGAAAAACATTTATGTTAAGACATACTTCAAAGTTCATAAAGCGGGTACCATAGAATACTAATAGATGAATTATGAACGGCACCTTAATGCTGATCAGTTCATAAATCGATATTGATTTTGAGAACTTCTTTTTACGGCCTCTGGCTTTTCTTGCCTGCCCCTAGAAATTCCAAAAATACTCCCTTGCTACTTAAGTAGAGAGTGCTAAAGGGGGGGCACATAATCTGAAAAAAAAATATAGTTCACTACTTAAACAGCGAAGCGTATAAAATGTAATATTTTTGTCCCCCGAACACTTCTTTCACCCCCTAATTAAAGTGCGAACTCAGTTCGTTACTTGAGCAGCGTACTGTGTTTTTCCAGATTTTGAATCCTTCAACACTCGTTAGTTAACTTGCGAGAGGGGTATTTTGCGAAATTCAGAGGGCACTTGAGAAGCTTTGGAGGCGCAAAAAGAAGTTCTCATTGATTTTAGTTGCACAATTGTATAAAATTACAGAAAATTGTGGCTTAGGGGCCTGTTATATTTTAGTTTCTTTGAGTGCATATGTTACTCTAATTAAATCTCTTATGTCAAATCACATATTATCATTAAATTGTGGCTTACTCAACACATTATTTATTTGTTCTTAATCTATATCATGCTTGAGTTAACTAGACTAGAATTGAATTATATCACTCTACAGGGTCATTCTGGTAGTCTAAATGAAAATGGAGTAACCTTTGCTACTTAGTATGTGTAAAGACAACTAATGCTTTGTAAAAATGTTTTCGGTTCTCATTTTTTATAATTAGTGTTAATTTTACTTGCTAACAAGGAGATACTAGACTCTTCAAGTGAATAGTTGTGTGCATTTTTAGGAAACAATGAAAATGCCAAAACATTGTTTTCAAAAATGCATCATCTCTAACTACTCTTTTTTATTTCCATCAAAATTGTTCATTTTATGAGTCTCATATTTTCTTATTAGCAAATTAAATTAAGTCACATATTTTAGAAAATGAAAACATAAATGAAATGACAAGAATCTTATAGAATATATGATCTACAAGCACCTATGAAACTTAGTAGTAATAACAAACTTCACATCATGATTTATTAATTTAAGGGGGTCTAAACATTTAAGAATTAAGCTGATATATGTTTACAATTGTCTTGCGTCGGGACGTCTTTTTCCTTCTTTGTCAACTCATTCACATACATTTGATCTTGAAAACTTAACTCTTCAAAGGTCTTCTCATGTTAATTTTTTTTATGCAAATGCCAATTATTGTCAATGAAATAAGCCGCCATGCACATATAACTCGTCTTCTGACAAAAATCCCGCATATCAGTAGTGTGACAAACTCTTCGACAGTTCTAAGAAAGAAAAACTTTCCAAGTTTATCCTTTCAATGTCCCATAGTTTGAAGATATCACACGAAAGTGTAAAACGTTAACATATCTTAAATCATGGTGACACAAGACTCAAATTCATGATAAGATTCATGTTCTACCTTCCTGAAGGGAATTTCCATGTTTATGAACATCATCATTGCTCTTCAATTGCCTCTTGGTCAAACTTGGCAACTAAAGGAGAATTCACATGTCCTTCCGCACTCGTCATTGAAGAATGAAGATGACACTACTAGAAATTTGTTTATTTCCTGCGGATTTTGCTGCGGAAAAAAATCCGCAGGTATTCCTTAGGATTTACATGCGGATTTGGTCAGTAAAAAGAGTTACCTGCGGATTTGGAGTTTTCAGGAAAATCCGCAGGTATTTATAAGGATTTTCCTGCGATTTTGTCAAGAGGAAAACTTTCCTGCGGATTTGAAGCTTTCAGAAAAATCCGCAGGTATTCTTGAGGAATTTCCTGCGGATTTTGTTTTTATTTTTAATTAAAAATATTAAAATTCATTTCATATAAAAAATTTCTCTGACAAAACCCATTATTTGTCCAAAAACTCATTTCATTAAAAAAAAAACTCATTTCCAAAATTGAAACCCAAATCAATCTCACTCTTTAGCTCGTGATTGTCGTGCCTGAGAATCATTCCTTTTCTTCATTCTGATTCGTTCTTCATTCTGATTCCGACTCAGTTTACCTACTCCACAACGAACCCTAGCACCACCGCAACCATCTCCTTCTCCGGCGACCTCTAGCTCCACCGCAACATCTCAATCTCTCTCTGCGAGCGAAATCAATCCTTTTCCTGAGAAACATATCTTCATCTTCAGACTCTCATCGCGATCCGAATTCCAGATCTGAATTTTCTGGTTTAGTGTTTTCAGTATATTTGCATTTTCAATTTGTAGATTCACTTCGTTGTTGTAGCTTGTCTCATTTTGTGAAACCCTAATCCTCTAAATTTGAATATTGTTAGAGTTTTATGCTTCATCTTAAATGGTTGGTGTTCTTGTTTCATTCATCTTAAATTAGAAGCCTTCATATATTTGAAAATTGAAGAATTTCTGTCTAATCTCATAGTTTGTACTCTGCGACTGCTATATTTCATAGTTTGACCAATATGTTGCATAACATAAGCATGAATGAATATTTGTCTAATTTGTAAAAATATGTGGAAGGGGAGCTCTTTTCTACTTCAGTAGATGGATTGTTCTGCATATTTCATATTAGTGGAGATATCAATGATAATAATCATACTCAATGTTGATGTGTTCACTTGTTTGTGCCGTGACACTTGAATGCATTATCGAGAATCAGTATCATTCATATTCTTCGATGAAAAGGTTTGTCTTAGCTCTTCGATCATTTAGTTCGTTTTATTTTCATTGTTTCTCATCATATATTTGCAATTTGTTAAGGATGAATCAGTTTATTTATTTTTGTTTTTTGAATTTGCTAGGATGGAACATATTTTCTCTCATGTTTATGGTTTTGATTGTGTCCGGTGTCCAACACGTATCGGTATCGAGCATGATTGGAGACATTTATTCCGGTATCAAAGAAGACCTCTAAGATATGTGAGCATACTCTCTCTTGCTGCCTATTTTGGTTTGGAATTGCAGCGGTTTGAATACATGTTTTACCTTCAAGTAGGAAGGCTATTTTGAGATTCCACTTGGAATATTTATGCAGGCTGCCATGGTATTCTTGGGATATAGTATCAGTTATGAACTAACTTGGGATATGGTATTCTTGGGAAATTAGTTATGGAGCTGCTCAACCTGTTCAGCTTGGTTCTGTTAGCAATTCCGGAGCTGCGGAGAATGGTGATTCTGGTAATGGTAGAGTCATGCTCATTGACGGGACGTCTGTAATTCATAGAGCATACTATAAGCTTTTAGGTATGCGTTTATGTTTATGTGTGCTATTGTTTCTTTTGCTTCTTTTTATGCCTTGTAGAATGTTTTGGATAATGGTCTGTTTGGATTGAATTATTTGAGCTTATCTATTGACATAAGTTTTGTGAGACTGTTTTACGAGAACTTATGAAAACAACTTATGACAATTTTATAAGATTTATAAGATTTTTTCAACTTATTTTCATAAGTTCTCCAATATAGTTTATAAAAATAGCTCGCAGCATATATAATTTTTTTTCCTTATTTTGTCTTTTGCTATAAAAATTTCTTATGCAAGCAGCAAGCTTATACTTAAGCGCTTATCATGGTAACCGCTTGCGCGGTGCAAATAAGTTGTTTATCCAAACAGCTCCTTGGTGAATCTTTTTTATGTTTGGAGATATGCATTTGCAATATTTTATTTGAGCAAGATAATTTAAACATGTTGGTACTTACTTGTTTGAGAAACTTTTGGTTTTTATTTGTGTATTTTGCTATTGATTAAATTAGAAGTGATTTTGCCTTCCTCTTATTTTATTGTTTTTATTTGTAGTTTTGTTTGAGAAATGCAACTGATTGTTGTTATTACACATTGGTTTTAATAGCAAAATTGCACCACGGACATCTAGCACATGCTGATGGTAATGGGGATTGGGTTCTAACGATATTTTCAGCATTATCATTTGTAAGTTATTTGTAGATTTTTTGTTTTCTGATTTTGACTTGTATACTGATACCTGATCAGTAGAACTATAGATGAAGGGGATTTTCCCCCTCATCAAGACTATTCTGAGTTTTGTGGAAAAATCTAAACATTTCATGGTAGATTCTAATTTTAATGTGTTACCAATATACTTATTTTGATATTGATGTACAAAGGAACAATTTTGTTCTAGGCACTCTCTGGTGTTGGTGAAACAATTGAAGAAAGGGCTAAGATAACTAAGAACACTGCTCTGAGTGCTGCTTTGAGTACACAGTTTCTCTTCCAAATTGGTATTTTCACTTCTGTGCCAATGGTCTTGGGCGTCATTCTTGAACAAGGCTTCTTGAGGGTAAGTGTGTGTGCGTGTGTGTTTGTATGTCTTTATCTTAATAGATATAGCCAAAGAAAACACGGGAAACAAGGTGTACCAAGCCAGTGTTTTCTCTCAAGAATTTGTTATGCTAAAGAACCAAGTGCTCTGATTTTCTTCCATTCTTTTATTCTCTTTTGAAATTTTCATTGAATGATGTTTTGTGAAAATCTATCTATCGAGAAAAGTTCAACTTTTCTTATTATTTTTTATTGTTCTGCAGGCCGTTGTCAATTTTGTCACAATGCAGTTTCAGCTATGCACTGTTTTTTTTGCTTTTTCTTTGGGTACAAAAGAACCCATTATTTTGGAAGGACAATTCTTCATGGCATTGCTAGGGTTTGTGCTCCAACTTTATGCCCTCTTTTTCTCCATTTCTTTTATAATTGCTAATATGTTGATGTGTCAACAGTATCAAGCCACTGGCCGGGAGTTTGTTGTCCGCCATATCAAATTTTCCGAAAATTACAGACTCTACTCTCGTAGTCATTTTGTTAAAGGGTGGGGCTTATTGTTTCTCTAAGTTGACTTGACATATGTGCAATATTCTTTTGTCTTTGTCGGTCTACAATTAAGTTTCACAAATTTCTAATCATCAAGTTCCTTATTGTACTATACCTTGAATGGAATAATCATAATCCTATATCTTGCCTTCAGGTTCGAAGTTGTGATTCTATTGATAGTATCTCTTGCTTATGGCTACAATGAATGTGGTGCAACGTCGTACATTCTTTTGAGTATAAGCAGTTGGTTTATTGCTCTATCCTGGTTGTTTGCTCCATATTTATTCAACCCGTATGGATTTGAGGAGGTTTTGCTGTGGAGGAGGAGTGGAGAACACAATCAATATCGTTTCTGAATTGCAGAGAGGTAGCAAATGTTAACTACACCCTCTGTAATAATTAGTCAATAAATTAAAAATAAAAAAGTTATGATTGTAATTCATCTTTGTTCAAAAATTAGAACCATTCATTAGTGGCGTTGAGTAGCAAGCAGCAGTTGCAGTATAGCGGGGCCGGTGGGGATATATTCTGTACTGTAGAATGCTAGTACTTCATTGTTTTTTATATATTATTTTAATTCAATAAAAACTGGAAACTGCACGTGGGAAAGCCTATCACACGTATTCGTGAAATTTCGCGTAGCATATTTTCGCACCATTTAGCACTGCTGTTAAATTGCGCATGTTAATGCCATTTTGCTCCCTGTAATTAACATGTCTAATTTAGGATCATTGATACATCATTTTCTCTTGTAGATTGGCGATTACACCAACCTTTGATACATCATATATCATTTATATCATAATATCTCAAATGAAATGCCTGATTAATATTTTTAGATTCTTTCACTTTTATATTTTCTTTTCTGCATGTTATTGTTGTGGACTTGATATATTGAATTGTTTGCTGTTTTAATTCCAGAGCATATGATAAGGCTGCTATAAAATGCAATGGAAGAGAAGCAGTGACAAATTTTGAGGCTAGTACTTATGAAGGAGAGTTAATTTCCCAGTGTGATAATGAAGGTATACTACTGGTTTAGTTTACCATTGGGGCTTATCTTATTTATTGTGTTGGTTTTATAATCTGCTTAGTGATTTAGGTATGAAGTGAAATATATTAACAATGCATTGGTTGTGCTTTATTCAAATAGTAAGCAGAATCTTGATCTGAACTTGGCTATAGCTCCTCCTTCTAACTCTGATGTTCAAATGATGAACATGCAACACAATGGAAGTGGTATACAAGTTCAGCGTAGCTAGAATGATATGCCTGTTGATAAGAGTGTTATGGTAAGGTTCAAAAATGTTATATTTATATCCCTTGTGCTAAATTTAATTCTTCATTTAACTCTGTAATTGTCCATGCCCCTCTGTTGTTTCATTTGATATGAATTCAAAGTTTGCATACTTAACTTACAATAATACCTTTCAAATTTGCTTCAATAGTTTGAGGACTCTGGGTCAAGATCACTCAATGTTCAGTCATCTTATGGTTTTTCCATAGCATCTGAGCATCAACCTCCAGTTTGGAGTGGTAACAATTACTTTCCCATGTGTAAGGTGATTTTCATATATCCTTGTTATCCTTGTAATTTTCCCATGTGTAAGTGTCTTCTTTTGGTTATTAATTATAATGATTCAAGTTTGTTTCTATTTACAGGAAAGAGCAATAGAGAATAGGATGGAATCTTCTCCAGTTCCAAATTGGGCATGGCAACTTCAAAGTCCTTATAATAATGGGTCAACTTTGATTCCACCTAATTTCTCTGCTGCAGCATCATCAGGATTCCCTTCAACTACAACAATACAATCAGCTGCGGATAGTCAAATTCATTTTGCAAACATGAATTTCCACCCTCATTTTCCTCCTCAAATGACTAACTCCACCACCATACCCCCTTTCAAGTTTTAGCCCAAGTTAAAGATGTAATTTTCTTTCATGCTTTCAATATTTGATGACTTTGTAGAGATGTAAAGCTTACTTATTATTGATTGAATTTTTGTATTAAGATAGTAATTATAATTATAGAATTGTCTTGGTTTATTACAATAGATCCATTTTGGGACATTTTAATATTAATTTTGGGATTTTTTTAAAATTCATTTAGCAAAAACATTCATTATTACAAAAAAAAAAACAAGTGGAAGTTCCTGCGGATTTATCTGCGGAAAATTATTTCCTGCGGATTTTCATGTGGTTTTACCTGCGGAAACAGGTTTCCTGCGGAATTTTCTGCGGCTTTTAATGCGTAATTACCTGCGGATTATTCGCAGGAACGTTTGTTACAGATTCATTGTCATTTTGGGCAGGAAATTCCGCAGGAAAGTTTCCTGCGGATTCCGAAAACCGCAGGAAACAATTACCTACAAAGGTTTTAGCTGGGAACCTGAATCCGCAGGAAACGTGTTTCCTGCGGATTTTTTGCCCATTTTCGCAGGAAAATCCGCAGGTAATATGCAGATTTCTAGTAGTGTCATGAAGATCTTTGACTCATGTAATCGCAACATCTATTGAGATGAGCACGCACTGAACTAGTTCTATTTCATACTTGATTTTTCCACCCCAACAATGGCATGCAACTTTCTTTTCTATGTCACACACTAATGAAATGATTCCATAACTTTGAACGATTCTTACGCTTCTTAGTTTGAGGAGGTAACATTGCACTGTTAGAGACTGTGGGTGAAGGGGTAGAAACTGAATGCTCGGAAGTTGCAGACTTTGGAAGGTTACCATCATTAGTCATCTTGATTCTATAAAACATACAGAAACAGATTAGAGAAATTAAAAAAGAATTGTAGCTCATCAAACTAGAAGGTGCAGAAAAATGCATTGGCTACATTCCTTCACAATGCATGAACAGAATCTTTTGTTTGAACAGAATCTTGAGCATATATAATGTTAGTAGCTGATGGAAACAAATAAACTTTTCCACTTGATAACTCATAAAAGCATGATACTAGAAGAGCATCTATAACATTAGCAACTGATGGAAACAAATCTACAAGAGCATATATAACATTAGAAACTGATGGAAACAAATCAACTTTTCCTTCACTTGATAACTTATAAAAAGTCAGAATAAAGTCAGGGGATGTAAGTGGCATAAAGAAATCTAGTAACACTGTATAGACCAATTTAATTCCAATTTTTGTAAACCAGATTCTTGAGGTATATACTATATGATAGAGAATCAACACACGTAGTAGCAATACACCATGATAAAATGTCAAAGTAACACAGAAGCATTTGTAGCACCAGTTATATGCAGATTTGTGTAACAAGCTTCAACGGATTCCAACACAATAACAGAAAATAAAAATCAACCAAAATCAGCACAAGATTGTGGTTTCACCTCAGAGGAAATGGTTACAACCTTGGTTACCCAAAAGCCTACGCAAAACTCTGTCGCAACCGTGGTTTCACTCCCTATTGTCGAATACCATTGGCTGAGAAATGAGAATTCATCTAGTAACATTGTCATCAGGACACAAATCTATCTCTTGGCACATATTCTCAGACATCACTTGACCCGTAGGATATTTATCGGTAATCAATATTGTAAGGTGAAATAAGCATATCTAATGTCAAACTGCATATGATACCCTGCATGAAATACAACTTGTATCAAACTTTCTTATGGACCAGAAAAAGAGTAGGATTGATCCTTACAATAATTTACTGCAAGAGTTAATTCTCCATCATCCAAACTGTGCCTAACATGATGGAACCAAACATGCTTGGCCTGCATTCATTCCATCCTCTCACTATCAGCATTACCATATCCATATCAATATATATTAAGCAGAAAAGGACACTCAAAAAATGATTGAATGAAGGAAACTAGTATATCCTACAAACAAAGGAAATCTCATCCTCAAAAACAAAGTCTCCAGTCCAGTATCCTACAAACAAAAAAATCCCACAACACAACAAAACACCCCAAATGAAATGACTTATTAAAAACTCCAAAAGCTAAAACCTTTAATAATAAAACTGAAACCCCATCATTAAAAATAACTAAACAACACACTTATAATCTATGTTCATAGATGTTACAGACCCAGAAAAGTAACAGCAATTAAATAAACTTGAGGAAGAGAAGAGTGGTAGGAAACAAAGAGATGAGAGAGTGAGAAAGGGATTAAAGACGCAGTTTTGTGAGAAGCAAAAAGCAAAAAGCAAAAGAGAGGTATTTTGAAATACCTCATATTTTCTTCTTTCTCTCTTCTTCTCACTCTCGGTGCCGGGTCTCGAACCGAGTTTCACAAGATTGAGGAACAAAGCCTCAACCAAGTGACTTCTCAGGAGACAGGCAACATATCTTTCTACATAATTGTATTTGTTTCGGTGAGTTTCAGTGTGAAGCCCAAAGGGTTAAATTGTCTTTTACTGGATTGGGCTGGCAATAAAATGTTGTAAAATATTTTTGTCAGTCTACTCATTTTTTTGCGCGTCCTACGAATTAACAAAATACTCTTGTCCGCTATTTAAGTAGAGGATACATCCAAAATACTCTACCGTTATAATGTTAGCTACTTAAGTAACGGGCGATATTTTTCAAAATTTTTCATTTTTATAATATCCACTACTTAAGCAACAAAAGGGTAAAATAAAAAATGCATAGGATGCGCGAATAATCGGTGGGAGGAGAAAAGTAAAATTCTAAAATGTTTGTGCTGCTTTTTTTTTTCTCTCTAGTTTTAGATGGAAGCTGCATGGCTCCCAAATTATACCTTAATTTGTATAAATATTTCAAAAAGATTTCTATCCCTATTAGTTTTACTTATATTAATCCCTTATAGGGTTAAATATGATTTTAGTCCCTTTATTTTGTTCTAAAATCAATAATAGTTCCTACATTTTTTTATGATGAAAAAAAAAAAAACCTTACAATTTTTTGTGTTATCAAAATTGGACCATGACACCAATCGTTAGTTGGTTCAGTGGTGATTGACGCTGAACTTGGTAGGGAGAACCGCGGTTCGATCTCCCGTAACTGCGATCGGGAGAGGGCTGGAACCACTTGATCGGGAGAGGGCTGTTTTTTAACCAAAAAATGGAGCACACAATTGTCACATAAGCATTTTGTTCGTAAAATGTAACGGAATAAATTATAGGTTTTTTACACAGTTTTTAAAACGTAAGGACTATTTTTAATATAAAACAAAATGTATAGACTAGAAACAATTAACCCTTGTTTTTAATAAGGTGACGTCAATATTCCATTTGTAAAATTAATGGCGGAGACCAATTTTGATAACGGAAAAAATTATAGTGTTTGTTTTTTCACAATAAAAAAAAATATAGGAACTATTTTTTAAGGCAAAATATAGGAAATAAAAATATACTGTATTACTCCTTCAAAAAAAAAAAATATACTGTATTACTTATGCTTGTAAGTGGTTAAATATAGACTAATTTAATAGTGTAATAGAGTCAGAATCTATTTTAGAGTACCTTTCATAATTAGTGACTTATTCAATGGTTTGTGCAAGTCTTTTCCTACGATTAAATGTTGCTCTTATTAAAATTTGAGTTGTGTTATTTGTTTGTTTTCTAACTAAACTTATACGAGTAAATTGCTCCTTTGACCCTTGAAATTGTATAGGTTGCACATTTGCATCTCTAAATTTGCAAATAGACAAAAGAGACCCAAATTATAAATTTGGTATTCTACTAATTTTTATCTAATTAGTTTCAAATTTTTTTTTTGAAATATATCATTAATTACTACAAATTAATCTCTTAATTACATTTGAGGTGTTAGCTAAGTAGTTCAAATTCCCTTGAAGATAAAAGGTACAGAGTGTGAAAATTAAAAAGTGAAAAACAATTACAAAAATCCATCTGAGAAAAACTAGGTATTTGTTTTGAGACAGTTTCCTCCAACAGGATTGTTACAATACTCCCACCAGAAAGGAAGAAATGTTAAAGGGGTGAATTGATATTTGATATCATATGATACAAATGAAGGATAGAACAAAATTGTGTTGGCACTTGGCACAAGTAGTTGCTTGCTTTGGGAAAATGTTTCCCCACATTGTTTCTATGGTGTTTGCGCACGGGACCTTGACTTTTTTGGTCCTCGGCATTCGTTTAGCCCTCGCATTGCAGAATATCACCGGCTGAGAAATGAGAACTCATTTAGTGTCATCGTCATCAGGACCTGAATCTATCTCTTCGCACAATTCCACAGGCATCATTGGACTTGTAGGATTTCGGTAATCAATCGATTGTAAAAAGTTGAAATAAGCATACTTAATGTCAAACTGCATATCATACCCTGCATAAAATACAACTTGAATCAAAATTTCTTATTAACATTGGATATGGACCAGAAAAGAGGAGGATTGATCCTTACAATAATTTACTGCAATAGTTAATTCTCCATCTTCCCCACTCTGTCTAACATGATGGAACCACATGCTTGGCCTGTATTCATTCCATAGTCATTACCATAGTACACATATGCACACAGAAAGGACATTCAACAATAAGATTAGCGATAATTCGAATTCATGGTTAATTCCAAGTCCCAATACTGTTCTTGGTCATATAATAACGCAAATATCATCAATTTCTTGCATTCACTCTTTACGCTGTATGTCAAAAATGTTGGACAGTATACTTAGGTAAATTTTGTATGGCTATCTAGCAGTGTTATATGCCGCATAAGATAACAGAATGAATGCTTAATATGTTTGAGCAAGATTAATGTCAATAAAACTAGTTAAAACTGCTGAAATTAATCATCGAATCCATCGAGTTCAATAGTGTTAGAGAAAATGGGCTAACTGAAAAGTACGATGTATGATGAGTGTGTGAGATCAGTATCCCATTATCATACAACGGAAGGAAGATTAAAAAAAAAACACAGATACATGATGCGATGTGCAGCAGAAGAAGAAAATCATACAAGTAGAGAATCTCTCCAGCCTTGACAGTACACTCAAACGGCGGAGGGCCTTTGAAGTACAGAGGAAACTTGGAAATCTCGTCCTCCAATTTCTCCGGAGAAGGAAAAGGGTCCACACTACACAAAGGCACATACCTAATCGGCTTCTCAAGCTCCAAATCAAACTCTCCAGTATCCTACAAACACCCAAAATGAAAAATTAAATCCCACAACACCTCAAACGAATTCAACTCCAAAAGCTAAAACCTTTAATACTAAGAGTCTATTTGGATAAACAACTTAAGTAATTATAGCATAAACACTTAAGTAATAGTTTATTTCTATAACAAAAAGTCAACCAAAGTCAAACTATTTTCATATATACTATAAGTTGTTATAATAAGCAATTCTAAAGAACTTATGGACATGTTACTAGTTGTTTCCATAAACTCTCTCAGCCTCACAAGAGCTTATTTCAGTATATAAGCTCAAATAAGTCAATTCAAACAGACACAGACTTAACAGCTTAAGTGTCTATAGCATAAGTGCTTATGCTAATATATAAGCTATTTCTCTAATCAAAATAAAATGAAGTCAAACTACTTTCATATAAGCTATAAGCTATTTTCATATGTAATTTCCGTAAGTTTTCTCATACAGTCTCACAAGTACTTCACACACTCACATGTACTTATATCCATAAATAAGTTCAACTAAGTCAATCCAAACGGTCTTAAAAACCACACACACCATGAAATTAAGAAGAAAATGAATTAGAGAAATAATCAATTATACCGAAGAATATGAATAAGTAGCAGCAGGGTAGTGACGAATGTAGAATCTATGAACATCAGTAGGAGGAAACAAAAGAAACCGTTTTTCACCACAAACAACAGCATACAAATTCTCATAATGATCCTTATGAAACGAAGTATACGAATATCGATTACCAATCCAAAGATTAACAGCTTCGGGTTCCGAACCAAAAGCTTCGGTAGCCCAAGGAATATCCGAATCACAATCTTGAGCAAGAGAAGAATATTCAGAACGAAAGCAATCGTTTTGTTGCTGTGCGTATGCAACACATTTGGAAGGGTTTGATGAATTGATGAGATTGAGTGCTTCAGGGAATGGGACGCGTTGGACGTGTGCGGAGGCGAAACAGAGAGAGGAAGAGGAAGGGAGAGTGGTGATGGAATCGGCGGCGCCGGTGGGAGTGAGGTGGAGGGAGACGGTGGTGGAAGAGAGGGTTTGAGTGAGATAGGAAGGGTTGGTCCATAGAGAGAGTGATGGCCAGTGTTTGATGGAGTTTGAAATGATGCAGGGTTTGTTTGGGGTGATGAAGTTTTTGAGGAATTGAATTGGTGTTGGTGGAGATTCTAATCTTTCTATATTTCCATTGTTTCCTAAACTCATTTCTCTTATTTCTCTCCATAGTTCTTCAATCTTCTCCTCCATTGTTATTTGCTGTTCTATGTTTGAGAATAGTTTGAATATATATAGATGATGAACACAAGTTTAGGTTGGTGACTTGTTGACTTGTGCTAGGGGCTCACTAGGGTGAGGGAAGCCTCAAGGCTCATCGAGCGTGAATAGATCACCCGATATAGAGGTCATCACGTGGACAGCGGAAGTTAAACTTAAACACACATTCCTCTAACATATGACTCCAACGGATCTGGATTGTCTCCTGCACTTTCTCTTCTCTTATATGAATATCAACCGTTAAATCAAAACTGGAGAGATGAAAAAATATAAAGAGCGGAAGGGGATCGAGTCCCGACTCCAACTCCTTTAATAAACTAAGTCAACCTTCCTTCATTGACAAGAAGAGTTTGAATATGGCTTAAATAAATGATTATTTATAGTTTGTTTTTAGAGAAAACTCAATATGATACTAGTATGATAAACTAGTCTTCATATGAAATAAAATCAAAAGAATTGGTGTTTTTTTATGTTAAGAGTTGAACAATGTAAAGGACTACATATATGTTGAATTAGTTACATCCCTTGTTAGTGATGGACAATGGAATAGACTCTTAAAGGGAATGCCATGTTATGAGATTCCATGTTGAGTAGATAAGAAAGCTAGTTGTAATACTTTAAGTCATGAGATTTTGCCACTTATTGAACTAATCTTTAGACTCTCTTCATAGACTTAATAAAGATTATAAAGACTTCAATCAAAATTACATTCGAATAGCCAATTCTAGAGCATATATAATAGAGAATCAACACACGTAGTAGCAATACACCATGATAAAATGTCAAAGTAAGACAGAAGCATTTGTAGCACCAGTAATATGCAGATTTGTGTAACAAGCTTCAACGGATTCCAACAAAATAACAGAAAATCAAAATCAAACCAACATCATAGAAAATCAAAATCAGAGCAAGATTATGGTTTCACCTCAGAGGAAATGGTCGTCAACAACCGTGAGGAAGAGAAGAGATGGGAGAGTGAGAAGCAACCGTGAGGAAATGGTCGTCAACAACCTGTTGTTTTTAGGGTTAAAATATGTTTTTAGTATCTACATTTTACTTTATGTTTAAGAATAGTCCCTACATTTTAAGGGTTAAAATATGTTTTTAGTATCTACATTTTACTTTATGTTTAAGAATAGTCCCTACATTTTAAAAGCTGTGTAAAAAATCTCATAATTTATCATGTTAGTGAATTTGGTCGTTGTCGTTAATTTTACATACCGAATGATTATGGCAATTGTAGAACCCGTTATTTAGAAAAGAAAAAAAAAGAAAAAAAATTGAATTCTTCATCTCTATAAACCTCGACAAATCGCTCAAATACAACTCCATAAATTTCTCACCGATCTTCCATCAAGTTCCCAACTGAATTCACACATTTTGTCTCTCTTTTCTCTTATACGAATATCAACCGTTAAATCAAAACTGGAGATATGACAAAATATAAAGAGCGGAAGGGATCCCCTTCCCGACTCCAACTCCTTTAATAAATTGAGTCAACTTTCCTTCATTGACAAGTAGAGTTTGAATATGGCTTAATTAAATGATTATTTATAGTTTGTTTTTAAAGAAAACTCAATATGATACTGGTATGATAAACTAGTCTTCATATGAAATAAAATCAAAGAATTGGTGCTGTTTTATGTTAAGAGTTGAACTATGTAAAGGACTACATATATGTTGAATTAAGTTACATCCCTTGTTAGTGATGGACAATGGAATAGGCTCTTAAAGGGAATGTCATGCTATGAGATACCATGTTGAGTAGATAATCTTTAGATTTTGCCACTTATTGAACTAATCTTTAGACTCTCTTCATAGACTTAATAATGATAACAAAAATATTACAAAAACAAATTAAAAGATTTTATATTGTTACATTTTACAAAAGTTGCAAACTCCTATCTATTTTAGCAAAATGGCATGTAGGCATTTGTATCATTAGGGGCATAAAGACAGTGTATATTTGTCAAATAACATCAAATTTGTGTGTGAGATTTTGTGCAAACTATACAAATTTAGTTCAGGAGCAAGCAAAAGAAGTTTAACATTTAGACACACATCTCAAACTCTAAACAATTACAACTTCAAACTATGTGTCGGACACAATCTCTCTTGCGCGTAAAATCTTTCTCGTTTTCTGTTTTCCAATTATTTCCAGGTCAGACCATTCACTGACATTGACAAAAGGCAGGTGAATTGGCATTTTGGCTTGTGATTTTAGTCACACCATGTATGTGGCTTCAACAATTTGAAGTTGTTTTCCTGCCATTACATCAGCAGTGTTGCATGCTTTGCACCATTGTCAAATAACCAATCAATGAATGCCCTCCAACTTGATTCCTCGTGAAAAACAATGCAGTAAGTGTTCTGGTACGAAAAACCACCAGCCATTCACACCATATCAGCTACTCACTCTATGTTTAAAACTTGAAGCAAAGCAATTGAAGCATAACCCCATTATAAAACTTGAAGCAAAGCAATTGAAAATCAAATAAATATCTGAAATTGGCAAAAAAGAACAATAAACTAACCGTGAGGAAGAGAAGAGTGAGAAAGGGATTAAAGACGCAGTTTTGTGAGAAGCAGCAAAAGAGAGGTATTTTGAAATACCTCATATTTTCTTCTTTCTCTCTTCTTCTTCTCTCTGAGTGCCGGGTCTCGAACCGAGTTCCTCTAGATTGAAGTATAAATCCTCAACCAAGTGACTTCTCAGGAGACAGGCAACATATGACTCAACAGAATTGAATTTAGTACAAACGTTTGAGCGAGTTTCAGCGTGAAGCCCAAAGGGTTAAACTGTTGTCTTGGATTGGGCTGGGATTAAAGTTCTAGCTGCTTTTCTCTCTAATAATTTGTAGAAATTTACTTTTACCACCCTATGTGTTACTCGTGCGCCCTAAAAGTTTCTCAGTTTGCCCTTCCACTACTTAAGTAACGGATGACATTAGAATGAGTAATAATTGAGTAATTTTGCACCTACCGTCCGCTACTTAAGTCACGAAACAGTCGGTAGTCAAGTCTCGTGCTTAAGTCAAAAGCCTGCCACGTGGCCAATTTTAATTGGTCACATGTGCGGCCAAATTTCCTATTCATGGACACCTTCAATTTGCTAAGGTCTCACACCTCCCCCATCTCTCTTCTAATTTTTTTGCTTGTTTTAATAATCTTATTTTGTTTAGTTTTTGTTATTTCGTGTGTAATTGGTCGTATAGTCTTTCGTCGGTTAGTCATAGCGAACCCATCGATGTCTTTATTCACCATGGTTGGATGCACTAAGTTAATCGACGAGAGACTTTTTGTGTCCTAATTATTGGATACGATATGACTAACCGAAGCACAATCTACCAAATCTAGGCATGACGACAAAAATGGGTCTAACTTTTAACTTATGTAGCGGCATAAGTTAACTTATAGCGGCATAAGTTAACTTTTAACCCCTTGATTATATCTAGGCATGACGGCAAAACTGGGTCTAACTTTCAATACTAATTTTTAAACTTGATTTGCATATGTTTCATAGATGATATTCAAGGAA
Organism: Trifolium repens; assembly: GCA_030408175.1. NCBI lineage: Eukaryota > Viridiplantae > Streptophyta > Magnoliopsida > Fabales > Fabaceae > Trifolium > Trifolium repens. Next base: position 11,990,246 of record CP125845.1, read on the forward strand.
CTGAGTTATAATTTCAACAATTGAATTTGGTATTATCATAGTCAATACTATTATTTGGCTATGTCAAAAACTTACCTGTGGTTGATTCTGAAATCAACTTGGAGATCATGTATTTCTGAGCACATTCAAGAATTACATTTTCCTACAGATGTATATATTTAAGTTTATTTAAAAAAGTTATTTGTATGGTTATATAGTTGATTTATATATTTAAGTTTATTTAAAAGTTTTATTTGTATGGTTATTTAGTTAGGCTCTTATTAGTATTTGGACTTTTAAGTTTATTATCCATTAAGGACTTTATGTAATGTAGTCTCAGACATTAGAATCATGAAAGAAATGATGTTTAATTTTATTAGTTAGTTTTTATCTTCTTCTTAACTATAGAATATTAGGGTAAAATATAAATATAGTTATGCCAATAATGAAGCAACAGCTGCATTAGGACAAAACACAAACCACATGGATCTTTATAACCAGTTCATGGAATCTGCACAGAAAAACAAATAACACTATGACATAAGCACTGCAATATTAAACAAAACCAAAACAGCAGCAATAAAGTATATTCTGAATTAGGAAAATAATTAATGTGAAAAACTACATCCAAAATGACAAAATTCCAAGCTGTAGATTCCCAAATGCTTGATTCCAACTTCTTAATTAATGCAATTTTGTCTCTTCAAGACTCCCACTTGTTGCATATATACATAAATACAAATCTTGAAAAACTACATCCAATATATTTGACAGACAAAAATAAACCAGTGAAATTTCAATGGCAACAAAACTTGAGTATGATAGAGCAAGTGAGCTGAAAGCTTTTGATGAAACAAAAGATGGTGTTAAAGGACTTGTTGATGCTTCTATCACAACGATCCCGCACATATTCCACCATGACTTTGATAAAGATTCAACTTATTCATCTTCAAGTACCACCAAACTTGTTGTTCCATCTATTGATCTTGTTGATATTCATCTAGATCCAACAAAAAGAAAAACAGTAGTTGAGAAAATTAGGGAAGCATCTGAGACATGGGGTTTCTTTCAAGTTGTTAATCATGGAATAGAAGTTAGTGTTTTGGATGAGATGAAGAACGGAGTTGTGAGATTCTTTGAGCAAGATTCTGAGGTGAAAAGAGAACTATACTCACGCGATGTTACGAAACCTTTTGTTTATAATAGTAACATTGATCTTTATGTGTTAGATATAATATCTTGATTCAACCCTTAGCCTTTAAATTATGATGCTCTTGCACTATAATCTATCTTTGAAGCACATATTTCGACACAGAGACACTGAAATATGATGCGCATGAGACACTGTGACAAACTTACTCCTAGAGGCATCCGTGCATCGTAGCTATTGATCTCCCTAGTGATAATCTTAGTATCTGAAATTGATAATAGTTGAGATTAAAGCATTTTTGTGCATATGGTTGCAGAGATATAATGTTGGAATATTCGAAGCAAGTTATGAAACTAGGAAGTGTATTGTTTGAGTTATTATCAGAAGCACTTGGACTGAATCCAAACTATTTAAATGAGATTGGATGCAACGAGGGACTTGCAGTTGTTTACCATTACTATCCTTCCTGTCCACAACCGGAGTTAACTTTGGGAGCAATCAAACATACTGACAACGACTTTCTCACCGTGCTTCTACAAGATCATATTGGTGGATTACAACTTCTTCGTGAAAATAGTTGGGTTGATGTATCACCTATACCCGGTGCTTTAATCATCAGCATTGGCGATCTTCTACAGGTAGTTTTTCATTGAGAATAATTTTGATGCATGCTAGTGTTAAACTAATTTAGACCATACTGGTTTTACTTTTGTTAATTCACAAATTTGCTGTTAACAGCTTATAACAAATGACAAATTCAAGAGTGTTGAGCATAGAGTAGTGTCAAACTATGTTGGTCCAAGAATATCAGTTGCGAGCCTTTTTAGCACAAGTCTTCAACCAGCAACAAAACTTTATGGTCCTATAAAGGAATTAGTATCAGAAGTTAATCCTCCAAAGTATAGGGAAACTACGGTTCGTGATTATGTTGAATTCTGCATGACAAGAAGCTCTTATGGAACATCTCATTTGCCATATTTCAAGATTTGAAATTTGTGATTAACACAGTCACACACAACAAAGCTTGTTTGATATGTTTAAATAATTGAAAGAACTTGCATGTAGTTGATATTCATGCAAATATCTTGTTTTGTGAGAAAATTATCTTAATAATGAGAGTTTTCCTTTATCAAAAGTAACATTCCTTTGCACACTTCCTTGGTAAGCAAAAGCAAAAGACTAATGTTTGTCTTCTATCTTCTTTCTTAAATTTAACTATAAACGTTAGTGCCTTTACATAAATCCTAACAAAATGGTTGAAGTGTGTTTTCATAAACTTCTGCAAACTTCTTTGACAAAGATCGTCCAAACTTCAATAGATTTGTACGAAGGTTTAAATTGAGATTTAAAGCTTTTAGAATGAATACCGGTCTTTTTTTGGACCAATATAAAGTTATAAAGGTGTAAATATAGTTTTTAAATTATTCTCAAAAAGTTAGACCCATTATTGGAGCAACGGAAACTTGGTCCAAACTACTTTGACCAAGAACTGCCCAACTTTGAATAGCTTCGTACGAAGTGAATATTGGCCTTTTTTAGGACCAATATGAAGTGATAAAGATATAAATATAGTAATAAACCTAATAGAAGAACGTTAGACCCATTTTTGATCCAACGGAAAACTTGTGCAAACTTCTACGACAAAGATCGTCCAAACTTTCAATAGATTCGTATGAAGGTTTAAATTGAGATTTAAAGCTTTTAGAATGAACACCGGCCTTTTTTTGGACCAATATAAAGTTATAAAGGTGTAAATATAGTTTTTAAATAATTCTCAACAAGTTAGACCCATTATTAGAGCAACGGAAACTTAGTCCAAACTACTTTGACCAAGAACTGCCCAACTTTGAATAGCTTCGTACGAAGTGAATATTGGCCTTTTTTTGGACCAATATGAAGTGATAAAGATATAAATATAGTAATAAACCTAATAGAAGAACGTTAGATCCATTTTTTATCCAACGGAAAACTTGTGCAAACTTCTACGACAAAAATCGTCCAAACTTTCAATAGATTCGTATGAAGGTTTAAATTGAGATTTAAAGCTTTTATAATGAACACCGGACTTTTTTTGGACCAATATAAAGTTATAAAGGTGTAAATATAGTTTTTAAATTATTCTCAAAAAGTTAGACCCATTATTGGAGCAACGGAAACTTGGTCCAAACTACTTTGACCAAGAACTGCCCAACTTTGAATAGCTTCGTACGAAGTGAATATTGGCCTTTTTTTGGACCAATATGAAGTGATAAAGATATAAATATAGTAATAAATCTAATAGAAGAACGTTTGACCCATTTTTGATCCAACGGAAAACTTGTGCAAACTTCTATGACAAAGATCGTCCAAACTTCAATAGATTTGTACGAAAGTTTAAATTGAGATTTAAAACTTTTAGAATGAATACCGGCCTTTTTTTGGACCAATATAAAGTTATAAAGGTGTAAATATAGTTTTAAATTATTCTCAAAAAGTTAGACCCATTATTGGAGCAACGGAAACTTGGTCCAAACTACTTTGACCAAGAACCCAACTTTGAATAGCTTCGTACGAAGTGAATATTGGCCTTTTTTTGGACCAATATGAAGTGATAAAGATATAAATATAGTAATAAACCTAATAGAAGAACGTTAGACCCATTTTTGATCCAACGGAAAACTTGTGCAAACTTCTAAGACAAAGATCGTCCAAACTTTCAATAGATTCGTACGAAGGTTTAAATTGAGATTTAAAGCTTTTAGAATGAATACCGGCCTTTTTTTGGATCAATATAAAGTTATAAAGGTGTAAATATAGTTTTTAAATTATTCTCAAAAAGTTAGACCCATTATTGGAGCAACGGAAACTTGGTCCAAACTACTTTGACCAAGAACTGCCCAACTTTGAATAGCTTCGTACGAAGTGAATATTGGCCCCTTTTTTGGACCAATATGAAGTGATAAAGATATAAATATAGTAATAAACCTAATAGAAGAACGTTAGACCCATTTTTTATCCAACGGAAAACGTGTGCAAACTTCTATGACAAAGATCGTCCAAACTTTCAATAGATTCGTACGAAGGTTTAAATTGAGATTTAAAGCTTTTAGAATAAATACCGGCCCTTTTTTGGACCAATATAAAGTTATAAAGGTGTAAATATAGTTTTTAAATTATTCTCAAAAAGTTAGACCCATTATTGGAGCAACGGAAACTTGGTCCAAACTACTTTGACCAAGAACTGCCCAACTTTGAATAGCTTCGTACGAAGTGAATATTGGCCTTTTTTTGGACCAATATGAAGTGATAAAGATATAAATATAGTAATAAACCTAATAGAAGAACGTTAGACCCATTTTTTATCCAACGGAAAACTTGTGCAAACTTCTATGACAAAGATCGTCCAAACTTTCAATAGATTCGTACGAAGGGAGACATACCCCTTCAAACTATATTATATTGATTGAGTACAGGGTACGAGCATGCTGCCTCTGGCAAAGTTGTGGGCCAAATGGTGGACCCACAACTTTGAGGCATGCTCTAACGAGACGGAGATCATCACTTCTAGGTGCTTGGGCATCTACACCATCATGATGGGGGAGCCCATCCAGGTCGGCGGTGTGATTGCGCGGAGCATCAAGCGCATGGTCACATCCTCAGAGGCCACTATTGGCCACCCTTTCGTCATCTCCCACCTCTGTGCCCAGGCTGGGGTACCAGAGGAGGATGATGACGAAATCATTGGAGCGGAGATTCCCCTGGGAGCGAGGTTCCTTTCCCGAGCCCAGCGGAATTTTGAGAGAGCCCATTTTAACCCTACGGATAGAACATGATTACCCGGTTCTTATAGATTGATTTTTCGGCCGAAATGAGGAAATTCACAATTTTGAACCAAGTAAGCAACAAATCAAGGGGCGAATTCTGTTGCAACAAATCGAAGGCCAGCACAAGCCATTGTTAGCCACGAGTAAGCCACGAGTAAGCGCGAGCAAGCGCGGCATCCGCGAAGGCCGCGTCGTGCGAGCGAGCGCGCGCGTGGGGGGGGGGATCTTGTAAATTATAGTGTGTATGGGTGGGCCTTGAGCCACAATTTCACCAATTTCCTCCCAAATCCTACAAAATCTCATTTTTTGATTCAATTCCATCATGAATTTTATTAATTTGATTCAAAGAAATATTATTTAGATCGATTTGCAAGCTTTAGCACGCTGAAACGAAGTCCGTCTGCCCACCCTAGCAAGCTTTTGCGAGGGCGCGCGCCCGCCCGCCCACCAGCCCAACACATGCCACCCCCTATATAAGATAGATATGTCATTTTCAGATTTGTAGAAAAAGTGCCCTTTTTTCCCTGTATCCATAAGTTTTTGAAACTGCTTAAAAGTGGACCTAGAGGACGAATTTTTTTACGAAACTTTTTGTGCTTGTTAGGGACCTTAAGAATAACCAAACCACGAAGGAATCGTAATTTTCCAATGTCGGATGAATTAATTACGAATTTTTTTGCTGCAACGTCGCAAAAAACGGATAAGGGGTAAAGCACCACCTAGAAATTGAATTTTGAGTTGATTCTTTGTGTGCACACCCCACACAATATATATAATTGGACTGGAAAGTGGCTAAGCATTCCGACGAAGTTTCGATTAATTTTGAATTTTCGGCCGAAACTTCGTAAAAAGGCAAATTCGAAGTAAACTACTATCTACAAATCGAATTTTGAGTTGGTTTTTTTTGTGCACACCCCACACAATAGATATAAGTGGACTGGAAAGTGGCTAAGAATTCTGAGTGATTTTGAATTTTCGGCCGAAACATCGTAAAAATGCGGATACGACGTAAACCGCCACTGACTAGGGTCTGGCAAGTGCACCAGTCTATCGTCGAGTAATAATTCACACTCTAGTGTATAGAATGAGTTCGTATCCACGAGGATTGTGCCGAAGCTTCACTAGCGTTATTTAAGTTTGTGATAGTTTGCATTCGCTTTGGGTTTTTGAAAAAGGTTTTTATAAAATAAGCGTAATGCTTGCAGAAATATAAAAGCAGAATGTATAAATAATATAGATTCAAGAAATATAGAGGCTAGGTGTGGTGGTTGGATTCCCTCCCTTCTTCATATTTGGCATGACAGGTATATAACATAGTTATTTAGATTATGTTCGGCGGTGAATTATCCTTGTTGTAGTAATACCTTACTATTACACTATGTCTATTAAAGTTTCCCTACATTAACAACTAAGGTACCTACGAGAGCCTAACCTCGATGTGTCACATACCCTAATTACTAAGTGAGTTGTTTATAAACATGCATTATGCTCTTCACCAATTAACCTCTAGGTCCTAGTATCGGACTGTTCATCTTCTAAGTGCTCAGATCACACCTAGTGCATGATTCCTCCTCTAACCGCTCAGTTCACGACTAGTTCAGGATGTTACCGTCTTTATTCACCTAGCATTATTTACTACGAGTTCCGGACCATACCAAGTCGAAACCTGATATCAATTCTATGGGCGCTCCCTTATCCGGCCAGATTACGAGAATACGTTATTAAAGTGCACGAAAGTAAATAACAAACATAATTACTGAATATCATTTATTATAACTTAGACTCAATCACAGACTCCAAATATTCATAGGGGAATTCATCTTCTCCACCATAACCTAAGGCATAAATATAAAGACTGCATATTTAAATTACAATAAAGAAATTATAACCTAAATACAAAAGCCTAAAGAAATCATAACTTGCTGAGTTAGTTTTCCCGTAAGGGGAGAAAACTATGCCCAATAGAGCTCCTCTGAACCTCTATTATTTCTGAATGAATAATTGTGAAGGAGGGAGGCTCTATTTATAGTTTTCGTAATGGGCCTCAGCAAGGCATCGCAGCACGATAGATCCATCGTACTGCGATGTGAAGATTCAGTTCAATTTTATAACTGATCCTGTGCATTTCATCAGCTTGGGCGCCAAGTTACTCCATCGTGCTGCGATATAGGGCATCGTGCTGCGATGGAAGATTTTCTCAAGATTTATTTCTTCTGATTTCTTGGCGAGCAAGCAGCTGTCATCGTGGCACGATGGCACACATCGTACTGCGATGGAATGCTCAATTTCTTCACTTTTTGGGCTTTTTCTTGTCTTTTTGCATCTTGGACTCTGTCTTGATGCTTTTTCCTGCTTTTGTAGGTTTTCCTTCGTATTTGGGCCTGTCTTGGTCATTTTATTACTAATAATAATACTAAAAATACCGTAGAAATTCCTGTCATCACAACCCCAAACTTAAACTATTGCTTGTCCTCAAGTAACATGCTGTCAGACAAGATCGTTAGAAAAACAAGAGATAAATAAAGATGATAGGAATTTCACAACCTTTTTGTATTTCAGCAATGGTACCGCTGATTTTCTTACCGCCGCGATCATGCTCAGTCCTGCTAGGCTCAGGAGACGTCAATAGTAGCAAATCGGACAAATGCCCGCAAGAGTCCATGTCCAACTTTTCTCTCTCTCACATTTGTGTTTTTCGCTCATTAATTGAAAGGGTTATCTCTCAATCATCGTGCAACCTGCCATTTTACCATAGGCTTGCAAGAACTCTAAGCAACCAGTCAAAATTCAATATTCATGCATTATTGGAGGTCTTTTTCAGGGTTATAACGTGGCTTAGGTCAAGGTGGGACATTTTTGGGAATAGTAGGCTAAACATTGGAGTTAAGTCTTACTTTGATGTTCCTTTTTGTGTGCGCAACCTGTGTTCCTTAGGGTGCCTTTTTGTGTTGGTATTGGAGATTAAGAACCGGATGTGTCTTTGTGTGGTTCTTTTCTATCACTTTCTTTGCCCTTTGGCTCTTTCTTTTGCCCTTTGGCTCTTTCTTTTTCATTTTTTTTTTGAATAGACTATTTTTTTAGGGAATTTTTGATGTTTTCCCGTCTCTTTTTCATTTATTATTTTTTTCTTTTTGTAGTGATAGTTCTCCGTATACTGATGACAGGAATTTCTACGTCATTTTTAGTATTATTATTAGTAGTAAAATGACCAAGACAGGCCCAAATACGAAGGAAAACCTACAAAAGCAAGAAAAAGCATCAAGACAGAGTCCAAGATGCAAAAAGACAAGAAAAAGCCCAAAAAGTGAAGAAATACAGCATTCCATCGCAGCACGATGTGTGCTATCGTGCCACGATGGGAGCTACTTGTTCGCCAAGAAATCAGAAGAAATAAATCTGAAGAAAATCTTTGCATCGCAGCACGATGGAGTATATCGCAGCACGATGACATAACTTGGCGCCCAAGCTGATGAAATGCACAGGATCAGTTATAAAATTGAACTGAATCTTTACATCGCAGTACGATGTGCTCATCGCAGTGCGATGCCTTGCTGCGGCCCATTACGGAAACTATAAATAGAGCCTCCCATTCATTGTTAAAATCATTCAGAAATAGTAGAACACTCTCTACTATAAGGAGAGGTTCAGAGGAGTTCTATTGGGCATAGTTTTCTCCCCTTACGGGAAAACTAACTCAGCAAGGTATGATTTCTTTAGGCTTTTGTATTTAGGTTATAATTTCTTGTAATTTAAATATGTAGTCTTTATTATTTATGCCTTAGGTTGTGGTGGAGAAGATGAACTCCCCTATGAATATTTGGAGTCTGTGATTGAGTCTAAGTTATAATAAATGATATTTAGTAATTATGTTTGTTATTTACTTTCGTGCACTTTAATAACGTATTCTCGTAATCTGGCCGGATAAGCGGGAGCGCCCATAGAATTGATATCAGGTTTTGACTCGGTATTAGTCCGGAACTCGTAGTAAATAATGCTAGGTGTATAGAGACGGTAACATCCTGAACTAGTCGTGAACTGAGCGGTTAGAGGAGGAATCATGCACTAGGTGTAATCTAAGCACTTAGAAGATGAACAGCCCGATACTAGGACCTAGAGGTAAATTGGTGAAGAGCATAATGCATGTTTATAAACAACTCACTTAACAATTAAGGTATGTGACACATCGAGGTTAGGCTCTCGTAGGTACCTTAGTTGTTAATGTAGGGAAACTTTAATAGACATTGTGTAATAGTAAGGTATTACTACAACAAGGATAATTCACCGCCGAACATAATCTAAGTAACTATGTTATACACCGGTCATGCCAAATATGAAGAAAGGAGGGAGTCAAACCACCATACCTAGCCTCTATATTTCTTGAATCTATATTTATACATTCTGCAATTTATATTTCTGCAAAGCATTACGCTATTTTTATAAAAATCTTTTCAAAAACCAAAGCGGATGCAATCTATCACAAGCTTAAATAACGCTAGTAAAGCTACGGCACGATCCCTGTGGATACGAACTCATTCTAGACACCTAGAGTGTGAATTATTACTCGACGACAGACTGGTGCACTTGTCAGACCGTAGTCATATACCCACCCCAAACTTAGACGTTGCTAGTTCCATGAGCAACCCCAAACTTATTTTGTTGCCAAGACTTTGAGAACTATTACCTTAACTCCAAAGAGGGTAATTTCTTTGTTTTTCTGGTCTATAGGCTTGTATCGTGGTTTGTCACCGAAACAAAAAGGATATTATTATTTTTTTTTTACGGCTCAAATTTGGCTAGCAAAGGATATAATAATAATAAGGGTGGCTTAAAAAAGGTTCTGGGTTATAACAAACAATTGCCTCAATGCATATAATATCAAACTAACCAGTCAGCAGAGAATTAGAGCAAGTTCTAGAAAATAAACAAGTGCACGGTACTCTCATAGTAATTCGAAAGAAAGTGGTAATACCGTTTGGAAATATTTGGTTCAAATCCTCACATGACTTAGGTATCTGAAGTTGAACACTTGTCTCACAGACATCAGCTTCATCACTCGTCTCTCTGTCTCCCGAACTTCGCACTTCGGAGCGATCACCTTTGGTTTTCTGTATGAAGGTGTGAAATTCGTCTCATCGAGATTTATAACTTATTTCGCCGCAATCTTACCTATAACAGTTAGTCATGCACTAGATAATAAACAGCAAGCAGTTATTTAATTTTTTTTAATAAGTTTGAATAAGGGCTGTTGACAGATGAAGATGACATGCGGAATTCTAGGCATACATTTATTGAATTGAAAAACTGAATTGAAAATACTGAATTGAAATTACTGAATTGAAAATACTTAATACTTATCCTTGGGTTGCCTCCCAAGCAGCGCTTGTTTAGCCTCTCATTAGCTTGAGGCATTTCCTCCATTACAGAGGATAGGTTCGCATGTCTCTCTCTTGAAGCTTTCGCCTTAGCTCCTCCCTCTTTCTTGTTGCTTCTTTCATACTTCTCTGGGTTCTGTTTTTATGATGGACTTCCCTTTGCCTTTTGGTGGATGTTCCTTCTTTTGTTCTTTTGGTAAAGGATATTCAAATAATCTACAGTTAATCTATCATGGTATATTCATCTAAAATTTCAATGATCGAAAAAAATAACACATTGCCAACATAGCATGGTAATCAACCTAATCAAATAAGATCATCAAATTTCGCATCACATTGAATTCATTCTCAAAATTCCTCAAAAGAAAGAATGATACAATTAACAACTCCCTAAAAGACATTGCAACAATTTACAAATATAGTGCATATCATTATCCATCAAACACAAATCATTCTAAGCATACTTATCACTTAAATAATTTCAAAATACTTCAACAATGATTAGCAATAAATATTTGTAAGACAAATCAAACGCATAAGTGTTTATTCTACATTGCACAAGAGCATGACACAACATTTCACATAAGCATATCATACAAGATAATTAATTTACAAATATAGTACACAAAATCATGAAAGCATTTAAGGAACATACATGTCTTCTCCAAATTTTAGAAAACAATCACATCAAAACAAGAAAAGATAAATATTCCATAGCACCAATTTAACACTCAACGAATCATACTCATATAAGTATATTCATGCAAAAAAAAAAACAATTTAGCTTAACATGGTAATTAACATGGTAAAATAAAATAGTAATTTCTTGCATCATATTTTGACAAATTCATTCCCAAGGATATAGTATAGCTACTTACTATAACTCACAAATAACAAGTAGACAAATTAATCTTCATGGTGATAATCTAGCATATATCATATAAGGCAAAACATACGTCAAACATATCATAGAATTCATTAATATTCTACTCTTTCCATTTTCATGAAAAACTAGTTTCATTCGCTCAAAAGAAAATAATATAGATTTTCAACATCATTCACATCATAAGGAATAGCTACTAGTTTTAGAATCATCATATGTCATAAAGCATTATGCACAATAATACACATAAGAGCATGTCCAAGAATACACACAAACTCCACTATAATAGTTTAATTAAACTATAAAACATACCCAAGTACTATTTGAATCTACGTTGTAAAAAAAATAAATTTCATTACCCTATACAAGTTCAAATATCAAAACCATTATTATCTTTGCATTTAATCTACCCACGATAACATACAAGGAAAACAAATAGTCTCATATTCCTGCAACTAAAGCAAAACATCATTTATCATTAATCAACGAGAATACAATCACATCATTTCATAATCTAAGCAATAAGTTATATCAAACATAGAAGCATAATGATAAACATGAATTAACTCCCAGCATGTGAATTTATACAATTATCACATTTTTCTCATAAGACTCATAGCAATTCAAGTATTAACAAATCATGCATAATCAAGAAGCTATCACAATACATGTAATTCACCAATAATCATCATATTAAAATATTCAAATAATCTCACTATTTCATTCATATTCATAAATTCGCAAGTAATTACGTGAATACATACATATTATCATAAATAATTATCACAACATTCATTCACGACATATGTATGAACAATCACACATAGATTTTTCACTAACGAAGGAATCTATACTCATATACGAATATAATCATTTTGAATAGAACAATAATGAGAAAACATAATCATGAATCAACATCAAGGAACACATAATCATTACTCGACTTCATAACTTATTACTAAGATAATTATCAATCTCATCAAGTACTCACCAAAAGAATAGATAACATAATCTAATTCATATCATTCAAAGTTCATGAATAAACAATCACTAAGTATATTCATAAAATAAACACATCACAACTTATCAACATTTACGAAACAATAGATTCATAAGTCAACATCAATTAAAACACAAGTTTTAAGGATCAAGTAAAACACATGTCAATAAGCAATAAAAACAAGATTCAATAAACTCATCATACATCCGCAAAATGATTAATAGTGACTAATGTGCAAGTGTAACTATAAAATTACATCACAAGAGGACACAACTGATACACAAGCACAACTGACACTATGCTCACTTAGCCTGATTGCACAGACTTGCTCTGATTGACACACGACACACACATAGCTCACTATGTACGAGGACAACCAGGCTCTGATACCAAATTATAACACCCAAACCCGTATTTAATAAAATACTATCTTAATAAAATACTTCTCATAATACACAGCGGAAAATAAAAGTTGGGTTTATAAAATGAATGGTTCGAGTATTATATCGTACACATAAAAGCTTACCAATAATAATTTAATTAGTAAAAACAATTATTGTACAAAAATAAGTTTCTAAGAAAATACATCTTTAAATACATTATAAATAAGAAACAAGACCCTAAATATACATTATAGAAATAATCTCATCCCCGTGTCACATCAGAGCGGAGCTTCACTGACAACTCGGTCACAAACATAACCTGAGAATCTGAACCCCCAAAGGTTCAGCACATACACAAAACGGAGGGTTAGATAATATAACCATAAAGGAAACTAAGTATAAGAACACACTTAATACTTAGGACATAGTATGGTCATGTCTAACAACTCATTCCATAAATAAATGTCAATCTCATATTATTCATATTTCATATTCATATAAAGTACAATGCATCATAATAATATCACATTCTCAATCAATTGACAAGTATACACATCAACATCAATTATCAATCAATATTATACATCTCATAATACGCTCAATCATAAGTATCACATTATTCAACCATTCACAATTATAATGTAAAACAATGACAATTACCAAATACCAATTAGAGTGCACAATTACCCTAATGCAAACTAATGTCACCAATCTCATGTCATGTCACCCTAGACATAACTAAATGCATGTGGTACCCGCATCAAAACAATGAACACCCCCTAAGTAACCGCAACCCTTGGAGTCTCAATGTTCTGAACACCCCACAAGTAACCGCAGCCCTTGGAGTCTCAATGTTCTGGATAAACATATATCCATCGCTCAAAATGAACACCCCCCAAGTAACCGCAGCCCTTGGAGTCTCAATGTTCTGGATAAACATATATCCACCGCATCATGTTCAGTTTTAAGACATGAGAGACATCACTCAAGTTGACTCATGAATGCATGAATGTACACATACCAAATAATGATGATAACACTACACATCTACTCACGAATAATAGGTCACTCATGCCTATTATTCCTTCTCAATTCGCATCAAATTCACATCATCATATCATCATTAAGGTATACATTCAAGCAAGATGCAACAACACATTCATCATCATAAAACATGAACATCATAATTCATCATCATTTATCAAGTCATATATATACACATACATATATTCTTCATTCAGACAAATACATAATAATATTATCATCATCACTAATCATCAACAATTATCTATCATCATCATAACATAGTCTCATTTAATTTGGACATATCAATTCCACTTAACACATTAAGTAACTTCAAAATTGGATAAACATCATTAACTAAACATCATCTCATAAAACAAACTCCGTAATTGGATTCTACGCGAAAAATTATTAAAAATAGGTTCCGGGTGCATAAACCGTCAAAAAGTCAAAAGTCAACGAAAAGTCAACAGTCATGTTTACCAAAAAATTCCAATTCCAAGTTAAGAACGAAAATGGCCATAACTCGGGCTACGTTGATCCAAATACAATGGGTGAATATACGATGGAAACCTAAGAACGAGACCTACAACTTTCATGTTTACCAAAAATTCCAATTCCAAGTTCAAAAGGGTCAAAAATGACGATCTTTCTTCAGATTTTATAAAAAGACAGTTTTTCTTACACAAATCTTTGATTTTCCAAAATACAAGTTGACACCCATTAACTCAAAAGTTCTTAAATCTTTATCCCTGCTATTTGGTAGATTGGCAAAAAAGTAACCAATATATTTTATATCGGCTTCATACGGATTTTATATCCGATTTGTCCTCCCATCTTGGTCTGTTTCCTGTGTTTCCTCTTCTGTCACATACCCCTTTGTTACTTAACCCTCGGACACCCTACGAATCTGGCTGTTACTTAAGTAGCAGAATTGTCGGTTGTCAAGAGCTTCTGTTTCAGTCAAAGGTCTGTCACATATCCACAATGCGGCCAAAATGGCTATATAAGAAATTCTTCAGTGAGTCGAAGCCTCACATCTCCCCCACTTAAAAAACGGTTATCAAACAGATCTTTTAGTTTATAAGCTATAAATCAATTTGGGTATCTTACCAAATATTCTATCTAGGTTAAGGGATTTTATGCTCTCACAAAACTAAACAATACTTGAAACATAATTTAATTTGATTAGATATATTTTGTTTGATATCTTTTTGGTTAATTCTTTGTCAGGAAGAGACAATGGTGAATTCTCAAAGAATTACTCCCTCCGTCCCATATTGTAAATAATTTTTTTTCCCACACTCATTAAGAAAAGTAAAATGTGATAATTTGAAGTATGACTTTTTGTGTTTTCTTTGAAATAAGTTTGATGGGAAAATGTTAGAAGAATTTTTATTGGTTATTGATTATGGGGAAAAGAATAGAGAGAGTAAATTAAATGTAATCTGTATTAAATTTTATGAGAGTAAGTAAAAGTAAATCTTGTTTTTGCTTATATTTTGGGACAAAAAAGAGTGATTTTTTTTTCTTATAATATGGGACGGAGGGAGTACGTGCAATCCATAACTTTGATATCTTCATGGTTAGGCATCGTTATCGATTGTATCTGCATTATATTCATCATTGCATATTTGATGAACCATTTTTCTGAATCTCCTATTCATTACTATTGCTGATGATTGTTGTGGGTATTTTTTTTCTTCTTCATGGAGTGTCATCGCATCATGTGCGAGCTTTGGGGTTTGAGGGTTGGGAGCAGTTAGTATATATGTGTTGATTTAGGATTTGGATTTGGTGCAGTTACTTACTACATGACACAACAGTGCAGTACTACATTTAGACCATCCGATTATGATCTGATGGATTAAATATTTAGTAATTGCTTTTTTCTATATTAAATCGTAACCATATGATCAGAAATGGACGGATGAGATTGAAAACAACGTAATATTGCGTGGGTTTTCTACGGCATGAAATTCAAATCTGTTGACTTACGCTACTGGTTAAAAATGAATTGAGATGTAAATGAATACACACGAACCTCGGTTTTGATACCACTTGTTTGGAGTCTGGGAATGCTCGGAAGAAACATCAAGTTAGGCATGACAATAAAACACATATACCCGCAGGTACCCGGCCGTACCATTCCCGTTTTGACGGGGAAAACCCAAGTTGACTGGGTTCGGGTTTGGGTTTTCCCCAATTTTATATGACGGGAATGAGGCGGGTAATGGAGACATTGATACCCACCCCAAATCCATCCTCGAACCCACCTTGTTTATATAAACGTCATAGTTTCCTTTCCTTTTCTTAAATTAAATTATGTATAAAAAAAATATTATATATGTACAAAAAACACTTAAATTACATTCATACGTTTATTTTTATTTTTAATTGAGTATTAAATAAGTTATTTTCTTTATTTTTTTTTTGTTTAATAAAATCATATAATTGAAACAAAATAGTTCTCGATTTTTAAATTATTTTTTCATTAAAAAATATCAAAATACAACTCGAGTTCATGTGGAGTGAAGCGAGACAGGGATACCCGAACCCCGTCGGATATGGATTTGGGGTTCTATTTTTCTTCCCCGCTTAAAATGGGAATGGGGATACCCGAACTTTATGGATATGGGGAGGGCAAAATCCGCCCCGCCCCGTTGCCATTCCTAAGTCAAATGTTTCAGGATCATATAAAAAAGAGACGCCACATCTCTACCCAAACATTAAGGCATTAGGTTAATAAGTCGCATATATGTTATAGATCCAACAATTTTTGCATTGATAGTTGTTGCGAGACTTAACCAGTCACACTTGAAACCCAGAACAAATATTCCAAGTAGTAAATGTTAATCACCCATTCAATCATCGTTCTAAACAAGAATTTAAAAATTTATTTTTTAAAAAAACTTCATAGAACATACCAACAAGGCAATTTTAACACATCTCCAAACTATTGTTTTTACATCCAAGGAGTAATATTTTTTGCAACTAACAGAAACATGGAGTAAAGCTAACAAAACTCTAGTGCTAAATAAAATGATAATAATGAAGCAAAATCAAAACAGGCCTTAAACTGCAAAGTTAACTTCCTCCGTACCATTAAACATACATGTTAATTTAATGTTGGTCTCCGACTTGATGATGACGATAACGAAGAACTGAGAAGCCAAAGCGTTCGTTGTATTGATCCCAAAGCATGCCAATTTCATCTCCTATGTGTAAGTTCCTTCGAATTACGAAATCATCAACCCATGTGTCTTTGAAAACGTGGCTTTGATTGGAAGGGCGTATGGTGAAAACAAGAGAATGAAGAGATTCGGTGTCGAAATCCCATACTTGAACACGGATGTCATTACTCTCACAAACTTGATGACCACCTAAGACATGAACGATCAAATCTTTGGCCAGTTCTTTCTTGATCAAGATGTTTCGATTATTGCTAACATCAGCTTGTGTCAAGACTTTCTTGATTTTCCATGGATCATCATAGAGCACAAAATCAGTTGAACAATCCCAATTTCTTGCTCTTCTTCTAAGAGGAACAACAACAGCAGCAACATTGCATATGTTGTTTTTTGTTTCTTGGTGGGCAAGTTTCTTGAGAAAAAGGATCTTATCATGATCGGTGGTCTCACAATGGGAGGGGAATTGGCAAGAAGCACGAAGCTTGCTCTTCCCACCCCCCGGTTTTCTTTTCCACCCCCGAGTTTCCCTTAATGCCCCTAAGAAAAAAGGACGGACTACGCGGGCCGTATTTTTATATAAATTTTCCACCCCCTACGTTGAAAAATGGTACGTTGAAAAAAGGATGGATCGCAAGATCCGTACTTTTTCGTTCAAATTTTTTGAATTTTCAGGGGTAATTTTGGGTTTTAGGGGGGTGAAAAAGAGTTAGGGGGGTGGGAAGAGCAATCTTCAAGAAGCACTACCAGCTAGTGATAGACAAAGACACACAGAATCATGATTGACAATGTTCTTGTGCTGAGCCATGAATGAATGAAGTTTGTTTCTTTCATACTTTACTACTTATATATAATAGTACTATTTATTAGGGTTTCTTTTCTTTTTTTTTTGGTAAATAGTTTCTTATCTTTTTTATCTAGCCAAATGGAAAAGAAGATACCTTTTTTATTAGGAATAAGTTAGTTTTATATCTAATTAATTAATAATGTCTAGTTTTAATTTTTTTACATATATGTCCAAATAATTTTCTATTTAATCATCTACTACTAATGGTTAGTTACTTATTATAATTTTTTATTTAATCATCTACTATATATACTAATTGTTAGTTACAATTACTATAATAATCATCTGCTACTATGTTTGGGAGAATGATTTTTAAAAATAGGACAGTGGTATATGTTTGAAAGTAGGGTAGATTGATATTTTTTTTTCTTTCAAAAAGGGTCATCTAAAAAAATAAATAAAACCAGCTAATTGTGTTGCATAGTGGATGAAATTTTTTGCTCATATCCAAACTACATGGAGTTCAGCATCTTTCCAACCCTTCCCTAGGATGTGCTTCTCTTCTTTTGCAAGTTGTTATGGGAATTCGTCGTATTAAAATGTATTTCCTTCGATTCTATATATAAGCAAATTTTAACTTTTTAGATAGATACATTGAAAAATTAATGTATCTAATCTATATTATTGACTAGATACATTACTTAAAATTTGCTTATATATATAGAACCGGAGAGAGTAAATTCTTTT
This sequence comes from Trifolium repens, assembly GCA_030408175.1. Classification (NCBI taxonomy): domain Eukaryota; kingdom Viridiplantae; phylum Streptophyta; class Magnoliopsida; order Fabales; family Fabaceae; genus Trifolium; species Trifolium repens. Next base: position 12,008,561 of record CP125845.1, read on the forward strand.
TTTTGGCCTAAACCCCTGCTTAACATTAAAAAAAAAATTGAATATTTGGATTCGCTACGTAAATGAGCGACACATTTTTGCTGATCTTAGCCATCCAATCTCAAAATTAACACGTGTAAATGGGTGAGGTTTTAGATGCAAGGAATTGGAGTCCATAATATTCACATGTTGAAAGCATTCCTCAAAAGATGAGCCATATATATCGTGGAAGACATCTTCGGTTTGGGCTTCCAAAACCTGAATCTGTGCAGATTGGAGAATAAAAGAAAAAACTTCTTTCAGGTGGTAGTTTTAACTTGTGTGGTTATCTCTTTTTCTGTTTGGTAACTTCGATTAAGGAAGGAGATTTGGGATTTGGAAGTCCCCTTTTCAACCGCTTCAAGGCTGATTTTACCTCCTCAGAATTGACGAATTTGTTATCTACAAGTTGAGATTATAACAAGAATTAGAAATGAAAGTGAAACAGAGCTGTACTCTGAAGTGAAACAGAATATTATACTGGTAAATAGAGTAAACAAATAAGTATGGAATTAAAATAATCAGCATATATTAAGCAACCCCATTATTTTTACTAAATTAAAGTCCAAGCCTAGTCATTTGATAGAAGGATTAAAGTAAAGATTTGAAGGGCATGCCTTCAAATTTGATATCCAACATACTAATTAGAATTTCTGTTGAGCACTTTTAAAAACATACTACAAATATAGTTAGTGATTTTCATAGGATAGTTATCTAATGTCTAACCTGTGCGAGAAGCATCCGTACCAGCTTCAATCTTGATACTGTCAGAATCCTTCAGCGTGTGATCATATCCTGATCGCTTTGTAGAAATTGCGACTGTGCCAGGCTTCATCTTCTGTTCAGCATCTGCACATTGACCTTTGCAAGGCTCCATAAAACAGAACCTAAAATGGCAACAGTTCATATAAATTAATGAACGATACATGCAATCAAGTGAAATACACTCAGCATGTAGTGATTATATACAAGACTATGAGAAATTACATTCTACTATATACAAAAAATAAATAAGCCAAAACATTCATAAAGAAGTAAAATGGTTAACAGAATTATAACAACTAAACTGCTAACTAAGATGCATGAGCAGCTATATTGATGCAAAACACTATCAACATTATCCTGATATCACATCTTCAATAAATTATTCAATAGATACTAATTATGATTACAGTATCATTATCAAATTAATTAGTATTATCGAAGTGTAATCTTCGATAAGTATTTGTAAATTAGCAACAACATTATCTCCCAGGGTTTCCTTCTAGTGTAATCATAATCAGTTTTTATTCTTTATATCCATTATTATTCCTTCCTCTTAAACCTTGATAGATAGTAGAACTTGGGTTGTGCCGAACTCAATCCCACAAAATCAGCTTATAAATCTCTCTGTTGTGAATTCGTAAATCTCACACCAATAACCTTGATGTGTGGAGCAAATAGAATAAGCAATCAATCAAGTGGAAATAGCAATAATAATCACGAACAGATAAAACTACGAAAGCGATAAAGTGACACACAATATTGTTTACCCAGTTCGGCCAAATAAAGACCTACGTCTGGGGAGAGAGCAGCTCTCCAATCCACTATCAATCAAGTTTCAAGGTTACAATGAAATCCCAACAACAAGGGTTACAAGAAATAGTCTTTATCCTATTCTACCCAAGTCCCGAATTTCTTCCCGTGACCAAGAAATTCAATTACAAGTGTTTACCAAGGTGTTGAATCAATCCCCAATCCCTAGAATTATTGCCAAGAGAATTCTCTATAAACCCTAGTCTTTTGATTGGCTGCAAACCCTAAAAACACCCTTACAAACCTCAAAACGCAAACAGTATATTTATACACGCGTACCGGCGCCCGGTGCCTAGCACCCCGCGCCCGGCGCGGATTGACAGAGGCCACAGGCCTTTTTAGCCTGCTCCTGGCGCCAAAGGCCTGCGCCCAGCACAGCCTGCTGCAACAACCAATTTTTCTGCTTCACGTTTTCAAGGCAATTCCAACACTCTCACTTATAAACCCTTTTCAATGACACATGTCACATCCAATGTGAAACCCTCAATCCCCCAACACGACCAAGATTGAGAATCAAGAGCATGACCCGATAGTGGATGGTCCGACGGATCGTAGATAGGCTCTGATTCCATATCCGAGTTTAGGTTGGGCATAATGCATGTCACTGTAAACACTTATTCATACCATATCACATCCAATATGAGACTTTCAACAATAAGCTTTCATAGTTAACATAGATAGCCAATGCTGATTGATGTGAGCTCAAAATTTAAGGATCTCTGGAACTTTCTCTTGAATATATATTCTTACAATTTTTTTTAAAATGGTACAAGAAATATTCATATTCAAGCCATATGAATATAGATAAATGAGAGAGAGAGAGAGAGAGAGAGAGAATAATACTAAGCAATGAATAATCAGTCAATTATTCAAACATACATATATGAATGTAAAATGTTTGTTAGCATACCATTGTCCAGGCAATTCTCGGCTGTCAAAGGTGGGAGGTAACATTCTCCACTTTCTGCATTTGTCACATTGCACCCAGTCACAATCTGGTTTGTAGACACAGTTATCGGTGTCCTAAGGAAGAAATAAAAGTAAAGCTAAGCAAACCTCCTGGGTAAAGGAAGAGTAAGAGGACTTGACCATTCACAATTTTAACTAAGGTACTTTTATCAAATTGAATTATTGAGTAAATTACTATGATAACTTGGAAAGTCAGCCCACATGGAGAAAGAAGCTTCACTTTAAAACAATATATTGTTTCTTAGTCCTAAGGAATAACAAAAATTTGACGATCATTCATAAATGATGATAGAATGTAAAGAAAAGTTTTACCAAATTAAGTGAATCAAAATTATCGTCCCAGTATTCATCTGCTTTTTTCCCAAGCCACTGCTCAAGACATGCATATGCTTCACAGTCTTGGAATCCTTGTTTGTTATTATGCACCCACACACGACCATTCTGATCATCCTATACCAAAAAGGAAGTAAAAGTACGAGATTTCAAATGCTGTGAAGATGAAAACGGCAATTGATTATTGCGTAACTAAGTTAAAGGTATTATGCAAAAAATAATCTCCCTTCTCAGAAGTACAATCCAGAACAAACATACAAAGTATCATTTGGGTAGATGGAACAAGGATATAAATCCAGATGCAAAAAAAAATAAACATCCAAATTTAAAAAAAAATAAAAAAATCAAGTACATACTGTTTCCTCACAAGTTTCAATTGATTTGTTGTAAACTAATTCTATAATATGACATAAAGAATAATAACTAAAAACCAAGCAATCTAAATTTGCGTGTTATTCCAGCCAAAAATTATGACATTTCACTGTCTCGGTTAACATACATACTATTTAACCCACTGCCGATCTGTATAACAAGGGCACATCATCCTATTCAGGCAGATTGTAGAAGCATCAAATACATTTCTAAACCTAAGCAACTAAAATTAATAAAATTATATTCCAAGCAAGCAAGTTACTTTCTCAAAGGCCCCAAATGGTTAGAAATTAGAATACATGTAAATCAATGCCAAAACAATATAGTTTTGGAGTTAATGCAATCAGAGGGTACATACCATTAAATTGGTCACATCCATGACACCAATTACACCCCGACCCACATCTGCACTATGAATCATACCACCAACTCTCTTGTAAGCCTGTAAAAGTAAAGAAAAAATAGTATGAAAACTATAAAATTTTAAATAAGGAGGAAACAGAAAAATAATAAATACTTTAAAGTTACAGTTTAATACAAAAAGCCAAAGCACTAACTCTCCTGATTCTAGTTAAAGGAGGACACTAAAAATGACAACTGACAAGGTTATTAGACCCAAAATCTAAATTAAGTCAGGAAACAAATAAAAAAAATATGAAAACCAATCGTAAGAAATAGTTTAACACTGCCGTAAGCTAAAGCTTACTGAGCTTTAATTTAAGCTAAATAAACTCTCAAGGAAAATATTATTTGGGCTGCAAAAAATATGGCTGCAAAGCCAACTCAAAGATGTTGTAGATGTAACCAAAAAGTTGGTTAGTGTGTTGCACAACCAAGGAAAAAAGAGACTCAGTGGAATTATCATCAGCGAAAATTTCCCACCAGACATGAACTCTAAATTTAACATTTGAGAGCTTTAAACCACAAGGAAATTTAGGATATCCAAAAAAAAATAAAAATTGATATTGAAACCATAGCTAGTATGTATCACGGCTATTGATAATTCATCATGGCATGACTTGGTGAAATAGGAGAAATCACTATTTATAATTCACTGTGGAAGGCTAGTACGAGTCACAATAGTTGATTAAAAATCAGCCATTGTTATAATACATTACTAATTTCAAATTGTTGAGGTCAAATTGAATTTTGGGATTTGGGATAATAGCCGAAGGCAAAACATCATTTAGGGTAGCTGCACCAAACTGCATTACGGATAGCCAAGGTCAAACTTTATCTGAGATTATCATTCAGAGTGTATCTCATTGGGGAAATATAGGAAATCACCATTGGTATAATTCACAATAGGAGGCTGTTGTAAAATGTTGAACCACTCCTAACTCTAAGTTTATACTAAAACTAGACTCCTGATTTGAATTAAAATAGGAAACAAATGACAATGCCAAGAGAAAAGAAAGAGGAGAGAATGAGAGGAATATGACTGAACCCGTTTGTCTAAAGTACACGAAGCTACAGTATGAAGTATACAGAAAACAAGGAATAAATACAAGAAGTTTTGGTTATCTTAATTACTGTTATTGCAAAAGACTAAACATGGTATAATTACCATATTTATATTCTCCCGATTGTAAATATCTTATGTAATGTAATTATTAGAGATTACACTATTATTTCTACCAATATCAGGCTTTCATAGCTTCCTGAGATAGCCCGGGCTAATTGATTTGATTCCCAATATCACAGGATCATGTTTCTTTTAGATTCATGTGTGTGTTTTTTTAATTGGTTGTATATATACCTGTAAATCACTGATGGATATTGTAAACGACTTAGATTCTAGTCTTCCTATCTAACATTGGCCCTCAAGTTGGAGAATATAGGTAATACACAAAGCTTACTAGAGGACCTTACAAAGATTTAGTGAAATCCTAAGCCTGTTAAACTTTGCCATGCCAGCACATGCATACACAGAAAAGTGATGAATAACAAAGTATTAAGCCAACTGAGGGGCACTTCAGGGCACCCAACATTTTCACAACAGCATATGAAGCTCAGCCATCTACATTTGAATGTCCTGATTGGGCTAAATCCAGAGTGTAACAATGGACTCCAATCCTCCTAAATAGCAACAAATATACACCACAGGACTAAATCCTTACCTCAATTAAGCGACCATGCCAATACAAAAATACTCCACAGCTTGCTTGATCCCATTCTAATTGACTAAATCCTAGAGTCAATTCAACTGCCCTTCCCAAGATGTCACCAGTTACCATAACAGTATTAGTGAGGAAATTTGCTAGCGGTCGACTTTTAACCTATGCAAAAGATAAAACGAACAATCAGAATGAATGATTGAAGGCCAAACAGAACAAAAACAATATCTTGGTTCCATAGACCATTTAGAACTTTCAAGAATGGAATTACCAGTTTCCCTTGAACACATATCTTCATTCGTGGAACTAAGAAGATGACCTCCAAATAAGCTCGTAATGAGTAATCCAAAGGAACCTGAAGCAACAAGAAACATGAAAAAATCAGGTATAGTTTCGATTGATAATTATCTCATAAAAGCAAAAGAGATACCAAACCTTTTGATTAAGTTGGCCTAGACGAGAACGACTCCTTTTGCTTCGGATGAAAATGTCACCTTGGTGAAAAGAACTCCCACCTTTCAGTCCGTCATGCCACTCTAGGCAACACTCTGAGCCCCATTCATCCAAGTTCCATATATATATTTGGGTTCCCGTACCACCACAAAACAAGGCTGCCTTTTCACCAATAAGATATTTATTAAATGGTGAGAACTCCTTAATAGCTTTCAAATTGTACTTGGCCAAAGTTTCAGACTGAGCTTTTGTGTCAACTTCCATTTGTTGTCCTTGTCGGCAGTAACTAACTATGGGTATCTCTATATTCTACAATAAAATATTTAAATAAAGTAACAGTAAAAATTAAAACAATAGTATCAACAACGAATAGTGAAGTCAATCATCATTTTTTTTTAAAAGTGGCATCAGTTATGTCTTCAGTATAATTAAAAGAAAATGCAGGTTGTGTAACGTACATCCTTGCCTTCATTTAGTGATTGAGAAAGAAAAGCTATGGATCTAGAATTAGCAGTCTGGGTTAGAACAAGAACATCTCTGCCAAGCCTCATTGCTCCTGTCTATCATTGGGGAGAACACAGATGAAAAGAAATTCACTTCAGCAATAAGATACAGGTGTGATTAAAGATATACTATAGTTTATATTTCTTCCAATTCAACATGGAACAAAACAAGAACATGAATTAAATAATTCTTATATGCTATCCTTGTAAAATAAGAAATACGAAGTCATATATACAGCAGCTTGAGGAGGAGCATTGTATATCTTATTTTCTCCCTTGTATCTATTTGTTTGAAGCAACTATCAATTACGATAGGTTAGGAAATATGTAGATTGTACTTGCTAGATTAAATGACTATAATCAAGGGATTCCAATGGTACACTTATATTTTATAAATTCAGTCTCATTTTCTTTTATTGAAATTCAGTCTCATATTCAAGTGTCAATAACAACAATAATGACAAACTATCAATGGTGAAGATAAGAGAAACTCTCGGTGCAAAAAACTAAGCAAGCTAAACTAAACAAAACTTATGAATCGTCTTTTCTTCTTATAAAAGATTAATCGACAGTAAAAAAACTGCTCCTCCAAAAACTAACAAACTTCACACAATTCAGTTAAAAGCAATTAATCTCTTTGATCTCATAAAAAAATTAAGCACATTCACAAAAATACCATTTTATGATATTTATTATTCACTCATCTCATTTCAATTGTCTGCTAGCACTGATGAAGAATATTATGGAGAGCAAAAACTATGAAACTTTTTTATTATAGTCGAGACCGGAGGGGTAATAAACTACATACTAAAAATAAAATTAAACTAGTAGTAAAGGGGAGCAAAAGAAGGAAAAAAATTAATCAAATGCAAGACCAAACAACACCAACTATTTGAATATGCAATTATGCATCAGTGTTAGCCCATATAAATTACATTGACTAAATGCATCATAGAAGATAAAAGCCATTTACGCAAATCATGTCCACCAAAAGGCCAAAATTAAGTTCAAAAAACACCTGGGTGAGAAGATCAAGAGAACGGCAAGAAATCTACCTTGAATCCAACACCAAATCTACCAATTTGATCCTTGTCATCATAATCAGATTGTTTGTGCCCAAAAGATACCATCTTCACAACCTCATCATGGTTCATCCCTTGACCATCATCAATTACTGACAGCATGGGCACATCCTTCTCAGATTTCTTCATCTTTATCATATCAACAAAAATATCGATCCTGTTGCATCAACATCAAAGGAATAATACGTAGCTTTTTAAGGAGATAGTCCAGTTACATATACAAGAATATATATGCTGCTCATACATATACTACATTTCAAGCAGCCACGTTTTGACTTTGTAACAATAAATTTGATAAATAAAGAAATCAGATGATTGTCTCTGTTAGAGCATATGAAATATCTCAGAATATCTTAGTTTGTCGCCGAGACTCAGTTTCTATTATTAGAGTATATCTTAGATTATCTCCAAGGATTAGTTCCCATATTATCATGATATGTTTCCTGATTTTCCTTTTTTATCTTAGAGTACATCTAAAATCATATTTAAACCTTATATTTCTTCCTATTCTTTTTTTTTATCTAAAACTCATAGTAACAACAGTCCCCACTCCCTACATTTAATTCTTGTTTTATCATCAAATAAACAAAAACCTTAAAAAATGCAGTGCTTATATCACATCCATTCACAACTTCTTTTAAAAAACAGTCGCTCACAATCACAAATAACTACTAATGAAGAAACAAAAGACAAAATCCCTACAGAAATAACTATGTTGAAGATTAATAATTTTCTTAAATATTCCTTAAAGTTTTCAACATCAAACCAAAAGCTGTAACAAGAAAAAATTCTAAAATGTTAGAAAAAATATAGTAAAATAAACATTATTGATAGCAAGTGTGGGAACAAGGACAAAAACAGGAAAACATTGGCAGAAAAAAAAAACATAAACTTACTTTGTTGCTTTGGCATCTCTTGAATTATCAACAAGCTCAGCTATTCCACCAAATATCCATCCAGAGTGAGCCTGACCAAGAGTTTTCAGGTAACTTGGGTCTGCTCGTATGAAATTTTTCTCAGGCAGTCTTTCCTGCATCACATGTGACTGAATTCCGCCACAAGTTTCGGATGTAAAACGAGATGCACGATCCTCCCTGGGAGGAAACTTAGGATGTGAAGAGACATCTCCACAATTTGGGGGACCTCTTCCTGTAACAGCATCGCGTCCTCCATGTTCCTCAGCTATGTGGGAACCTGTTAAGGAAGCCTCTACTACAATTATTTAATCCGCGGAAGAAGCAAATTCCAAGCTTAAATAAAGGTTTCCATAAACTTATTTTTTAGGCATAAAGAAATTCCAAATTTCAAGCCAAAGTTACAAATAATATCATCCACTTCAAAGTCAAAATTTTAAAAAACAACTTAATAATTCCATACACCTAAAGAATAAATGTCCATCAATTCTTTAGATCCTTGCCAATTCTTTTTTGCATGCAAAGCATTTTGTTTGTAATGATTTCATACCATTTGGCATTGACTAGTTATAAAATAAAGAATGAAAACAGTGAACTGTAGATGGCAAACCTGATTCACAATCTCTTGGACGAGCATCTACAGTACATGTGCTGCCTGTTTGATATGCAACATTAACTGAGCTTAAATCGCCTGATGCTTTAGGAGGCAAAAAGTAAAACTTGTACTGCTCAAAGCTTGTAATAGCAACCTGAAAAACAGAGTCATATTGATTCTGGTTCAACTACTCAAAAGAAGCAGAAGCAATGAGGGAAGATATACTAGTTTTACTCTATTTGGTAATCATGGATATATCATAAATGTTGGCACTTACAGGATAGTGCAAAAAAACTCAGGGACACCAAGACCTAAGACAATTAACATAATTAAGAAAACCGGCACATAATTTTTTAATTTTTACAATTTAATAGTTACAGCTCCATGTAAATGAGAATACAGCCTGCACATAATTTTTTAAAATTTACTTTATAACAATATATACATACAGAAGTACACAGCAAGACTTGCATATCGCTAATTGACTAGCAAACGAGGGGCATCTCACTACCCAAAAAACTTGTGCTTAAAAATCTACATCTCCTCTAGATCACTAAGCACCAGGAACATATTTGCACCTATGTCATATAAATTTATAGGTGTATAGCATTTATTATGTGAAGCCATATATAGTTTATTGACAAAAGAGGGAATCTCACTAACAACAAGAATCTGACTAGAACACATGGTGAAAAGACATCAAACCATCAAATAAATAAACATTGCGACAAGAACTTCCACAACATCATCATATAAGTACATCATTAGCCGCTATAAAAGTCATAACTGGACTTTTGTCTCCTCCTTGGAGGCATAGTTGGTCATGATATACATAAGTAATCTATAAACCTTAAATTACTTAAAATTACTTCCAAACCATGTTATGCAAAGAAAAGAAATCAAGCTGGAAAAAATAAAATTTCATACCATGTCATATTTGCGCAAGTGAGTCAAAAACTTTCCCCACTCATTCCTATCACGTGAACAGTTTGGAGCAGGAGCTACTGAAAACTGGGGCAATGCAGAAAGATTGGTTAACTTTCTCTTCGAAACAATTGAATCTATGTTCAATTCTTGTGACCTGCAAAAAAATAGATTGGTTAACATATTCATTAGTAATAAATCACACTAAAAAATTTGTTTGTCTCATCATAAAATACAGGTGATAACATAACAGGTTCTCCAAAGTTATTATACAATCCATACACTTCAGTCGGTGGGTTATGGCACTTTATGTCGCATATAGGTTTCCAATCTTTTGTAAGGGTAATGGCCATGCTTATCTGCATAAATGGTAGTGCATAAAAAAATTAGCTGTACTTAAAAGAATACTGCATAATACAAATTAAAACAAAAAATCTCAGAAAGCTAAGCTTGTAAATGTGTTCTTCTCAACATAAGGATAATAATATGAACTAAACTAAGATATAGTAGTATAAACACTGTGTTCTTACTGATCCTTTCACAAAGAGCTTTTTTCACACCTTTTCAAAACTGTTTTACACTTATACTAATTTATTTATTTTTGTCGGGTAGAGTGGTAGCAATGAGAAACACCAAAACTCACACAAACGAAAGATCATCAGTAACAACAGAAAATATCCAACCTAACAATTTTGGCATTGGCAGTTGAGCTAAATCTTACGCAAACACTTATACTAATTTTTAGTAGAGAAAAGTAGAAATGATGTATATAGTAGTGTACTAAGGTTTATATCAGTTTATATCAACCTGACAATTTCAGCATTGGAAGTTGAGTTAGACCTTATGCACACACTTATACTAATTTTTAGTAGTAGGAATGGTGTCTATAGTAGTGTACTAATAATAATAATAAATGCATCCAGTTTATTTTAGCAAAACAAAAAAGTTATAAATTCTTGTCTAGACAAATTTACCTCGCAGGCCGAACTCTGGATTATCAAACCCTTCCCCTTTCCTGAGAATCAGAGAGTTAATACCAAACAAAATTATTAAAAAAAAAAACCATTACATTGTGCATTATAATTTCTATTTTTATTCATATTACTAGATACAGGACAAGAAAAATTCAAGCAAACAGAAACTAATTTCACCATGCATTACGATTTTCTTATAAGCGAAAATTTCAAATTTCAAATTGAAGAAAAACAAAATTACAAAAGTAAAACGAACTCTGAAACTTGCATAGTTCATCAATAGAATACTAATAATAGAAAATTGCAATGCAGTGAACAATAATAGTAGTACACATTTGAAGAAAATAGCGACAAAAAGCGATGATAATAATAGTAATGGTATAGTGAAGATTGATATTCGGGAATGAAGAGAGTAGAGGAAAACCTAGAGTGGAGTAGAATGAAGAGTGTGTGTGAGAGAGAGAGGAAGACAAAGCGACGACGTTTTGACGAAACCTTGAAGACGAAGGCAGCGAAGAGTTTGTTACGTGACTCAGTGACTGAGAGATGAAATAGAGCAACTTAAAATCTTAATCTTAATTATCACTAGTATTATATTACACCTCCATTAATTATCTTTTATTGGGTGTCAATTAACATGCGTCAAAAAAACAAGGTGTCAATTAACAATACTCCTATCTTCATTTGTTACCATTACCAATGTCATGTCACACTAAAATATTTAATTTAATTTTTTTTTGCAATTTTATGCTTCTCAAATTTTAAAGAATAAATTCAACCATACATTTTAGGTTTTTAAAGAAAAAAAAAATCATCAAATCAGTAATCTCTCAAATTTTGTAAAATACTTTCAAATAAATTCCTAATTTTATAAATATTTTTAAAAAATCTTTGACTCTATCAAAATTTATTCATATTAGTTCTTCAAAAAATATAATAAGATTAAATTGAAAATAAGTCGACAAAACTTATAATAAGACGTAAAATAGAAGAACACAATTGATAATAAATAATTAAATATGGGGATTAATTAAAAAAATATGGGGACTAATTTGACATTTTAATAGAGACGGTGATCTGTTAAAATATTTATAAAGTAAGAGACATATTTAAAACTGTCTATAAAGATAAAGACTAATTTGATAATTTATTCAATTTTAAACAACTGACAAACAAAATAATTACTATATAAAAAACAAACAAACATAGTAATAATATTATTGATAACTAGCCGTCAGTGCCCGTTTGTGTGATGGATATTCTCTTTTTTTTATTTGCTGTGATCGAAATTCTCTATTGTGCAAATATAAATAACTACTTAATCTCCTTTTTTATTGGATTTAGTTAATTGATAACTACTTAACATTTTTTTTGTGGCTAGTTATTAAGAAGAAAAAATATATATATATATTTTTTTACTATAAAAAAACTGAAAACATACTTTTATGTGGAAGTTGTGCTTAGTTATTAAGAGGAAAAAAAAAATTATTTACTAAAAAAAAAACTGAAAATCTATTTTTATGTGGAAGTTATTTTTCAACATATACAAATATTTAGTTTTTTTTAAGGGTAAAATAGGTATAATGAAAAAGTCATTCCAAAAATTTGTATCATTTTTATATATAGTAATAGATATTTTAAAACACGTTCATATTGACACAATTTCCCTCCAAAATAGAAGGTTAACAAACAAAAAAGTTACTAATGAATCGGGTTCAATAAACATAAAATCCAAGTTGGACTTTGAGATTTTCTTTTTGTGTTCCCTGAGCTTTTCAAGCACCCCCTAGATTTTCCAAAATACCCCTCTTGCAAGATAACTAGCGAGTGTTGAAGATGCAAAATTTGGAGAGAAAAAAAAAACAGTTCTCTACTTAAATAACAAACTGATTTCACACTTTAGCTAACAAACCTTATAAAATATTTTCATAGGAAGTGAAAGTGAACAGACAAAAATGTTAAATTTTACAAGGTTCGGTACTTAATTAACAAACTGTATTTTTTCAGAGTCTATACCCCTGAATTTACTATTTAAATTATGAACTATTTTTTTTTCTTCAAACCTTCGCTCCTTTTAGCACATGCTATTTAAGTAGAGAGAAGATACTTTTGCAATTTTCGGTGGGCGCCAAAAAATCAAAGAAGTGAAAAGTTCTTTTTGATTTTTATCAACCTCTTATGTGTAGTAGGGTTTTTTATGCCGCAAATGCAAAACAAACACCAAAGAGTGAAATATCATCCTCAACACCTCTCTTCACCAAAATTAAAGACCAATGAAACATGTAATCGCTCTAAACTAATCTTCAAATACTTTGCCTTTTTTTTTTCTTCCATCGAAATGATTTTGCTTGACTAATGACTACGACAGTCATAGTAGTATGATTGATGCGACCATTAACAAAAAAAAAAAAACTCTTCTGTATAAATTTCGTGATGAACTACTTTCATTCTAGATATTTAATGGAAAAATTTCAAAAAGTACATGCTCCATAAACTAACTCATGGTTGTGATTTGTGAATTGGGCATATGACTATAACTATCGATTCCAAACCATCATTTAATGAACTTGCTAATAGACATCCACACTTTTCAATTTTTATTATTTTACACACTCGCTATTTAATCTATAAGAGAGATAAAATTAAAAATTCAGAGTACGCTTAAAAGGCTCAGAATGCGTGAAAAGAAATAGAAAATTATTATTTACGCCCCTTGGGTTGCTATCAGGCCCCCCTAAAATTCCAAAATACCCCTAAATTACAGTTGAAAAATTATCGTCACGTAGGGAACGAAATTGCAAAAAACCAAAATTTCGTCTTCTAGGTGACAAAACACACAATTTCGTCTTCTAGATGACAAAACACACAATTTCGTCTTCTATGTGACAAAATTGTGTGTTTTGTGCCCAGATGTGCACGACAAGGCAGACCTACTACATTTAACCAAAATTTTGTCTTCTAGGTGACAAAACACACAATTTCGTCTTCTAGATGACAAAATTTCAAAAAATTGGCGTTTCGGTAACTACGAGACGAAATTGCGTGTTTTGTGCCCAGATGTGCGCGATAATGCAAGCTTACTATGTTTTAACATAATTTCGTCTTCTAGGTGACGAAATTTGTTGCCTTCGTTTCCTAGGATACGAATTCTTATAAGGGCATTTTGGTCACGACGGGGGGCCTGCAAGTAATACTAGGGGGCCTAAATAGCAAGCGAGAAAGAAATACTAAAAAAATTCAATTCATGGGGTATGAGATGTAAGACTCTTGCACGTCAGGCCCAACACATAGGCAGTGTTATATTTAGGGCTGCTTGTTGCTAAAATTCCATTTTTTTTAAAAGTATTGCTGCTAAAATTCCATTGTTTAAGTTTGATATTGGAATTCTCCAAATAAAAAATAATAATAAGAAAATGATTTTAAATTCTCTAATTTTATTTTTAATTAGAATTATAAAATTTTCATCCTGTCGTCATTCTATTCTCTAATATTAGATATTTTTACAAGAAATAGAAAAAACGGAGTGGTGATTAATTTTGTACTTAAAAATAAAAATTATGAAGATAAACATCTCCCATTGGCCATTTGTGATCGCGATCGATCCATTTGAGTTATAATAATTGAATTTTTGAGATTGAATCCATGCTTTATGAATGTGGAGAACCATGATCAAGATTACAATCCTATTATTGTTGAGATGGATTCTCGTCAACATATATAATTCTTTGCTTGGAAGACTCAAAATCTTCATCTGACCCTACCGACCCCGTTTGGAATAGTTTATTTTTGAGTTTATGCAAATAAATAAGTTCTTATGTTAATTTATAAGTTTCCACTAATGAAAACTGTATTTTTATAACCTATTTTTTCATAAACTACCTTGATAAATTTATAATAATACATAAAAACTTATATATTTGTATAAGTTATTTTGCATAAACTCAAAAATAAGTTATTCCAAACGGATCAATAATATAATATAATAAATCTATTAAAAGTAGATACTCTGAAAATTCTTTTCTACCCTTTTTCAATCTTTTTAATTTTGACACATTAACAAATTAAGGGACATTTTAGTCTTTTCATACTAAATTTAATAAAATAATATTATTATAATCACTATATTTTACTATACGTTATTGCTTTTATATTTTATTTCACCTATTGAGATCTATATTTTTACTCCGGCACAAGTTATGGTGCATAAGCCATGTTTATGCACCGTGCATAAATATCCAAAATTACTTAGTGCACCCCCAGATTTCTAGTGTACCCCCAGGTTGCTTAGCACACCCCCCAGATTTTTAGGGGGTGCGCTAAGCAATCTGGGGGTGCACTATGTAAGTGCACCAGTTCATCCTCATGTTTTAATAATTGTCAAAACACATGAAAATAGAGTAGAACACATTTTGGCAACATTACAAATGACTTGACAGCGAAAAACTATTTTAAACTTTGAAAAACTGAGTTTTAGGTATTATGTATCGATACATAAACATGTGTATCGATACAAATGTCCTGAAATTACTTCAGACTGATTTTGTGCAATTTGTATCGATACATCTATCACTTGTATCGATACAAAAGTGATATCTCAGAGGCAGAGAGTCACCTGTGTATCGAATCATGCTTGCATGTATCGATACACACTCACTTCTCTCAAAAATCAGAGAGTGCATGATGTATCGAATCATGCTTGCATGATTTGATACATATCAGTCAAGATTTCAAGAAACTGATATATGTATCGATACATATACATCTTTGTATCGATACATAGGTCAATATTTTCAATTTGAACGCTGGTCAAAGGGTTTGTATCAATACAAACCATCATTTGTATCGATACACGAATGTTGAATTTTGCCCAAATTTGCTCAATTCTATTCTCTCTTTAAATAGCAATGTGATGTGTCATTGTAACGAGAGGAAACTAGTGTGAAAGATCAGAAAACGCTTTGGGTTGCAAATTGAGTGAGAATTTGGATCAAAGGTTTCATTCAACACAAATTCATCATCTTCATCAAAGATTGCAATCAAAATTGAAGTTTGAGTATGGGATCAATTCAATAGAGGTTGCATTTTTGTGTGATAACGTTCGATACGGTTCGTGGTGAATCAGAATCGTAGTCGGGTTGGATTGTGTGTTGAAGGTTCTAGTTTCTCTCAAAGGATTCAAGATCGTGCTTGTCTTGAAGGATCGACAACAAGAAACGAAGGACTCAGCTGGACGATCGAGTGCGGTTTGGCACGGGTCGGATCGTTGGAATCAGAGGGCGAAGTTTCGTTGTGTGTCGAGGTTTTGTTGCATAGTTTACTTTTTGTCTCGTTATAGGTTTATAAGATTCAATTGTAAACTGTGCACGTGTTGTTAATCATTTTTGATCTATACACTCTCAAATAACCCGTTTGGTTATTTGGGGGGAGACGTACTCGGACAAACGCGTGGACGACGCGAAATCCGGGGAACTCCCTAATCAAATCGTTGTGTGTTTCTCTATCTCTCTCTCTCTCTCAATATTTTACTTGTTATAATTTCATTGATTTCTTGAATCGATTGAATTTTTCATGTTCGTATTGGAACATCAAAAATTCAATTTTTATGCTTGATTGTGATTGTGTTTAAATTCGATATTGTAACTTGCTTGGGACTGAAATTAGTATATAGTTTATATTCGAATTTTGAACGTTATCATTTCGAATCTTTTCATCAAACATTCAAAGGCTTATACTACTTTTCTTTTGGTCAATCGGTGCATAGACTACCGATCCGGTGGTTTTCCGCTTGCGCTTGATTGAAACAAATAATTTTTTAAAAACGCAATTGTTTCGAGGTTCACTTATTCAACCCCCCCCCCCTTCTAAGTGATAGCCAAGTAGTCTAACAAGTGGCATCAAGAGCCCGGTTCGATTTTAAACGATTAAACCGAGTAATTTGTGCCAATTATTAGAAAACATGGCTTTTGCACCGAAAGGGGCGTATAATAGGGCTCCTATATTCAATGGCGATCACTTTGACTATTGGAAAAGTAGTATGCGTATTCACATCAATTCTTTTGACGGTGAAGTATGGAATGTTATTGAGAATGGTTCGTTTGTTCCAACTATCACGGATCCTCATGGCATTGTCGAAAATAAGCCTATGGCACAATGGACGGATGATGAAAAGAAAAAGGTCAATTACGATGCAAAGGCACAAAACATACTTATTTCATCCCTTGGGATTGAACAATTCTATCATGTGTCGCATTGTTCTACGGCCAAAGAAATGTGGGATACATTAGTTACTCATTTTGAGGGAACTAATGAGGTCAAAATTTCGAAAATAAACACCTTAACTCAAGAATTCGAATTGTTTCATATGCAAGATGGTGAAACCATTGCGGATATGCAACAAAGATTTGTAAAAATCACCAACAAGTTACATGGTCTAGGTAAACCAATCACAAATCAAGATGCTACTAATAAGATTTTGAGATGTCTTAATAGGTCATGGCAACCAAAGGTCACCGCAATCAAAGAAGCGAATGATCTCACAACTTTGAGTCTCACAACCTTATTTGGTAAGCTAACGGAACATGAACAAGTGCTTAATTTGTTGGAAAAGCATGAGAAAGGTGAGAAAAAGGAAAAACCTAACGAAAAGGAAAAAGAAAAGGATAAGAGGTCCATTGCTCTAAAGGCCTCCAAGCCCAAGTCCAAAAAGGTTGAGCAAGTGGAAAGTAGCTCAAGCGAAGACGATTCCGATGATGAAGAAATGGGACTCTTCGTTCGACGCTACAATAGATATGTGAGAAAGAATGGGATAAGACATTCCGATGACAATCTTAAGAAGTTTCGGAAAGATAGTGGTTACCGCCGGAAGAATGAAGATGCTAGGTACTCCAAAAAGGGAGCATGCTATGAATGTGGCCAAGTTGGTCATTTCAAACCGGATTGCCCCAAGCTCAAGAGAAAAGAGAAGGAGTCATCTTCATTCAAAAAGGGAAGCAAGGACAAAGGAAAGAAAGCATATGTTGCATGGGAAAGCGGAAGCTTATCTTCCTCTTCATCATCAAGCTCTAGCTCAAGTGATGAAGATGCATTGGCAAATGTGTGACTATCATCCCATGATCGCAAGAAACTTGCTCCTAAAAAGGTAAACCAAAATCCCTCTAGCTCATATACGCTTTTAGAATATCATGAGTTGCAAGTCGCTTTTGAAAAGTTACACAAAGAAACTAAAGAGGCCTTTCAACGACTAAAAGGTTTAATGCAAGTTAATAAATACCTTGAAGCAAAGGTTTCGGAAACGGAGCTTGAGTTGAAAGCCCTCAAAGAGTCTATGATTCAAAAACCTCTTGCGACTTTTGATAGTTACGGTAACGATAGGACCGGATGTGATGGATGCTTTTACTTATATAGAGACTTGCGAAAGTTACAAGATAAGCTAAAAGAACCATCCAAACCGGAGATTACTTTTGCAATTGATCCATCTAAATTCAACAAATCATTGAAACCTAGAAATAAAAAATATAAATTTGTTGAAAAGGATCCTAAGAAAAGTAATCCTCATATCGTTTGTCATTATTGTTGTGACAAGGGTCATACTATTGCAAAATGTCATGCTCGAAAAGTTTTGGTACCAAAAGGCAAATTGCAATGGTTACCTAAGTTAGGCAATAATGTCTCTACTAACCAACTAGGACCCAACATGAGTTGGGGACCTATTTCAAATGTCTAAGTATGTAGGGAAGACGTCTTGAACCATTGACAAGAGACACCGACAACAATGGAGTTCAAGACACATGAAGAAGTAAAGTGATGAGAAAAGCTTCAACTCGACATTTGCAAGGTTATGGAAATTGATCACTTCCTATATCTAAACACTTAAGGGAAGATTCTATTCTCTATCTTTTCTTTTATATTTTTTTCTTAGTATTTGTACATTGGTTTCATATACATATACCTTTTTCATCTTAATATGAAGTTAGTATTGATAGTTGTCTAATCCTCCATTTCCAAGAATTTTGCTCAAAGATATTGATAAGTTTTTGAGACTCATACGTTTTAAATGGGGACTTGACAAAAATCATTTACAATTGTCGTATTAGGTTCATATTTGGTTCGCATATGTGTATTTTTGTTCTTATATATGTGACTTTGTGTGCATACATAAATATACTCCTTCATATGATTGATTTTGGTACTTTAATTCAACTATGTAGATGCCTTATCATGCATATATGGTTTAACATGTGTTCTCATGTTATAATGTGCTTTGGTATTTTGTTTTTGCTCACATACATAAGAATGTACCTTATTGGTTATATGTGTTTCATACATACATGTTATTAGGAAGTCATAAAAATTATTTTTGAAACTTATATGTTCATGTATTTTGAGAAAACTTGAAAATAATGCATTTTGGATCGATACAAATAAACATTGCATGGATACATGTTGGTTATTTTTCAAATTTTCAAAATGAACTGATATGTATCGATACATATGATGCTTGTATCGATACATAGCTCTTCAGTTTGGACAGAACATAACTCATGTATCGATACATGCTTCAGAAAAACCAACTTGTATCGATACAAACATACATTTGTATCGATACAAATGCGTAAAAACAGATTTATGTATCAATTTTCACTTATTCATTCATCAAACACCCAACACTTCTTCTTCTACACGAAAATCTCATCAAAACCCCTCATTCCCAAATTCTCAATCTCCCTCAAAACTCAACCAAAACTCACAAAACTTGACACTAAACCACTTCAAATTCTTCGCTCATTCACATTCCTTCATCAATATTGTGGTTCAAGTCTTCAATATCTTCACATTCAAGACAAGGGTTTTCAATTTTGGTGTGTGTGGAATCTTCTTCTTCTCAACTCTCAACAAGGTAATATTACTCTATTCTTCACTTTGATAATGGCTACTAGCAATAGAAGCAAGAATAATGCTAGGACTAAGATTATAAGGGATAGTGATCATGAAGAAAACTTTAGGCAAGAGAATTTTGTCCATGAGAACTACCTAAACTTCTACATTAAGAATTGTAAGGAAAAGAAGGTAATCCCTCAAAATGCTGTTGATGTTGAAAACCTTGAGGGATTGCACTTAAGTGAGGGTGCTGAGATCATTAAGAGAGAAAATCTCTCTACCTTTTGTAACTTGAAGAGAGCTTACATAGAAGATTTGGTTAGGATTTTCTATTCCGGATTACAAGAGAGAGATGGTGCTGAATTTGAATTTTGTATAGGAAAGAAAATTTTCAAATTTTCTAACAATCTTTGGTTGAAACTTTTTGGGTTGGAAACCGGTAGAAATTTACAAAGGTTCACCGATGTTGATGGTCCTAAGTACAACATGAATGAGTTTGCAAGTACTCTAACTAGGAACGGTAAAAGCCCAAATGGGAAGGCCGGTAGACTCAATAAAGGTCCAAGAGTCTTACTTTGGATTGTAAATCATATTCTAAGACCTAGAGGTGGATCTTACTCTCGACTTGATTGGAAGGACATTGATCTCATGTACCTTATGATGGAAAGGAAGAAAATGGATTGGCCACACTACGTTGTGAGTCGCTTGTTTGCTTTGAGAGATTCTAAGAAGGATCATTGTTTTGGATATTCAAGTTGGATCATCACTATCTTAGACCACTTCAAAATAACCTACAAAGTGGCGGGAGCTTGGATTATTCCAAAAAGAGATCAAATTTTTAGCATCACTCAAATGAAAAAGATGGATTATAAGTGGAATGATGAGAAGGAAGACTATGAATTTTGTGGAAAGGACGATGAAGAGGAAGAACCAAGTCTTGATAATGAAGAAAGGGGTAAGAGACAAAGGGTTGAAAATCATGAAAGTGAGAACATGGAGAGTGATGGCTCGGAAATTAGCAATGGTGCAATCATAGAGATGTTGAAAGAAATGAATTTAAGACAAATGAATTTCCAAAATGAGGTCACCATTAGACTTACTGATATGCATGCCTATAATGTTTCAAGGTTTGATCATCTACAAAACCAAGTGGATGAATGCATCAAGCAACAAGCTCCCATTGATCAATACTTCAACTCCCCTCCTTCTAACCCGGATGGCATGAATGATGAGAACAATACTTGAATTTGTTTTATCGCATTTCTTTCTCTCGTACCGCATGAACTATTTTATCATATTATTTCTTATGACTTCTTTTATTTTCGATTTGGTTGTACGGATAATTTTTAATGTTGTCTTGTTTTGACAACATTTACTTTTGATTGTATGACTTGGTATGTTGGTAATTTGGTGTGTATGGATAAATTCTTATGATTATGCATTGGTTGCATTGTTTTGTTTATTTCGTCCCATATTTTGATATGTTGATTGATTTAAAATGTCGATGTGTTACAATATTCATGCGTTGGTTTTGGTTTGTTATTCTACATTCCATATTTGTCATGAAATTTTGGTATTCGTCATTGATATATTTTGGCATATCTTTGTATGTATTTATATTGGTTAGGAACTTCTATCATATAAGTGCATTTCAACAAATGTAAGTGCACTATATGACTTTGGCTTAAAATGGTTTGAACATAATACTTCTAATAGACTCTCTTCTTCTTTTTGATATTGTCAAAGGGGGAGAGATTTGGATGCACAAGCTAAGGATGAATAGCTAAAAGAATCTTGAACATTATCTACTATGACAATCGCATTATGGCATCAACTCAGGGGGAGCGTGCTCATTGTTTGCCTTGGTGTATTTGCGTCTGTATACATATTGCTATTTTATCGCATATTAGGTATAGGCTTAGTTAGCTTATGCATAGTTTTGACAATTATCAAAAAGGGGGAGAATGTAAGTGCACCAGTTCATCCTCATGTTTTAATAATTGTCAAAACACATGAAAATAGAGTAGAACACATTTTGGCAACATTACAAATGACTTGACAGCGAAAAACTATTTTAAACTTTGAAAAACTGAGTTTTAGGTATTATGTATCGATACATAAACATGTGTATCGATACAAATGTCCTGAAATTACTTCAGACTGATTTTGTGCAATTTGTATCGATACATCTATCACTTGTATCGATACAAAAGTGATATCTCAGAGGCAGAGAGTCACCTGTGTATCGAATCATGCTTGCATGTATCGATACACACTCACTTCTCTCAAAAATCAGAGAGTGCATGATGTATCGAATCATGCTTGCATGATTTGATACATATCAGTCAAGATTTCAAGAAACTGATATATGTATCGATACATATACATCTTTGTATCGATACATAGGTCAATATTTTCAATTTGAACGCTGGTCAAAGGGTTTGTATCGATACAAACCATCATTTGTATCGATACACGAATGTTGAATTTTGCCCAAATTTGCTCAATTCTATTCTCTCTTTAAATAGCAATGTGATGTATCATTGTAACGAGAGGAAACTAGTGTGAAAGATCAGAAAACGCTTTGGGTTGCAAATTGAGTGAGAATTTGGATCAAAGGTTTCATTCAACACAAATTCATCATCTTCATCAAAGATTGCAATCAAAATTGAAGTTTGAGTATGGGATCAATTCAATAGAGGTTGCATTTTTGTGTGATAACGTTCGATACGGTTCGCGGTGAATCAGAATCGTAGTCGGGTTGGATTGTGTGTTGAAGGTTCTAGTTTCTCTCAAAGGATTCAAGATCGTGCTTGTCTTGAAGGATCAACAACAAGAAACGAAGGACTCAGCTGGACGATCGAGTGCGGTTTGGCACGGGTCGGATCGTTGGAATCAGAGGGGGAAGTTTCGTTGTGTGTCGAGGTTTTGTTGCATAGTTTACTTTTTGTCTCGTTATAGGTTTATAAGATTCAATTGTAAATTGTGCACGTGTTGTTAATCATTTTTGATCTATACACTCTCAAATAACCCGTTTGGTTATTTGGGGGGAGACGTACTCGGACAAACGCGTGGACGACGCGAAATCCGGGGAACTCCCT
The DNA here is from genome assembly GCA_030408175.1 of Trifolium repens. NCBI lineage: Eukaryota > Viridiplantae > Streptophyta > Magnoliopsida > Fabales > Fabaceae > Trifolium > Trifolium repens. The sequence goes on from CP125845.1 coordinate 12,031,368, forward strand.
AATCAAATCGTTGTGTGTTTCTCTATCTCTCTCTCTGAATATTTTACTTGTTATAATTTCATTGATTTCTTGAATCGATTGAATTTTTAATGTTCGTATTGGAACATAAAAAATTCAATTGTTATGCTTGATTGTGATTGTGTTTAAATTCGATATTGTAACTTGCTTGGGACTGAAATTAGTATATAGTTTATATTCGAATTTTGAACGTTATCATTTCGAATCTTTTCATCAAACATTCAAAGGCTTATACTACTTTTCTTTTGGTCAATCGGTGCATAGACTACCGATCCGGTGGTTTTCCGCTTGCGCTTGATTGAAACAAATAATTTTTTAAAAACGCAATTGTTTCGAGGTTCACTTATTCAACCCCCCCTTCTAAGTGATAGCCAAGTAGTCTAACACACTAAGTAATTTGGGGGTGCATTAAGCAATTTTCATTATTTATACACGGTGCATAAGGAAAAAACTTATGCACCATAACCACTTATATATTAATACGGTTGTCTATTTTTTGATAATTTCAACGAGACTTATATTAATACAGATACCTAATTTTTGGTTATTTCTACGAGACTTATATACTATATATTAGTAAGTTTGACAATTTTTTTATATAATTGATGTGTGACATATATTTCGACTCATATATTAGTACAAATATCTATCATTTATAATTTCTGCAAGAAGTATATTTCTACTCATATATTAATATGCATGCCTATTTTTTTATAAATGATGCCTAACATAACTCAAGTATGCACCATGCAGTAGAAATCAATATTACTACTTCCTCTGTTTTGAAATGTTAGAAAAATAGTTTTCAAGCATTATTATCACGAGTAATCTTACCTCACTCTAGTTAGATGTAATGAGTGTTAACCTTATGAATTATAGTTTACAAATTTTAACTTACGTCAAATCTTCTTTATTGTATTTTAAAATTTTATAATGAACTTTAATTATATTTTTTTTTATACTTTTGTTTTGTTGGATACATATAAGCAATTACTATTATTAAAATGAAAAATATCATCTCAACAAGTTCAATATCATTCATATATAAATAAGTTATCACTGATAAATAATTATAACTATTATCACGGAACAACAATCTTACACCAACCAATAATTTTATAACGGGACTAATTTCGGATTATTATAAAAAAAAGTTTCACGGCAACGTCACGACCCGTGGATAGGCACGGTATTAGTTGAAACCATAAGTGATTTATCCGGAGGTTATCTAGCAACTTAGGCTATAGTAGAGAGATTGGGTTTTTTTATTCCACTACCTTCATTAATTTTACTTCTTTGTAATGGTCATAGAGGAGTTTTTTTATGCGTGTTATTCTATAGTTTCTTTGTAATTTTTCTTTTTTATAAGAAAAGAGAAAAAGGTATATGCACTGACAGTGTAAAATAATTTTACACAGTTAACCAATACCAACCATGTTTTCCGCCACGTCACCCTACTATACCCCACATTTTTAATATGACATGGCAAAATGATGGTTTTTTATTGGCTGATCGTATAAAACTATTTTACACCGTCAGTGCATCTCCATTAAACTCATAAGAAAAAGTATATATATAGATATATATTTGTTATCAACAAATAACTTCCTTGTAAGTGACTTTAAAATCAAATTACTTAGTCCGAAAATCTTCATCTACTACATCGTACACTTCAGGTTATGTGATCTTCCAAACAATTCATGAGGATATATAGAATTAAGTAACAGACAAAAGTACACACCATAATTTCTTCAAAACCAAAATATGATTTGTACGCATATTAATATATTATTGAACATGGACACGGTATATGAATTTGAAATTATATAAATTTTTCTCGTTCATTATTGGATGCTTGTTCTTTCTCCATCCATACCAAATTTATTTGTACATTTTAATTTTTTTTCCTTTGATGATTTAAGCTACCTATCTAACTAGCTACGATGGATTACCCGTTACCAAAGGAACTTAGTTATTATAATCTAAAAAGTACACCACAAATTAAAATTAAATTTGTGGTGGTGAAGAAAAAAAAGGCTTGTGCCAACCAAAGCATTTTTGTTTGAACATATATGAATAGTCATTTTGTTTTTTAAGAGAAAAAACATATGAGAAGTCATAGAAATAGTAGATAGCTTAACATATATAATCACACCTTAAATAACATCTTGGTTTCTTCAACTCCACACTCTTGTAAGTTGTTATAACAAACAAATCGACAGCTACTGTCTTTTTTATCAGGGCATTAATATATTCTCCTGGCTAATTTTTTGGGTTAAGTAGAATTTTAATTTCTATAAATATCTCAAATTTCATTTTTAATTTATATAAAAAAATTCAGTAATTAAGTTTTTCCTTCTCAAATATTTTTTGTTATGACTTTTGGTTTATATTTTTAAGTCAATTCATGTCTATATCATTTTTTTTATTCTGTAGTCATGTTTAGTACATTATAAAAATAATTTTTTTGATAATAAATAAATTAAATATGAATTTTTAAAAACACACACCAAAACTTGCTAAAGTTTTTTTATAGGGACTAAATTTTTTAAAAGATATTTATAGAGATGAAAAATTTATGGTTTTTTTTAGACTATCCTTTCATAATTTGGGATATCATCAACCAATGAGAACAAATCACATAAGTAGATTTACATGTGATACCGACAACTAACTTGTAACAAATTTTTATTTGCATGTGTTACTGGCACATACAAATCTATTTATATAGATTGCTGACTACGGTCTGGCAAGTGCACCAGTCTGTCGTCGAGTAATAATTCACACTCTAGGTGTCTAGAATGAGTTCGTATCCATAGGGATCGTGCCGAAACTTTACTAGCGTTATTTAAGTTTGTGATAGTTTGCATTCGCTTTGGTTTTTGAAAATGTTTTTTATAAAATAAGCGTAATGCTTTGCAGAAATATAAATTGCAGAATGTATAAATAATAGATTCAAGAAATACAGAGGCTAGATATGGTGGTTGGACTCCCTCTCTTCTTCATATTTGGCATGACCGGTGGATAACATAGTTACTTAGATTATGTTCGGCAGTTAATTATCCTTGTTGTAGTAATACCTTACTATTACACTATGTCTATTAAAGTTTCCCTACGTTAACAACTAAGGTACCTACGAGAGCCTAACCTCGATATGTCACATACCTTAATTACTAAGTGAGTTGTTTATAAACACGCATTATAACCTTCACCAATTAACCTCTAGGTCCTAGTATCGGGCTGTTCATCTTCTAAGTGCTCAGATCACACCTAGTGCATGATTCCTCCTCTAACCGCTCAGTTCACGACTAGTTCAGGATGTTACCGTCTCTATACACCTAGCATTATTTACTACGAGTTCCGGACTATATCAAGTCAAAACCTGATATCAATTCTATGGGCGCTCCCGCTTATCCGGCCAGATTACGAGAATACGTTATTAAAGTGCACGAAAGTAAATAACAAACATAATTACTAAATATCATTTATTATAACTTAGACTCAATCACAGACTCCAAATATTCATAGGGGAGTTCATCTTCTCCACCACAACCTAAGGCATAAATATAAAGACTACATATTTAAATTACAAGAAATTATAACCTAAATACAAAAGCCTAAAGAAATCATACCTTGCTGAGTTAGTTTTCCCGTAAGGGGAGAAAACTATGCCCAATAGAGCTCCTCTGAACCTCTCCTTATAGTAGAGAGTGTTCTACTATTTCTGAATGATTAAAACAATGAATGGGAGGCTCTATTTATAGTTTTCGTAATGGGCCTCAGCAAGGCATCGCAGTACGATGAAACCATCGTGCTGCGATGTGAAGATTCAGTTCAGTTTTATAACTGATCCTGTGTATTTCATCAGCTTGGGCGCCAAGTTACTTCATCGTGCTGCGATGGACAGATTTTCTTCAGATTTATTTCTTCTGATTTCTTGGCGAACAAGCAGCTCCCATCGTGGCACGATAGGAGCCATCGTGCTGCGATGGAATGCTGATTTTCTCCACTTTTTGGGCTTTTTCTTGTCTTTTTGCATCTTGGACTCTGTCTTGATGATTTTTCTTGCTTTTGTAGGTTTTCCTTCGTTTTTGGGTCTGTCTTGGTCATTTTACTACTAATAATAATACTAAAAATGACGTAGAAATTCCTGTCATCACAACCCCAAACTTAAACTGTTGCTTGTCCTCAAGTAACATGCTGCCAGACAAGATCGTTAGAGAAATAAGAGATAAATAAAGATGATAGGAATTTCACAACCTTGCTTAATATTTCAGCAATGGTACCGCTGATTTCTTACCGCAGCGATCATGCTCAGTCCTGCTTGGCTCAGGAGACGTCAATAGTAGCAAATCGGACAAATGTCTGCAAGAGCCCATGTTCAACTTTTTCTCTCTCTCACATTTGTGTTTTTCGCTCATAATTGAAAGGGTTATCTCTCAATCATCGCACAACCTGCCATTTTAGCATAGGCTTGCAAGAATTCTAAGCAACCAGTCAAAATTCAATATACATGCATTATTAGAGGTCTTTTTCAAGGTTATAACGTGGCTTAGGTCAAGGTAGGACATTTTTGGGAATAGTAGGCTAAACATTGGAGTTAAATTCTACTTTGTTGTTCCTTTTTGTGTACGCAATCTTTGTTTCTTAGGGTGCCTTTTGTGTTGGTATCGGAAAATAAGAATCGGATGTGTCTTTGTGTGGTTCTTTTCTATCACTGTTTTTGCCTTTTGGCTCTTTCTTTTGCCCTTTGGCTCTTTCTTTTTTCATTCATTTTTTTTAAGAGACTATTTTTTTTAGGGAATTTTTTGATGTTTTCCCGTCTCTTTTTCATTCTTTTTTTTTTCTTTGTAGTGATAGTTCTCTGTATACCCACCCCAAACTTAGACGTTGCTAGTTCCATGAGCAACCCCAAACTTATTTTGTTGCCAAGACTTTGAGAACTATTACCTAACTCCAAAGAGGGTAAATCATTGTTTTTCTGGTCTATAGGCTTATATCGTGGTTTGTCACCGAAACAAAAGGGATAATTTTTTTTTTTTACAGCTCAAATTTGGCTAGCAAAGGATAATAATATAATAAGGGTGGCTTGAAAAAGGCTCTGGGTTCTAACAAACAATTGCCTCAATGCATATAATATCAAATCAACTAGTCAGCAGAGAATTGGAGCAAGTTCTAGAAAATAAACAAGTGCACGGTACTCTCATAGTAATTCGAAAGAAAGTGGTAATACAGTTTGGAAATATTTTGCTCAAATCCTCTCATGGCTTAGGTATCTGAAAGTTGAACACTTGTCTCACAGACACCAGCTTCATTACTCGTCTCTCTGTCTCCCGAACTTCGCACTTCAGAGCAATCACCTTTGGTTTCTGTATGAAGGCGTGAAATTCGGCTCATCAGAATTTATAACTCACTTCGCCGCAATCTTACCTATAACAGTTTATCATGCACTAGATAATAAACAGCAAACAGTTATTTAATTTTTTGTAAGTTTGAATAAGGGCTTAAAATAGATGAAGATGACATGCGGAATTCTTGGCATACTTTATTGAATTGAAAAACTGAATTGAAATTACTGAAATTAAATACTTATCCTTGGGTTGCTTCCCAAGCAGCGCTTGTTTAGCCTCTCATTATTTACTACGAGTTCCGGACTATATCAAGTCAAAACCTGATATCAATTCTATGGGCGCTCCCGCTTATCCGGCCAGATTACGAGAATATGTTATTAAAGTGCACGAAAGTAAATAACAAACATAATTACTAAATATCATTTATTATAACTTAGACTCAATCACAGACTCCAAATATTCATAGGGGAGTTCATCTTCTCCACCACAACCTAAGGCATAAATATAAAGACTACATATTTAAATTACAAGAAATTATAACCTAAATACAAAAGCCTAAAGAAATCATACCTTGCTGAGTTAGTTTTCCCATAAGGGGAGAAAATTATGCCCAATAGAGCTCCTCTGAACCTCTCCTTATAGTAGAGAGTGTTCTACTATTTCTGAATGATTAAAACAATGAATGAGAGGCTCTATTTATAGTTTTCGTAATGGGCCTCAGCAAGGCATCGCAGTACGATGAAACCATCGTGCTGCGATGTGAAGATTTAGTTCAGTTTTATAACTGATCCTGTGCATTTCATCAGCTTGGGCGCCAAGTTACCCCATCGTGCTGCGATAGCACACATCGTGCTGCGATGGACAAATTTCCTTCAGATTTATTTCTTCTGATTTCTTGGCGAACAAGCAGCTCCCATCGTGGCACGATGGGAGCCATCGTGCTGCGATGGAATGCTGATTTTCTTCACTTTTTGGGCTTTTTCTTGTCTTTTTGCATCTTGGACTCTGTCTTGATGCTTTTTCTTGCTTTTGTAGGGAACATAAACCGGTTCCTCAAAGTTGTTGAACTCTTAGATATTGTTAAACCGGTTCCTCAAAATAGCCTTGCTCTTATTGGTTGATGAATAAATATCTCTAAATTATAAAAGAGTAAGAATTGGCCTCTGTTGGAACAAAGTGGGTCTGACATGAACCTCTAAGATTTTAAGTGGTTTTGATGATAACAAAGTATTAAAATTGCAATTGGTATTACTAATGATTATTCTAGTGTGCAGAATTACAAGTTAAAATTCATTCAGAAGCACTATGAATAGTAGCAGAGAAGCCAGTCAAAACAAGCTCTGAAAGAGTATCGTTGTTCATCAGAAGCTTAAATTTTGCGTGGTAAAAATAGCACTTCTGAGGACCAAGAGCTAGACTCTGATGAAGTTCAGAAGCTGAAGATCTTAAGAAGCTATGACAAGAGCATCAGAAGCAAAAATAATTTACATCACTCAAGAAATGACAGAATCAGAATCAATGATTGAAGAACTATCTACTTCAAGGCTCTGTCACATCCACAGGAAGGAATATTCGTTGGTACAACGTTAACCTTATCCATAAGTGGAGCGCATTTGAAGATTGTACGATCGTACTATTATTACTCAAAATGGATGAGTGATAAATTGAATAGCTAGGTAGTGGAATTGGAATTCCTTTCCAAAGAAGGCAATATACAGCTATCAATTGTACGAGTAAATTCCAGCTGGCACAAAGCTCTCTGCAACGGTCATCATCTTCCTCCAAGTATAAATAGAAGACTAAAATGGAAGAAATAACTACTGTTCTATTACTGCGTTTAAGGCTCTGAAGCATCCTGACATTATTGTTCTATCTGTCATTCAAAGTCTTAAAGCAATTTGCATTGTATTTTGTAAACACCTCTGATAGTATATCAAGTGTTCCTTAACATTCATTCTTATTCTTAAGTTTGTTTGAGAAGTCTCTTGTTAAGTTTAACTTGAGCATTTGAGAAGTCTCTTGTTTAGTGAAACTTGAGCATCTGAGAAGTCTCTTGCAAGTGTGCTTGAGCAATTTGTAATCTTAAGTAGATTATAGTGAAAATCTCTTGTCAGTAACAAGGGGACTGGAGTACTCTCGATTTGTGAGAGGAACCAGGATAAATTTTGTGTCTTTCTCTCTTTCTCTCAGCACCCCTTTCATTTTTGTGTTTATATCCGCTGCAAACTTAGTTTTAATTGGTAAAAAGTTTTAATTTTTAAAACACAATTCAACCCCCCCCCCCCCCCTTCTTGTGTTTTTCCACCTTCAATTGGTATCAGGAGCTAGGTCTGTTGCCTAACTCACCTTACAGTGAAACAGTAAAGATCCAGGAGGAAAAACATGTCTGCTGAGAAGAATCTCAATGAAGTTCCTTTTGACTATGATTTAAACACCCGTCAAAGAAGGGCATCTGATAAGGTTCCTTTCTTCAATGGAACTGAGACTAGCTACCCGTTCTGGAAAACAAATATGTACAGCTATATCATGAGTATTGATTGTGATTTATGGGACATGGTAGAAGATGGAGTTAACTTTGAAAACATGGACTTATAAGGTGTTGTCAGCTCTCAGAACAGGAAAGCCTTTACACCTACTCAAAAGCTAGAGTACAAGAAGCATCACTCTGTAAAAGGAATGATGACTAATGCTATCTCACATGATGAGTACCTTAAAATTGGAGATAAAAGAACTGCAAAATCTATTTGGGATTCCTTAAAATCCAAGTATGAGGGCAACAAACAAGTTAAGGAGGCAAAGGCTAACTTGTTGGTGCATCAGTATGAGCTGTTTAAGATGAATGATGGAGAGGACATTGAAACTATGTTTTCAAGGTTTCAAATTCTTGTATCTGGACTTCAAGTATTAGACAAGAGTTATACTGAAGCTGATCATGTGAGAAAGGTACTCAGAAGCCTACCACCAAAATGGAGACCCAAGGTGACCGCTTTTCAAGAGTCTAAGGATCTGGACACAGTATCCCTTGAAAGCTTGATTAGTTCATTAAAGAGCCATGAGATGGAACTAATGACTGATGAATCAACCAAGAAGATGAAAGGGATAGCCTTAAGCTCTAAAAGTTCATCAAAGGCTCTGAAAGCTAAAATTATAGAATCTGAAGATGAGGCTTCTTAAGAGGGTCAAGAAGATGGGTCTGATGATGAAGAAGAGATGGTGCTGATGGCTGCTAAGGTCTCACAATGGGCAAAACGAAGCAAGAAATATGCAGGCAAATTTGGAGGATCTTCCAAGAGACTTAGTACTGCTAAAGACAAGAAGGAAGATCAAAACAAGTGTTTCAAATGCAACAAGCCTGGTCATTTCATTGCTGATTGTCCCGAAAACAAAAGTAGATCATCAAAGCAAAGCTCTAGCAAGGAAAGGTATAAGAGTAAAGTCAAGAAGAGCTTTCTGGCAACATGGGAAGATCTTGACAAAGACTCAGACTCAGATGGTGATGAGGAAGCGAATCTAGCACTGATGGCAACTACCTCTGACAGAGAAGACTCTGAAGCAGGTTCAGACTCTGAAGATGAGGAAGAGGTAATTGCTAAACTATCTAGAACTGAATTAGTAGATTCTCTTAAAGATGCCTTAAAAATGCTCACTAAAAAGGCAGGTGAATGTAAGGTCTTGAAAAAGGCTTACAATAACCTAACTGAGAAAATGAACATAATAGTTGAAGAAAATGAGTCTCTAAGTAGTAGAAACTCATTCATGGAAACTCATTATGTTTATGATGATAAGGTTCCTCCAGAGCATGAATTTGCTCTGCAAGAATTTCTTATCAATGGCATGAAGAGAAGTAAGATAGCTTCCTTAATATACCATGTTAGTAGAAACAGAGGTGAAGGTCTTGGATTTTCTCGTTTTAAAGATAATCCACTATTTTCTAAACCCTCTAAAAATGATAATTCAAAACCTAAGGCTGTATTTGTTAAAAGCCAATCAGAAGCAATAGGTATACCAGAACCTGAAAAAATAATTGTGTCAGAGGCCAAGAAGCCTCAGACTCTGAAACCTTCAGAGCCTAAGGTTTCCAAACCTCAGACCAATGTCAAAATAAATAAAACTCTGGTATATTCTAAAGCTAAGCACAAGAGTTATACAAAGCCTAAAAGTTTTTCAAAATGCTTCAATAACTCTAGAGCTCCTGATAGGCCTTATAAACAAAAACAATCTAAGGCAATGAGGACTAACTCTAAAGGACCCATAAAAGTATGGGTACCAAAGTCTGAGATTGTCTTTGCAGCAGATCTGCACTCAAAGAAGGCCAGAGCAGCATTCTTGGTACCTGGACAGTGGCTGCTCGCGTCATATGACAGGAGACAAGCATATGTTCCAAACCCTGACTCTGAAAGAGGGAGGAACTGTGGGATTTGGAGGAAACCAAAAAGGGAAGATCACTGGTACTGGTACAGTTGGTAATTATTCTCTCTCTATCAAAGATGTTTGGTTAGTTGATGGCCTCAAACATAATCTACTAAGCATTAGCCAATTTTGTGATAGTGGATTTGTTGTTAAGTTTAATAAAAATGCATGTACTGTAATCAGAGAGTCTGATGAGTCTGTAGTATTCAGAGGCTTAAGGAAAGGCAATGTTTATAAAATCAATTTGTCAGAACTCTCAGAGCAAAAGATAGTTTGTCTTCTATCTTTGAATGATGAGAAATGGGTCTGGCACCAACGCTTAGGTCATGCTAACTGGAGATTAATCTCTAAGCTTAGCAAAGCTTAGCAAACTAAGCTTGGTTAAAGGACTACCCAATCTTAACTATCATTCAGATGCTCTGTGTGGTCCTTGTCAGATTGGAAAAATTACAAAAACCTCTTTTAAACCTAAAAACATTGTCTCTACCTCAAGACCTCTTGAATTGCTTCACATTGATTTGTTTGGTCCTGTAAGTACAGCCTCAATCAATGGAAAGAAATATGGACTTGTTATTGTTGATGATTACAGTAGATGGACTTGGGTTAAATTTCTTAGAGTAAAGGATGATGCATATGATGTGTTCACCATCTTCTGCACACAAGTTCAAAATGAGAAAAGTCTCAAGATCTTAAAGATCAGAAGTGATCATGGGGGTGAGTTTGAAAACGAACCATTTGCAACCTATTGTGAAGACCATGGAATTATTCATGAGTTCTCAGCTCCTAGAACACCACAGCAAAATGGTGTTGTAGAGAGAAAGAACAGGTCTTTACAAGAGATGGCAAGAACCATGATGCATGAGACTAAACTTGCTAAGCACTTCTGGGCAGAAGCTGTGAACACAGCTTGTTATATTCAAAATAGGATCTATATCAGACCTATATTGAATAAAACAACATATGAACTATTTAAAGGAAGAAAGCCCAACATCTCTTATTTTCATCAGTTTGGATGTACCTGTTACATTCTGAACAATAAGGCCTACAAAAGAAAATTTGATGCCAAAGCTTGTAAGGGAATCTTTATAGGTTACTCTGAACGCTCAAAAGCATACAAAGTGTATAATTCTGAAACCAATACAGTGGAAGAATCTATACATGTTAGGTTTGATGACAAAGAGCCTGACAATAAAATGTCAGAGCAAAATAATAGTTTTGCAGGTATTCCATATCTATATAACAATTCAGAACCTGAGAAAGCATCAGATGCAAATGAAACTTCAGAAGCTGTATTGGAAGAAGTCTCTCAAGAAGCATCCCCAATAGAAGCATCTGAAGAGCATGATGATATCTCAGAAGATGATACCCAAACAAGTGCTGAAACTAATGAAGCTCCAAAGAGAAAATTCAAATACAGATCATCACATCCAGAAGATCTTATCCTTGGAAACAAAGAGAGTCCAAGAAAAACAAGATCAGATTATCAACAACATGATTCACTTCTAGGACTCATATCTATGATAGAACCTAAGAATGTTGATGAAGCTCTTTCTGATGATGGATGGATTGTAGCAATGCAAGATGAGCTCAATCAGTTTCAAAGAAATGATGTGTGGGATTTGGTACCAAGACCAACACACAAGAACATCATTGGAACCAAGTGGGTATTTAGGAACAAACTGAATGAACAAGGTGAAGTGGTAAGAAACAAAGCTAGACTAGTAGCACAAGGCTACAGTCAGCAAGAAGGCATTGACTTCACTGAAACATTTGCTCCAGTGGCAAGACTGGAAGCAATCAGGTTATTATTATCATATGCAGTTAATAATGGAATAACCTTATACCAAATGGATGTTAAGAGTGCCTTTCTAAATGGTGTCATTTCTGAAGAAGTATATGTCAAACAACCCCCAGGTTTTGAGGATTTGAAAAACCCTGATTATGTTTATAAACTTAAGAAATCACTCTATGGTCTCAAACAAGCTCCAAGAGCTTGGTATGAGAGACTGAGTAATTTCCTTTTAGAAAATGGTTTTCAAAAAGGTCAAATTGACAATACACTGTTCAGAAAGACAACTAAGAAAGACATCTTAATTATTCAAATTTATGTAGATGATATAATTTTTGGTTCAACTAATGCTTCTCTTTGCAAGAATTTCTCCAAGCTTATGCAGGATGAATTTGAAATGAGTATGATGGGTGAGCTAAAATTCTTTCTTGGAATTCAAATCAACCAAGGAAAAGATGGCACTTACATTCATCAAAGCAAGTATACAAAAGAGCTTCTGAAGAAGTTCAATCTTGAAGACTGTAAGATAATGTCAACACCCATGCATCCCTCAAGCAGTCTAAGCAAGGAAGAAATTGGAAGCAAAGTAGATCAGAAGCTATATAGAGGTATGATTGGTTCTTTACTCTACCTAACAGCTTCTAGACCTGATATTTTATATAGTGTATGCTTGTGTGCAAGATTCCAGTCAGATCCTAGAGAGCCTCACTTAACTGCAGTTAAGAGGATCTTTAGATATCTGAAAGGAACTACTAATCTAGGACTTATTTATAAAAAATCCCTAGATAGTAAGCTAGTTGGATTCTGTGATGCTGACTATGCTGGAGATAAGATAGAGAGAAAATCCACTAGTGGAAATTGCCAATTTATTGGTGAGAATCTCATATCTTGGGCCAGCAAGAGACAAACAACTATTGCTTTGTCTACAGCAGAAGCAGAATACATTTCAGCTGCTAAATGTTGCACACAGCTTCTCTGGATGAAATATCAGTTAGAGGACTATAACATAGCTGAAAGCAGTATCCCACTATATTGTGATAATACTGCTGCTATTCATTTATCTAAGAACCCAATTTTGCATTCCAGAGCTAAACATATTGAAATAAAATATCATTTTATAAGAGATCATGTTCAAAAAGGCACAATAGATATTCAATTCATTGATACTGAACATCAATGGGCTGATATATTTACTAAGCCTTTAGCTATTGAAAGATTTGACTTTATTAAAAAGAATTTGAACATGCACTATATCTCTGAAAAAAATTAGCTCTGAGATACAAATTAGAATTAGCATCTGAAGCTATTTCAGAACCTCTGGTAATTTAGAGTCTCCTTTGGGAAGCTCTGAATAAAACGGGTTCTGAAAAGTAACAGATTCTGATGAGGTGTCAGATACAAATGAGTTAGGCTCTGAACTAAACGGAAATGAAACGTTTAGTACTAGTTAGTGTACAACAGTTGTTTGTACACGCGTCAGCTTGTTTAAGTCTCTCTTGCACATGTCTAGATCCTGATGGGTAGAGAACAGTTAATGATGAAAATGCAGTTATGCAATTTAAAATTAATTTTAAACTGTTCGCGCTCCCTCCTTTGTGCCTATTTTCTGAGTGTTTATTCTTTTTGATATATATTGTCACTTCACTCACAAAGCACAACTTTTTCACATAATCACTTCCTACACAAACCCTAAACCTCAGATATTCCCAAATCTCCCTGCTTCTTAATCCTTTGCAATCATGGCTGCTCGTCCTTCAAGCGAAATCGTTCAACGTCCGTTCAACCCTGTCTTACCACCCGTCATTGATCTCAAGTCTCAAGAAAAACTTGTCTTCAAAGATAACGTAACCGACGCTGGTCCAGAATCCTTTGAGTTTGTAACGGAAAAGTTTGTTGATTTTGAGAGTTTCAAAGTGAATGGAATCGACATTCAGAGTTTATTCTACGATCAACAATGGAATAATTACTTCGAGATGCTGAATGGGTTTGTCTATTATGACATTGTGAAATACTTCTGGCAGAAAGCTACCATCTTTGACAAGTTCAATGCTGATGAAGAGGTTAGAAAGATGGTAGAGAAGGATGGTTCTCTGAAAGGTAAAACAAGAACTCAACTTGGCTTAAGACCCTATAGAGGAAAGGAGATTAGGTCAAATATCATGGGTATCAATGTTCTTATTACTCAAGAACATATTGCCAAAATTCTGGGTCTGGACAATGAAGGTGAGAATGTGGATGAATATGGTGAGAAGAGCAAACATATTGAATCCATTAAGAATGATTTATTCCTGCCTGGCAGTACCAACAATGATTTTGGTAAAGCTAAATTCATGAAGCAAAACTTCAGCTTTGCCTTCAAAGTGTTTCTGGCCTCCATCATCACTAGAGAAGGAGGATATGATACTATTTCTCTACCACATCGGCATTTCATCTGGTTTTTGTACAAGAAGGTGAAGATAAATTTGGCAAAGCTTCTGTTTGATCACCTATGCTTTACTATATCCAAAAGCAGAACCAAATCACCTTCAATGATTCATCATCCAAGGTTGATTTCAGAAATCATTCGACAGACGAAGCTTACTCACATTATCAGTACCAAAGAAAAACTTAGAGTTTTCAACACGGCTAAGTGTGATGCAAGTGTTTTGGTAAACATGCATCTGAAGACAAAAGAGGAGCTGAAGACAGCCAAGAGCCCTCTGGAGCAAGTTTATGAGAAGTACTTCTGGTGTGACGGTTTCCCAACCATATCAGAATTTGATAATGATGATGTTATCAAGAACTTCTTGGAGTTGGTCAGATTGGACTCTAGTGTAAGTGTGCCCAGGAGTATGGTAGTTGGTGTACCAAACTGGGACATCTTCAAAGGACCCAAACAGATCACCAGGTCTAAGAGAAAACCTCAACCAATTGAACAAGATATTGTTGAGGAAGAACAATCTGAAGAAAAGAATGATGCTGCTGAGGTTGGTGGTGCTGAAAGGATAGCCACTGAAGAAAAGGAAGAAGTCAGTAAGGAGCAAGTGGCTAAGATTGCTCAGAGAAAGGCTGTTCAGAAAGAAAGAAGAACAAAGAAAAGGCAGGATAGGCCTGAAGATGCTGAAGAAGAACAACCTGTCAGAGCCCCAAAAAGAAAGAAGACAGTTGTCTCCAAACAAAAGGCTGCTGATTCAGGTAAAGCTTCTAAGCCTAATATTGATAGTACTGCTAGTGCTCATCCCTCTACCCAATCATCTCCTATAGACTATACAAAGCCTATACGAATGATCCAACCTTCCCCTCAACCCTCATCATCATCTGATGAAACTCTTTCTGACACCAGCATTGACTCTACTGAATTAATTGCTGAACTTGATAACTTAGAGAAAAAGAAAGAGAAAGAAACTAAAAAGATCCCTGTCAAAAGAACCCTCAAGAAACCTAAAATCAACCCACCAGCAGAAGAAAACATCACCATTGATACTTCCATTCTTGACCAACCTACCAACACAACAAGAAAATCACCCACCATTCTTGAACATCTCTCCACTCACCTATCTGGTGATGCCTTCACTCACTCCAACACAGCCTCACCTGACCAATTTCACTTTGTAAATACTACTTCTAATTTACCTAGTGATCCACCTCTTCCAGAACCACAAATTCAAACTCCACCCTCCTCTCTTGCTGACATAGAACAAGAAGATCCACCCACATTCACACCAGCCCAGGATGAAGTCATGACTCAACCTGAACATACCACTGCTAAACCACCCACACCACAACTTGAACCTTCCACTCCTGAACCCACACCTGGACCACAAACTCAACCATCTGAACCCATCTATGGTCCATCTTACAAACCCTTAACCATAGATGAACTCAGTCTACCTACTGACTTTGCCCTACCCATTCTGGAGGATCTGCTAAAAGCAGAAATTAATGTTGATGATGATATCATAACCATTGATCCCTTTGACAAAATCAAAAGAATCAAAAGCATTCCTCTCAAAAGAAAAAGGCCTGAACCCACCATTCCCTTCAATAGAAACCAGCCCTTCTTCAACTACAACTCTGAACCAAACCTTGAGCTGCTAGATAGTGCTATTAATGTTAGTCTAAGGAATTTTAAAAGCATGGAAGAAGAAGTACTGATATTTCCCTCAGATGTTGATGCTAAGATCAGGGAATTAGAAGAGAAATTCAGTCAGTCTCTGAGGCTGTTGGGAGGCTATGTAAAAAGAAGGATTGAAGGAAGAGGAATGGAAGCTCTGTCTCAGATTATGAGTGCTGCTGAACGCTCTCATGCTCTGAGACTTACTTTTTTCAACCATGAAGAAGAATGTCAGAGGTTAGCATTTTTAGCTGCTGTGAATGAAAGTATAACAAGATCTCTGGATGATGAGTAGGCTAGGATAGCTGCTGAAATGGAACGTCAGAGGCTTGCTGAACAAGAAGCCTTCAAGTTATTGGTTGATAGAGCTGTTCACATTGCTGTTATTGAGACTAATAAGATTATTGAGAATCAAGGAGCTGCAGAAGATATTGTTATGAATGATCAGAACCTCAGTGAACCAGATTCTGATAAAGGTAAAGCTCCCATTGTTGCTTCATCTCCTCCTAGATCTCCACCTGTACTTGTCCAAGGCTCTTCTTCATCTGCCATACCTTCTGTTATGCAAGAAGCTCTGGATGTAATCAAGAATGACTTAAGAGAGGAACTAAGAAATGAAATGGATGAATTCAGGGCCGATATAAGAGAAGACATGAACAGATCTGGTGAAGCTACTAACAAGAAGATAGATGCAATGATGGAACTTCTTCTGAAACTTACTCAACAGCAACCCAAACCTTAACCCTTATGTCTGAGCACTTATTTGTAATCATGTTTATGTAAATCTTTTGGATAATTTTCTTTTAAGTTAATTAAGCTTCTTATTATCCTCATATATGTGCTTGTGCTGGTGTGTTTATTTTATTTTGTTTTTCAAAATGAAAATCATATACTCTGATAATGTCTGATACTCTTGTGGATTCTGAACCTAGTGTAAGATGTTGGAGAACATCTTGTTTTTAAACTTATATAGGATTTTGAAAACCTAAGGTTCCCCCACATCAGTATTCCTGTTTACTCATGAAATGGCTTCTTAGTATTATAGCCTGTTTATAAGCGGGGCAACAATACCGTATGAGGCGTGTCTGGTAACTGGTTTTCTGACGTTTGACAAGAGTATATAAAAGAAACATGCTCAAAAAGAAAGAAATTTATAGCAGGAACAATTTTGTATTATTATAATTAAAGAGGATCTTTATTACATAAGATAGTGAAACTCTACTTAGATTTAGACTTGGACTCAGAAGCCTCTGCATCCAGTCTCTTATATTTCTTCCTAAGAACTGCGAGCAATTCTTCAGTAGCCTTCTGAACCTCAGCTCTATAATCTTCGTATGAAGTATCATCATCGTATGTCCATAAGAATTCCTCCAGATCAGAGCCCAATTCTTCTCTCTCTGATTCTGTCAATCTAAGTTCTTGCTTGTTTCGCTCATAACGTAGCCTGTTTTCTTCGCAGCGCCAGGGCTCTGCTTCCTTCTTGCTCTCTTCTTTTGAGCCTGAAGCATCCTTGGTAACCTGCCTTTCCATTATATGTTTTTCTTTTGATGTTACTTGATTACTCTGGATGAGTAAAATGAGAGGAATCATCCCTTTTTATAGTGTCATCAAGCTCTCTTGTCAGGCCGTTATTCAACACAATTCATTAAATGAATTAGTTGTCACCACTTTTTGACTTGACTGCCTTGTTATGACGCGTTTGACTGCTTGGTTTTCTGTGTCTTTTTGACTGATGCCAAAAGGGGGAGTAAGGATAGAGCGTTAAAATTAATGTTGATTGATTCTAATACTGCTCAAAAGATCTGAAATTGTTATGTTATATACATTCTGAATCAATTTTTATCCATTCTGATTCCTTTTCATTCTGAACGTTATTGAAAGGGGAGAAAACTTAAGAACCTAAAATAAATCTCATAGACAATGTCAGAAGAGCTTGCAAACCTCTTCTGAGCATTATCAGACTCTGAGAAGAAGAGCTTACAAACCTCTGCTTCTGAGAGACAAATATGAAAATTTATTTTAAGTTAATAAGTTGGCTCTTAAACTGTTTTAATTAATTATGGATAAGACTTAGGGGGAGCTTACAAACCTAACCCTATGGATTGTCAGACTCAGGGGGAGATTGCAAACCTTTGAAACCTGAAGTCAACATAATTAAATTAAATCAACAACAATTGAATTTTAATGCTTTAGTTTGTCATCATCAAAAAGGGGGAGATTGTTGGAACAAAGTGGGTCTGACATGAACCTCTAAGATTTTAAGTGGTTTTGATGATAACAAAGTATTAAAATTGCAATTGGTATTACTAATGATTATTCTAGTGTGCAGAATTACAAGTTAAAATTCATTCAGAAGCACTATGAATAGTAGCAGAGAAGCCAGTCAAAACAAGCTCTGAAAGAGTATCGCTGTTCATCAGAAGCTTAAATTTTGCGTGGTAAAAATAGCACTTCTGAGGACCAAGAGCTAGACTCTGATGAAGTTCAGAAGCTGAAGATCTTAAGAAGCTATGACAAGAGCATCAGAAGCAAAAAGAATTTACATCACTCAAGAACTGACAGAATCAGAATCAATGATTGAAGAACTATCTACTTCAAGGCTCTGTCACATCCACAGGAAGGAATATTCGTTGGTACAACGTTAACCTTATCCATAAGTGGAGCGCATTTGAGGATTGTACGATCGTACTATTATTACTCAAAATGGATGAGTGATAAATTGAATAGCTAGGTAGTGGAATTGGAATTCCTTGCCAAAGAAGGCAATATACAGCTATCAATTGTACGAGTAAATTCCAGCTGGCACAAAGCTCTCTGCAACGGTCATCATCTTCCTCCAAGTATAAATAGAAGACTAAAATGGAAGAAATAACTACTGTTCTATTACTGCGTTTAAGGCTCTGAAGCATCCTGACATTATTGTTCTATCTGTCATTCAAAGTCTTAAAGCAATTTGCGTTGTATTTTGTAAACACCTCTGATAGTATATCAAGTGTTCCTTAACATTCATTCTTATTCTTAAGTTTGTTTGAGAAGTCTCTTGTTAAGTTTAACTTGAGCATTTGAGAAGTCTCTTGTTTAGTGAAACTTGAGCATCTGAGAAGTCTCTTGCAAGTGTGCTTGAGCAATTTGTAATCTTAAGTAGATTATAGTGAAAATCTCTTGTCAGTAACAAGGGGACTGGAGTATTCTCGATTTGTGAGAGGAACCAGGATAAATTTTGTGTCTTTCTCTCTTTCTCTCAGCACCCCTTTCATTTTTGTGTTTATATCCGCTGCAAACTTAGTTTTAATTGGTAAAAAGTTTTAATTTTTAAAACACAATTCAACCCCCCCTTCTTGTGTTTTTCCACCTTCAGCCTCACCGAAATTTCTTTTAAACGTTTATATATATATGTACCTGCACATAATTTCTTTGGCTAATGTCTAAATCATAAAACTAACTCTTACTACACTATCATTTTTTGATATTTCTTTGGCTAATGTCTATATCATAAAACCTATGAAGCACGAAAACTCCTTGAATTAGGTGTGTTTGTGTCGGACACCGATACGACATCGACACTTATATTATATTGGTTTTTGTCAATTTCTTATAATATTATCAATGTAAATGTATGAGTGTATGTGTCTATGTCCGTGCTTCATAACATAAAACTAATTCTTACATATCTTTTTTATACATATACAATATCTTACAAATCTTAGCTTGAACGTATAGAGTAAACTATTAACTATAGAATAACAAATTTGCAAGTACAAGACATTTAATTTGGCCAGCCTTGGAGCATTTGGTATTCTAGAAACAATATTATCTATAGAGGAGAGGCGAAGTTCTCGACATTGTAGACCGAATCAAATTCATTTTCTAGTTTTTGTTTATAAGTTGAATTAGGAAATCAACTACTTACGGTTTTTTCGATTAGTGTAATGTCCCTCTTGTTTGTATTCAAAGTGTTTAGTAGCGCTATTTTGAATTGTAAGTAAGGGTTGAGTATCCCTTATATTTTTTATAATTCAAATTTGACTTATAAAAAAAAACGTTTAAAAAAAAACATTTAAATTTCCCTTATATTTTTTTCGATTGGTGTAATATCCCTCGTGAATTATCTATAAAATCACCTTTACAATTTCAAATGTGGACCTAGTTGAGACACATGTGAATTATAAATTTGTTAATTAGTGCGAGTTTGTTTGTTATATAATTCACATACTAAATGAAACGTTTAAATATTAGTTGATGGCAGATACTTTTTTTTTTGGCAAAATATGTTATATAGGGGGATATATTTAGTGAGAATGTCTTTTTTCACATAAAAGTGAAAGAAACAAGGATCAACTTTTAGATTAAAATAGATGGTTGAGATTAAATTTCCATTTAAACATTTAATGTGCCTTTACTTTGTCTATCTATGATTTTGAATGTTTGGAGACTGGAGTATTCACTTTGACATTTTTTATTTATTTTTTACATAAACTTTAACATTTTTTTTAATTCTCACAATTTTTATTCGGAGAAATTAATATTAATCCTACTATTTTAAAAATGAATTGCATAAAATGGTAGAATCAACGTAATTTCGCCCAATATAAGCAAATATTAGATAATCAGAATGTGTGTTTAGACTTTCGTAATTTATCCATATGTTAGCATAGCACTCTTTTACTAGAAAAGTGGTATTGGAGAGGGACTATTCAAACAAAGAGTGCTTATAGTATAAGTTGTTATTGGGATATGAATTTGCTGCCGTAGAAGCAGCACACAATTTTACGCTGTTTTATATCTGGATAGTTGATTTTAAATCAAATTGTTTAGATCACGTAGTTATAAAATCAACTATAAACAATCTCAATTGTAGATACAGATCAGACGATTACATAATTACTGTGTATTATTCAATCTCGTTGTTATTATTGCATAAATACCAGGATGAATGAGGGAATGTGGTTGGAGGTTTGGTGGAAAGAAATTCAAAAATTAAAAATGGGGAGTGGCGTGTTACTTTTAATTAATTTGATAACCACTTGTCTAAGTTACATTTGGTGAGAGATTGTGTAAGAGGTGTGGTAGATTATCCGTATTAATCTATGAAGCACAGACTCTGACACGGACACCGCGACACGACATGACACGGGCACTCCGACACCGATAATATAAAAAACATAGGACACTGACACCGCTATATATATGAGAAAATTTGATTTTATTTATCTATTTATTATTAAAAAAATTAAAAATATTCTAATCAAAATTAATATCATTAATTTTTCATTGATAACATTGTTTCAATACATGTTTAAAGTTTTTAGAGTGTCAAAGCAAAGAAAATAAATTATTTTACATGATAAATTGTTAAGGCTTAATAGATCTTTAGGTCCCTGTATGTTCTCGAATTTTTGGTTTTAGTCCCTGTATTTTGTTTTGTTGCAAATAAGTCCCTGAATGTATAAATTTTTTTTGTTTTAGTCCCTAAAGTCAAAATCCGCAGGAAAATTTACAGTTTTTGTGGAGATTTTTCTTCAGATTTTCCTGCGGATTTTGACTTTAGGGACTAAAACAAAAAAAAATTGTACATTGAGGGACTTATTTGCAACAAAACAAGATACAAGGACTAAAACCAAAAATTCACGAACATATAGGAACCAAAAGATCTATTAAGTCTTAAAGATTAGTGGTCCTGTGCTGACTTGGAGCAAGGTGGTTTCTTTGAACGTGCTCTTGTACGGAAAGTTTGAATCATATTATATTCGATTGTTTATTTTTGGTAAAATTTGGAGTCATATTCTTTATTGGTATTCTCCACTAATAACCTATACATATACTTTTGGCTTACACCACCAGTTTAATATGGTTCGGGGTCAGTTCTGACATCAAGTGGTTTCAGCCCTCTTTTGATCGCAATTGCGGAGGATTGAATTATGATCATCCCTACCAAATTCAGCGTCAATCACCATTGAATTAACTAACTATTCTTTATTGGTATTCTCCATTAATAACCTTTATACTTTTGCCAATTCATATGTAGATGGAAAGAAAAATAACATTGCAAAATGTGAAATTTGAACTCTTATCTTCCAAATAAAATTAAAATATTAATGATGGAAAAATATATATGGATATTACAAACATGACGCATCAAAGAAACAACCATAATTCCTAACTAATAGATTATCTGTAAAATGTGTGGGATTATATTAATTAGCAACCGATTTCATGTAGATGGGGCTATGCTTGCAGCTTTCAATATATGTACGTATATGGTTTGTTGAAAAAAAGAAAAAGAAATATGTGTATGGATAAACTTGGAGGTATATACCATAAAAAACATTATGATGAGTCCTAATAAATGTTGCTCACCGATGATGTAATTGGTAAAAATGAGCTCATCCAAAAACCAGGAGACATGAATATGGAATTATAAGTCAAGAAGAATTAAATTGGGAAACCAACAAAAAGCTCAAGATTGAATATTGGGACGTCACATTAATAAGCATCAAAACACATTTTTTGGTATAAGAACACTCATTTTTGTCAAAGAAAATAGAACACACCTTCTTTATATCAATTATAGTATCATACATACACATTAAGTGTTAATATGAGGAGAATTTCAAATTTGAATTGACATTCCATCAATATTTTTGAAGTTACCGACAAATAGTTGTACTCAGAATAATGTATTTTTGTGGTTAAGTAATATAGTGGTTTGACTCATATCCTTTTGTTAGAATCAAACTAGATTAGTAAATCCTAGAATAAATCATGTTAATCTTCAAGAAATAGTGTAAATATAAGTGGAAACGTACCTGAGTTTGTCATTAAAATTGATTAAAGATTACAGGTATATGATCTTCCAATTGTAGAGTACCTTATGGCACTTTGAATCTCCTCTGATGGGGATGAAGAGAGAATTTTATTTGATGCGCCGTTTTCACGTTATATAAAATTGGGGACCATAACCCTTATAAATAACCTTAGGGTTATTTCTTAGTTTTCAATATTCTAATTCGGCACCGCATCAAATTAGATATTGACTTATGGTATCTGCACAATAATATTACCTTTCATGATATTTATGTTGTTAGTCACAAACTTATTATTAATTAATGACCCTAACACATATAATATTACAATTGTGACCCAACAATTTTAACACCTTAAGTAGAAAATCTGAAATTCAAATCCCAACTCCTACAATAATGTCTGTCTTAACTACCAACTAAACTATACATACAAAACAATATACTTTTTTAATATAGAAAAATAATACAGAAGTGCGCTAGCCAAATTTATTTCATTTTTTGTTTACAAAAGCCAAATTTATTTCTTCTATCCTAAATTAAGGGTAAATGCAAACTCGAAAGGTTGAAAAGAGAAAAAAACTCACTATCTTTTGCTATTGGATGATTTTCCCACTTATGAACTATTTTATTCTTCTCCATAACATATGTGACAAGATTGAAAGTTCTTTTTGTAGGTTTTAGTGGGGTGGTGATGATAAGCATAACACAATTCATTGGAAAGAAGAAATATGTTCATCACATTCTAAATTTTAAGAAGAGCTTGGTTTCAAAAACAATAGATGATTTAATGAGGCACTATTGGCGAAATAGATTTGGAGATGTACTTAAATTAGAATTCTCTTATAGGTCAGGTTCATAAAAGTAAGTATTTTTTTAAGAAAAATGTTAAACAATACTCAGTGCTCGATGTATTTTTGATTAAATACTAAATATTTGGGATCTCATTTTTTAAGAACCAAAAGTTTAAAATCCAAAAATAAATTGTGCAGTGTGTGTGGGTCAATATTGCGAATTTTTGTTTTTGTTTTCACCACCAGTTGAATCTGGTTCGGGGGTCAGTTATGACATTAAGTGGTTACAACTTCATCCCGATCGCAGTTATGGGGGATCGAACCGTGGTCCTCCCTACCAAGTTCAACGCCAATCACCACTGAACCAACTAACGATTGTTAATATTGCGAACTTTAGTTTGAGTTGTCTCCAACTATAGAACAATACCATTGGATACCATGGGTGGAGGGGTGAGGGACACATTAACCATTATTTTAAATTTAATGATTAGATTTAGTATAAACTGACCATGTTAGACTTAGACCATACAGCAAGTCAATAACAAGCAAAACAAAATGTCTAAGGTTTATAGAATTAGAATACAGCCTATCGTACAAGACAATTTGGATTAACATTTACGTAGTTATAAATTTTTAGCAAAGTGAATGAATGAATAAAAAGCTTGGGATAAGTCCTACCATATTGGAAGCATTTTTTTTTATATCATTTGAATCAACTATAATTTCTCTTTAATTAAGAGTCTGCATTACAATTTACAATGTTACATCATGACAGTGTGTTTATAAGTGATTAGTGGTCTTCATCTAACAAAGTATATTATATAATGATAAATTATGTCTAATATAAAATCTAAGATGATACGAGAGTGTATCAAAAAGTTTTAATCAATGTAGAAAGTTCTAATAGGCCTTCGACCCTCTTTTATACAAAAAAATAAAAAGCTCTAATTTAAGTATGCCTCTAAAACTAAAGTCGGTCTACATGCCACAACATTTTCACCTAAAAACATTCCATACAAAAAATATCTAAAAGTAATTTCATATTATTTTTCCATACTTTAAAAAAAAAATCAATTTAAAAAACAAAGAGTTTTAGGGTCACAACATAATTTGAGTATATATAATTTTTCCATACTTTTTAAAGTATTGAACGAATGGATGAAACACGAGAACAAGATATAAATGAAAAGATACATATATCCAATGTTTTAAATAAAATTTTAGTTATTGTCAAAAAAGAAAAAAAAAAAAAAGTTGAAAAAGTGATGTGCAAATTTACTTGCATTTTGTTCAAACTTGACAAAAACAAAGAATGTTAGATATAATTAAAAGGTGAATTTTTATTGAATATTAACATATAGCTGTATTTTTTTTATTGAATATTAAAACTAATTTATAACACTGATAATATACTATTTTCATTTTGACCAAATATACTATATATCTTAATTTAACTTTTCTTTTTGCACAAGTGAAATTATCTAAAAACTTTGTTTAAGTAATTACAGAAAACAGAACTTTAGTATCTGCATGCCGGTGAGAAATTATAATATATCTTTGTTTGGTCAATTCAAGGCTTCTACTCATACTGTAATGTTAGCATTTGTTTGAGGTTCGATTATTATGTGCTACACAAAGAAATATGTTATCTAGACATTAAAATATTCCCTCGTTGTTCACGAGCTCAATACGAGATCTAGCTATTTTTCTTTGACTCATTTTACTATCTACTACTACTGGAATTTACTGTAAAAAAATATGATAATTAGTATACATGGTACACTAGTTAAGCACATAAATAAAGAAATTATGCTTTGAAATTCGTACATTCAATACATTAAAAGTGTAAAAAGTTGTCTTTATCAATATTAACTTTATATTTTATTTCTATTTTGTATATGTTTAACAAGTGTACCGAATACACGGTTTAACATAACCAACAAAATAAATTAGAATAAAATTTATTCTTACTTGAAATCAAACTTCGAATTTTTTCAAACAATTCATTTTAGACAAAATTTATTAACTACTTCAATTCATTTAACTAATTCAACTATCTAGTTTCTTTCCTTCCAAAACACATTTAATTAGCACCATCTTACATACTATGAGGAGAATTGTAATCCATCTCAATACATATATTTAGTATATACCACAATAAATGTTTATATAAATCATTTAAGTTTGATGTGAAGTTATTTAACTACATGAATCTAGAAAATTAAAAATAAGTGTAAAAAGAAGTACTCCATTTGTAATTGGTAGGGTTATAAATTTCATTATGGTACAAATGGTGTGCAAATGAATGTCTATCATAAAAATAAAAAATTTGTGTTAATGAAGAACAAATCATTTGGAAGAATCTGAGTTCAATATTTAAAAGGAACAACCTTTTGCCAAGTTTTACTTGTGGCCGAACTTTAAATTATTGAGACTTCTTTCCCTTGAAAACCATAAGGTTAACACAAAAAAATATTATAAAATTTGCAATGTATATTTTCTTTAATTTCTAAAAAATATCATTTAAACAGGTGATCAGAAAACAAACTAAAAAATATCATTTAAATATTAAAGTATTTGACTGGACATCTAGTGGTAAAGCAAATCGAGGCCGTGAGAGCGGTACCAAATCGAGGCAAACTCTAAATACTAGATATGACCCTATAAGGGTCAAGGTCGGCCAGTGAGACAATGGGGATAACCTTCATCGTCGAGAAGGAAACAGTTCAGATTACCAGCTAAGGCCACTAAATGACAGCTTAGTGATAAAGGAGGTAGGAGTGCGGAGACAGCCAGGAAGGAGGTTTGCCTAGAAGCAGCCGCCCTAGAAAGAGGCGCATGGATTTCCTGTTGTGGCTTAACTCCTGCAGTGGTGTGTTTTGTGAGAGACTGTTTTTTTGACAGGAGAGAGAAAATAGTATTAAAAAAAAATTGGATGGCTTTGTGTGGGTAACCTTGGCAACTTCCGAGAAATTAAACTGCAGGAAATCTTAATCTTTGAAAGAGTGCGTAATAGCTCATTGATCGAGCATATATATATATATATATATATATATATATATATATATATATATATATATATATATATATATATATATATATATATATAGGGAAAGGATCAAAATACACCAGTGTAATTTTTCAAAAGTTACACTCATTAATATCCTTTGATTTTATTTTAATCTAGTGGCTAGTAATGAGTTACTCATATTCTCACATGACTCCATTAATAAATAAAACAATTCCTTTTTTATTTTCTTCCCCTTCCTTTTATGTTGCCATATTAATGTCTCTTGATTCTATTGTTTTTTTTTAACTATATTTTTTTAAGAATTGATAAACTGATTCTATTGTTGTACAGCTTATTATAATCGAAACATACATACCTATGTGGAGTCTACAAACAATCACATATGTAATTTCTTATGTTGTGTACATAATTTTACAAATAGCATAAAATGAAGTTTCATGTATATTTTTTTTACTAAAATTTCATGTATATTTAAGAAAGGCTTAATTACTAATTTGGTCCCTTATCTTTAATTTAGTTATCAATTTGGTCCATTATCTTTTAAACGTCTCAATTTGGTCCTTTATTTTTTCTGAAGTTCTCGATTTGGTCCCTCCCGTCAAATTTTTCACTATTACCATTAAATTTGGACACGTGTCATATGTCCAAGTGTGCCACGTGTCCAAAATTTTAAAAGACAAGGGACCAAATTGAGAACTGCAGAAAAGATAAGGGACCAAATTGAGACTTGTAGAAAAGATAATGGACCAAATTGAGACTTTTAAAAGATAAGTGACCAAATTGAGATGTTTAAAAGATAAGGGACCAAATTGAGCACTAAAATAAACATAAGGGGCCAAAGTATGAATTAATGTCTAGTAGTACTTGTACATATGTTCCTATAATAAATTGAATAAATTAACAACTATTCTTAGCAAAGAGACAAAATCAAAAATCAAGATAGAAAAACTATGTCTAAAAGTTAAAAAAATATATAACCAAATGCAGCTAGTAAAGAGAAAATAATTTCAGGGGATATAGCAGCATAAAAGGAAGGGAAGAAAATAAAAAAGAAATCATTTTATTTATTAGCCACTAGATCAAAATAAAATCAAGGGACACTAATGAGTGTAACTTCTGAAAAATTATACAGGTCTTGAATATGAGAAGTTCTAGATTTGAGTTTTGCTAGTATCTTTGGAGAAAAATATATAAATATCTTTGTATTAATCTTTAAACTCTAACGTCTTTTTTACATTTAATTGGGGTGTTATTCTCTTATTCTAAATTTATATTATATAAAAATGAGAAAAATTTCCATCGAAAAATATGTAACAAAGTTATTTCAATGTCATAAACACATAAAGCACACGGAAACAATTTCACAAAGAATTATTAAACATTGGGTCATGCTAACTAGTGCCCCGAGGGCACTAGTCAAGAATACAAAAATAGAAAATTTTGCATAAAAAACAACACTTTAAATATTGGGAAATGCTTCTTAGAGCGAAACTTCCCTCACGAAAATTATTGCGAATGATTTGTGAATGATCTGTCACCACTTCTCACCCCACTTGCATTGTTTCATTTCATTTAATTAATTCTATTTTTTACTCTCACCTCATTCATCTTCCACCGTACACCACAACAACACCCCCTTTCTCTTTCTGCAATTGGATTTTGTTAATTTCACAAAGCAAAGCCTACTCTATTGGTCCTCTCATCTCTATTGTGTGTCTCTCTTCACATCTTCATTGTCCTTTGCCGTTTTTTGTTCGTCTTTGTTGATCCTTTGACATCATGTATTTCTCGTCATTCGTCGTTATCGTTTCTTTACGTTGGTCTTTTTTATCAAGTCGCCGTTGTTGCTTTGCCGTTTTCGTCATCGCCGTCGTCCTTTGCCTTGCTTGATCAATTTTCTGTATAAATTGAATAATTTTTTGAGGTCTTAATTGAATAATTTTCTCCTGCAAATTAAATTGATATGTGATTGTCTACTTTGTCAATTGTCATCTTTAGCCCAAAGGTGAGATGGGGTGATAGAAAGGAAATGAGAGTTTCTGTGCAGCGTTGGAGGGTGTGAATCAATGACAATTGACAATTGTTATTTTACTGTTATATCTGAGGAAGAACAATTGCATATACACTATCATAGATTTTGTGTTGATGTTATCACAACATAATAATAGTTTAGAAGTTGCTTATGTGATACAAGCCTATTAGATAACATCAAAACAAGAAGGAATCAAAGGCACGTTACTGTTTCTCAAATCTCGCTTTTTTAACATATTCGTGGAATTCGTGAAACAAGCATTCGCTATATATAGCAGTGCTCTTAAATATTTTATCAATGTTGATTGCACATTTTCCAATGTAACTTTACTATAATAAGTATCTTTAATTAGTGCCCTAGGGTGGGGCACTAGTTAGCATTTTCCTTAAATATTATAGCTGTATTTATTACGAACATATATTTCACAAAGAAAAAGGCATAAAAGAGGTAAATAATTTAAAGAGAGGATGAAATTTGTGTATGATGAAACGACACGACTTACGCGTGTGCAATTGTCGTTTGCATTTCCCTCCATCACACTTGTCTATAAAACACGTTCCAATTCCTTGCATTCTCTTTCAAGTTTAAAAATTACTAGTTTTTCCTTCACTCATTTCTTTCTTCTCATTTTCCTTCTACCCATTTTCCATTTCTAGATTTCAAAATTTCAAATCCTCAACTTAATCGGAGAGAAATGGACGTTCACCAACGAAGTGTGAACGCCACCGGAAACTCTCTTTCCTCTGACAAATCTTCAAAATCGAAAAACCAAAAACACGATTTACAGTCACAACAATCACTGTACTTAACAAACGCAGTTTTCTTCGGCCTCTTCTTCTCCGTCGCGTATTTTCTTCTTCACCGGTGGCGTGAGAAGATCCGAACCTCTACACCTCTTCACGTCCTCACAATCTCTGAGATTGTTGCTGTAGTTTCTCTCATCGCTTCCATTTTCTACCTTATGATTTTCTTCGGCATTGGTATCATCTTTCATCCATTCGCCGCTTCTCGAGCCATTCATTACGATGAAGAAGATGAAGTTGACAATGCAAACACCACCGGTTCATGCTTAGCCGGAGTCGCGCCAAAACTACCTCCGCTACCGCCGAAAATCTCCGTCGAAAAAGTTGTTCCGGCGCTAGCACCGGCGGTGATACTTTCCTCCGATGATGAGGAGATTGTCCGAGCGGTGGTATCAGGTTCAATTCCGTCTTACTCGCTTGAATCGAAGCTTGGTGATTGCAAACGTGCGGCGGCGATTCGGAACCTAGCGGTGGAGAGAGTTACCGGAAGGTCACTTGAGGGTTTACCGATGGAAGGTTTTGATTATGATTCTATATTAGGACAGTGTTGTGAAATGCCGATAGGATTTGTTCAGATTCCGGTGGGAGTTGCCGGTCCTTTGTTGCTCGACGGGAAGGAGTACACTGTTCCGATGGCAACAACTGAAGGTTGTTTGATTGCAAGTACTAACAGAGGCTCTAAAGCTATTTATGTTTCCGGTGGTGCTTCCGCCGTTGTCCTCCGTGATGGCATGACTAGAGCACCTGTTGTTAGATTCAACTCTGCCAAAAGAGCTTCTGAGTTAAAGTTCTTTTTAGAAGATCCTCAAAATTTTGATTCCCTCTCTCACACTTTCAACAAGTAATTTTCTACTTTCTAATTTCTAATTATAATTTTAATTATTTTTTTTTCCAAAAATATTATTTTTACCTATGTAGCATTGAACCTTTGATCAACACTTCTAATGGAATGTGTGTCTAGTGTATGACACATTTGTTAGCCTCTGACACCGACCCATGCGATTACGTTCAATTAATTCATTTTCTCAAATTGTTATTAGTGTTTACGTGTTAGTGTCATGTTTAATGTCCGTGTCTATGTGCTTGATAGATTTTTACTCATTTGGATGATTGATTTTGTTTTGGGATATTCAGGTCAAGTAGATTTGGGAGATTACAGAGTATTAAAGCTTCTTTGGCAGGAAAGAATTTGTACATTAGATTCACTTGTTCAACCGGTGATGCAATGGGGATGAACATGGTATCAAAAGGTGTACAAAACGTACTTGACTTTCTTCAAAGCGATTTTCCTGATATGGATGTTATTGGGATATCTGGTAAATATATATTACATCACATAATCAACGGTTATATTTATTTGTATTTGTTTATTTATAGTATGGCCAAACTTTGTTGCTAAAACTGTGATGTAATATTTTTGGTTATTTTAGGAAACTTTTGTTCGGACAAGAAAGCTGCAGCGGTGAATTGGATTGAAGGGAGAGGGAAATCTGTGGTGTGTGAGGCTGTAATTAAGGAAGAGGTGGTGAAGAAAGTATTGAAGACAAGTGTTGAGTCTTTGGTTGAGCTTAATATGCTCAAGAACCTTACTGGTTCGGCCATGGCTGGTGCTCTTGGTGGATTCAATGCACATGCTAGTAATATTGTTTCTGCTATTTACTTGGCTACAGGTCAAGATCCTGCTCAAAATGTTGAGAGTTCTCACTGTATGACCATGATGGAAGCTGTGAATGATGGAAAAGACCTTCATATATCTGTCACCATGCCTTCCATTGAGGTATAATTACTTGTTTAGTCTTAAATATAAGCAAATTTTTTTGGCCTCAAATATAAGCAAAGGTTACCGAACTTAACTTTATTTAATGCTATTCTTCCAAAAATACCCTCATTAATTTTTTTACTTTTTGACATGATTGTAGAGTCCCAATACAAATTGAATATATTATAAGGTCATTTTAGGAATTGTAGTAGAACTTTCACATAAAACCAAGATAAAAAAGTAATTCCTTAATAAGTGTGCAAATTGATAAATTTGCTTATAAAAGAGGCCGAAGGGAGTACATTAATTATCTTAATTTCAAGAAACTGTTGCAATGGCCATTTTTTTCGTAAAAGAAAACATAAGATATATATACCCAAGAGCGCTTAGAAGGCATGGTGCGAGTCTCTTCCAGTTTAACCAAGATGTTGGGTTCGATCCTGACTTGGCAAGCAGCATCGTTAAAAATCTTAAGGATAGTTTTCCGCCAATATATATATATATATATCCATAGTTTCATTGGACCGCTGATTTGGTGGTTTGATATATCTTAAAATTAGCCATAACTTTATACAACCCGGTTGTTTTCAAACTTAAATTTAAAAGAGACTAGTCCAACCTAATATACGAGCCCATTAAATCATCACTATATTGAGCCGAACCAAAATTGACAATTTTAGCAAGTGCATGTTTGGAATGGAATCTCAAGATTTGACTGACATTCATTGAAGCTGTGAAGTGTAGTTTTTACAAATTGTAGTAAATAAATCACTGTGATTTTGACAAATTCACCGCTAGCGAATATACACTTAAATTCCATTGCAGACAAGTATTTATGCATTCAGTTATATCATTGGTAAGTCACGTGATAAGGATTCGGTGTATGGTCCTATACCACCAGTTTACCTCTCTAGGGGGAGATGATATCATCAAAACTTGTCTGTGTCTGCAAGACAATTTGAGTAGTATTCAGTGCAATAAATATTTATACCAGAGAAATTTATATCTCTCAAATGATTCTTACCCTGCAATGTTTTCTTGTCTATCTTGCATTCTTTTGAATATTTTTTTCTTTTAAAATAATTAGTATTATTAGCACAGATTCTATACAGAACATGCATATTATTTGCCAGGTGTAGAAAGAATCAGACTTTGTTGCAGAAGGTCTTAACTCCCTCTTCCCTTGGAAAAGAGCTCAACTGCACTTGGTCTTTTTCTTTAATTCCTCTGTTGTCATTACATGCATGTGTTGGATTCAGTAAGAATCTTAGTATAGCAGCACACTGTTTGTTCAATCCACGTATAGTTTTCATAGTCCCTTGTCTTCAAATTATAGGAATAATTCCAGATTGGCCTTGGTGTGTTAAATTAATCAATATTTTTATTTTGATATAAACTTGGCAAGATTAAGACCACTATTCTATGTTTGATTTATTTTTATTCCCTTGCTTCAACTTAAGGGAATAATTTCAGATAGGTCCTGTTTGTTACTTGTTAGTTATTCCAAACATTTTGTCCACCACCTACTATAGAATGGGCATCAACTTAATTACCCCTAGTATACGTTAAATTTATTGACTGATAAATGGCTTCAATTCACACAAGACATGAACCAAATTTTGATAGGATCATATGGGAGTGTGTTAAATTAATGAAATACTGTCACACCTACCTCAGATGTAATTTTCCTAGTAGTAATGGTTTTAATTTTGATATCGACTTGGCATGACTACATCACTATTCTATGTTTGATTTATTTATGTAATGTATTAATAATGCAGGTGGGCACAGTTGGTGGAGGCACACAGCTTGCATCACAATCAGCATGTTTGAATTTACTTGGTGTTAAGGGTGCTAGTAAAGAGTCACCAGGAGCAAATTCAAGGCAACTGGCAACAATAGTAGCTGGTTCAGTCCTTGCCGGAGAGCTCTCACTCATGTCTGCAATTGCAGCTGGACAACTTGTTAAGAGCCACATGAAATACAACAGGTCTAGTAAAGATGTTACCAAAATTGCTTCATGAGCTGTTCATATGACAAATACTACAACTGTGAGATAAATTTGCATGTATCATCAAGAATAAAAGATAAAAGAAATTTTAATGTAGGAGTATAAATTATGTTCAACAGAAGATTAACTGGTGATGCTGGTGGGGACATGACCTGCAAACTAGACTTCATTAATGTGTGGTCCATGTGCGGAGATCATAGGTTTCTGAAGTTGTATAGAAGGAATTAAATAATTAAGACTCTTAGTTTGATTCCCTTATTTTTTTTCTTTGACAGAAAAGGAAAAAAGTAGCATCATTAGTGTTGTAACTTGTAAGTATGTAGTCATCTAAAACTCACACATGTTGTACTGTTTTAGGCTGTGTTCATTAATCATATATGATTCTATTAAGTATCAATGTGTATTCCTATAATAGAGTTTCAAATTCAAATTAGCCTACTTCTTTGACAAGTTTGACATTTGGCAGCAAATAAGAGAGCTTACTTCTTTAGAAGTTGCTATTAATGGTAACATTTCCCTAATTGTCTTTTAATTGTTTTTTATTTATTTATTTATTTGTATATATTGATTTTTAAAAAATCAATACTGAAGTACTATTGGTTTTTAATTGTTGGAAAGCTTTTGGAATCACGCGCGTTTTCAATTTTGAGTGTTAAATTTTTATTTTTTCAAAATCTGCATCACATTTCACAAGCATTTCGGTTGAAAGGGAAAATGGCGTGAGAACCCCCTTCACCTTCGACTATGTGCATTCTCCTGCAAACTTCAAGACAACCCTAATGCCACCGTTTCAGTTTTAGAGAGAACGAAATCCTCTATGCTCTCTATCTCTTCAATGCTTCATTTTCGTTGCCACTCTCGCATTTCCGTTGTTGTGATAATGTGAAAGTTAAAATTAAATCTCAGTTGAATCCTGTAATCTCTGTCCAAAATTTCTTCCCTATGCTGAGGATGTAAGGTAGCTTCAAACTTGAATTGTTAGTTTTATTTTTTTGTTCTACTAGATTCATTTGTGTAAGCTATTCTTCAAGTTTATAATCATGTTGTAATGGTAAATGCCATGATTGCGGGCAGCTACATCAAGTCAAAAAGATGGATTTTTCCTTAACAAAGTCTGCACAATCCTTGGTTAAACAACTACTGTGTCTCAATTTTGATTATTAATATCATTGGTAAGATAAATGAAAAAAAGCTTCAGAATTTGTAGAATCTCAATTCATTCATGTACACCATGCGCACACTATTACTCCAAAGCAACAACATATGATGTGAATTTCCATTGCAGTTATTATAGTTGTTGTAGCAACATTTTCATAGTGAAGATGCAGGTTTAATTAGGAAGCTCAAGGATTGGAGCACTGAAATTGTTTATTTGTCAAGGAGGGTACAAAGGTATGATTTTTTTATCTATGTTTATTTCTATTTTCTGCAATAATTTGATTTCATGGTAATCTTAAATCCTATTCTCATTAACTATCTTTTAATCTGAAACCACAATGAAAAGTAAAATATCTATAGTGATTTTGATGCAATTGTTTGTCTCCAGAGATTGTTCTTCATCAAATGGTTGTAAATGAATGGATTAGTTAGTAGAATATGAACAAATGAACAAGTATTACTTCTTTTTAACTAATCCTTTA
This sequence comes from Trifolium repens, assembly GCA_030408175.1. Lineage (NCBI taxonomy): Eukaryota > Viridiplantae > Streptophyta > Magnoliopsida > Fabales > Fabaceae > Trifolium > Trifolium repens. Next base: position 12,065,899 of record CP125845.1, read on the forward strand.
ATGGATTAGATAGTTGAATAGATTAGTCAGTGGATATTAGAAAATAAAATATCATTCCTTTTTATAAAGAGAACATTCATGCTTTCCTCCTTAATTTGCTATCTGATTTTTTATAAACTGTGCAGGTTAAGCATGTCTGCAAGCATGTGGAGTATTTTCTTTTATCTAATTACATGGACAATGCTTACTTGATTTTGGCTCATTTTTCCTCTCAACGTGTCAATTTCCAAAACTGATTGTTGTTATAGTTATTCTACATGCTTTCTCTTTTCTTTTTGGGACCCATGTGTGTTTGCATGATGTATAATTTTATTTTATTTTTCATTTTTTTCATTGTTAATTTTCTTAAATGCATTATTCAATGTTGTTGCTCTTAAGCAGCAGTATGATTGTGTAGAGTATAACCATGTTACTTTTGATTTGGTGCCGACATCACAATGTGAGAACCATAACCGTATGTTGTTGTGATTCTTCTAGAAGTGATTCATTTATGTATTTGCTTATTCATACAAATGATTGATGGTATGGATAGGAACTAATATGATCTTTATATTGAACAAGGAAAGAGTAGCGAGCACAATGCATTTTTAATTAGCGACCTACAGAGTTTTGAGGGAGTTCTTCAATCCATAATATTCATCTGATGATAAAGGTTGGTGTTAGATTTACTATTGTTGTTAATTTTTGTTGTTTTGCACTTTTTGTTAATGTTTTATAAGTTTTGCTTTTGATAGTTTCTGCTCATAGTGGTTGTAGTTGTTCACTTCACTCACATTTGAAGTTTCAAACAGAACCGACCAAATAGGCAAGAAAGTTTCTACACAACCGATATAAGGTTATCTGAATAGCATTCCCAATTCATATGTATAATTAGTGTATTTTCCTTTGGAGTGTCAATATATCCTAAGACCTCTTAGGTTGTTATTGGTTACCATATCTAAAAGAAAATCTATCTATAAATCAAGTTGTTCACCACTAAGAAGAAATATATCAGGTTTGTAGCCTCACATTCACAGTTAATAAATAGTGACCAATGATTTTGCTTTCTAGGCATGGATATTGAAGTTGACTGTCATGCCCATCACTGAGTGATTTGAATGTTAGGAGGGTTTTTGTAACTATGAGAATTAACCATCACTTTTCTTATCCTTTTTTATTCCAGAGGGAAAAACATCACATGGGCCATATTATTAATGGGAAAAATATCATAGCTTCTAAGTCTTGCAAGCCTATAAAAAAATCTAAGTCCAACTTAATATTCATCTACAATGTCTTTTGGGGTGAAGCTTCAATAATCTTTTGGGGTGAAGCTTCAAAAATCTATTTTGGATGCCTAATGAGTGATGATGGCTCTCTTGGACTAGGTATGTCAAGAGCCTTTGGAGACTTTTTCATTATAGATATGGCCTCGATGCAGCTCTAGATATGTTTTATAGGAAAAAATTACCATGCCATGATGGTGGAATTTTTTAGGATTATGAGGAGTAAAAGACCATCAATGTGTGATCTAATAAGTTTATTGTGAAGAATGATGCATGTAAAAGACATCGGTTGGAACAAAAATATAAGCGATATATAATTTTGAATGAGAGGAAAGAACTTTTCTGCATAGTTTTGTATGCATCATTAATATTCTTTTAAAGTAAACACTCATCATAACTTTATTGCACATGAAAACTACTATGAAGCAAAGAAGGGAAAGGTGTGCAATCCATATATGGGATGGTTGGTCAGATGGAAGTGATAATACTAACTTCGCAGAACAGTTGACATGTTTGGCTTCAGCTAGGTAAATTCTGCAAAATATTGCAGGTTATATAGTGGGGTTATGAGAATTGGATTTTATTTGTTAAGGTGTAGGCTAGATTTAAGTCAATATTTTTGGATGTCATTATATTGGAAGTTGCTATTGATACTAGAGCAATTTTCATGTTTTTTTCCCTCTTAAATTTGATTGCATTAGTGTTTTGATGAATTGATACTTTAAAGTTAACCACAAGCTTCTTTTGAGTTCATTAAGCAACGTTTAAAGTGTAATCCATAATCAATCAAGTTTAAGTTATACATTTTTCTGATCCAAAAATTATTATTTTGTATACTTATGGTTTGAAAGTTTATAATTAATGGGGTTGGAATTATTTTTTCTTGAAGGAAATTAATGGGGTTGGAATTATATAATGTTGTGCATAAGAGGATAATTTATGTTTATAAAAAAGAAAAGAAGAATAATTATAATTGTGTTGAACTTTTGTACTGATAATTTTGTTGTTTAAAATGAAAGGCAATTTTGTTAGACAATTCTTTTGAATTTAAATTTCTGTGAGTTATATTTTCATGTTTATAGTATACATCCTGAATCTTACATCAAGTTAAAATAAATTGAGATATGAAGTATAAAAATTATTTTATTTTTAATCTAATTCAATAAAATTTTCCCTGTGTCATGCACGGGTATACACACTAGTATATTATATTAGCTTATGTTTTTCTCTGGTTGTGTCACATAAATCAATTTCTTCTGCTATAGAAATAAGCCTTTCCTTTGCTAAAAATCAACTTTGAAATGGTTAGCGTAAGAACCTCGTTGATGAATGGTTGGTAAATATGAATCTTGAAGTCTATTGCGATCAAACTGAATCTCCGAAATCCAACTCAACTAAACTACTGGCATGTGAACTTATTTTTAAATATGAATTGTACAACTTGGAAAGAAGAACACACGCTAACAGACGGACCAAGATTGTCTGCTGTACTGATTTCAAGCGGTTAACAATCTCGGCCGTTGAAACATAATCGTATAGCATAATTTAATTAATATTTTACATATTCAATCTCAACCATTAACATTTGATCGGATGGTTGCTAGCAGACAACATAGTACAAACATGATAGCTATGTAACAACAACAACTCCATCATTTCATCAAAGAGAAATTAAGTATATCATTTAAAACGTTTTCATTATTTTCTGCACAATTGATATATAAAACTCTAGTTTCTTTCAACAACAAAATTAAATATACTATAGTTTAGTTTATGCAGATAAGACATATTGTTTAGTCAAGTCAAGGCTTCTAGTGATGTTACCATTTTCTTTGAGAGGTTCGATTATTATGTGCTACATATTAAAATATTCCCTCATTCGATTATTACGTTCTTTTTTTGACTCATTTTACGATCTATAAATAACTTTCTTAAGCAAGCATTCATTTTCAAGCTTCAACCAATTATAGTCAGTACCAATCATCACCTAAACTAAAAATATATTTTCTTCTCTCCTTTCTTTCTTTCTTTCTTTGAGTTTTACTTCTATCCATTTTCCATTTTTGGATTTCAGATACTTCACTTATCCAGAGAGAAATGGACTTTCACAGTAAAAATGTATGTTCTGATCCCTCCGGAAATTTTTCAAAAACGAAGAACCAAAAGCAGGATTCACAGTCACAACCTTCACTGTGTTTAATAAATGCGGTTTTCTTCTGTCTCTTCTTCTCTGTCGTGTACTATCTTCTTCGACACCTCTCCACGTCCTCACAATCTCTGAGATGGTTGTTGTTGTTTCCCTCATCGCTTCCTTTATCTACCTTGTGGCTTTCTTCGGCATTGGCTTCATTCTTCATCCCTTTCCTGTTCATTACGAAGAAGAGAAAGATGAAGCCGTCATTGAAAAATACTCTGGTTCATGCCTCGCTGGAGTGTCTCCCAAGCTACCTCCACTGCAGCCAAAAATCTCAGTTGAAAAAGTTGCTCCAGCACCGGTGCTCCTTTCCATGGAGGATGAGGAAGTTGTCCGTGCAGTGGTATCAGGATCGATTCCATCTTACTTGCTTGAATCGAAGCTCGGAGATTGCAAACGTGCAGCAGCTATTCGAAACCAAGCAGTGGAAAGAGTGACCGGAAGGTCACTTGAGGGTTTACCAATGGAAGGTTTTGATTACGATTCTATATTAGGACAGTGTTGTGAGATGCCGATAGGTTTTGTTCAGATTCCGGTGGGTGTTGCCGGTCCTTTGTTGCTCGACGAAAAGGAGTACACGGTTCCAATGGCAACAACTGAAGGTTGTTTGGTTGCAAGTACCAACAGAGGCTGTAAAGCTATTTATGTTTCCGGTGGTGCTTCCGCTGTTGTCCTCCGTGATGGCATGACTAGAGCCCCCGTTGTTAGATTCAACTCCGCCAAAAGAGCTTCTCAGCTAAAGTTCTTTTTGGAAGATCCTCAAAATTTTGATTCCCTCTCTCACACTTTCAACAAGTAATTTTCTATTTCCGATTTCTCTATACTTTTTTTGGAAAATATTATTTTTACTTTCACCCCTCTGATAGAAAGCGTGTCCCGTGTCTCAGAGTATAATTGATTATGTTTGGGATATTCAGGTCAAGTAGATTTGCGAGATTGCAGAGTATTAAAGCTAATATGGCAGGAAAGAATTTATACATTAGATTCACTTGCTCAACTGGTGATGCAATGGGGATGAACATGGTGTCAAAAGGTGTTCAAAATGTACTTGATTTTCTTCAAATCGATTTTCCTGATATGGAAGTTATCGGTATATCAGGTAAATATTACAGCACATAAACAACATTTTATGTTTATGTTTATTTTTATTATTTGCTTATTTATAGTATAGTACTATATGATCAAACTTGTTACTGAAATTGTGATGTAATGTGTTTTGGTGATATTAGGAAATTTTTGCTCGGACAAGAAAGCTGCGGCAGTGAATTGGATTGAAGGGAGAGGGAAATCTGTGGTGTGTGAGGCTCTAATTAAGGAAGAGGTGGTGAAGAAAGTATTGAAGACAAGTGTTGAGTCTTTGGTTGAGCTTAACATGCTCAAAAACCTTACTGGTTCAGCCATGGCAGGTGCTCTTGGCGGATTCAACGCACATGCTAGTAATATTGTTTCTGCTATTTACTTGGCTACAGGTCAAGATCCAGCTCAGAATGTTGAGAGTTCTCACTGTATGACTATGATGGAAGCTGTGAATGATGGCAAAGACCTTCATATCTCAGTCACTATGCCTGCCTTGCATTGAGGTGGGCACAGTTGGAGGGGGAACACAACTTGCATCACAATCAGCTTGTTTGAATTTGCTCGGTGTTAAGGGTGCTAGTAAAGAGTCACCAGGAGCAAATTCAAGGCAACTAGCAACAATTGTAGCTGGTTCAGTCTTAGCAGGAGAGCTCTCGCTGATGTCTGCAATTGCAGCTGGACAACTTGTTAAGAGCCATATGAAATACAACAGATCTAGCAAAGATATCTCCAAAGTTGTATCATGAGGTTACCATTGACAATACCACAACTGTGTCATAAACATACATGTATTGTAAAAGAATGACAGAAAAAGGAATTTCAATGTAGAAGTATAAATTATTTTAATGTGATATTTTGAAAGTAAACATGATATCAAAGTGAAATTTAACCAGAAAAAAACAATGAAACTTAGAAAGAAAAAAACAAAATAAAAGCTGATCGCCGTCTGTGGGAATCGAACCCACGACCACGTGGTTAAAAGCCACGCGCTCTACCAGCTGAGCTAAGACGGCTAGATGTTAATCTACTTTGATTTTATATACTTAATCCTTTTACACATTATTCCTATCCAATATCCATCAACTTGGTTTATATTATGATTTACAAATCTCATCTATGGCATGCTTCATTCTTGTGATACTAATAAGTCAACCCTTCATTTATTTTATGAGAAATGGGATTTTATGATTGAAGAAGTCAAAGTTAGCAATATATAAACATGAAGGGTTGGAGTTTAGTCAAAATTCATCCTTTTATGTTGTTTAATTATAATGATTTATTATTGTCAAAAAAATTATAGTGATTTATTGGAAGGAGAATTAACTTAGAAACACAGTAGTATAACTTAGTATTTGAGTAATCATCACTTCCATTCATATAGTTAAATGTGAGCATATATTATAGTAATCAATCACATACATGATATCATCACCCGAAATTTTCCTCACCCATTATTAGACAAGACTCATACGCAATTCAAATGCATTCAACCATCAAATAATCTTGCAAAGAAGTAGAATTTCAAGTATTATTACAAAAAGATAAACCCTTATTGCACATAAATCTCTACTACACTTGAAACTAGGAGAAGGCACAAATCTTACTAGGAGAAGGCACATGCACTTCAATAACTCCACAAACACATGGAAATCATTCAAAAATGTATACATTCATGAATTGAAAAAGAAAAATCACAAAAATAATAAAATCTATTCATCTTTTTGTATGTGTAATACGATTTAAGAAGTATTAGTACCACATTATTTAGCTTTAGAAGAGAATGTAGACATACTACTACAACATTAATAATATTTTAATTCAAAAAGAATCAAACTAAGTCTTGTTTAATTCCTTCTGTACAACTTCAGAAAGATATGATCCCCTCACATGGACCATATAACATTAATGAACTCTAGATTGCAGATATGTCCCCACAAAATAATTTATACTTCTACATTGAATTTATTTTTCTTTCATTCTTTACAACACATGCAAGTTTATGACACAGTTGTGGGGTATTGTCAAATGGCAACCTCATGATGCAACCTTGGTGACATCTTTGTTAGATCTGTTGTATTTCATGTGACTCTTAACAAGCTGCCCAGCTGAAATTGCAGACAGGAGTGAGAGTTCTCCTGCAAGGACTGAACCAGCTATTATTGTTGCCAATTGCCTTGAATTTGCTCCTGGAGTCTCTTTACTAGCACCCTTAACGCCGAGTAAATTCAAACAAGCTGATTGTGATGCAAGTTGTGTGCCACCTCCAACTGTGCCAACCTCGATGCAAGGCATACTGACAGAGGTATGGAGGTCTTTGCCATCATTCACAGCTTCCATCATCGACATACAGTGAGAACTCTCAACATTTTGAGCAGGATCTTGACCTGTAGCCAAGTAAATAGCAGAAACAATATTACTAGCATGTGCGTTGAAACCGCCAAGAACACCTGCCATGGCTGAACCGGTAAGGTTTTTGAGCATGTTAAGCTCAACCAAAGACTCAACACTTGTCTTCAATACTTTCTTCACCACCTCTTCCTTAATTACAGCCTCACACACCACAGATTTCCCTCTCCCATCAATCCAATTCACCGCCGCAGCTTTCTTGTCCGAACAAAAGTTTCCTAACATAACCAAAATACATTACATCACAATTTTAACAAGTTTGACCATACTATAAATAAACAAATACAAATGAAAAATGTTATGTGATGTAATAGTTACCTGATATGCCAATGACTTCCATATCAGGAAAATCACTTTGAAGAAAATCAAGTACGTTTTGTACACCTTTTGATACCATGTTCATCCCCATTGCATCACCGGTTGAACAAGTGAATCTAATGTACAAATTCTTTCCTGCCAAAGAAGCTTTAATACTCTGTAATCTCCCAAATCTACTTGACCTGAACATCCCAAACAAAATCAATTATCCAAATAAGTCCAAATCTATGAAGCACACTTACACGAAAACTTACACGTCGACACTAGTAACAATATGATTAAAGTTAATTAATTGAATGCGAACACATGCCATGGTATTAGACACTGACTCGTATCAAACACCGCACACACATTCGATCAGAAGTATCTATTGAAAAATCGATGCTAGGTAAAGATAATATATTTTATAAAAAATTTAATGAAAAATTGAAAATGTAAAACAGAAAATAGAAAATTACTTGTTGAAAGTGTGAGAAAGAGAATCAAAATTTTGAGGATCTTCTAAAAAGAACTTTAACTCAGAAGCTCTTTTGGCAGAGTTGAATCTAACAACAGGTGCTCTAGTCATGCCATCACGGAGGACAACGGCGGAAGCACCACCGGAAACATAAATAGCTTTACAGCCTCTGTTAGTACTTGCAACCAAACAACCTTCAGTTGTTGCCATCGGAACAGTGTACTCCTTCCCGTCGAGCAACAAAGGACCGGCAACTCCCACCGGAATCTGAACAAATCCTATCGGCATTTCACAACATTGTCCTAATATAGAATCATAATCAAAACCTTCCATCGGTAAACCCTCAAGTGACCTCCCGGTAACTCTCTCCACCGCTTGGTTCCTAATCGCCGCCGCACGTTTGCAATCACCAAGCTTCGATTCAAGCGAGTAAGACGGAATTGATCCTGATACCACCGCACGGACAATCTCCTCGTCATCCGAGGAAAGTATCACTGCCGGCGCCGGTGCCGGATCAACTTTTTTGACGGATATTTTCGACGGTAACGGAGGTAGCTTCGGCGATACTCCGGCGAGGTATGAACCAGAGTTTTTTGCAATGTCAGCTTCATCTTCTTCTTCTTCTTCATTGTAATGAACAGAAGATGGATAAAAGATGATACCAATGCCGAAGAAAGACATAAGGTAAACAACAGAAGCGGTGAGGGAAACAGCAGCGGCAATCTCGGAGATTGTGAGGACATGTAGAGGTGTAGAGGTTCGGATCTTATCACGCCACTGGTGAAGAAGAAAGTAAGCGACAGAGAAGAAGAAAGTGAAGAAAACAGCATTTGTTAAGTAGAGTGAAGTTTGTTGTGGCTGGGAATTTTTCTGCTTTAGGTTCTTCGTTTTTGAATATTTGGCGTAACGATCAGAAGCTACGACGGCGTTCATAGTTTTCCGGTGAACTTCCATTTCTCTCCGGTTAAGTGAAGAATTTGAAATTGAAAAAAAATATTTTTTTAGTTTAGGTTATGATTGGTATTTGGTTAAGCTTGAAATTGAATTCGAAGTAGAATGCTATTTATAGAGAGAGACTTAGACTGAGACTGAGAGTAAGGAAGGGAAATGTGAACATCATTCCTGCCTAATTTTTTTTTCTTTCAATGACCCTTTAAGGCAAGAAAAATGCTATACGAACTACATATCGTAAAAAATATCTTGGAATTTGTGTACTTCAATTTTTTAAAATATAAAGAATTCAATTATCAATGTAAAACTTACTCTTTTTAGTATCCTTAACTAATGTCCCGGGGCACTAGTTAGTATGACCCATAATGTAAAGATTATGTGGTTTTTGTCCCCGGTAATGTTAGCGAATTTTGGATTACTCCTCGTTGGACATGTCACGTTTACCCCCTCTTTTTTGTAGCTACGCCACCCACAAAATTTAAAGAAACTAAGGGAGCACGAGTCGTATATTCTGCAGAACGATGTTCTTGCCAAGGCTGTATGTCTTTTTTGAGTCTACTCAAGTCCAAATCATTAGAACCCCTTAGAGGTTCTAACAAAGGAGCAAGCAGATCCCAAAACTCATAGTTTCTCCTCTAAAAATGACTTCTCCGGTTGGAGAACGCATTAGATATTTACCTCTATAACGAATTTTACAAAACCCTAATTTTACTAAACACTACAAACTCAATCAACTATAAGCTAGTTTATCCTCTATAGGCTAGATTATTAATTATCCGATATTTTTTTATCAAACAGAGCTTTACACAAGTTTCTTACTCTTTTTAACCCTAAAATTCAAATTGGTTTCTCACAGTTTTCTTACAATTTAATCCGGTCATCCACAAATTAATTTATGGTTTATGATATATTTTTGTAGAAAAAATATAGTTTAATGAAGTTTGGTTCATAATTTCATCTGATTAATTGTATTTTTGAACAATTTTAAATGAGAGTAATATTTATTCAGTTCAATCTACCTTACTTTGAGAGTAATTTTTTTTTTTGAAGGATTGAGAGTAATATTTTTGAACACTTTGATTAATTGTATTTTTGAACACTGTCAATCTGATTTCTCATAATTTTCTTGCAATTTAATTTAGTCATCCACAAATTAATTTATAATATTTTTGAAGAGAAAATATAGTTGAATACAGTTTAGTTCATAATTTGATCCGATTAATTGTATATTTGATCACTCTTAAATAAGAGTAATATTTTATATTTTTTTGTCAAGAAATGAGAGTAATATTTTCATTTATTTAAGTTAAACTAGACGCCGGCCCGTGCGTTGCACGGGTTCGACAAAATAGCATAGGGACACCAATCATGGTCATAGTCAATCATGGCTATTGTTTGAAGAAAGAGGTTTAATCATAAATAAACCCAAAATGATTTAAACCAAGTTAACATTAGGAAAACACAATAAAATCATGGGACAAAATTTTAATGAGCAATACATGTAATAGTGATATGAAAACTTTTATTTATCTAGTAATAACCTATAATAGTGATCTTTAACAACTTTTTAATTTTTATAAAAAATAACTTGTAATAGTGATTTTAAAATTTAACATTCTTTGTTTTCTTTTGCCCGTGCGTTGAACGTATTCGATAAGCCGTAATTGTATGCCAATCATGGTTGTTGTCGATTATAAAAGGTTGGACAAAATTATAATATAAAGGTTGTACAAAATTATAATATTTCATAGTTCAAAGTAATTTTTATTATAATGATATTATTAAAATTCAATAGTTCAAAGGATTCAAACTTAGAAATTAAATGAGTTCAAGCTAGCAATAAACGACATTTACATAATGGACAAAAGAGATTAAATTAAATAAGGCATAAGATCTGTGCACGAAAGAACACAAAAATCTGATAACTTCTTGTTTTCCCATCACACTCTCAACAATGAATACTATTAGTATAATTATCAAAAAAACAAACACTAACAGGTAACTAATAATATATTACAAATATATTACAATTGCAACTTTGATTTTATCTGCTGCCAAATGCATACTTTCTATAGTTATATCATCTATTTGAGTGGCGCTTGTCTGTTTCCTCCTATACATGTGCATGAGATTCTATTGATCAACTCCTTCTATGGATAGAAGAGATCCATGAATCACAGTGGGAGAAACACAAAATTGCGTAGGTCAAAATAGGAAGACTATCTTCTTGTTCATCATCATGATCATGTGGTCCTGATTACACTTTCATGACTTTTCTTGTGTTATCTGAGACTGAAAAGTGTGCAGTTAATAGAGATTGTTAATTCGGATGATCCATATTAACGTTATATATTAACTGCACACTCTACAGTACCAAATAACACATAAAAAGTCAAGGAAGTGTTACCATAACCATATGATCATGACAATGATGAAGAAGAAAGCTCTCCCATTTGAACCTAGATTATTTCGTGTTTTTAGGGCTGTGTTTGGCGGAGCTCTCCTATTAGTAGAAGAAGTTGACCAATAGAATTTCATGCAGATGCAAACGGCAATAAGAGGAAGAAAGCAAGTGTGACTCAAACACATAACATAACCATATATGCATGAAGATGGATGGTTGCTGCAGTCATCCAATCAGAAGAGAAAATTGCTTTCTGAAGAGATGTTTTGCCTCGAGGACATGCCCCGTGAAAAGCAAAGGTTGGCTTGCCTTTTACGCGGCACATTCTGGAGACAAAATGTCTCTTCAGAAAACAACTTCCTCTTCTGCTTGGATGACTAAAGCAAACATTTGTCTCTATACCATCAAAGTGAAGGAAGCCATATGGATGATAATAATGCGACCAAAATTAGGAAGCCATAGGTAATACATGTTCACTATCCATAACTCACTATATTTTGCCATAACAACGTTTTTTCTTGGTGCTTTGTTCTTCTAATTTTAGAATAAGAATGCAACAAATACAATGTAAAAACAAAAAAGACATGTATTAATCCTTTCATTACCATGTACTCTATCTTCCCCCCTAGTATTTTATGTTAAGCCATCTTGAGTGGGAAGTTCAAAAGGAGAGCTTGAAACTGTATATAGAGTGGTAAAACCCAACACTGCAATAAATAAATTAAAAGGTGAATTCACCGGCAAGTCATAGAAAATATATAAGGCATCATAGGAAAGCTAAAGAAGAAAAAAAAGGACAGAAAAAGCTAATTATTTTAGCTAGTATCTAACATGAGATTACAAAAACAAAAATAAAACAAAAATCCTGCCATCTTCTACACTATATTGAGCATGTTACTTTATTTGGTAGTATTATTCGCTACTAAACTTACACCTTCACCAAAATCAAGTATCAAACAAACATTAGGGGATTCTATTTTTGAAGAGATATAGTTGAAAAATGTATGAGAATTATGAATCAAGATATAAGCCTTTTCTCATCAATTGCAACATTTTATCTTACACAACTATATCTCATATAAAATTATTTAAAACATTCTACTTTAAAGATACCATGGGAGAAAAAAACCTAGACCCTTACTTCAGAGGATAAAGGGTTGGATCAATACGCAAATTCCCTGGCTGATATCATAGTGGCTATCTAGATCAGAATCATTGCTAGCTAAATCTGCATGCAAATTTGTATAGCTTAAGTTATCTAAGAAGATATAGTTTGTTAACATTCATCTTATAGTAATAGAACACAGTAGGGAGAGGTATAAGGCAATCATTGGCCTCAATTAAAGCTTAATAAAAATAAAACCACAAAGGAAAATTAACCTTCAAACAAAATAAATGCTAAAACTTAAAACATATTAGCTATGAAACCGAGTCAAGACTAACATGTATGTCAATAACTTTGCATAAACCATAAAAATAAAACCACAAATGAATCAGAAGCGTAACTTTAAAAATAATGGCAACAACATTAAAATACAACTGAGCAAAATCTAAACAAAACTCAACTCCATGCTTTGCAGTGATTGGAATGGCGATAACAATTACATGCATGCATAAGCCCTTGCAACAACCACAATCTGCCAAAAAAATAAAAAAATTAGAACATTGAAAAGTTAAAAATATGAAATTTAAAAATTAAAAAAAAAGTGGGAAGTTGGGTATGAGTCAAGAAACTTGATCCACTAAACATGAGATCTATGCTTCTAAAATCTACAAATAAAATAAAACAAAGAAATAAGTAAATACAATTGTAAGATTATTAATTACAATATAAATCAGTCTAAATATCATACATTATACACACTAATAAGAACAACATCAAAAGTTCTAACAGACCCAAAAGTCTTTACAACAAATCAATAAAATTTCAACTAACCCTATTCATAACAAATCAAGATTTTTGCATCCCTTTTCACACATAAATCACAGTCAAATCTACATAATAATAAAAAGAGGGAAGAATCCAAAGTGCAAAATTCATTTGAGAAATTACCCATTTTCATAAACAACCATAATCAAGGAAAAACAAAACACAAAAAGCTAGAGAAACAGAACTAAAGAGAAAGAAGGAGGAAGAAGCTTGGGAAGCTTCAAAGCACTACAACCCACCACATGTCACCATTACCAAATCAAAACCAACAATTACCTGCAAATGAATGGAATTTCATTGTCAATGGTCCACAAAATTACAACTTTTTAAAACAAATTCAGTTATGCATGCACAAAAGAATCACTACACATATCAAAAGAGTAGTGATATTCCATATATATAATAACATTGCTAAAATCATCATTATTTTATTTCTAAAAAATAAGCCGACCTAACTAAAAGCACAATGAAAATATGATTTCTAGTTAGGAAAATAAGATGCATTTTTTAGTTAGATTCTTTTAGAGTAAAGTAATGAAATCACAACTAATTATCTGATTCACACCACCAAAACACATAAATCATACAAATCAAAATCAACAACAATTTAATAATACACACATCAAATAAGTTAGTATTCTTTATTATATAAAGGCTTTAGGATTTGAATCATCACATAGAACAAAGTTAGTAGGCAACCTGGTGCCATGGAGCTGGATGTGGTAGCCTTGTAAAGTTTGATTCCACAACTCAAACTTGTGGCCTTCTTGACATACAATAGCTACTCCAACTATGCCAAAGATCCTATTTGGATTTTGTGAGGATGTGTCAGTATCAAAGGGTAGAATAAAGGGGAGTTAAAGTAATTAAGATTAGTCAAGATGTGTAATTAGGTAAATGAGAGGAGACTTAATTAGGATGATAACACAAAATCACAACCATATAATCACATATCTGAAACAAATCAAATCAAAACAAAAGAACCAAGCATGACATCATGTATATGTTTCAAAAATCTCCAAATAAAATATAACAAAAAACCAAGCAAATACAATTATAAGATTATTAATTACAATATAAATCATACCAAATATCATACATTATACAAACTAATAAGAACAATATCAAAAGTTCAACATCTCAAATTTAAGTTAGAAAGAACAATAATTTTCATTACAATCAACCACACAAATTTCACTGTACTTTTCAAAGAAAATTTTCAAAAGATTTGCAATATAAACTAATTCTCATTTATGCAAATTTGTGTAGGAAAAAAACCAACCTTCAGAAAGATGAACAACATCACCCATCACTCCTGTTACCACCGTGCATGCCACTTTTCAAAGGCTCAATTTCATGCAAGATCCCAAACATGCAACATCAAAATATGAGGAATTGAAATCTGGGTGTTAGAAGGATACGAATGGAAAAAATCAATTCATGCATCATTGAAAGATTCAAAGGCTCAATTTCATGAAAGATCCCAAACATGCAACATCAAAATATAAGGAACTGAAATCTGGGTGTTAGAAGGATACGAATGGAAAAAATCAATTCATGCATCATAGAAAACGCACCGAAAAAAAAAATGAATACCTCTTCTTCTCTTGAACTTGACTTGGTAGCTCTTGAAGTAAACCTTCGATTTCTGAGACTTAAAGTAAACCTAGATTAACATACACAGGGAAAAATACAATTAATCATAATCACACAAAAACATATTTATGATTAACAAAAAATAAAGAGATAATACATAAATTAACATGATTCAAAAAAAAAAAATCAGATCTAACAACAACAACCAACAATCTATTCATCATCTTCATCACTAACACCAACAACCTCAACACAAAAAATTCATAAGAACCCATAAATTAAATCCCAGTAAATTAAAACCAACACAATCAAACTTAATCATAAAAAATTCATAAGAAAACCCAAATCATGAAATAGAGTTATCATAGTCAAAGCATGCATCCAAAGATCCAATTTCATGGAATAGCTCAAACATGCAAGATCAGAATCTGAGAAAGAGAGATTCAACACAATTTTTTTGAAAACCTCAAAATCAGAACAAAACAAAACAGTTTGAAAATGGAAGAGAGATGAGAATACTGCAGTTACCTCAGTTTATTGTCCATCATGTTCCTGCACTCCTTCATCACAAATTTTTTCGAACAAAATTAAAAACAGAACAAAATAAATTGATATTCAACGAATAGAAAAAATGGAAGAGAAATGTGATCAATACTTTCACCTGAGTTTATTGCCATCCAAAGGTCCAATTCATGGAAGAAATCAGACATGCAAGATAAAAATCTGAGAAATTGAAATTTGGGTTTTATGGTTGATAATGCGAGAGCAGAGAGAGAAGTGGGTGTAGTGATGTTCGGTCGAAGAGATTGGCGGCGGAGAGAAGGATCATGAGAGAGAGGACGGAGAAAGAGAAAGGAGGGTGAGAAGTGAGAGAGAAGGAGAGCCCGAGAGAGAGAAGAAGAATGGTAGGAGAAAGGGAGGAGAAACAGAGAAGAGAGTGAGACAGTGAGAGAGATTGAGAGAAGGTTGTGTTTGTTTTGAAGAGAAAGGGATACACATGGCCAACATGCACTGGAGCATATGTCAATAGTTTGAAGAAAAAGGGGTACATGTGACTTTCATAGATTGGGACATGTGTTAAGAGAAAGAGGTACAATGGCTTTCATTGATTGGAACACATAGCATGATGATGTTATTGATGATGTAAGGTGTTAGGGTTCTCAAAGGGGCATTAGGGTTGAGCACTATCCCCCTTTAGTATATTAAGAAGAAATCTACGTAACCTTTGCTAAACTATCAACTTTGTTCATTTCTTTTCTAATTTTTTTATTCTCTTTCAAGTCTCAAGTAACAAAAGTTTCATGATATGGAGGTTGGAGGTTTGGGGTCCGAAGGGTTAGAGAATTTAATTTAGTTCTTTTAGGGAAGTGGAGCTGGAAGTTGCTGGTTGAGCAAGAGGGGTTGTGGTTTAAAGTTTTGGTTGCAAAATATGGCGTTGAGAATGGGAGGGTGAGTGGTGGAGGGAGGAATGCGTCTAGTTGGTGGAAGGATGTGTGTGATGTTCGAGAAGTGGTTGGATTGAGTGTTGGGCGTTGGTTTGATGTTAACTTAAGTAGGAAGGTGGGTAATGTGGAAAAACTGATTTTTGGAGAGATAAATGGTTAGGCGATGAACCACTTAACATTAAATTTAGTAGATTGTTTGACTTATCAGTTGATAAAAATATTTCGGTGGCAAATATGTATAGAAGGGACTGGGGAGTGAGGGAAGCCGGATGGAGATGGCGGCGACGTTTCTTTGTGTGGGAGGAGGAGTTACATATGGAGTGTTGTGCCGCATTGGATTTTATTATTTTGCAGGATGCTATACCGGATAGTTGGAGGTGGTTGTCTGATCCTAATACAGGTAACTCAGTCAGCAGAGCTTATCATTTGTTAACTCACATCGTCTCATTTGCCCATAACGACGTTATATGGAACACAATTGCTCCTTTGAAAGTGTCGCTCTTTGCTTGGAGGTTATTAAATAACAGACTCCCAACTAAAGATAACTTGATTCGCCGAGGAATGACTCATTTGGACTCAATATTGTGTACGAGTGGTTGTGGAGTCGCTGAAACTTCTAACCATTTGTTTTTAGGTTGCAACTTTTCTCATTTTCTCTGGTATAAAATTCTTCATTGGTTAAGTGTGTATGGTCCTTTATCAAATGGTGTCGGTGACCACGCTTCGCAATTTTGTAATGCTTATGTTTTTCGTAAAGAAGTTCGATCAAGTTTACAAGTGGTTTGGTTGACGTGTTGTTGGATTCTCTGGAAAGAAAGAAACAACATGATTTTTACTCATAAAGTTTCTTCGGTGGAGATGTTGTTCGACAAGGTGAGAAGAATATCGTGGTGGTGACTAAAGTCAAGAAAGCAAAATTTTAGTTATGATTTGAATATGTGGTGGTTAAATCTTTTGCCTTGTTTAGATTCTTAATTAATTTCTGAATATTGACGTTGTTATTTTTCTGTGATCTCGTGTAACCTCGTATAAACTCTTTAGATAAGCACACCTTATGCTTAACTTATTTAATTTAAGTGCGCTTAACTTCTTTAATTTTATAGCATTTTTCTTTGACTTCTTTAAAAAGAAACAGAAGTTTCATAGCTAGATCGTGAAATGAGTCCAAAAAGAACGTAATGAACTCGTGAACAACGAGGGAATATTTTAACATGTACTCCTAAATGGGGAGTAGCACATAATAATCGAACCTCTTAAAGAAATGCTAGTAAATGCTAACCATTACAGCATCACTGGAAGCCTTGACCTGACTAAACTAAAATATATATTTTCTACACAAACTAAAGTAGTACTAATTTTTATATATATAAAAAAAAGTAGTATAATTTTTTTTAGTTAAAAATCAATATTATAATTTTTATGTTGTTGATTTTTTTTTGGACAAGCTAAAATATGTTGTTGATTCTTAATAAGAAACTAAAGTTTTATATCACTTGTGCTGCAGCAAAAAATAGTTCTTTTATTTTGTACATAAATAAATGTTTTAAATGATGAAGTTGCTATTACTTTTTTTTTGTTTAGTAGCTTAGTAGCTAGGGATGTCAACGGAGCGGGGATTGACCGGAGAATACTTTACTACTCCTTATCCCATCATCTAAAATATTCTCCATCCCCGTCCTCATTTCCCGCTTCCGGGAGTATTCTTCCTTCATCCTCATCCCCGCGGATCCCCACAGTTCTCGCGGATATCCATCAACTTTAAAAAAAAACTATCAAATTTCTATTATTTTCAATCAAACTAGTTGTAAAAAATTATTCAAGTTTAATTATAAAACAAATAAAAATATTAAAATATTATTGTGAGTCTTGTGACAGTTATAAGCATCATCTATAATCTTGACAAATTTGATACCCATTTTTGTTACTGTAGATTTGTTTTGTTGTGCCACGTCATCGGTTAAATTGGAGAATTTTGTAAAAAAAATTGTTATAGTTCACCCTTGTCCTTTTGTGTTGGCAACAAAAGCTTGTGAAGAGATATTTATTATATTATTATACTGGCGTGTTTTGTGTTTTATGCGACATCAGCGTGAAAATTTGGAGGCGCCGGTCTAGATTAGTAGGAGTAAGCAAAAAAACCAATAAACCAAACCGAATCACTAAACTAAACCGAACTGAACAAAAAAAAACTGAACCATAACCAATTGTTTTGAAACCAAACTGAAACAGTTCAGTTTAGTTCATGATTAACAATTCGGTTCGGTTCAGTTCGATTTAATGGTTTGGTTTTTTTAGTGCAAATTTAGTTATGGTTTGGTTTAAAACCATAAAACCGTACCACTTTAACAGTTCGGTTTGGTTCAGTTTTAAAGACAAACTGTTCAGTTCAATTTGGCTATTATAAATTTTGAAAACAGTTTGGTTTAGTTCGGTTCAGTTTAGTAGCCGTGTCATTCCTAGGGTTGGGGGTTGCAGTGGATCATTATATCAGTCTCTACAACTAAATTTATTTAGTCCTTTATCTTTTTTAATGTTATTTGTTCCTTTATACGTAGTTTTTTATGTCTTGAACTTATATACATTCCAAAACTTTGTTTATTAAAAACTAGAAAAAGAAAAAAAATTACGAATGTAAACATGTGATTTTTTTTACAGAGACAAAAACCAAAATTTATTAATTTTATAGGGACAAAAAAATATGTTTTATTTTTTTTCAATTATAAACAAAAAGACCCAAATAATTTATCCTGATATTCTCAAAAATATGTTTGTTCCCAATTTCTTTGAGGCTTGAGCTATACTTGCACCAAATTTAGAGGTTGTTGAAGAAATTAATAATTATGTTTTGTCTTTGATGCTTGAGATGCTAAAGAATACTCCCTCCGATACAAAATATAAGCAAAAGGGAGTCAAAGAAACTTGATGTATTTGGTTCAAAATTTAGACCAAATACATTCACTTTTGTTGACCAACTTTTGCTTATATTTTGTAACGGAGGGAGTATCTTGGTTGTGACACTGTTTCAAGATGTGATGGATATGTTATTGTTGATCATAGTTGGATTACAACTGAATTTCTAAATGAAATAAAATGTTCTAAATTACCCAACCATATGTTTATTCTTAAGGTTGGTGTGCCTGTTATGTTGCTAAGAAATATTGATGTTTCATATGGTTTATGTAATGGTACTCGTCTTATAGTTACTTATCTTGGAATTGATGTTATAGGAGCTAAGATTGTGTCCGGTAATAATGATAGTGAAGTTGTCTATATTCCGCATATGAGACTTTTGCCATCGGATGCTAATGTTTCTATTAGTTTTCAATGTCGTTAGTTTTCTTTGTGTGATTGTTTTGCTATGTCCATCAATAAAAGTCAAGGTCAAACATTAGCTCATGTCGGACTTTATCTTCCTAGACCAGTTTTCACACATGCTCAACTCTATATTGCTGTGTCAAGAGTTAGAACTAGAGCTGGATTAAAAATTCTTATTATAGATGACAAAGGGAAAGCCATGACATCTACTGTAAATGTTGTATATCCTGAAATATTTCAAAAAATATAAATAAAATTATATTCATGTTCTATTTATTAGTCAAAGTTCATCAAATTGATAGAACACAAATTTTCTTTTATTCGTGGCACCATATGCTTATTTGCCATCATGTGCGAACCGAATCCGACTATGTACAGTTGCATTATTTTTAAAAATTTAGAATGGGTCATATGTCATGTTAAATGGGCCTTATCTTTCTAAACTGGCAAGAACGCTGTTTCCATTATTGAGATCAATTAGTTAGTGTTTTTGCTTATTATCAGTGGGTTTTAATTTTAAAACCGTTGTTATTTACAACCTTAAATATAAATTATATGATTCAATATCAAAATTAGTGCACCGTGCGTAGGCACGGGTTAAAAAACTAGTATATAAACAAATGTATACACATATTGTGTGAAAATATAATTTTTTTTGAAGAGGCAAAAATGAAATATATTAATCAGATAATCTTTTCAGCACAAGGCGTGCCAAAAAGACTTCAAAAGATTACACAAAGTCAAGAATACGTAGCAACAAGAGAGCTAATACATGCCCAAACAAATACACGGGCTCGGCCACCAACTATGTTAGTTTGAGACTAGATTAGAGTTCGTCGTCTTCAACCACCGATAAGAATACATTTTAATTTTGTCCAACAGTTGAGGTAGGGAGCACTGAATTTCTGAATAGTCTCTGATTTCTTTCATTCCACACAACTCACGCAGACGAGCCAAATTAGCTGCAGGAAAGATCGTCGCGCTCTGAGACCTCCTGAATTAAAAATAATTTATAAAGTACATAAATATAAATTTTAAATGTTATTTTAATATTTTTCGGGGACAGAGTCTCCGCGGGGCGGAGGATGAAATACCGTCCCCATCCCCAAACCTCTTTCGGGGGGATTTTGTCCTTCATCCTCATCCTCACGAGGAAAAAATCCCCAATTTCGGATCTCCAAACGGGACAATCTCCGTGGGGATCCCCATTTACGGATGAAATTGACATCCCTAATAGTAGCTAAATTAACACAGTATATCTATTAAGAAATAGAGAATTTAAAATTTAAATTTTAATCTCTCAATTATTTCTTCATAACTATCAACTAAGGGTTCGTTTGGATTGACTTATTTTTGAGCTTATACAAAACAACTTATGCAAATAAATAAGTTTTTATGCATTATTATAAACTTTTCAATGTAGTTTATGAAAAAATATCTTATAAAAATATAATTTTTGTTGGTGAAAATTTATAAATTAACATAAAATTTTTATTTGCATAAGCTATTTTTATAAGCTCAAAAATAAACGGAATCCAAACAGGTCCTAAGTAGCTTGTGGAGTTGTTGTTATTATTATTGTTGTTGTTATTATTATTATTATTATTATTATTATTATTATTATTATTTATGGCTAACATGTGTTGATATATTTAAATATTTGTAACTAGTAGCTACAGTACACAGATATATTAGCGTGTGTATTTTTATTTTTCCAAATTGTACATTCATTGGATTGTATCTATTTTAAAATAAGTTCATCCATCAGTTTTTATTATTATTATTATTATTATTATTATTGAAAAAAGATTAGGTGAATTGAATTAGATTTTAAGGCTAATCAGGATTAGAGTAGGTTTCATGGTCTCGTAACGTAAAGTACCGACAAATATATTTAGTCAAATCACCTACCAAAATAATGTCTTAGTTCAAAATTCAATTTTTAGCTTAGCAAATGTATAGAAGAAAGAAATCGATTTCCATGACAGAAACAAAAATCTATTAAGGAGAAGAGACGCATCAAAATATTTTCCTATATCATCAGTTATTTGGACATGAGCCACTTGACAAATCTTAATTTTAAGCTGTTTAGGGCGTACTCTAATGTTGATTTGATATAGAAGAGTTTTGAGCGGTATTGGGGTGGGGTTGCGGGTGGCCACGGCCCTCCCCCACCACAAAAATATAATATTGTTATTGGAAGAGTACGAGGGTTTGTTTGGTGCGCGGGATAAAAGATAGAATAGAATAATTATATCTTATCATGTTTTAATTCAATATTTGGCATAACAGTATAATGTGATAAGTTAATCATGAAACTTATCCTATCATGTCTTTGTAGTTAAAAAATTTATTCTGAATTTAAGTTGTGTTACCAACAAGATAGGAGAATAAAATTATTTACTGATTTATTTTATAAAATATATTTTTAAATAAAAAAATTAATAAAATATAAATAATAAAATAATTGACCGTAAATTAAAAATAAAATAATTAATTTTTAGATATATACACGATGTCCTCACAAGGGTAATTTTGAAATTTACACAATCTCAAAAATCAAAATTCTACTAAAGTTACAATATTTTCAAGTAAAATAATTACTAAAAATTGAAAATTAGGGATATTAATCTAAATTTTATAACAAATTAAATATAATTCTCTTACAGTGGTAGTTTATTATTTATATATAAGATATATCATATATATTTATTTGATCATGATTCATGTAATGAATTTATCATGTTTATTTGCTCATGATATTATTTGATTGCTTATTTAATTTTTTTATTTATAAAATAATTTTTTAAAATATAATTATTTTACAAGGTTA
Organism: Trifolium repens; assembly: GCA_030408175.1. NCBI lineage: Eukaryota > Viridiplantae > Streptophyta > Magnoliopsida > Fabales > Fabaceae > Trifolium > Trifolium repens. The sequence goes on from CP125845.1 coordinate 12,088,087, forward strand.
ATTTTTTCATTTAAATATTATATATATCTTATCATATTATTATGAGCAATGTATGCATTAAGAACATGATAGTTATCATGTTTGTTTTGTTTTTGAAGAAATCAAAATGGAATATATATATATATATATAGATAATAAAAGATATCAGCAGTCTACATAGCACAAGATGTGCCAATAAGAACTACAACAAAGTTACAAAGGTATCAATACACACCAAAGAAAAAGAAAGACAAAACATTAGTCGATGCCCAAACAAAGCAATGGGTTCGACCACCAGATATGATAATTGGTGACAAGAGTAGCATTAGTAGTTTTCAACCACCTAAAAGAGAACATCTTCACTTTCTCCATGAGAAGAGAAACGGGATTGGCCGTGTCTTTAAACAAGCGCTGGTTTCGCTCATTCCATAAGACCCAGACACAAGCTAACCAAATGAGCTGCAAAAAGGACCGGCGAGCCCGAATACCTCCAGCTGAGTGCACCAAATACATGATAGGATATAATTGTTATCCAACTTATATCCTTATCCTGTTTTATATCTTATCCTGTCACTATAATTTTAAATAATTTTGCATACGTATTTGTACAAATATTAATGAATATAATGTTCTCTGTATATTTGCACACATATTTGTTTAAGTATAAGTGCACATATTATGTTATTGTCTATTATTGATGATTTTAAGTTGCTCAATATGTATACATATAATATTATTTTAAGTTGTACAGTTTAATTTTATAATAATGAAATTTGACTTAATTTGTCAAAAAATAACGGATAACTAATTAAATTTATAATATTTGGTAAAATTATCAATTAAACTATGTTTATTAATATTTAATTTTTTAGTGAAACAATATGAGAAAATTAGAATAAAAAAATAATAAGTTATAAACTAACTGAATTAGCTTATTAAAATAAATTACAAGCTAGTATAAATAAGCTATAAAATAATAAGTTTTTGTTTTCTTAATACTATGAACTTATAAGCTAAGTTAAAGTATGGAATTATCAAAGAGTTATCTTTGTGTTTTTATTAGTTAAGCATCTTCTGAGTTTTTATTAACCACTCTCATCTCATACTGTGTAAAAAACAATTCATTGGTTGTAATGTTCTGCATATCAATATGGTTATAAGCAGTGGCGGAGCAAAGGGACACATATATATTTTTCCACCATAATGTATACTTTGCTAAAGCCACACATTAGAGAAAAGTTTTGTTGCAGAAGATTCAAATCCATAATTTTCAGTACTGAATTAAATTGGGGTTCATAAGCATGCTGTTAGACTTTCATCATTTTCTTTGTACACGTAGGGGGGAACACTATACTAGCTAACAATTTAGATTTTTTTGAACATATTTTTCTTGCCATATATCTCTCGATCTCTGAATCAGAATTGACTACAAAATAATTCACAACTCAATCAAGAAACAGCAACATTCATCAACTTTTCAGGTGCATGACAATAATAATACATTTGGTTGCAAGAAAACTACTCATAACAAATGTTGAAGAAGGCCTATTTAATACCAAAAGATATTTTTTGTTTCTGATTTTGTAACAATCACATAAATTTTAGTACATAGTTTACCTTTATTTTAAATTTTTTTTTTTAAATTTTTTTTAAAAAAATTACTATTTCTAATATGAGAAATATAGATATAGATTTTACCAAAATAAATAAATATAGATAGAGATAAAGTAAAAGTGGTTAAATAAATTTTTGTCCCTATAAATATCTCATATTTTATTTTTACAAGTTTTTGTCCTCCAATCATTTTTCATCATGACTTTTAGTCTGCTTTTAAGTCATCTCCTTTGTACTCTTGACATCTTTGAATGATTTTTTTGTACATTTGGAAATAATTTTTAACAAAAGATAAATTAAAAATGGATTGTTAAGCATCACAAACTTAAAAATTCATATTTAATTTATTGATTGTTAAAAAAATTACACTTTTGTAGGAGCCATGATTTCTATAATGTATTAAATATGGCTGCAAAAAAAAATTAAATGTTTTGAAAGATACACATATGAGTTGACTTAAAAACAGGAACTAAAAGTAGCGATGAAAAATATTTGGGGATTAAAATTTGCTAAATAATTTTATAGAAACTAAAAACAAAGTTTGAGATATTTATAGAACAAAAAATTCTCTGATTGGAAGAGGGCCGGTAATCCAATAAAGTTTAAATTTGTCCTAAGAGGAGCTTGTTAACCACTTGAATTCGATGTCTTAGTTAAAAAATAATAATATTAACCCTCTTACAGATGGATATTTAATTAGAGGAGGAAATAGACTTGACCAAACAATTTGCAAGGCGCAAATTTAAATTGGTTGTACACTATTGATCTTAGGTTTGTTTTAGGCTTGAATCTATTTTTTTGAATTTTTATTTTGGATATTTAATTAGAGGAGGAAATAGACTTGACTAAACAATTTGCAAGGCGCAAATTTGAATTGGATGTACTCTATTAATCTTAGGTTTGTTTTAGGCTTGAATCTATTTTTTTGAATTTTTATTTTGGATATTTAATTAAAGGAGGAAATAGACTTGACCAAACGATTTGCAAGGCGCAAATTTGAATTGATTGTACTCTATTGATTTTAGGTTTGTTTTAGGCTTGTATCTATTTTTTTTATTTTTTTTTCCCATGATTTGTTGGTCTGTTTAAAGTAAATTTCATACGAATGTATTTAAATAAGTAATTTGATATATGTTAAAATAGACAAACGAACTAATAGATCATTGAAATTAAACTCCATTTTAATTTGGTATAAAACTCAAAAATTGTACATTGGAGGAGGATTTTGAAGAGTTTATATAAATTCTTCAAATTCAATCTATGTTATTATAATATTTTTAAAATTAAAAATATATTAATCACAAACATTTAATCACTCTTTATAAAAAATAAAAAAAAACACTCTTAAAAAATGTGAAGAAATTCTCTATTTTTTTTTCTCTACTTCCCTCCCTCCAAAATCCTCCCCTCCTCTCAAAACTCGTTAGACATTGTTTTCGAGTTTGGTTGAGAGAATTTTGAATGAAAAAAGAAGATAATTTTGTGGTTACACACGTATATCATTTTCAAGCCTTAAGCCTTGCTCTATAACTTTACCACAAATAAAAGGACTGAGAACACAAGGGATTCTACCATCACTCTCTAAGAATACGAATCACATCTGCATAGACTTCTTCTGAGCATGTTTCCACCTTTGAAGAAGTAAGCAATTGGAATTAAATTAAGTCATCGTGATTCATGCATGTGTATTCACCAAATGATTGATAAATATACTAATAATGTACTAACAAAAGCAGAGTTATTTGGTAATGAAAATCTTATTATGAGATGCTAATTTAAGAATCAGGATACTAATTGCTGCTCATGTACATACATATTACCAATGAGATAGATAATTCAGTGATAATGGCTCAAGCAATATAAACCACAAGTTCAAATACAGAGTTGTTTGAATTATGACATTAAATTTTTTGTTTGACATATACTTGAAGAAAAGAATCAACTAAAATTATGAGGATTAAAAACATGGATAAACTAGTATTTTGCAATTATAATAAGAGACTAGTAACTGATTCGATTCCATACCCTCCAAAATGAAAGTAAGTAGAGTGGAATATATACGGCATCGGTTCCACTCCATTCCATGTTGTTTATGCAAGCCAAACAATGGAAAAACATAAAACTATTCTATTTCAGTCCATCTCGTTCCATCAATCTAAACATACTCTAACCTACATCCATCACATGAAGTTAAACAAGGGAAGGAGAAATTTTGTATGGTACATTGTTGTACCACCTTAAACATTAAGGAAGCAAATATCTTTGCATCATCACAACAACAGATTCATTCCATTAACCCAATAAATCATAAGTTCAAACAAAATATACGTATGTCTGAGCTTCAATGCTTCTAAAATAATGCAAGTCTAACTCTGCCATCAATTTTCAATAACAAGGAACAAATAAAGATTATAGCAGAGTACATTAAGAACTGTTTTCAATCTTTTTTATATAAATCAAACATTGCTTCTAATTAAGCATCTTCTGAGTTCTGGACATCCCTTAGCTAGTCAATCAGTTTTCTCCTGTTGTAAACCAAGTCCTTGCAGGAAATGTTCTGCATCCAAAGCTGCCATGCACCCTGCACCAAAAATAATACCTCCAGGTCATTTAAGGATAAAAACTCTTCTCAAACATAGACCTGACTCTGATTACTAATGCAATTATTGAAGAAATTTTGAGTACAATCGCCAGCAATAACTATCAAAACCAAAGACAGCGCAACACTAATTTTTTACAACATGGTCAGAATTATTCGTAGTTCAAATACACATGACAGAACAATGTGGCAATTCCCAATGCTTGCAATTTGTCTTCTAACTAATGAATATCTATTCTCATTTTTTTAGTTTCAAAAACAAAAGTACAGAATAAATCAGCTTGGAATTTCCAAATACACAGTCAAACAAGGATTTGATGTTTTATACATACATTGTCAACTTTATAAAATGCGTCTAAAGGAAGAAGTTTCCATCACAAGTAACCAAAGGTATCAGTCTATTAGAGATTGAGAGAAATAATTTTGGTAATGCCAAATTACAGAAAGCTCACATCAATGCATTTAATTTTTTTTCACAATTCACAGTAGTATTTATTAGTGCGATGACAACAAAGACAAAAAAGGGTATACATTAAGAACCAAATTTTGAGCTCTTAAAAAGCATGGAGAAAGTGGTATGAAAGTGGTATGACAAATTTGACAAATTCAGGATGCTCAAGGTCAACATGGTCCCCAACAAATTTAAATTGAAGTTGTTTACATTTCTCAGAAGAAACACTGGGCACAGGCCGCACAGCTACATGAATTGATCTAATATGCATCGACAAGGCAATAAATTTAAAATAATTGGTATTGATGTGTGTATTATGCAAAATATAAAGACAGAGTTTCTTATATTTTAGGTATCAGTAATGGTTACACAAGACCCTTTCATATTGCAGATTAATCATGCTGTAGACTCGACTCAACTCAATAATATTTAAAACATCTATATAATTATCATAGCATGCATGTTTAAAACTTCTAATATTATAGCATTTAAACATGAAATTTAATATTGTGTGCATAGTAAATGTTCAACATTCTATCTTAAAAAATAAACAACTCGCAACAACATAGAAAAATAGCTGAAATATTGAGTGAGCAACCAATAAATGAAACTAAGATGGGTCACACACTACAATAACAATATGAATATATGTATGCAACTAATGATTAATGAAACAACAATGGATTTACAGACCAGACACTAACATTAAATTCCAAACCATATTTACATAGCACAAATTCACATGGCACAAGATAGGTTTATAACTCAAAAGAGTAACACAAGTTCAAAACAAGGAAAATTCGGCAAATCAAAAGGTTTAATATACTTAAGACTGATGGATGGGAATGAGATCCCCTCATTGGTGCTAAGATTCGGCTAGAAAGAGCTAGGTTTCACCTCATCAGAGTAGGATTCATTAAGCTAGTCAGCCTATTGAGTTGATTGCAAGCATGGATTTGCACATGTATTCTGGTTGGAGACTTCAAATATGCAGGGAGCTATGGACTGTGACTCAATATAGTAGTGTTCACCTTCGTAAATCGATTTGTGTTGGGATGTTACACGCGTTAATGGAGTCAAGTGCTATGATTGTGAGGTTGATGTTTTGTATGCTACGGAGACGTATCATGCAGTTGTTTACTTTTGTGGTTCTTCAAAAAACCTTGAACCATTGTCATTCTATGCATGTTTGGGGGAACTGGGAAAATAACCATTACGTTATAGAACCGTTCAATTGTCTTCAAATTTGCAAGTTTACCATAGTTAACACAAACAACTTTATGAGCAAGTTAACTCAAACTTGATACCTAAAGTTGTAAACTGTGTACGATTCTGAGTTAAATTGAAAGTTTAGCAACCACGGGTGAGGCAGATTCCTGAACAAGCACATAGGCAATCCAACCCGATGGGAAACAGGGGCAGAAAGGAAACAAGTGCAGCCAAACCTTTGAAATTTTTAAGGTTTCCATGATTAGGTTGCATTTGCATAATATGGCATTGTCAAAATTTGAGCTGTTGCACATTGGCACAAAACCCATCTTTACCCAATTTGCCTGAGTATTCAAACCCATTATTTTGTTGATTTTATACTCGATCACCCTCCTAAAATTAATGTTGGGTTTATGTTTGACGAAAACAAATAACTATGACGACTTCCACTTCAATTAAAATGCCAAAGAAGCAGCGGCCACCAGCATTATTCATGGCCTGGTCCGGCAATAACTCCTTTCACGTCAAGCTCAATCTCTGGTTTTTTCTCCAGCCTTATTTTACACTACAAGTCCATATAGTATGAATTATTCATTTTATACTCATACTCTTCGATAAAGCAGTAATTCCCACCAACCTATATTCTGTTAGCATTTTTCGGTTCAAATCGCCCTCCCCTCTATCAGACAACTGTTACAAAATTCCCCCATCTTACATGCATCTCATCTAAAAGGCTACCAATACTTAATATCCAAAATACACCTCTATCTACTATCTGATGAGCTTGAGCTGCATGTTCAACCAGGAAATTTCTAGATACATAAGCATACGTTGGATGGAACTAGAGATATTTTATACACTGGGAAAGTCTTCCTGGACATGAAGAATCGTGAGAACACTACATACCATTGAAATCACAGGCCATTTTGCTAATTTCACCTTGAATACAAGGTGAGTCTTGTTGGGGACATGCTGATAGAGCCATGAGTGAAGTCTACACAAGGAGAATTAGGTGGGTGAAGGTTTGACTGAAAAGAATTTTAGACCAGATATTCTCTTGGAGTCATATGGATGGGGATTTACTACGTGTGAATGGAGATGGGATTCACAGGATGTTATGAGAAGAAAGTGGGAGAGAGGAAAAGAATCTGTCACATTGGATTTAAGGATAGAAAATGGTCTCTCGGACTCTGCAGAGTAATCTCTGGTTTTCTTCTTCCTTTTGTTTATATCATAATATTTTCTCACTGTTTCACGGAGTTTATTATCTGCTTGTATGGACTTAAACTTTTCTGATCCACAAATAAAGCTCAGTGTTCCTTAACACACAGTTTCTGTTGTTCTAAGTTTTGGATCCTATCAGGATATAATGCAGTTAGTCAACCTAATCAAGTGTCTAACAACTACGAGTCTAACTCGATAATGATACATAAGTTACTCTAAAAATAAGACATGTCTCATATCTAACCACGGTTTGAAGTCTTGATGATGTAATTGGAAGTACTCAATCAGGTCCGTAGCTAAATATACAAGAAATACTTTCTTTGAGCTTCAAATGCTAGACATCAATACCTGACTTAATTTAAGGACTACGTAACTCCCCAATCATAAACAGAAAAAACAAATTGGGGAATAGATGAATAAGCTCTGTGAACTCTGAAAGAACACATGCTAGATTATAAGAATGAGGTAAAGATTAGTGCACTACAACTAACTGTTACACCGACAGTATTTGCAGCTATTGGATCTCTTTCTCATTTAATAAACATCTGCAACCTTGAATGATATTCAACAACTAAAGGGATTTGAATAAAGGTTTAAACTTTTGTGAATGCAATGCTTTATTATCAGTTTAACACATCCCCAAGCAAAGAAAAATTATGTAAATATAGTTTATCAACAATAATCATCCTTCCATCAGGACATAGTTATGGAGAAAACAGAGCATTCAGACCCCATCATTTCAATACCAGTCATATACATTAATAAACACTCCACTATAGATGAACTCATAATCATGAAAAAACATTTTCATCACATCACAATCGATAAAACGATGACATGAGTTCATCAATCTCTCCTGAATACATCCCTACCTCATTTAAGATAACATAACATCTGCAAACTTGGTTTAACACTGAATGGAATAACAGGCAATCACAAATTCTCTAAAACGATAATCAACAATAAGCATTTCACTATTTCACCAGATATAACATATAAGTGAAACACAAACAAAATCACAAAATCACACAAATAAGCAATCCATAAAAAGAATAATGAATCTATAATGATCCAATGCAATAGAATTACCAGTGCCAGCAGCAGTAATAGCTTGTCTATACTTCTTATCCTGAACATCCCCAGCAGCAAAAACTCCCTCAACACTAGTCTTCGTCGTCCCAGGCTTCGTCACAACGTAACCATCCGAATCAAGTTCTAGTTGACCATCCAAAAACTTAGTTGCAGGTTCATGACCAATTGCAAAGAACAATCCAGAAACCTTCAAATCAGAAACCTCTTCAGTCACCACATTCTTCACCTTCAAACCACCAAGCTTCTTATTCTCTCCATCTCCATAAGCCTCAACCACCGCCGAATTCCATATCACCTTAATCTTACTATTGCTCAAAGCTTTACTCTGCATAATCTTCGAAGCCCTAAACGTATCCCTACGGTGAATTATGTAAACTTCTGAACCGTATTTTGTTAAGAACGTTGCTTCCTCCATAGCTGAGTCACCACCGCCGATCACCGCCAACGGTTTGTTTCTAAAGATCGGAGCAGCGCCGTCGCAAACAGCGCACGCTGAGATCCCTCGGTTCCAGAAACCTTCAGGACCATCACCAGAGCCAGTGAACGGTAACCGTTTCGCAACAGCTCCGGTAGCGACGATAACGGAATCAGCCTCAACGGTTCTTGAATCAGTAAAAACCCTAAAAGGACGAGATGAGAAATCGACCTTGGAAACTGTCTCGGTGAAGATCTCAGTACCGAAACGAACGGATTGTTGGCGGCAGCGTTCCATGAGTTCACCACCGAGGATACCGTCGGGGAAACCGGGGAAGTTCTCGACGTCGGTGGTTGTTGTGAGTTGACCGCCAGGAGCGATGTCGTTGGCCATCCATCCTTCGAATAGGACTGGTTTGAGTTCGGCACGAGCGGCGTATACGGCGGCGGTGTGGGCGGAGGGACCACTTCCGATGATGCAGAGTTTCGTTTTGAGGATTTTAATGTCAGACATGTCGGCGGTGGAGACGGTTGCGGCGGTTGCGGCGGCTGAGGCGGTTGCGGCGGAAGCGCGTTGAGTAGCGATCAGGTTACGCGCTTTGTTGAAGAGAATGCTCCAGTTGTTATTAGCGCAAAATCTAAATTTCATTTCCCTCTTCTACTCTTTCGTCCTATTAAACTTTCCTTATTTTTAAACTATTTTATTTTCCTCAAAAATAAAGAAAAAATCTTTTATTTAATTTAAGACTTTATTTGATATTCACAATTAACATAAAATAAATGTTTTATATGTGTATCTAGTTGTATCTTGCAATAATAATATTGAGATTAAATATATATATATATATATATATATATATATTGGTAACAAATATTTAATTGAATTGTATTTTGGTCGGTTAAAAAATAAATAAATTGAAAATTTGAAATTATCAAATTCTGATATAAAGACTCCAGAAATGACAAATGTGTTTTAAATATATACCAACAATAATTTTAGGTTGAAAGTGTGTTTAAGTTTTGAAATTCATAAGATTAATAAAAATGTGAAACTTCTTGAAATGAAATGTGAAAGTTGATCAGAAAGGGAATGAAATTTGGAAGATTGTTTGGGTGGATTCTTTTACAAGAAAGAAAAGGAGATGCAATACTTGGTTTTTGTTTTGCTAGCATGGCAATATGTAGTTTTTGCTACTATTGGGTATTCCTAAATTGTTCTTTGCTTTGATTCTATTGTCTTACTACCTAAGTTTTTGTGTTTAAATTGTTCTTGTATGCAAACTTAAGAATAGAATAGCATATATGAATTTGTTTTGTATCAAGGATCCGTTTGATTGCTGTGAAAAAAATTGATTTTAAATAAATTAATTCTAACTAAAATCAAATATTGAGTGGAATTAAACACACTCATAAACAATTTTACTTTATAGAACAAAATCAATTTTGATCCCTATAAAATTGGAACTAAATGTTAAAATAAGGGGTGTGTTTGTTTCACCTTTAAAAAAATGATTTTTTTCTTTATATTTTTTAAAATAATTTTGATAATTATCTAATTAAAAATAGTAAAATTTATTTCAAATTCACCTTTTGGTAAACGTTTTCCAAATTTTTCAAAAATTTGGTTTATATTTACCAAATTTTTTGTTCAAGAGTATAAATGAAAACCTATGGGGTGAAAAAGAAACAGGGGGATGAGAAGAGAAATTTTCGTTGATTTAAGCTAACCTCTTTCTTGGGTTGTTGGCCCAATTGGCCATATCATTTAGGCTATTTGGTTTGGCCCAATAGAGAGTGTTTTGTGCTTACTTTTCACCTCCCATATTTCCTCATCTCTATTTTATTGCAGACTCCATATAATAGTGGGAGAATTTCTTTTGCCACCCTATCCAGTTTCTTGTGCGTGTTACATATTTACCAAAATATTCATGTCCGCTACTTAGGTAGTATAATTTACCTCAAAGACACCCTACCAGATTTACTTAGTGAACAACAATTACAAAATTTCTAAACAATTTTTCATTTTTATAACGTTCGCTGCTTAAATAATATAAGGATAAAAATGAAAATACGTAGAGCACGCGAGAAGTAGATAGGACATTCGCTACTTAATAGTAGAGAAGATATTTCTCTTTGAATTCATGCGTGTACTCAAGCTTTGGCATGTAGATTATGCTTTCTTCTAATAGCTTGCTGCATCTGTGCAACTGTATAAAACATGTGAGTTGTTTTCGAGATTATAGGTGCAAATTGCTACCACATGTGCTGCAGATCAAAGTGTCACAGCCATTTTAGAAGACGTACAGATGAAATATTAATTTTATATTTCCTATTATAATCACAATCTCCTTCTTCAAAAAAAAAATTATTGACACAACAAAGCAGTGACGGATCCAGGAATTTCAATAAGTGGGGTCAAAGTTATTAATAATATAAATATTTATATAATATATATTTTCTCTACGACCTTAATTATAAGTAAATGTGGGTAAAAATTGATGTATTTGGTTCTATTTTTTTGGCCAAATACATTAATTTTTCTTAACTCATTTTTACTTATAAATAAAATGTTAAATCTATATTCAGTAAAATTTTCAGATAATTAATAAACTAACTTATAGCAGATAATTCATAAAGAATAATCAAATAGCTGATTGAATATTTGCAATTTTTTTATACAAAATAGCATAAATAAATATTTGATAGTATTTAATATTTTTTTCAATTGAAATTTCCAAGATAAAATTATACATTTTAAGTTTTTTATTTACGGTTTTAAGTTAATCTCCACACAAATTGCTTATATGTGTACAATACAGATGTGTGCCTTTTGTCAAATTTGTGTGGAACCCTAAAAAATCATTTGTGTGGAGAGTGAGGACATTAGTGTGTATACGGGTCATAGTATGGAATTAAGACACTATTGATTCAGAAAAAATAGTAGGTGTGGGGTCAGCTGACCCCAATTGAAACCACATGGATCCGTCCCTGCAACAAAGATTAAATTTGTTTTCAAAATCTTTGTTGTTTCCACACCCCCACTTAATAAGAAAGTGTATTATGGCCGAGTTTGCTAAGTCCCACACGAAAAATAAAGGCGCTTTATGGAGAAAAATGGAGGAAAGCTAGCACAATGGTAGATTAATAATATCAATTTTAATAAGTGAATTCTTATAGCGAAGATATTAGGTTTGGTTTAGTGGTGAGGGGTTTGGGTAGCATCCAGAAAGTCCTATGTTCGATCCTCATTGGCAACATTGAAAACAAAGAAAGTGAATTCTTATAATGAGTCTCGGTAATATTTAATTTGTGTCTATATCTTTTATAAATGAATAAGAATAGATGATGTAAATAGAGCAAAGTCAAACTCAAAAAATAAAATAAAAATAAATAAATTAGGACACATATTAAAAGAATAAAATTTGTTTATTAAGAGTAAAATGCTTACATTGTCATTGTTGATGTGTGCTTTAAATGGATAGTCAAGTCGGTTCAATTTGAATTTGCATCCTAACTTAAATTGATACTTGTTAGAATTGTTTAAACAAACTTCTTGAGAATGCAATCCAATGGAGCTTTTAAATTGAACTTAGAATCCGACTCATAATCTATCAATTTCTTTACATCTTTCACTACATCTAATTTTAAAATTTTAAAAAGGAGACATATTAAATGAATAAATTTGATTAATTATCGAATAATAATAATAAACAACAAAATTAAAACAAACTAATAACACATGTCACCCTCACTCATGCGACATTGAACTAACACTCTCACCCTCAGTCATACGACATTGAGCAACCACTTCAACTATGACAACCAATTTGAGCAACCACTTCAACGCATCTGAAAAATTATTTGAATTTATTGGAAAAATTGTTAATTACTTGTATAAGGATTATTCAATTGATGAAATTGTCAATTCTTCGGTGGGACAATATTTTCTCAGAACAAAGGTTAAAACTTTTGTTCAATGTAATATTTTAAATTTTTTCAATCACTTGGATATTTATTTTATTTAGTTCATTGATTATCATATAGTAATTTTATTTATTTTTTTAATTGTGATAAGTAGATACTTTGAGAGATTTGATGAAAGAAGATACATCTCAAAATTGATTTTCACTTAGGAGGGGGATTTAATTGGGTTGATTTTACAAAATATCAAGCCAAACTTGGATTGGCAATGAAAATCAACAATTTTAATCCCATTGTTGAAGCTCACTTTGGTAGTAGTAAGAATGTAAGTGAATGCATTTTTTATTTGAATAAATTAAGTTATTTACATATATGTTCAATCTACATTAATAATTGTATGTGTATTGTTAAGAATTGCTTTGAAGTATGAGTTCGAGTGCCGTTGAATATACCGTTCATAAATTACATGGTAGTGGATATTCCAATCAAGATGAAGTTTGAACCTGTCTCCAACTTTGAAGATAAAAACATCTCCTTATCAGTAATATTGGATGGCTGGAAGTTGTTTGATGTTGCTGCTGCTACTGTGGGTCTAACTTGGCCATACTCACCATCACTTGGTGCATCAATGAAGATAAATCTTGGGTGGATTGATGCTGCAATATCAGTGTAAGTTCAATAGATAAGAAAAGTGTATACTATAATATTTATGATTTAAGCTGTAATTTATTTTGTGGTTTATTTTTTAAAATAAGAAACGACAATGAATAAAACTTGATAGACATTACAACATTACACCTGAACTCACATGGTGATGAAATATGATAAGAAGCAGACCGACAGTGTGACAAAGGGAAGCCTATCAAAGAGTGGATCACATGGGGAAAGGATGATCTTGGTTAATCTCGAAGGAAATATGATTGTGGAATCAAATATAGAGTTAGAAAAATCATCTATGATGAACGAACATGCAAACATTGTTTAAAAAGATGACGACTCATAGCATAATTGTTAGTTTTGAAGGAGTAAGAATATAAAATATTTCTTCTGGTGGTAAAATCCCTTCATCATTGCCTAAACATGTTATGGATCGTGACTAGGTTCTACGAGATTAGTCATGCATATAAAGGTCATAATTAATACTTTATCATCAAACATATTTGTTTAAGGCTATATAAAAAATACATAGTAAGAAAGGAAGGACCATAATGGTCATAAGGCGAGGAAATAGTATAATTTTAAGCCACAAACATCTCAGACTGAACTTTTCTTGAAAATAGTTAAAAATGAAGCTTTGTAACAAAAACAATCCGATTTATAATATTATTGAAGGAAATTTAAACCATGGAACAATCTTTTCTATTATATTTATATGCAGCAAACATGTTATTTCATAGCACTTAATCAGATCAAAATACATCATCCATTCATAAAATCTCAGTAGCTAATCAAATTTAAAATACATCTATTTTAAAAATCTATCTAAGCAATTCAAAATACATGGATTCACACCCTCTTTAATTGATTAACTAATGCAAATTTTAATCTAATTTTCTGTTGTTTAATATCACACCATACCTTCCATGTCAAATTCAACTGTTCTTGCAACTCTACTTTTCCTCCTACAATTAGAATTTCTTTTGTATTCACCAAGACCCTCCTTGCACCATCAGATTGACGTAGACTTATGGTTCCTTTGTCATGCTTTCACTATGTTTGTTGTATGCTTCATTGTAACATGAAACCCAATTTCAAGTTTTATGTTTAAGTTTCCATTGTATTTCATTGTTTTGGTTTCCAATATAAAAACAAAATCAAAGAATAAATCACAAAATAACTAATTATCATATCATACATTTTTCTTATTAAATTTGTCTTACACTATCAGTCCAATATCAATTCCGCCTAAGCTCAACACGACTGAAGCACCAAATGTTGGTGTGGAAGGTACAATTAAACTCAAAGTTGAACAACATCCAAACAACTTCCCACCATTCCCAACCGCGAAAATAGAGATGTTTATATTTGCAAAATTAAGAGCCGGCTTAATTGTAACTTTCACTAGAACTGTAGTCACTTGATAGTTTACCCATGGTATATTCACTGGGTAGTCAAGTTTCTTCCACAGGTATTCCATTCCAACAATAATCTTACAAAAAAATATACACAATTGTATTTAGTATTAAATTGAATATGCTTGTATAATTTGTTTATTAAAAGTAAAAATTAATTTGCTTACATTTTCATTGTTGTTGTTTGCTTTAAATGCATAGTCAAATCGATTCAAATTGAATTTGCATCCAAACTTAAATTGATACTTGTTAAAATTATTTAAACTAACTTCTTAAGAATGCAATCCAATGCAGCTTTCAAATTGAACTTAGAGTCTGACTCGTCATCTATCAATTTCTTTACATCTTTCGCCACATATAATTTTAAAATTTTAAAAAGGAGACATATTAAATGAATAAATTAATTAAATCAATAAATTTGATTAATTATCTAATAATAAAAATAAACAACGAAATTAAAACAAACTAGGGGTAAAGATGCAAAGAAATTTTAACCAAGTCAATGTTGATGTGACATTATCATTAATGGATTGTCGAAACTCTCTTTTCCTAATGAAATCGAAATGCACCAAGATGAAGGAGGAAGTTTCTACCAATCTTCTACTTTCATGGCATTGAGTTTTATCCTTAAAAAAGGAATTTCAAGGGACGTTGCTTACCCTTTACTGGGTGACTTCCCGTTTGTCGGATATTGTGTGAATGATAGAGACTTTGAATGCGATGCCAAAATTTAACGGCCGTTCAAAGTTCCTGTTAATATTTCTAGTGCAGCGATTCGACGTATTTTGGAACAACATGGACCAATTATCAGAACTTTTTATTGCAGTGATAAAATTCATTATTATACAAGAGTGAGTAATTCTTCATTATACAAGTAAAAGTCTATGTATTTTATTAACATAGTTTTTTTTAGCCACCTTCTATCTACATGAGAGGCAAGAAATCGCATTATAGACAAGCTTGAGTCCCACTGTGTAGTGGTTGTTGGAGTCGATAGGAGAAATGAAGATACATTTCTCCATATAATAATGTCACATCAACATTGACTTGGTCAAAATTTCTTTACATCTATACCCCTAGTTTGTTTTAATTTCGTTGTTTATTATTATTATTATTATTATTAGATAATTAATCAAATTTATTAATTTAGTTAATTTATTCATTTAATATGTCTCCTTTTTAAAATTTTAAAACTATATGTGGCGAAAGATGTAAAGAAATCGATAGATGAAGAGTCAGGCTCTAAGTTCAATTTGAAAGTTGCATTGGATTGCATTCTCAAGAAGTTAGTTTAAACAATTCTAACAAGTATCAATTTAAGTTTGGATGCAAATTCAATTTGAACCGATTTAACTATACATTTAAAGCAAACATCAGCAATGAAAACGTAAGCAAATTAATGTTTACTTTTAATAAACAAATTTTACAAGCATGTTCAATTTAATACTTGGACTGGACTAAGGCCCAAAAATAAATAGCATATGCCCAATAGTAAGATGGCTCAATCTTCCAACCCATTCAATTGAAAAGGGAAACTTGGCGGGAAAGACACCTCAAGGCGCCGTGGTACAGGGGCGACGCCCTCACCACGAAAATAACTGCTAGATCCAAGACTCTGTATAGATTTACGACGTGGGAGAGAATAACCACCCACTATCTCCACAATGGCATGGTGGAGGAGGAGTTAACCACCCACTTCCACCATGATAGCACCACAAAAAATCTCCATAAAAAGTCTATAAATAAGAATTCATTTTTTCATTGTGGAGATCACATTTTTCTTGTATACAAAAATTACTCATATGATCTATTGAATCAACACAATTATCACCCCCTTTAATGTTCACCAGAACATTTTGGCGCCCACCGTGGGGCCGCGGTAAAGATGATTTCCCGGCCACACATCTCAAAAACATAGACGGCTTCAATAGCCATCGTACCTGATGCCTGTCCTTTGGCCAGCACCAACTGTTATGTTTGAATCATTACGATATGGTTGCTTGTTGATATATGCTCCAACTATCCCTGAAAAAAAGAAATTGAAGAACCACTCACCTCTCTAAAACCAAAGCCTTGGTTCCCAGATGTTATTTTTTCGGTGATGTGTACTGAACAAACAAATCACTTCATAGCCTCATAAGTAGGGATGAGCATCTTGGACAATCCAAAATAACCGTCCATAACCAATCCATAACCATTTGTTATAATTGGACATTAAAACCAAATGTCATAACCGGTTATAAAACTGGTTATATCCATAACCACTTTTATAACCGGTTTTTGCTTTTAAAAACCGGTTTTTCGTTTAATAACTGATTTTTTTTTCCAAAAAATAAATAATAACAATAATAATAACACTAAAATAAATAAAAAACAAACAATCGGCCGAAACTCCAAAAAACCCAAAAAATCGGCCGAAAACCCAAAAATCAGCCGAAAAACCGAAAACACAAAAACCGAAAAATCAGCCAAAAACTCACAAAATCGGCCGAAAAACCGAAAATCGCCCGAAAACTCAAAAAATCGCCCGAAAACTCAAAAAATCGACCGAAAACACAAAAATCGGCCGAAAAACTGAAAATCGGCCGAAAACTCGAAAATCGGCCGAAAAACCGAAAATCGGCCGAAAACCCAAAAATCGGCCGAAAACTCAAAAAATCTGTCGAAAACACAAAAAACGGCCGAAAACCCAAAAATCGGCCAAAAAACCGAAAATCGGCCGAAAACTCAAAAAATCGGCCGAAAACTCAAAAAATCGGCTGAAAACACAAAAATCGGCCGAAAAACCGAAAATCGGCCGAAAACTCAAAAATCGGCCGAAAACTCAAAAAATCTGTCGAAAACACAAAAAACGGCCGAAAACCCAAAAATCGGCCGAAAAACCGAAAATTGGCCGAAAACCCAAAAATCAGCCGAACAACCGAAAATCGGCCGAAAACCCAAAAAACACCCGAAAACCCAAAAATCGGCCGAAAAACCTAAAATGTGTTTTTCGGCCGTTTTTAGGTTTGTTGGCCGATTTTTTGTGTTTTCGGCCGATTTTCGGTTGTTCGGCTGATTTTTGGGTTTTCGGCCAATTTTTTGGGTTTTCGGCCGATTTTTGGGTTTTCGGCCGTTTTTTGTGTTTTCGACCGATTTTTTGGGTTTTCGGCCGATTTTCAGTTTTTCGGCCGATTTTTGGGGTTTCGGCCGATTTTTGTGTTTTCGGCCGATTTTTGAGTTTTCGGCCGATTTTTGGTTTTTCGGCCGATTTGTGGATTTTCTGGTGTTTTTTGGGTTTTCGGCCGATTTTCAGTTTTTCGGCCAATTTTTTGAGTTTTCGGCTGATTTCATGATTTGCTATTTAATTTGACGGAACTGGTTGATGAATTTGGGATTTGACGGAGAGAGGATTTTGAGAGAGAGAATGGATTTGGGGATTAAGGTTCATCTTTTCAATTTGTGAGAAATAAAATATTTGGTTATGGATAAAATTTGGAAATTGAGTAATTTAATCATAAAATTTGGTTGTGGTCATGGTTATGGATATCTAAATAAAAAACTAATTGGTTTGGTTATAAAACCCAAATATAAATAACTGGTTTTTAAAATTGGATATGGATTTGGTTATGGTTAATCCATGATAACCGGTTAAAATGCTCATCCCTACTCATAAGGCAGTATGATGGTGTCAGTGCTTTTATTAGATCCATGGTGGAAGTACGTAAGCGTAACAAATTTATAAATGTAAGCGTCCTATATTTTTGTTTAATTTATTAATTCATCTATTGTTTCTAGTTTATTTTGGTTTATCATGTTTGATTTTGTCTAATCAATGACGCGGATCAAAAATGGCCGTCTCGCCGACCTGACGTCGTCAACACCATTATCTCGCTGTCAATCGTTATATCAATCACGGACGTCAAAATCGTGCAATTATATGTTTGCTGTTAGCGATCATAATACATGGTACTGTGTTGAAAATGAATGACGAGATCAGTAAAACAAAATGGCGTCACCGGCGACCAACAACATGCTCAAATTTGAGAGTAAAGGATTTTCATGACCTTACTATTTTGTGAAAACGTGAAACGCAGGTACCACACTATCTTTCTTCCTATTGTGCAAAATAGTATTGTTTGTGTGAGACTCCCAACTTGCTGCACCAAAGCCCGATTAAAAATGCATGTTTCGTGGGTTAAACCGCGTTGGTCCTTAATTATGTTTCGCATTATATTCTTGGAATGGAAGATGATTATAGAGACCCTTTGGAATGAATTAATTCTATGCAACAAATGCGATTCAATCTCATGCAATATACTGGGGAAGTTTATGAACACCAAAGAATAGTGTTTACGTGTCTATGCAACAGATAAATTAATATATAATAATATAAGAGATCGGATCAATCAATAGATATTAAAGGGGATTTAATTGAGTTTTTATATAATATTAGAAAGGCCTACTTGCGCATAAAATGCTTTGGATGCAAAATTGGGATACCATCAATCAAATTGGGATACACCAGGAGTAGAAAGGCAAGTTTTAAGTTAGTCATGAGTTCAGCACTCGTGGATTGTGATATCATTCATCATTCATTGATATATTGAGAGAAGAAGAATTTGCTGCATCATGATATAATTAATTACATTAGGTTGAGATATATCAGTCATCACCACTTTACAAACAGAGGCATTAGCTAGCTGGAAAATTATTCATAACAGAGTTGTTAATTATATGGAAATTGCTAGAAGTAATTTTAAAACAATATATGCTAAAATTGTGTGATAGATAGGGGAATTAGAGGTGTATCTGTTGGCTGTATTATTTGCTAGACACGCCATTAGTACTATTTTGATTTCGACTCGGCATTTGTTAGCACATTGTTGTTACGGCTTTATCTCAATCATATAGTCCATAATGGTCATAACTAGTTATTAAACCGCTACCTTTTATCAACATTACTACTACTTATAGTTTCCCCTCAAATTATTGTTGTGATTATAATTATTATTTTATAAATAAATAGTGTGTTGCCTATAAAGTGGAATGGCTTAGCGCCAGGAAGTACATATGTCATCAGTATGTATATGAGCAATCAGTCACACACTGTATATAAGCTATTTAACCCACTTTTGTAGAAAATATAGTTACAGGTGTTATTCGCTCATCAAAAGGATTCACCAGTACATATGTTTTAAGAGACACCTCACGTTGATAAACCACTACAACATAGTCATGAAAAGCGAAACATATAGATAAAGTGGCTGATTATTCAAGCGCCAAGTCCTACATTTTGGAAGCTCCAAGATGAATGAGGAAGACAATGAACAAAAGTTGAAATGCTTGTGATTGACAGAGGAAAAAAAAATAAAAGGTTGAAACACCATGGCGTTATCCGTAAATCTTACGAGTAGGAAACGTCAGAAATAGGAACGGCGATATCCTTAAATTTTACGAGTTGGATACGACGGAAAAGAGTTGAAATTCCAAGGCGTTACCCGTGAATCTTACGAGTAGGGAACGTCTAAAAAAGACACGGCGCTATCCTTAAATCTTACGAGTTGGATACGACGGAAACGAGTTGAAATTCCAAGGCGTTACCCGTGAATCTTACGAGTAGGGAACGTCTAAAAAAGACACGGCGCTATCCTTAAATCTTACGAGTTGGATACGACGGAAACGAGTTGAAATTCCAAGGCGTTACCCGTGAATCTTACGAGTAGGGAACGTCTAAAAAAAACACGGCGCTATCCTTAAATCTTACGAGTTGGATACGACGGAAACGAGTTGAAATTCCAAGGTGTTGCCCGTGAATCTTACGAGTAGGGAACGTCTAAAAAAGACACGGCGCTATCCTTAAAATCTTACGAGTCGGATACGACGGAAACGAGTTGAAACACTCTGCCTCCTCGCTTTTATGCTTGTGATTGACAAAAAATTAAAAATCAGGTTGAAATCCCTAGGCGTTACCCTTTAAACTTTTTAGTGGGGGACGTCCAGAATATTAAAAATCAGGTTGAAATCCCTAGGCATTACCCTTTAAACTTTTCAGTGGGGGGCGTCCAGAATACTAAAGCATGGTTGAAAATCCAAAACGTTACCCATAAAACTTACGAGTCGGGAACGGAGAAAATACAAAAAGAAAAGCGTATCAAAGCATCAGGGCGCAACCTATCAAAGGGGTGACGCCCAAAGCAAACGTTATAAAGGAAGAATAAAGATTGTCAAAAACACCGAAGGGAAACAAAAAATTAATATACAGCAAGAAGACAGAAGTACAAGCCAACAAAAGAGGGGGCGATGCAGAGCAACACCACATCGCCAATGATCGCTGAAGAGATGACGCCAAAAGAGGCAAGCACGCCCAAGGCGAGGCGAGATTTCTAAGCACGGAGCAAAAGAATCTGTGACTCAACTACAAAGAAAAGAAAAGTTAACGCAAAAATGAATGGAAATCAACGCTGCAAACGTGATTATCTATAGAAGTTGTTATGCAATAAAGACGAAGTAGGGGACGATTATTTCCCCACGTCCTACCACTATCACCACTTCGCCTCTTTGAGCCTCGTGCTTGGGGGGCTGTGGACTGGACTAAGGCCCAAAAATAAATAGCATAGGCCCAATAGCAAGATGGCCCAATCTTCCAACCCATTCAATTGAAAAGGGAAACTTGGCGGGAAAGACACCTCAAGGCGCCGTGGTACAGGGGCGACGCCCTCACCACGAAAATAACTGCTGGATCCAAGACTCTGTATAGATTTACGACGTGGGAGAGAATAACCACCCACTATCTCCACAATGGCATGGTGGAGGAGGAGTTAACCACCCACTCCCACCATGATAGCACCACAAAAAATCTCCATAAAAAGTCTATAAATAGGAATTCATTTTTTCATTGTGGAGATCACATTTTTCTTGTATACAAAAATTACTCATATGATCTATTGAATCAACACAATTATCACCCCCCTTTAATGTTCACCAGAACAATACTAAATACAATTGTGTATATTTTTTTGTAAGATTATTGTTGAAATGGAATACCTGTGGAAGAAACTTGACTACTCGGTGAATATATCATGTGTAAACTATCAAGTGACTAAAGTTCCAGTGAAAGTTACAATTAAGCCGGCTCTTAATTTTGCAAATAGAAACATCTCTATTTTCGCAGTTGGGAATGGTGGGAAGTTGTTTCGATGTTGTTCAACTTTGGGTTTAATTGTACCTTCCACACCAACATTTGGTGCTTCAGTCGTGTTGAACTTAGGCGGAATTGATATTGCATTGATAGTGTAAGACAAATTTAGTAAGAAAAATTTGATTAGCTACTGAGATTTTATGAATGGATGATGTATTTTGATCTGATTAAGTGCTATGAAATAACATGTTTTCTGCATATAAATATAATATAAAATATTGTTCCATGGTTTAAATTTCCTTCAACAATATTACAAATCGGATTGTTTTTGTTACAAAGCTTCATTTTTAACTATTTTCAAGAAAAGTTCAGTCTGAGATGTTTGTGGCTTAAAATTATATTATTTCCTCGCCTTAGGACCATTATGGTCCTTCCTTTCTTACTATGTATTTTTTATATAGCCTTAAACAAATATGTTTGATGATAAAGTATTAATTATGACCTTTATACAGGGGCGGATGCAGGTAGTGTCCATTGGGGCTCAATCCCCCACCAAAAATATTAATTTCACATTAATACTAGTATTAATATTATTTTTAAGCCCCCATGAGTTATAATTAGGTCTACTATCCACTCACTATAAATTTATCTTCTTATTTTTAAATTTTTTACTACTTTAACTTCTCAATTTTCATACACTTTTTATCTTAACTATAATTTTGTTCTCACTTAATTCATCTAAGTATCAATTTCTTCTCTCCCATTTTTTTTTTCTCTTTCTCTTACTTTTATTTTGTTGAGTTTATAAAATTTATACATGAGTCTTTATTTTTAATTATATATTAATACAGGGTCTATTGTTTTTCTTTTTAAATTATTATAATAGATCTGTATTATTTTATTTGTATATTTGTATGGCGGAAACTCTTTTTTTTTTTTATTTACACGGAGACTATATTTAAATTCGTACTAATACGATATGCTATTTTTATTTGTACTGAGTTTATATTCACATTCATATATTAATATGGAACAATTTTTTTTGTAATTTATATGGAAGCATATATTTTGACTTATATATTAATACGGGACTTATAATTTTAATGATGTAGTAATACAACAACCTATATTTTTGTAATTTATATGGGAGCTTACTATTATTCAGTTCAAATCCTATTGTGTAATATTTTTTATGTTATTGTCAATATTTTAAGGCTTCATTAGTTTTTATCACATAGTGTCATTTTAATTATTTAAATTATATAAGATCGTAAATATTTATTTCGTTATATAAATCATTTTCCATAAGCAATATTAAAATATATTTTTTATAAGTCAATAAATCTACAAACGTATTTTTACCCGTGCTTGGCACGGGTCTGCAAACTAGTTATTATAGTTCAAGATTCGAATAGCAAGGATAATATCATTTCAAATCCATATATTAAAACAATAATAGAAAAGATAATATCAATATTGATGAATATCTAAAACCATATATAACACCGCGATCAAAAGAAATACATACTAATAAAGTTAATTACATCTAACTCCAACAAAAGTATTTTTAGCTACTCATTGCCATGGTAACTTTACACAAATGGGAAGAAAATAGATGAAATAACAAGACTGGTCGATTCCTCAAACAGTTGGAATGAAGTCGAATAGGGAAAGAGAAACTTTTATGGTACATGTACATTGTTGTGCCACCTTAAACATCAAGGAAGAAAATATCTTTGCATCATCACAACAACATATTCATTCCATTAACCCAATAAATCATAAGTTCAAACAAATATAAGTATCTCTAGCTTCAATGCATCTAAAGTAATGCAAGTCTAACTCCATCATCAATTTTGAATAACATCAAACAAATAAAGATCGTAGCAGAGTACATAAAGAATTGTTTTCAATCTTCTTTATATAAATCAAACATTGCTTCTAATTAAGCATCTTCTGATCAGTTCTGGACATCCCTTAGCTAGTCAATCAGTTTTCTCCTGTTGTAAACCAAGTCCTTGCAGGAAATGTTCTGCATCCAAAGCTGCCATGCACCCTGCACCAAAAATAATAAAGACAAAGTTTCTTATATTTTAGGTATCAGTAATGGTTACACAAGACCCTTTCATATTGCAGATTAATCATGCATGCTGTAGACTCAACTCAACTCAATAATATTTAAAACATCTATATAATTATCATAGCATGCATGTTTAAAACTTCTAAAGTTCTAATATTATACTAGCATTTAAAAATAAAAATTAATATTGTGTGCATACTGCATAGTAAATATTCAACATTTTATCTTAAAAAAGTAAACAACTCGCAACAGCATAGGAAAATAGCTTAAATTCGTCCATTCTATTAGTTTTTAACTTTAAATATCTAAAATGAACCAATATCACATGTGGTCCACCAAAGTCTTTATTAATTTTTTAAATATTAACCGTTTGATGTTTTTATTAAAGACTAGTACATTAGATTTTGCAAGTTAACGTGATCTAAGGATGCAATCTCCACCTAATTTTTTTTTTAATCTTCTTCTTCTTCCCCCAACTTTAAAAGAAATCCATAAAACCCAAAACATATAAATTCAGAAATACAGAATCCAAGCTAGAAATGAAACAATCTAGCAATGTTTGAGTGGGAAACTAAGCATCAATTTGAGGTGAGTTCTAGCATAGGTCTCCCATGTTTAGAGACTAATTTTCACCTTTAGATCACAAAGGTTTACAATAGACTATATTAAAAGGTCTACGACATATTTTTTCTTCTTTCACAAAAATCATTTTTTTATTTATATATTATTATTAAATTAATTATATATTATTATTAGATAAATTTTTATATGCCAAAATTTAATTTTAATATAATATATATATTTCACGCCAAAGTAATTATTATAATTAAAATAAAATGAAGAAATGAATCTCTACTATTGTAATTCCTAATACATCATTCCTAATAAATCAACACACCGCACCATTTGGCGGAATATTGAAATCAATTGAGTAATAAAGTAATACTTAAAATAATCAAGCTTTGTATCTTACAATAACAAAAAAAGAATAGATATCTATAATTGCAATTCGTAATTAATAAACATACAAAAATTAGAAATAATGGAATAAATCATGACAAATTATACAACTAATATACTTCACCAACCAAAATTATATAACTAAAATGAAAATAAATTGAAAATAAAATTGCAGTAAATAAAAATTAATTTAATAATAGTTATGTAAAAAAGATATATTAAATTAATAAAATGAGACATTTAGTACAATGAGACTTTCTCTTATATGTGTTTCATCTCTTGACATTCTCTATTTCTACGTTCAATTTTTAGTTTTTTTTCCATTTTATTATTTTACATGTACACTTTGACAGAAATATATATTACATTAAAATTAAATTTTGGCATATAAAAACATTAAATAATAACATATAAATTAAAAAATAATTTTGGTGAAAGAGGAAAAAATATATGATGTGAAAACTTTATTCTATCACCCATACCCATGCTAGAATTGGCCTTAATTGCAACACCTTTTTTATGTGTTTATGAAAAATTAGTCTGGGTTTATTTCTTTTGTGAATCACCATCTTTTTGGTTTTTTCTTGTTGAAATATGAGTTTCCCTACACTAAGTTCTTAGATCTGAGATTGTGTGGAGAAAGTTTCAAATCAATATTTTTTATCTCTTTATTTCTCTCTCTTCCTCTTCACTCTCCATTGTTATGAGTTTTCACTACGATCTATATTTCCATCCCTATGCCCAGATTCAGTTTTCCATCTCATTTCTTCTTCTTTTTATTTTGTGGGTTGTTTGTAGAGAGAGAAAGTTTTAGCAATTACTATGGTTGTAAAAAGAAAAAATAGTGGATGAGAACACATGAAAAAAATTTGTTCTTCTGGAGAAATATATCAACAAAGAAAAAGAAGAAGGGAAAAAAAATAGTTTTCTTTCTATTTTGATTTATTAATGTTTATCTTGGCAAAACTTGTCATTCAATGAATTGCTTTTAGTGTTTTTTTTTAATTATTTTAAAACTTTATTTTGTTCCCCATTTTTTGGTGGATTATGAAGCTTGAATTTTTCAGATTCTTCTTTCTATGTCAATGTTACAGTCTTCTTTCTGGGTTTTATACTTTTTGGGTTTTTGAGATTCTTCTTCCTAAGTTGTTGTCGGTAGCAATTTAGTGGACTGTAAATGATGTTTCAATTAGGACAAAAAAATTGAAAAGGAGGAAGAGAAAAAATTGAAATTTGAGTGTCTCAACACAAATGCTGAAACATTTATAAATTTTGAGAAATAGTAAAACTTTGATTCACCTTTTGAACAAAATCATGAAAAAATCTTGGTTTTAACTTGCAAAATAAAATAGATTCATTGAAAAAATCATAGAGGGAAAAAACTGGAAACTGTGCGAATATGAACATGTACTCATTTTGGATGGCAGTGGCACACAGTACAGAGATGATGAACAGAGACGCAATAAGAGAGAAGAGAAAGTGCTTGGGTGTGTGTGGTACATCATAAACATTCATGGACTGTCAAAATTCAACCATTAAGTGAACTTACCCACCATGGGAGACCTAAGTCACTTACCCACCCTAGCCTTAGCCAATGAATAAACAATCAATTTGGTCTTTAAACTATTAATCTCTTTTCAATTTAGTCCATGAACTAATAAAATATACCAAATAGTCCTTAAACTATCATTAATACATCACTTTAGTCTCTCAACTTTTTTAAAAACATAAAATAAAATGGTAGTTCATGGACCAAATTGATGGATTATTAATAGTTCAATAATCATTTAATATATTTATATAATTTAGAGACCAAATTTGAGAGAATTTGATCGTTCAGAGACTAAATTGAAGGTTTATTCTAGCAAACAGAGCCTAAAACGAAACTATAAAATAAGTTAACCAAATAAATATATAATTTAGCCTTAAAATGAACAATGAATCTATAATGTAAGAACAAATATAATGACCCAATATATGCAATAGAATTACCAGCGCCAGCAGCAGTAATAGCTTGTCTATACTTTTGTTACCGAAACCAAAGGATTGTTCGCGGCAGCGTTCAATGAGGTTAATGCCGAGGATACCGTCGGGGAAACCGGGGAAGTTCTCGACGTGGGTGGTGGTTGTAAGTTGACCTCCGGCATCAATGTCGTTGGCCATCCATCCTTCGAAGAGGACTAGGCGGATTCTTCATCAATTCATTATCGTTTCTAGTCTGTAACTTTCTGTTCCTTATCGATAGCAAACAAAATCGGTACTTGTAAATTTCCACTCAAATCAACAGATGACAGAAACCATTTAAAAAACAATTCACGGAAGTACCGATTTTAATCACTCTCGTTGAATTAATTCAAATAATTCAGATAACGTTTATAAACAACCAAATTCAAAAGGTTTATATTATTTGGGTTAAATAGCTGTTACCCCTTGCAAAGTAGGGTTGTTTTGGGATACCCCCTTGTAATATTTTTTTTTGAGATTCCCCCTTGCATACTGAAGATTCTCTGTGATACCCCCTAACTGCACAACGTGGCGCAGAATCTCCACGTGTCACCTCCACGTGGATTTTTGTAATTTTTTTAAATTTTTTTGTTGCCACGTGGCAGATGATTGTATAATTAATTAAAAAAAAATTTAAATCTTCCTTTTTCTGATTTCTCTCTATTTTTATTTTAAAAAAAAAAACAAAATTCTTTTCTTAAACAACAACAACAACATCGTCAACACCACCAACATTAACAACATGGTGATAACAAACCATTTCATCTAAATTCATCAACAACCAATTTCATCTTCTTCACCTTCATTGTTCATCTATTCCATTCGAAAAATCCCTAATTTCATCTCCAATTTATAAGAACCCTAATTCCCAATTCGAAAACCCAAACCAATTTCATAGATTCTGTTCGATTCGATTCCATGTTCGATTATGTTTCTCTTCAATTTCTGTTCGATTCTGTTTCTCTTCAATTTCTGTTCGATTCTATTTATGTTCAATTCGAAAACCCAAACCAGTTTTCCATGTTCAATTCGATTCTGTCTCTTCATCGTGTTTCTGCGTTTGATTTTTAATTCTTGTGTTTTTGAATGTTTTTTATTTAAAGAAAATTATGTGGTAGAAAATTATGGTGATGAAGATGATGAAGAACAGAAGAAGGAGAGGGAAGAAGATGAAATTGGTTCTTAAGTTTGTTCTGGGAAGAAGATGAAACGGTGTTATTGCTGTTCATCGTTGTTGTTGCTGTTCATCGTTGTTGTTGCTGTTCATCGTGTTGTTGCTCATCGTTATTGCTAAAGTTTGAATTTTATGTTGAGTGAGTTGTCTGAGTTGACTCAGGCTGAGTCACGAGCTACTTGAGTGCTTGTAATATGATTTCGTTTCTGCGTTTTCAATTTCTGCGTTTTCGATCTTGTTGCTATTCTTTTCTGCGTATTCGATTTCGTTTTTCTGGGTTCAATTTTGTTGAAAATATGGGTTTCAATTTCTGTTTTGGTTTTGGTTTTCTGGATTCGATTCAATTTTGTTGAACTTCTTGGTTTTGATTTTTGTTTCGTTTTTTATTTTCTGAGTTCGATTTTGTTGAAATTATGGGTTGTTGATGTTTTGATGATATTAAAATTCTGGTTTCATTTTCGATTTCATGTTTTGATGATTGTGATGATGTTGAAATTTTGGGAAATAGAGGAAGAAGAAGCTGCAACCAGAAGAAATTTTGGGAAATAGAGGAAGAAGAATTCTGGTTTCACTTTGGATACCATGAACACAGCTGCACGAAGAAGACTGAAGAACAACACCACAGTATTTTTAATTAATTAATATTTATTGTTTTTTTTAATAAACAAAAAAAAAGAAAGAAAAATTTTAAAAAAATGGTTTTTTATTTATTTTTAATACACGTGGCAGAAAAAAATAATTAAAAAATAAAAACAATTCCACGTGGAGGAGACACGTAGGCGAAACGTGGAGATTCCATGCCTTGTTGTTACTCCAGGGGTATCCCAAAGAATCTTAAGTATGCAAGGGGGATCTAAAAAAAAATATTACAAGGGGGTATCCCAAAACACCCATACTTTGCAGGGGATAACAACTATTTAACCCTTTTTTTTACCAAACCGAAGCAAACAAATCAAAGGAACAGGGTTGTTGTAAAGTTGATCAAGTATCAATTTTAAGAAAAACAATTGCCAAAATTAGTAACGATAATGAATTGGAAAAATATAAACAGTAGCGGCTTCAAATCAATTGCCCAAAATAAATAAAGCGTAGGTTCTAAATCATATAAAACAAGCTCTGATTCCACATGTTAATATATTAGGATCTATGTACTTGTCGAACTCATGATGATCAATTCTTCAAAATCGCTGAAGTATTAGACTCGGTCTTCCTTTGCCTGATCACTTGCTCCGGTCTTTGAGGTCTTTGATGGGAAAAACCACAAATGAGCGTACTGTTTGTTTTTGTGTGTGACGGCAAAGGAGACCTAGCCAATCTTATATACAAAATATCTCAACCCTAGTACCACCCATCATGGACCCTAGAGTTGGGCCTACACTTTATTCTACACAAATCCGAATCAGTGTCCGAAGCCCATTATTATTGATCACGTTTTTCGAGCTTAAGCATCATCAACTGGATCACTTTTTTTTTTGAAGCAATCAACTGGATCACATTAAATAACATCAAACCCGTTTTTCATAAAACCGAAACTACAATTGATTGTTGCCCACAAAATATTAGAAAAAATTCTAACAAGTTGACCTCCGGCATCAATGTCGTTGGCCATCCATCCTTCGAAGAGGACTGGTTTGAGTTCGGCACGGGCAGCGTATATACCGGCGGTGTGGGCGGAGGGACCACTTCCGATGATGCAGAGTTTCGTTTTAATGTCAGCCATGGTGGCAGCGGTTGAGGCGGAAGCGCGTTGAGTAGCGATGAGGTTGCGCGCTTTGTTGAAGAGAACGTGAAAGTTGACTAGAAGGATAGGAATTTGGAAGTTTGTTTTGGTGGATTCTTTGACAAGAAACACAAGGAGGTACAATACTTGCTAATATGTAGTTTTTGCAACCGGTGACGTTTAAGGTGGGTAGGTATTTATTTTTATTTTCCCACCATGGGTAAGTTACTATTAGGGTTGAGAATAGGTCAGACGGCCTTCAGGGGCCTTCGATCTGGCCTATCTTAGGCCTGGTCTAGCCTAGTCTGTTTATTAAAAATGTCAGGCTCAGGCCTTGAAAAAAGTTTGTTTATATAAATATGACAGGTTTAGGCTTTTAAAAAAACATGTGAAGTCTGATAGGCCGGTCTGTTTATATTTAATAATTATTATTTATATAATATTATTATTATTCAAAAATCACATTAGTACCAAGCTGCATCCAATATGTGCAAGCTTATCCGCACTTTTTAGTAGTATAATTATTATCACTATAGTATGACAATAACAAATTAATCAAGACGTCTTTGTTTTAAAAAATAAACAATAATCAATGAATGAAGAAGTTTGTGGCGTCATATAGTATATAAAAATTCAAACGATTTGTAGAAGAATTGTCGGTATTATTAAGGATTTAAAAAAGTAGATTATTTTGACAGGGTCGGTAAGTAGAGCCAACCTGTAAGCCAATATAGCCACAACCTGGCTTTGTCATGGTACACTCATACGGCCCACCAACAAAACCCTAGATTAAGCATTGGTGGATTCCTAATCAGCATGATTAATAGTAATGTCAAAATCAAGTTTTCTCATTTAGTATGCTGTAAATTGGAACTCAAGTTCATTAAATTATGAGCATCAATCTAATAAAAATTCGCTCAGAGGAAACATGTTAGGTACCTAAATATTGTATTTTAAAAAAGTTAGGTATCTAAAAATTCACTTTCAAATATATGTTGTTTTGTCTTTTAACTCTTCAATTTTCATAAAAATGAGTCTTAGTAGGTAAATAAAGTTTGTTTAATAATGATTTTAAGTTGAGTGAGGTGGATAATTCAACTGATTTGAACTAGAGTGGAAAAAGTTAAAGAGTAGATGTTTAAGGTTTCCGATGAAGGTGAAAAATACTTACAATTTACTACTAACTTTGGTTGTTTCAAAAAATTAATTCTCCTGAGTGATTAGTCATTGGTCACTTAGGGAGTGTTTCATCTATTAAAAAAAATTGGACAAGACAATTTCAGTTGTATTATATTTGATTTTTAAAATATTTTTGGATTAGACAAATTGGAAACAAGGAACTGGATAGAAAATAAAACTCTTATTCCTCACAAAGTAACATCTTGTCTCTCAAAAATCATTTAAAACGGCAAATTGTTCAAATACCTTAAAAATTTGTCTTGTGTTGTTCAATCATTTTGCTACCACAACCCTTGAATATAAACATCAACAACATAAAGGTTGATGATTTAAAAATAAGTAAAATACAAAGTACTTCTTGATTGATTGTTTTAGTTATGCGGTATGATGATACCAATGATCACCAACCACCACTCCTACAACAATTTTAAGCACCACCGATCAACACTCTAACCACCACCAATCACCACTTCGATCATCACTTCAACCACAACCATGCATCACTTTAACCACCTCTAATCACCATTATATCAACTTTTCTTCTCAAACTTGGCCACCACTAACTACTATTACAACCAACACCCTGGCCATCACTTTGACCAATGTCAGTCACCACTCCATCCACCTCTGATCATTAATCTGACCACCATTGATTGTTGGAACAAAAGTGGTTCTGACGTGACCTAATTGAGTTTTAATGATAACAATAGTATTAATATACAATAGGGTACACTGATAATTTACTCTAAGTGTGCAGGTATATATGTTAAAATTTTATAAGCACTAATGAGTACTTGAGAAGCTCTGAAACACATTTCTAAAGGCATATCAGAAGATGACTCTAGCAAGTTCTGAAGATAAGCACCAGAAGATGTAACTATCAGAAGCTACAAGTCACAAAGCGTATCAGAAGCTCCACATATTTAGGTTTGTATGTAGTCTCCACATATTTGTTGCAAGTTAGTTGTGGAGACCACATACAAATATACTTATGTGGCTTATTCTCATTGATTGATGGATAAATACCCTCAAATTATGAAGAGATAGAGTAGGTCTCATCATATATTATATATTTTAGCTATTATGCAAATCTAATAGTATGAATTGTTTTTGTGTCAAAAAAATAGTATGAATTGTTTTGATATAAGATTAAGATATGATGAATATTTATTTTTATGTTAAAAATTGATTTTTGTTTGTGAAGACTTCAAAACTTAAAACCTAAACTGATGTTGGGTTTTAAAAAATCAAATAATTAAGAAACTAGTTTATATTTTTGAAAATTTTAAAGAGGAATGCTATATAGTGCGACAATCTTTTTAACGAAATTCGACGAAGCCTTAAAAATTGTTTTTACATTGCACCGCTTCACTTCAAAGCTTGCATGTGTAACGATATTTTGATCTTTGGTTATCACTTATCATTGTTTGCTTGGAAATTCAAGATTTGATTGCTGTTCAAATTTTTTTTCAAGGATATCATATAGTAATATTAAAATTAGTTGAAACTTATAAATGGACTTTGTATTTGATCACCACTTCGTTATGTCTACTCTTGTAGTTGGCAAATCCATACTTTTTTTAATTGGTATTTCAATTCATAATTTTATTAATCCATATTTAATTTAATATAATCCATTTAATTTAATTAAACAAAAAGAAGCATACGCTGCAACATGTAAGCAGTTTTGCAACTTTCGTCCAATTTCGTTGGCAAGGCTTTCGCACCGGATATCATTTTCCATTCTACTAATGAAGTGATCAGATTTAATGGTTAATAAATTTCAATTAAGGACAAATAATCAAATTCCATTAATCTCTAATTATTTTATTGATTGTTTAGACTTTATTGTTCGTTGTTTGGATTATAAGATTTAATTTCCACTGAATATTGGACGGTTAAAAAAATATAAAATATAATTAAAAAAATTGCCATACATTCTGATGTCAACAATAATCTCCACTTTTGACTTCTTATGGCTTAGATAAGCCAAAAATATGATTGCTGTGTTAGATTTCTTTAAAATCTTCAAACATGATACATGAAACATAATACTTAAAATCTTTAAAATACAACAACAACAACAACAAAAAAAAAAACATATCTAAATTGAAGAAACAATATATTACAATCCAAAATTTGTCTTCAGAGAATATATACACAGAAAAAGAAATGACTAACAGAGTTTCTAATCTAAATCATTCCAAAAACAAAATAAAATCCAAAGAAAAAAAAAAACACAAACTCATACTAATAATTCTAGGAGAACACAATAAAATAAAATAAAATAAAACAAAACCAAGATAATCTAAGACTAGTGTTACTATCTTTGTCTCAATCAAACAAAAAAAAGTCATGAATTTCTATCAAGAATATGTACTCCAATTGGGTCTTGAATTTGATCCATAGAAGAAATAGATGTTCTTTTGATAAACTCCAAACAATCTGCAATAGCTTCTGCATAGAAAGAATTATTCCTACCATAATATGAAAATCTACAATCAACTTGACTTTTGATTCTTTCATCCTTCATTAAACCATTTCTACTACTGTTACTGTTGTTTCTTTTGAAACCACTTTTTCTGCAGAAAACTTTCTTCAACAACTGAAAAGCTTGTGCATGAGATAATTTCAACTTATCAAAGATTCTGATAAAGAAGTTTACTCTTTTTCGTAGCCGCGAAAAGTAAAGTCTTGTAAGGTTTAGTCTAAATCCTCTGCATTTTCCATGGCAAGATGATGATGAACCTTTACCACTACTGCTGCTGCTGCTAACTCTGTTGTAAATCATTTGATTGTTTTTTTTTTTTTTGGCTTGTTTTGGTTTTTTAGGGTGAAAGGTTTGTTTGTGTACAAATATATAATGTTGGAAGGTGACTTTTTGGATGGTGAGGTAATGATGAGTTTTGTAGTGTGAAGGAGAATGAAGGAAGAAGGTTGGAAATTTGTGGATTTGGACTGTTTTGGAAATTTGGACGGTTTAGTATTGTTAAAGACAAAGGAGCTTGAGCATTTGAGGTGTATTATATGTGACCTGGATTAAACTTAAAAAACTTGTGGGTGTTTAAATACTAGTATTAAGATATTAAAATATGTTTATAAATGGTGGCGGTCGTCATGTTACAAGTCAGTTTTATATTAATTGAGTTGAGTTTATTTCAAATTTTAAAATGTTATTGGAGTTATTCAAGATTCATCTGATCATTTTATGATCTGTTTTAAGATGGTATTAGAATATGTAAAAATCATTGGACTATCTACTAACAGATAATCGCTATCAAGTCACTCGGATCACGCTTCAATGTCTATTTCTAGGATGAAATATTGCCTGAATTTATGTTTTATAAATGGGACATATATATTTCAAGTTACAAGGTTCGATTTTGTAACATAGAGAAATAAATTAGTGGAAAGAGTCTATATTTGATTCGATTTATGCAAAAAAAAGGTTGTATTTTTGTTTGTTGGAAAATACTAAATTGTGCCCGAAGGCACAAATTAATAAACTAAATACAGATTTTTTTTGACAAATATAGAAATATATTCTTAAAAATGGTGTATTCAAAATCAACAGGTTATCTTTTTAATGCAAAACTTCTTTTTTAATTCCTTTTTAGCTCTTTAAATTGTGCTATAAAAACACAAATTAGCAGGACCCGGATGTTGCTAACGTACATCTATTTGTTTTTTAGAAAATGTGTATTAACAAACCGTAACTAAGAAGTATTATTGAGGTGCATGTTGCTAAAGCTCTCCTCCTAAAAAATAAGTTCCTATAAGTATTTGCTAGAATACACCCGCTTATTTTTAACAAATAACTTTTGTAAGCATTTGCTAGAATAATTAGTTATTTATCGGTAACAAAGCTTAACAATAAATCACGCTATCATATCAAATTAGACATACATTAATGTTGTGTATGAACAATCATATTGATGAACCTAAGAATAATATTATAAAGATAGGAATGGGTGATAAACAATTAAACATCAAGGTGTTGAATCATTGATTGGTGTGGTAGGGACCATAAGGGAGCAAAGGAAAATGAGGGAAAAGATAAAATGCCAAGGATTCTTTTTCAAAGTAGGTGACTAAAGTAGCAAAGGAATAGTATAATCAGTAATCAAATTGGTTGAGTTGATTAGCTTATATTATAATATGATTTTAAAAACTTTGTTAGTCTAACAAAGTTTGACTTGTGAATTGGCTTTTATGGTTGAGTGGCTGGCTTTCTTATTAGGAATGTGATTGTTGCATACACATTTGTTTTATTGTTGCATACCTTTAATAATAATAACAAACTTTGAGGACTAATGGTCACTCAGATTTATCATGTCTTAAATTTGCTACAGGTTTGTGTCTCAAAAGATCCACTAATCTTCCAAAAGGGTAGCTGATCCACAGTTTTCTTTCAAAATTATTGAGGTTACTTTTAACACCTACTTTATAAACTAATACTATTATTGTCATTATTTGTTAATTTTGAAATTTTAACTAAGATAGTAAAATGAATTGCTCTATATTTTTTTTTTTCATTGATTAGCTCATCAAGTCTCTCAAATTCAAACATTTTCATTAGTTGTATTAGTTGTAGTTGTGTTTGTCTTATAAGTAGATAAGTAATGGTAATGCTTGCCTAGTTCATCATGTTCTCTATAGCATCAAAGAGAGTTTTAAAAGTGAGTAAGGTTTTAAAGTAAATTTTGAAAAAGATGTTGGAACTTTTTACCATTATGCATAGTCTTATTTCTTTATAAATATTTTTTTTTTCTACCTTTCCTCGACCTCTTTTACCGGCAGCACATGTGACCTAATGATGAAAGCTTGAGACCTTGGAGGGTACTCCTCTTAAAGTCGAAAGTCTGAATTTTCACAGTGCCACTTTATATTTTGGGTCAGTCCATACAAAGCAAAATGTTGGCTTCAATTGAGCCCCGTTATTGGATGGTGGAATTGGTGTTCTTCAAATTAGTCAGTTCTTGAGCTAGATATCGAATCTTAAAAATAATAAAATGTAAATGTTTTTTTTGGGGTGTACCTACAACTAGAACTTCATTTTGTAAAACTTTAAGGAATATTGACCAAGAAACATAAGTTAAATTTGTTCAAGTTCATGATGAAACATGCAAAGAAGATACCAAGTTAGATGAAGAAAATTATTATGTGAACATTGGCCATAAAATCTGCATAACTAGTGCCTTGTATTTCGGACAATTTAGTTGAATGTTTGTTTAGATGCCATAGTGCCTTGTATTGGTCCTTACCTGTCTATACAACTTTTGTGTATTGTTAAAAGAAAATCATAGCTTTGACTTCCACTTTTTGTAGCTACTATTTCTTTTTTGTAGGTAACCGGTTCCTCACATTTTTAATTCCAAACTAACATGCAAATATTCATTGGAATGCTTGTGAACTGTTCAAACATTTTCTAATTAGAAAAATTGGTTAAAAGTGACCACAAAAATTGAATATAAAAAGAGAATAGTTGACCATCAAGAGTTTAGATGTAAGCACTATACACAATTTTGTTTGATTTCAAACTTGTGAAAACCAATTATTATTTTTTTGTTTCTATTCTGTTCAACTACATATTTAAGTTACAATGAAGTTTTAACTATTTCATATTAAATGGATAACATCAATATCATAGTCTTAAGTCTGGATTAGAACATTAGATACGTCAACAAGAAAATCATCAATGAAAACCATTATTAGCCACTTAAAAAAAAAGTCAAGTCTTAATTTGTTGAAGGTATCAAAAGTCAATATTAAAACTGGAATTTGTCAATTTGAACGAGATTTCATTTTTCTTATTTTTCTTCCCATGAGCATGGAACATGAGTTAACACTTAACAATAATAAACTTAGTCTTCTCACAAAAATTTACTCGTTTTACAACACATTTAAGATTAGGAAAATGTACATCACATAACTTTTCAATCTAACTTTTCTGAAGGCTCCAAAGAATCTTAATTAAAAAGTTTAAATGATCCTTATTCAACTATTATAAAGACTGGTAAACAAGTAGGATAAATCATCTACATAATATCACAGCTCCAAGTTATGATGGGAGATTATTTGAATTTCGAAACCATGGCTTTCCTTCAAAACATAATTCTCGAATGATCCGCTACAAACGGTCTATAGGCAAGTTTTAGCAAAAGAATTGTATTTAACAAACTCCTTCAATTGATGCTTGGAGTTTGAAATGGATACAAGTTTTTCACTTATTTCCACAACATATTGAGATTGAACCCAGAGATGCCGCGAAAATTAAGGCCTCCCTAATCTATATCTATGTGAATATCTATAACCAAAATAATACAATTGATAACCAAAAAACAACCCTAATGTTTTACATTCTTTAACATTCAAACTTCAGACATCAAGAAAACACCGTTCTCATCGAGGATACTTACAATTTCTTGGATGCATTGAGCTCAAGTGCTCCAAATTGATACTTGTTGCCAGCTAAATGTAATCTCAATAACTAACCAACTTGCCAATTTTATAACAGTTCAGCAATTACAGAATCCTAACTAGGCTCATATTAACATTAACATGATCGAATTGTAATGCTTGAGAAAATCATGTACGGACATTTTTAATTAAATATCCCTAACATCAAAATATATATTCTACACTAAGCTATAAATTGATGTTTTCTGGGTCGACTATCCTATAAGTAATGGCAAAGGAGATCTGTAACTTGTAAGAAAAGCATCAACGAGCAACCACTATTCTGACTGTTCAAATGGGACACGAATAAACAATTGTCCATGCAGCGTTACCACAGCTGATGTCTGATGAGGATCAATTCTTGAGGGCAAACTCACAACCTGATTCATAAAATTGTTTATTTTATTAGAGAATTTTGCCATTGTATTTCCAGAACAAAATAATGATGATTTAAAAAGAAGAAAAACTCGCCTTTTTGAATGGTGTAACACCCCAAGGATTATTGGGACGCTCTGGCTCACCACTTATGACCAAACGTCCGGCGGGGTCTGATTGAACACGGACCTGGTTTAGAAAAGTAGGCACAATTATCATCCTCAAACACCATTTTCGATTGTAAATTATGTTCTCAAAATCATAGTTTTTAGCATGCAAAGCAAAAGCTAATAAACAGACCTTACAATATAAAATGAATGTTAGGAGGAATTAGTCCATTGAATCACTTTACTGAAGAAGTTAATATGGATCCTCTAATATAAAGTCAAACTATATTTTTTTATTAAAAAAAGTGGCATCAGTGAAATAACTATTTCAGGAGAACATTGCCCCGCATCTACAATTTTTCAAGGGGTCTAGTTCTACTCGATGTGCTAGCATAGTACCATGTAAGCTCCCAATGACTGATACCATCATCATAGGACATTTTGAAGGGCGAACATTATAATATTTGTATAGATTTATTATATAGACAGGGGTCTGCAATGCAAATTTACTATGAATATTTACATCCCATCAAACAATTTACAAAATCAAGCAATCAATTGCCTTTTAAATATTTATATTGCTCAATTGTAAGGGGGGCATCACAGATTAGTCTAGAACCAGGTAATATTGTCATTTGTATAAGCTAAATTTCCCGCACAGTACCCACTCCGCCATGAATTTTGCACAACTCAAATAGCAACTCTCACAGGAAGGGGTAATAGTGAAAAAAGATAGCTTAATTATCATCATAATAATTGTTGAAAGGGAAGAAATAACAAAAGACAAGAGGCATATGGCGAAAACCGTGTGTCATTGAGCATCACGGACATTCCATTATATATTATTAATAGCATTAATTACAAAGGAATATTTACTATGGAATATGCTATTGTAAGAATACTCTAGAATATATTTATAATAATATTAAATATCAACACTCCCCCTCAAGCTGGAGCGTATAAGTCAAATGCACCAAGCTTGCCACATATGTAGTTGATTCTAGGACCTCGTAGTGATTTTGTAAAGACATCTGCCAATTGATCATTAGAATTGACAAAGTTTGTGACAATGTCGCCTGATTCGATCTTCTCTCTGACAAAATGACAATCTATCTCAATATGTTTGGTCCTCTCATGAAAAACTGGGTTTGAGGCAATGTGCAATGCAGCCTGATTATCACAGATAAGTGTCATTGGTTTAGCATTTTTAAATTGAAGTTCTTTGAGTAACTGCTTCAACCAAATCAGCTCACATGTTACTAGTGCCATGGCTCTATATTCTGCCTCAGCGCTTGATCTTGCTACTACATTTTGTTTCTTACTCTTCCAAGATATCAAGTTTCCTCCAACAAGTACACAATACCCAGAAGTGGATCGTCTATCAATGGGTGAGCCTGCCCAATCAGCATCCGAGTAACCAACTATCTGAGTATGACCTCTATCTTTATAAATGAGACCTTTTCCTGGTGCACCTTTAATGTATTTCAGAATTCGGATTACAGCATCCATGTGTTCTTGGCAAGGAGAATTTAAGAATTGGCTTACAACACTAACTGCAAATGAAATGTCAGGACGAGTGACTGTAAGATAATTCAATTTTCCAACCAGTCTCCTATATCTCCCTGAATCTGATAAAGGCTCCCCCTGATTAGGTAGAAGCTTGACATTTGGATCCATAGGAGTATCAACAGGCTTTGCATTCAATAAACCTGTTTCTTCAAGAATATCCATAGCATATTTTCGTTGTGAAATCACAATACCATCCTTAGATTGAGCTACCTCAATGCCCAAAAAGTATCGGAGTTTACCAAGATCTTTAGTCTGAAACTGATTCGAGAGATATTGTTTTAACTGAAGTATTCCCTGTTGATCGCTACCAGTTATGACAATATCATCTACATAAACTATCAGATAAATGCACCCTTGGACAGAATGGCGATAAAAAACAGAGTGGTCAGCTTCACTGCGAATCAAGCCAAATTGTTGGACTGCAGTACTGAATCGGCCGAACCAAGCTCGAGGAGACTGTTTAAGACCATAAAGAGACCTGTGTAACCGACACACCATATTAGATGACTCCCCCTGAGCAACAAACCCAGGTGGTTGCTCCATATACACTTCCTCGTCAAGATCACCATGTAAAAATGCATTTTTAATGTCAAGCTGATGGAGAGGCCAATGCTGAATGGCTGCAATGG
This sequence comes from Trifolium repens, assembly GCA_030408175.1. NCBI lineage: Eukaryota > Viridiplantae > Streptophyta > Magnoliopsida > Fabales > Fabaceae > Trifolium > Trifolium repens. The sequence continues at coordinate 12,128,038 of CP125845.1, forward strand.
AGAGGAGAAGCCGAATAGATGCCATTTTGGCTACAGGCGAGAAAGTGTCACTATAATCCAACCCAAAAATCTGAGTGTAGCCCTTGGCCACCAAGCGAGCCTTAAACCGATCAATCTTACCATCTGGACCAACCTTCACTGTATACAGCCAACGACAACCTACCAAAGACTTCCCAGGGGGTAGAGGAACCAGTTCCCAAGTACCACTACTTTGGAGAGCACACATCTCGTCAATCATTGCTTGCCTCCACTCGGGGTGGGATAACGCTTCACCTGGAGATTTAGGAATAGAAACAGACGACAAAGATGACAAGCAAGTATAATGTAAAGGAGAAAGACGACTGTAACAGAAATCAATATAGTGTGGAGATGGATTACGTGTTGAACGTGTACCTTTACGAATTACATCGGGAAGATTAGGCTCAGGTTGCGGGACCGGATCCGGTGATGGAGATGGCGTTGGCGGAGAGTCCTCAATGATCTCTGGAACAGGTGTAGGAGCAGAGGGTTTTGGACGGCGTTGATATGTTTGTAGTGGTTTTGAAGTTGGAGGATCAACTGGAGGTGTATCAGGTGGGACAGACTGACAAGGTTCAAGAGGAACAATAGTAACTTCCTGAATGGGTTCAGGAGTAGTGTCTTGAAGGGGTTCAGGAGTCAGATTATTTGGCTCAAAGTATGGAACAGATTCAAAGAAGGTAACATCAGCTGATACAAGGTATCTGCGTAATGTAGGAGAATAGCAACGATAACCTTTTTGTGACCGATGATAACCAAGAAAGACGCACTTTAGTGATCGGGCTGACAGTTTGTCGAGACCGGGAGAGAGATTGTGAACAAAACATGTGGACCCGAAGACACGAGGTGGCACCGAGTGAAGAGGGGAATGGGGAAAAAGGATAGAATGAGGGATATTGCCATCAAGGACAGAAGATGGCATCCGGTTTATAAGATAACATGCCGTTAAGACAGCATCCCCCCAAAATCGAAATGGAACATTACCATGGAGAAGCAAGGTCCGTGTGGTTTCAATGAGATGCCGATTTTTGCGTTCGGCTACCCCATTTTGTTGAGGTGTATGAGGACATGATGTTTGGTGGAGAATACCATTTAAAGCCATAAAATTTTGAAATTGATGTGACAAATATTCACGAGCATTATCACTTCTTAAAGTACGAATAGACACACCAAATTGAGTTTTGATTTCTTGATAAAATTTCTGAAAGATAGGAAATAACTCAGATCTATTTTTCATTAAAAATATCCACGTGCAACGAGAAAAATCATCAATAAAAGTAACAAAATATTTTGACTCTAAAGTAGACATAGTACGAGATGGACCCCAAACATCGGAGTGAACTAAAGCAAAAGGGGAGGAAGCCCGTTTATTGACACGATCAGGAAAATGATTACGAGTGTGTTTCCCTAACTGACACGACTCACAATGTAAACTAGACAATTTAGATAAACTTGGCACCAACTTTTGAAGTTTGGGAAGACTTGGATGACCCAACTGAGCATGGATAGTAAGTGAGGAATCAGTGGCAGAGCATGTGTTGGATGTCAAAGATAGATAGTAAAGGCCTTGAGACTCACATCCAACGCCAATCGTCCTTCCCGAACTCCGATCCTGCAGGGTGACATTAATATTAGTGAAAGTAACAATGCAATCAAAAGAACGAGTCAAACGATTAACTGAAAGTAAATTAAATGGACACCCAGGTACATAGAGAACAGAATCAACTGACAGTGAAGGAAGAATTTGGACAGTGCCAATCCCTTGGGATTGAGTTTGAGAACCATTTGCAGAAGTTATACTTGGTAAGAAACCAGATGTAGAGAGAGAAGAGAAAAGACTTTTATTACCAGTAACATGATCAGATGCACCGGAATCAATAACCCAAGGACCAAGAGATGATTGAGAGAGGCAAACAGATGAGTTACCAGTGTGTGCAATCGAAGCAGTAGAACCCGAGTTCGGATTATTCTGACACCACTTGAGAAAGTCTTCGTAGCTTGCCGGAAGGCCTTGGGGAGAAGGCTTAGTCTGAATGATGCGAGACCGATCAACTTGAGTGATATTAGCCTGACGCAGAGGCTTTCCATGCAATTTCCAGCAATGGTCAATAGCATGATTGGATAGGTAACAATACTCACACTTAGATGTATCTAAGGTACCAGCAGAAGCCATCGTTAATCCAGAAGCGGTAAACAACACGCACTTCGGTGTAAATATGGACTGTTTGTGAAAGAACGCCTATTTCGGTTGATCGAAACTGAAAACTAATGCCGGATATGGAACCAGCACGGAAAGACGAGTTCGGCGAACCAAACGTCGGTCTGAACGGCGGTCGGACGCGCTGTCACGCGCGGGTACGGCAGAGGCGCGTGAGCGAAGTCGCCGGTGAGAGAAGTGGCGCGTGTGGGCGCGTGAAAGCGTATTTCCTGGAACTGTTTTGGGGACGGGCCGGATCGGGTATTGCGATTCGGATGGTCGGGTTGGTTGCCGGAAAAGTCGCCGGAATAGGTGTCAGTGACGGCGGCAGTGGCTGGAGTGATGAAAAAGTGATCGGAAAATTGCCGGAATGAGTTACAGCGGAGAATAAGGGGCAAACCGGTAGTTAACACACGGGTTGCCAAAAAAATATCACCGGAGGACAGTGGGTCCACCTGGTAAACACGGCGTAAGGTTGCCTCTTACTAGGCTCTAGATACCATGTTGAAAGGGAAGAAATAACAAAAGACAAGAGGCATATGGCGAAAACCGTGTGTCATTGAGCATCACGGACATTCCATTATATATTATTAATAGCATTAATTACAAAGGAATATTTACTATGGAATATGCTATTGTAAGAATACTCTAGAATATATTTATAATAATATTAAATATCAACAATAATATTAATACAGATAAATAAATAAAATATTACAGTAAGATAAAGAAATCAGAATGTGCAGTACCTCTTCCCGCAGAAGGCCAGGAACTAAAGCATATATCTCGAAACAATTTTTCTGCACAAGAAAGTTTTCATTGAGATTATTAATTACAAATACAGCTCATATTATATTATTTTAAATACAAAGATTAAGCACTTACAGTTTTTTGTACATTGACTTTTACCCAATCAGCAGGAGGTCCAATATCAACCACAGCTGTTTCCAACCTAGCAGCCACATATATCAATATCAGCATAGGCATGCAAGTAGTGAATGAAACAAAGTGACAAGGTAAATAAATCTCGGTTTCCAAAAACAAAAAAGTAAAAAATCACTCATGGCTATAGAATGACAACACATTTCACCTTCTAACTGAACAAACAAGTAAGCAAGCACAACACACAGTAAAAGGGAGATAGAAAGGAGTAACAGTTTCTTAACTGTGGTCTTGATGGTTTACTGCGTGCTGCTTTGACTGCGTTATCCATATAAGATGGTTTCTTGCGTTTAAGTAAATCTGAGTCAATAAGGTGAATGAGTCAATACTGAGAATAATCTAACATGATAACACCTGCAACATAATTAAAATTTATAGCTCAAGGATGGAGGAGCATACTGATGCTCTTAAGCTGCTTTTCACGCTTTTGCACAGACACGGTATTCCTATCCTAAGAAAAATAGAAGCATTGAAAAATTATATGGATGTAAGAAACCAGAAGATGAAAACAAAAAATGAAAGGAAAAAAACTCAGAAGAATAAAAATAATAACTACGAAATCCCATTAGACCTTTATAATAGGGTCACTAACTTCACCATTGCCAAGAAGACGTTGTGAGTGCCAACCTCGCATAGCCTGCTCAGCAGCATATCTCCGGGCTCTACCTGATGCTATAGCCTAGATACAACCATCATTTAAAAATGATTGTGAGACACAAATAAGTATAGTGCTCACAGTAATAATGGCAGAGTCATAGTTCAACTCCTATCGCAAAGACTGCTATAACTAATGGAGCAAATTTACCGAATTGCAATAACCAATTTCAAGTATTGTTCAAGCAACTTAACATGAAAGTTAACCCAGATTAATTAGTTATACTCAAATGCAGTTAATACTAATATATGGGTGGGGAAGAGGAGCAAAAACGGTGGGCAAGAGATAACTCCTTATGATTTAATTTCAAGAAAGCATTACTGGAAAATATGAACTCCACTTGACTTTAAAACAATCTACCCATAGAAGTGACTTGTGTAGTTGTGTTAACAACTAAAATTATTTTAGATATAAAAGAAGCAATTTCAACCGATAAATAAACCAATAAAATTCTCTTAAACTGGAACAGATGATTTTGACAGACATCAAAACGAGAATTGCAGTATTGCCATGTTAATGTCTGTACGGTAGTATATGCATGTCCATTTTTCATAAATTTTGGGATGAAGTTGCTTTTTTTTTTTCAAAAATTCTCCCAATACAATATTCAAATACAAAATAAGCTAATCAAACATATTCAGTTAATAAGATTATGGTGATAAAATGCTCCGTATATAGTATCATTATTTTTCATGTTACAGAAATCAAATACAAAATCACATTACCTGATTTTCAACATTCACAGGCTCTGGAGGAGAAGCGATAGGCACATTCAGCTCGCCACCTTTTATGTTGTGCCTTTCGTAATCAAGAAGGGCCTAGAGTAATATTTTGAAAACAGCAACAATGAAATAAGTGTTAAAAAGGTGAGGGTTACAGACTGCATCATTCTTAAGGTACAACATCTGATATAGATTTCTAAATTATACAATCATAATAAATGTATATCTTATATTATATTTAAAAGCATGGTTAAAGACTAATATTTGAAGCCAACCATGAGAAAGGAAACAAACAGAAACTATAACCCCATGCCACAATTAAGTATTGCATATAATAAGAGAAACTTTGGAGCTAGGCTACTGCACAAAGGGGCATAAAATCTTCTCCAATAAGGTCATCACTTGAATATTTATCAACTTACCGATCAGCAAAAAGTATGGTAACACAAACTGTTCAAGCAGTTTGTGCAAATGCATGTGAATATATTATTGACATCAAGAATCAGTGTTCACAACGCTCACTCATAAACTTCAAAAGAACATCAACAAGCATATATATAAACTATCTTTGTAATTTCTAAATGTAAAATTTAAAATAAAAGGTATAATTATAAGTTATAACTTATTAGTCAAGAATCACCTTCTCATAAAATCCCCGGAAAGTCCAGGAAACTGTGGTGCATGTCCTGCATAAGATGATAACAGAGGACAATATTAGTGATAGAAGAGATCTCTATCGAAGAGGGATTTGTATTATTTGATATAAAGAAATGGAAATAACAGAAAAGTAAGGAATGAATTCCCCAAACCAGAATCAATCTTGGATCCAATCTTGCATAACCTTCTGTTACTACTCCATATTCCTTATACACAAAATTATTTCCACTACCCTCTCTCTGTAACCAACTCTTAACAGAATTATTTCAACTACCCTCTCTCTGTAACCAACTCTTAACAGAATTATTTCCACTACCCTCTCTCTGTAACTAACTCTAACAGAATTATTTCCACTACCCTCTCTCTGTAACTAACTCTAACAGAATTATTTCCACTACTCTCTCTCTTTAACCAACTCCCTCCTTTCCCACATGTTGTCCCGTGATGCTTTGGGCCTGCGCCAGCGATAATAGACCCTAAGTGGGTTTGGGACCTTATCAATTAGTATGTTAATGAAAATAATCAGGTTGATCCAAATAGCTCACAGAATCCAACAACCCTATCCAACCCCAAAGAAAAATTAAAAATATAAAGAAAAACATGCAACTCAAAAGGATCTGAGAAAAGGGTGAAAAAACACATGCGATGCAACCCATCTTTTAAATGATAAAAATAAAAACAAGCGCTTCAAAGCTATGCAAATAAACTTTTCTATCGATATGAAAATTTACCAACAATTAATAATTGAACATAAGCCCCGATCACAGCTTTTTCCATTTACATAAAACTGTGACCAACACTTAATTGCTCTCAAGAACATTTCCGATACACACTATAATTGTAAATGGGGGAAACTCTCACCCTATGAGCTAGCTTTTGAAGTTAAATTAGGCGCAAATCCAAATTCTAAGATGATTTCAAAGCTTATCATGGATTCATTGGGTCACTCGCAAATGTCCAATCCTACTAACTTCACGGACCAGATCCAATCCCTTACATAAGGAAGGGGGTGTTGAGAGTTTCAAATTGGATGGTGATATGGCATGAACAAAAATGGTTATAAGAGGGGAAACCCTCACTCACACCATAAGCTAACTTTTGGAATCAAGTTACACCTAAACCAAAATACTAAAAACAGGTTAAGCACCACACATAAAAATATCGACGTCGGAGAATACATAAAAAGAAACACAGCACAAATGCAAATTGGAAATATAAGGAAACATAATTTTAGAGCCATGAACAAGATCAAGACATGAAAGTACAAGTTGGTCCTTACTTTGGAGGTTTGAAAGACTCTCCCACTTGCCGCCACAACTTACATGAGGTTACCTATTCATAAATATAAGTCAATTAGGTAAGTTTCCTATAAACATTGAAAACAACCTATCTGAAATAAACAAATGGACAGCCTAAAGTTCTATCAGTGCTAGTTTGGCTCAAGAAAGTGCCTAAAACTTCGCTCATCCAAAGCAAAATTACTTGAAACTTAAGAATTAAAAGAAAATTATGCAATGGTATAAGTTACGTAGCCAAATTTACAAACTGTTAGGTGCATTATTCATTTATTAATCAAACACAAAAGATTCCAGGGTGATTAAGAGAGTTGAATATAGGGAAGACTGGTACCATCCTTTCAGAGTTCCAGTAATTAAGAAAACCCACTATCTTCAATGCCTATGTTTTGAATGCAATTGTCATGAGAATTTATGATAATTGAAAATTTAAAATCTCTAATACCTTCTCACACACTGGAGTGAGAATAAATACAATAAATTCCTTCTACAAGTTTAAAGTCTCTCCACATATTTAAATGTTGTGTGTGTGTCTGCGTGTGTTCACTTTATTTTACTTGCACATCTAAAAGTGGTCTGCCTACTTATCAGAGCTTACAACCCAGTGACAAGAAAAAGACTAAATTAAACGCCAAACAACTCATTCAGTGTACTAACAAGCTTAACCATCAACCACTATTTGAAATCACTATGGACCTCTACTATATTCAATTGTTTTTCCAAAAGCGGCTACATAAACTTGTATGAAACATTAAGCAGAATAGAAAAAATAAAAGATGAATACCTTTTCATAGCCTCCCAATCTCATCACTGATCTCCATAACCTTATGTTCCACCAAATAAGCATTAGTCCAGAGCGAAACAGTTTAGAATTTGGTGAATTTATGTCATATTCAAAGATGGCTAAAAGATTAAATCAACGTATATAACTCACTTAAGGCAATTAAGTCCTTCTCCGTAAAATTTGGGAGGTTTGAAATCCATGCTCCTCTCTCTAAAGAAGTTTTCAAGCTCCTTCATAAAAGCGGCTTGGTCCTCTTCCGTTCCTGACTCATTACCATCATAATAATGATCAGGATCCAAGAAAAACATGTTCTGCGGCGAATCTGGGATCCCATTATCTGCAGGCTCAGCAGCTTGCTCTTCACCAGCCTTACTTTCATCTTCTAAAACATTCTTGATTTCTGGCACTGTATCAGCTGGGAGAGGTTGTGGTGCAGTAGGTTCGTTATGACTTGACAGTATAGCTTCATTTGTATCAGAAGGGTCAGGTTGTGGTGCAGTAGGTTCGTTATGACTTGACGGTATAGGTTCATTTGTATCAGAAGGGTCAGGTTGTGGTGTAGTGGCATTGTAATGACTTGACGATATAGGTTCACTATCACAAGTTTTACTATCAGCCGCTTCACAAACTTCAGGCTTCACCTCAACCTCCACCGTTGTCATTTCAGGATCACCATCACCATTTTGACATGCAGCATCATCATTCTCAACCCCATTATTACTCTGAGGAATTTTTTCGGCGTCCACCTTCACATCAGAAGCATCTTCACCCTCAATTGTATTCAAAATTTGAGCATCAGCCTCAACCGGGACCGAGTGAAGGGTATCTTGAATATTTTCTTGTGGAATATCTTCTGCAACAACTTTTGGTTTCACATTTTCATCCTCGGCAACTAGCTCCTCCGCCTTGCCAATTTTAACATCATTCAACACATTCTCAACATTCATTGAAGTTTCCTCTACAACAACAGGTTGAACTTCAAGATGCATCTCTTGATCAAGGTACGAATCCAATCCAGCAAGATTATCAATAATCATCATATCATTATCTCTTAATTGTGGACTAGTTGAAGCTTGGTTTGAACTTTCATTTTCGCCAACAACAACATGCCCAGCTTCCTCCACACCAACAGCCGCGGGAACGCCCTCACCAGCTTCTTCGTTTTCTTTTGTATCACTCATTTGCAAATTTCAATCAAGCATGAAAACACAACCACCTCCTACACCAAGTTCATTATATTATTAATTCAACAAAAATATGAAGGAAAAAAAAATGGAATCAACAAAAAAAATATAAAAAACTTAACTTTAGTATCCACCACCAACCCACATAAAAAAATCGCTACAAAAAAAAAAAAAAAATCCACTCTGAACACTAAACCCTAGCGAAGTAGCCAGTAATCTATTAATGAAATAACCATGGTTTACTAACCCTAAAAAAACGTGCTTGTGAGATTCAAAAAGCTCAAAATTATGATTTTTTTTTTATGGTTGATTAACTCGTTGAGGCGAAATTCAAAGTGAAAAAAAAAATTGAACAGTAAAGTAAACAAAATAGAATTAGAAGAAACAATGTACGTACTGAGATTGACGATGAGTCTACAGTGTGATCAGAGAAAACCCAAAATTGATGAAGAATTTGATAAGTTGAATTTGGAAAAACCCTAAATTGTTTGACTCCTTTTGTTTGAGGTTTGAAGGAATTTTCAGAAGAACGGAAATTTCTTGTTGAAGCGACAGAATTTGATGCGCGTTTCATACACTCGACACGCGCCGCGTCGTTACGTTGGAACAAAAACACTGCGGGAGAACTTGTACGACGTCGTTTCTATCTACGTTTTTTGTCACACCAACAATAAAAGGGATATCTTATCTACACCTCCACGCCTGTTATTCATACCTCGCCTAATTTCTTCATTTTCGCATTGCTATTTAGTAAGAATTATTTTAGAGAGAAATACAAGAATAACACATAGCATTATTTTATAGAATGATTTAATTTTAATCTTCTCTTTTAGTGGAAATCATAGGGGGTAGTTGATGTAAACAAGGGTAGAGATTTATTCTTGCAATTCTTCTTCATAGATTTTCTTACTAAATAGCATTTTTCCTTTATATAAAATCAAGTATCTATTTTATTTTATTTTTAAATTACAGTTTTGGTCTTCCAATTTTTTATTTATGAAATTGTTCCCTTTATTTTAAAATTACATAGTTTTAGTTATTTATCAAATTTTTATATTTAAAAATACTGATTTAATATATTTTAAATGATGCGGCATACAATCTGAAGATAAATAAATAATCAAAAGTTATGAAATTATAATAAATTCAATAAGAGTTGTGATTTCAATTTTAGAGATTATTCATTTTTGAAATTTAATTGATCAAATGTAAATAATTAATGCACCTGAATGAATCTATATCATCAAATCGTATGTCATATAATTTAAAGTATATTAAATGATTGGTTGTTTAATCCTTCCACTTGTTTAGGCCTTTTGATTTGATATTGTTCCGTTTCTATTGAGTGTTTTGTTTGTAAACACATTTTCCTCTTTTTAGGCACACATTATGCTTCAATTGTTTTAATATTATTTGGCATCTTCAAAAAAAATAAATTAAAGTACATCAAATCACAATTTTTTAAAAATAAAAATCTGGTGGATAGACCAAAAATGTGTGATTTTAAAATAGAGGGGCCAGTTTTGTTAAAATGTGAAAATAGAGGAACCAAAATTGTAATTAAGCTTTTATTTTAACAAATGGAACCAACTATGATTGAACCTGTGATCTTATACATACTACTTAGGGATGTCAATGGATATCCATGGATACGAAGAGTGTGATATTCGTGTTTGCCCCGTTGGACAAATATGATATACGTGTCTGCTCCATATCTGTGCAGATATCCGCTAAATAGGTAATCCACGAATATTGAGGTATCCGCGGATATTAAAATATATACATGAATGACATTTTTTTATATAAAAAAAAACTAATTATTGGAAAAAAAAATAGTTTTTCTTTAAAAACAATATATTAACACATAATATTCCTATATTTTGCTCTTTTTTTAAAAAAGAAATAAAAAAAATGCAAAAGGGGATTTTAATAAAAAGAAGAGATATGTAAGAAGCTGAAAAATTTTCCCTCAAAAATGAAAAAGAAATATGAAAACTTTTCTCCATATGAAAAGAAAACATAAAATATAAAAATACTATTTAAAAATGCTATTTTTATATACGAGAAAAATATTAGAATTTATATTTAAGTAGAGATATTTAAGTTATTTTATTAATTATTTAGCGGATATGGATATCCGCGGGCGCGGATAGTATTAAATCAGCATTAATATCCATTAAATACAAATTATTGAAATATCCATTTATTTTGTCCACAGATATCCATTAATTTATCCGTTTCGTGCCAATGGCGAATTTTATCCACAACTGCGGGTACAATTTTTTTTGTCATTCCTAATACTACCCAAACTCCCTGATAGTATGAAGCACGGACTCTGACACTGACACCGCGACACGACACAACACAGACACTCCGACACCGCTAATGTAAAAAATATACGACACCGACACCGCTACATATTTATAAAATATATAAGTTTAGAATTAAAAATACATACATATGCATATAAGTTGAACAAATTTTTCAATAAAAAAAGTTTTAAAAGAATATATGATAGTACATTTGACATTTACTCATCCAACTACTATCGAAAAACTAAAAATAATGTAATCAAAATGTAATATCTTTAATCCCTCATTGATCAATATTATTATTTCGACACATCTTTAACCGTTGTATATATGTCTGAGAAAAGTAGAAGCAAATTAATAAAATAAAATTTGAACACTTACCCCGACACGTTTGTACGAGTGTCTTATAGGTGTCGGACACTGATTTAAGGAGTGTCGGAATAAAGGAAAAATTGTTTTTTTTGACACCTCTCCGACACGTTTGTACGAGTGTCGTACGAGTGTCATACGAGTGTCGGACACGGACACGTGTCGGACACGCGACACGTCTAATTATAGAGGTGTCGGTGCTTCATAGCGTGATACTATACCAAATCTAGTGGTGTTAGGCTCAATTTGGATTTGACTCATTTTTTAACTTATGAAAATAGTTTATGCAAATAAATAAATTTTTATGTTAATTCATAAATTTTCATTAACAATTTTTTTTTTACTTTCTTTTTTCTCTATTTTGGATTGCATCTAAAATATAATGCAGCGCTTTTCTATTAAATATCAACAATAACATTTTAGTAAATTTAATTTGTGTTTTACATGAAAAAATCTAGAAAATTAATTGCATTTAACTAACTATTTTTGGACGTTTGATCTACTAAAAATTAAGGGACTGAATATAATAACTTTAGTGTATTGTGTTTGAGTTTATAATTATTCCCGAGACTGAACAAATTAACGTTTGAAGGGAAGAGACCGGACAAAAGTTGAAATTATTGTCCCTAATAAACATTTTTACAAATTTTTGTTCAATTACGAGTTTTTTAAAATACTAAATTAAATGTTTTGTCCACTGGACATATAGTAAAATAAAACAAGTGGTTCAATACTTTAAAAATTTGTCATGTGTTGTTCTATCTGGTGCTTACCTTTTGTAAGTCAAACAAACATTTTCACTATGAAATTACTCCCTCCGTTCCTTTTTATAAGAGACAGTTGACTTTTTAGATTCATTCAATAATGAATGTATTTAAGCTATAATATAGACCAAATACATCAATTATTGAATGAATCTAAAAAGTGAATTGTCTCTTATAAAAAGGAACGGAGGGAGTATTTGTTTTTTTTTTTTATAATAGTGATCGGAAGGAATAAATAATAAAACCAAAATGTTTTTTTACTAAAAAAATCAAGGGTTAATAGGTCGTTACCCCCTGCTAAGGGGGTGTGTTTTGCATTACCCCTACTAAAAATTCCTTTAAGATTTCCACCTTGCAAAAATTGTTTTGGTTTCCCACTTTGGGTGCAATGAATTTGCACTTTTTAAATCGGTTGAACAAAATAACCGATTTAAAAAACAACACTGTTTAAATCGGTGGAACAAAATAACCGATTTATAAAGTGCATCCAAGGGGGGATCCAAAAAAATTTACTTTGCAAGGGGGAATCTTAAAGGAATTTTTACTATAGGGTAATGCAAAACACGCCCACTTAGCAGGGGGTAACGACCTATTAATCCAAAAATCAATTAAGGAAATTCATTTCTTAAATATGTCCCGGATTCGAGCCTGGCTTCCATAGGAAAAAAGTAAATGTAAATATCTTTGTAAGTGTTCTCTGACTCTTAAGATCTTCTCTATCTTGAACAGAGACAACCTTAAAGTCTTTTTTACCTTAGGCCGCAGCGCTATCCCGTCAACAATGAAAACATTAGCAAGACAAAATTGATCTCTCAACTATCTTAAGCCTATTTTTGTTACAATGGTAAAGCACTCTTCGGATGGGAAAAATGGACATCTTTCATCTATTTGTTGAAAATGAGCTAAAATTATATAATTACTTAACTATTCTAAGAACAAATCTTTCAATAAAAGTTACAAGATGACCATTCAATCATTGATCACCCATCTTATTAACAGTAACGAAAATAATGCAATTTCTAGTCTTCCTAAACATATTTCAATGTTTCAAAATAAAAAACACATAAATTTTCAATAACACTTTTGATTTTTTTTTAGTCTTTTTTTTATAGCAATCAGTACTCCATCCGGTCTTATATATAAGCAAAAAAAATTATCTTTAGGGCATATAAATAACATACATAGATTTGAATCTTGACTCTTAGACTGTAATGTTCCTATTAACGGACTTAACTTTTATCAATAAGGGATTAGTTGAACTATCTTATAACTTTCGAGTCATATCCATATCGTGGTTCCTTATAATCCTTAGCCCTTTCTGATTCGTTCCTCCTCATAATCTCATATAATAGTTTATAAAAAACAAAAGGTTCCCTTTCACTAATGTTACATCATTGTTCGAATCAATTCATTCCCAAATTCAATACTCACCATGTAGTCATATCTCATATGCCTCTCTACACAGTTCTAGTAGGCTTGGCTGGCATTTCAATTACGTCTTCCTTGTTGAATTTTGTTTCCATGCAATCACATCATCTTGCATTCACGCATTTAACATCTAATTAGTTGTGTTTCACAAGGCCACATTGGGGTCTAGATTGACTTTCATAACAGATGCACGCAGTAGCTAATTTGGATCGTTGATTTATGATTCAATGGTTTATATTTATGCCAGCATAAATTCAATAGTTTATTATAGTAATTGATCTCAGCCTTAAAATTGGATCGGATGGTCAAAAGTAATTATTACGTGCATGCAATAATTGCGTTAAATCCAGCTCCACAATTTCGAGCATATCACTTATAGTTTATAAATTTATAAACAATAGTTTATCATAGTATTTGATCTTAACCCTTAAAATTGGATCGGATGGTCAAAAGTAATTATTGCGTGCACGCAATAATTGTGTTAAATCCAGCTCCACAATTTCGAGCATATCATTTATAGTTTATAAATTTATATCATAAAAAATTTAGTATATTATTTTTTCTCTCGATTTTATCTCTCTCTATCATTCGCTATAAACTATATATATGTTACTAGTTTTTTTTTTTTTAGTTAGCTATAAGTTACTACTTGTTTATAAATTATACACTATAAATCCTTCTGCTACAAATTACTTTATTAGCCATTCGTTATTTTTTATCAGACAAAATTTTATAAACCTTACTGATACAAGACATTTTGAAATCTAAAACCTTCCAATCTTAATTAAAAAAGGAAAAATGATTGTTGGTACGAGAAGTGAAAAATAAAAAATACAAGAAGGCAAAATTAAGGGAGTAATTTTAATACCAACTCACCCATGATCTCCTCAAAAAGGGGAGTTACATTTTGACTCACCACTTATAACACTACATGTAAGCATTTTTGTTTTTCTTGATCAAATTCTCTCGTACCAAATAGCACTACTCTCTATTTTTCGACTGTGTGAATGCAAGGAATCTCCGACGGCACTTGCCCAAGCCCAACCGGAAGAATTATGAATACTCGACCAAAAGTTTGAATTAAGGAAGCTCTATTTTTAGAGTAAGAGTTTGAATTGTATTTTGCTTGAAAGTTAACATATATTGTCCAAAAGTCTTAAATACTAGTACTAATTTGGCTTGAAGTAGCCCAACTTACACATATGTTTCAGTTGTCACTGTTTCATGAAAAAATCAACATGAACTTATTTTCCAAGTGGTACCTTGTGGGGAAAAAATGTTGTTTTGTCGCTTTACGTATCATAGATGTTTGTCTCTTCTCAATTATTACAACAACTACTAATAAACTAACAAATGGGTCTACTAATCAAACACTTATGCTCTAAACAATGAGTATTGTTAGATAATTAAGTCTAGGATTCTTGTATCGGCAAGGTAAAAGAAATTAAAGGTCACAGTTAACTTGTGTCTTAGGGCATATATTAAGTATCTAAAAATAGAAATATAGAATTTAATGATATAAAAATTTAATATTTAGAGAATTGAATATACTATAAATTCAATAAATTGTTTTCATATTTATCATCTTAACGTGTGTTGTAAGGGTCATGTTAACATTCTCCAAAAATTAATACTAACAATTGATCGTTAATTTTGGCCATTTTAAAAAAAATAGATAATTATGCAACACTAAATTTATGGGTGGAATCAGGGTGTATTTGTTTTGGATTTTTTAAGAAAAAAATTACTTTTTTTCTAAAAGAAATTATTTTATAATTTTGATAGTGTTTGTTATAGATTTTTTTAAAAAATATTATTTTTAACCCCAAAATGTAAAGCTATTTCTAATAGCTTTTTAAAGAATCTATTTTTTTTAAAAAAAACTAAGGAATCTAAAGTGTAGGAACTTCCTATTTTTTTAAAAAAATATTTTTATGATTGTAAGCAAACATAAAATAGCTTTAGATTTTCTTTAAAATCTCTAAAAAAAATCTCTAATTTTTTTTTTATTTAAAAAAATCACTTTTTTTAAAGCTTAAATAAACAAACCCTCATTCTACAATTTCTTAAAAACACACTTAATTAACTCGTCTCAAACAAGGATTAGTCTCATAACTAGTTAAAAGTTCTAAACCTTACGAATACTCGGTACTAATATTCCTGGGTATCAAAGTCTTAACTACGGTGGTTTATTAAAAAAAATATACTCTCTCTGATTCTAAATATAAGATATAAAAAAAAGTTGAGTCAACTAAAATTAATACATCTAATCTTAGCTGAATACATTAAAACTATATATATAAATTTTTGTTGACCCAACTTTCTCTCAGGGAGTATAGCTGTAATATAAAACCCACTCGATGCTACACAATTGTTCCATGTTATTTTGTCCACTCTTTTTTGGCCTCACTTCAAATTCAATCATTATAAGCAACAAGACAACACACACAAATTTGAAGAAGCTGCAATATACAACCTACTTGATAAGGTACGTGATATATAGTTCATGCTAATTAAGTATATATGTTCTCTATACTTAACTTCATTTCAATGGACCAAATTAGCATCAATTAAAATTATGAAAGCAAGAACTAATATTATGTTAGTTTTTTCTATCTATAACTATAATATAAAACATATCTTTTTTTGTGCAGGATAAATTTATAATCAGCATATAGTTTTGGAAGAAGTTACAGTAAAAATGGGATTTCTAGAACTATTTTCTGTTGCTTCTTTTCCTGTCATCAAAATATTAATAGTCACTGCAATTGGCTTTCTTCTTGCACTTGATAACATTAATTTGTTGGGAAAAGATGCAAGGAATCAAACCAATCATGTAATAACTCTATAACATCTTTAACAACTATTTTTTTTTTCTTGTTATATATTTTTTTTCTACTTATATATATTGACAATTATAATTCATGTGTGACAGCTTGTACATTATGTGTTTAATCCTGCTCTGATTGGTGGTAATTTAGCCGAAACGGTCACATCTGAGAATGTTGTTTTATTGTGAGTAGTTCTATATTTTGTTCAATTTTTTGGTTGCTAATTTTGATTTGCTAATTTTGTTCAATTTATTGTGATTATAATTTGTAACACTTTTTGATTGTGATTTTTAGGTGGTTCATGCCAGTGAACATATTGGTTACATTTTTGTTAGGCTCAGTCTTAGGATGGATCCTTATCAAACTCACAAGGCCTCCTAAAAACATTGAAGGTCTCATAGTCGGTGTTTGTTCTGCAGGTACATCTCTTCGATCTCTTCATAATAAACGAGCGCAATAAGACGGATATTATACAATCAGTAATGATACACGGACGCCCATTTTTTGTACACTTGTGCGACACCTGATTAATCATGTCATGCTTTCACCGTATATTTATTTCCTCAAATTTTGTCAATATTGAATAATTAATACCAAGGTTTGTATATGAACAGGAAATTTAGGAAACTTGCCTATAATCATTATCCCAGCAATATGTAAAGACAAAGGTAGTCCTTTTGGAGACCCTGATGTCTGCTATCAATATGGAATGGCTTATGCTTCACTTTCTATGGCAGTATGTATCTTACCATTTAATTTATATACACAGTCGGTGTAAATATATTTTACACTGTCAATCACTTGTAATCATCAGACCATTAAAATCTTTTTGACTTTAATCATAATTACTTCTAAAGTCACATATATAATTGGTTGTGATTTTTCAATGTGTAATTTTTTCTTACGCCGATAGTGTATCAAAATTATAGATTGGAGCTATCTTTATATGGACTTATGTGTACAACATAATGCGGATCTCATCAAGTAAAGTTCAGAAAGAAGGTAACAAAAGTAGTGACTCCATTACATTAGAGGCTTCAAGGGATGTATCACAATCATTCATTGAGGAGGAATCAGATGCTATAAATGCAGTAAAAGGCAATGTTGATGATTCATACATCCTATTGATTTCTAAGAGTGAGTCTGAGCAGAAAATGAAGGTTGTTACAAACTTCCCTTTTATTAGATATTTTATCACTAATCAAATATTGAGATTATAATCTTAGAGTAGTTTTGTTTACAACATATAGTGCATTTAGAAAAAATTCAACAAGAAACCAGCAATGAATTGGTCTAAGTGGTAAGTGTATTGGTCCCCTTAAGCATGTAGTCCGGGGTTCAATTTATGGCTCATGTGTATAGAGAAAATTTGGTTGGGAGGGAAGAAACCACCTTCTGTGGATTCTTTGGCGGAGATTAATCATCATTAACGGTGGTGGAAATTTCGTACCGATGTTATGTAACTAAAAAAAATCAATTTTTTTTCCTAATTATATAAATCTAATTGCAGGGACATATCTTAGATAAAATGAAGCATCAATGTGGAATGATTTTAAGCAACCCCAATTTCAGAGGCATATTTTCACCGGCAACTCTTGGAGCGGTATGATACATTGTTCATGTGTTATTCATGTACTAGTAGGATACTCGTGCTTCCGCACAGGGAGCGCGTTCCACACGTGTTTAAAAACTATAATATTTTATACAATTAAAAGTTAATTAAAAGTTGTTAGATAATTTAAATAATAAATATATGAATAACAAAGGAAAAATTATGATTAAAATTTTGTTTATGCAGATTGTTGGATTTATTGTTGGTGTAGTTCCTAAGTTACGTAGTTTAATGATTGGAAGCAATGCTCCACTTCATGTGATTGAAGACTCTGCTTCCATGTTGGGGTATGCATCTCAAATTTTCATATTTTAAGATTTTGGAATTACATATTTAAGGTTACATTATCCTATTATTACATGCAGTGAGGCTGCCATTCCAACAATAACCCTTATAATGGGTGCCAACCTTCTTAAAGGTAAGACTACATGTAAATACAATGCTAGTTATAAGTACTATATAGTTTCTTATAGAGTAAATAAATAAACAAATATTGTAAAATATCATTCGTAATAGTTCCACAAGTTTCTTCTATCATTAGACGTTACGATGACACATCAATTGAATTTATGGTCCTCCATGTTGATCGTACATCATTGTCCTTGCGTACAATTGCAATTACTGACCAATTAGTTGATAGCGAACTAAAATTGATATGAGATTAACATGCAATGTAATATGTATGACTATCGTGTCACATCATAACCTCTAACGACAAAAGTTAACTGAGAAACTATTTTGACGGATAGTCCAATATGTTTACAATTTGAGCAGGGTTGAAGGGAGCAAGCACTCCATTTTGGACAATTATAGGAATCATAGCAGTAAGATATATTTTGCTACCAATGTTTGGTATTCTAATTGTTAAAGGGGCAACACAATTGGGTTTGGTGCAAGTAGATCCTTTATATCAGTTTATACTTCTCCTTCAATATGCACTTCCTCCAGCTATGAGTATAGGTAATAAATAAATAAACTATTATAATTTAAATAAACTTATTCTCTTTGTTTAAATCAAATTTACTATAATTAGCTTTGGTTGTATAATTGTTGAAACTTTATTATAATTTCCTTATGTCAGGTACCATAGCCCAATTATTTGGAGCTGGTGAAAGTGAATGTTCTATTATCATGCTGTGGACCTATGCATTGGCATCAATTGCGGTTACTCTTTGGTCAACCTACTTCATGTGGCTTGTGGCTTGATTACAGTATTCATTATTAATTTATTTATTTATTAGTACTTCATATTTTACATTAAATTCTATATATCCTTTCAAGTTTCAACTCAACTTACATATCTGTATATAATATGTGTGGCTATGCAACGGAACATTTATCAATTTAATTAGTTTAATGGCATACATAGGTATAAAATAGTTTTACACTAACAATTTAATAAAAAATTATTATTCTTTCATGTCACACAAGGGGTTTAGATTCTTTATATTTGAGTTCTCTAAAGTCTCCTATATTTAGCCAAAAGTTTGTTAAAAAGGAGAAAATGTTGCATGTGTAAGTGCTTTCATGTATATTGTAAAGACAAAAATACAATAATATTTTGTCTAAATGTAAGAAATTTAGAAAAATTCGACTTTAGGATCTAAACCCACAAGAGTGAAGTTATGTGACAATTTAATAGATTTTCATTAGATGTCAATATAAAACTGATTTACACCGACTGTGAATATTCTTTAGCATATTCTTTAAATCCATTTATTTATTTTATCCGCATTTGGTAATGCGCCTCACTTGAAAATTCATACTATAAACTTAAATTGATTTTAATTAAAATTAAGTAGAATGTAAAGTGGTATTTGTGTTTGAATGTAGTATTCACTAAAAATGATTTTTGTGAATTTGTGTTGTGAATTGTCTATAAACGACTCAGATTCTTCTAAATAATTTATTTTAGAAAAAAATTATTAACCACTTAAATTTAATTATTTGGTTAGTTATCAAGTAGTTTTAACATGTATATAAAAAATTGCATAAAGTTAAAATTGATTTCACCTCAAAGTAAAAAGTACAAATAGTTGTTTTAAGTTTTAACTATAATTGATTATACAGCTAAACTTAATTCTCAAAATAAAAATAACACATCAACAAATTTGGTTAAATACAAACTCAAGTTTGAGACTTTTCCAATGTGGAACTAAATTTCCCTTATTTGCTGCACAAGGTGTATAAGCTTAAGATATTCTACCTAAGAATACAAAATATATATTTTCTTTTAATTCAAAAAAATAAAATTAGAAGGACTATGCTCATTATCTGCTCAACACATTTTGAGGTCTAATAGACTTTAATGTAAGACTTTTTTATGCGAGAGGAATTACCATAAAATTCATGAGTTTTACGAACAAAAGAATTGATCATTCATATATTAAAAATTCAATAACACCTTTTAAAAATAAATAAAAAATCAAGAATATGCCATACAATTGCATTATCTAAGAGCAAGTGAAACATTTTATTGTTTTTTTTGTAAAGAATAGCCACCACCTCATTTCACATTATTACTAGTACTATTTAATTACCCTGGGGGTGATGGTCTTTTATGAGTACATGCAATATACATAGCCAAAATTACATTCATCAACCCCCATCCCTAAAATAGAACTGAAAATACATAAATAATCAATGAAAGACCTGGGATGACATTAAAGCCTTATCAAACGATTTTTAACTCGAGGTTTGGATAGCCAGCTTGAGCTTTGTGCCTTTCAAAGAGATCTTGAAGCGCTTCCACAAACTGACTATGTATCTTGGCAACCTAAAAGCAGGTGCAAATAAGCAAGTATTTCGGTCATCTGAACCATCGACATTTCATATACCCAATAACAAGAATTTCTATCTAGAAACAGTTCTATGCTGGGCATCATATTTACATTTTTGTAATTAGTTCTTGATTATGAAAGTATATTACATGGTACTCAAAGCTAAAAACTAAGACATGGAATTTTCTTATAGAACTCCTCCAAATTTCCTTAACTACCATCGTCAAAACTACTTAATGAGAAATAAAATTGGGACATTTAAACTTAGGAAAGGTTCTAAATTACTGGATCCTTGTGAATCCTATTACATAAAAGACATTAAAATAGTGCATACCTCCTCTGTGGTTGGTTCTGGATTTTTCTCTAGCTCAATTGGCCTACCCACCACCACATGCATTGGATGTCTGAACGGTACCGGGGATCTGAAAAAGGAGATGATATGATCTGTTTCAATTTTCTTTTAAAACTGGAGATGAACGAACTTCCATGCTAACTATGGTTTAGACTCTTGTTTGTGCACAACAGTTGGCAGTTACTATTAGCGATAGCTGATTGGAAAAGGCATACATCCCGAACTGCATCAATTGAATCCAACTTTTCCAATCACATTTTTTCAACAAAAGCTGGCCTAATTTTACTATTTTTCTATATTCAGTGTCAAATCCTTTTGTTGTCAATAATGTATGTGTAGAGCTATCATTCTGAATGTGGAAAGCATAGTTCAAATTATCTATGCGTGTGATCTTTCATTTAGTGTATATATATAGTATAAAAAATTTCTTCTCAAATCATAGTGGGGACTCAAGCCCACAGAGTGGCTAACATAGATCCGTCCCTGACGGCAAGATGCAAATTGACACATAGAAGAAACACGGCAGGATGCAAATTGACACATAAAAGAAACACGCACCCGAAAATACCCCAAAAACATATAGGAGTGAACTTGATAGCCCTCGAGAAGTTCAGAAAGAACTTTCCACCTGGTTTCCACCACTTATAGATATCTGACTGTATCAAAGTTACACCAAAAAGGATAGTTATCTTCAAATTATGAGTTAAGAATATATTGCGGTAAAACAAAAACAAAAGAGCAAAGAAAATGATGTTGACAGATATGGAAGTCACACAGGTAGATTTCATAGTAATAGTTGTTACTTTTGTGACTCTAACATGTAAATTCAAAGTAAAGGTGAACCAGTGTAAGGCTTCTATATGAATGTAAGAGAACAAAAGAAGAAATAACTTATAAGTACCTGACCAAAGCAGAAAGCTGGAACCAATGGATGGCCTTTCTCCATTGCTATGCGAACAAAACCTCTTCTTGCTTTAAGGTAAGCAATCTATATAGTAAAGAGTTCAGGTTATCCTGTTAACATCTATGAAACTAAATATATGATGAGATAACATAAGATAAGGAAGTCATTCATGCAAGACCCATTTTATGGATAGAACACTTCTTAAATATAGAAACAGTATAAAAAAATTCGGTCCAACCCAGAACCAATGCTTTCAGGACAGTACATGTGTGTTTGATAGACAACACATACTTGTAGGATGCTATATCTAAAAAATTGTTGTAGATTTGGTGTAATATATGTGGTTGGTCACAATTTTATCTCTTATATTATGTTCTACAATATTTTACTTATCATACAGCAGACTCAACTCGAACTGTGATTTGTATGCCAACATGCAAGAAATACAAAAAAGTAGGGTGAATGATTTCTGGTTATTGATCTTAAAACTCCAACTAAACAAATGAAATAAAAGAACAGAATTCTCTTTCCTCCCATCTAAATTAAAATTAGATACGAAATATATTAAGAAAAACGATACACACACACACACACACACACACACACCTATATATAATTGAAATTCAAAACTTATTATTGAACTTTGCATCAACAATCCTATTTCTGGAGGAAAATGAAAACATTCATTTATTATCAGAGGAAAAAAAGTATCAAACAACTGGTCAAAAAGAGAGAAAAATCACATGAGCATTGAGTAAGATGAGGGCAAAAAGCAATGCACCTCAGAACCACGCTGCATGAGAAATGTCTCTTGAACTCCACCAGGTATTAAAATGCAACTATAGCCATCAGCTAACAGGGAGATAAAATTTTTCCTTGTTGCTGGTGAAAGACCCAACCATGTCCATATGTGTCTTAAAAATGGTGTGTAGAACACCTATAATTCAAATGTGAAGAGAAAACTTATAATGGAATACTCGGTAACTATGATTAATCATTAGTGCCTCAAGTAAAAGTTTGTTTTACCGCACTGCTAGCAAGAACTTTAACTTTTGGAATAGGCATGAAACCTGTGTGGTCAGCTAGTGCAATAACGCCAATTGGCAAAACTGAATGTGGTTCATAACCAAAAACTGCATATTTGTTCCACTGTTGTTACTATCAACAATGAGCAATTAATAAGAAGATAATATTGACTCATTAGTAAATATAGGTCAAATTCTGAAGATAATATTGAGTTTGAAACCCCCTTTCAACAGAAAAATACCACAATAACCAGGAAAACTATAAAAACTGAAGTAACAATTATTTTGACTTTCTAAAAAACCAATTATAGAAAACTTGGAATTTCATGACTCAAACATTGGGGAAATATAAAGCTTATCGTAAATTGTACTAACTAGTACATAATAAGGAAATTTCCAGTAACTGAGATGAACCAAATAACATGCTTGGTTGAAGCTTGTAAATCATGTTTCAGATATGGATAATACTCATAGTATTATCCATATCAGGTAATCATAAATAGTATTAAGTAATCAGGTAATACACTAAAAATGTAAGTCCCGTACTAATATTGTAATTACTTGATCAAGCATTACAGATCAGACTAGATTAGCACTTAAGCTTCATGTTTGCTTTAAATTTTAGTCAACAATCAAACTTTGCACAATATTTACCAAGCTCCCATACCATAAAATGATTATCCAAATCCTCCCACATTCCTATGACATTTTTCTTCCTAAACTAAAGCCTATGAGCATAAAAACAAGTGCATCCACTAATGGTGTGTTTGGTAAGTCCAATAAGCTAGCTTATAGCTTATTGGACTAGCTTATAAGCTTGTTTGAAAAAAATAGAGGTGTTTGGTAAGAAGCTTCTTTAATTAGCATATAGCGTTTTTGGAGAAGCTATTAAAAGTAGCCTTTGAGCTGATAGCTTATAGCTTAAAACTAGCTTACTACAGCTAAATTTGTCAAACACTTTAATTTCAATCTACTAGCTTTTCAGCTATAAACTATCAGTTATAAGCTATAAGTTTTTCCCAATTTATCTTATAATTTTGGAATCACTGTGACCCACCCGTGATTCCAAAAAATCTGCAGTGATCCCAAACATGGAATATCCATGTAAAAATAAACAGAAACAACTCAGTTGTAAAAAAAAAATAGGGTACAAACCATAAGCACGATTAGGATCAAAGGCTTTTATATCCTCTACATGAAGCGTAATGGGAAAGTAACTACAAGCATGCTTGCATATGTACCTGAAAATGAAATATCCAAAACAATAAAAATTACATTTTTAACATATAGCAAAAAATAAGAAAAAAACTCAAATTTCACGTCATGAAAAAAGCTAAAAGAACAGCGAAAGTGAAACTCTACCTAGACAATCTTCTTCCAAATTTGCTCTTAGCTTCCACTGGAAGCACCATGCACAAAAACAGAAACCCTAAAACCCTGTTTCACACAAATCACGAAAAATCAACAAAATTAATATGAAACAAAAAATGGTGGAATTGAGAGAGATAGAGAACGAACACGAGAGATTTGGAGAAAGGGAGGAAGAATAAAGCGAAGAGGATTAATGCGATGTTGAAGTGAATCGATCCAAGCCATAATGATAATGCTAGAATTGAATTGAACGTGTTTGAAGTATCGGTGAATTGTTCTCTTCCGTTGAAGATTTTCTCCGTCGGCATTCTCCGATCTACTACTCAGAGTGCGACGGAAACGGTGTCATGTTGAAGAAACACGCGAATGACGAGTGAGGGGTAAAAGCGTCATTTGATAGAAGAAAAGTGAGTTACGTCACGTGAGTGTTAATGATTGTGTACGGTGGAGAGTATGATCTGTTCTGTGTTCCAGCTGCATGACATGTGGTGTGGCTGTATGTGATAAGCTATTTTCTTAGGGTGTGTTTGGTAGCACAAATAAGCTAGTTTATAGTTTATTGTATTAATTTATAACCTTGTTTCAAAAAATTGGAGGTGTTTGATAACAAGCTTTTTCTACTAGCTTATAGCTTTTTTTCAGATGCTATTTCAAGTAGTGTTTGAGCTTATAGCTTATAGCTTTTTACCTTTTATTCCAATTTTACCCTTATTATTTTTATTTTGTCTTAAAGGTCACTTTCGTCCTTGTATGTTCCAAATTTATTAGTTTTAGTCCCTGTATGTTTTTTTTATGCAAATTAATCCCTGCATATATAGAAAAATTTGGTTTTCGTCCTTGCCGTCAGATTCTGTTTAAAAGACCCTTATGTGGTAGGCGGACTAACACGTGGCAACTATGAGTAAGCAAGTGAAGCTGAATCAGTCCGAAAGGAAGGACCAAAATAAAAAAAAAACACATTGCAACAAGTTTGAAATCCCTAAATTCCCAAAAAAAAAAATCTTTCTCTTCTCTTACTTCTCTAACCATTAGTTCATGTCCAGATATTCTCTCCACTCCCTCAACTTTAGGATGTTTGACCGCACTTAAAACACTAATGTGTGAAGGGTTCGTTATCATACTAGAAGATTTGCATGAGCTATCCTCATTAGAATGCTTGGAGATAAGTGAGTGTCCTAATCTTGTTGTTTTGCTAGAAGGCATACAAGGTTTACATAAACTCAGGTCCTTATCTGTTGAAAATTGCAACAACATATCATCTTTACCAACTGGACTGCAACATATCACATCCCTTGAGCACTTGGCTATAATGTATTTCCCTGTATTGGATCGTTTGCCAGACGAACTAAGCAATCTTTCCAAGCAATGAGGTAACACTAACATATAAGCATAGGTAACAGCATAGCTAAAGAAGATGCATCAATACAACTATATATTAGCTTCACTCATAACTAACATATCATCGTTTGACATACTAATGGTTAGAGAAGTGAGAGAATAGAAAGAAAAAAATTTGGGAATTTAGGGATTTCAAACTTGATGGGATGTGTTTTTTTTGTTTTGGTCTTTCCTTTGTGACTGAGTCATCTTCACTTGCCTACTCATAGTTGCCACGTGTAAGTCCGTCTGCCACATAAGCGTTTTTTAAACGGAATATGACGGCAAGGACGAAAACCAAATTTTTCTACACATGCAAGGACTAATTTGCATGAAAAAAACATACAGGGAGTAAAACCAAAAAATTTGGAACATACAGGGACGAAAGTGATCTTTAAGCCTTTTATTTTTTTACTTTTTTAATTAAAAAACTACCCACTCAAAAAAATAACTACTCACTCACATAATACTTTTATGTCATTTTATAATTACAACAGCTAAATTTACCAAACACTTTAATTTCATTCTACTAGCTTTTCAGCTATCAGCTAAAAGCTAGTTTATCAGCTATAAGCTAGCTTTTCAGCTATCAGCTAGCTTATAGCTTAATTTTACCAAACAGAGCCTTACTCAAACTATGAGTCTGGTTTGGAAAATTAAGATAGTTACTTGATAGTTAAAAATCTAGCTGTTAGCTGAATAAAATTAATTTTTAAAGTGGTTGATAATTATAAAAGGGCAAATTCTAAAATAGACCACTTAAATATCATTCTTGTCTCTATAAGTTCATATTTTTTTTGTTTTAGTTTTTGTATTTTTTTTGTTGCAAATTAGTCCTTGTATGTTTAAATCTTTTGGTTTTAGTAAAACTAGAATCCGCATGAAACAAACGAATTTTCGCGCAGATTTTCCTACGGATTTTAGCTTAGGGACTAAAGTCAAAATGATTTGCACATGCAGGGACTAATTTGCAACAAAAAAAGATACAGGGACTAAAACCAAAAAATTATTAACTTACAGGAACAAAAAATGATGTTTAAGCCATTATAAAATGATATAAAAGGACATGTATGTTTAATAGGTAATTTTTTTTCTGAAATGGGTAGTTTTTTTTTGTATAAATAATACTCCGTCCGTTCCTTTCTATTTTTCGTTTTAGAATAGTAACATGAAATTAAGAAAATGTATTTTTGCGCTTTATATTTCTATTATACCCTAATTTTAATCCATCAATAAATTTCTATTTTTTAGCACACACTTTCTTTTCAATAAATTTAATACATTATGTACAATTTTTTTTTTTACAGTAATATGTTATGTACCAAAATAATTTTAAATAAGAGTAATTGGCAATGTGCATAATCGACCAAAAAAACCTTAAATTATCAAAATGACAAGTAATTTGAAACAATTTTTTTTCCTAAAACAACAAATAAAAAGGAATCGAGAGAGTAATAAAATTAAATTAAATGTTAAAAAAAAACTATAAAAAGTTACAAGATATAAACTCAAACGTACTTGAAATAGGATATCAAAATAAGCTAAAAGCAAATGAGAAAAGTTTTTACTAAATACATCATATTTTATCAAAGAAGCTTATAAACTAATATAATAAATTATAAACTAGCTTATTTTATTTACCAAACTGACAGTTAAATAAATGTAAGCTCTTTTTAAAATTTTTAATTTACTTGCTCAAAAATTATATAGTAAATCGAACTTAAAACTTTTAATTAAAACAGAAGAAACCTGGATCATCACGTTCTTAATTTCATCTTTGTGATAAGTGGTTGCTTGGATTTAGTAGTAAGTAGTAACGTGGTTTGGTGTTCGCCGTTACGTGCATCAAAGTGCATGATAGGTAAACGTCATGCATTATGATGATGGCTTGTCTTGTTTAGAAAAATGTCCGGTCGACATCATTTTTATTTTATTTTTCGTCAAAACATGATTTTTTTTATGTTCAAGATTAACACCAATATAAAAAAAAGTTTAACACCATATTTAAATGTCCTTCCTTACACAAGTCTTTTGCTCTACTTATAAAGAGTTTGAATATTATGATGAGATTATATATTCAAGTATCGACTACAAATAAAATAAATTGTTTTAAAATAAAAAGAAAAACAAATGAAAAAAAAAAAAATATATTTTTGTTATTAGAGTATTGTTAATATTTTCCTTTTATTAAAATAAAAATATGGCAAAATGCATTTAAAGGTCTTTCATTTTTATGTTTGTAACAGATAAATCTTTTTAAGTTTTTTAAATAACAAACAAGTCATTTAAGTTTGTAATTTGTAACATTTAGGTCCTTTAAATTTTGTAAGTAACAAATATGTCATTTAAGTTTATAATTTGTAACATCTAGGCCCGTCCAGTTATTCTCGGTTACTTACAAAGTAGGATCTATATGTTACAAATTACAAACTTAAAAGACTTATTTGTTACTTAAAAAATTTAAATGACATACTATCTGTTACTTAAAAAACTTAAAGGATCTATCTGTTACAAATACAAAACTTAATGGACATATTTGTTACTTAAAAAACTTAAAGGACCGATCTGGATGCATTTTCCCGAAAAATAATTGTGTACTAATTCTCGTAATCGTAAGTACAATTCAACTAGTTGTTGTAAATGTTAAAAAGTCTCACATCACTTGCGAGATGACCTTAATATATGTTTATAAAGTAGAGAGTAGAGTCTAGAGACAATCATCACCTTACATGCGAATTTTTTAAGAATAAGACATTTGTTTAATTAGATTTTCGTTGGAAAAAAAAATTGTTTAGATTTGAATATGAGATTTGATACTTCTAACAAATTGATGGTTTACTTGGTCCATGTCGTTGTTGTCTTATTTTTTTTCTTTTGTTAAGTAGTGGGTGTTCGGAATTTGAATTTCAACCTTTGCATTCTTAAAATATAGTTCACTTGACATACTAATAAATATATAATACAATGTGGACAAATAACTCACTTTTTATCTTTTTACAAATAAAACATAACTCACTTGTGGACAAAAATTGATGAGTATGTATCAAATGTGTTTTTTTTTAACAAGTCAAAATGAGATATATATATAGATAAAACAATCTCCCTAGCATAAGGTGTGCCAGAGTGGGCTATCAGAGTTTACACAGAGTCACAAAAAAGACAACAAAAGATCATACAATGCCTAAACAGAGCATGGGACTAGACCACCAGCTATGGCAGTTAGAGGCTAAGGTAACATTCGTCGCCTTCAACCACCTAAAAGAGAAAAGCTTGATCCTGTCCAGAAGCTGATGAAGGGTGCTCGCAGAGCCACGGCACAGCCTGTGATTTCTCTCCGTCCACACCACCCAAGCGCACGCGACCCAGATGAGCTGCAGAAAAGTGCGCCGCGCCCGGGAACCACCCACTGAAAAAGTGAACTGAACAAAATGATCACGAAGAGAATTGTACTCCACCATCGGGATGCTGATCCAGGACTGCACCAATGCCCAGATAGGGCCAAATGTACTACATGAGAGAAATAAGTGATGGGCCGACTCCACCTCCCCACAACCAGAGACACACTGATGAGCGTCCACAGATAAGATGCCTCGAGTAACCAGATTTGCTTTCGTGGGCAACTTGTCTCGCAGAAGCCGCCAAGCGAAGATAGAGACCTTCAGCGGGACATGAGGGTGCCAAACGAGTTTCGCTGCGTCATCCATAATAACCGGATCCTGAGAAGTCAAAAGCTGGTACGCTCCTCGGACAGTATAATCCATGTCAGGGTCAGGCTGCCACTGCCACCGATCTGAAGACTGGTCCTGCAAAACACGGGTTAGAAATAAGGACTGACACTCCCTCAGCTCCTCCTCTGTTGTAATATCAAAGTAAGTATGAAATTATCGTATCCGCAGGGACTAGCTCGATATCAATTGTTGTTTCACAATTACCATTTGTTTTAAGTTTGGGTTTGTAAAGAGTTTTTTATTGCAATTTAGTATAAAAAGCGATGAAATAAAGATCTGATTTCAGAGAGAAAGAATTGTCGGGATTAGAATTCACTTAATCATTCCTATGTATTGATTCAACCAACATATACATGCTTTAGCTATTAGTTCATATTTTCACATATTGCTCATCGAATGTTTCCGTGTCCGGAGTACATCACGAAATCAATTGTGTCGATTAACAATCCGATCTCTCGATTTATCGATCGACACAATAGCATTAAGATTCAATATTAACATGAATATTAAAACCTAAATCTATATCTAGAGTTTAGAGTTTTAATATGTGATTATCCTAGTTCTAAAGATTCAATTAACATATGTCTATATCAATTAAATCATTGAAATGAAACATGAAAGGCAAGGATAACACAAATATGAATCAATAACTAAACATATATATTAAGATCAAAATCAACAAATATTCATGAGTAGTTACATCTAATCCCAACAATAAATAAGTTTAGCCACTCATTGTCATGGTGACAAGCTTACAAAGATGAAGAGAAGAACAAAGATTGAACATCACACTTGATCTCTCAAGTTAAGTGAATCCACCTTCAATCTCCTTTGCAATGAATCTACCCTGGTTTCTCTGGTCTTTCTTATCTCTAAAAATATCAGAATGAATCCCTTTTTCTCTTTCCAAAAGCTATTTATATTAATATGAAAAGTGCATGGTCGCTCAGCTACGAAGAGGTCGCTCAGCTACCAAACCTTTCTTCATGAGAAGGGTTTACTGACACGTGTCCCACTCAACCTCTGAGTCACTAATTTTAACTTTTTGGTCGCTGAGCCAGACATGGTCGCTCCAAGCGACCTCAGCCAGATCCAGCCTAGGATTGCTCGCTGGCTATCGCTCCAAGCTAGGACTGCTCGCTGGCCATCGCTCCAAGCTACCAGTGGTCTGTTTGCAGAACAAGTTTTTATAGCTTTTCTTTACTTTTTTTCATAGAAACCTATCAAAAGGGTTAGGATTAGGATATACTACATAAATTTAACTAAAACAAGTATATACACAATGTCGGGGATTTAAATATAAATTCTATGCAAATCACATTGATAATTGCCGTAATTGAGTGAAGAAATTAACTATATTTTGGCACTTATCATCCTCCTCCCACCCCCTCAGCTGCCTCCGTCACGCCTAAGCCTCACCCTCTGCTCCCCACCCTAACATAGACATCTCAGCCACCGTGCGATGTTTGGTCTCCGCCAAGTCATACAAGCGGCCAAACTGCTCACACAAAGGAGTACCATCCACCCAGGGATCGGTCCAGAAGAAAGTATATGCCCCGTCCCCCACCCTCCTCGAAACATGCTCCTTAAACCATCTTCCCCCATACCCACTTCCCTCCCGAATGCGTACTATCTCACTCCACCACGCC
Source organism: Trifolium repens (assembly GCA_030408175.1). NCBI lineage: Eukaryota > Viridiplantae > Streptophyta > Magnoliopsida > Fabales > Fabaceae > Trifolium > Trifolium repens. Next base: position 12,158,994 of record CP125845.1, read on the forward strand.
GACCCACTCCGCCTCCCACCTCTCACCTTACCTCCCTCCACTCCATACCTTGCTACCAATACTCGAAACCACAACCCCTCTTTGTCCACTAGCGTCCTCCAACACCATTTGCCTAAAAGAGCCAAGTTAAACTCCCTCAACTGCCTTACCCCCAAACCTCCATACTCCTTTCGTAAACAAATAGATTTCCACGTAACCCAAGCGATTTTCCTAGAGTCCTCACACCCTCCCCAAAAAAATTTAATCAAAAGAGATTCAATAGAAGAAATGATACCTGAGGGAGCTTTGAAGAAGGAAAGAGCATAGACAGGGAGAGAAGTCAAGACAGATTTTAGCAGAACCAGGCGACCACCGAAAGATAGGAAGCGATTCTTCCACCCAGATAATCTAGTCTTCAACCGAGTCACCACCGGGTCCCAAAAAGCCAGCCTTGGATCATCCCCAATAGGGAGTCCAAAATAAAGGAAAGGAATCTTTCCCACTCTACAGCGGAGAACAGAAGCAGCTTCAGACAACCAGGAATCAGGTATATTAACCCCAACCAACATACTCTTGTTGAAATTAACCTTCAGGCCCGACATATTCTCAAACAGCACAAGAACAGCCCGCAAAGCACGCACATTCGCCCAACTCTTTGCTCCTAGAAGGAGCGTATCATCAGCAAACTGGAGATGAGACACCTCCACAGGATCCTGCTCACTTACCCTATACCCTGTGAACAGGTTTTGCTCTACAACAGCCTCCATCAAAACATTCAAGCCCTCCGCTGCCAAAAGGAAGAGAAACGGGGATAAAGGGTCCCCCTGTCTAAGGCCCCGCTCCAGGGGAAATTCTTCCGTAGGGCTGCCATTAACAAGAACAGATGCGGTGGCCGTGCGCACGCACTCTCTAATCCACTTCCTCCACAAGACTGGGAACGTCATCTTCCCCATAACATCATCCAAGTAATCCCAGTCCACCGAATCATAAGCTTTCTCAAAGTCCACCTTAAAAAGCAGAAGTTCCTTTTTGGACCTCCGCGCCTCGTCCACTACCTCGTTAGCAATTAGGACGCCATCAAGGATCTGCCTGCTCTTAACAAAAGCCGTCTGAGCCTCAGAGATCACACTACCTATTACAAGTCGCAACCTATTCGCTAGAACTTTTGCCAAGATTTTGTAGAGACTCCCCACCAGAGAAATAGGTCGAAAATCATTGAGCTTCTGAGGACTATCGATCTTGGGAATCAGGGCGATGAAGGTAGAGTTAAGACCTTTAGCCAGTTTTCCGTTCTTGTGGAACTCAGAGATGAAGCGCATCACATCACCCCGCAGGTCCTCCCAGAAGTCTTTGTAAAAACCAAAGTTGATCCCATCCGGACCCGGACTTTTGTAGCTATCGCAGTCCCACACAACTGCCCTCACCTCTACTTCCGAGAAAGGTTTGGTTAAATCCTCACTCTGAAGCAGGCTCAATTGCCTGAAATTAAGATTGCTACACCCGGGTCTCTCAACGTTCAAAGCCTTGAAGTGGTCCACGAAGTGCGAGAAAACGGCCTGCCGAATAGGAGTCACCCCCTCCAGAGTTACCCCATCCACTTGGATAACGGAGATAGCGTTCCCACGACGCCGACTCGTAAGAACCGAATGAAAGTATCTAGAGTTTGCATCCCCTTCCTTAAGCCACAGCGAACGTGACTGTTGCCAACCAATTGGTAGTGGGAATGGATTGAACATGTACTTATCCCCATGGTACATGGTTCGATTCCCACGGAAGGCAAAAACTCCACTAGAGAGGGGGGTGGAGAAGATCGTGATGTACAGCGCCGGGGTGGCCTACTATATACGTAGAAAAGGGTCCGGGCTGTTACACCGTTCATCCACGTGTTTTACAGCGTTAAAATCACCACAGACGCAGATCCTACTCCTCCCCAGAGATTGCACCCGCGCAGAGAGCGAAACCCACAATCTCTGCTTCGCCCCGTCGTCGCAGGGGGCGTAGACATTAGCCACAGAAAACTCCACGCCAGACAATATGAACCGACCATGACTCCAAAAAACATGATCGCGGCTCTCAGACGACCACACCTCAACCTCAGAAGAATCCCAAAGACAAAGAGTCACCATTATTCAAATGTGTTGAGTCCTATTATTATAGGAAAATAAATGCTACACTAAATTAATCTTTTAACAACAAATTTAAACAACAAAATCTTGACGAAATTGTTAATAATTATTCAATTCAATCTTAACTAAGTCACTTTCTCGTTTGTGTGGTGCTGACATATTCAGGACTGTGAGTGAAGTAAGGACTTCTTTTTCTTTTATCAATCTTCAACCGTCTTAATTTATTTATTTATTTATGAAACCGTCTTAATTGTTTGTTTAGAGAAAAAGACATTTAGATGATAAGCGTGCATTGTATTACAATATATTAAAAGAAATTATTATTAAAAATTCAAATAAGTGAACAATCTAACAGAATATACTTATATATAAAAAATAAAAATGGAATAACCTAATAAAAGAATATATTTATTTATAAGTTTAAAAATAAGTGAACAGAAAAATAGAAACAAAAACACAATCGACCTGTTTGGATTGACTTATTTATAAGTTTATGCGAAATAACTTATGCAAATAAATAAGTTTTGTAAGGTAGTTCATGAAAACAATTTATAAAGATATAATTTTTGTTAGTGAAAACTTATATGCGTAAAAAAAACTTATGAATTAACATAAAAGTTTATTTATAAATTATAACCATAAACTATTTTCATAAGCTTAAAAATAAGCCAAATTCAAACAGGCCTAATATATTAAAAGGTATCATTACTAAAAATTCTAATTTGTCCTCATTAATTCTTAAAAATATTTCAAATCTTCTATTTCGTAAAAACAATTCTATTTTTAAATTTAATATATTATTATATAATAGTTAAATTCTACTCTATTTTTATTATAAAAAAATCTACTCTATTTTTGTTTACTCTTATATAAAAAATAGAGAAGAAGTGCATTATTGATGAATATATATATTATAATAATTACGGGGTAAATATTTGTCATTATACTTAAAACATCACGGGACACATGTTAATCAATAGTTTTGTCAAAAAAAAAAAAAGTGTTGATCACTAATATATAAAAAATCATACACGGGACAATTGTTCTAATAGAAAAAAATTTAATCATACACGAGACAATTGCTTTAATAAAATTTTTTTAATCATACACGGGACAATTGCTTTAATAAAAAAAATTTAATCATACACAGGACAATTGCTTTAATAAAAAAAATTAATCATACACGGGAGAATTGCTTTAATAAAAAAAAATAATCATACACGGGACAATTGCTTTAATAAAAAAAAAAATTAATCATACACAGAACAATTGTTTTAATAAAAAAAGAAATTGAATAGTAAATATTTTTTATTATTAATTATAATTTATTACACAAAAATCATACACGAAATAATTACTTTAATAAAAAATGTCTTAATTTAATATATTTTACAAAAAATAACAAAATAACTGCATTTATAATTTAACAGTAATTTATAAATAAAAATCAATAGACCTATGCAAATGTAATTGTGGAAAGGAAAAAGGAAATTAAGGTTTAGAGTAGAAGAGATAGACGTATATTGCCTAATTGCTTTTCATAATTGTCAACATCTTCTATCAAGATCCAAAGACAATGGTGGTTTGTATTAATTTGGATCATGTGTGTTCTTAGGTACAAAAGATTCGTCTTAAATTTTTTTTTTTTTTTTACGGTACTTATTTTGATAGTTAATGGTGAGAATGATAGTGGAATCTTTCTAATGGTTTGAACAGTTATATATTTGATGACAACATGCATGATATCTAAAACTTTATAAACACATCATCAATTTGAAGAAGTCAATAATTACATATAAATACTATTTCATTAATAATGCACTTAATTACCTCTAAGATTAAGACATATACTACTATTGATTGAAGTCACAGCAACCACACAAATTCAAATTTCAGTACAATCCCTTTATTATTAATTATCTGAATGTTTTAAAAACCAGACCAGAAATCGAACTAACTAGACCTCTAAATTATGATTTAGTTGCCATAAATCGATTGAACAATATGGTTTGATTCGGTTTTTAAAACACTAAATAACATCACTGAAAATAGTGAGTGAATCATGGAAACATAGGGGCGGTTACTATAACATGCTTGTGTGTTTCATATTTATTAGTACATTTTGCTTTAAAGATATAACGGTTTCACATAAATATGGAGCTTTGCGGTTCCATTTACTTGTTCCAAAAGCAACCCTCTCTCTCTCTCTCTCTCTCTCTCTCTCTCCCTCTCTCTCCCTCTCTGTCTTCATCTTAAAATTTTCCCACTACTACTTTCCTTTACTCCCACTCCTCCACGTTTTGCCATTCTCTTTCTTGTTATTATATATAAATAGTTTGAATTAACACATAACAAAACACATTTATACATGACACATACTAATGTTACAACTGCAACCATGATTATGTTTCTAACTTCTAACTAATCATCATCTAATCCCATCTAGGCTTTCTTTTTTGTTTTTATAAATTTATAGAACCTTGTTCTTGTTTTCACTTTTGAACAATGACTTCTTTTACACACCATACAAGTATTGTCTTCTTTAATCTTTTTCTTGCAGTACTTGTTGCAAATTCTATCTTTTGCTTTTCTGATAAGGTATGTTTTTTTTGTCCTTTTGATGTGTCTTATTGTAATTGCAAATTATGGAATCTGAATTGAAAAACTGATAGGTTTATGTAGTGTACATGGGAAGCAAAAGTAGTGATCAAGACCCAGATGAAATTCTGAATCATAATCATCAAATGCTTACAGAAGTTCATAGAGGAAGGTTAGAATTAATGCTTTTATTTTCATTTTGAACATACCTTTTTCTATGTCATTTTCAGATATGTGATTTTCTATTTTTCTCTTTAACAGTGTTGAACAAGCACAAGCTTCACATATTTATAGCTACAAACATGGTTTCAAAGGCTTTGCAGCAAAACTCACTGATGAACAGGCTTACCAAATTTCAAGTTAGTGAAATTATCATCTTCCTTAAGTTTCAATGTTTAAAGGATCATATAATTTATATTATTTATTTGTTTTTTTTATTTGAATATGACCAGAAATGCCGGGAGTCGTTTCTGTGTTCCCTAATTCTAAAAGAAAGTTGCATACTACTCATTCATGGGACTTCATGGGACTTTTAGATGATGAAACAATGGAGAATAAGGGTTACTCAACCAAAAACCAAGCAAATGTCATTATTGGTCTCATTGATACAGGTGACAAGTCTTACTCTTACAGTAACATGATGCTTTTTGATAACTTCTATGTTAACCATCCCTTGCTTCATCCTCAAGTACAACTTGCACCTTTTCTTATAAATTTCATGAAAACATTTATTAGTCAGTTTTCACAAGCATTTACACACTTCATTTGTTTATTTAGTAGCAGAAACTGTATCTTTATCTCCTTACTTTTATGAATGACAGTTAAAGGAAAGTATGATGTTTTATATGACATCAATATGGTAATCAAATTCTTGCTTAAAATTTTAAAAAAACTCATTTGGTTAAATAAACCTTCTGCAAAAAGAGTAAAATTGAATTGAAAATATCACACTAGAAAATAGTTGAGGCAATACATATTTTTATTAGATTTTGCTAATAAATGGGAAGATTAGTGGGTTAAAATGATAACACTAATCACTTTTAACACAGGAATTTGGCCTGAATCACCAAGCTTTAGAGACACTGACATGCCACCGGTGCCGCGTGGATGGAAAGGCCATTGTCAAAAAGGAGAAGCTTTCAATGCTTCATCTTGCAACAGGTTTCTGATTGAATCACATGCTCATAATTTTTTCTAAAATTTGTCTTCACATGCATTATTATGTTCAAGTTGGGCCATCATTATTGGTTAATCATTGATGGAATTCTATAGGAAAGTAATAGGAGCAAGATACTATATGAGTGGATATGAAGCAGAAGAAGGATCAGACAAAAAAGTCTCTTTCAGATCTCCAAGAGACAGCTCTGGTCATGGAAGTCATACAGCATCCACAGCAGCTGGACGATACGTGGCAGACATGAATTATAAGGGGTTGGCATCAGGAAAAGCAAGGGGAGGTGCACCTATGGCTAGAATTTCTGTTTACAAAACATGTTGGGATTCTGGTTGCTATGATGTGGACTTGTTAGCTGCCTTTGATGATGCCATACGAGACGGTGTTCACATTATATCTTTATCTCTTGGTCCTGAAGCTCCTCAAGGTGACTATTTCAATGATGCCATATCTGTGGGATCATTCCATGCTGCTAGACATGGAGTGCTTGTAGTAGCATCATCTGGAAATGAAGGAACTGTTGGTTCTGCAACAAACCTTGCACCATGGATTATCACTGTTGCTGCTAGCTCAACAGATAGGGATTTCACCTCTGATATTCTGTTAGGAAATGGTGTTCACATCACGGTAAACCTGATTTCTTATTGTCTGTAACTTGGTATGTTTACTGCACAATTAATTAGTTCTCTGTAACTGCATTAGGGTGAGAGTCTCAGTCTATTCGAAACGAATGCATCCAGAAGAATAATTCCTGCATCTGAAGCCTTTGCAGGATATTTTACTCCTTATCAATCCAGGTGAAGCACAAGGTACTTAAAAGCTAGAGCTGATAAATATCAATGCAAATGGATAGCTTTTAAAGTTAAAAATGGTTTCCTCTTTTCTATTTTTCTGCAGTTACTGTTTAGATAGCTCACTAAACAAGACCAAGACCAAAGGGAAGATTTTGGTGTGTAGACATGATGAGGGTACAATGGCATCAAAATTGGAAAAAAGTAAGGTAGTGAAAGAGGCAGGTGGAGTTGGGATGGTACTCATTGATGAAACAGATCAAGGTGTTGCAATTCCATTTGTGATACCTTCGGCTATTGTTCAAAGGAAAACAGGAGAACAGATTCTATCTTATATCAATAGCACACGGTTTGTTGTTTTATATTTGATAAAATAGACACAAGTTAAATCATCTATTTCCACTCTCTAACCATGTATTATATAATGTTGAATAGCATGCCTATGTCAAAGATTTCGGGGGCAAAGACAGTAGTAGGAGTTCAGCCTGCACCGCGTGCAGCAGCATTTTCTTCCAAAGGCCCCAATTCCTTAACCCCAGAAATTTTGAAGGTTATATTCTAACTGATATGCCATTGAGTTCATAAAATTCCTTATTTTTCTCAACTTAGCCCTTGATGATTTCTGGCTGTACTGCTATGTAGCCTGATGTTTTAGCTCCCGGATTAAACATCCTAGCAGCATGGTCACCAGCAGCAGCTGGAAACATGAAGTTCAATATTCTATCAGGAACTTCTATGTCTTGTCCTCATGTTACTGGAATTGCAGCCTTTATCAAAGCCGTGCATCCTTCATGGTCTCCATCTGCTATCAAATCGGCCATCATGACTACTGGTAATACAGTTTTACAGACTTATATAACTATCTAGCTACTATAATATTCAAGTGTCATATCATATGTTGAGATTCTTCTTGATCAAACATTAAAATAAATCTTCATACTAGATTAAATTTGGTCTGTCATTTCATCACTCAAAATCTAGATACGGGGAGCACCGAGCACCAATGAAAGTTCATAGCATAAATCCTTCAGTGCATAAAACTCACTATAATCACTGTATATTTTCAAGGAACTAATCATAAATTCAATATGCAGCAACAATTCTGGATAAGCACAATGAACCGATTAGAGTGGATCCTGATAGAGGAAGGGCTAATGCATTTGATTATGGTTCAGGGTTTGTGAACCCTGCAAAAGCACTGGAGCCTGGTCTTGTATATGATTCACAGCCAGAAGATTTTGTTGCATTCTTGTGTTCAATTGGTTATGATGAGAAGTCACTCCATCTCGTTACAAGAGACAACAGCACATGCGATGGGGCATTCAAAACACCATCCGACCTTAACTATCCATCTATTACAGTTCCCAATCTCGAAGACAACTTTTCAGCAACTCGAGTTGTGACTAATGTTGGAAAAGCTAGAAGTATATATGAGGCTGAAGTGTTGTCTCCAGCTGGAGTTAATGTTACTGTTGTGCCAAACCAGTTAGTATTCACGAGAACAGGACAGAAAATCAAGTTTACTGTGAATTTCAAAGTGATCGCTCCCTTAAAGGGATATGCATTTGGGTTCTTAACATGGAGGAACAGAATATCACAGGTCACCAGTCCTTTAGTTGTTAAGGTTGCAACAGCAAGCCTTGGGTTGGTCAGATAACAACAGTTGTACATATGTACATATTAGCTTAGCAGCTGTGAGATCCTCATTACTCATGGTCACTATAAGAACAAACAGTCATACTCAAGTACTAAGGAATTTAGACGATCGCTGCCAAACTTAAGTTACAGCTACATGTTTGGTGAAGCAAGCAATTCCAAGCACAGAATTCGAAGAAATGATATCTAATTTTTCTTGATGCCTTCAACTTACTATATCGCTATTTTTCAGATGTTAAAAGAGAGAACTTTGTGATATACTAGTAGAATGGTAGCCGTAGGTTAGTCAGTAATAGTCATGTATACTACTTGTGTGTGTCTGTAATAGTCATGTATATATAGTAGTGTCTGGGAGCTAGAAAGTTAAAACAGTTTGGTCATTATTGTAAGCTTTTACCTCTTAAAGAAATTATTTAAAATTTAAAAATAAAAAGCATATGAACATGTTTTGCTTGTCAAAATACTAGTTAATTAATAAATATTGATTCTCACATTCCCTATCACTTTTAATACATTAATCACTAGTACTCCCTTGCTATTGTTAAGGGGTTTTCATATTATTTATGCATTTAATTTCTGAGGATGCAAATGATAGTTTGAATGACTTTTAACGACTTCATTTATACACTAATTGATAGAATGTTATTACACTCTTCAAAGGACTTTGGCAATGCTGGGAACAATTTAAGGGAGCATGATGAAATCAGAAATTCAGGACCTGATTGTTGGAAGGCCAACACGTACCAGCAGATATCCTAGTTCTCCCAATGTCAGTAAGAATGTAAGATGTTCAAGCCACAGTGAGGCACAACTCAATTAAATAGCTGCAGGAGGGTTAAATATAGTACAATTCTATGCATATCAGAAAAAACAAATGCAAAAACTTTTATGAGTGACATTGGTTACCCTCTTACTCACAAGCCACTTTTCAGAGTAATCTTTGTTCTCTAGCCGAGCCCCAAGTTCATTGTCCAATGACAGCATGTTGCTGCTTTCTAGAACAGTATATCAATTCATAATAAATCACATAGGAATCAACATGATTAACAATAAATATGAACAATCTATTACTATAACTAAGACATAAAAAGAGTGATGTGTTCAAACTGCATTTTAAATATTAGTGAACTTTAGAATATAACTTGTACAACTTCTACAGATGATTTTTATCCATTGAATTTCTAAAGCCCTGCACAAAAAGAGCCAAACATTGACTTCTATATAGGTATTACATATATAACAACATGTAGGTGTCACAATCAGAAGATGAAGTGATAGATAGTTGCAAATACTATGAGTGAATCTCCGATGGATTAACAAGGCCTTCCATTACAACAAGTTGATCCAGCAATGCAATCTTCTCCTCTTCAAGGGTCTTTACCTGATCTTCAGCCTCTTTTAGCTCTTCCCCTAATGCAAAGCCATCATCCTCCAGCTGCAAATACTTCCGCCTCAATTGACGGTACTCACTTCCACCCGCAGAGGAGTCAGGCAACGAATCTGAATTGGAACCTTCTGGTCTCTGAAAATGTTGCGAGACATCAGTCATCAAGTGTCTTTTGGAACCCTTGTGTCCTGATTTCAATGGCAGAGGAGCCTGTCCCTCTCCCTTAACAATATTCCCTTGCAACTGAAGTAAAGACACCTTCGGGGTTGAGTTTTTTTTCTTCTTTGGTTTAATACTCAAGATCTCCTCCGACAAAGGGATCCTTGGATCTTGCATTTCTCACCAATAGTCACTGCAGAATGAGGAAAAAAAAAAAAATAACAAGTTAACAACACACACACGTCATGAAATTGGTGAAAGTAAAGTAAAAATGTAAATATTAAAGTCTTAAGAGATTACTAGCATTATATACAAATGTTCTCAATTGTGGATCACATAAAATAGCGGTTTGTTCAAATTTTACTGCACTACAGCACCGCCATAGGGCTATTTGACAACACATTGTACTAAATATCATATCATGGATAGTGATTTGTTCAAATTCCGCTACAATATAGAGCAACTATATCCACTATTTAACAACATTGTTATGTACTAAAACTAATAATTTCACATCAAAAAGAAAACTTTCTGATTGAATTTTATACAGGCAGCACCAGCACTATATATTTGATTAAAGACAACCCCAATTAAATTTCAATCTCGTTTGGAAAAAAAAAATATCAAAACAATTAAAGCTTTAGAACTAAAAAACACTGGTTGATCCATGAAAAGCTTTAGAACTACTTCTTCGCAACTGATATAATGCTTAAAAAACCAAAATTTGAGATCGTCGAAACAAGTAACGCACCCAACATTCAACAACCCCACTAATCTCTCAGACTAATATGTAATTAACTTCTAAAAGATACAAATGAACAAATACCCAATTGAAAGAAGCAAAATTGTGAGCTAAAACGAAATTGATAAACCCTTGTTCTGGAAACAGATATTTGAAATCGCTAAATTGGGAGGGGAATAGAAAGACAAACCTTGAGAAAGTAATTGAGGTGTTTGCAATTTGAAAAGGTGAAGATAACGGAGATGAAATCTTTGGAGGTTAAAGAGAAAGGAAATTAGGGTTCAACAGAGAAAACGAGTTGTTTTGTTGATGCCTTTTCAACAACGCTTTTGCCCTTTGTAATCTGTAAAAAAAAAAAAAACGCTTTTGCCCTTTATTATGTATTGAGCTCAAATGTTTAAATAGTTTTTCTTTAAAATTAATGTTCGAAGAAATTTGAATTTAACCGTTGTGGATTGCCTGTCGGGGTAAAAATATTTTATATATATATTTGAAAAATTAAGGAGATAAATGTAGAAATATTTTCTTGAAAATAGTGTATTTAACTTTATAAATATTAAATATTTTACATCATTAAATGTTAAATTTTTATTTTTAAACACCTATATATTTATGTGTTGTTATACCATTTAATGAACATAATACATCATATATTTTTAAACACAATACATAATGTGTTGGTATATTATTGGACGCATATATAAAATAACTTTATAATGACAGTATATTAAATTAAATTCTATGATTTTTAAAAGAGATCATTTCTTCTATCAAATTTTGTCAAATTTTATTTATTTTGTGATCTCAAGTGTCATTCTCCATTCGGTAAAAAAAAAATTGTCATTCTCCATATAGATGGTTAACAAGAAAAATGATGCATTTTTTTTTTTTGGTAGAGTTACATTTTGTTTTTTAAACAAAGAAGGATCCAACCTTCAAAAGAGAAAAAAACAATAAATAAATTAGACTCAGTTTACGAAGAAACAAATGACTAAATTGAGTAACACATAAATCATATTTCAAATCTGTGCATTCAATATTTTAAAATTGTAAATTTTAAAAAGGTTAAGTGGCACACCAAATTTTAAATTTGTGCAACCCAAATTAATTCATATCATTCCATGAGGGGAACAAGTGTGCAGACAATTTGGTGAAGTTAGGAGTTACGACGACATCTCCGTTAGTGTTTTTAGAAGAACCCCCACTTGAGCTCTCTAGGTTGCTTCACGCAGATGCTAGGGGTGTGTCTATTATGAGGATGTAATTCCTTTAAGTGGCAAACTTTGACGGAAATTGAATCTTTTACTTCTCAATTCTCTGCGTCTCTCTCCTTCCTCTATATCTCTTTCTTAATTTCAATCTCTCAATTCTCATTAATAAAAAATAATAAACAAGTTAAAAGATATAGTGAATTTAAATTTAAGAGAGATAGAGAGGAAGGAGAGAGATGTAGATAATTGAGAAGGAGATAATCCAAATTTAAACCACAACATGAAAACCGTTATTGTGAGCAATTGTTAAACCTTCAAAACTCCTCATAACTCATCCAAAAAAAATTATTTATAAAAAACCATTCTTTTATTATTAAAAATGCTAACGGGTATTCTCGAAACACTCTATAAAAATTTTAAATAGTATATTTTTATAAAAATATGTGAAGTCGGTGTATTAGAAATTGAGGCTACAAAACCATTAGTTCTTTTTTCAAAATAGTTCTTTTATTATTATTTTATGCTATAAAAAAAGAAGCTAAAAGACAAATAATTTTTTTGAAGAAAAACATATTAAAATTTTGACTTTGCCCTTTGAGTATGCTTCGGATTCTATTTTCAAACCAAATTTTTGTTCGAATAAGTTTGAAAAATAGAATATGAACCAGTTTGAAAAATATAATCTGAACGAAACATTAATATCCAAAACCAGCATTTTAAGTAATTGTGTCTTCGACCACGTACAATACATCATATCTCTATGCAATTTCTTTTTATTAGAGGTTATGTCTTATAGGAATTTAACATTTTACTCATTCATAGTCAATTTCTTTTCTTCTTGATATATTAGAGATGGGTGATTTAGGGTCAATTTAGGCCTAAAATCACCCCTCCAAATCATTTTATTTCTATTTTAATTAAATAAGTGTGATTTTCACATATATTTAGTATTTCTTTCGTTTGTTTTTTTGATTTCATCCTTTGTTTTGATAGTATTGTTGTCCCGTCTTAGTGCGGAGTATTGTTGTCCCGTCTTGGTGCGGTGTTCATTTGTTTCAGTTTAAAAGATTACGGTTGATCCAGTGCAGATCGAATCAATGACTTTTGTGCCATCAACGCTACAGATCCGGAGGCATGGATACTCCGGAAACATCAATATAGTCAAATATGTAGGCTTATGCAATGTGCCGTTTTATGCTATTAACACGGATGTTGTGAGTTTGTTCGCAAATTCATCCTTTTTGTTTTTAGCGATTTTGAATTTGTATTGCATCGATGTACTCTTATCAATTTGAATGAATGAATGTCTTTTATTTAGTCAAAAAAAAAGTAATTGTGTCTTCATTTTGTCTAGTTCTTATATACTCTAAATAGTAATACCAATTAATTTTACGTGAAATTTAAGTTTACTTGAGATTATTGTAATAGGAAAAACAGATTTAAGCATAAACATGTGTCATGTGTTCATATAAATCACCAAATTTAAGTCACCCCATTTCATATAAATTAATTTTACGTGAAATTTAAATTTACATATAAATCCCCAAATTGATGTCTGGTTTTGAATAAATAAACATATTGAAGAAAAACATGTTAAAATTCAAAACCTGGAGAGAAAAAATGCAGGTTTTGAATATTAACATCCGGTTATGTTCTAATTTTCAAATTGGTGCGGATTTTACTTTCCAAACTTTTCCGAACTAAAATTTGGTTTGAAAAATAGAACCCGAACTTATACTCAAAGGGAAAATGCGGATTTTTGGGAGGGCTAAAATGAAAAATTCAAACAATTATAATCATTTGGGCCAAATTTGAGTAGCCCAAATAAAACATTGAGATAGGTTTGGCTGAAGATTGCTCATCCCACCCCCCCTAACTCTTTTTCACCCCCCTAAAACCCAAAATTACCCCTGAAAATTCAAAAAATTTGAACGAAAAAGTACGGATTTTGCGATCCGTGCTGTTTCCCGTACCAATTTTCAATGCATTAGGGGGTGGAAAATTCATGTAAAAATACGGCTCGCGTAATCCGTACTTTTTTATTATGGGCATTTAGGGAAACTTGGGGGGTGGAAAAGAAAACCGGGGGGTGGGAAGAGCAAACTTCGGTTTGGCTAGGTGCCACTTCAAAAAAAAAATGGCAAACAGTAATTTAAAAATTAAGCTGTTTAACGAGAAACATAAGATCAAACCAATTAATGAATTACACATTCAAATAGTATTCAAAGATAATAACATCACTTGACATATAAAATACGAACATCGAATATATTGACACCGAAAATAAGTTAACAAAATGGAATAATTAAATGTAATTATATGTATCAATATCATTTCACGTGTTAGATATCAAACACATCTTCAATATAAAAAAAATACGAACATCGAATATATTGACACCGAAAATAAGTTAACAAAATGGAATAATTAAATGTAATTACATCAGTATCATTTCACATGTTAGATATCAAATACAACTTCAATATAAAATAAAATACGAACATCAAATATATTGACATCGAAAATAAGTTAACAAAATGGAATAATTAAATGTAATTACATGTATCAGTATCATTTCACGTGTTAGATATCAAACACAACTTCAATATAAAATGTCAGTGCTACACTTAATACATTCAAAGATGAAAATGACTATTTAGTAAAATAGCTCTCCATAAGTATTTCACTTGTTTTCACTTGTGCCTGTGGGGTAACTTTAGAAAGCTGTATAATTTGTATCAAAGTGGAACCCAATCTTGTTTAGAATATTGTCATCTAAGCTAGCAGCTTTGTAAATTATATAAGAATCTCTAATCACATGCAAGAACAAAAGAGTGCAAAATAAAACAGAACTACCATACTTCATCAAAATTTTATACATTGTTTGATGCACATTGATTCCATTCCTTTCCAATAAAAAAAAAATAGAAGAAAAAAGAATCTACACTTAGTAATCACTTTCAAATCAAGTAAAATTAAAATTTTAATACAAAATAAAAACAAAAGGTCGAACAAATTTTCTTCCTGTTTCTCAGAGGAAGAAAATCAAGAAATGCTAATCAAAGATACAAACAAAAAGAAAAAGATATTATTAGTCTTAGTCTTAGACCATGGAACCATTATCTGAGAATTCAACACGCAAAGAAGATTGTGTAGTGTTACTATTGATTGGTGTATACTCACTAGTAGTTGTTCCTCCTGTAAAATCAGTACTTGCAAGACTAGCTAAATCCACGGCGGGCCACATAAAAGACGGCTTAAAAGGCGGCACATAAGGCACATTAACTGAACCAGATAAAATCTGAACAATTGTTTGCAAATTTGGTCTCTCACTAGCAACCGGATGAGAACAAATTAATCCCAGTTTCAATATTCTATCGACCTCTTCAACATCATATTCATTGCCAACACTTTTATCCACTGCTTCCAATATTCTTCCTTCGCGATGCAAATACCAAACCCAATCGACCAAAAATTGGTACCCTTCGATTTTAGTCCATGGTCTTTGACCACAAACAGTTTCAAGTAACACAGCACCAAATCCGTAAACATCTGATTCTCTTGTTGCTTTTCCTGTATGGAAACATTCTGGTGCTATGTATCCCATTGTTCCTTGTACTCCTTCTAATTCTGCATAGGATGTTTTTTCATTCTCGAGTGCGCGTGCTAACCCGAAATCTCCTAAACGAGCGTTGAAATCTGAGTCTAGCATTATGTTGCTTGCTTTAAGGTCTCTGTGAACGACTGTTTGATCATACTCGTTGTGGAGATAATTCAATGCAGAAGCAACACCTGATAGGATTTTGTACCTTAAAGGCCAACTTAGCGGGGTTGTGCTTGTTCCTTCCTCACAAAATATGTGGTCGTCTAAACTTCCATTAGGCATGTAGTCATATACCAAGAGCAATACTCCGTTTTTGTGGCACCATCCTGCATATTATTTCCAAATTATATATATTAAAGAAGAAAAAAATCATAATCATTAGACGATTTCTGGCATCTTCATGCACTTTGAACGTGAAAATTGTGAAGCCACAAATAGCAGCTTCTCTGAGGACGCAAAATCAAGCAAAATCTGGCTGCGTTTCCAAACACAGGCTACGAGACTAATGTGTCCTACTTTAGTTATTCTTGAGGGAGTGAAATGGTACACATAATTTTGTTGAATGACTAATTTGAATCTTCACTGAAAATATTTTTTATACCAAGGACTAAGGAGTGGCTACTGGCTAGGGCCAAATTTCACTCAAATTTAGGGACAAAAAGTATTACTCAGTCAGCAACTATGAGGACAACATGGGCTCACCATGTACTATGCATGTGAGTACAATATGATAGTTATTATTATGGCTTGAAGGTGGGGGAATTTTCCCCGGCGAGGATGGGAGAGAAACCCTCCAAGGGAGGTTTGAGGATCACGACATAATCTTACCCACGTCCCACGGAGACCCCGTCTCCGAGAAGTTTATTAAAATAACCTTTAAATGTATATATTCAAGTACTTTATGATTGTAAAAAAAAAAGTACTTTATGACTGAGATTAATTATAAATAATTTTGTAATGTTTAATATGGGCCTTCCAATTTGTGATCAATGGCTATGATTTAAAAACTGAAAATCTTGATAAATCCCAATAAAATATCAAATGATTTTCAATTTTTCTAAATTTTTTTATGAATGATCTATATGGTATAAACTTTCAATCTACCAATAAATTTTGTAAAATTCGTATTCGGTAGATCAGTTGTCTATGGTGGACCACCTTCGCAAGTGGTCCACCGTAGCATTAGCCTACTAATATATTACAGTATTATTATATGATGATTATTGAAGATAAAAACTCGTGGCCTTTATCTTACTATAAAAACAAAGACTCAAGGGGCAACACAACAATGGCCGGCTGATCGGGTTGTTTACAATTGGGGCCTTAATTAACTACTACCACAAATAATCAATTAAGTTGACAATGTTGAAATTTAGATTAAGAAGAGGCGTTGATCTTTTTTTTGTCAATATCATTTCAGCGTTGATAGAGTATTTATTAGGATGATGAAGGAAGGTTCAATGAAATGAAGTTTTGGCTAAGCATTGACTATACGGACAAAATCTCAAAAGAACAAAAAGGCTTTCTTTATATAATTGGAGAGCAATTAATATTTGACTATATGGACACACGAATAAAATGTCACATTCAAAACAAAACTCCAGCTAATTAAGCTGCAGTACTTAGCTAGATCGCAATATGCTTTATTATTTTATAAAAAATTAAAATAAAATTAATATCACAAAAATGCCTTTTCTCTTTTCAAAGACCATGACACCAACATCATCCTCACCAATAGCTGGTCAAAATTTTATCAATAATTCAATTAGCAACATGTTACATGCATCAATCAATAATAATAATAAGTATTAATAAAAATTATATTTTTTTTACCAATAAAAAAAATATTATTAGAGAGGCCGAAATTTAAATCTTAATCTGTTTTTTATTTCTGTGCACTTATTAGCTATGAAGCACAGACTGTGACACGGACACCGCGACACGACACGACACGGACACTCCGACACCGATAATATAAAAAACATAGGACACTGACACCGCTATATATATGAGAAAATTTAATTTGATTTATCTATTTATTATTAAAAAAATTAAAAATATTCTAATCAAAATTAATATCATTAATTTTTCATTGATAACATTGTTTCAATACATGTTTAAAGTTTTTAGAGTGTCAAAGCAAATAAAATAAATTATTTTTTTGGTGAAACTTGTTTGACTATTCCGAGAGGTGTCGTACGAGTGTCATACAAGTGTCGGACACCGCGACACGCCACCTCCTAGAAGTGTCCGTGCTTCATAGCTTATTAGCATGTAAATATAGCCAATAAATTATTTAAAGAAAAAAATAATAATAACAATGACAAGAGAATAGTTTCAAACATTCCTAAACAATTATATGATCCGGCCAGATCTATTATCCAATCTAAACTCTATCTTATAGAATTTATTAATTAATGAAAAATGTTAACTAAATATAATGATGTTATCTTAAAATTAAAATTTATGTAATCAATATTTTTAAAGTAAAATTTATTTATTTCTTTAACTAATGTCTTGGAAACCTTAGACTAACTAGTATACCCAGATTCCCAATAATTAAATGATGAAGCTTAACAAAAATTAATGAAGAAAAAGAGAACTAACCTTGTAATTTAACAAGATGTTTATGACGAAGACGATTGATAATAGTAAGTTCAGCCAAGAAATCATCAGTACTTTTCATCTTATCTCTAGAAAATTTCTTAACAGCAACTTCTAATTTCTCCTTAGGCAATATTCCTCTATAAACGACACCGTATCCACCTTCACCAAGTTTAAACTTTTCATCAAAATTATTAGTAGCTTTCTTCAATTCCTGATAATTAAACTCTCTTGGTGTTCCTGGTAAACTCTTCAATGTCCCCATAATTTGAGAATTAGAACCATAATTTTCATCTCTTTTTTTCTTCTTAATCAAATAATAATACCACCCTAATCCACCAATTAAAATAAATAATACAGGAATCCCAACACCTAATCCAATAGCCAATGCTTTTCCATTTTTACCCTTTTCATCAAAAACCTCAATTGAAATATTCCATTTAAGGACACAATTTAACTCAATATTATTTCCGGTTGAAGCAGAAAACCCAAAATAAGATTCCCGGTTCACCCATTGTTTTAGATCCAAACTCGAATTTAAAACCGGTTTAACCGGTTTTTTTACTATAGGTAAATCTCTTGAAGGTTGCTCCGCCATGTAAACATCAATGTTTCTCCGATCACCGTCGTATTCAATCCATAAAACGTACAACTTAGTTCCGTTAGGAGCGATTTCGAAATCGAGAGGAACAGAAACGTTGGAATGAACGCTGTTAATATCGAGTCCCATGTGATTGTTGTTAATATCGAAGTCTTGTTTAACGGTGTCAAGTTCAACGGCGACGAAACGGTTAGTTACGTTACCGTCTGTTGTTGCGTTTGTTAAACCGAGGTAACCGCCAGAGCTGTTGAGAGGAATGGTAAGAGAAGGTGCGATGATGAAAGCTAGACCTTCGCCGGGAGTTTCGCCGTTGTTGAGGCGAAAGACGTTGACGAGGAAAGAGGTGTTGAAGGAAGCGAGTTTTTCGTTGTCGTCCCAGAGTTTGAAGGGGGTTTTGAAAAAGATTCTGCCGGAGTTGTTGTAGAGGGTGACGATTTTTGAGCTTCCGGCGCTGTCTTGGGTGACTTGTAAAGCTCCTCCGTTGATCGATGCGGAGGGTATAACATCGAGTAAGTTGAGGCTAGTGGAATTGAAGGTTTCGAAAGTGTGATTGAGGATTTGTGTTTGAGAGGTTGTCGCCGGGAAGAAGAGGAGGAGAATGCAGATGAGGGTGGTGAGGTAAGCCATTTCGGATTTGTGGCGGCGGCGACACTGAAATGGAAGCATTGTGTGTTTGGTGTTTGGATTGAATGGTGGTGTTGTTAATTATAATGGTTAATGGTTTTTGATAATTTTTTTTGGTGAGGAAAAGAAAGTTATGAAGATGATTTTATTATTAAGGTGTTGTTTGTGATGCTTTGTTTTCTACGAAGTTTCCATGTTTGAAATTGGTGTTTTTGTCTAGGAAGGAAAAGTATTATTTTAAGAGGATGGTACAGTTTGACATGTGCAGGGAAGGGACTTCTCTAAAAAGGAAACAAAATAAAATGGGAGCTTCTACGGTACATTTGAATAATTCAAGTGTACCGGTACATGACATCGCAAATTAATAAATTAACAATTATTTTTATGGATTAAAAATACTATTAGTTAATTATTGTATTTTAGATATAATAATAGCACAAGGAAAAATACAATTTTCTTGTTTATAATGATTACACTAATATTTTAACATTTTTTCAATAAAAAATTGAATATTGACTATTATGAAGAATAAAAATTTAAAAAATATCAAAATTTATATTTTTGACAACTTTGGTTAATGATATTTGATTATTACAATGTTTTTAATGATAAAAAAATAATTTCTCTTAAGAAAATATTCATTTTATTTATTAATTTGATAATCATGTACCGGTACATTAGAAATTGTCTAATGTACCATAGAACTTGCCAAATAAAATTAATTTAAATAGTAAGATTACTACAAAAATAAAAAGAAAACAAGATTACTAACACTAACAAAAAAAATTAATAAAAAGAAAAAAAAATTAAATGTAATTTACTTTTTGGAATGATAAAGAAATATTATTTTTTGACAAAGATAAATTTTTTTTTTACCAATCGTTAGTTGGTTCAGTAGTGATTGACGCTGAACTTGGTAGGGAGGACTACGATTCCATCCCCACAACTGCGATCGAGAGAGGGCTAGAACCACTTGAATGTCAGATCTGACCCCCGAACCAGATTCAACTGGTGGCGAAAACCAAAAAAAGATAAAAGCTTTTTTTTTCTCTCTCTAAATTTCTCTTTCATCTTCATTTAATAAAAATAGAGTAATTTTAAATTTTCTATTCGAGAGTAATTTTAAGTTTTTTATTTGAAACTAGCGATCCATGTTTGTTTGTATGGACATTTTCGATTGTGCTAATATAAATAATTGCTTAGCCTTATTTTTGGTTGTGTTTGATTAATTAATAACTATTAACCTCCTTTTTGGTTGTACTTAGTTATTTAGAAAAAAAAACTTTTTTTTCCACTAAAAAAAAAGAAAAATCAACTTATTTGTGGATGTTATTTTTCAACATATACAAATATTTAAATAGAGTGGAGGGCAAAAGTGACAATAAGAAAAGTCTACCAAAAAGGATATTATCTTTATATGTTGGTATAAAAATTATCAATGCGCATCTTTTTTCATCTTACTTAATTTAAGTATGTGGTTTTCACTTAGATTAGATTTTTTTTCTTGTGATTTTATCATCTCAGTGCGATGTTGTTTAATTTCCATTTTCGTATGGTATATGCCTGTCTTCCATCTTTGTGCGGTATTTGTTTAATTTTTTGTCAAGAATGTAGATCTAGAGACTTAAGTATTCTAGTTATTTTGATCTTACCGTATTATTTATAGACTAATAATATATGCTATTAACAATATTGTGAATTTGTTCGCATATACATTTTTTTTTTTGGATGTTAAATTTATACTTGAATTTAAACTTATAGTAAATAAAATATTGTTTAAGATTTGAACTATCAGACAAAGATCAAACAGTTTTGAGATGCTCACTTCACTACTAGTCCTACAAAGTACTATTGCACTTAATCCAATTCCTCTTGCTAAAACACTTTTTGGTTAGACCTCGACTGACTGTGAGCAGTGCTCACTGTTTGGTTTTTGTAATTGAAAATTTGATCTCTTGTTTGTGGATGACATACTAGTTAGTTCTTAAAAGAATGGGGAATTACATGGGAAGTTATAAACTTATTTAATTTATTTTGAAACTTATTTTAGTGCTTAGATTTATTTTGAAACTTTTTTAATATGTTGGATTTTTATTAGTGTTTTGTTTTATTTTGATATTTTGTATGTTGAAAAATGATGTTGATATTGCAAAGGAGCATAACTAAAAGTAAAGGTTTTGACAAGATGAAGTTTCACATTGATTTTGCGATATTTGTTAATAACCTCTATGGGGGAAATGAAGCACGGACACAGATACGGATATCGGACATCAGGGCTGTCCCTGATTATTTGGAGACCCTGTTTAAATATTAAAAATCGGCCCTAATAAAAAATATAAAATTATTAAAAATTATTCTCTATTTAAATTATACTTAAGAAACACATAAAAAATAATTATCATTATATATAACGTCAAAAGGAGACATCCTAATTTAAAATTTAAATGTAGTAGAACGATATTTATGAGTATAGATAACTAATCTATTGATACTCATATGATATTAATTTTATGAACATTAACAATATATAACTATTATTTTAGGGCTTTAAAATTAATCTATTAATACACATCTGATATTTTATGAGTACAAATAATATATAACTAATATTATAAAACCTCAAAATTTTGAATTGAGGCCTAAAAATTTTGGAGGCCCGGTACCGGCGCACACCCTGTACATGTGTGCAGACCGAGCCTGTCGGACACAACATGTCGATGCTGATAATAATTTAAAAAATTTAATGTAATTATAAGTGTCGTGTAATAATTTTATGATTATTCTCAATATGGTTCTACTTTTTTCCTTTTGCAAGGATCCTCTTATATATTAGAGAAACCCTTCTAATTTGTGTAGATGCCTAACAAACTGCAATCTTCACGCTCTAGTATATATAGCCATCTATCAATTACTATTAATAATGAATGTAGGAGGTATAGAGCTGCCAAAAAAAATTGAAAGTAGCTATAGACATTTATCATTTACACTATTAATAATGTATGAAATATAGTTGTTAGTCTCACACACTTTAATTGTAGATTGTAGAGAAGTAGAAAATTTCTTTTGTTTGAACTTCTCTTTTTTTAAGTGTGTTCAAACTTAGACACCTATAAATGAGTGTATCTACAACTAATGATTGAGCATGTATTTATGGAACACTACTAAAAAGTAATATGAATTTGTTTGTTATTGGTTAAAATAATAGTTATTTTGATATTCAGTAATCTTGAGATTATTCGTTTTTATGAATTTTATAGAAAGTATAATATAATTACTTTGTGTTTGTTTATTGTAATAAAAATATTTTTTTAATTAAATAATCTTTAATTTATTTGTATAAAAGTGATTTTTTTTATTACAAAATAATATTCCCATCTTTAATATTTATTTTATCTCTCCTTTATAAAAAAACTATTATCTGAGAACCTATCTTAATTAACAAATTCACATTTGAATTTGTTTTCTAATTATATTTAGATTTCAACTTTTTAAAAATATATAACAAACAGATAAAAAACTTTTAAAAGTGGTTATTTTTATAAAAAATATAATAATTTCATTTTAAAAAAAGGCCTCGTAATGTGCCTTTTAACTTTTTTTTGTTGTTGAATATGTCTTTAACTCTACTCCCTGGTGTATTTGGAATATTTTGATTTTTGCTCGGTTTATTTTTATACTAATTAAAGAAAACTTTTCATTTTTTTTTTCTTTTCTCCTTTGAGGAATAAAGAAGTAGATACCTTTCATATATAAAAAGACCATTCCAATAATAAAAATGACAACCACGGTGCCAACGTTTGATGTGTTTTATTTGCGTGTGGATTTTAAACTTTTAGCATATGGCCTATTCGTGTGTTCCCTAATCATGATAAGCTTTGAAATTTATTTCATTTTCTTAAACCACAACTTGACAATAGTTTATTTGGCTATATCTTGCTTTTGCTGCGCAACTTGATAGGCTTTGGATATAATATTATAAGGTTTGCTTATTCTCTTGCATGATTATTGCCTCCAAGTTTTACTTAATCCTTCTTATATCTAATATCACTAATTAAGCAAACATTTTACCCTAATCCCTCTAAACAAGTTAGCGCCTAATTGCTATAATAAATGCTATCTTTATGTGCTATTTTTCCATTATTTTTTTAAATTAAAAAAAACCTGTGTTATACGCCTATGTGTAATGTGTAACGCCTATGTGTAACAATAAATGCTATCTTTATGTGCTAATTTTCCATTATTATTTTTTTAAATTAAAAAAAACCTGTGTTATTATATATCAACTTTTACGTATATCAACTTTTACGTTTCCCTTTGTTTTCCAATGCTTTTCCAATACACAAGGGTGGCGCCATTAATTCCTTTTCCCTACCATCAAGATGTAATTTTCATTGTTGCCCCTTAATCTTTCCATATAAATAGGTATTCAATTCAATTACCAATTGCATTTAGCTCTACAGATTCTGCTATATACTTCTTCCCTTCTCCTGCTCCTTCATACAATATCATATACTTTCTTCCACCTTTCTTTCTAAAAAATGGCTAATTTCAATACAATCACTGATCTTGCTCTCAATCTTTTGAGAGGTTTGTATAAAATGTTTCCTTTTATATTTTAAAGTCTATTTTTTTATTTTTGTTATTCATATGACTAAAATGTTTGCTTTTACATTTTAATTAGGTCCTATGAATCCAAATCCAATTACTGCTCGAGATAAGTTGATAGCTGAGCTGCAAATTAGATATCGCACTTTTTATGTTGAATTTGATCTAAACGAAGTAAGTTATAATTTTGTACATATTATTCGTATCATCGTATGGTTGTTTCACCAAAAAATTTAAATATATTTTCTGTTTATAAAAACTCATAAAAAGAAATATTGTTGGAAATTTCGTATAGGACTTAAAGAAATCCTTAATTATAGGAAGTAATTTGTGATTTTCCATAATATATTAGATGAAAAGAACGTGTACCATAATTTGGGCATTTATTGTTTATCTTAAATCATGAAAATATTGTTGGAATTTCAAATATATATTAAAATATTAAAATCACACATAATTAGCCAACTTTGTTGGAGAGCCCAAAAGTTAGGGAGTAATTGTTTTGTTCTCACGTGTGAACATGCATTATTTATGGTTATATACAACACTTTTTTTGAGCCCCTCAAAGTCATTAATTGATTTTCTTTTTATCATCAAAGTGAATTGCATTAATTAAATGATATAATAATAATAATTAAATGATACTAATGTTTAGTCTCCACCTTTACTGCTATATATATACAAACATATGTAGTTTTATCGTGAGAAAGAACTAAGTTATTCTGAACATGCATTTTTTTTTGTATTTTAGTAATTATTGTTGAGATCAAAGGAGGAAAATTATCAAAATGAGTTCAAACAAAAAACGCAGACTTCCATTAGCTGATATTTCAAACAGTACAAGATGTACTTCTGGTGATGGTAAGTTGATTTTATTCCTTTTGAGCACACAAGCATGATATGTGTTATATCTCACATCCTGTTATAAATTATGCAGTTTTGTATTCACCGTTCAAGATCCAAGTATGTACCAGCAAAGTGTCTCCAAGAACTACTCCTATCGGACCGGGAAAATATGTTCTCAGAGGCCGTAATGCTTATAGAATAACAGATGGGAATAATTTGACATCTCAGTTTAATGTAGGGATGTCAATGGATATCCATGGATGCGGATAGTGTAATATTCATGTCTGCTCCATCAGACAGATATGATATCCGTGTCAGCTCCATATCCGTGCGGATATCCGCTAAGCGGGTAATCCACGGATATTGAAGTATCCGCGGATATTAACAGATATCCATGAATGATATTTTTTTATTAAAAATAAGAACTAATTATTGAAAAATAAATAAAAAATTTAAAGACAAAACATTAACACATAATATTCATAAATTTTGCACCCTATTTTTAATGAAAACACCCAATCTACAAACAAAAATCACCTCACAGAACTTCAAAAAAGCCAAACAAAGCTAGAATTTATATAAAATAGCCAAACTGCAAAAGATAAAATATAAAAATACAATTTTTTTATATAAAATTACTATAATTTATATGTAAGTAGAGATATTTATGTAATTTTACTAATTATTTAGCGGGTATGGATATCCGCGGGCGTGGATAGTATTAAACCCGCATCTGTATCCATTAAATGCGGATAATTGAAATATCCATTTATTTTATCTGTGGATATCCATTAAGCTATTCGCTCCGTATCCATGGCGGATTTTATCCGCAGATATCCGCGGGTATGAATATTTTTGCCATCCCTAGTTTAATGCAGTGGCAAACGATGATTTACTTATGGAATGCAATGACAACCGAGAGGACTCTGATATTCCATCCAATCTTTCCGGTAACCCCTACCAACTATCTCTCAAATTTGTCACTAAACATTCAATAAGTTTGGTTACATCTACTTATTTTAAACGTCATTTTAACATATTTTGTGATTCATAAAGTTGATACTTTTTGGAAGTTTAATTGTGCCATTTTTATACTAGAGGAGAAATTGTTTTAAATGTTGCATCCAGTGGTATTGCATCATTATTACTACCTAGTGGCAGAACTGCACACTCAAGGTTTTGCATTCCTCTAAACGTAGATGAACACTCTACTTGCTCTATTCACCCAAAGAGTGATTTAGCATTATTGATTGCCAAGGCAAGACTAATTATATGGGATGAAGCTCCAATGATGCACAAACATTGTTTCGAGGCAGTTAATCGCACTTTACAAGATATTATAAAACAGTACAGTCCTCGCAATAAATATTTACCATTTGGGGGAAAAGTTGTAGTATTCGGAGGTGATTTTCGGCAAATTCTACCAGTCATACCAAAAGGGACTAGACAACAAGTTGTTAATGGAAGCATTAATTCGTCGTCTATTTGGCGTCATTGTGAAGTCTTGAGGCTAACTACTAATATGAGGCTTTTGCATGGTAGTTCTGGTCAGGATTTACAAGAAAGAAAAATGTTTTCCGATTGGGTTTTGGGAATTGGTGATGGAACCGTTGGGGAGAATAATGATGTTGACATAAAGCTTGATATTCCTGATGATCTTCTAATACGAACTTCTGATGACCCTGTTGCGGCAATTGTAGAAGCCATATATCCATCTCTTCTTGAAAACATGAAAGATCCATCTTTTTTTCAAGATAGAGCTATATTGACTCCCAAAAATGCAATAGTTGATTTGATTAATGATCACATGATGAAAAATATACCTGGTGAAGAGAAAGAATATTTGAGCTATGATTCTCCAGATAAAGATAATGATAACTCTGGTGTCGATCGTCCTGATGACATTCACACTTCTGAATTTCTAAATACAATTAATTGTTCGGGTCTTCCAAATCACAAGTTAAAATTAAAAGTTGGAGTACCTATTATGCTATTGAGGAACGTGGATCCATCTGCTGGGCTGTGTAATGGAACTCGACTAATTATAACACAAATGGGAACTTATATTATAGAAGCAAAGGTAATATCAGGAAGCAATATAGGCGAAAAAGTTTTTATTCCCAGATTTTCATTAACGCCATCAGATGTAAGGATTCCATTCAGATTTAAATGTCGGCAGTTTCCTATTTCTGTATCATTTGCCATGACAATTAACAAAAGTCAGGGACAGTCTCTGAAACATGTTGGGGTATATCTTCCGCAATCAGTATTTTCACATGGTCAGTTATATGTTGCTATCTCAAGAGTCACGTCAAGACATGGGTTGAAAATGTTGCTGGTTGACGATGATGGCAATCTTACAAATACAACTTCAAATGTAGTTTACCAAGAAGTATTTCGAAATTTGTAGACTTTTATGTAGTTTCAATGGTTTTTAAAATTTATGGACATCTGCTTAACATCATCAACTATTTACTATCATATGTTTCAATCGCACCTTCTAAACAGTTTATCACATCATATTGTATTTCTTTACATCTTATACTTTTTATTTATGTTCAAATAATTTGTTTATTTATATGCGGTGTCAACATTATCTGATTATATATGTCCCGTGCGAGTGCACGGGTAAGGTATCTAGTTCTCATTAATTTGATTACCATAAAAAGAGCATTTTAGACTAAAAGATAGAACATTGTTGAAAGAAAATCGAAAGAAAAAGTAATAGTAAAGCATATCAATAAAAATACCTAACAATTTCTTGGTCAAATTTTACTTACTTCACGGCCGAATTCTAGAGTACTAGGATCCCCTTCTTCTAAAAACTTGATGATTAAAAAAAAAAATATCTAACAATTTTCGTATTAAAACTTGTCATGTATTTAACAACTTTAATATTAATAGTTGGTGTGCATGCACCTATATAACTAATCTGACAAGAATAGAGTAATTGTGTGGCCTTGTACTACAATAACTACATTATTGCATAGAGCTGGTCCAATTGCTCTTTCCTTTGACAAATGTTTTCTTACCATCTACGAGATTGATGAGAGACTGAGGGATAGAAATTAGGTCACTTTGATGTTCATACTCAATAACGATAGAAAATATGGTGGTCGATCTAGCGTGTTTAGAAGAAGTGGTTGGAAGTCAAGTAACTATCTGTCAAAGTTGAAGTTGGTGGAGGTTACCTGCAAATATGTTGACACTTAAGTCAATATGGAAACGTAAAATTATAGGTTTTAAGATATGAATGAATTGCATACATTGGTGGTTGTGATGTGTTTTGCTTTGCTTTTATAGGCTTCCTATTGAAGACCTTAGGGCATTGATGATCAAAATTGTTACGAACGATGCTCATCAATGATAAAATGAAAGGGTCGTTGGTAGACATTACATGTTAAACTAGTTTCGAGCTGTCACGAGCCAGAGTGGATGAAAGCTTTGTTAAGTTGATCCTTTGTGTGGTCAAACTAGGCCTATTTATAACGAGTTCTAGACCTAGAACCCGTCTAGATAAGTGATGATTAATGGAGTCTTCGACAAAATCTTGTATAAAATTTATCATTTGAACCTTTAAGAAAATACATCAGATAATTGTCAAGAAACACAACAAGAATACTAAGGCATTGGTCGATAATTTTCCAATTCTGATCCACCACTCGTCTATTTTTTTTTTCAAAAAAAAGTAAAAAGATAATTTGACAATTTTAAGATAATGTTTGATCTAAAAACATATTGGACCCATATGTATCTTAGCTTGATTTTGTTTTGAAAGTGACCTTGTATTCCTCTGTCCGTACATACATAGTCAATGCTTAGCCTAACCTTCATTTCATTTAACCTTCCTTTAACAACCATTCATCCTCATACTCAATCAACGCTAAAATATTATTTTTGAAGGCAGAAAATCAACGCTGAATTTTTTTATAATGAAAAATAACATCAATATTGAAAGTTTTGAGAATTTATCTCAATTGATAAGGACATATTAAAAATAAAATTTTAACCACTAAATTATTTGAACAATAAAAAACATCAATAACATCAATGCTGAAATTAAAATTTCCAAATATAATCATTTTTTCAATATGCAGAATTTCCAACATAATCTTTTTTTCAACCAATGTTTTCTTCTAGTTTAGTAAATAATTAGGTCCTTGTCGCAAACTACCGGATCAGCCGGCCAGTACTTCACTGAGTTTTTTTTTATAGTTAATTAATTAATAGTATAGTAGTGGTAATTTTATAATACACAAGTTATTATCTAATTTATCTTCAATAATAATATAAACAGTTAGTCAAAAAAAAAAATACATACATACTAGTACCAACAAAATAAAATAATAAACACATGCATATTATATATACAAACGCATTCAGCTTTCTTTAACTTGCAAAAATTGCCAAATGCCAACTAGTGTAACTTAAGATTAAAGTTAATATTAGTCAAAAAGAAATTATTTTAATAAATTTATTTATATCGATCATATGATGACTTTGGCTTGATCCGTTTATTAAGACTAACAATTGTGAAATTTGACTAACACGTGGTCAATAACGTTATAGTCTATCAGCCATTACAATCATGTTGTGCATATAATTGATGTTTTATATATTTTAGAATTTAATTTGCATATAATTATATATATATACCATATACAACATCAGTGTACACAAATTTTAATTTACACTTATGTATTATATCACATTTTTTTAGTACTAAACTTATTAAATAAATTGACAACATAATATAATATCAAATTGTATTAAATATTTTTGAGGAGATTATCAAATCACCATATATATGCAAATAAAAAACACAGCAAAGTATGTAATTGATATCATAGGATATGGTGCTATAGTCACAGAGTATATATCAGTTTTACAGTTATAGCATAAATGGATACATGTTTGGCTAGCCTTCATAATTTTGAGCACTAAGGCTAATGAGGACATGAGGTGCAGAAGACTAGATTTCATTACCAATGCTAACCATATATTCTCTTTTGACACAAATGTTTATTTTAATTGGCAAAACAAAGACATAGATAGACCTATATATAATTTTCTGAAAGATCGATCGAGCACTAGGCCAAGCGACTGCACTGTAAAGTCAAAAGTAAATGATCAGGTCCTGATTTTCTCAAATCATTAGGCCAAGCGTAATAGCTCAAGCGCTTCACCTGTGGACATCTTCTTTGAAACTCTGAGCTTTCTATAATCATCATAAATAAAAGGTTGATATAGACGTGGGTGATCATGGTCCACCGCCTCTGCTGGAGCCTCGACATTTCCCTTTCGAGGCCCTAACATAAATGTGGCAATTGAAAACCGTGTAGTAGCTTCGTTGCATTGTACACGGTGCTTCACATTGCAAAACCTTCCATTGCTCCATACCTGCATTCATTTTATATTAAAGTGTTTGTAATTTATAACCTACCATTGCTCCACTCAGTCACCCACCATTTATATTCACGCATCAAACTCAATACATATAGACTAATGGGACAGTGGAACTAAACATTAGAAACTAGTTAATATTTTCACTTAGGTGTAAGTTTAGTGAAAAAATTACTAAATTACTTTGTACTAAGTGCTTACTTGAGCAATATCTCCAAGATTGGCAAGGAGGGTTCCATGAAATGGAGGGATTGAAACAAATGAGCCAGAATTGTCCATCACTTCAAGACCACCAACATTTTCATCATCTTGAAGAATTGTTAAGAACCCTGAATCTGTGTGCAATTGAACTCCAAGAGATCCTACAGCTTCTGGAGTGAAGTTATATTTGTTGATTCTAAATTGGCATGGCCATTCTTCAAAATCAGCATCCACTATGCCTAGTGATTCAGCCATCTTCTCTCCTATTTTTACTGCCAAATCATGAATTGCTTTGCCATATGCCTCCATTATTTCCCTGGTAATAATAAAACAAAATCAACCATTCAGTACCAGTAACAAATAGGGAACTAAACTATACTGCTATATATAATCTAAAATTTGCAAAAATTTACTGTTGTATTTGAGAGCATATAATCTCATAAACCATCACATGAATATTTAGTATCACAATGAGTTTGACAAAATCACAGTTCAAAGCTACAAAATGTAGCTATTATTAAAAATTCTCGGTGGCTCGCTATGGCATTGTTAAATTTACTGTGATACCAAACAAACACAACGTCAAGTTAAAGTGATCAAACTTAAATGTAATAGGTAAGTGCGTTTTGAATAAATCTAAACAACCACAAACTCTAAAAGTTTGGTCTAGTGGTAAGAAAACAGGCTCGGACGGGGAGGTTATAGGTTCGAGCTTTGTTAGTGCCTTTGAGCGGAGCTAAATTTAAATCTTTTTGTAAATGCTTTCAGGCCTGAAGATCTACTTCTTTGCCTTAGATTGACACCTCAACATAAAAATTTAAGATGGTGGATCACCTGCTATCAGGTTTATAGTATCGGACCATCCATTATTTATAGGGCAAACAATCATTTTGGTCATCGAATGTGTAACTCGCTATCACATTAGTTCCTGAATATATTAAAATTGCAAACAAATCCATAAATGTCAATTTTATTAATCATTCTGGTCATTGAATTTGTTTTTAAGTAGTCATTTAGTCTCGGAATGTGTTCTTTGTAGGTCAATTTAGTCCAAAAAAATTACTATCAAATAAGATATTAGAGATGTATTTGCAATTTCGACAACTCGAAATGACACTTTGCCTACTATTTAAGAAAAAACAAACTAAAAAGTAAACATATGACTATATGAGTAAAGTAAGCATAAAAAATTCCAAAAATAATAAGATAGGGATATACTATACAGATAGAGTGAAGAAATTAAACAAACCTCTGATGGGGTGTGACATTCAATTGAGAGCAAAATTCTTGCACAGCTTGTGAAGAACCCAAATCATAAAGACCTAAAGCTTCATAGAAAGGATTAACAACACTAGGTGCCATGTAACCACTCCCAGCAATAACATCTTTGTTATTTTTCTTTATCTCCATAGGAAGATCAAGAAGAGCTTCAACAACAATCTTCATCTCAGCCATAAGATTCAAAGGAATAGTATGGTTAATGATCCTAAAACAACCCCATTTTTCACATGCTTCTCTTAGTTTCTTGCACTCCAATTCCTCTGAAATTTTTTCAAAATCAATCACTGGAATTGTTGTTTCTTCCATCTTTTTTCTTTTGGTGGTTTAGAATTGCAAAAACAGTTTTCTAATAATTTTTTTCACTGATGAGTAGTATAAATTATATATTATTAGACCTACAATCAAATTCACACATATTAAGAAAAATAGTTATAATAAGAAATTTGTTATTTTTTTACCTTATCACTCCAATAATTAATGGTAACATAAAAAAATAATTATGATAATTGTTTTATCTTACTAACTTTGAAATTCACACCAACAACATTATGAGAGGAAGAAAGACTTGTTTTTTTCTAAGTTGTTCACTACTACACAATTTCTAATTGTCTTGATTAACAAATTGAGTAAATTGTTTAAGTCTTTAGTGCACTTAATTTATCATTTGTATTTAAGAGGTAATTGTTTTTGTTCTGTACATTTAAATTGTCTGTCCTAAATTGGAAGGATTGGTCGATAATGACATTCAAGATACGTCCGTCCAAGGAGCATCTGTGTTTTTTTTTTTTTTTGCAAAATACGATTTTAGTCTATGAGTGTTCGCTTATGTTGTCATATTAGTTTTTGAATGTATTAAAATTGTAAATATATATTAGCGTCTTTTTTGTTAGTAATTTTAAGGAGTAAGTTGATTAACATAATCACATTTGAGGACCTGATTATCGTCTTTGTTTTGTAGCTTTTCATTTACGGGTCTCTGTTCATCTTGTGCAGAGATCTGATTATTATTAATAATATATTTTCTGTTAAAAAAATTTAAGGACCACATTGACTATCTAAAAATAAATTTAAGGATCAAAATGACCGATAAATAGACTTGCAGAGTTAATTGTAATTTTGATACATTCAAAACAAATGTGATAGTAAAATACACTTGCTTGCAGGACCAAAATATTGGTTTTTTCTTATTTTTTTTAATAGTAGCATCTTCACTTTTTTGGTACACTTCAAAATTAAATCAGATTTTTTCTAATATGTTATTATAATATTAAAATGATTTGTTTATATAATTTTATCAACAACAAAAAAATTGGGAGACTGAGTTATGTGCAGATGATTTTGCTAGTGTAGGATGTAATTTGGGTGATACGGTAATTTTTATGAGTCTTGTCCGATTCAAATAATCGTTTATATAAAAATGATGTAACTGAAATTAATATTTTCAGACCAGTAATCTTTTTTTTGAGCTTCGACCCTCCGTTTATAAAATGAAAATATATCTAATTTATAATTCATATAATTAAAATAAAGAAAAAATCTTCTCAGATTTTAAAAATGTTTTAAGCGGGATTATGGTAATAGAAAATATCTTAATTTTATCTTTGACCAAAAATCTAAATCTAAATAGTAACAAAATAAAACAATCTAAATCTAAATTTTTATTCTTCTAAATATCCGTAAGGATAAGTGTTGTTGAGAAACTTTGGGCTTTTATCAAAAAAAGAAACTTTGGTCCAATTCAACAAATCCTTGAAGATTTCTCTTCCCACCCCTCACGTTTCTTTTTCACCCCCTAAAAATCCAATTTTATCCCCCAAAAAATTGGTTTTCATTTACCGAACTTTTTTTAAGGGTATAAACATGTTTTTTCAACCGTTTAAAACTTCGGTTCGCATTTACCGAACTTTTTTTAAGGGTATAAACGGAAACTCAGGGGGTGAAAAAGAAAAGCAGGGGGTGGGAAGAGAAATCTTCCAAATCCTTAACCTAATAAATAGGGGGAACCTAAGAGCAATTTCCCAAAACAGATTCACCTTGAAACAATGGTTTCAAAGAAACATTACCTAAAAAGACATATGCTACTTCAAGTCAAAACAACAGAAGCAACAACTACAAGTTATGAAGCCCTTTGCTACAACAAAAGATGATCCTGAACTTAACTTGTTACTCAAGGAAAAGGTAAGATGGGGTGATCCTATGGCAGCTTTTGTTGTCCATCAAGATGATCAAAAGAAGAGAGGTTTTGACAGTCCTCCTAATTGGTATGGGATTAATCCGGGACGACATTGGGATGGAGTTGATCGGAGCAACGGATTCGAGAAAGAACTCGTCAAGAAACTTGTGAGGACTATTACTCATTACAATTAACTTGTCTCCGTCCCACGCAATTCTTTATATAGTTTAGATTTATATGTACTAATCTATCGTTTGAGATTCAAATTATTACATCGATGATGTCAATTTCAGTTTTATATGAATTTGTAATATGTTAACAACAAATTCCAAACACATTATTTTACCTTAAATCTAACACTATTTTCTTGTATGATTACTAAGTGGCATGACTTAATACTAAAAATAGCATAATGTATATATTTATTTATATGTGAATTGAGTTAAAGATTAATGAAAATAGTAATATATACATGATTTAACTATACAGCTTGTGCCCCTCTGAAACAAATTACAACAAACCTATTTAGCATGTAGGATGTTGGAATGTGTAAACTGCAACATTCCAAACACAAAATTACACCAGATGGCCAAGCCATTCATTTACCGTCTAAATTTACTACATACTACATAGTATAGCGGCCATGGCCATGGCCGTCGTTCTTGTCTTTTGTTGGTCGTTTATCTTGAATTTCTTCTAAATCTTCATCGTCCCCTCTTCTACCTGCTTGTTCCTTCCAATAAGCAACTAATTTCTTCAGTCGAGCTATCTCTTTCGAAGAAATATTTTTACTCGGATCGTTCACAATTGACCTCACTCGCGAAGCGTACCTAAATTAGTATAAAATACAATATTGTTAAAAAAGGAGAGAAAGTCAAACATTTTAAAGTTAAGAAAAGAGATAACATACATGAGAGAGTTATGTGTTTCATCCAAGCTTGATTCAACTGGAGATACATTCACAAACATGAGAGTTTTCGCATTGCCTCCAAGTGAATCACTCATTAACATAGTTAACTTGTGATTTCTATAAGGTATGTGTTGACCACCAGAAGATAAAGCACTGATAACATCTCCAAGTGCTGATAATGATTTGTTTATACTTTGAGCTTCTTTCAGTTGACTACCCTCGGATCCCGACTTTTTAATTCTTTCTGAGCCAGCAAGATCAACAAAACTCAACTGCACAATGAAATATTCATGCTTCAAAATGTTGCATAAAAAAGGAATATGGTAAAATAACATATATAAAGTTATTCAAAGGTGCGAGACAAACCAATACCTTTCCTCTTGCGGATGATTGACTTTGAAGGTTGACACTTTCGATTACAACGGATAGTATAAGATGAGATCTTGAGCTTTCTTCATTCATTTGTGTCCCTGCTGTATGTCGTCGTTCAGAACCCTTTTGTATTATGCTATTCAATTCCTCCATAGTAGAAATAGGCACAGTTGTTACATTTTCTACCGTTACCATTCCCTAACACGACAAAAGTAAAATAAACAACTTGAGATACCAATTCCATAAAATTAAAAGAATTTAGATCCACAATTTTGACGAGTAAATCATAGTGATTTGACGTTGAAGTACTTTGCATTTAAGAAATGAATCACCTTTGAATCCTTCTTAATGTCCAATTTTAATCGCTTTGCATTCTTAGGCAACAAGAGATCAACAAGTGTATCTTGATATAATTCCAACATGTACGCCTGCATCATATACACAAGAAGTTACTCAAAAATTGTGTATTCAGTGGATTTAATGAAACGAAATTTATATGAATGCAGAGATAAGTATTTATCAAGTCCATTTTGCAATTGTACCTTCAAAGAAAAAGAAAACTTCTTACTATCTCTCTTTAAAATTCTAAAAAGCTCTGCAGTAGCACGCGGTGTAAGGCCAGGATTGTTTTCAGAACCGTAGATTGTAAATGTCTTTCCAGAGCCGGTTTGACCATAAGCAAATACGCAAACATTATAACCGTCAACAGCAGATTGCACCAAGTACTGCATTACCAATTTTCAAAAGACATCAGTAACGCGTGTAAGAAATAATAAATCTATTTAAACGTTAACAACTATGATCTTTTTGAGTAGTTATATTAGACTTACCCTTGTATCCTCAAACACTTCTTCTTGAGTGGCATCACCGTTAAAGACACGATCATATAGATGTTGTTTTGGTTTATCATCTTTCCATGGATGCTCAATGGTAAATTCGTCTACTGTAGTTACAACATCTCTTTCTTTCTCAACAATCTCTTTTTCACCAATAGGTCTTAGCCGACAGTAAACTCGTATTTTTCCTTTCATATCTGAAATGATGAACCAAATTCCAATGTTTCAATAATGTATGTTAGTTTTAAATGTAAATGTACACATTCACATAAGACATAACACTTTCTGTTCACCTTCTATGGTATTGAAATATCGCTTTCTGAGAACTTGCTCTTCCTTATAAAGCGATTCCATTTCAGCTAGTTGAGCTCCCTGCATCCTCAATATGGAAGCTGTTTGTTCATTCTTTCGGTCAATGTCCTACACAAACCGTATAGAAATTGATAAATGAAATTATTTTTACTCGACACAAATAAAGTGAATATGTAAACCTATAAATATAAAGTATCAAAACCTCTTTCATTTCTCTCAAATCTTCTAGTTCTTTTAAATTGTTCTTCAACGCAGCCAATTCAGAGTCCTTCGCCGAGAGTGTAGATTGAGCCACAACTAATTCTTGTCTAAGCACTTCTAGTTTTCTTTCAAGGTCATGCACTTGAGAGTTCAGAGATTTGCGTTCTTGGTCGAATTTCCGTTGAAGAGAACTAATCTGCATTACACCAACCACCATATATGCTGATTGAATATCATCTTAAAATTGAGGGTTTTATTAGTTTTAAATATTTGGTTCCAATATATATTATTTTACCTCTTCGGCATTCTTCTTCTCAAGCTTAGATATCTTTTGTGTCAAAATCAACTTCTCATTTGTCAAGCTTCTGATGGTCTCTTCGGCGACCATATACTCATCTCTACAAAGTTTCAAGTCATCTTCAAGTTTTCGCAGCGCCTATTAGAAATAGAAAATAACAAATTAAAGGTGAAAATATCATACATGGTCATTTTCAGGTTCAGATTTTAAAGGTGGAAAAAATAACAAATTAATATCAGCAACAGAAAATATCTTACTTGGTCATTTTCTCCAATGGTGTCCTTATTGGTAATTCTATCTATCATCAAACTATTCAACTTGGCCATCTTTGATTCCAAGCTCCTTTTTTCTACAATTATAGCCTAGTAGATTTGCATAATCATTAAGAAATGTCAATATTGCAAAACTAGAAAATAAGACTGATGTGATGATGAAGTTATCAAGAGTCAACGAGGTTTACATGAAGTTCTTTATCTTTCTCCTCACATAATGATGTAAGCCTATCACGGTCATTAGTAACTTCTTCAAGACTATGCTTGGAAGCTTCTAAAGAATCCTTCAAGTCTTCTAATTCTTGGCGTGTCTCCTCTTCTAGTTTTTGCTTCTCATGCAATTCTTCCTGCAACTGTTCAACATTATATAAATATTATTCTTATCTTATGTAATATTCAATATTCTGTAGCATAAATTAGAAGAATATTACACTTACTTGATCAACATTCCTTTTAGAATCTTCAAGAACTTTTGTTAAATCTTGAACACGTTTCTCGTACGATTCCGAATTCGGTGACTTGAATTCATTAGAAATTTCTTTATCCAAAGAACTGGTAGGAGAAGATCGTGTTTTGGAATATCGGCGCAGCATTACATCATTTATGTGTGTCTGAAGAGCTACACAGATTTCTTCTCCCTAAAAATATGATAAAATGTGAATGACATTAAAAGTTACAAAAATATCTATCTAGTCCAAAGGGAAAGTTCGATAAATTGAAGAGTAACATGTTCAACATTGACAGAGATATTAATAATACCTGCTTGGTTTCAAACTGGAATATGTGAAGAACACCGGCAACTCGCATTTTAAAAAATACAGCAGTATTACTGCTTCCAAATTGCATTATGTCTCTTAATTCAGCTGAGTGCAAATATTCCTTCGGAATGGGGCGGAAAAAATGAACCTAGGGACAATTGAATTCATTGTTATATATTACGTACATTATAAACCTTATATTATTATCATTATGACACCAAATCGTTTTTCAATCTTACCCCTCTCTTGTTAATTGCTAATATTATTCGTCCAGGCAAGAGTCCAATAGGATCATCAATTTTGCGAACATTGAAAAATACCGAAAAACCATAAGGAAGTGCTCTTATTATGTGCAGAAATTGTTGTCTTGCATCTTCTTTTGTGACATGCTCCTGAAAAGAGGAGCACCATCTTATCACGGATCGAACATTAAAGAACAACAATGAGATGAGGTTAGGCTTTTATACCAGTGAATGATAGCAAGAAAGAATGTCCAACTCCCATTCCCGTCTACCTCGAGTCATTGCAATTTGCCTGGGTAGAAATCGCTCGAGAAATGAATTCCAATCACTGTTAAACGCAGAAATCTCAGTCAGTTGCAGTCACAATATGATAGGATATAGAAAGAAGAAAATATTGTAAAGTTCAGTCACAGAAACATCAATGCAATGTTAAAATACTATAGGAAGGTAATTTCTAATTCTAGCATGATGAACATTCAAAATCACCTACGCGCATGATTCAGGTCTTCTAACAAATCCAATCTCAGCCAAGATTTGCAATGCAGAAAGCCTTGACGCATCGTCCCTTCCAATAGGATAATTACCCAAAATATAATCATGCTGCAACTGTAACCATGTATAGGAAATGGTTACAAAGTGAACAAAAAAATGTGACAATTTTGTAATTATTCGTGAAAAAAAAGAAATAAAATGGAACTGTTTTCTTAAGCTATGCAGCTCCTATATATGGCTATTCATGGTTTGGTTCAGGAAGGAAAACCATACGGTTCGGTAAAACAAAATAAAAAATGCGCACCTGCACATAGGACAACTGCCAAAACATTGGATCGGTCACAGCTTCATCCGATTCACGAAATAGTTTTTTCTTGAATACCAGTTTGCAGTGCAAAATTTCTCCCTTGCTTCGATCTTTTACTGCCTTAAATTCAGCAAGTAGATCGCCGATGTGTTTATTATCATCCAATCCAATGTACTCCTCTGAATAATAACAAAAGAAGATTGGTTATAGACTACTGATCTCAGCTAAGTTAATACTATTCACAAGTTAGAATTGGAAAAGACATGCCATTTCCAGAATCAGATGATTTGGAGCTAGTGACAACTTTGCGGCATTCATACAAGCCAAAGCTAGAGTATGTTGACAGTTTAATGATCCCTGCAAGCTCCTCGACAGCATCCGCAACAGTTGTTGACATGTCATATGTAATTTCTTCAAATGTTTCATCCAGAAAGAAGACTATAGTTGTGAGCTTTTTCCGAGTAATCCGCGCTTCAATCTCCATAGGCCCGGGTATTATGTGCCTAGGACCAGCCTTGAGAGAGTGCTTCAAAGCATTTAAAGTATTTAATGCAACCTCTCGGATCCCAGGATCAACAGTCGCACCATGCGCCACGTTATGGATATATTCTGACAGATACCCTCCAATGTCTTTACTAGGAGGCATGCACGACGCACATAAATACATTAGCTCCCATGATTTGTTCAAGTATTCCCTGACAAGAAAGGTACATTAACCATTAACCAACAGCACACTACCACAGAAACTGAGTTTCTTCGAGCAAAGGTTAAGAAAGTGTGTTACTCAATACTTAAAAAAAATTCATACCTCTCAGGATTGTTTCTTGTTTGTTTTGATAACTGGACAAAAAGTTCGTCCCGGAGTTCTGAATGCTTCAAACTTTGCTTGTATAGTTTACTTACAAGCTCAACCCGATCCTCTAAGCTTAGTGAAGACGAATCAACACCGATATATTTTAAAATCATTTGGAACATCTTTGTTGCCCGGCTTGCCAAATCACCATTCAGCTTAAGCAATGATGTTGGTATTGGATCCTGCATGAACTCATGAGTTAGATTTTCGTGTGCTTAGTAAAAAAATTAACCACTTATTGAAAAATTGGTATTTGAATACCTTTTGGAAGCAAAGCATGTCTTCAATTGTAAGTTTTTCTCGAACTTGAGGTCCAACGGATCGTTTAGAAAAAAATCCCCGCTTCCCACCAGAGTGAATTTGCTTTTGCATCAACTTTAAAAAACCTTCCACCTATAACAAACAACATTTAAGAAAACTTGGTGATAACAAAGATCATGATCATAGCAATATATCACTAAATTAGAAACTGCCTTTCATGCAGCATGTTAGACAAAAACCATGGAGACAAAAAATGAATAGGAATGCAAAACTGTTCGACAACATAATGTTTATAGCAAGATTAACATATATAGTTTCCCACCTGGAATCTCTCAATCAAAGGTCCAGCTCCAGCGAGTTCTGCTGGAATAGCCATTGGTAGAACTGTTGGTGTGCTGCAAAAATGAAATGAAATAGAATGTCACAAACACAAAAATCATTTCACTTTGTCGTTAGCTACTGATACAGTTCAAGAGAAAAAAGAAAAAAAAAACAAAATGTACATTCTTAGAATTAAGGCTCGATCATTCAATAACAACAGCAGACTGCAATAATTAAATTTGTTTGCATACAGTGAAAATTGATAATGGAAGAAGAAAATAACATTTATAGCTTTTTCAACAGTAACATTTATAGCTTCTAAAGTAGTAAATTGGTAATGTAACATCCCAAATTGATAAAATGTTCATTTTTCCAAACACAAAAAGATTTATAAACATTAGACTGTAACTAAAAAA
The DNA here is from genome assembly GCA_030408175.1 of Trifolium repens. Lineage (NCBI taxonomy): Eukaryota > Viridiplantae > Streptophyta > Magnoliopsida > Fabales > Fabaceae > Trifolium > Trifolium repens. The sequence continues at coordinate 12,199,610 of CP125845.1, forward strand.
ATTCCAAAACATATTCAAAAGAAAAGAGAAAGCTCACGGTGGTGCGAAATTTGATCCATCGCTGTCATAATCATCGCCATTGCTAACAGTAGCATAGCTATGTAGCGGGGTACTCCCATTGCCAATGCTAGAACCAAATGAAGTTCTGTTTGTCCTCACACTTTGGGCGCCGGAGGGTGGCGTATCGAAAATCATTTTGTTTGCAAAACAATCAAAAAAAGAAACTAGTCAAAGCAACAAAGCTTGGTCTTCTTCAAGCTCCAATACTGCATAATCAAAAACTAAAACATAAGTCAAAACAATAGAACACATGCATAATTTGAGCTATGTTGACTCAAATAAAACACAATTCAAGTCTAAATTCAAAACCATATCAATAAATTGAACATAACAGAAACTAAACAAAAAACAAAAACTATCAAAATAACAAAAATATTTTTTTTATGAATAAAGTCATGAATTTTATCAACAACAATTATGAAGGACAAAGACAGAAACAGACCCAGAAATTAAAAATGCTTCAACATTAAACAAACAAGTACAAGATTAACTAAAGTAACAAACTTTTTACATTTCCACTAAAAAACAAGGAACAAAACAAGCTCTAGAACAAAGGATCCAAAACAATAAAACATTGTAACATGATGTTCAGATGAAGAGGAAAAAAAGCAACCTTTGCAGCAGCAATGGAACAAGCAATGAAGTAATGTATAAGAGAGAGATCTGGGTCAGTGAGAAGAATGAAGATGAAGCAAGATTTGGTTGGAAAATGAAAAAAATATTAAATAAAGTTTTGATTTTTGAGGCTGAAATTGAGAATAAAAAAAAACAAGTGAGAGAAAGTCACGGGAACATTATTAAACAGTGAGGCTTTTGGGGAACTCAAAACCACTTTCCAATTTCTTCTTCTTCACTCAAAAATAAGATTGACGTGAAAGAAAACACAGAAGAAGAAGATTCTAATTACACACTAGTACATATATAAACATAAACTTCATTTTTATTTAATTTATTTATTATTATTTAAGTAACATTATATTATATGTTTTTTGTTTTTTAAATGTTGTATTTCCATTTGGCATATGACTATGTAATGTTTGTGTGTTTTGTTTGGAAAAATCTAAAATATGAATGGTCTTTGAAGTTAATTAATAATGATATCAATAATAATAATTGATAGTAATTGATGAGTTGTAACTATTCAACCGAAAAAAGATTCCATGATCTAGTGATTATACGGCCAAATACCTTTGCTGCATTTTTAGTATACAACATAAATAGAGGGTCTCTTTCTTTTCTTCCCTTAATTTATTTACATTCATATGTAATTAATGTAGTTATTTGTTTGTACCTATCTTTTGGTATTGCTCTAACTATATAATTTCATTTCACAAACAATATCTTTTTGGTCAATTGGTTAGAAATTTTAGCCTAAAATAAATAAGTGCAATGAGCGGTGTTCGAACTCTAATTTTTTACATATATAATGTGATATCATGTCAACTGAATTAAGTTTATGAAATAGTTTTAAGTTATTTTTAATATGTGCGTAAAAATATATTTGTCGCAGTTACAACAAATTAATCTTTTCAAAGAATGTGTGGAGATTTTGAACTTTGACCACTTAAATAAAAATTCTAATTTTTTTATTAATAAGTGATAACTAAATCGATCCATAACCATAATTCATTTTTTTATGGCCAATCCATAATCTATTGTTGGTGTACTACTATGTTAAAAAAAGTATATGTCATTTGGTGTTAGTGTAATATCAAATACTTTCATAAAAATATATTTTAGAAAAATATCACATACTATGATTAAGATGTACAAGATTAACAATAAAATTTGTTGTTCCGCATAACTTAAAGAAAAATAAAAATTGTTGTTCCATAAAGCTTATGTAGTAATCGCTGAAATTTGTCAAATATAGATAGATAAAGTTACCTTACATATATATATATATGTTTTTTATATGAGATTAATCAGGGAAAATTGTCCTTTTATTTATTTTAAAAATAATATTTGTTGTTTTTTTATAATAATTTATTTATTTGTTACTATTATTTATTAATAATTGATGCATAATTTGAAAAGGCCAGAGTAGGGTCCACAATATTTGTGTAAATTTTGTCCCTGTCTTCCTCCGGCGGGAAGAGGCCACCCAAAATTTCATTCTTACTCGGTCGTCACTCACTCTTCATTTTCCAGCTCATAAGGATTTTGGGTCCCATGACCCCATCTTTTTTTCTTTTTGTGTTACAACAAGAACCATATGGTCCCATCTTTATAAGCTAGTATAAATATTCGCAAGGTTTTTTTTTTTATGAATAAAATTGTTTATTTCCATCGCTTGAAACTCAACTTTAAAAGTTTTCGATTATAGTTTTCTTTTTTCTTTTTTTTTTATATATAAAATAATTATACATTAATAAAAACAGTCAATAAGCTGCACCGCTAACCTTTTTTGTATAGTAAACTTTAATTTTTGAAAAATTACATTCATACACTTAGGGAACACAATATTAATATGCATGATCTTGCAAGGTTGGGAATTTTTATTTTTAAAAAAAAAAGTTTCTTCATGATGAAATTTAAGACATATATAATAATAAATAATTTTTTAACTAATAATATAAAATAATTATAGTATGGGCTCTTTAAAATTTTTAACTGTATCTTTGGAATCACACTTATTATTTATTGCATGATGTGTCTCCATAATGGATAATTTTATGTTTTTATGAGCAAAATGAATAATGGGGCAATTGTTAATAATAGTGGATTTTTTCATGGAGGTTTTTTTAACAAGTGATTGTCTGATAATGAGTGAGGAATATCCATTTTTTTGTCGAGTAAATGGATTGAATTCATAAGTTATTTGATATTATTTATAAAAATGTTCTAGTTGCCCACTCATTTGATAACTAAAATTGTATCATTATCATAATAAATGTGGCAAGTCATATTTAGATTAACAACAGGTTTGAAAAATGATGGTAAATGATGTTATTTTATGCATATAAAATAAGAGTTATGTTAAACTGTGCTCCTGAGACACTTGTTAAACATACTTTAAAAAAAAATTAATGTTGTAACTTTTTACACTCGTATGATATTAAATGTATAAATTTCAAAACAACAATTTTTTTATTAATATGTTTAACTAGTATCTTGAAGATACTATTTAACATTTTCTATAAAATATAACTAAAATTTACTCATTTTTTTATTTTATCTTTTATTTTTCGACATCGTCGAAGAATTTAGTTAATGTTAAAAGTTACACGCAGTAAATACAATAGTAAATTCAAACTCACGTCTTAGCATAACAAATGTTCTTATTACTTATATTGAACAAAATGGGACATAGAGTCAAAATCTTATATGTATAATGATCTTGTGTCTAATATATATTATATTAACCTAATTAATCTGCCAATGGAGCCGGCCATAGCCGGTACAATGTAGGAAAGCAAAATGTTTGTAAACATTGCACATTAGACAAAGAAGCAATGAGTTCAATTAATGTGTAATTATAAGATTCACGAGAATATGAATATTGCATGACCTATTTTGAGCTACATTGTACAACTACAAGTCTACAACAATTATATCATGGTTTTTTATTTCTAAATTATCAAAGGTTGCTTGAAATCAATCTTATGATGAGTTGCCCCACGCTCAACAACCATGACACTGCAAACTCATGTGGTAATTAAGACAAACATGAGAAATGCGAGGAACAATTATCTTTACCCCTCAAATTGAGTGGTCCAAACTAAAATAAGGGCTTTAAAGAAACTATGCTTCATCAAAAGCACTTAGTAAAGCCAAAATGTATGGTGGAAACAACAAGAAAAGTGTTAAGTGTATGAAATTGCTTTAAGGAGGACTAGTATTGATTAAGTAATTATAATTTGGAAAGCATCTTTTGTTAAACAACCACAACTACAAGCAATGATTCATATAAATAATTACTCTATCTCAAAATAAACAATGCAAATAGAACAAATTAAAAAATTATTCTAAGATATTTGATCTGCTAAACTTTTAATGTAACTAGCGTGGATCCCGTGTCAAACACGGTAATTAATACTCCCTCCGTTTATTTTTAATTATCTTTTATTATCATATTTAGCGTTTCTATTTAATTGTCCTTTTTGTATTTTATGGGTATGATTTGTCAATTATACCCTTTGTCAATTGCTCTTATCTTTTTCCATAAAACCGATTAATGCTATATATTTGGAAAACTAAATTTTTTTTTTTAAATTTTTGTTGGTACATAACATATTAAATTTTGTTTTTTTACATAATATATTAAATTTATTGGAACGAAAAAGTGTGGGCAAAAAAATAGGAATTTATTGCTGGATTAAAACGAGGGTATAATAGGAAGATAACGTGCAAAAATACACTTCCTTAATTTGGTGTTATCATTCTAAAAAGACAATTAAAAAGAAACGGAGGGAGTATATTTTTTAGTTTTAAATATAAGTATGTATCCTGACCTATGAAATAGAAATATATATATATATATATATATATATATATGTTTATCATTCTCATATGATATGTTCTATATATATATATGTAATATTTTAATTTATGTTTTAAGAAAAAATCACTTTTTTCCTTTAATTACGAGTGTATTCATTTTTACCATAAATGCATAGTAAAAGATATTGAATTAAGAGTGATTCAAGTAATTGAAGTGTTATTAATTAGATAAGGGTTGCTAACAAATGACTTCGGGACACTCTTTAAGTATTTTACTTGAATAAATTTTTTATTCAAAAAGTTAAACACTACAATTTTTAATGCATTGATTTTACATATTTGTATAAAAATTCTATAAAACTTATTGCTTAAGATACTTAAAGAGTACCTTCTGGGGGCGCTCGTTAGCATTTTCCATTAAATAGTACCATTTTTTTTTTGTTTTCACCATCGATTGAATCTAGTTCATGGGTCAGTTATGGTATTTATGGAATGGTACTTGTTGTATTTTTTTTTACATATTAGAAGGAATATGTGGAAATATTGTTGGCCAATTAAGTTACGACTTTCCAATTTACATTGAATTGAGTGTCTTTGGATGAAGATTTTTTATGAGGTGGTGTCATTTTAGAGGATGGTTTAAATTTTTCAATATAAATTATCTTATTTTGATATGATGACAAATTTGGAAGAAAAAAAATAGAATCAAAGAATTTTATCTGATATTTTATCAAAATTAAATTTAAAGAATTTTAAATAACACTTAAAAATTAAGAATTTTTCCTGACCATTTTTTTAAAAATAATTTTCATGTATCTCATATTTTTAGAGAATAAAATATTTGTGTTGATAAATTGACTAACTTTGATTTTTCTACTCATAATTTTCCTTGGTGAGACTTTCTTTCTCGTTTTATTATAGAGGACATTTTTTTTACTCCCTCCGTCCCATTTTAAGTTATCTAGTTTAACTAAATACACTATTCACATAACAAAAGCTACTCAAGCATTAGTAATGAGGGAAATGGACAATTTAGTAGAGGAAGTTCCCATTTTAGCCAAACAATTAGTACATTTGTTCTCTTCTCGAGGTCAAACACAACATTCATATCTCTACTTAACAATTGTCGAATGATTTGAATCTCGTTCGCAAATTTATAATGAGATGAGACACCTCTCTTATAAGAGTAACAGCTTGAAAAGAGTCAAACATATTATTGTAGTCATTCACCCAACGCAAGTTGAGTCCATATAGCGAAGCCATGATCTCAACAAATAAAATACTTGGATGCGACTAACACCAAAAAAGTCTATGAAAAACACTCTAGTATTGTTACGTATAAGCTCTCCAAAACCGACCGTTTGTAAGTTTGTTATTTATCCTCTAACCAAAGTAAGCCTTATGTTTTGTTTGTTCATTTCGAAACGACTATATTTTATTAAGGAAAATGTTGTTTATAGCGAATGGAAACACCACGAATTCCATCGCGACGTGTATTCTGTTTAGCACCAATTTGTTGACTTCCATATTTTCCACTAACCGCCAATGAATTCTACTACTCTCTTGCTTTTCATTGGCTTGTTTTTGCTTCGTGATGCTTTCGTGAATTATTTTTCGTTGTCAATAGCAATGCTCTTTTATTAATAACACAATCGAGTGCAAGACCAGTACAATGCACGACACCAACACATACTACACATATCATACCTTATGTTGTGTTTTTATTTAGATGCATATCTAAGACACCACCAACATAATGCATCAAAATTCTTATTATTATGTTACTTTATTATTTTTTACCACTTATCTTATAATTACTTATAATAATAAATACTTTAATTAATTCATGGCTTTTGAGTGATTCAATCGACTAAATACGAAATCAAGCTATCCTTTATGGTAGCTGACTAATGGGGTAAATGAAAGGTGGATTAACTCTGTATTTTACAAAGTAGAACTTACCTTCTTTTTTTTTGCAAACAAAATAGAACTTACTTCATTTTAAGAAAAATAAAAAAAATTCAATACGAATTGGGAACAGATATAAAAAAACCATTGATGTTGAGCTTGCAAGAGAAGATTGTAGCAATCTCTATAGAAAATCTCAAGAACACCAATGAGATTTAAGTTGCGATATGAGCATCCAAATGAATATTAGTCTTTTTTATTATTATTATTATGTAGCCTAGTGTCTGGAACAAATATAAAATGTAATATTTCTATTAACTGAGTTAAACTTATGATGACGAATATCAGTCTATGTAGTTGATATAAAAGATTAAAATTTGCAAAAAATATTTTAGGAAGACATTGAAATAAATTTGTTTTCAGACTTTTGTACTATACTACATGTTTATGTTAAAGAAGAGTAGTATGAGAATTTTTTAAAATGTGGGGGAGGGGGTTGATTGGTTAGATATGGTAGTATAGGCACAAAAATCCATTAGGGAAGTGATGGGCCATCATGTGTTGGATACTAGACTTGCGCCAATAACAAGATTGATAAACACGGTTGCTTTTTGCATCTCCTTTTTTCTTTTCGTCTTTCTTATGCACTCTCTTTCTACATTTTCATTTCTGTTCATTCCAAAATAGTTTTTGTTTTTCAAAAATTAATTTCTAATTTCATGTTTTTATAATTTAAAAATCATTGAAATTGAAGTGCTTTTTTCCTTTTTATAACAAAGCCCAATTGAATGTCAATTTAAACGAAAAAATAAGACAGAATAATAAAGAATTAAACAATCAAGTTTGCCCCACATTTTAATAAGTTCTCATACAACTTTTTTTTAATGAAAATTAGTCACCGCTAAATGCCGATAAAAGTTGCATACCAATGACATGATAACCCCAAAGAATTTAATAATTGTTCTTAAAAAAAAAAGAAGGCTTGTATGTTTTAAGTTATCTATCTATGTATTCTAACAATAAAATGATAGAAAAATACATTCTCATATTTGTTGTATAAAAAATTTCCTAAAGATAGAAATATCACCCGGTGCACTAGTTAAGCACAAAAATGAGGAAATTTTGTCTTGAAACTCGTGCATTCAATACATTGAAAGTGTAAAAAGTTGTATTTATCAACATTAACTTTATATTTTATTTCTATTTTTGGTATGCTTAACAAGTGCACCGGGTACACCGTTTAGCATGACCCATAATATATATATATATATATATATATATATATATATATATATATATATATATATATATATATATATATATATATATATATATATATATATATATATATATATATATATATATGGGTTTGCTAATTTAGACGCAATTAAAAACATGAATATCTAAATTAGCAAGGTGCACTTTTTCTCTTTGGACAAAAAACCTTGACATTTAGTTATTTTACACTAGAAAATTGAGGGTTAGTTAGGTAAATTTTATTAAATTTTGTGCATCCATTTGCTAATTTACACCCACATTTAGTTATTTTATGTTTTTTTATTAGAAAAATGTTGTTTGAGAATTTTAAGGAAGGATAAAACATGTTTTGTTGTTTTTTTTTTTATAAAACTCCAAAATTGCCCTTTACTTTGAAATAGTGGAAGAATTGTATTTTTAGTCATAATAGAAAAGGTGCACCTTGCTAATTTAGACATTTGTATTTTTAGGTGAGTCTAAATTAGCAAACCCATATATATATATATATATATATATTATGGGTCATGCTAAACGGTGCACCCGGTGCACTTGTTAAGCATACCAAAAAAAGAAATAAAATATAAAGTTAATGTTGATAAATACAACTTTTTACACTTTCAATGTATTGAATGCACGAGTTTCAAGACAAAATTTCCTCATTTTTGTGCTTAACTAATGCACCGGGTGCACTATTTAGCTCATTATCACTTTGGCACGTGCTCACGGTCGTGCCATACCTCACATAAGCTCATTAATTTGTTTTGAAGCCTGCCACAAGTAGGGATGGCAACTATACCCAAACCCGTGGGGCCCACCCGCACCCGCACCCGAGTCAACGAGTGAAACCCGAGTTGACTGAGTTTGGGTTCGGGTGGCACCCGATATTTCGGGTGCGGGTTTGGGATCACTCAAACCCGCACCCGAAACCCGAAATTACACCCGCTTAAATATTAAATTACTAATTATCCCTATGTATATATAATTGTAATTTAATTTCTTAAAATTAAATGTTGAATACTATGTTACCAAACTATGTTATTGTTGTATTTTAATGTAATTACTTGTAATTTAACATTACTCAATTTTATTGTTGTATTTTCTCGAAAATTTGAACTATGATTGTTACCAAACGATGTTGCTATTGTATTTTTTAGGGGTGAGCACGAACCCGCAACCCGACTCGAAACCGACATAACCGCCAACATATGGAAGCACTTGGTCGGGTGCGGGTCGGGTCTCGGGTCAACAATTGTGAAAAATCGGTCATGAACGGTTGTATACGGGTGGGTGCGGGTCTCTAAAATTTATCTCTTCATAACCGAAACCGACCGAACAATTACTAAAATATAAATTAATTAATTTTTTTTGTTTTGAGCACCTCTTAATCTCTTATACTCTTCGCTTTATTAATTTTGTCTATCTTTGATAGAGAAGAAAAATGTTATATTTTACAAGTTATGCTTGTAATAGGTTGATAAAGGAGATGTGAAAGATAATATTCTAGATTTATATTAATTTGTACTTCTCATCTACTATCTATTATTGTCATTGGATTAACAAATTTGAAACAAAATAATTGCATCTTATCATTTTTATTGTATCATTTGTTGCAGTGTGTACGAAATATTGAACTATTTGAAGAATAATTTTTTTTTGATCAATGAAATTTTAGATGTAACAACAAAGTTTCAATGTAACCCGTTAAAACCGACCCGCTACACCCGTCACCCGTATGACCCGAACCCGAACAAACCGAAGATGTAGACGGTCGGAATTGGGTCCAAATTAAGAGGCCGCGGTTTTTGTCGGTTTTACGATTTTCGGCCCGAATCCGACCGAACCCGACCGACGCTCACCCCTAGTACTATTTTTATATGTTCTTGCTACGGGTTCGAGTTTGGGTGAAAAAACCCGAACCCAACGGGTGTGGGTGCGGGTGTTATTTTACCACCCGAATATCATTTGGGTTCGGATTCGGGTTCGGGTGGTGATTTCGGGTGCGGGTTTGGGTAGTGTGAAACCCGCACCTGTGGGCACCCGTTGCCATCCCTAGCCACAAGTCATGCCTGGCTGCCACGGCCGTGCCAGGTTTGCTGAGTGCAAAATCAGTTTTTGACTCTTCATTTCACCTTTTATTGACCACTAAGTGTATTTACTTTAGATGTCTATTAATTTTCACGAATGTTAAGGCTCTCAAGGCTATAAATAGGATCTTTTCTCATTTAAAAGCATCAAGCAATCTCTTGTATACATTTCTAAGTTATCAATAAAGTTTTCTCTTGTGTTCTTAGTTTAGTTTATGCTTGCAGCTGCTCATCATGTGTAGGTGTGAGTAATTCATAGCATTATCTCTTGATCCTTTTCTCTTATGCTTTTGTTGATTGTGATTACTAACGAGCTTTATCATATGCTATAGTGTGTTTGTTGTTTATCTTAGGATAAGAAGATTAAGCAACGAAAGGATAAATCAATGCATCTATTGATCCTCTATGTTATGACCAGCGTATCGCGCTAACCGTGCATCAAGGGGTATGCGAGGATCTCCATCATGTTTCCCTGTGGTGTCATGTTAATTGCCAGTCCGAGAGGGGACGATTGCAAGTGGTTATCCCATTATCTAGAAGTGTGATTGAATTGGATTAGGAATTGTTTGTTTGTGATGAATTCTATGATCCTAGGATGATTTTTATTAAAATTAAAATATATTTATTTACTTGATCAATCTCTCATAAAACCAAACCAAAACTTCCAATATACCCTTTCATATTTGCTTTATTTCTATTTCTCTCCAATCTTTCTAATATATATAAATAAGTTTTACCTTGTCTCTTCTTAGTCATGTAGATCGATACCTTTTTTATTACGACAATATACTCGTGTACTTACGAGCGTATCAATAACAACTTCAATATCCATATTCATATTCGTTGAATGCTAACTAACTTCGCTCATTACCTTAACTTTTTCCTCATGTCCTTAGCTAATAAATCAAATTATCTATAATTAAAAGTGGGCCTATCGACTCAATCGTTAAAGCATACTTGTATAGGGCATCATTTTTATCTCATTCATACATTGTTTGTAGAACAAGGCCGACATTGGACTTAGGCCACGAGTGGAAGGCATAGAGTCTAACATTTTAGCGGTCTAATTTTTAATTTTATAATCACTCGGTTTTATATTAGTGTTATAAAAAAATTATTTAAGATCATCAATGACACAAGAGAGATCAAATAATTTGGCAACTTTATCAATTAAGAATGATATGATAGAAAAAATTGATATTTATATCTCAAAATTATCGAAGAAACTATTTCTTATGAATTTTTAAATAAAGAGAAGTTTTTTACTTAATATTTTGTGAAATTAGTATTATAAATTAAGACATATTATGTTAATGAAATAAATAATTTTTCCCATGTTTTACTTAAGAGTGCATAAAATGTCAAGAACAAAATTGATGTAGAATTGACTTTGAAAGAGATATAGACCGATACACATGACACACCACGAGCTTCTCCTACATGAAATCATATGGAATGATAAGAGAACAAGAAAGTTTTGTTGCGGTTCCTGTTCCCTTGTATAGGATCATATGCCAAATAATTCCAGCTGCTTTTTTTTTGTAAATAACCTTATTAGGTAGATTATTTTATTTTTTAACTTATAAATAAATAAATGTGTAGACCCCGTTCATCTTTTCCGCCCCTAGCCGAAAGAAAAAAAAAATCCATAAAATAATTGTTTACAAAAGTTGATAGAAATAGATCAATTAATTCATTCTTTCAATATAAAAAGTTAAAAACCCTTAAGCTTAGCACAATCGGCAGAATTATTATATTATATATGTAGGAGAATGAAGTTCGAATTCTATTATTTCACTTATCCATTTAAAGATAAAAAATTTAGTCACTAGACTAGACTACTTGACCAATAAAAAATTGTATTTCCTAACATTTAGAAATTTGGAGTATTATATATATATATTATGGTCAAGTAATCAATACTATTATAACAAATACAAATTTTGCAAAATCCACCGTTAGATTGAAATTTTATATCATATAGGTCATCCATAAAAAAATTTAGAAAAATTGAAAATGATTTGATATGTTATTGGGATTTATTGAAAAATTTAAAATGCTTTAAAATAACCAATAACATGTGACAATGTGATACAAATGGTTTAAAGTATTAATACATTTTAATTAATGTTACATGAACGGTTATCTTATCGCTTTTGATTGAATCTTATCAATCTTTTTTGTAGAGATCCATTCTTCTTGGAACTAATTAAACAGTTCTTGTTAATTATTTTGCAAAATCAGGCACACCACTAGTGCAATGAAATTCCACTAGATTGTCCTTTTACCGTATAATCATTAATCCCAAACTTAAAAAGATAAAGCAAGATTCCGTGATATCTACATTTTGACAAATATGACACCAATTGTTAATTTAAACATGAAAAAGAAAGCTTTTTATTTAGAAACTATTCATGATATTGTAATAAACAAATATATAAATAATTAATGGGATAAAAAGGAGGGCTCAAGTAATCATCATCCTTTGCATTGAAGGTCATCGTACTTCAATATTCTTATTGTTAAAAGTGTTTGCAATAATTGAAAAATCATAAACAGTTAAAAGCATGCATAAAAAGACAATGGTAGGGGTGGCAAGTTGAAGAAATTTTCTTTTTTCGTATGGTCCAACATCTAAACAAATTGAAGATTTAGACGGTCGAAATTAGATCTAAAAAATATATGTAACACAAGAAAATAATTAGCCATTTGAATTCAATTTTTTATTTTTATATTAACCTTCAAATTCATAAGAAAATGGGTCTGGTAATCCATAGTTCGGCTGCGAGGTAAGTAAATCTGACCAAAAATTGTTCCCATCAGAAATCAAACTCGAATTCTCCGGAACGATTCGTCTTAGGATAGCTCATTAATTGGATTAAAAAAATTTACACAAACAAACTTAACTCATAATATTATAGAAAGCTTCAACAGTGCATTCATGCATCCAATCAAATCTTTTGGATTCACCTGTTCATTGACTTGAAGTGGAAAATATTTTGCACTGTGTATAGAAATTAAATGTAACTAATTAATTGTCACCTCATACATAACTAATTAATAACAAGAAAACCATTATTGATTATGCTCATAAAGTATATATAATTGTAGTAATTAGACATAATAATAATAATAACAACATCTAGTCCATAAAAACAGAACTTGATTACAAGTCATTAATCACACATATCTTACAGCATAATTCAACAACAGTAATATTTGAACTTATGCATGTGCATGCCTAAAATTGCTTCACATGATTGAACATGCATTTGGGTTATCATCACTAAAGAAAGAAGTGATTTTATCATCTGCTCCATTTGGATTTGGTTGTGCTAGCTCAGTGTTTTTCACAAATCCAGAGGGTCCATTCTTTGCATATGCCTGTGATATGTAAGGATATGCTACCAAGTTATATTCAACATATGGCCAAAACTTTGCTCTTTTTCCTGTGCTCTGTACTCTCTTTAGGACCTTATTTCTGTCCACATAACCTGTCACTGTTACCTTGCTTTGGTCTCTATTCACCTCTACTTCCTTCACACCTGAATTATTATATTTAATCCAATTTTTATTAATAAATAATCATTTTATTAGAATAAACAAAATTCGGCTATAAATAAACTAATAAGTAAATGCACACAATAATTCAAATGATTGATCATAGAGTTCGACCAATTGTGTCTATATCTTCTGACAGTTGTAGTCTTTCTATTATGCAAATACTTAGGGTTACATATATAGTACAAGTTGTGTTTAAATATTATAGTTTTGATTACAAATTTATCTCTAAAATGCTATGTTAGCTCTAGCATCTGCTCATTATTAGTGAATGCGAGTGAGCGAATCATACTCAACTCATTTCTTTGAGGGAAAATTTTAGGGTGAACGCTTCTAAACCACTCGGATAGATGGTCAACCACAGACTGAAACTTGAAAATTGTTAGAAATTTCAACAGAGCTATTGGTAAGTAGAAGTTCAAAATATGGATTGAGTGTAGTCAATGAATCTGACTGCATGCAGTCGGAGAGATCAAAGTCATCTGATTAAGATCGTACGGTTCAGAGTTTAAAGTTAAAATTTTTATATTTAAAAAATTTAAAATTGTATTAAGATCCGAGCCGTCTGATTTTGATCAAACAGTTCAAAGCAGCTGACTGCATCCGAGCTGACTGCCCTGAATCAATTTTCAGAAGTTCATGGTTCTCCTTGTTCTCACGTTAAAGACTCACCGTGAATTGATACGTTCTAATTCGACAAAAACAAAAGAAAACGAACACTCATGTCTCAAAACTCAATTCATATTTATTTCTACTTACTTTTTTTCAAACTGACACAAATCAAGTCACTCTCTCAATTATAAGAATGAAAGGACCGGGCGATTCTGCTTCCGTAGAGCATCATCGATGGTCGTTAAAGTTTTTAGTGATTTTTAAGTACTGGTCCACCAAGTAGAATCCACCTTCTTTGAAAATATGAACATTCTCATAGTGCAAGCAAATTACTACTATAAAAAGTTTATGCCATTTGATTTGAGAAAAAAAAAAGAGAGGGATATGATTATGAACCTGACATGTTGGTAACAGAACTCCTAACTCTTCTTTCACAGCCATCACAGTCCATTTTCACCTTTATTTCAACTGTCTACAAGATAAAAAGTTGCAAAAAAGAAAATCAGAATTTTCTTAAGATTAAGCTCAAAATCAACACACATGCATAAATAAGATAGGATAAGACTTAAGAGCATGTGACAAACCTGCATTGGTTTATGTTTCTTTTTTGGGGTGACATTATAGAAGTAATCTGAAAGAAAATCTAGAGCACCCATTTTCTTAATTCTCCTTCTTTTTGGTACAAAAGAAAGGAATGGATTAGATTAGAGTACTTAACAGAAAAAGGGGTTGATGAACAGAGGAAACAAAAAGATAGAAAGGGAGGGAAAGGGGGGATGTAGGACTATATGGCTACCAAATTATATACTTATATAAGGGAACTAGGGAAATGATTTTCATTACTATATGTGCAACTTGTGCTAAAATTTAATGTATATAAAATAAAAATAATGCTTAGACAATTATTTATTATTTTTTCTCTTTAATCATGCATATGTATATTTCCTAGAAAATATCATGGTGACATATAACATGGTTTTGAGCTATGTGTCATTGACTGATTGACCCTAATTCACAAAATAATTGAACTTAAGGATAGAGAATGAGTAGTAGTAATATATTTTCTATTTATTTTACCACAAGTAGTAAAATATTGTTAGGGCGATTACCATAGAAAAATTAAACAACACAATTACGGGAAGAGTTATGGTGCATAAAGATTTTCCATATGCATGGTGCATAAATAAATCTCCACCATTTGTATTCTAAAATAGCATTGATATGATTAAGTACATCTAATAGTTTTTGAGTATAAATGGTGGAGATTTGTTTATGCACCATGCATAAGGAAAATCCTTATGCATAATAACTTTTCCCCACAATTACATCATATATACTTTGCTTATATATATATAGGGGAACTTTCAAATGAGATGAATGTTAAAATGAGAGGGTGAGAGGGTTAAATGTGAGCCATCAGATTTAATACATGGCTGAGATTAAAATTAGTTCACGTGCTCATCTCCTTATTCTATTCACGCGCACCACCCCTTCATCTTCTCAAAATAGTCATGTTGTCTCTTCTCTTCATATTCTTCAGCAATGAATTGAACAACAACAACAACAACAAGTTTGCCGACCTCCTTCAATTCTTCGGCGGTGGCCTATCTATTCCTTCGATCTTCACCCACCGAAGTCTGAACCACACAAATCCCTCTCACTCTCTTATTTCCGCCATGACTGCAATGATATAAAGATGAATATTTGTTCACTGTCGTCGCGGATTTTCCCAACAATCGCCGACAGATAAGTGACCAGGGATGAAAAGAAAAGTGAGAACGGTCATAAAGCTTTTTCTAATGTATTCTGTAATTAATTTTTGAGTGTTGATTTAAATTGCCTTTTTCAATTGAACCTTATAATTGAAATTACAAGATTGTTATTACCAAAAAAATAAAATTGGAAGGATGCTGAAGTTATTGAATTGATTTATTTTTATATTATTAGCAAAAATATATGTCAATTCAGAGGCTAAGTTTGCTGCAAGTTCAAGTTCATGAGGCGTATTCTAAGGAAATTGATGCTTAGTTTCAACGTCGGTGGGGGTTTGTTGGTTGGTTTGTTGCTGGTGGGAGTTTGTTAGTTTCAACTTCGGTGGTCTAGGAGCTGCTGGTCTGTAGATTTGGAAGAGACAAAGATGGGCAAGTGACTGTGTTGAGACTCTAGAATTTCATTATTCTGTTATTATCAAAGATAAGTTTGTTACAAATGGTGAGAGCTCTTATATAGAGACTCAAGTCTTAACAGCTGGCAGTGCCAGCTCATCAGTGCCAGCTCAGCAGATCTAACTAACTATACCACGTCAGCAAGCTTATCTAATACTAATTACATTGCTTTGCTTCCTAATTACACAGCTATAGTTTTATTACATAACTTTGACCACATACTCTAATATCCCCCCCTCAAACACAAGGGGTTTCAATCATATGGAAACACTTTGAGTTTGGATCTTATGGTAGCATAGTTTGTAGGAGGCAGAGGCTTGGTGAGAGGATCTGCAAGCTGATCTGTTGCAGGGACATGTAAGATATGCAGCTGCTTTGACAGTACCTTTTCCCTTACAAAATGTATATCAAGTTCCATGTGCTTTGTTCTGGAGTGTAGCACAGGGTTATGGGACAGAGAGACTGCACTCAAATTGTCACAGAGCAATGTTGGGGTGTGACAGGGAACTTGAAGCTCATGGAGAAGTGACTGAATCCATACTAAATCTGCTGTTGTATTTGCCATGCTTCTATATTCTGCTTCTGTGCTAGATCTTGCTACAAGGGGTTGCTTCTTAGATCCCCAAGATACTAAGTTTGTACCAAAATATATGCAGGACCCTGATGTAGATCTCCTATCATCTTGATCATTGGCCCAATCAGCATCACTGTATGCTCTTAAAGAAAATGGAGGACTTGATGGAGAGGGATTAAGCAGTAGACCATGGCTGATTGTGCCATTTAGATACCTGAGTATTCTTTTGACAGCTTTCCAATGGGTTTCAAGAGGGTGTGCCATGAATTGGCATACTTTATTTACACTGAATGCTATATCTGGTCTTGTTAAAGTAGCATATTGGAGAGCTCCTACAGTAGATCTGTATAGGGTTGGATCACTCATAGAATCAGTGCCAAACTTGCTGAGTTTGCAGTTGCTTACCATTGGAGAACCAATGGGTTTACTATTTTCCATATTAGTCTTGATGAGTAGATCTCTAATGTACTTTGACTGATTGAGCAGTAGACCACCAGAAGACATGTGATGTACTTCAATACCCAAAAAATAATCTACTTCACCCATTTGTTTGAGAGCAAATTCTATGGCAAGTTTTGGAATGAGATCTTTAATAAGATGAGGTGATGACCCTGTGATGAGAATATCATCTACATATATTAATACATAAGTGCAAGATCCCTTTTGATGGTGAACCAAGAGTGAAGGGTCACATTTACTTGCAGCAAAACCCATTTTTAGCAGAGCTTGGGTTAATCTTTCATACCAGGCACGTGGGGCCTGTTTTAAACCATAAAGTGACTTGTGCAGTTTGCAAACCAAGCTCTTGTCAGAGTTTTCAAACCCAGCAGGCTGTTTCATATAAACTTCTTCTTGCAACAAGCCATTAAGAAATGCATTGTTTATATCAATCTGTTGTACTGTCCACTTATAGGTAACAGCTAGAGTAAGGATGATTCTGATTGTGACAGGTTTAACGACAGGGGAGAATGTCTCAGTGAAGTCAAAACCAGGGGTTTGAAGAAAACCTTTTGCCACTAATCTGGCCTTATACTTATTGATGGTTCCATCAGGATTTTCTTTCACTCTAAATATCCATTTGCAGCCAATAGCCTTCCTGTGAGGTGGAAGAGGTACTAAGGTCCATGTTTTGTTGTTTATGAGAGCTTGATACTCATCTTTCATGGCTTGTGACCATTTGGAATCAGCCAGGGCAGTTTTGATGGATGTTGGTTCAAGGTTAGCCAAGAAGGCCTTTGGTTTAAGGTTACCTGTTTTACCTCTTGTAACCATGGGATGGTTGTTGTTGGAAGTAGATAAATGATGTGAAGGTTCAACAGTTATTGAGGATATATTGCTGTTTTGACCAGAGGCTTGAGATGAGTTAATGGGACTGGATATAATAGAATTGATTTCAGTGACAGATAAGGGAGAATTATCTGCATGTTCAGAATTGTTGCAGTTTGTATGAGAGACAGGAAACATTGATGTGTAAGGAAATTTAGACTCATGAAAAACAACATCTTTAGACACATATATTCTGCCATTTTTATCCAGGCATTTGTGACCTTTGTGTTGAGGGGATACACCCAGATACACACATGGACTAGATCTGTACTCTAATTTGTGTTTGTTGTAAGGTCTGAGGTGAGGAAAACAAAGGCAGCCAAACACTCTAAGCTGAGAATAGTCAGGTTGAGTTTTGAAAAGAGCAAGGTGAGGTGATTTGAAGTTAATTAAAGCACTGGTTGGCAGTTTATTGATAAGGTGAACAGCTTGAGTGAAGCTATGATCCCAGAATTTTAGTGGTAGGGAAGCTTGAGATAGAAGTGTGAGACCCATTTCTACTATTTGTCTATGTTTCCTTTCTACAGTTCCATTTTGGTGAGAGGTGTGAGGGCAAGTCAATCTGTGTTGAGTAAAGGTCTAAATTATTTATTGAGTAAAGTAGTGAAAGGTCTAAATTCACCCCCCCAATCAGATTGTAAAGCTTTAATAGAGGATTGAAACTGATTTTGAATGTAAGCTAGGAACTGTGTAAAGGCTGCTAGCGCATCAGATTTTTGTTTAAGAAAGTAAATCCATGTGTATTTTGTGTAAGTATCAACAAAGGTGATATAATAATTGTACCCATAGTACGATGTGAAGGGAGCAGGTCCCCAAAGGTCACAATGAATAACTTCAAATGGTTTAGTATACACAGTGGTAGAAAGAGGTGCATAAAGTCTATGTGACTTGCCAATACAACAGAAAGTACAAGAATCAACTTTATTTTTATTGCTGAAAGGAATCTTACAGAGATTTAGAACAATTTGAACAGCTTTATTGTGAGCATGGCCTAGTCTTAGGTGCCATTTATGAAGCTCACTATCTATTTGTTCAGTGGACAATGAATTGTTACATTGAACATTTTTATTGAAAATAGTAAATTGACTAGAGCTAGTACTAGCTGGCTTATTTAAAGCAGAAGAAAAAGAAGTACTTGACACCATTTTGGACTTGGCATCAGTGTTGGATAGAAAGTTGAATGGCTTGAATTTGTACAAACCATCAGATCCCACTGTGCCTTCAAGCAGAATTTCGCTAGAATCCTGAGATTTTACATAACAGGTATAAGGATGAAACTCAAAAATGACATGATTATCTTGTGCAAACTTGCTAACAGATAATAGATTTTTAGAGATATGAGGAACATGCAACAATTCATTAAGTTTTAAACGAACATTGGGATTGTTAGGTGAGTAAAATTGTGAATGACCTAAAGATTGAATGGACACACCTTGGCCGTTTCCCATTAGCACCTGGTCTTGGCCTTGATAAGGGATACGATATGTCATGTTGTTTGGGTTGAAAGTGAGATGATGTGAAGCTCCTGAGTCAGGATACCAAGATGCAGTGGAAGCTGTATCTAGTTCTGTGGTTGGTGCATAGTAATGTGGAACAGCATAATGTGCAGTAGGGCGCATATAGGGATTGAAAAGAGGTGGTCGTGATGAGGGTCCAGCATTGTAATTGCGACCATAGGCTTTGTTAGAGGGAGGTTCATACCTGTGCCAGCACTCCATAGCATTGTGATTAGGTTTTGAGCAGATTTGGCATTGAACTTTCTCATTGTTTGATGTGTATTGAGGCTTTCCACGTCCTCTGCCACGACCTTTACCACGTCCCTTGCCACGAGATGGATAAGCATTGTAATGTTCTGTGCCAGGTTCAGGACCTTGAGTATCCTCATTAGGATTGTTGGATTGAACTTCTGTGTAAGCAACATTTGCAGAAGCACTTGGATTAGCTAATTCTTGCCTGAATTTCTCGAATTGTGCTTCTTGAAGAAGAAGAAGCGCTTCAACGTCTTCAACTTTAGGTATTTCAAATCTGCTATACACCATCATCACGAATGAGTTGAAATCCTCCGGTAGGCCTTCGAGAATCGAATCAACCTGTTCTTGTTCGGATACCGTGTCTCCTACAGCAATCAGTGAGTTAACAATGGATTTGATTCGTAGTAGGTACTCACTTACGGATCTTGCAAGCTTCTTGGTGTTCTTGAGTTCGGATCGTAGCTGGCGAGCGCGTGATTTGAGAACAGAGTTGAAATAGGTGTGAATTGTATCCCAAACTTCATACGAATGTTTGCAATTCAACACTCGGGGAAGAACGCTATCAGAAATCGTAGAAAGTAGCCAGGTGAAAAGCGTTTGATCTTTGAACAACCATTTTTGGTATTCGTCGGAGTTCTTACCTTCCAATCGATCAGCTACAGATGCATATTGTAACGGAATTTCTGGATTAACAACAAATCGGTGAAGATTATGTGCTGTTATTACTCCGTTGATCTGTTGATTCCACAAAAGAAAATTCTTTTCATCCAATTTGATTGTTAGCGCATGCGTGAGGCCAGATTTGGATGAATCTTTCGCGGTGTTGGGAAGATTTGCGATTCCGGTGAAATTTGCGGTGCCGTCATCCTCTGTGTGCGGCGAAGTCGCCATTGTTGACGGCGAGAAGCTTTGATTTTGTTGTTTGCGGAAGCGAAATTGAACCCTAAAGGCTCGGTGATACCATGTTGAGACTCTAGAATTTCATTATTCTGTTATTATCAAAGATAAGTTTGTTACAAATGGTGAGAGCTCTTATATAGAGACTCAAGTCTTAACAGCTGGCAGTGCCAGCTCATCAGTGCCAGCTCAGCAGATCTAACTAACTATACCACGTCAGCAAGCTTATCTAATACTAATTACATTGCTTTGCTTCCTAATTACACAGCTACAGTTTTATTACATAACTTTGACCACATACTCTAATAGACTGGGATTTGGGAAGGAGAAGAGGATTGATCGCGTGGGTGTGGATCTGCAAAATTAAAATTTAATCTCAGCCATGTATTAAATCTGATGGCTCACATTTAACCCTCTCACCCTCTCATTTTAACATTCATCTCACTTGAAAGTTCCCCTATATATATATATATTTTGGTTTATAAAGAAGTAGAGTATCGAATCCAAAATCTCATGCATATTACCCAAACTCCTTACTACTAGATTAAATTTAGTGGCTTACCACCCAGCCTATATATAATAGTGTGTGATTTACAATTGAATTATTTTTAAGAGGTTCATATTAAATTAACGTTGGCACAATCACAATTATTATTTTAATATGTTGATTAATTTATATTTTTTTTATTTCTTATATTTTTTTTCTTATCTTTATTAGGTTCTAATTTGATTTTTTTTTCTTTCTAAAATTGTTCCACGTTTTTGTAGAGTTATACCAATATGGTCTCTCCAACTCCATGGTACAATTTAAACAAAAAGAATCACAATGGTATTGCTTTATATAATAAGAGACAATTAAAAAAGAATGAACAAATGAAAACTTGAAATAAAAGAAGATACCAAAATTATAACTTTAATATACTATATTAAAAAAATTTGATATACGTCTCTTAAATCCATACAAACTATGCTCTTGAGAAAAAAAGAAAAAACTATATATGCTTATAGGGTCAATGTATCAAGCTTAGTCATGCATATCTAGTTACATTCAGAATTATGGTGGAAAATGATAGTGAAGTATCATTTTGAATTGTCAATATTGCAATATTTTTAGGGGCCATATTTGTTCTCTGACCCTTAATAGATAAAGAAAGGACTTGTAAAATGTCTACAGTTTTAATTTAATTGCATTATTCAAACGGATACCTAAACAAATTGCGTGAGATACACATAGAATAACAATCATTCAATTTTATGTACATCTAATATGGTTGGACTCTTCCACATATGGCCTCAATTCACGGAATTCCATTATTTATAAGGGTCACAATCCAATTAAGTTCAAGTTTCTCTTTGTCTAAGATCAAGCATTGGTAGTGGTACTACTTTGATATGACACAATCTACTAGATTAATTTTTATTCCCTCAGTGTAGGGACAAATTTTTGCCTTCCTTATAACTTTTAAAGTAATTTCTTTGGTCATAACTATAATTAAAAAATTACTTTTTGAATTAATTAAAAAATTGGTGTGTCTGATTTATATTATAAATCGGATAAATTAATTTTTTAATGAATTAAAAAAATGATTTTTTATTTATTTATAATAGTGACCACAACGATAATTTTAATGTATCACTTTTTTGGTACATTTTTTATTTTATTATTTTATATCAATTTTTATTTTTTTAAATTTCTTAACCGTATATTATCTAATGATATATAGCAGTATATATCCAATGATACTCCGTATATAATATGCTTTATGAGATGCTATAAACTATAGCATATTACTTATCAGTAGGTATGATCAATAAACTATATATAGCTTAATTATAATATATTTTACTTTTCATATGTTTGTTTGGTGAGAGTAAAAATATGTTTGATAAGCAAATTTATCTCTCCGTTCATAGGTTTGATGGATAACCATGGATACATTTACATGCAGGGATTGCTATCTACTCTCACAATTTAGGGGAAGTAGAATGTGTATTGGTTGAATATGTTACAATTAACTAATATATAATATCCATCTTTGAAGTTTTGATAAATACATATGATATATAGAGTATTTGAATATACATATAGGTTATCTTAATAAAATTTTCGTGGACAAAGTTTTCACGAGACAAGGGATAAAATATCATTCTTAAATCTTCTTCAGAGGGACTTTAAAAAAAATTCTCTGCATTCAAACCCCAAACAAAGCAATCTTGACAGATCCCCTCTTACATATATAATTGACATCTCTATAGTCTGGAGAGGTTCCGAACAATACTTAGTTTGAAGAAATTTTAAGAACACTGGTGGCGAAGTTAAGAATACTCATTGTTCACTTGTTATGTGGATTAGATCTTCGAGTAAAAAGTACATCTCTCTTTTTAAGAGATGATTAGATGTAGCATCACTTGATTGTGAATCAGTATAAAAATATTTGTATACATTTTTTTTTTCTTCTTTCTTTTAATTACCTTTTGTGTTTATGCAAATGTGTGTTTATACGCAAATGTCTCTAAAGGTGTTTTTAAAACAAGTTGTTTTAAACTAAAGATTGACTAATATGAGAAATGTTTTTTTAAAAAGAGCTTAACACAATCCAAACTATATTTATTTCGCTTTTTTCTTGTAAAAAAATAGAGTATTTGAAATTCGAACTCTAACCTCTTCAATAATGTTCTTAGCTATCAACTAAACTATTTTTACAAGATCAAATAATAATTTATTGTGTTTTTTATTATCTTCGTATGTTTGCAATTTAATCTTTTATTTTTTAACATGCAAATATTAGTAGTTAGTTTGTTAGATAAAGAGTTTATTTATTTACTAGAGATAAACCCGTGCGTTGCACGGGTTCGATTAAATTTTATAATTAAAATATTTTTATAAATGAAAAATAATAATTGTGATAAGTATAATTACACAGTTAAATAATAGATATTATTTTAAAATATGATTATATTTAATATTAGTATATGTATAAAATTAAAAAAGGTTGTTTATAAATATAATTTTTTTATTGATTTATATTGTAGTTTTGTTTATATTTTAATATAATAATTCTCTTATAATATTGCATAAGTTTGAAAAAATATCCTATATTTTATTTTAATAGTGTAAACGTAGATCTTAGTTTTTTTTATATGAATTGCAATTGTTTTTTTAAAGTGAGTTGCAATTATATAGTTAATTGTCACTTTGTTTTTTATTTGATGTATCGCGTATTTTATTTTTTTCAATAACAATTGGAGTTTATCTTTTTTTTAATGAGGGTTCTATCCCCTCCTTTTTTTTTTTAACTTAATAATTTTTATTTTTGATTTTCAGTTTAATTTAGTATTGCTTCTTAGAATAGTAATCTTTTTTATAGAGAAATACTCTTAAATCATATTCTCAAAGTCCTAAATATATGTTACAATCACTACAAGAAATCTGACATTTAGCTACGGAAAAAATCCGTAGGTATAAGTCCAAAAACCGTGGGTATAGGCCGTAAAACCTATACCCACGGGCGTTCTGTTCCGTCAACTTTGATTCACCTTTACCCATGGAAATTTTCCGTCGCTATAGGCTATAGCTACGGTATATTCAACCGTTGCAGAAAGTCTCATAGTTATACCCACGGATGTTACAAACTATTGTAAACTGGTTTACCCACGCATTTGTCCGTTGGTATAGGTTGGACATTTTTTTTTTACATTTTTTTTGGCAGATTGCACATTTTTTTAAAATAATAATAATTTGCCAATATACATGTTTTCTACACACCAAGTCAACTATAATTGTACTGTAAAAAAAATCAACTATAAATATAAAAGAGAATTTCAAATATATTAAAAAAATTAATAAGTCTTACAAACTAACGGAAACACCAAAACAATGTCACCCAGCTAAATCTCCCAAAATTGAAGTTGCACCAAATAACTTAAAGAACTACCGCTTATTTCTAATCTATCCCAAAATTACAACTCTAAAAAACTAGCAACCACAAAAACATCCCTATGTATGATGACATCCCTACCAAGCAATAAACCACAATGGCTTACATCCCACAACACAGTACATGACATTCCTACCAAGCAAGAAACTGCAACAACTTACACTGTTTACTTCAAATCTCTCTCTTCAATCTTCGTCAGTGTATGGACTTTGAGAATCTGTTTGGTCGGGGGCAATAGAAGCATCTGTAACCTATAGATAATAAAAGAGAACAAATTACAGACTCAATTTAATTGATGTTTTCATAATATTCGAAATATGAACACAGAGAGTAAAATAAAATATACCTGTCTTGCAGCTCGTAAAATGTCATTCATATCTTCTCCAACAAATCGATTTTGAACCAATGACAACACATTTCCCAACACCGCATTTGTACTATCTTGTTCTTTTTCCATTTGCTTAAGTTTATCGCGCAACTCTTGATTTTCAGACAAAGAAGCTTTCAGTTTTTTGGGTTTGGGAATCTTGCCAATACAACACGCTCGTCCTCTCTTTTCAGGTCCTTTTACTTTGGAATACATATCATCTTTCCAAGGCATGTGACTTTGTATCTCTTGGACTGATTGAGATGTTCCGGCCTCATTATCATATTTGTTTAGTTTTTCCTGAAACACTAAAAATAGATGAAACAAAAACAAGTAATAACAATCCGATCATGGCACTAATTGCAAAACAACACAAATATTGACACTAATTTTTTTGTTTTTCAAAACAGCAAAATAATATTCACAATCATTAGATACAAAACCTGCAGCAAACAATAGGACATGAAATACTCATGAGATACTCATAGATACAAAACCTGCAGCAAACAATAGGTAAACAAAGGTTCACAATCAAACCAATACAATATGGAGCTAACAATCAATACTCCCACCCCAAAGCACAATAACATTATAACCTCACATATAAAAACCAAAAAATAGCTCAAACCTTTACAAAAACTAAACAGAAAACTCAATGTACTCTCGATCAACAATGCAGAGCACAATACCAAAGAAAAAAAGTCTGCCAAAGGTCAAAAACCGAGATACACGAAAGTTTGTGTTGTATCCATAGTAGACTTTTTAAGATGAAGAGGATATGAGCCTACTACCATGAGGCAGCAAAGCAACAAATCAGAAGTCATGAGAATCTGCAAATGAAAGAAAAGCAACAAATCAGAAGTTATGAGCCTACTACCATGAGGCAGCAAAGCAGCAAATTAGAAGGCGCAAACCAGAAAAACCTTATGAAGCATGAGAATCTACCAATGAAAGAAAATCTTACAATCACTCTTGCAGCTTTATCATTGACAAATGAACCATCTTTACGGGTGCGGGTTTCAACGTAAATCTCTTTACTTGTGGATGATCTTCCATTGGCATTTTTTTTTCTGAAACCAAATAGACAAGTTTATAGGTAATTTGTTTTATGAATACAATGTACTCAATAAAAAGTTCAAATATAAACAAACCTTTTCATCAATAAATTTTGGGAGACTTTTTGTACAATGAACATCTTCAAACTTAGCATGATTCTCTCTATTAATTTTGCTTATTTTCTACAATTGATACAACACAATATTATTCAAGAGAAGAAACCAAAGTTAAAATATAGTTCATGGGTAAGGCTTGAGCGACTTTTATCAATATTCAATCCACTTTGCTATATTTCTTGGTTGAAACTTGCAAGTATGGAGTTCTTGTATCTTTTCAGTAAGGCTAAGATCTTAGACTTGTTTACATAAAAGCTAATATTATGATAGAGGTCATAAATGTGGGTAAAATGGTTGGCTATTTCTGTATATGGTCTATGATCTATCTATCTCTTTTAACCAATGATCATATCAGCATTCTTAGATAAAGATGATTCAACTAGTGTCAGGACCTTATCAAACAAGAAGTTCGATATACTCCGAAAACTCTAACATGGCTCTGTTAGTCTTTAGATTTATTTATATTTTACTTTCTATGCATATTTACTAGTTTTAGTAACACGGGTTATATATAAAGCCACTGATAATGTCACAACATTGCCTAAAATGTCTTAAAGATCACTTTCTTGATGTATTTCAGCTTTTGCATAAACATTTTGGTCAAAGATGTACTTAAGTGGAATTATAGGTATTCAAAGATAGGTGTACTTCAGTTTAGGTTGGAATTATATTGAGAATTTAGAGGGCAGGAGTTTAAGTTGGAATTTAGATGTATATGGTTGGATATGACTCAAATTATCCCCATAAATTTGAGCCACAAAGAATTTATATATATGTTAAGCTTACACTGGTTTGTATGATATCTCAATCATTTGAGAGTAAAATACAATTTTGATCATTAAAATTGTATCATAATGAATCTATCATAATGCATCTATCATAATGCATGAAAACACATCATTACATGAAAATATATAAGAAAGAACCCAAGTTATACTATTTGTCAATACCTGTAACCTTTTCTCTTCTAGATTCAGTCTACAGTACCTGTGAGGAACTTCATTGGAACCTATATAAAATGTAAAATAAAAAATCCAAATTTCATTAAGTCTTTTAATTAAGATAGAATGCTTCACTGTCTAGCAGCCGAGTCTCATTACCTAGATCAGTTAGCCATCCAAACAGTACCATATTAGATGTAGATAAATCCCTGATTCAGAATTAAATGAAACTGAAGTTATTTCATTGGTGGTAATATGACAGAACATAAACAGAGAAAGCATCATCAAGATGGCAACATACTTCGTAGACCGATAAAAATATCTTAAACAGTGATATGAAGCATAAACAAATTAATCACCTTGATAAAGAATACACAAAGGGGCGATTAATCTGTGGCTGAGAACCTGGCACAATATGTTTGATGAGTTTATAAATAATCATAGCGGAAATATTGAGATCTCGAGTCTTTATACAAGAACAAAAAATAGTAATGAAAGTAAGAATAAGAAAGTTGCAATATACTAAAATGGGATGACATGAAAAACTTTCATACCGAAATTAAAGTTGCCTCCTATTTAATCCAAATTCAACCTAGTACAAACAAAGTTGAATGAACCACATAGTAATGATAGTTTTGAGCCTCTGTAATTTTATTGCACATGTACTTTTTGTTATTAAACATGTTGAGGATTATGTTAGTATGAAAACAGAAAACTTTCAGCTTTGCTTATGTGTACTGTGTAGTCCTTACCAGAGACGTGATGCAAAGAAGACACTTATTGGTATGACACATGTTGCATATCTGTGACAAAAAGAACATGTTTATAAATAAGATGATCGAAGGAGAACAAGGCACAAGAATTCTTCAAATCAGGGGCACACTCACACATTTCAAATGACATTTTAACAGGAGCTACAACCTGCAAATCAGATAATGAAAATTGATCAATAAAAAGTGGTGTAAGTAATATAACAACATGCTAATCAAAGTGAAACATAAACATGTATGTACACAAAAATTAATATAGGGAAAATTCTTGAGATTGCGATTTGGAACGATTTAGAGCTATTACGAACACTTGAGATAAGTTTCAAGCAATTTCGAAGATTTGAACGATTTTAGGGATTTCAATGATTGAGCAGAGATTCGATCGATTAAAGTTAACGATTTAGAAAATTGAAAGATGAGTGATTCAGAGTGAAGAATTTGGAAGATGAATGAGTGTGAAATCGATCAAGAGTGAGAGAGAAAGATTGAAGAAGAATGAGGGAAGCGAACAACACGAGTGAGAGAAGCCTGAAGTGAAATTGCGTTTATTTTTTCTACACATATAATTAATTAACTTAAAAAGGTAAAACTAGACCTTTAGTGATGGTTATTAGATGTCCGTAGGTAAAACTGTTCCATATTTTGAAACAGGGCGGTGGGTATAGGGCAGTTTCCTTGTAGTGAATCATATTTTTCACTTATTATAAACAATTGTTAATTTAATTATACGACTATCTATATTAACAAAATTAAAAATAGATAAGTTTTGTAACTTAAAAGTGTCTAGGGTGTGATATTATAAGATAGTATTAGATAATTTTTTTGTTTACAGAGAGTATTAGACAGCATAAGGTTTTTTCTTTTACAATATTATTTTTCATAAGGACTGATAAAAATTATGCTTAAAAGGCAAATACTGCTACTCAATTTTATTTTAAAATTATCTTACATATAACTCATTCAATACAAAAAGTTGTTTCATTCTAATGGAAGTCGAGTAGTATGTAAATCTTTTAAAATTATATTACTGGAAGTCGAATATTAAAATCAAACAGTAGTAATCTAATAAAATGGTCTATATAGTGCTCCATAATAAAAAAAAAATACCCTTAATCTTTATAAATTTCAAGGCACTACAAAGTATAAGAACGGCCGAGATTTTTTTTGTGTCGGTGACTTAAAATATTAAGGGTCATTCACTCTTTAATCTATTGCAAATAGACCAAATTATGAATATATTGTTTCCAATTTTTTATAATTTGCGTATAATTTATCAATATGATCATCAATTGTATATAAACAAATCTCCAAATATTAATTTGATTCAAATGATAATATAATCATTAAAAGAATATTTAAATTACAACTTAAAAGGAAATAAAAAGATATTTGTAAGAATAAGATAACATATTGTCTACTATTAAAATTCATATATATTTATATTCATACTCAACCAACCAATAATTTAAGTACAGGGTATATGAGGTAAACGCATAAAGATTATATATTTGATCATCATAAGAAAATAAGAAATGAGTAAGCTAAAATTTAGACTAATAAAATAATACATGAAAAAGAAAAGTCTAATTACAAATATTATAGATGGCTCACGACTGTTTATACAAATATTAGAGTTAAATACATATTCTTACATCAACTATCACTTCGTAGGCAGTGAGGATGCAACGAAAGCAAAAATGGAAGCCTGCTTGTTCTCCTTCCTCACATGAAAAAATAATCATAGTCATATTCATATTAATCAATATTAGAAAATAAGAAAAAAATTTGAAAATTAGACTTAAAAAATATTATATTGCTAAAAAGGAGACTTTAAATATTCGGGGAATCTATATAATGGGATAATGGGCATCAAAATAATGAAGAGATAAGAAATATGTGAACAATGAGAAAGAAAACAAAAACTACCATATACAAAATTGAAGAACACATGAGAAATTGTTTAGAGAAAATGATGATTAGTGAAAACAAAACGCATAAAATCATGTATTTATACACACAAAGACTATGGATTGGAGAGTAAAAATTTGTACAAAGTATAACCAACCAATTTATTAATACAATGAGTGAGTGAATAGTCGTAGTTAAAAAATATCAGTTATGGAATAAGAAAGGAATATGCATATAATTTATTTTATATATTGTTTATTTATAACTAACCAATTTTTTTTAACCAAAAAAACCTAACAATTTTTTTTTGTACTTTGTATTGTTTGTTATTGTTAATGTGGAGGCTATTTTATTTTTATTTGATTGTATTGTATGTGTAAGACCCAAGATTTCACTGTACAGTTTTTCTAAGGAACTTTAGTGTCGGCTAAGTTTTTAGGGATTTTGGTGAAGCGGTTTTGTGAGTATCGTCGCATTAATGAGTTTTTTGCTGAAACGGAGCCTGTTTTGTGCTCGTGCGCTGTAAAGGCACAGACTTTTGTCTTGTAATCCTCTTTTGTGAATAAGAAGGTTGATGTGGATTCAGAATAACGAGTTTTGGATTATTCTTGTTTTTGGGAAAAACGAGTAGGATTTTACCCGTCGTTGTAAAATCTTGCTGCGTCTGTTTTAAGTGAGGTTTCGGATGGGAGTTTTATATATCTGCGTGAGTTATGATATGTTCTGAGATTAATTTTCTAAGGTATGGAAGAAAATTACAGTCGCGGAAAAAGATTCGGCGATAAGTTTTGGAATGGAAAAACGATAGACGTTCTTTCTGTAGGTTTTCTGTTTTTGCGAGTTTCGTTCGTCGCGATGCGCGAGAACTGAGCGTGCATTTCGTTGTAAGAGGTTGTGGGAAATATCTTGTGAGGATAGACTTGGATTGATCCAAGGGCTAGGGATTAGTCTTGGAAGCTTTTACTATTTGATCCAATGGCCTAAATCTAGCAAGACTTTTATAAGTGGTGGACTTAGAAATTATCACAAGTTCACTTATTCTTTCTCTCTTGGCCGTGGCTTTCTTTCCACCTTCCATCTTGAGAAAATTTCATTCCTTAACCAAAGCACTTGATCTTAAGCTTGTTGGAAAGCTTGGAGTTGTGAGATTCTTCTTCCTAAGGTAACTAGAACTTCTTTCATCTCTTAGTTGGCTAAACTCTTAGAGATTCATGAGATTTTATGATTATGTTCTTGGGAGAAATTTCATAAGAATTGGTTGTGAATGGTTTTTGTTCCATGAAAGTTGTTCATGAGGGTTTAGTAAGCATGTGTAGGCCTTGTTATTTCAATTTTCCATGAGTTTGTGAGAATCTCATGAGAAAAGTTAGGGTTTTGAAAGTTTAGTGTATTGATCAATTACATGAGGTTATGTTGTAAGGTTTTGAAAAGAAACGTTGTCTTTGAACCTTTGGGCGAAAGGGAAATGATTACCGGTCGGTTGAGGCCCGTAATAAAACTTGTGCCTGGATTTGGTTTTGATTTTGGAAATGAAAAACAAATAACTTGCACTCGAAGCAACCAACAAGCTTTCGGAAATGAATTGCTTGCTTATGAAAATGGTTTGCTTTTGTGCCTTGAAAAAGTGTTGGGAACTAATAGAATCAAACTAGGCTTGGGTGGAAAAAGGTGGTGTGAGTTGCTGTCTTTTGCTGTCATGACAGGTGCAACTCGCTGAGCGAGTGTTTACTCGCCAGGGCGAGTGTCACAGGTCATGAACACGCCAGGGCGAGCTCCAGAGCGAGCTAGACCTGTCCTCACTGCCTTCACTCGCCACCAACTCGCCAGGGCGAGCTCTGGGAGTTGAAATTTTGGATTCTGATTTCTAAACTTGGTTTTTAACTTTCTAATCCCTTTTTATTAATTTATGGAAGTGGTTGGGATTGGAAACGAGTTTTTCGGGTACTCGGAAAGTACGAAGCTTATAACGCAAGAAAACGGCCATTTTGCATTTCAAATTATTTAAGACTTTGGCCTATTGTTTTGGGTCCTAAAACTAGTACATATAACTCATGGGGGTTGATCAATACGGTAGCTTTTGGTATAGTATCCGAAAGAGGGATTTTACCTTAGAAAACCTTTGGTTTTTGGGGTTTTAGAGTCCAATTCATTAAGGATTGATTGGATATGGTTTTGATTGTATACTTTGCTTGTTTTAGGAAGCGAGTAAGTGTTGTGTGATCGTGTGATAGTTGAGTGCTTGTAGAGGTAAGAGCTCCACTTTATTTCCGTCTTTTCAACTGGTTATGACATGCTTGGATTTCTGCTGTAATGCTTTGCTGTGTGTTTGGCATGTCTGGTTGATGTATTCTCGTGATGAGATCGTGTTTAAAATACTTGCGCTGTTTATATATGATTATGAGAATATATGTATGAACAGGTTGTTGGAATACATATGATTGGAGATGTATGTATGTCGTTGTGTTTGGTTTACATATATCTGTGTGATATGTAATTGTTGCATGAGCATGTATGGAACGTGTAAGTCAGCTGGGACTACACAGGTGGATGTGTCTGTGTGACTCCGCCGGGGCTGTGTCTGTGTGACTGCCCTATATATGCTTAATTATAAAGTATGCTCATGCATTTCATAGTTGGCGACAGCATCTGTGTGGCTGGTAGCATCTGTGTGGCTATTTTCGCCTGGTGACAGCATCTGTGTGGCTGACAACATCTGTGTGGCTGGTAGCATATGTGTGGCTATTTTCACCTGGTGATAGCGTCTGTGTGGCATCACCTGCCCTTGTGGCTTTAGTGGGTTGGACCTACGATTCCGGAACTCATGCATTGTGGTAGCTAGGGTTAGTACCACGCATTGTAGAGGTTGCATTATAGGCTATGTGTGCATTGCTTATATGAACCCGTTGGTGGGAAATTGCTTTGGTGGTTAAGAGCTTTCTCTTGTGTATGTGGAAATTTGTTATGTGTACATCTTTCGCACCGGTTATATATATATATATATACCTTTTATTTTGTGGTGACCCTTTCTTTCATTTGCGGGCTCATCCCACCCAGATGATGGGTTAGGTCGTGGTGACGACGGTGGCTGTTCCAGGCCCCAGTGAGAGGTTGGAGTTTTGGCTTAGTATAGCTAGACTATGCGCCGGTGTGTTTTGTACACCGTGCTTTTTGGGTTTAGGCATAGGATTCTAACTTGTTTTGTTGTAAGTATTTGAATACTTAGACTTGGATTGTAATTATTCGGGAAAACACTTTGCTTGTCGAAGCACCTTATGGTAATGAGTTCTTTTGTATATTTGAATGTCGGCTCATTGAAAAATATTCTATGCGCACTCTGAGTATTAGTTGGAAAAGAAAAAAAAAAGAATACCTTTTCTGGCCTTTGAAAAAAAAAACGGGTTGTTACAGTATGAACGCATATGTATCGTGGCAATTGAATCAACTATAGCCACTTAATAAGATTTAAACATGCTATTAAAAGAGTGTTATTCATTGTTTGTAATGAAACCTTTCACATGGAATAAGATAGGTTGTGTAGCTATTATTTAATGTTAAAATTTTATTGATTATTTTTTAATTAAAAATAAAAGATAGAATAAGAGAGGTTGATAACTTTGTAAGAGAGTATGAGAAGCTTTTTTAGAGTGTCACGTCAGCACAATGGAGGCTTAGGAACTATATAGAAGCTTCCTTTTATTAGTAAAAGATAATTAATAGGAGAGCTCAAAGCTTCTTACTCCTTCCAGGTATTGACTCATTTCATTTGGCTACACCAAAATTAGTGTTGGACATATATTAAATGTGAGTTATAATTAAAAAAATCGAGGTTGAAAAATATATTTCATTCGTTCCTTTTTATAAGAGTTAGTTTAATAAAAAATTTGTCTCTTTTTATAAGACCATTTAGCAATTATCAATGATATTGATTTATTTTTTTTCAAAATTACCCTTATTTAATATTTACTTTACATGTTTTTTTGAATAGCATTTAATTCTTTTTTGTAAGTGGATACTCCATTAATTATAGAAAAGTCATTACTAAGGGTAAAAATAGAAAATCAATATAATTTGTCAATGAATTTAATATTAATACCAACTTTTTTAAAACCTGTGTTTTGTCAAACTAACCCTTATAAATAGGGACAGATGAAGTAAAAATTAAAGAACTCATAAATCCAATATCTTAAAATTTTAGATGGGTCTGTTTGGTAAACCCAAAAAACTGACTTATAGCTTATGTCTTATAGCTTATAAGCTAAAAGACCTGTTTGGTAACAGTTTTTCAGAAATAGCTTATAGCTTATTTTACTGACTTATAGCTTATTTTTCATAAGTTATTTCAAGTAGCTTATGAGCTTATAGCTTATCATTTTTTCTTCCACTTTTACCCTTATTATTTTAACTAAAATTCATTTTTACCCTTTGTAAATTTATTATCATTATAATTTAAAATAAAATAAGTAGATATATAGTTTAACGTGATGTTTTAAAAATCTGAGATATAAAGTATAATAATAATAATAATAATAATAATAATAATAATAATAATAATAATAGGTATCTTAGTATAACTAATTAACTATCCTTATTATTTTGTTTTTATCAATTTATAGGTTGTTAATTATAATTTATCTTTTTTTTTGACAAAAATTATAATTTATTTTAATTATATTATATTGTGAATATATTTTATTATTATTTTTATTACAAAATATATAATGAAAATATAGTTTTTATAATTCAGCATATATAAATTAATTTAATAATAATATATGAAAGATATATTTATTAAATTAATAAATTTAAAATACTAAATTATTAAATTCTAAGTATCTTAAATATATTAATTTGATATAAATTTGATTGAATTAAAGATGTCCTTTTATGTTATTTTACATTCATCGGTTAGTTCAACCCCTAATTTTACCAAACACTTCAATTAGCTTAAGAATGTACATATACACTTTGACATGAAAGATATATTATATTAAAATAAAATAAAATTTTAGCATACACAAATTAATTTAATAATAAAATATAAGAGATATATTAATTAATAATTTAAATTACTATCTTAATTAAGAATGTTCTTTTATGTCTTTTTACATTATCAGCTAGTTGAACCGCTAATTTTACCAAACACTTCAAATAGTTTATCAGCCATAAACTATAAGTTATCAGCCATCAATCACCAGCTATAAACTATCAGCCATAAGCTAGCTTATCAGTCAACCGCTAGTTTTATCCAACAGAGTCATAATATCCTAATATACCGATCCAACTCAACAAGACTCTCACCTTTCGTGACTATTAGTATTGGCTATGTTACACGCGCTACCTCCAAAATGAATACATGGAATTATAATATATAGTGGGGTCTTGTCTCAACCAAAATTGACTTATATGATAATCACTCAGCTGGAAGATCATGACTACACTTGTTTGATTTCAATATTTGTTGCTCACAAAATAATTAATGATGTGAATGAAGACCTTCACCATACTCTCGATCCTTACTTTGCGCCCATTGTCACAACTTGTTTGACATTTGATTGAAGAAGATAAAGAATGAGAAGAATGTACATAAAACAATCAAAACAATCTCAAATTTAAGTTATATATATGATATATCTTAAAAAATGGAATCACAAATCTATGTGTTCTTTTGCCCATGCATGATAAAATTTCTTGAGAGCAAGATAGCTTACAAACTCTTAGCAAGCAGAAGTAGTGGTTGAGACTCTATTTTCCGTAATTTCATTGGCATTCTCATCATTTCTCTCTATTGTTGAAACATAAAAAAAATAGTATTAAGCAACTCACATAAATTTCAAATTTTAGAATCTGAATAGCATAAAAATAGTACCAACTTTAAAATCCGAATGAAATCAGATATTAAGAAGAAAAAAAAAATGAGAATTGAAAACACAAGATAAGAGAAAATGTGTACTAATTTTTTGCTTGAATCTTTCAAACTTAAAAAGTGTGATCGATTAGAAGTGTATTTATTGAATAAAATGTGATGAATTTATAGGTGGTTAGGTGAATTTTTCATTTTTGGATTTTGAGAGGTTTTAGAAAATGATAAAACAGATGTGAGAAGAAAAATGACGGGTTAGAACCATATATATATAAATATTTAGATCCTATAATCCCTATAAAAAAAATATAGATTTTAAAATTGAGTATTTGTCAATAAAAAACTGAGTAAATTTGCCAAAAAATAATAATTGGGGGGTGCATAAAACAGTGGGGTGGAGATTTCACTTGTAAAATTAGACCGAGCCATAAAGCCTAGAATGTAAAAAAAGTCCAAGCACGTGGCGAGCTTGGTGTAGTATGCATAAATCTACATGAATGAAGTATTTATTTAATTAAAGAGTTAAATTTAATATTAATTTTTAATTGTTGAATATCGGGCGGAGTCTAAAAATCAACACATTGGACTAAGAAAAAGGACATATAGAAATTTTGGCAACAATTCTTTATCCAAAATTTTAAGGCATTAGATATATGAATCATTTCATTTATATGTTGTTCAACGTCAATTTTTCAACTAATGTGAGAATTCTGATCCCGCTTGACACACCAACAATTTTCTTCTCAAGTGTGACTCAATCCATTTATTTAGGTAAGTTCTCGCTCAAGCAAAAACCTTTTCATCCACATAGACATGCATGCACCGCCATTCACACTCCAGTAACATGACACATGCATGACCACCACTGTCAAGAAGACATTCAATACTAGGAGTTAGTTCTCTTTAGGCAGATTGACTTTAGTACATCTGTTGATCAAAGAGCCCGAGAGACATCATATTGGACCAAGAGGAACAACAAAAAAATAATTTGACTGCATTTTTACACAATATCTTAGACGTTGAATATACGAGTCGTCTAATTTATATGTGTTCAATGTCAATATTTTCATTTAATGTAAGACTTCTAATTCATACCTGACACACTGGCATAAATTTGAATCAAATCTACAGACCTAATTCTAATTTAAATTTTAAATCAAATTTAATCTAACCCTTAAATCAATTTAAGAAATTAAATCTAGACCGACCTACTTTAGTATTAACCTAAAAATATAATAATTAAAATAAAAGAGGAGATCATCGAGTTACACCTAAAGTGTTACTATGACGTTTACATTTATTGTCATATATAAATTATAGCTATACATTTTT
This sequence comes from Trifolium repens, assembly GCA_030408175.1. Taxonomy (NCBI): domain Eukaryota; kingdom Viridiplantae; phylum Streptophyta; class Magnoliopsida; order Fabales; family Fabaceae; genus Trifolium; species Trifolium repens. Next base: position 12,236,536 of record CP125845.1, read on the forward strand.
GACATTAATCTACTATTTTTTTTTAAATATTTTGACAATAATTTATAGTTATGATCTAGTTAATTGTAAGTTTCAATCAAACCATCTAGCTTTGAAATAAAAGTAAAAGGGCTAGCCAACAAACAAAATAAAAAGCAAAAACATTAGAAGCTGATTGCACCCATTCGAGATGGGATAAACTACAGAATCAAATTCAACCTCATTACTCATGAAGTCTTTGTCCATGTACATTTGCACTTCTCTAAGAATTGTCTAAAGTTTAGCAAAAAGATTCAAAAATTCCAGCTCCTTTTGATACAGAAAGACCTATCCAAAATTTGATCCATTTTTTTTAGGCTTAATAGATGTTTTGGTCCCTGTATGTTCGCGAATTTTTGGTTTTAGTCCCTGTATTTTATTTTATTGCAAATAAGTCCCTGAATGTACAAAATTTGTTGATTTTAGTCCCTAAAGTCAAAATCCGCAGGAAAATCTAAATGAAAATCTGCAGGAAAACTGCAGATTTTCCTGCGGATTTTGACTTTAGGGATTAAAATCAACAAATTTTGTACATTCAGGGACTTATTTGCAATAAAATAAAATACAAGGGCTAAAACAAAAAATTCGCGAACATACAGGGACTAAAAGATCTATTAAAGCTTTTTTTTAAAAGATAGGTGCTAGAAACACTCTATTTACAACACTTACTTTAACACTCACTCTCTTATTGTCTAATATTCATGTGGGTCATACCATTTTATGCAAGAACTATTTCTAAAGTACGAAACTCCTATTAATTTCATCGATAAAAAAGTATTGGGTGTTAGAAAGAGATGATTATTAGCATTTATCTTTTTGAATCATTTTTTTAAATAAAGAAAAGTAGCAAACCATACCCATATTTGTACTTGAATTAGATAGTTAAAGCTCATATCATTGTGGGCCTAGTCGTAAAATCCCAACTTGCTTTCACCATATAAGTTTGATTTATAACTCTAGTTGAACGAAAGGCAATACCTATGTTGAGTCTTTGGTTGTTGGCTGCATTTTTGGTAAAACAAACCTTGAAGCAGGATGGGCGACATGATGCCTCAAGCATCGGATCATGATACTGGAAGTGTTACTTGCGCGCCAAGCATGCGCGTTTCCTATTTTGTGGAATTTATATTTCTCTCTCATGAATCATATCTTGTGCTTTAAGAAAGGTTTTATTTTCTAAACATATCTTTTGTTTAAAAGATTGCTTTGGAAATTATTGTGAAGATTGGAAAAAGATTTATTTCAAATATATCTTCAAGAAGATTGTAGCTGGATATTCTCTACACCAGCTGTATTATTTAAACCCGATTTACTCAGGAAGCCCATGCTACTCGTGGCTATATAAGGATGACTCCAGACCTAGTTTTATTCACTTAAGCCGTTATTGAAGAATAGAGTTTTTAGGGTTTGAGTCTTGTTAATTGTGAGCCTTTGCTTGTATCACTTTGATGCACGTATAAGGATTGCGTTTTTATTGAGTTGTAATCTCAAGTATTTGCGCTCTGAAGCTTTTAAGCAAGGAGCATAGGTTTACATCACTCTAAGCCTTTAGGTACGAGTGTTTAGTTTTCTAGGAGTGTGTCTCCGTTTTAATTATATTGAGCTAGTGCGAAGATTAGTAAACCGGAGGTTGTTTATGCAGGAAGTCTTCAAACTGAGAGGAGGTGAGCAGAGGTTCTCGTATCTAGGAGTTCCTAGGTAGAAGTCTAGACGGGTAGTTACTAGGTGATAAGTTGTAAACGGGGCGTTTGCTGAGAACTTTGAACTAGCTTTACTTAGTGGATTTCCTTCCTGGATTGGTATCCCCCAGATTAGGTGCGTTGCGCTGAACTGGGTTAACAAATACTTTGTGTTCTTTATTTGTTTTCTTTAATTTGCTTTGCATTATTACGTGGTAGAACTGTCACAGTGCTTAGAGCATCGTGTTGCACATTGTGCTTAGCGTGCCAGAATTTTCAATTGGTATCAGAGCAGGCACCCTGCCTGTTTCTAGGGTGAGATTCAGGACCTAAAATCTCTGGCAGCATGGAAAAGGACGGAGGATACATGAATAGACCACCTTTGCTCAATGGATCCAACAACTATGACCATTGGAAATCTAAAATGACTGTTTTTCTGAGATCTATTGATAGCAAAGTTTGGAAAGCTGTGTTAACTGGATGGGATCATCCCACTTATGCTAGCAAGGAAGATACCTCAATGGGGGTGCAGAAACCTGAAGTAGAATGGACTCCAGAAGAGGAAACTGCAGCCCACTATAACCACAAGGCTATCTATGCTTTGTTTAATGGAGTAGACACTAGTGTTTTCAAACTCATCAAAAATTGTGTGTCAGCCAAAGAAGCGTGGGAAATATTGAAAACATGCTATGAAGGAACTACCAAAGTGAAACGGTCAAAGATTCAACATCTCACATCCAAGTTCGAAGCCCTGAGAATGAAAGATGATGAGAGCATTCAGGACTTTCACTTGAGTCTCCTAGACATTGCAAACTCTTTTGAAGCCCTGGGAGAAAAAATGTCTGATGAAAAATTGTCAAGGAAACTTCTTAGATCTCTCCCCAAAAGGTTTGACATGAAGGTAACGACAATTGAGGAAGCGCATGACATCTCCACCATGAAGATGGATGAGCTGGTTGGATCTCTCCAAACTTTTGAAATTGTCTTGAATGAACGATGACAAAAAGAACAAGAGCATTGCTTTTGTTACAAATACTGACGATGGTAATGTTCAAAGTGAGGATGAAGAGGAAGAAAGCATAGCAGATGCTATTGCCATACTTGGTAGACAGTTCAACAAAGTGCTGAAAAGAGTTGATCGTAGGAATCGACAAAATGGGCAGAGCATCAGATTCGACATCAACAAGCAACCAAACAGTTTGAAGAAAACCAAACCTGAGGAAAAGAACAGTCAAAGCAAGGGTGTTCAATGTCATGAGTGTGAAGGATATGGACACATAAGGTCAGAATATGGTACTTATCAGAAAAGACAAAAGAAAGGATTAACAGTTTCTTGGTCAGATGAAGACTCCGAGGAAGAGAATGAATCAGCCAGACACGTGACTGCCTTAACTGGAACTTGCGTTTCAGATTGTGACTCAGATGAAGATGGTGATGTATCTTATGAGGAACTTGTTAGCACCTATAGAGAATTACTCACAAGGTATGAAGAGATGTGTAGAATCCTTGAGAAGCAGAAAAAGACCATTAACAAACTCCAAGCTGAAGTACACATACAGGTTGAAAAAGCATCAAAAGCTCAGGATGAAGTTACTCAAGCTAATACTCAAATGGATGAATTAAGGAAACGTGTGAGCCAACTAAACTCAGGAACAGATCTTCTTGAAGAAATTCTGGAGAATGTACCAAGTGGAAAGGCAAAGTCAATTGGGTACAACTACTCAAGTCTGAATCAGTATCAATAGGACGCTGAAACCAAGTTTACAACTGCTGAAGATGTTTTTGATCCTTGCACTGGGAAGGTGATGTTGCAGCATCATACTCAACATTCTAAAGGGCAAAGGATATTATGCATAAGCCTTATACTTATGCACGCTGCATAAGTAAAGCAGAGCCATCAGATGCCATTGACACGTGTTATAATCACGGACTGTTTGAGAAATTAAACCTCAGCCTTCAGATTCAGCTACACGTGTAATGATCTCAGACATGCCCAGGAGCTAACGGATTCCGTCAAACGAGATAACGGATTTCTTCACAGGAGCTAAGCAATCATCATCATCGTTCTCCGTCGATCTCCGTCGCCGAGATCATCTTCACTGCCACCGATTGCTTCATTTGGCGAAAGCATCATCATCGAAATCATAATCATTGGTGGATGATAACACAGTCAGAACTCAGAACTCAGAACTCAGTCATCACATTCTATTGGGAGGTTGGTTCATGAGTTTTATTTTTACTGATTTTTTTGATTTTGATCTATATTATACTGATTTTACTGATTTGCATGAACCAATTACTGATTTTGGTTCATGGATATTAATTGCTGCTCAAACTACATATGTGTTAACCTAAAATTGGATTTAGGGAAAATCATATGATAAAATTGTTTTGTTTAGTTTGGTTGTTTTGAAAAAGTGTTGATTAGTAACTTTTGATAATTGGTTGTTTTGAAAAAGTGTTGATTAGTAACTTTTGCTGATAATTGGTTATTTTGAAAAAGTATAACTATACACTTTTAGTGTATTGAAACCAAATTAGCCCTCTTATGGTTTAAATGAGTTTCTTTATTTTTTCTGAGGTGATTGCCTTGAGTAACAGATATGTGTCATCACCACATTTGCGCTTCGATATGGGTTAGATTAAGGGTTCGGTAAAAGGAGGAAATCCATGGTTACCATAAGCTAATAATTTGGTGAAGAAATAGAATTTTGGTCTGTTACTAGTATCAAAGATCTAGTAGGAACCAAACCTGATGTAGAATTCTGAGAGTGAGCTAGAAATGATTTATTCCAATCTTAATGATGACTTTTAGGAAAAGGGGAAGTGCAAAGACAGGAACATTATCATAAAGGGATTTTTAGGAGTAAGCAAATTAGCTCATTTAGGGAATGCCACGTTTACAACAACTTTAATAATCGAATCAAATATTTTACAAAAATTTATACAAATCATGTACACAAGTGAAGAATGAAGAGCTAAGAAGACATCTATGCGTATCTCAGCTAATTCTACAAACTAAATTTCTTCATACATACACAAACTAAAATTCTGCTTGAGACTAATAATTTGATTATTTTCCATGTTCTTGTTTTAAGTTTGATTTCAAAATATTAAAGCCAAAATATTAAAGGCATTAGTGGATCCTCCTTGAGACTAATAAATTGGTTACAAGCAGCTTGTAGGTAGAATGTTGATGCTTTAGTTCTTTTTCATTATACTTTGATTATTTCCCATGTTCTTGTTTTAAGTTTGATTTCAAAATATTAAAGCCAAAATATTTAAGGATTAGTGAATCCTCCTTGAGAAAAATAAATTGGTTACAAGCTGCTTGTATGTAGAATGTTGATGCTTTAGTTCCTTTTCATTAAGCCATTCACAAAGAATGTTGCATGTGTCTGTTGCTCTATTAATCTTTGAATCAACAAACACTATTTGTGGAATGAATCCTCCTTTATAGTATTGTGCCCATTTCTTCCGGATTCGAAATCACGTTGAGACCTATGACAGTAATTTTTAAATCATGATTGTGTCATAGTTGTACTAATTCCCTTGTTATTGACTGGTAGTACTGACAACCACTCTTCTGAATTTTGGTGTATAATTGACAATTTTGTTATGACAGACTATTGATCACATAAGTGGTGGGCAATCGAGTCTTTGATTTTCAGCACTGCACTAGTGAGTAACTCCAAGAAAAACTCTCCAGCTACAGGAATAAGAAGACAAGGTGAAACCTTTATCCTTATAGTTGTGTGGTTTTAAATTATATGCAACCATTATTATTTTTAAATGGTTTCCATAAGTTATACAGTGAAACCATTAATATTGTGAAATGGTTTCAAGAACAACGATTGGCTATGTAAATGGTATTTTAGGTATACTACTGTATGGATGTTACTTTTCTTGTTGTTTCAGTTGATATCTTACTTTTAAATTATCTTTGTTTACAGGGATTGTTGCTGTTGTCAATGGATTTGATGTCTAGTTCATCTGAAATTGGCCCATTGCCTGTTGTTGATAGCTTTGGGCCATTGGCTGTTGTTGATAGCTCTGGGCCATTGGCTGGTGTTGATAGGTCTGAAACATGTGTTGATAAAAAAGAAAATTGGGAGTCTCTTGTTTTTAAATCTATTGAAGAGGTTGAAAAGTTTTATGGTGATTATGCATTTAATAATGGGTTTTCAATTCGGACTATGTTGAGATCAAAAAAGAATTCACAGAATAAGCCATCCGATAAAGTACATTATCTACGCTATGTTTGTAACAAACAAGGTTACAAGAAAGGAAGTTTGCTTGATCCGAAGAACAAACCAACATCAGATAGTCCGGTTGTTGTTGAATTTGAGAAAGTTAAAGAAAAAGCCGAGGAAAGGATTGGTTGTACAGCTGGTATTTTTTTGAAGTTGGATGAAACTCTGAATGCATATAAGATATACAAATGGGATGTGCCTCATTGTCACCCGTTACATAAAGCTGAGCATGGACGTTTTTTGAGATCATTTAGAGAAGTCAATGAAGTGAGGGGACAGCTAGCTGTAATCAATTCCAAAGCTGGAATGTCCATGAGAACTTCTTATGAAGTAATGGGTCAGGGAGTTGGAGGCACAGATAATCTCCCTTTTCGATTTTCGGATTTAAAGAATTATCTGATGACGAAACGTCAGAAAGAGATGGTGGTTGGTGAAGCAACTGTGATTCAAGAATTTTTTAGGAATGAAGCGCTCTCGAAACCATCCTTTTATTATGATATTCAAGTTGATGCTGCGGAAGATATAGCTAGTATTTTTTGGGCAGATGGGATTATGCAGCTTGATTATGCTTTATTTGGTGATGTTATCAGCTTTGATACGACTTACCGAACCAACAATCAGTATCGCCCATTAGGTTTGTTTTCTGAACTTCTTTCATATGGTTTTTAATTTGTTTGTTGGACTTCTCTCATATTGAAACCATTTAACAAAAAAAATGGTTTCTTCCTGTAACATGTTGAAACCATTAAACATTAGTAATGGTTTCCAGAAAAATAGTATATAAATAGTAGTTCCATCATTATTGTCATCTAACTAAAATTGTACTTTAAGATATATTTACTATTCTGATGTTATCAGAGGGTGTTTTTCCTAAATGCAGATTTGTTATTTATAATTTTTAATGTAGGCCATTGGTAAACCATTTAAGTATAGTAATGGTTGCATTGTATAACATATTGAAACCATTTAACAACACTAATGGTTTTGTGATAATGTAATTTTTATATATGCTGTTTTTTTATTTCTGAGTTGGTTTATTTCCATTTTCAGCTGCATTCATGGGCTTTGATAATCATCGTAAGAGTGTGTTGTTTGGTGCTGCCCTACTATATGATGAGACCGCAGCTACTTTTGATTGGTTGTTCACAACATTTTTGAGGTGTATGGCAAATAAGAAACCAAAGACAATATATACAGACCAGGCTACTGCGTTGTTGAAGTCAGTTCCAAACATTTTTGAAGGTGTTTTTCATGGACTTTGCTCATGGCATATGGCAGAGAATGCAAAGAAAAACCTTGGGTCTCGCGCAAACAGTGCTTTTTTTGATGAGTTAAATATCTTGATTTCAAGTGTAGACAATGAAGCTGATTTTGATTACAATTGGGATCAAATGATGAAAAATTGTTTTGATGGAAGGCCAACTTCAGACTTTAGTTGGCTTGTTCAAACTCACAAGAATCGTATGCATTGGTCTTCAGCTTGGGTGAAGTCACATTTTACGGCCGGTTTGAAAACGACTCAATTAAGTGAGTCTTTCAATGCTTTTCTCCGTGGATTTCTGCAGCCAGACCATTCACTTGTTCGATTCTTTAGTCATTTTAACATGATGGTTCAGAGAATGAGGGATAACCATGCTGAGTTTGACTTCAAGGCTGCAAATACTAGAACAAAAAACAATTATCCAAACAGTCAGCTGATGCGGTCTGTGGTAAACAAGTACACACCATCTAGCTTTGCATTCATTCATAGGCAGTATGATCTTTCGTTCAAATACTATTATGAAGAGGACACAACTCAAGTGTCTCCCTTCAATAAGGTTTTCAAAGTTTTTACCATTGAACAGGTTTATGAACCTGATGAAGTAGTTGCTGCTAATTATGATGATGTTGGTAATGAAGTAGTTGGGCTTTCAAATCATGATGTCTTGGATGAAGTAATTAATGAAAATCTTTCCGCAACTTCTGAAGATCATGATCGTCTTGATGAAAGGGTTGTGACAATTGATACCGAGAAAAAAAGAATGAGCTGTACATGTCGTATGTTTGAGAACAGAGGTTTTTTATGTCGTCATGTTTTCAGAATCTTAGAGCTTTTAGGTGGTTCTGTCCAATACCATGGTTTGAAAACAATACCTGCGGAATATGTTTTAAAGCGTTGGTGTAGAGATGCGCGTCAGTCGTTTGATAAGCTGAATTCCACTGTCAATGTTGCCACTGAAGCTACGACTCAAGCACAACGATATCAACAGATTTGTGCTGTTACAGTTCAGCTGTCTACACGTGTTTCCGTAGATCCCGAGGCTTCTCAAATTTTTCTTAATGGTGTTCTTGAAGCTGGGAAAAAGGCAGAGGAGTTGCTTATGCGTAAAGGTATTGATACTGGCCCATCGTCCGGGACGCCATCTAAATCTTCCAATACAGCTGCTGCTAGTGAACCATCTGATGGGGTAAAGTCCACTGCTCCAAAATTCAAAGCAAGATCAAATCCAATTAGATCAAAGAAGCGACTTAAATCTGATTATGAAATGTCTAGAGATAGGCAAGAGAGGCGAGAGAGGCAAAAACTCCTTATTCAGCGGAAGAATCAAAAGAGAGATGATGAGGCTCAAAAGGGGAAAGAGGCTACTGATTGATATATTTGCATTTCTTAATTTTTTTTTATGGTATAACTTTGTAGTAGAGTCTGTTACAAGTGCATTAGTCATGAATTAATCGTACTCGATCATTTGATGTTTTTTGTTACACCTAAGATATTGATGGTTAGACATATATTTTATTATTTGACTCTTTGACATAATCTAAGTCACATCACAGTTTCAAATAGAATGTTTATATATATATATATATATATATATGGTTATTTAAATTCCTGATGGTTTCAAGGACATAATTGTGATAATGTAAGATATTGATGATTAGACATATATTTTATACTCATATCAAAATTTTGATACAGTGAAACCATTAAGTACATTAAATGGTTTCCAGATGTTATATAGTGAAACCATTGTTATTGTTGTATGGTTTCAAGGACAATTGGTCTTGTATATTTTTGAAGTTTGATTGCAAAATTGTATTTGAAATCTTATTTGTAAGCCTGTGAAATTCTATGGTGGTGTTTATTTTTTGTTACACATTCCCTCATATATACTCAACTCTACATATCATGCACAAGAGATAATATGAGGAATTAACTTTCAAAATCAAAGCCATAGAGTATTATTTCTAGCCAATGCAGTACTGGTGAAACTAAATTGGTAATCATTTGTTATTACTAGCTAGAAATTATTGTCAACGATTGTAGAGGATAACCGGTGTCACTAAAGATTCATCTTCAAATAAGGAAAATAAGAGCATATCGTCTCTCTAACTTCAAATGCAAATATTACAATTAATAGTATTGAAACCATTGTTCATACAATGTACTTCCTTAGATTCCTTATAGTTGCCTGAAACCATTATGTAAATCAAATGGTTTTGCAGGACAACTGTCTGAAACCATTTAGTGCTCAGAATGGGTTACATAGTACTTTCTGACAGATTAAAGAGTATTGAAACACAGAATTAAGAGCTAAATTTTACCACACAAACTCAATAAAAAAAAAACCCTAAAAGTAATCCAGAAATTCAGTAACAACAAAAGTTTCATGTCATGTTCATTTTGCTAGCTTTTGAAGCTTCTTTTCATGGTGTTTTTTGGCTTCATTCAACACAACGTTTCTCCTACAGTTGCTTGTGTCGTTTAATATGGTTGAACAAATTCCAATCCTAAGCTCCATCATTTTTGCAACCTTCATTTTCTTAACTTTCTTCATTTTCGACCAACCTTTGAATGAATCCAGTTGTGTGTTGTCCCTTACCCATTCAGCAAGAAATCTCATACAAAATATTCCACAGTTGTCTTTGTCAACTTGATCGGGAACCTTTGGTGAATCCCACTCAAATGCATTAAACTTGTAGGGCATGCGGATATTTCTTCGCCTATAGAGTTCCGCCACAAATACTTGTACCTCATTCAGCCACACATCAAACATATCTTTGTATCCAGTGGCTGTGCCATTTTTATTGTACAATGTATCTCCTGTCAAGCTATTAAGGAATTCATATTTCTGCCGCTTCAAATTGACAACAAAGCAGACATAATGGCTTCCCGGATTCCCTATTATAGCCGGTGTCATGATCTGCAGATTCAATGAGGAAACTATTATTTACTATGGCAAATGTGTCAAATCTGAGAACTATAGTATAGTCTATGAACGCAGTTTCAAAGAAATGTAGTATGTACATGGAAAAAGATTGAAAAAAAGTACTAACAAGGCTGTACTGTAGGCCCAAAACACCATATTGAACTGATACTTACCAATTCTAGACTGTTATACATTTAATTAGTATGTACATCATATGATTTTGTAAGACAAGTCTCAGAAACCATTCCTTGGGTAAAATGGTTTCAGACATATGTCCTGCAAAACCATTTGTTATACTTAATGGTTTCAGGCAACTATTCAATAGTATTTCAGAGCAGATCCAAACATGAACAAAATTTAAACACCATATTGAACTGATACTTACCAATTCTAGACTGTTAGGGTCCATATCCTTCCAGTTAATGTACTTGAACTTGCTTAGTCGGTCAATGAATCTCACGAATGCAGCAGGGTTATTTTTGTCAAACGCGCCAGGTCTTTCAAGGTCAACCTGTTTATATAAGAATTATTTAGTAACAGCAATTATATAGCTTAATGAATAAAATAAAGCATTAATATTCATGGAGTATAATGCATACATAGTTAATCATTGGTGTAACCAATCTTTTCATCTTGTCTCTTGGTTGATTCCAATTTAAACAGTTGACCCAGGCATTTATTACCAAGCATGACACCCATTCATCCTGTTGAAGTGACCACAAAGCTTGCCTTTCTAGAGCATACTGATGAGACTTGTTTTTTGAGCAGTACAAAACATCATGCCTATACAATTATAGTAGTTGTAGTATTAGAAAAAATGATACCATTAAGCATTATGCAGATTAAAAAACTGTAGTCTATATATTCCGTTCAAGAGAAAACCGTTATTTATATCTAAATTAGTAATTGTTTTCACTTACGGATCAAGCTCTGGGCTCCAAGCATATGTTGACAATTGTTTCTCTAACTCAGATGAAGTAGACTCATGGACAGCATCATCATAGGGGCTTTCGAGGTATTTTGATTTCTTAACTGCTCGTCGCCGCTCCGGATATGTGCTATCAGAATAAAGCATATTATGCTTTTTTCTTTCCAGGTCAATTATTTCATCTGGCAATGCTGTTCTTAATGGAGTTGCACTGTCAAGTAATTGAACATTATAGTGTTATTTTTGCAGAATTCAGTTGATATTGTTAATGTGCAGAATTTTATTAATCAATTGTAAAGTATAATTGATTGACTCTTACTCTAGAACAATCTCTTCGTTACATTCGGTAGGCTTCTCCCCACCTTTTACTTCTGGTACAAACACAAGTGCCAGACTTTGACTGCATTTTTCCTTCGTTGAATCATTATCAAAATACTGAGGGAACTTCAACATTGTTTCCTGTGTAGCTGGACCTGCAGTCTCTGAATCATTTGTATTGATTCTGAAACCATATAAAAATATGCTAGTTTTCAGTCATCACGTATCATAACCATTGACAAAAACTACCATTGACAAACACTTTAAAACATATGGTTTTAGATGTTAGACTAATTTCACACATCACAAATTAAAAAACAGAAAAAGACATCATATATAATCATTTCTTACTCTTCATTCACATCTCGAAGATACTCCGGAAACTTTAAGATAGTTTCCTGTGTAAATGTCACTCCCTCATTGCTTGGTTGTTTCGTTGAATCATCAACGAACTTGGCATTCATCTCATCTTGCACATTGCTCGATGTCTTGATTGAATCATCAATGACCTTGCATGCTGCCTTCACTGAATCATCAATCATCTTGGCAATGATTTCCTCTTCATCGTCATCTTCATCAATCCTTTCAGCATTGTCATCTTCAGCATTGAACATCCTGAAACCATTCAATATTACAAATGGTTTCTGAGTGTTTTCAGGAACATAAATACCAACAAATTTGGAACAAACAATTTCACACATCACAAATATAAAACATTACAATCATGGTTATTATAATATCACACATCACAAATTAAAAAACATTAAAAGACATCATATATAATCATTTCTTACTCTTCATTCGCATTGCTTGGTTGTTTCATTGAATCATCAACGACCTTGGCATTCACCTCATCTTGCACATTGCTTGATGTCTTCACTGAATCATCAATGATCTTGCTAGCATTGTCATCTTCATCAATGCCTTTGGCATTGATCTCATCTGCTTTATCATCTTTATCATCTTCATCTTCATCAATGCCTTTGGCATTGGTCTCATCTGCTTCATCATCTTCATTATCATCGTCATCTTTATCAACGCTTTTGGCATTGATGTCATCTTCAGCAACATTGTCACTATCCAAATTTGCACCTTCACTGTTTTAGCAAGATATAGATAGTATATTAGTTTTAACAATCTGAAGCAAAGATATTGAAACCATTTAAAATATAAATGGTTTCAAATATAAATGGTTTCAAGAATTTAACATCCTGAAACCATTCGATATTACAAATGGTTTCTGAGTGTTTTCAGGAACATAGATACCAACAGAATTGGAACAAACAATTTCAAGTTGTTATTGTACATAGTCTTACAATTAGGTGATCACTAAACCATGTTTAGACTTAAAACTAAATGCAGTACCTTTCTTCTTCTTGAGTGCTTATTTGTGGTATGGATGAATCCTTCTCAGCCTTCTCTTTTTCATTATTTGACCTCTCATTCTCCTCAGCTTTTTTTGATTGAATTTGAACCGGATCATCTTCTCTAGAAGTTCCAACACTTCCCTCAGCTATTCTCCTCTGCAGGGTATCTGCTGCTGTAGTGTATACCCGTATGGCACCCCTACAATAATTGAGATGCTCCTCTGCCTGCAATTGTTTTAAAAAAAAAATACATGAATACAAACACACTACAGGTATGAAACAAAGGTCGATGATAGGGAAAAGAGCGACTTCTGTAAGTTTTATTAACATTGTATGAATATAATTAATTTTCACTCACCTTAGATAATGGACATGTATCTGCATCAAAACACATTACAAGCGGTCCATCTGCTGTGCTATGCAGTCTTTTGACCCCATATGTCAATCCATTATCCAGCCCCATAAGCTCATGGACCTTTTGAAGGTCTTGGTTAGCCATCTTGACATCCCAATCACGAAGCGATGGCCGCTTGTATATTCCTGTCAGGAATGGGCTTTTCTTCCCCATTTTCTCCATGTAATTGATCTGCAAAATAATTAGTATCATCATAATAAGCATCATTCTTCATGCATTTTGGAAGAAACCATTATGTATATCAAATGGTTTTGCAGGACAACTGTCTGAAACCATTTATTCTGTAAAATGGTTTCAGACATATATATATAATGGATTCAGCTAACATACAAATACAAATATATATATATATATATATATATATATATAAGAGAGAGAGTGAGAGAGAGAGAAAGAATGATTACCATTAGAAAGTGGAAGTCCGCTAATGGATTTGCCACTTTTGGATTTTGCAATCCATCTTTCATATAGTGGAGAACATAGGAGCACCAATTATAAGTGGAAGCATTTTCGAGTACTTCAGCATAGTGTAGATAAACAGAGCTTCTGTTTGTTGGGCACAAAATATTATGTATTATTAGACATATCGCACCCTTTACCCATGCCGTTGGGTTCTCAATGATATCCATTCTTTTCTCCAACTCTTTCACATTGACAATTGCGGCATTATTAGCATCCAATCCTAACTCTGCCCTAAGCCTTCCTATTGCCGCTTCTGAGCAAAGCTTAGGGTTGATTTGCTCCCCCGCCATTGGGAGCTCATAGACTCTATGAACATCTTCCTCTTTCAATGGCAACACATCCGTATTGCTTAGTCGTATCCACATATTGTCTTTTTCAAAGCGTTTGACAATCCATTCCACAAAAAATGTGTGGATTTTTGTCCATTTGCAGATGTGACGCATTCCTCCAAACCCACTCTCGTTCAACAGTTTAATTATCTCATTTCCTCTTCTTTTTCCATCTATGGACTTCATTAAGTCATAAATCTTTGGTATGCTAAGCTTGTGCCTCAACCTTTGATCGGCATCCAAGTCTTTTTTTTCTTCATCGGAACTTGCCTCATCAGTTTCTTTTCCGACAGTTTGTTGTTTTCTTTGAGCACGGGTTTTCTGAACCGGCTTCTTTTCTAAATTTTTTCCATGCTTCTTTGCTTTGTTGTCATCTGAACTTCCCTCGTCAGATTCCTCTGTAGCAGATTGTTCTTTCCTTTTCTGAACCGGCTTCTTTTCTATTTTTTTTCCATGCTTTTTTGCTTTGTTGTGATATGAACTTCCCTCATCAGATTCTTCTGTTGCAGATTGTCCTTTCCTTTTTTGATTCGGCTTCTTTTCTATTCTTTTTGCATGCTTCATTGCATTTTGGTCACCAGAATTTTCCTCGTCAGATGGTGTTAGTCCAAGGCTGAAAGTTGGAATTTTTCCTGCCTTAGATTTGTTAACCTGGATCAAAGAAAACAATTACCATCACAACAAAGGAAAAAAAGAAACCATTTCCAAAGATAAATGGTTTTGGCAGAATTTGATGATATTTTCACACAGTCTTGTGATATGATAAATATTGGTATTACTACTACTACTACTAATTGGAACAAATGGAAGAGTTTTACTGCCTAACATAAATTCAGAACTAACATATCATTTTAGCTACAAAAGAGATTTGTTAACTAACATAATGCTTACACAAATACAAAAAATTAGTAGTAGAACAACACATTAATAAGATACAAACAGAGAAAATGAGAATGAGTCATGTTACATGTATAACTTGGATTTGGTTTCAGACAGGAATAAGAACTATAGTAATTACTCTATATATGCAGTCAAAGGAAAACCATTATTTACATCAAATGGTTTTGTAGGCAAACTTTCTGAAACCATTCAATGTGAAAAATGGTTTCAGACATTCTCCAACTTCAAGTTGCTAGTAATATTGCTAATGCTAATTATAATTTATCATTCATAAAAAGCTGTTACCACCTCCTCCACATTTAATCAGAAATAATCCAAATTCATTTACACAACTAGACTAAAATGACCAATAAATCTCTAACTCTAATAACATTTTTCCATTGTTCTTTCCAAATGAACAACACATGCAGAAACAACAATCTTCTTACATTCTACTCAACCAGTGAAACCACATTTGACTCAATTTCATCAATCATAAATTGCACAATCCTATAAAATTCAACAAATCTCCAATGCTAAGTAATAACTAAGTCACAACAAAATTGAAAACACAAGTTAAATTTTGAATGGTTTACTACGATTACTTGCCAAACTGAACTAAAAAACCATTTTCAACAATTTTATGAACAAATTTAACAGAGAATCACAATAACTTTAAAAAAAACCAAAAACTCATCAATTATTAAAAATTATTAAAAGAAAACAAGTACCAGCATCAAATGGTTTGAGTTTAAAACTTGCTGAAACCAATTCTTGTCTGAAATGGTTTCAATCAGTTTTAACAAGTTCACAATGATCACATTCTACTCAATCAGTGAAACCACATTTGACTCAATTTCATCAATCATAAATTGCACAATCCTATAAAATTCAACAAATCTCCAACCCTAAGTAATAACTAAGTCACAACAAAATTGAAAACACAAGTTAAATTTTGAATGGTTTACTACAATTACTTGCCAAACTGAACTAACAAACCATTGTCAACAATTTTATGAACAAATTTAACAGAGAATCACAATAAACTTTAAAAAAAACCAAAAATAAACTGTAATTTTTAGGGTTTCAAAGATGATTTTGATTAATATGCAAACTCAACCACCAAATTGTTAAGTTATTTACGTAAATGAGAAAGAAGAAAGTAGTGGAAGAAAACCTGTGTTGTGTTCTTCATTTTCTCTGTGGAAAACGATTTCTGAAGTTTATGTGTTGCTTCCATTCTTGCTTGCGATTGCGACGACGGTTTCAGTGATGTTGATGATTGACGACGACGGCGACGACGGTGATGATTGACGACGGCGACGACGGTGATGATGGACGACGACGACGATGATGATGATGATGATGAGGACGTAGATGAGTTTCGCGACGGTTGCAATAAATGTGATTTAAAAATAAACTGAAAATAAATAACGGTAAAGCGATAGGAAGTAACGGACGTTTTCCCGTTTGTTTTGGGCTTGCGGTGTAGAAGTAAAAAGGGGGGGTGTACTCATGGAACTGGGTTGGGCAGCGCGCTATTGGGCCGACTTATGCAGCGTGCATAAGCTTCACTTATGTATAATAACCGAACCCATTCTAAAGCCTATCCAGTTCCAAAGTTTGCTCTTGATCCAAAACCTCGTGTTCACCAAAGACCCAAAAATCAGAGGAGATATCGTAGATGGGTGTGTCATCACTGTGGAAAACGAGGACACATTAGACCTTTTTGCTACAGGCTGTATGGGTATCCTGACCAGAAACCTCAACCAAATGTTGTGCAGAAAGAGGAAATTATCAAGAAGGAGTGGAAGCCTAAAGGAGAAAATGTTGGTTTAATTGCTCGCACATCTCTTAGAGCATCATCAAGGTAAGATTGATATTTTGATAGTGGATGCTCTAGACACATGACTGGTGTAGAGAAGTATCTTACAAATATGAGACCCTACAAGTCCAGCTTTGTAACTTTTGGAGATGGTGCTAAAGGAGAAATATTAGGAATTGGGGATCTGATCAACCATGGATTACCTAACTTGGAGAATGTTCTCTTGGTTAAAGGTCTTACAGCTAATCTAATTAGTATCAGCCAACTATGTGATCAAGGCATGAAAGTAAATTTCACCAAATCTGAATGTCTTGTCAATAATGAAGAGGGACAATTACTGATGAATGACACTAGATCTAAAGACAACTGCTACTTGTGGATGTCACAAGAAGAAGCCCACACATTCACTTGTCTTATTTCAAAAGAAGATGAAGTGCAACTGTGGCACCAAAAATTAGGTCATCTAAATCTGAAAGGGATGAAGAAAGCAACGACAGCTGAAGCTATTAGGGGATTCCCCAAACTCAAGATCATTGAAGGCAATGTATGTGGAGATTGTCAAATTGGAAAGCAAACTAGAATGTCGCATCCAATGTTGGAGCATCATACAACATCCAAGGTTCTCGAACTGTTACACGTGGATCTCATGGGACCCATGCAGGTGGAAAGTTTGGGAGGTAAGAGGTATGCCTTCGTGGTTGTTGATGACTATTCCAGATACACATGGGTAAATTTTGTCAGGGAGAAGTCAGATACTTTTGATGTGTTCAAGGAGCTGTGTATTCAACTTCAAAGAGAGAAAGGAAGTAATGTTGTTAGAATCAGAAGTGACCATGGAAGAGAATTTGAGAAGCTAAGGGGCAAGTTAGGAATTTGCCTCTATGAGGAGTTATAGCAGTTAATGAGCTTGAGGCGTGCAACTGTCATTTTTTTCCCTCTCCAACTTATGTGTGCACGCTATCCTATGAGAATCAAATCAAATTCCTTCTTCCCATTACACGTGGTGTGTGCTATCAGATGTCCTAACAACTGGTGTGTGTATGTTTGCATTTATCTACTGATGCATGATCGTTCTGATGTTGGTAGTTGTAGATCAGTTGTAGCATGTTTGCCTATAGAAGCATGCGTATGTTATGATGTTTACACATGGCTTGTCTGCTCCATGTGCATTTGTAGTTGTGGTGTGTTTGCATATAGCCTGTCTGGCCTATGTGCATGAGATTGAGTAATGAGGGGGAGGAGTAACTCTTGTGGTAGTTGGTGGTGGTTACTATTATTCTTATATGTGCTCCTTATGTGCGAGAATCTTTTTTTTGCATGCTGGTAGTAAGGGGGAGCGTAGTGATGATATGTGTGTGCTAGTTGTATGATAGCTAGCCTGTTGATAATCTTGCAACTTATGCTCTGATTAGAAGTGTGCTAGTTTCTATGCTTGATGAATGTGGATGTGTTGTGATATGTTGTGCTATCAAATGTTGAAACATCATGGTGACTGAGAATTTATTTTTCCTAAAGGACTCGTTTGTGAGAGCTTACTTCTCTCTATTATTGTGCTCTGAGAGGGTGGGTGAACCCAATTCCGCTGCTGCATGCCTCTGGTGTTTTTGGTATGTATTTGTACTGAAGTGAAAGAAGGGTCACAGTCATAGAAGATAGAAGATCAAGATCCACTATTGATCTATATCTGGTGTTTTTGTTCCAAGATGTTATGGTCAGACATGCGTCTGCTGGTGTGTATTAAGGTCCTGAACTTCTGTTCTCTCTTCTGATATGTGTTTGTCAAATTTGTGGCCAAAAAGGGGGAGTAAGTGTTTAATTTGTTGGTTTGGTTACTTGCTCTTGTTTCTGGTATGTACTTCTGATATGTGTTGTGACTGTGAACTGTGTCTGTTCTGGTATGTGTGCTTTGGATGGTGGTGTATGTATGTGCTGAGATATGCAGGTGTTCAGGGGGAGCTGATTTGTGTTTTGTAGGGGGAGATGTTTTGTGAAATGTTGAAGCATTCTATTCAACATCCTATCAGTGTTTATTTTCCTGACCATTTAAGGCGAAGTAGTTGTTTTGTGTTCCGCTGTTGCATGCCTCTCTGATAAACTTAAAAGATACATCTTATTCTTTTCTACTGTTCTCCATGAAGGAGTAGTATGGAAACTGTTTTGAAGGATAGCTACTACTCATCTCTATGTTTGTGTGTTTATGTTGAGATAAAGAGGAGTAGGTGAAGTATCAGTTTTAAGTATTGTCTGTATGGTCATAATGGGTTTTAGCCAAAAATTTGCCAAAGGGGGAGTTTGTTGAGTCTTTGGTTGTTGGCTGCATTTTTGGTAAAACAAACCTTGAAGCAGGATGGGCGACATGATGCCTCAAGCATCAGATCATGTTACTGGAAGTGTTACTTGCGCGCCAAGCATGCGCGTTTCCTATTTTGTGGAATTTATATTTCTCTCTCATGAATCATATCTTGTGCTTTAAGAAAGGTTTTATTTTCTAAACATATCTTTTGTTTAAAAGATTGCTTTGGAAATTATTGTGAAGATTGGAAAAAGATTTATTTCAAATATATCTTCAAGAAGATTGTAGCTGGATATTCTCTACACCAGCTGTATTATTTAAACCCGATTTACTCAGGAAGCCCATGCTACTCGTGGCTATATAAGGATGACTCCAGACCTAGTTTTATTCACTTAAGCCGTTATTGAAGAATAGAGTTTTTAGGGTTTGAGTCTTGTTAATTGTGAGCCTTTGCTTGTATCACTTTGATGCACGTATAAAGACTGCGTTTTTATTGAGTTGTAATCTCAAGTATTTGCGCTCTGAAGCTTTTAAGCAAGGAGCATAGGTTTACATCACTCTAAGCCTTTAGGTACGAGTGTTTAGTTTTCTAGGAGTGTGTCTCCGTTTTAATTATATTGAGCTAGTGCGAAGATTAGTAAACCGGAGGTTGTTTATGCAGGAAGTCTTCAAACTGAGAGGAGGTGAGCAGAGGTTCTCGTATCTAGGAGTTCCTAGGTAGAAGTCTAGACGGGTAGTTGCTAGGTGATAAGTTGTAAACGGGACGTTTGCTGAGAACTTTGAACTAGCTTTACTTAGTGGATTTCCTTCCTGGATTGGTATCCCCCAGATTAGGTGCGTTGCGCTGAACTGGGTTAACAAATACTTTGTGTTCTTTATTTGTTTTCTTTAATTTGCTTTGCATTATTACGTGGTAGAACTGTCACAGTGCTTAGAGCATCGTGTTGCATATTGTGCTTAGCGTGTCAGGATTTTCAACCTACAAATCCCTTGAGAACACACACTTCTTCCCAACACAACAAATGAACTTTTTTCTTATAGTCATGATCACCCCAACAAAAATATCTACATTTCATATCTACGACATCACACACATCAACCATTTAATCGACTGTATAACATAACTAGGGAGAGTTTGAATAAATATATTTTGTAAGCGTAAGTCTACCCACAAAAGATAGAGTTATGGCCTTCTAATTACTAAGCAAACCAACCCTCCTCCAAGAAGAATTGAGTTATGCCCTCCTGGTCGCGACAGATTGAAAGAACTGCATAGTTATCCCTAGGTTCCAGCACGTCTGGTTGTTAACTCCTCGCACCTCTGCCTTTGTTTGTAGAACCGACCGGCACCTCACATGCAGAGGTACCTACGCATTGCAATGCCAATTTAGCCATCATTGCAGCTGCAAAATGATTATACATCCTCCCATATTAGAGGTCCCAATGGTCTAAACCGATGCTGCCACATTCGATTAATTTTATCAAAGACAATTGAAATAATTACTTATCAATCCAACCATAAATTGATTCAAAGTTGTAAGAATCTTAAACCTTATAATCAAACAATCACCAGTTCAATTTAAAGAAATAAAATTCACTTTATATGTCCATCAACACATATTCTTTAACTGAGAAGAAACATTCCAATTTGTGCTATAAATATTTTTTTTCCAATAAAATATTTTTTTTTCTTCTAAAAATAGAGAGCAAATGAGCATTGAGACTGAGAGAGTGGTAGCGTTGCCTATTCGGTTTACAAAGGTGCCGTCCAGGTCCTCAAATTTCAACAATACTCAATTTTGATGCCAATGTTCATTCCCATGTGTTGACCTTTTTTCTCTCTTCAATTTCATTCACAGAGACGAATTTCATTGCCGCTACACTCCACAACATGCTCTGCACTTCCATTTCCTCTTCCCTTTTCACTCCTCTTCAACTCCGCCACCGTCCACCACCACCACCACCACCACCACCACCACATTTCCCTGCCTCCACTCTTCACCCTTTTCCCTCCATTCAACTAACCCCTTCTCACCCTTTTCGCCTTTCCGCCCTTCCCTTCTTCACCGGCAACAACAACAACAACAACAATGGTGGTGGTAGCGGTGGTGGTGGTTTCTGGGGTAATAATAACCCTTTTGACTCAGATGATGATTCTTCTTCATCTTCTTCTTCTTCAGGTTCTCGTTACACCCTTTTCTTTACCTTACTATTCTCTTCCATTACATTTTGTTTCTACAACCTCCTTCTAACAAAATTCGCTATGGCAAATGTTGCAAAGAACCCTTCTTTATCATCATCTTCTAATCAAAATCAAATTTTGACACAACCCATTTACGAAGTCAAAGGTGGAAACTTAATCAAGATTTTCCCTGATCATTTAAATGACATTTTCATTGCTTCCAATCCCGGGTTATTTTCGGAATTATCATCCCTAAAATCTTCACAAGTTCCAAGCTTTTTATATAACAAATGCAGGGAATTCTTTGTTAGGTTAATGCTTCCTGAAGGTTTTCCTAACAGTGTGACAAGTGATTATTTGGAGTATTCATTGTGGAGAGGAGTTCAAGGTGTTGCTTGTCAAGTTAGTGGTGTTTTGGCAACTCAAGCTTTGCTTTATGCTGTTGGATTGGGGAAAGGGGCTATTCCAACTGCTGCTGCTAT
Organism: Trifolium repens; assembly: GCA_030408175.1. Lineage (NCBI taxonomy): Eukaryota > Viridiplantae > Streptophyta > Magnoliopsida > Fabales > Fabaceae > Trifolium > Trifolium repens. The sequence continues at coordinate 12,258,153 of CP125845.1, forward strand.
TAATTGGGTGCTTAAAGATGGAATTGGTTATCTTAGTAAGATTTTGTTGTCGGATTTCGGTCGCCATTTTGATGTTAATCCTAAAGGGTGGAGATTGTTTGCTGATCTTCTTGAAAATGCTGCTTTTGGTTTGGAAATGTGTACTCCTGCTTTTCCTCATTTGTTTGTACCTATTGGTGCTTTTGCCGGTGCTTCTCGCTCCGCTGCTTCTTTGATTCAGGTGATTGATTGCTGTTTTTGTTATATTTGAACCTCTAGAAACTTGTATATCTACTGATTTTGCAATGTGTTTGGGTAGTCGATTAAGCCTGTTTTAGGTAGTTTTAATGCCTTTTTGTATTGACTTATTCGAGTTTATCTGCTGATATAAGCACTTGTGAGACTGTTTGATATAGTAGAGCTTATGAAAATGACTTATGAGATGTGTTTTCATCTTTAGTTCTATAAGCTCGCTAGAATAGCTTATGTAAATAGTTTATAGCTTAAATGAAAACAATTTGATTTATTTTATCTTTTGTTATAGAAAAAACTTCAAACACTCTACTGTGTGAAGGAAAATAATGGAAACACTCTCAAATAAAGAAGAATAATTGTGTTTGGAATTGGATAGTCAGTTAATTAAGCCTGTTTTAGGTAGTTTTAATGCCCTTTTGGATTGACTTATTTGAGTTTATCTATTGATATAAGAAGAACCCGTGAGACTGTTTGGTAGACCTTATGAAAACGTCTTATGAGATGCCTGTAAACTGTTTTCAGCTTATTTCTATAAGCTCTCCAGAATAGCTTATGTAAATAGTTTATAGCTTAAATGAAAACACTTTGATTTATTTTATCTTTTGTTATAGAAAAAACTTCAATACAAACACCTATAATGTAAGAGCTTAATTAAGTGTCAGTGAGATAACATGTAAAAAGTGCTTGCTAACCAACCATTGAGTAGTCTTGGTCCCTTGATTTTCAAACTATTCATCTGCATGATTACAGAATGGATTTTAAACCGCTTTGCAACAATATGAAAATTGTTAATGTACTTAAATTTTAAAATAATTTGCACTAGTTGCTTTCCTTTCAAATTTTAATTAACATTTGGTGCACATACAAAATGGAGTTGGAATGGTAAAGTGGATTGAGAATTTTTCATTTTTTAATCTGATATGTCTAATTCTGTTTTTTTAAATATAATATAATATAATAGAACTTGTATGTTATGTTTTATTCTACTTTAACACGTCTACCAAACTTTACCATAGTGTTCCAAGAATGATCTAATGAAAGCTAACATCAGGATTGGGGTGGGTGGATATTAGAAACTGAGATGCATAGAAAGTAAAGGAAAATGATGGAAAGAGAGGATTCAAGAGTGTTGAATCTGAGAAAATCTTGTATATTCCAATCTGATTTACATAAGAGTACAATGATGTATTTATAGTACAACTAGTTGTGACTAACTTCTAACTGAATTCCTAACAAGGACCTGCAGAATTCTGACTTAGGGAGAAGAGAGGCTTTGGTCATAACCCAATTCTGAATACAATATAGTAGCCCATATTTCTATTAGTGAATATGTGAACTAAAAGTACATTTTGTTTCCTCTATTTTGTACTAATAGGTAACTTCTGTTTCTATGCCTCACTTATCTGCATTGACAATATTGAAAATTTAGCCATTTAACATTGAATTAAAATTTAAAAGCTGATTTCGTCTTCACAGGCTTCTACTAGGAGCTGTTTCTTTGCTGGTTTTGCTGCTCAAAGGAATTTTGCTGAGGTGAAAAATAGAGCCTTTTCAATTTTGATTATATAGCAGTTTTGATTTAATGATGCAGCAGCAGCACAGTAATCACTTCCATTTGTTGTTTCTCTTACTTGTATATATTATTATCTTTCTGAAATGTAACTATAAATTATAGGTAATTGCTAAAGGTGAAGTTCAAGGAATGGCAAGCAGGTTTATTGGTATTGGGCTTGGTATAGGACTGGGTAACTGCATTGGCTCTTCCACGCCTCTTGTTCTTGCTTCTTTTTGCGTCGTGACTTGGATCCACATGTACTCAAATCTAAAGTCTTACCAGTCCATTCAAATACGGACTCTAAATCCTTATCGTGCAAGTAATTTCTAATCTCTCTTACACCCGATTTTGTTGAAGTTGTGTTCTGTTACTCTTAAAAGAATTCTGTTGTAAATAGAACATATTAAGGCCGCCTGTGATAGACCTAAATGGGTTCATCCTTCCATGGACCTTGCAATGGGAGGAGATTTATAACACAGACCACAGGCTGCCCTTATAGAATGTTGAAGTTCTTATAGGTTACAATTATGCAGCAGTCTTAGAAATACTTTTTTAATCAATTGTCGGAGGACTTAGAATCTAGAAATGCTTCTAGGGTTTGATTTGTCTGTTAAAACTTAAAAGGTCAAAATTTATATGTCTTGTTTATTGATTACTTTACCAGGTTTGGTTTTCAGTGAATATCTACTGAGTGGTCAAGCTCCTCCAGTTAAAGAGGTCAATGCCGAGGAACCACTATTTCCAGCTGTACCGATATTAAATGCATCTTTTGCAAACAAAGTGAGTTAATCTTGCTTTTGTTATAGTTAATATAAAATTTCAAATCTTTAAAACAAAGTAATATGTATGTGTTACTTATGACTTCACTTTTATAATAGGCACAATCAATTGTTTTATCATCTGAAGCAAAAGATGCAGCTGTAGAAATTGAAAGCCGTCTACAGCTTGGATCAAAACTTAGTGAAATTATCAACAATAAGGAGGAAGTGCTTGCTCTCTTTTCACTTTATAAAAATGAAGGCTACATCTTATCTGAGCACACGGGAAAATTCTGTGTAAGTTGACAACCTTATTCACTTTCTATTTCAGTTCGTGCTTGCTCTGGCTCATGACGTGCTTTTCATGTTTTATGTGTTGATGTGTGCATGACATGCATGTGTATGAAAACATTGAAACAAAGAAATCTCAGTTTTTAAGTCAATAGGAGGCAGAAGGATTCATGATTTATTTTGTAGCATTCTTTCCCTCTGGGCCGCTTTTTGTTCTTTTTCTCTTTCTCCAAAAATAAGATAGAAGCTGTAACATATTTAATTTCAGGGTTAAATATGTTCTTAGTCCCTATAAAATTACAATGTTTTAAGTCTAGTCGCTGCGTAAATTTTATTCAATTTAATTCCCTATTTCGAGAAATTTTTTTAAAAAAAAGAGGATTTTTGTCCCCATAAAAGCAGAATAGGGACTAGAATAATATTTTTGGAAGGACTAAAATTGAAAAAAGGTGAATTTATGGGGGGCTAAACATATTTTACACCTTAATTTTATTATTTGTTGATTGATTTGCCTTGTTTGTGGCATTAGCAAACTGTTACAAGTTTAATCGTCTCAACATGCGAGACAACTATAACTACAAACATTTTCTATTGTGTTTCATGGGTCTTAACTAAGACATGTTCCTGATTCAGGTGGTGCTTAAAGAAAATTGTACACAGCTGGATATGCTCAAGGCGTTGTTTCAGGTTAACTATCTTTATTGGTTAGAGAAGAATGCAGGAATTGAAGGAAGAGGAGCCCTTTATGACTGCAAACCTGGTGGTAGACTGCAGATATCTTTAGAATACGCGGAAAATGAATTCAATCATGTTAGAAATGATGGAGAATCAGTTGGTTGGATCACAGACGGTCTTATTGCAAGGCCTTTGCCTAACAGGATTCGGCCGGGAAACACAGAGTGAGTAGCTGATATGGTGTGAATGGCTGGTGGTTTTTCGTACCAGAACACTTACTGCATTGTTTTTCACGAGGAATCAAGTTGGAGGGCATTCATTGATTGGTTATTTGACAATGGTGCAAAGCATGCAACACTGCTGATGTAATGGCAGGAAAACAACTTCAAATTGTTGAAGCCACATACATGGTGTGACTAAAATCACAAGCCAAAATGCCAATTCACTGCCTTTTGTCAATGTCAGTGAATGGTCTGACCTGGAAATAATTGGAAAACAGAAAACGAGAAAGATTTTACGCGCAAGAGAGATTGTGTCCGACACATAGTTTGAAGTTGTAATTGTTTAGAGTTTGAGATGTGTGTCTAAATGTTAAACTTCTTTTGCTTGCTCCTGAACTAAATTTGTATAGTTTGCACAAAATCTCACACAAATTTGATGTTATTAGACAAATATACACTGTCTTTATGCCCCTAATGATACAAATACCTACATGCCATTCTGCTAAAATAGATAGGAGTTTGCAACTTTTGTAAAAACTAACAATATAAAATCTTTTTAATTTGTTTTTGTAATATTTATGTTATCATTAAGTCTATGAAGAGAGTCTAAAGATTAGTTCAATAAGTGGCAAAATCTAAAGATTATCTACTCAACATGGTATCTCATAGCATGGCATTCCCTTTAAGAGCCTATTCCATTGTCCATCACTAACAAGGGATGTAACTTAATTCAACATATATGTAGTCCTTTACATAGTTCAACTCTTAACATAAAACAGCACCAATTCTTTTGATTTTATTTCATATGAAGACTAGTTTATCATACCAGTATCATATTGAGTTTTCTTTAAAAACAAACTATAAATAATCATTTAATTAAGCCATATTCAAACTCTACTTATCAATGAAGGAAAGTTGACTCAATTTATTAAAGGAGTTGGAGTCGGGAAGGGGATCCCTTCCGCTCTTTATATTTTGTCATATCTCCAGTTTTGATTTAACGGTTGATATTCGTATAAGAGAAAAGAGAGACAAAATGTGTGAATTCAGTTGGGAACTTGATGGAAGATCGGTGAGAAATTTATGGAGTTGTATTTGAGCGATTTGTCGAGGTTTATAGAGATGAAGAATTCAATTTTTTTTCTTTTTTTTTCTTTTCTAAATAACGGGTTCTACAATTGCCATAATCATTCGGTATGTAAAATTAACGACAACGACCAAATTCACTAACATGATAAATTATGAGATTTTTTACACAGCTTTTAAAATGTAGGGACTATTCTTAAACATAAAGTAAAATGTAGATACTAAAAACATATTTTAACCCTTAAAATGTAGGGACTATTCTTAAACATAAAGTAAAATGTAGATACTAAAAACATATTTTAACCCTAAAAACAACAGGTTGTTGACGACCATTTCCTCACGGTTGCTTCTCACTCTCCCATCTCTTCTCTTCCTCACGGTTGTTGACGACCATTTCCTCTGAGGTGAAACCATAATCTTGCTCTGATTTTGATTTTCTATGATGTTGGTTTGATTTTGATTTTCTGTTATTTTGTTGGAATCCGTTGAAGCTTGTTACACAAATCTGCATATTACTGGTGCTACAAATGCTTCTGTCTTACTTTGACATTTTATCATGGTGTATTGCTACTACGTGTGTTGATTCTCTATTATATATGCTCTAGAATTGGCTATTCGAATGTAATTTTGATTGAAGTCTTTATAATCTTTATTAAGTCTATGAAGAGAGTCTAAAGATTAGTTCAATAAGTGGCAAAATCTCATGACTTAAAGTATTACAACTAGCTTTCTTATCTACTCAACATGGAATCTCATAACATGGCATTCCCTTTAAGAGTCTATTCCATTGTCCATCACTAACAAGGGATGTAACTAATTCAACATATATGTAGTCCTTTACATTGTTCAACTCTTAACATAAAAAAACACCAATTCTTTTGATTTTATTTCATATGAAGACTAGTTTATCATACTAGTATCATATTGAGTTTTCTCTAAAAACAAACTATAAATAATCATTTATTTAAGCCATATTCAAACTCTTCTTGTCAATGAAGGAAGGTTGACTTAGTTTATTAAAGGAGTTGGAGTCGGGACTCGATCCCCTTCCGCTCTTTATATTTTTTCATCTCTCCAGTTTTGATTTAACGGTTGATATTCATATAAGAGAAGAGAAAGTGCAGGAGACAATCCAAATCCGTTGGAGTCATATAAGAGAAACTTCATCACCCCAAACAAACCCTGCATAATCTCCAACTCCATAACACACTGGCCATCACTCTCTCTCTGGACCAACCCTTCCTATCTCACTCAAACCCTCTCTTCCACCACCGTCTCCCTCCACCTCACTCCCACCGGCGCCGCCGATTCCATCACCACTCTCCCTTCCTCTTCCTCTCTCTGTTTCGCCTCCGCGCACGTCCAACGCGTCCCATTCCCTGAAGCACTCAATCTCATCAATTCATCAAACCCTTCCAAATGTGTTGCATACGCGCAGCAACAAAACGATTGCTTTCGTTCTGAATATTCTTCTCTTGCTCAAGATTGTGATTCGGATATTCCTTGGGCTACTGAAGCTTTTGGTTCGGAACCCGAAGCTGTTAATCTTTGGATTGGTAATCGATATTCGTATACTTCGTTTCATAAGGATCATTATGAGAATTTGTATGCTGTTGTTTGTGGTGAAAAACGGTTTCTTTTGTTTCCTCCTACTGATGTTCATAGATTCTACATTCGTCAATACCCTGCTGCTACTTATTCATATTCTTCGGTATAATTGATTATTTATCTAATTCATTTTCTTCTTAATTTCATGGTGTGTGTGTGTGTGGTTTTTACGGCTGTTTGGATCGACTTAGTTGAACTTATTTATCGATATAAGTACATGTGAGTGTGTGAAGTACTTGTGAGACTGTATGAGAAAACTTACGGAAATTACTTACGAAAATAGCTTATAGCTTATATGAAAGTAGTTTGACTTCATTTTATTTTGATTAGAGAAATAGCTTATATATTAGCATAAGCACTTATGCTATAGACACTTAAGCTGTTAAGTTTGTGTCTGTTTGAATTGACTTATTTGAGCTTATATATATACTGAAATAAGCTCTTGTGAGGCTGAGAGAGTTTATGGAAACAACTAGTAACATGTCCTTAAGTTCTTTAGAATTGCTTATTATAACAACTTATAGTATATAGTTTGACTTTGGTTGACCTTTTGTTATAGAAATAAACTATTCATAAACACTTATAATAAGTGTTTATGCTATAATTACTTAAGTTGTTTATCCAAATAGACTATTAGTGTTAAAGGTTTTAGCTTTTGGAGTTGAATTCTTTTGGGGTGTTGTGGGATTTAATTTTTCATTTTGGGTGTTTGTAGGATACTGGAGAGTTTGATTTGGAACTTGAGAAGCCGATTAGGTATGTGCCTTGGTGTAGTGTGGACCCTTTTCCTTCTCCGGAGAAATTGGAGGACGAGATTTCCAAGTTTCCTCTGTACTTCAAAGGCCCTCCGCCGTTTGAGTGTACTGTCAAGGCTGGAGAGATTCTCTACTTGTATGATTTTCTTCTTCTGCTGCACATCGCATCATGTATCTGTGTTTTTTTTTTAATCTTCCTTCCGTTGTATGATAATGGGATACTGATCTCACACACTCATCATACATCGTACTTTTCAGTTAGCCCATTTTCTCTAACACTATTGAACTCGATGGATTCGATGATTAATTTCAGCAGTTTTAACTAGTTTTATTGACATTAATCTTGCTCAAACATATTAAGCATTCATTCTGTTATCTTATGCGGCATATAACACTGCTAGATAGCCATACAAAATTTACCTAAGTATACTGTCCAACATTTTTGACATACAGCGTAAAGAGTGAATGCAAGAAATTGATGATATTTGCGTTATTATATGACCAAGAACAGTATTGGGACTTGGAATTAACCATGAATTCGAATTATCGCTAATCTTATTGTTGAATGTCCTTTCTGTGTGCATATGTGTACTATGGTAATGACTATGGAATGAATACAGGCCAAGCATGTGGTTCCATCATGTTAGACAGAGTGGGGAAGATGGAGAATTAACTATTGCAGTAAATTATTGTAAGGATCAATCCTCCTCTTTTCTGGTCCATATCCAATGTTAATAAGAAATTTTGATTCAAGTTGTATTTTATGCAGGGTATGATATGCAGTTTGACATTAAGTATGCTTATTTCAACTTTTTACAATCGATTGATTACCGAAATCCTACAAGTCCAATGATGCCTGTGGAATTGTGCGAAGAGATAGATTCAGGTCCTGATGACGATGACACTAAATGAGTTCTCATTTCTCAGCCGGTGATATTCTGCAATGCGAGGGCTAAACGAATGCCGAGGACCAAAAAAGTCAAGGTCCCGTGCGCAAACACCATAGAAACAATGTGGGGAAACATTTTCCCAAAGCAAGCAACTACTTGTGCCAAGTGCCAACACAATTTTGTTCTATCCTTCATTTGTATCATATGATATCAAATATCAATTCACCCCTTTAACATTTCTTCCTTTCTAGTGGGAGTATTGTAACAATCCTGTTGGAGGAAACTGTCTCAAAACAAATACCTAGTTTTTCTCAGATGGATTTTTGTAATTGTTTTTCACTTTTTAATTTTCACACTCTGTACCTTTTATCTTCAAGGGAATTTGAACTACTTAGCTAACACCTCAAATGTAATTAAGAGATTAATTTGTAGTAATTAATGATATATTTCAAAAAAAAAATTTGAAACTAATTAGATAAAAATTAGTAGAATACCAAATTTATAATTTGGGTCTCTTTTGTCTATTTGCAAATTTAGAGATGCAAATGTGCAACCTATACAATTTCAAGGGTCAAAGGAGCAATTTACTCGTATAAGTTTAGTTAGAAAACAAACAAATAACACAACTCAAATTTTAATAAGAGCAACATTTAATCGTAGGAAAAGACTTGCACAAACCATTGAATAAGTCGCTAATTATGAAAGGTACTCTAAAATAGATTCTGACTCTATTACACTATTAAATTAGTCTATATTTAACCACTTACAAGCATAAGTAATACAGTATATTTTTTTTTTTTGAAGGAGTAATACAGTATATTTTTATTTCCTATATTTTGCCTTAAAAAATAGTTCCTATATTTTTTTTTATTGTGAAAAAACAAACACTATAATTTTTTCCGTTATCAAAATTGGTCTCCGCCATTAATTTTACAAATGGAATATTGACGTTACCTTATTAAAAACAAGGGTTAATTGTTTCTAGTCTATACATTTTGTTTTATATTAAAAATAGTCCTTACGTTTTAAAAACTGTGTAAAAAACCTATAATTTATTCCGTTACATTTTACGAACAAAATGCTTATGTGACAATTGTGTGCTCCATTTTTTGGTTAAAAAACAGCCCTCTCCCGATCAAGTGGTTCCAGCCCTCTCCCGATCGCAGTTACGGGAGATCGAACCGCGGTTCTCCCTACCAAGTTCAGCGCCAATCACCACTAAACCAACTAACGATTGGTGTCATGGTCCAATTTTGATAACACAAAAAATTGTAAGGTTTTTTTTTTTTTTCATCATAAAAAAATGTAGGAACTATTATTGATTTTAGAACAAAATAAAGGGACTAAAATCATATTTAACCCTATAAGGGATTAATATAAGTAAAACTAATAGGGATAGAAATCTTTTTGAAATATTTATACAAATTAAGGTATAATTTGGGAGCCATGCAGCTTCCATCTAAAACTAGAGAGAAAAAAAAAAGCAGCACAAACATTTTAGAATTTTACTTTTCTCCTCCCACCGATTATTCGCGCATCCTATGCATTTTTTATTTTACCCTTTTGTTGCTTAAGTAGTGGATATTATAAAAATGAAAAATTTTGAAAAATATCGCCCGTTACTTAAGTAGCTAACATTATAACGGTAGAGTATTTTGGATGTATCCTCTACTTAAATAGCGGACAAGAGTATTTTGTTAATTCGTAGGACGCGCGAAAAAATGAGTAGACTGACAAAAATATTTTACAACATTTTATTGCCAGCCCAATCCAGTAAAAGACAATTTAACCCTTTGGGCTTCACACTGAAACTCACCGAAACAAATACAATTATGTAGAAAGATATGTTGCCTGTCTCCTGAGAAGTCACTTGGTTGAGGCTTTGTTCCTCAATCTTGTGAAACTCGGTTCGAGACCCGGCACCGAGAGTGAGAAGAAGAGAGAAAGAAGAAAATATGAGGTATTTCAAAATACCTCTCTTTTGCTGCTTTTTGCTTCTCACAAAACTGCGTCTTTAATCCCTTTCTCACTCTCTCATCTCTTTGTTTCCTACCACTCTTCTCTTCCTCAAGTTTATTTAATTTAATTGCTGTTACTTTTCTGGGTCTGTAACATCTATGAACATAGATTATAAGTGTGTTGTTTAGTTATTTTTAATGATGGGGTTTCAGTTTTATTATTAAAGGTTTTAGCTTTTGGAGTTTTTAATAAGTCATTTCATTTGGGGTGTTTTGTTGTGTTGTGGGATTTTTTTGTTTGTAGGATACTGGACTGGAGACTTTGTTTTTGAGGATGAGATTTCCTTTGATTGTAGGATATACTAGTTTCCTTCATTCAATCATTTTTTGAGTGTCCTTTTCTGCATAATATATATTGATATGGATATGGTAATGCTGATAGTGAGAGGATGGAATGAATGCAGGCCAAGCATGTTTGGTTCCATCATGTTAGGCACAGTTTGGATGATGGAGAATTAACTCTTGCAGTAAATTATTGTAAGGATCAATCCTACTCTTTTTCTGGTCCATAAGAAAGTTTGATACAAGTTGTATTTCATGCAGGGTATCATATGCAGTTTGACATTAGATATGCTTATTTCACCTTACAATATTGATTACCGATAAATATCCTACGGGTCAAGTGATGTCTGAGAATATGTGCCAAGAGATAGATTTGTGTCCTGATGACAATGTTACTAGATGAATTCTCATTTCTCAGCCAATGGTATTCGACAATAGGGAGTGAAACCACGGTTGCGACAGAGTTTTGCGTAGGCTTTTGGGTAACCAAGGTTGTAACCATTTCCTCTGAGGTGAAACCACAATCTTGTGCTGATTTTGGTTGATTTTTATTTTCTGTTATTGTGTTGGAATCTGTTGAAGCTTGTTACACAAATCTGCATATAACTGGTGCTACAAATGCTTCTGTGTTACTTTGACATTTTATCATGGTGTATTGCTACTACGTGTGTTGATTCTCTATTATATATGCTCTAGAATAGGATATCCGAATATAATTTTGATTGAAGTTTATATCGTGTAAATTGGAACCACTTTATATAGTATATCCTCAAGAATCTGGTTTACAAAACTTGGAATTAAATTGGGCTATACAATGTTACTAGATTTCTTTATGCCACTTACATCCCCTGACTTTATTCTGATTTTGCTTCATTTAATGAGTTCTAGTACTATGCTTTTATGAGTTATCAAGTGGAGGAATATTGATTTGTTTCCATCAGTTGCTAATGTTATATACGCTCTTGTAGATTTGTTTCTATCAGTTGCTAATGTTATAGATGCTCTTCTAGTATTATGCTTTTATGAGTTATCAAGTGGAAAAGTTGATTTGTTTTCATCAGCTACTAACATTATATATGCTCAAGATTCTGTTCAAACATAAAAGATTCTGTTCATGCATTGTGAAGGAATGTAGCCTATGCATTTTTCTGCACCTTCTAGTTTGATGAGCTAAAATTCTTTTTTAATTTCTCTAATCTGTTTCTTTATGTTTTATAGATCAAGATGATTAATGATGGTAACCTTCCAACGTCTGCAACTTCAGAGCGTTCAGTTTCTACCCCTTCACCAGTAGTCGCTAACAGTGCAATGTTACCCCCTTCACCTAGCTAAGAAATGTAAGAAGAGTTCAGAGTTATTGAATCATTTCATTAGTGTGACGTAGAAAAGAAAGTTGTATGCCATTGTTGGGGTGGAAAAATCAAGTATGAAATGGAACTAGTTCTGTGCGCGCTCATCTCAATAGATGTTGCGATTACAAGAGTCAAAGATCTTCATCTTCAATGACAAGTGCGGAAGGACATGTGAATTCTCCTTTAGTTGCCAAGTTTTACCAAGAGGCAATTGAAGAGCAATGATGATGTTCATAAACATGGAAATTCCCTTCAGGAAGGTAGAACATGAATCTTACCATGAATTTGAGTCTTGTGTCACCATGATTTAAGATATGTTAACGTTTTACACTTTCGTGTGATATCTTCAAACTAAGGTAGAACAATGTTTTGGCATTTTCATTGTTTCCTAAAAATGCACACAATTATTCACTTGAAGAGTCTAGTATCTCCTTGTTAGCTAGTAAAATTAACACTAATGTTAAAAAATGAGAACCGAAAACATTTTCACAAAGTATTAGTTGTCTTTACTCTTTACACATACTAAGTAGCAAAGGTTACTCCATTTTCATTTAGACGATATGCAGGCTCCATATAGGATACCAGAATGACACTGTAGAGTGATATAATTCAATTATAGTCTAATTAACTCAAGCATGATATAGATTAAGAACAAATAACATAATGTGTTGAGTAAGCCACAATTTAATGATAATATGTGATTTGACATAAGAGATTTAATTAGAGTAACATATGCACTCAAAGAAATCAAAATATAACAGGCCCCTAAGCCACAATTTTCTGTAATTTTATACAATTGTGCAACTAAAATCAATGAAAACTTCTTTTCGCGCCTCCAGAGCTTCTCAAGCTCCCTCTGAATTTCGCAAAATACCCCTCTCGCATGTTAACTAACGAGTGTTGAAGGGTACAAAATCTGGAAAAACACAGTACGCTACTCAAGTAACAAACTGAGTTCGCACTTTAATTAGGAATTTAAAGAAGTTTAAGTTTTACAAATATATTACATTTTATATGGTTCACTGTTTAAGTAGTGAACTATATTTTTTTGCAGATTATGTGCCCCCTTTAACACTCTCTACTTAAGTAGCAAGGGGGTATTTTTGGAATTTCTAGGGGCAGGCGAGAAAAGCCAGAGGCCGCAAAAAGAAGTTCTCAAAATCAATATTGATTTATGAACTGATCAGCATAAAGATCTTGTTCATAATTGATCTATTAGTATCTCTATGGTATGAGCTTTATGAACTTTGAAGTATGTCCAAACTCTAATTAGCTCCCAAAAATCAATTCACATAAATGTTTTTCGATATTAAAAAATAAAATCTGACAAGTGAACTTATTTTTTAAATGTACAAAATGAGTTGTACAATTTGGAAAGAAAAACACACGCTAATAGACTGTAGTGTAGTTACAAACATTTAAATATAATATAAACACATGTGAGTAGCTAGCTATATATTAGTAATTTAGTTTCTGCAGATAAGAAATATTATTGTTTAGTCAAGTCAAGGCTTCTAGTGATGCATGCTGCAATGCTGCAATGTGCTACATATTAAAATATTCCCTCATTGTTCACGAGTTCATTATATTTATGATCAACTACTACTTTTCTTTTCATTTTGAACTCATTTTACAATCTATAAATAACATTCTAAATCTTCCCATTCATTTTCAAGTTCCAACACCATCATCCCCTAAACTAAAACAATATTTCCTTCTCTCCTTTCATTTACCTTTTTTCCATTTTTGGATTTCAAACTTTCAAAAATCTCTCACTTAATTGGAGAGATGGACATTCACCGGCAAAGTGTGAACGCCGTCATGCATTCTGATTCATCCGACAAATCTTCAAAAACGAAGAATCAAAAGCAGAATTCACAGTCACAACCTTCACTGTACTTAGCAAACGCAGTTTTCTTCGCTCTCTTCTTCTCTGTAACATACTTTCTTCTTCAACGGTGGCGTGAGAAGATCCGAACCTCTACACCTCTCCACGTCCTCACAATCTCTGAGATGGTTGCTATTGTTTCCCTCATCGCTTCCTTTATCTACCTTATGGCTTTCTTTGGCATTGGCTTCATCCTTCATCCCTTTTCCATTCTTGAAGAAGAAGAAGATGAAGCCGTCATTGAAAAGTACTCCGGTTCATGCCTCGCCGGAGTGTCTCCCAAGCTACCTCCACTGCCGCCAAAAACCTTAGTCGAAAAAGTAGCTCCAGCACCGGTGCTCCTTTCCATGGAAGACGAGGAAGTTGTCTGTGCAGTGGTATCAGGATCGATTCCATCTTACTCACTTGAATCAAAGCTTGGAGATTGCAAACGTGCAGCAGTGATTCGGAACCAAGCGGTGGAGAGAGTTACCGGAAGGTCACTTGAGGGCTTACCGATGGAAGGTTTTGATTACGATTCTATATTAGGACAGTGTTGTGAGATGCCGATAGGGTTTGTTCAGATTCCAGTGGGAGTTGCCGGTCCTTTGTTGCTCGACGGGAATGAGTACACGGTTTCAATGGCAACGACTGAAGGTTGTTTGGTTGCAAGTACTAACAGAGGCTGTAAAGCTATTTATGTTTCCGGTGGTGCTTCCGCCGTTGTCCTCCGTGACGGCATGACTAGAGCCCCCGTTGTTAGATTCAACTCCGCCAAAAGAGCTTCTCAGTTAAAGTTTTATTTTGAAGATCCTCAAAATTTTGATTCCCTCTCTCACACTTTCAACAAGTAATTTTCTATTTCCAATTTCCCTTTACTTTTTTCGGAAAATATTATTTTTACTCTCACCCCTTTGATAGAAAGTGTGTCCGGTGTCTCAGAGTATAATTGATTATTTTTGGGATATTCAGGTCAAGTAGATTTGCAAGATTACAGAGCATTAAAGCTAATATGGCAGGAAAGAATTTATACATTAGATTCACTTGTTCAACTGGTGATGCAATGGGCATGAACATGGTATCAAAAGGTGTACAAAACGTACTTGATTTTCTTCAAATCGATTTTCCTGATATGGAAGTTATCGGTATATCAGGTAAATATTACATCACATAACAACATTTTATGTTTATGTTTTTTATTTGCTTATTTATAGTATAGTATAATATGGTCAAACTGGTTACTGAAATTGTGATTTAATGTGTTTTGGTGATATTAGGAAATTTTTGTTCGGACAAGAAAGCTGCGGCAGTGAATTGGATTGAAGGGAGAGGGAAATCTGTTGTGTGTGAGGCTGTGATTAAGGAAGAGGTGGTGAAGAAAGTATTGAAGACAAGTGTTGAGTCTTTGGTTGAGCTTAACATGCTCAAAAACCTTACGGGTTCAGCCATGGCAGGTGCTCTTGGTGGTTTCAACGCACATGCTAGTAATATTGTTTCTGCTATTTACTTGGCTACAGGTCAAGATCCTGCTCAGAATGTTGAGAGTTCTCACTGTATGACGATGATGGAAGCTGTGAATGATGGCAAAGACCTTCATATCTCTGTTACTATGCCTTGCATTGAGGTGGGCACAGTTGGAGGTGGCACACAACTTGCATCACAATCAGCTTGTCTTAATTTACTTGGTGTTAAGGGTGCTAGTAAAGAGTCACCAGGAGAAAATTCTAGGAAACTTGCAACAATTGTAGCTGGTTCAGTCTTAGCCGGAGAGCTCTCACTCATGTCTGCAATTGCAGCTGGACAGCTTGTTAAGAGCCACATGAAATACAACAGATCTAGCAAAGATGTCACCAAAGTTGCATCATGAGCTAGCCATTTGACAATACCACAACTGATGTCATAAACTTGCATGTATTGTAAAGAATGAAAGAAAAAGAAATTCAATGTAGAAGTATATAGATTATTTTCAAAAGGACATTAGTTGGTGGTGGTGACTGTGGGGACATACCCTGCAAACTAGAATTCATTAATGTATGGTCGTTGTGAGGGGATCTTCATATCTTTATGAAGTTGTATAGAAGGATTTAAAGAACTTAGTTTGATTCCTCTTTATTCGTTTATGAATAAAAAAAGGTAAAAAGAAATCATTAGTGTTGTAGTATATCCCAAGTCTCATATAATATAGCTCAAAGATTTGTTGCTGCCTCATGATTTGTTGCTGTTTCATGATTTGCTTCTTCATTAATTATTATATATAAAATATGATATTAATTATTGCTGCTTAAACAAGTCATTTTGAACAAGCACTTTCTTTAGA
Source organism: Trifolium repens (assembly GCA_030408175.1). Lineage (NCBI taxonomy): Eukaryota > Viridiplantae > Streptophyta > Magnoliopsida > Fabales > Fabaceae > Trifolium > Trifolium repens. The sequence continues at coordinate 12,274,062 of CP125845.1, forward strand.
ATATCAATTTTATTTGATAGGGAGTGAATAACTTGAAAATAAGTGTCAATGTAACAGAAAAAAGTACATGAAATATAAAGCATTAACCTGTTTGTTCTTCCCAATTATTTGAAATTGTATGGAAGTTGTTTCATTTTCAAACATTCTGGTCCATATTCTATTGATTAGCGAATATTCTGTTAGGCAATGATGGAGATTTAACTATTGCAGTAAGAACCAATCCTACTCTTTTCTGGTCCATATTCAATGCTAATATCAAAGTTTGATGCAAATTGTATTTTATGCAGGGTATGATATGCAGTTTGACATTAAGTATATGCTCATTTCAACTTTTTACAATCTATTGATTAGCGACATCCTACGAGTCAATTAATGTCTGAGAAATTGTGCAAAGAGATAGATTTGGGTCCTGATGACGATGATACTAGATTAGTTCTCATTTCTCAGCCAATGTTATTCGACATTAGTGAGTGAAACCACGGTTGCGACAGAGTTTTGCGTAGGCTTTTGGGTATCCAAGGTTGTCATTGACGACCATTTCCTCTGAGGTGAAACCATAATCTTGCACTGATTTTGATTTTCTATGATGTTGGTTGATTTTGATTTTCTGTTATTTTGTTGGAATCCGTTGAAGCTTGTTACACAAATCTGCATATTACTGGTGCTACAAATGCTTCTGTGTTACTTTGACATTTTATCATGGTGTATTGCTACTACGTGTGTTGATTCTCATTGATATATGCTCTAGAATTGGCTATTCGAATGTAATTTTGATTGAAGTCTATATAGTGTAGTGTAAATTGGAACCACTTTATATAGTGTATCTGGCTTACAAAAATTGGAATTAAATTGGGCTATACAATGTTACTAGATTTCTTCATGCCACCTGCATCCCCTGACTTTATTCTGATTTTGCTTCATTTGATGAGTTCTAGTGTTATGCTTCTATGAGTTATTAAGTGGAATAGTTTATTTGTTTCCATCAGTTGCTAATGTTATAGATGCTCTTCTAGTATTGTGCTTTTATGAGTTATCTCCATCACCTACTAACATTATATATGCTCATGCATTGTCACTGAACCATAGAGATCTGGGGAGTACTACTGTTACTTAACCAATTACTATTTTCCATGCTGTCATGCACCACCTTATACATATAAAGGAAATAATACACCAAGGTACTATAATGACAATAATATACACTTTCATTTCATCATTAATGAGTTAAATGCATAATTTCATATGGTTTAGACTTTGGTCTAAAAAACTGTGTCACACATGTCATATCTTGATATGATGTTACATCGTCTCCAAATTTATGGAAACGTGAGAATATATTTAGTACAACTCACTGGTCATTGTCCCTACATATTCTTCGCAGTAAATAATCACTGGTAGCTAATAATTCATTTTTCTCTCTTCCTACAGAAATTAATTGAATTTTTTGAGTTCAGATTCAGCAGAAAACACAACAAAGTGTGTATAGTGCAGCAGAAGAAAAAAAAAGCATAAGCAAAAATGGGTTTTTTACAACTTTTGGAAGCGGCTTCTATGCCAGTTATTCAAATTCTACTTATTAGTGCATTGGGAGCTTTCATGGCTACTCAGTATTTCAATAATCTTCTTTCACCAGATTTTAGGAAATCCTTGAACAAGGTAACAGATTCAAGCTTAATGAAATAGTATATAAGGTACATAACACATGTTCAATATGAAGAACAAATATTTAACAGGACAAAATCTGCAGCATGATTTTCTAATGTACCATATTCCTTCCAATTAGAAAATCACACGTTTACATGCATTAATTTATTTCGGTCATTGATTTGAGATTAATTTGGTCAAGATCAATATATGTGTGACATTTATTGCGTGGAATCCAAATCCAATTTTAATTGAAAAGTAGTGACTTTATGTTTTGTTTTGCAGATTGTATTCATTGTATTCACTCCTTCACTTGTGTTTGCAAGTTTTGCCAAAAGTGTTTCACTTGAAGATATGATATCATGTTGCTTTTGTGTTATCTCCATCACCTATACTAACATTATATATGCTCATGCATTGTGAAGGAATGTAGCTCATGCATTTATCTGCACCTTTTAGTTTGATGAGCTACAATTCTTTTTTAATTTCTCTAATATGTTTCTTTATGTTTTATAGAATCAAGATGACTCATGATGGTAACTTTCCAACATCCGCAACTTCAGAGTGTTCAGTTTCTACCCCTTCACCCGCAGTCTCTAACAGTGCAATGTTACCTCCTCAAACTAAGAAGCGCTCAGAGTTATGGAATCATTTCATTAGTGTGTGACATTGAAAAGAAAGTTGCATGCCATGATTGGGGTGGAAAAATCAAGTATGAAATGGAACTAGTTCTGTGCGTGCTCATCTCAATAGATGTTGCGATTGTCATCTTCAATGATAAGCGCGGAAGGACCAAGAGGCAATTCTCCTTCAGTTGCCAAGTTTGACCAAGAGGCAATTCGAAGTGCAATGGTGAAGATGTTCATAAACATGGAAATTCCCTTCAGGGAGGTAGAACATGAATCTTATCATGAGTTTATGAGTCTTGTGTCCCCATGATTTAGGATATGTTCACGTTTTACACTTTTGTGTTATATCTTGAAACTATGGGACATGGAAAGGATAAAGTTGGAAAGTTTTCTTTCTCAGAACTGTCGAAGAGTTTGTATCACTATTGATATGTGGGCTTGTAAAAAGATGAGTTATGTGTGTGTGACGGCTCATTTCATTGACAACAATTGGCATTTGCATAAGAAGATTGTATATTTTTGTCAAGTCACACGGGGGAGGCTATTTGTGCGACAATGGACAAGTGCTTGGATAGCCGGGGGTTAAACGACGTGCTTAGTTTTATAGTTGATAATGCTTCATTTAATGATGTTGGGGTTGATTGTCTTAAGAGAAGGCTTTTGTCTTGGGGTAATTTAGTTATGAATGGAAACTATTTTCATATGTGCTGATGTGTGCACATCTTGAATTTAGTTGTGAAGGATGGTTTGCCGGATATTGATAATTCTGTTTCTAGAACCTGTCAGTCATGCTGTGTGGTACGCTAGATCTTTCTCCTATGGAACTTGTTAAATTCATGGCATTATTGATGAGGGCATTGAGACTCGTTGGACTCAACATATATAATGTTAGTAGCTGCACCGAAACATGAGAAGACCTTTGAAGAATTAAGTTTTCAAGATCAAAAGTATGTGAAATGTGAATGAGTTCACAAAGAAGGGAAAAGGTGTCCCAACGCAAGAAAATTGTAAGCATATCAACTTAATTCTTAAATGTTTAGACCTCCTTAAATTAATAAATCATGATTTGAAGTTTGTCATTATTACTTACAAGTTTCATATGTGCTTGTAGACCATATATTCTATAATTTCTAGCTGATTCTTTTTATACCTTCTGTGTGTGGATTGAAATTACAAGACTATAGAGTGATATATATTATTCAATTCTAGTCTAATTACTCAAACATGATATATAGATTAAGAACAAATAACATAATGTGTTGAGTGAACCATAATTTGATGATAATATGTGATTTGGCATAAGAGATTTAAGAATGACATAAAGGACATAAAAAATAAAAATAGATATGGACAGTTCAGTTTAAGCTGTGGGGTATATGTGAATGGCAGAGAACATATGCACTCAAACAAATCTAAATGTAACAGGCCAAAATCTTGACATTTTCTGTAAATTGATACAGCTGTGCAACTAAAATCAATATTGATTTATGAATTATTAGTATCTCTATGGTATGAGCTTTATGAACTTTGAAATACTATGTCCTAACTCTAATTAGCTCCCAAAACTCAATTCACATAAATGTTTTTCTATATTAAAAAATAAAATCTGACACGTTAACTTATTTTTTATATTGATAAAATGAGTTGTACAATTTGGAAAGAAAAACACGCTAATTAATAGACTGTGTAGTGTAGTTACAAACATTTAAATATAATAATATCAACACATGTGATGTGAGTAGCTATATATTACTTTAGTTTCTGCAGTTTTAGAAATATTATTGTTTATTTAGTCAAGTCAAGGCTTATAGTGATGCATGCTGTAATGTTACTCAGCATTTCTTTAAGAGATTCGATTATTATGTGCTGCACATAAAAATATGTTATCTAAGCATTATAATATTCCCTCATTGTTCACGAGTTCATTATGATCAACTGCTACTTTTTCATTTTGGACTCATTTTACAATCCTATAAATAACATTCTAAATCTTCACTTTCATTTTCAAGTTCCAACCCAATCATCCCCTCCCCTAAACTAAAACAATATTTCCTTCTCTCCTTTCATTTTCCTTCTTTCCATTTTTTGGATTTCAAACTTTCAAAAATCTTTCACTAACCGGAGAGAAATGGACATTCACCGGCAAAGTGTGAACGTCGTCATGCATTCTGACTCATCCAATAAATCTTCAAAAACGAAGAATCAAAAGCAGGATTCACATTCACAACCTTTCTTGTACTTAATAAACACAGTTTTCTTCGGTCTCTTCTTCTATGTCGCATATTTTCTTCTTCAACGGTGGCGTGAGAAGATCCGAACCTCTACACCTCTCCACGTCCTCACAATCTCTGAGATGGTTGCTATTGTTTCCCTCATCGCTTCCTTTATCTACCTTATGGCTTTCTTCGGCATTGGCTTCATCCTTCAGCCCCTTTCCATTCTTGAAGAAGAAGAAGATGATGAAGCCGTCATTGAAAACTACTCCGGTTCATGCCTCGCCGGAGTGTCTCCCAAGCTACCTCCACTGCCGCCAAAAACCTCGGTCGAAAAAGTAGCTCCAGCACCGGTGCTCCTTTCCATGGAAGATGAGGAAGTTGTCTGTGCAGTGGTATCAGGATCGATTCCATCTTACTCACTTGAATCAAAGCTCGGAGATTGCAAACGTGCAGCAGTGATTCGGAACCAAGCGGTGGAGAGAGTTACCGGAAGGTCACTTGAGGGCTTACCGATGGAAGGTTTTGATTACGATTCTATATTAGGACAGTGTTGTGAGATGCCGATAGGGTTTGTTCAGATTCCGATGGGAGTTGCCGGTCCTTTGTTGCTCGACGGGAAGGAGTACACTGTTGTTTGGTTGCAAGTACTAACAGAGGCTGTAAAGCTATTTATGTTTCTGGTGGTGCTTCTGCCGTTGTCCTCCGTGACGGGATGACTAGAGCCCCCGTTGTTAGATTCAACTCTGCCAAAAGAGCTTCTCAGTTGAAGTTTTATTTAGAAGATCCTCAAAATTTTGATTCCCTCTCTCACACTTTCAACAAGTAATTTTCTATTTCCAATTTCTCTTTACTTTTTTCGGAAAATATTATTTTTACTTTCACCCCTCTGATAGAAAGCGTGTCTGGTGTCTCAGAGTATAATTAATTTTTTTTTTGGATATTCAGGTCAAGTAGATTTGCAAGATTACAGAGCATTAAAGCTAATATGGCAGGAAAGAATTTATACATTAGATTCACTTGTTCAACCGGTGATGCAATGGGGATGAACATGGTATCAAAAGGTGTACAAAACGTACTTGATTTTCTTCAAATCGATTTTCCTGATATGGAAGTTATCGGTATATCAGGTATTCATTACATCACATAAACAACATTTTGTTTATTTTTACTATTTGCTTATTAATTAATAGTATAGTATTATATGGTCAAACTGATTACTGAAATTGTGATTTAATGTATTTTGGTGATATTAGGAAATTTTTGTTCGGACAAGAAAGCTGCGGCAGTGAATTGGATTGAAGGGAGAGGAAAATCTGTTGTGTGTGAGGCTGTGATTAAGGAAGAGGTGGTGAAGAAGGTATTAAAGACAAGTGTTGAGTCTTTGGTTGAGCTTAACATGCTCAAAAACCTTACTGGTTCAGCCATGGCAGGTGCTCTTGGCGGATTCAACGCACATGCTAGTAATATTGTTTCTGCTATTTACTTGGCTACAGGTCAAGATCCAGCTCAGAATGTTGAGAGTTCTCACTGTATGACTATGATGGAAGCTGTGAATGATGGTAAAGACCTTCATATCTCTGTCACTATGCCTTGCATTGAGGTTGGAACAGTTGGAGGGGGCACACAACTTGCATCACAGTCAGCTTGTTTGAATTTGCTCGGTGTTAAGGGTGCTAGTAAAGAGACTCCAGGAGCAAATTCAAGGCAACTGGCAACAATAGTAGCTGGTTCAGTCCTTGCCGGAGAGCTCTCACTTATGTCAGCAATTGCAGCTGGACAGCTTGTTAAGAGCCACATGAAATACAACAGGTCTAGTAAAGATGTAACCAAAGTTGCATCATGATTCATGAGCTAGCCATTTGACAATACCACAAAGATGTATTGTAAAGAATTAAAGAAAAAGAATTTTCAATGTAGAAGTATATAGCTTATTTTCAAAAGGACATTAGTTGGTGGTGGTGACTGTGGGAACATACCCTGCAAACTAGAATTCATGAGTGTAACAGAAGCAAGAACATGTAAGCATTATCCTGTTTGTTCTTCCCAAATATTTGAAATTGTATGGAAGTTGTTTCATTTTCCAAACTTGCAGGAATGCAGAATGCTTCAACATTCCCCAAATATTCTGATTTTAATTTGGTGTTGGAATTTTTATTGCTAGTATTATAAACCATATAGAACTGGTTTTGCATACTTCTAATTTAATAGGCGTTGAGATTTGCTTAGTCTCTTATTTTGCTTCATTCAAGATTTTGGTGCACATATTTTTCTTTCTTGACAGAAATGTGCACTCATTTCTAAATTCACAATTTTGGCACCTCAATTTTTAAAAGGTTTACTTATGATATGAAACCAATTCATTTTGAGACTGAATTTTGATTTTATGACAAATGAAACACTTAGGTAACTAAATTGATGATATAAAACTGTTTAGGTTGATTATCACTTAAAATCTAATTTTCACCTTATCAAAATATATTATTCTATACAGAAAAGAAATTAGATTTGATGCAAGACATTGTCTATATTAGTTTTTTCTGAACAATTTTGTTTTCCTTGTTATCAACTCAATTACCACATACTAGTAGTAATTAGTAAACATCTCACTTTGCACATTATAAAAAGTGAACTCTAGATAAACAAAATCACATAATAACAAGCCATTGAAAATTCATATAAAATAGAGGGATCGAGACTCAAACTTCAATCATAGAATCCGACCTAACAATTTTGACATTTCTTTCATTTGAGATAGGATTTTTAAACCTTGTACAAATTTCTTTAATCATTACACAAAATGGAGAGAACGAAACTCAAACTTCGATCATAACATACGACCTAACAATTTTGACATTTCTATCGGCTGAGATAGAATTTGTGAACTTTGAGCAAGTTTCTTTAATCATTGACAAATTTCTTTTTTCACATTTGAACAATGGGGTGAGAGATTGATAATGGTGAAGAACTAATAAACTTTTTTTGAAAAAATAAATAGTAAGGGAAGGGATATTTTGGGAATTACAATTATTTAATTTGCACTATAAAACAAAAAACGGTGATGACAAAAGAAAACATTGTTCGATTCGTCCTATGTTGTCTTTCCAGTTGAATGAGAAATGAAAGCCATCGTTGTTCCACCACCGCCGGCACCACCCATCCGCCGCAATGCAAACAAAACTTCAACCACCACTTGTCCTTCTTCCAACCACCAACTTTACCTTCGTCTACCTCTCTACAACCCCAACCCCAAAAACCTCTCTCTCCATCCCAATTTCCCTCATCAACTTTCCCCACAACCCATTACTCCTCCGGTGAAGAAAACCAATAACAAAAAAGAGAAGAAGAAGAAGAAGAATAAGAGAAGAAAATGTGACACAACTTCACACATTTTGCCCTTAATGGATGCACTTCACTTTCCAATACCAATTGATATTTACACCTCTTTAGTCAAAGAATGCACTTTTTCCGGCGACGCAGAAACCGCTATTGAGTTGCATACACACATTATAAATAGTGGCATTGAACTTCCATTAAACTTGCTCAATCGGATTCTTATCATGTTTGTTTCGTGCGGGTTGTTGGAGAATGCGCGCCATGTGTTTGATAAAATGTCTGTTAGGAATTTTCATTCTTGGGCGGTTTTGTTTGTTGCTTATTATGAAAATTCTGATTATGAGAATGCCACGGATGTATTTCTCGGTATGTTATGTCGATTGGGTATGATGGAGTTTCCGTTTCCTCCATGGATTTGGTCTTGTTTTCTCACAGCTTGTGCCTGCACTGTGAATGTTCCTCTAGGAATGCAAGTCCATGGTTGTTTATTAAAGCTTGGTGCTTGTGACCATGTGCTTATCAGTAGCTCTTTGATCAGATTTTATGGGAGGTTCAAGTGTTCGGAAGATGCAAACGTTGTTTTTAATAAAGTGTCGCGGCATAACACGTTGACTTGGACTGCTAAAATTGTCAGTGGTTGTAAAGAAAGGCATTTCTCTGAGGTTCTTGGTGATTTCAAGGAGATGGGAAGGGTAGGGATAAAAAAGGACAGTTTTACATTTTCCAGTGTTCTCAAAGCTTGTGGTAGGATGCAGAATCATGGAAGCTGTGGTGAACAAGTTCATGCTGATGCCATCAAACTAGGACTTGACTCGGATAACTATGTACAGTGTAGTTTGATAGCTATGTATGGAAGAAGTCGGTTACTGAGAGATGCAAAAACGGTGTTTGAAATGACCCGAAATGAAAGAAATGTCGATAGTTGGAATGCCATGTTTATGGTTTTCATACAGAATGGTTTGTACATTGAAGCTGTTAAGTTTGTGTATCAGATGAAGGAGGCTGGAGTGCAGCCACATGAACCATTGCTTGAAAAACTAAGAATTGCTTGTGGTAGTTCTACATTTTCAAGCATGAACTAACTAAGTAGGTTGTACATAGACATGTTAAAGTAGCTGAATGGAAACTTTTAAAATATACAGAAATTTACACTTACTTTTGTAGTTTTAAAGTTATGATAGTCTTTAATTGCATATCAAAGTGTTGTAAAGAACTCTAGTTTGAATACATTACAGAGAGTAAAATGCAGATGAATGTGAATCTGGTTTGAGTAAAAAAATGCCGATAGCTTGATAAAATCATAGATGCTAAGGGATATTAATTCAAAAGCAAAATTTTATTAAAAAAGAATATGCTTTCAACTTCCAAGGGCAAGGTTCAAAGGAAACTCAAAGAGAGATGATACTTACACTTCTACTTGTTTAGCTTTAATCAAGTCATGATTAATTTGGGTACTTATGGTTTATTTGGATTGAGTTATTTGAGTTTATCTATTAACATAAGTGCTTGCAAGACAGTTTGGGAGAGCTTATATCATAAACTCTACAAAATAGCTTATAAAAACAGCTTATAACAAATGCAAAACTGATGAGAACTACTTTAAGCATTGAAACTTTGCGCTATTGCTTCATAATAGATTTATTCAATTTAGTTCTGTCTTGATATAAATAGAGATGAGTGTCTTGTGATTACCATTGACATGAAAATATGGAAGCACCAAAGTCAAGAATCTTCATCAATCTGCCATGAAAGTGTAGGAAAGTATCTGCAAGGACCAATAAAAGGAATCATGCATATCAGAATTGGCACTGTTTGTTTCTGATTGTCTATATCTGCAAGTGTAACAAATGTAAAAGTGTCCCAAAATTGCCACTGCTCATTTCTATTTGTTACATCTTTAAGAAACATCAAATTTAGTAACATGAACTAGGGTTCATCATATGACTTTCTATTGGATGTGGCTCGTCTTCCTGGCCGGCGGCCACTACACCAGACCCTCCAGACGTGCCATTATCAAGATACAAAGATGCAAACGTAAACATCGTCGAACATAGGCAACTACAGTTCTTAGAATCTTCATAAGCCTATATGTTTGGGGTTTATTTTTCAATTCTCAAATATTACAGAGATTCTTGAGTAAATATTAGAAACTTGAAGAAAGATAGGAGGAACTGCCTGTAACATGCAATTTTTAGTTGATATTTTGTGGACCACTTGCTTGTGATGATGGTTCACTATATTGTAGCATACTCTTTCTTTACTTCTCTCATGTCTCCATTTTGTCATTAACCAACGAAGATAATGTAAGAAACAAGCAATTGGACTCAAGTAATTAATGAACTTTATCTAAGGATGAATCATTTGAGCGAATTGAGTTTAATTTTTAAGTGAAATGAAATAGTTCTCAATCAGATTTTACTTACCTCTCAATCAAACTCTAAATTATTATGCCACTTTAATTTTCCTAAGAAGTAAGAATATAACAAAGAAAAATAATGAGAACATAACACACAAAAAATGAGGATAATGTTAGTGAATAGTGTCAATGAAAATTATTGGAAGAGGCGTGTTACATTTTCTCTCAATTATTAGTTTTAAAATTTGTCAGCTTAGTATTTCTTTTTTCTTCTAAGTTTAAGTGGTTTCAAATTATAAAGTGCAATTTGAGTTACTAGTGTACTAATAAGAGTTTAATTTTGTAACATCAAAGAATAAAAGTTCAAATTTCATGGAAACAATTGTAAAATGATAGCAAACATGGTAAAGAAAGGATCAACATTCATTGCGTTTATGTAGTCGCGAATCTGGATCTTCCGATCTTGATCATATAGTCCATATTCCGTAATTTAAGCATATTATAGTTTTTTAAAATGTAAAAATTACTATCTTTAAATACTGCATGACTGCATGCATTCTTCGTGTTGAGAACACGAATTCGGGTACATATAGTACTACAATATTGTAGCTATAAAAAAAAGTTGATAGACCACTCCACTTGGTAAATTAAAGGTAACCATTTAAAAAAAATGGTTTGAATTTTTTCACTAGAATCACTAGATGGTAAATTAAACTTGAATGATAATACTCCAATAATGAACTTGATGCAATTATTGCATAAGTCTCATTCGCTTCCTTCAGCTGGCCATATAGATGAGGGGCATTACACCTATAACTCAGATACTTCCAAATTCAACAACGTTTGACAAAAGAAATGGTTTCTTAGAAGTTAAAACTACTGGTACAAAATATTAAAAAATTGATAATATTGTAGTAGTCTAGTATTCTCCCACACTACAAGTTAGGGCATGTTAAATTGCAAACTTTTACTACGTTCGTTCCAAATTATAAGTCACTTTACTATATCAATGAATCATTCGATGTTACTTTTTCTCTGATATTTTTAAATATTTCTCTTATTTCAATTCTTTAAAATATCTTTTCTATACTAGTATTAATATTGGATAATTTTGTAAAATAGCTCACAATTTCTCATTTTCATACAAAATTAATTACTCTTCTTCAATTGTGTAATTTCTTTGTTTGATTACAACTTTATTTTACTTTTTGGTGCTCCCGTGCATTAAAAATAAGGCATCTAGTTTGGACTGGGTCCCAAATGATTAGCGCAGATTGAAAATTCACTAAAGCCCACCTAACGCTAATTCAAATATTAGGTGCCTTGACTTGCCTATAATGAATGTTTAGTAAATCTAATAATTCAGTTGGGTCATGCTAAACAGTGCACTCGATGTACTTGTTAAATATATCATAAATAAAAATAAAATACAAAGTAATGTTGATAAAAATAATTTTTTACACTTTTAATGTATTGAATGTACAAGTTTTAAGATAAAATTTCCTTATTTATGTGTTTAACTAGTGCACCAAATGTACTATTTAACATTTTTCAATTCCGTTTACATGCATTGTCATTTTTGTCACCACAATGTCTCATACCACAATCAAAATACAGTGGCATATTACAAAGTTAATCCATTTAGACCAATTAAACTGAATGAAATCAGCACTTGATCATAATACTTGTATATTGGTGAATTTAAAATAACTTTGACACATACAAAAACATCATAGATGTATCTCGAACACTAAAACTATAATAATTTGAGAAAATAGAATAATTAAATTTAACCACATCTTCAATCAGAAGGTGTTATATAGTAAAACAAAAATAACAAAACCAATCGTTAGTTGGTTCAATGATGATTATATAGCATTGAATTTGGTAGGGAAGACAACGGTTCGATCCTCCGCAGTTGCAATTGGAATGGGCTGGAACCACTTGATGCCATAATTGACTCATAAACCAGATTAAACTTGTGGTGAAAGCGAAAAAGAACATAAATAAAAAAACAAAATAGCTCCTCACATAAATAAAAACAAAATGCCTAAGTGCATCATTAAGAAGCATTCTAATTTAATGGTTTACACCAAAGAGCCATACATGCAATGTAACTTCATGTTATTCATGGCTAGTTTTAGAAAGAGAGAAAGTAAACTTGGAAGCTTTTGTATAAACCGAACAATGAGTCCATGATTCTTTCTTCTTGAATGAAACATATCTTTGTTGAGGACATGATTTTTTGCAAATACTTTCTAAATTATGCAATGCACAACCACATTTTTTATGGTATGGTCTACGCTCAACACGATTATCATGTGATGATATGCTTCCTTCAAAGACACACCTAGGCATCATATTAGATGCCCCAGTGGCCATATTAATATTATTGTGCTTAATTGTGTTTGTAAATTGGTGATGATACCTTTTTTTAAATCAAGCATATATAGTATAGTGGGATGAAGAAATCAAGAGGAGAAAAAGTGATTTTGTTTTTATTCCCTTACGTTAATTTTGAGACAAAGTTTAGTACTGAGGCTTCTAGTTAAATTGGACTATTAACATAACATACATCACTAGGGAAGTTAATTTATTGGTAATTCTTCTACTAAAGTGACACTTTAATATAGGAACAAGTTAGTAGTTTGGTTTTTCTTTGTGTCCAATTACACCCACTATGTCACTCTTGTTATTTCATTCTAATTATATAGAATTCTCCAAAAAGAATTATTATTCAACTTTAAGTACAAAAAGGAGGGGCATAATCTTCTAAGCACCAAAAAAATCCCCTCTTTAAAGTTATACTACAATTATTCATTCCACAGTCAAAACGTTCACACTTAACAACATTCTATTTTTATTTTTATTTTTATTTTTTTTATTTCACTTAACAACATTCTAGTTTTTTTTTTCTTCTTTTCTTTCTAAGTTATTTTCCTAGCTATCTTTCATACTCCAATTTTAAAGTAAAACAATAATTATTTTACATTCTTTAAGAACACTAATTAGTCTAATATAATTTTTCAAAGTAATAAAAATATGATTGTATATATTTTGAAATTGTCTTATAAGAACTTGTTCCATGAAAGTAAAATGCTACACTATTGAATATAAATATAAGAGAAATATGCCTTTAATGTATATATTTTAAATAGTAGCAAATTTTTTATCTATTTATCCATTGTAATTTGACCCCTAAATTAGACAAATAGTATGGTAATGGCCACAACACACTAAGTTGAAATTTGACCCTAAATTGGATAAATAGTGTGCAAAAGTGGCCAACACAGCAATATGTTGAGTATTGTTCAAATAAAATACTACATCTTGAATTATAATTGTTTATATAAGATGTTCTTTATGTCATTTGAAAGCTAATTATAAGCACTCAAAACTCTATTGTTTAAAAAAGTAAAATATTGATGTCCAATATTGTAAAAGAAAATTGATACAAGGTTAAAGTGTAATATTGCATCGTCAAATTAACTACTTTTGATGGGGGAAAGTTATTATACATAAGTGTAATCCTTATGCATGGTACATAAGTCAATAACATTCATTAGATTGAGCATTCACATGTAATAATCCTAGCCAACTTGCATCACAGTGCCTTGCATTGAGGTTGGAACAGTTGGAGGGGGCACACAACTTGCATCACAGTCAGCTTGTTTGAATTTGCTCGGTGTTAAGGGTGCTAGTAAAGAGACTCCAGGAGCAAATTCAAGGCAACTGGCAACAATAGTAGCTGGTTCAGTCCTTGCCGGAGAGCTCTCACTTATGTCAGCAATTGCAGCTGGACAGCTTGTTAAGAGCCACATGAAATACAACAGGTCTAGTAAAGATGTAACCAAAGTTGCATCATGATTCATGAGCTAGCCATTTGACAATACCACAAAGATGTATTGTAAAGAATTAAAGAAAAAGAATTTTCAATGTAGAAGTATATAGCTTATTTTCAAAAGGACATTAGTTGGTGGTGGTGACTGTGGGAACATACCCTGCAAACTAGAATTCATGAGTGTAACAGAAGCAAGAACATGTAAGCATTATCCTGTTTGTTCTTCCCAAATATTTGAAATTGTATGGAAGTTGTTTCATTTTCCAAACTTGCAGGAATGCAGAATGCTTCAACATTCCCCAAATATTCTGATTTTAATTTGGTGTTGGAATTTTTATTGCTAGTATTATAAACCATATAGAACTGGTTTTGCATACTTCTAATTTAATAGGCGTTGAGATTTGCTTAGTCTCTTATTTTGCTTCATTCAAGATTTTGGTGCACATATTTTTCTTTCTTGACAGAAATGTGCACTCATTTCTAAATTCACAATTTTGGCACCTCAATTTTTAAAAGGTTTACTTATGATATGAAACCAATTCATTTTGAGACTGAATTTTGATTTTATGACAAATGAAACACTTAGGTAACTAAATTGATGATATAAAACTGTTTAGGTTGATTATCACTTAAAATCTAATTTTCACCTTATCAAAATATATTATTCTATACAGAAAAGAAATTAGATTTGATGCAAGACATTGTCTATATTAGTTTTTTCTGAACAATTTTGTTTTCCTTGTTATCAACTCAATTACCACATACTAGTAGTAATTAGTAAACATCTCACTTTGCACATTATAAAAAGTGAACTCTAGATAAACAAAATCACATAATAACAAGCCATTGAAAATTCATATAAAATAGAGGGATCGAGACTCAAACTTCAATCATAGAATCCGACCTAACAATTTTGACATTTCTTTCATTTGAGATAGGATTTTTAAACCTTGTACAAATTTCTTTAATCATTACACAAAATGGAGAGAACGAAACTCAAACTTCGATCATAACATACGACCTAACAATTTTGACATTTCTATCGGCTGAGATAGAATTTGTGAACTTTGAGCAAGTTTCTTTAATCATTGACAAATTTCTTTTTTCACATTTGAACAATGGGGTGAGAGATTGATAATGGTGAAGAACTAATAAACTTTTTTTGAAAAAATAAATAGTAAGGGAAGGGATATTTTGGGAATTACAATTATTTAATTTGCACTATAAAACAAAAAACGGTGATGACAAAAGAAAACATTGTTCGATTCGTCCTATGTTGTCTTTCCAGTTGAATGAGAAATGAAAGCCATCGTTGTTCCACCACCGCCGGCACCACCCATCCGCCGCAATGCAAACAAAACTTCAACCACCACTTGTCCTTCTTCCAACCACCAACTTTACCTTCGTCTACCTCTCTACAACCCCAACCCCAAAAACCTCTCTCTCCATCCCAATTTCCCTCATCAACTTTCCCCACAACCCATTACTCCTCCGGTGAAGAAAACCAATAACAAAAAAGAGAAGAAGAAGAAGAAGAATAAGAGAAGAAAATGTGACACAACTTCACACATTTTGCCCTTAATGGATGCACTTCACTTTCCAATACCAATTGATATTTACACCTCTTTAGTCAAAGAATGCACTTTTTCCGGCGACGCAGAAACCGCTATTGAGTTGCATACACACATTATAAATAGTGGCATTGAACTTCCATTAAACTTGCTCAATCGGATTCTTATCATGTTTGTTTCGTGCGGGTTGTTGGAGAATGCGCGCCATGTGTTTGATAAAATGTCTGTTAGGAATTTTCATTCTTGGGCGGTTTTGTTTGTTGCTTATTATGAAAATTCTGATTATGAGAATGCCACGGATGTATTTCTCGGTATGTTATGTCGATTGGGTATGATGGAGTTTCCGTTTCCTCCATGGATTTGGTCTTGTTTTCTCACAGCTTGTGCCTGCACTGTGAATGTTCCTCTAGGAATGCAAGTCCATGGTTGTTTATTAAAGCTTGGTGCTTGTGACCATGTGCTTATCAGTAGCTCTTTGATCAGATTTTATGGGAGGTTCAAGTGTTCGGAAGATGCAAACGTTGTTTTTAATAAAGTGTCGCGGCATAACACGTTGACTTGGACTGCTAAAATTGTCAGTGGTTGTAAAGAAAGGCATTTCTCTGAGGTTCTTGGTGATTTCAAGGAGATGGGAAGGGTAGGGATAAAAAAGGACAGTTTTACATTTTCCAGTGTTCTCAAAGCTTGTGGTAGGATGCAGAATCATGGAAGCTGTGGTGAACAAGTTCATGCTGATGCCATCAAACTAGGACTTGACTCGGATAACTATGTACAGTGTAGTTTGATAGCTATGTATGGAAGAAGTCGGTTACTGAGAGATGCAAAAACGGTGTTTGAAATGACCCGAAATGAAAGAAATGTCGATAGTTGGAATGCCATGTTTATGGGTTTCATACAGAATGGTTTGTACATTGAAGCTGTTAAGTTTGTGTATCAGATGAAGGAGGCTGGAGTGCAGCCACATGAACCATTGCTTGAAAAACTAAGAATTGCTTGTGGTAGTTCTACATTTTCAAGCATGAACTAACTAAGTAGGTTGTACATAGACATGTTAAAGTAGCTGAATGGAAACTTTTAAAATATACAGAAATTTACACTTACTTTTGTAGTTTTAAAGTTATGATAGTCTTTAATTGCATATCAAAGTGTTGTAAAGAACTCTAGTTTGAATACATTACAGAGAGTAAAATGCAGATGAATGTGAATCTGGTTTGAGTAAAAAAATGCCGATAGCTTGATAAAATCATAGATGCTAAGGGATATTAATTCAAAAGCAAAATTTTATTAAAAAAGAATATGCTTTCAACTTCCAAGGGCAAGGTTCAAAGGAAACTCAAAGAGAGATGATACTTACACTTCTACTTGTTTAGCTTTAATCAAGTCATGATTAATTTGGGTACTTATGGTTTATTTGGATTGAGTTATTTGAGTTTATCTATTAACATAAGTGCTTGCAAGACAGTTTGGGAGAGCTTATATCATAAACTCTACAAAATAGCTTATAAAAACAGCTTATAACAAATGCAAAACTGATGAGAACTACTTTAAGCATTGAAACTTTGCGCTATTGCTTCATAATAGATTTATTCAATTTAGTTCTGTCTTGATATAAATAGAGATGAGTGTCTTGTGATTACCATTGACATGAAAATATGGAAGCACCAAAGTCAAGAATCTTCATCAATCTGCCATGAAAGTGTAGGAAAGTATCTGCAAGGACCAATAAAAGGAATCATGCATATCAGAATTGGCACTGTTTGTTTCTGATTGTCTATATCTGCAAGTGTAACAAATGTAAAAGTGTCCCAAAATTGCCACTGCTCATTTCTATTTGTTACATCTTTAAGAAACATCAAATTTAGTAACATGAACTAGGGTTCATCATATGACTTTCTATTGGATGTGGCTCGTCTTCCTGGCCGGCGGCCACTACACCAGACCCTCCAGACGTGCCATTATCAAGATACAAAGATGCAAACGTAAACATCGTCGAACATAGGCAACTACAGTTCTTAGAATCTTCATAAGCCTATATGTTTGGGGTTTATTTTTCAATTCTCAAATATTACAGAGATTCTTGAGTAAATATTAGAAACTTGAAGAAAGATAGGAGGAACTGCCTGTAACATGCAATTTTTAGTTGATATTTTGTGGACCACTTGCTTGTGATGATGGTTCACTATATTGTAGCATACTCTTTCTTTACTTCTCTCATGTCTCCATTTTGTCATTAACCAACGAAGATAATGTAAGAAACAAGCAATTGGACTCAAGTAATTAATGAACTTTATCTAAGGATGAATCATTTGAGCGAATTGAGTTTAATTTTTAAGTGAAATGAAATAGTTCTCAATCAGATTTTACTTACCTCTCAATCAAACTCTAAATTATTATGCCACTTTAATTTTCCTAAGAAGTAAGAATATAACAAAGAAAAATAATGAGAACATAACACACAAAAAATGAGGATAATGTTAGTGAATAGTGTCAATGAAAATTATTGGAAGAGGCGTGTTACATTTTCTCTCAATTATTAGTTTTAAAATTTGTCAGCTTAGTATTTCTTTTTTCTTCTAAGTTTAAGTGGTTTCAAATTATAAAGTGCAATTTGAGTTACTAGTGTACTAATAAGAGTTTAATTTTGTAACATCAAAGAATAAAAGTTCAAATTTCATGGAAACAATTGTAAAATGATAGCAAACATGGTAAAGAAAGGATCAACATTCATTGCGTTTATGTAGTCGCGAATCTGGATCTTCCGATCTTGATCATATAGTCCATATTCCGTAATTTAAGCATATTATAGTTTTTTAAAATGTAAAAATTACTATCTTTAAATACTGCATGACTGCATGCATTCTTCGTGTTGAGAACACGAATTCGGGTACATATAGTACTACAATATTGTAGCTATAAAAAAAAGTTGATAGACCACTCCACTTGGTAAATTAAAGGTAACCATTTAAAAAAAATGGTTTGAATTTTTTCACTAGAATCACTAGATGGTAAATTAAACTTGAATGATAATACTCCAATAATGAACTTGATGCAATTATTGCATAAGTCTCATTCGCTTCCTTCAGCTGGCCATATAGATGAGGGGCATTACACCTATAACTCAGATACTTCCAAATTCAACAACGTTTGACAAAAGAAATGGTTTCTTAGAAGTTAAAACTACTGGTACAAAATATTAAAAAATTGATAATATTGTAGTAGTCTAGTATTCTCCCACACTACAAGTTAGGGCATGTTAAATTGCAAACTTTTACTACGTTCGTTCCAAATTATAAGTCACTTTACTATATCAATGAATCATTCGATGTTACTTTTTCTCTGATATTTTTAAATATTTCTCTTATTTCAATTCTTTAAAATATCTTTTCTATACTAGTATTAATATTGGATAATTTTGTAAAATAGCTCACAATTTCTCATTTTCATACAAAATTAATTACTCTTCTTCAATTGTGTAATTTCTTTGTTTGATTACAACTTTATTTTACTTTTTGGTGCTCCCGTGCATTAAAAATAAGGCATCTAGTTTGGACTGGGTCCCAAATGATTAGCGCAGATTGAAAATTCACTAAAGCCCACCTAACGCTAATTCAAATATTAGGTGCCTTGACTTGCCTATAATGAATGTTTAGTAAATCTAATAATTCAGTTGGGTCATGCTAAACAGTGCACTCGATGTACTTGTTAAATATATCATAAATAAAAATAAAATACAAAGTAATGTTGATAAAAATAATTTTTTACACTTTTAATGTATTGAATGTACAAGTTTTAAGATAAAATTTCCTTATTTATGTGTTTAACTAGTGCACCAAATGTACTATTTAACATTTTTCAATTCCGTTTACATGCATTGTCATTTTTGTCACCACAATGTCTCATACCACAATCAAAATACAGTGGCATATTACAAAGTTAATCCATTTAGACCAATTAAACTGAATGAAATCAGCACTTGATCATAATACTTGTATATTGGTGAATTTAAAATAACTTTGACACATACAAAAACATCATAGATGTATCTCGAACACTAAAACTATAATAATTTGAGAAAATAGAATAATTAAATTTAACCACATCTTCAATCAGAAGGTGTTATATAGTAAAACAAAAATAACAAAACCAATCGTTAGTTGGTTCAATGATGATTATATAGCATTGAATTTGGTAGGGAAGACAACGGTTCGATCCTCCGCAGTTGCAATTGGAATGGGCTGGAACCACTTGATGCCATAATTGACTCATAAACCAGATTAAACTTGTGGTGAAAGCGAAAAAGAACATAAATAAAAAAACAAAATAGCTCCTCACATAAATAAAAACAAAATGCCTAAGTGCATCATTAAGAAGCATTCTAATTTAATGGTTTACACCAAAGAGCCATACATGCAATGTAACTTCATGTTATTCATGGCTAGTTTTAGAAAGAGAGAAAGTAAACTTGGAAGCTTTTGTATAAACCGAACAATGAGTCCATGATTCTTTCTTCTTGAATGAAACATATCTTTGTTGAGGACATGATTTTTTGCAAATACTTTCTAAATTATGCAATGCACAACCACATTTTTTATGGTATGGTCTACGCTCAACACGATTATCATGTGATGATATGCTTCCTTCAAAGACACACCTAGGCATCATATTAGATGCCCCAGTGGCCATATTAATATTATTGTGCTTAATTGTGTTTGTAAATTGGTGATGATACCTTTTTTTAAATCAAGCATATATAGTATAGTGGGATGAAGAAATCAAGAGGAGAAAAAGTGATTTTGTTTTTATTCCCTTACGTTAATTTTGAGACAAAGTTTAGTACTGAGGCTTCTAGTTAAATTGGACTATTAACATAACATACATCACTAGGGAAGTTAATTTATTGGTAATTCTTCTACTAAAGTGACACTTTAATATAGGAACAAGTTAGTAGTTTGGTTTTTCTTTGTGTCCAATTACACCCACTATGTCACTCTTGTTATTTCATTCTAATTATATAGAATTCTCCAAAAAGAATTATTATTCAACTTTAAGTACAAAAAGGAGGGGCATAATCTTCTAAGCACCAAAAAAATCCCCTCTTTAAAGTTATACTACAATTATTCATTCCACAGTCAAAACGTTCACACTTAACAACATTCTATTTTTATTTTTATTTTTATTTTTTTTATTTCACTTAACAACATTCTAGTTTTTTTTTTCTTCTTTTCTTTCTAAGTTATTTTCCTAGCTATCTTTCATACTCCAATTTTAAAGTAAAACAATAATTATTTTACATTCTTTAAGAACACTAATTAGTCTAATATAATTTTTCAAAGTAATAAAAATATGATTGTATATATTTTGAAATTGTCTTATAAGAACTTGTTCCATGAAAGTAAAATGCTACACTATTGAATATAAATATAAGAGAAATATGCCTTTAATGTATATATTTTAAATAGTAGCAAATTTTTTATCTATTTATCCATTGTAATTTGACCCCTAAATTAGACAAATAGTATGGTAATGGCCACAACACACTAAGTTGAAATTTGACCCTAAATTGGATAAATAGTGTGCAAAAGTGGCCAACACAGCAATATGTTGAGTATTGTTCAAATAAAATACTACATCTTGAATTATAATTGTTTATATAAGATGTTCTTTATGTCATTTGAAAGCTAATTATAAGCACTCAAAACTCTATTGTTTAAAAAAGTAAAATATTGATGTCCAATATTGTAAAAGAAAATTGATACAAGGTTAAAGTGTAATATTGCATCGTCAAATTAACTACTTTTGATGGGGGAAAGTTATTATACATAAGTGTAATCCTTATGCATGGTACATAAGTCAATAACATTCATTAGATTGAGCATTCACATGTAATAATCCTAGCCAATCTCAACTCACACACTCACACCTAATCTCACACCCCCCAAATTTCTCGCGCATCCCCAAATTTCTTGTGCACTCCCCCAAATTTTTTGTGCACCCCCCAAATTTCTCGTGCACCCCTAAATTTCTCGTGCACCCCCCGATGACTTGTGCCCCCAAATTTTTTTTTGTCCCCCACATTCCTAGCCTAAACCATTTTTTGTGGGAATGGTTTCAGATATATACACTCCAATACCATTAAGTGCATAAGATGGTTTTGAAGTACAACCTATAATTAGAATCATTATTTTTTATTTTTTTTGGGTACAATTATAATCATTATTTAAAATCATTTAACAATAATTTTGGTTTCTCATATAAGACAATCTAAACCATTAAATCATAATTATTATTTCTTTCTAATTATAAGGTTGTACTCCAAAACCATTTTATGCACCTAATGATTTTTTATTACAATCATCTGAAACCATTCCCTCTCTATTTCTAATGCAGTTTTCTTTTGTGTGCCCTTTCCCTCTCTTTATCTTTCATGCACACTTACTTACTAAATCATAATAGTAT
Source organism: Trifolium repens (assembly GCA_030408175.1). Lineage (NCBI taxonomy): Eukaryota > Viridiplantae > Streptophyta > Magnoliopsida > Fabales > Fabaceae > Trifolium > Trifolium repens. The sequence continues at coordinate 12,296,108 of CP125845.1, forward strand.
TTCTTTATCGAGTGTAACTTCTCTTCAAAGTTACCATGCTTCACTTAGTAGGGATTTTTCTCGCTAACTTTTTTTTTGGGGGGGATTCTAGAAACTACAACATATTGTTTTGGACGAAGTGTACATGTTCTCTTTTCAGCCTATGCATTCTCGGGATTTTGCTCACAGGTAGGAATACTTTATGTCTGTATGCTGGTCTTTCTCACGAGTGTTCTAAGTAGTATGACCTAAAAGTATTGCTATTTAAAATGAATTCAGGCATCTGTTTTATTTAGTATACTGGCTTCTGTTTAACTTGTCAAGGATGCATAGTTATTTTGATGAAGAAAAAAGACACTTAAACTGTACAAAATAATATATTGTAGTGACCTTTTTTCTATTAGCGAGACTCATTTATTAAGTTTATCAATTTCATAAGAAATTGAAAAGGAGAAGCAAATATTTATTTTTATATTATTAATTTATAAGAAATTGTAGTATACTATTAAATAAAATTTGGATGTTTGATTTCTAATTTATTTTTTGAAAGTATTGATCTTACATTATGAAATTAGAACTGAATGTAGATTTCTAATCCCACTTTCTATTTTTTCCACGACAAAACATAATTATTTCAAACCAATTCAAAATATTGATAGAAATTATTTTAGTTCTAATTCTGATTCCAACTGCAGTCATAAATGATTTTGGTACGCACTAGTGACATGATATTCATCTATTTAATTTGTCATGTACTGGTGTCATCCTGTTCTGAACAGTGTTGGCCCTGTAATGATCTCAGTTCTCAATGACTACAGGTGCAGCGATTGGCAGGAGTTTATCAGTTGCGTAGTAGCAGCCAAGCTGCTGGGAAAAGAAGGTGATGATGATGATCTTCCTATATTTAAAGAATTTATTGTTATTGTTAGTGTCTACAGTTGCAAATTTAATATCTAGTCTGGATTTGTGGTTTCATATTTGTGACAGTGATGCGTGTTAGATAATAATATTAGTGGGCTTATGTTATTGGACCTTACGTTAGTAGTTCAGTCATTATGTATTATTATAAATTGTCTCTGTAATCCTTATTTTCTTAAGCAATGTCATTCTGATATTACTGAAACCTAGCCGTCACTTTGTGTTTCTCTAATTTGCATCTCTGATTCTAACATGGTATCAGAGCATGGTTTGATCCGCCTTGAATCACTCGGTGCTTCCGCTGTCAAATTCCCAAATTTGGGAATGTGTTTGTTCTGTTGAGTCTGTGCTGCTACGCTTTGAATCTCTGTTGCTGTGTCTTGATATGTTCTTGTGTCTTTTGTTCTTTTTGGTGGCCAACGAAGTGATTCGGTTATAGCATTTGTTTTCAGATCAATTGGTTGGATAATGACGATGGTATGTTCCACTGCTGCAAATCTAGTTGTCGGTGCTACTTTGATTTACCTTTCAATAATTTGTTTTGTGATTTATTTGTTGGGTTGGCAAAAGAACAAGAAAGAATTAAATAAAAGAAACGTAACTTTGGTTTGTCCGTTACAGTTTGATTTGTTCGGTTAGATTTGTATCTCCGACCGATATGATTTGGATCGATTTAGTTTTGTTTGGTTTGTTTTGTTATGTCCGGTTTTGTTTGAATTTGTCTGGTGAGCGAAAGCTCGCAATCTGAATTTGTCTGGTCAGTGTAATACTCACATCTGAATCCGATCAGTGTAATACTCACATCTGAATCTGCGGTGAGGGAATACTCACAATCTGAATCCGGTGAGGGAATACTCACAATCTGAATCCAGTGAGGGAATACTCACAATCTGAAAATCTGAATCCGGTGAGGGAATACTCACAATCCGAAGTCTGAAATATGAAATTTGAAGCTGAGTCTGAAGTTTGAAGTTGAATCTGATATTAGTTTATTTTTAGGGTTGATTTTGTGACAAGCTCAAAGCTTAGTAAGCTTTAGCTTGAGGGGTAGTATTAGAAGTTTATTTTATTTGATATATGTTTTTCGTATTTTGTTTGACAAACTCATAATGCTTCTTGTTGATGCATCATGAGTTTGAGGGGAAGTGTTAGATAATAATATTAGTGGGCTTATGTTATTGGACCTTACGTTAGTAGTTCAGTCATTAGGTATTATTATAAATTGTCTCTGTAATCCTTATTTTCTTAAGCAATGTCATTCTGATATTACTGAAACCTAGCCGTCACTTTGTGTTTCTCTAATTTGCATCTCTGATTCTAACATGGTATCATAGCATGGTTTGATCCGCCTTGAATCACTCGGTGCTTCCGCTGTCAAATTCCCAAATTTGGGAATGTGTTTGTTCTGTTGAGTCTGTGCTGCTACGCTTTGAATCTCTGTTGCTGTGTCTTGATATGTTCTTGTGTCTTTTGTTCTTTTTGGTGGCCAACGAAGTGATTCGGTTATAGCATTTGTTTTCAGATCAATTGGTTGGATAATGACGATGGTATGTTCCACTGCTGCAAATCTAGTTGTCGGTGCTACTTTGATTTACCTTTCAATAATTTGTTTTGTGATTTATTTTTTGGGTTGGCAAAAGAACAAGAAAGAATTAAATAAAAGAAACGTAACTTTGGTTTGTCCGTTACAGTTTGATTTGTTCGGTTAGATTTGTATCTCCGACCGATATGATTTGGATCGATTTAGTTTTGTTTGGTTTGTTTTGTTATGTCCGGTTTTGTTTGAATTTGTCTGGTGAGCGAAAGCTCGCAATCTGAATTTGTCTGGTCAGTGTAATACTCACATCTGAATCCGATCAGTGTAATACTCACATCTGAATCTGCGGTGAGAGAATACTCACAATCTGAATCCGGTGAGGGAATACTCACAATCTGAATCCGGTGAGGGAATACTCACAATCTGAAAATCTGAATCCGGTGAGGGAATACTCACAATCTGAAAATCTGAATCCGGTGAGGGAATACTCACAATCCGAAGTCTGAAATATGAAATCTGAAGCTGAGTCTAAAGTTTGAAGTTGAATCTGATATTAGTTTATTTTTAGGGTTGATTTTGTGACAAGCTCAAAGCTTAGTAAGCTTTAGCTTGATGGGTAGTATTAAAAGTTTATTTTATTTGATATATGTTTTTCGTATTTTGTTTGACAAACTCATAATGCTTCTTGTTGATGCATCATGAGTTTGAGGGGAAGTGTTAGATAATAATATTAGTGGGCTTATGTTATTGGACCTTACGTTAGTAGTTCAGTCATTAGGTATTATTATAAATTGTCTCTGTAATCCTTATTTTCTTAAGCAATGCCATTCTGATATTACTGAAACCTAGCCGTCACTTTGTGTTTCTCTAATTTGCATCTCTGATTCTAACATGGTATCAGAGCATGGTTTGATCCGCCTTGAATCACTCGGTGCTTCCGCTGTCAAATTCCCAAATTTGGGAATGTGTTTGTTCTGTTGAGTCTGTGCTGCTACGCTTTGAATCTCTGTTGTTGTGTCTTGATATGTTCTTGTGTCTTTTGTTCTTTTTGGTGGCCAACGAAGTGATTCGGTTATAGCATTTGTTTTCAGATCAATTGGTTGGATAATGACGATGGTATGTTCCACTGCTGCAAATCTAGTTGTCGGTGCTACTTTGATTTACCTTTCAATAATTTGTTTTGTGATTTATTTGTTGGGTTGGCAAAAGAACAGGAAAGAATTAAATAAAGGCTAAATTGCATTTTTGGCCCCCTAAGTTTCAGAAAGTTGCGATTTTGGCCCCCTATGTTTCAAAATAGCACTTTTGGCCCCCTAAGTTTCATAAAGTTGCGATTTTGGTCCCTTATGTTTTAAAATAGCACTTTTGACCCCTTATCTTTACTCTCTTTTGCAAAAGGTCAAATTTTAAAGGAAAATACAATTTTAATGAGTAAAACTTTGGAGTTTCATTAATTTCAGTGATCAAAATGTTTGAGCTCTACAATATATGGCAATGCTCTTTTATGAAAATGTATCGGGCATTGGTTCCTAATATCTGCACTTCTAATGAACACTTTCTTGCATAGCCTTTTGTTGTTTTCTTGTTGCGTCAAAATCATGATTGTGACCTGGTTGGTTTATGGTGGTAGTCCATTACAGGGCGTGGTCTGAGAACACGGAGCACAAATTTGAAGATACATGGCAGGAGCAACGACCATCAGAGATGGTAATTGGAAAAGGTATTGGGAAGTTTAAAGTATTGAATTGCTTGTATCCATTGAATTATTGATCAATTGAACCCCCGCCGCTATTTTGCAGGGGTTTTTAACTGGATACCAGCGGTACCCCAAAACCGCCGCAAAGAATTTATGGGAATCAATTAAGTGGTAGTTTTCATAACTCCCGCAAAACAATCTGCGGGGGTTTGAGACCCCCGCAAAATAGCTTCTAAACCCCCGCAAAATAGCCAATTTTTTTGTAGTGAAATAATTACAACTAGTCAGCCACGTAGTATGGTTTGTATTATTTTCTATTTATTTATTTGCGGAAGATTATTTGTATTCTTTCCTAATAGTTATTTTATTTTGAAAAATTAAATTAAATTATAAAGGGTGAATCATAAGTCCTAGCTCAACTGGCAAAATGCCGAAATTTTTAGGCCAGACATAGTGACCCGGGTTCGAACTCGGAATCTCACAATTATGTGAGTTTAATTTCAATGAATTGACACTTCATTTAAGACAAAAAAAAATAATAAAGGGTAAAAGTGAGTTTTAATTAGGCTAAATTGCATTTTTGGCCCCCTAAGTTTCAGAAAGTTGCGATTTTGGCCCCCTATGTTTCAAAATAGCACTTTTGGCCCCCTAAGTTTCATAAAGTTGCGATTTTGGTCCCCTATATTTTAAAATAGCACTTTTGACCCCTTATCTTTACTCTCTTTTGCAAAGGGGTTTGATGTGAAAAATAAACAACAAATTAAACTCAATTGTTGGATACGAGTTTTGCTATTATTTACTTAGGCATATATTTATTTTAAAAACATAGAACTATTGATCAGGTGAATTCACATAAACTCATATTTTATATTCTTTGTACAATATAGCAAAACTCTTTATTTGTTTAAAGTATATCTATGTTTTTCATTGAATACAAAAAACTATTTGTTTAGGGTTGATTTTCAGAAATTGTATGATTGGTAACTCAAGAACAAAATAAAAGTATCTTTGAAAAAAATGTCATTCTAGTCAGTGGCGGAGCCAGGAAAAAACATTAGGGTGGGCCGCTGAAAAAATTATAAAATAAATTGAATGTAAAAATTAAAGCATATAACAATTGAAGTTTTTTTTTTTTTTTTTAAGAAATAACAATTGAAGTTGCAATAAATACAAAGTTGATCTCTCAATATGAAATATTATAAATTTGCTTGCATAAAAAAAAGTTGATAATTAAAAAGTTATATTTTTTATTATATTACATATATATACTAAAAAGGGAATGATATAATTCAAAATAAATAATACAATCAAAAGAGAATGCTTGTCTTTAATTGGTAAAGAATTGTGCCTTTTTCACATAAAAAAATGAGTGAGGAAGATAATAGTGGATATATAAATATAAACTACTTTTTAATTTCATAAAGGAAAATGCTACTTACAGCGAAAGGATTTATCCCGAAACCTTCACGAATGATACGTGTTATAATTTTATTGACTTGACTTTTCAAACTTATCCCAACTATGTATGGTTATGCGGTTCTAGGAAGTTTAAATAAGAAGGTCGTGATGCTTCGTGAAAAAACAATTCGCTAGAGATAGCACTGCTCTTTCATATATATAAAATTGACTTTTTTAAAGAAAACAAAAAGAAAAATTAAAAAGTCACTTAACACAATAAAATTGATTTGGTTGAAGAAAAAACATAAAAATTAGAAAAGGAGCCAACCAGAATTTGAATCCCTAAATAAACAATAAAATTGATTTTGATTAAGAAAAAACATAAAAAATACAAAATGCCTCCCAGCAGGACTCGAACACGCGCTCCACCTATGGAAACGTAGGCTAATCAACCGCTGGGACAACCAAGATCTTCTAATTTGATTTCGCATCCACTGATATATATACCATAGATTCATAATTTTACATACATAGGGGTACCTAAGTAATTTCCTAATTTTCGGGGTGGGCCGTGGCCCGGCCTGGCCACCCCTGGCTCCGCCACTGATTCTAGTTGGTCAATCTTATACTTAATATACATTTTGAAATTAAGTATATATAACATGAAGTAAATTGTTTGCAGATTTAATCCACTTATTCAGTAATTTATATTTTAACATGCTCGTGGTGTGTTATTATGTCTAAACTACACATCTTGAACCATGTTATGTGAACATCGTGCTTGCATTCCAAACACATAAATTAAGTTTATCTTTGCATTTTGTTTTTATTTTTTCAGTAGAAATTTAGACATAATTCTAGCTACTATTTAATGAAAAGAATAATGTATGGAAATCAAATTTGCCATAAAAAAAATAAGCTTAAGTTTACATTTTGTTAATTTATAAAAAGAAATAGGAATGTCAATTCGTTACAAAGTATAAATTTAAGATTAGAAGTCAACCAAAGTTTTACTCATTAAAATTGTATTTTCCTTTAAAATTTGACCTTTTGCAAAAAAGAGTAAAGATAGGGGGCCAAAAGTGCTATTTTGAAACATAGGGGGCCAAATTTGCAACTTTCTAAAACTTAGGGGGCCAAAAGTGCAAAAAGAAACGTAACTTTGGTTTGTCCGTTACAGTTTGATTTGTTCGGTTAGATTTGTATCTCCGACCGATATGATTTGGATCGATTTAGTTTTGTTTGGTTTGTTTTGTTATGTCCGGTTTTGTTTGAATTTGTCTGGTGAGCGAAAGCTCGCAATCTGAATTTGTCTGGTCAGTGTAATACTCACATCTGAATCTGCGGTGAGGGAATACTCACAATCTGAATCCGGTGAGGGAATACTCACAATCTGAATACGGTGAGGGAATACTCACAATCTGAAAATCTGAATCCGGTGAGGGAATACTCACAATCCGAAGTCTGAAATATGAAATCTGAAGCTGAGTCTGAAGTTTGAAGTTGAATCTGATATTAGTTTATTTTTAGGGTTGATTTTGTAACAAGCTCAAAGCTTAGTAAGCTTTAGCTTGAGGGGTAGTATTAGAAGTTTATTTTATTTGATATATGTTTTTCGTATTTTGTTTGACAAACTCATAATGCTTCTTGTTGATGCATCATGAGTTTGAGGGGAAGTGTTAGATAATAATATTAGTGGGCTTATGTTATTGGACCTTACGTTAGTAGTTCAGTCATTAGGTATTATTATAAATTGTCTCTGTAATCCTTATTTTCTTGTGGTGAGAGCAATGCCATTCTGATAGGTATTCTGATATTACTGAAACCTAGCCGTCACTTTGTGTTTCTCTAATTTGCATCCCTGATTCTAACAATGCGAACATATTCTACATCAATGCCATCTTCAAGTGGTAGACAGCGCCTGGAAAAGGTTCCGTGGCATCACTAATTACATCTTTTTTTACTCAAATCAGTAATTTAATTTCATCTTGAAATTCATTTATTTAACATTGCATAGAATTTATGCTTCTCCTAATTTGATCCCTACCCTTTAGATACAGAGTAGCCCATCCTCCTCCGCTTATTTCCCAATGCCATTGAAACTTCAAAACTCTAATTTGATTCTTTTGATCATTCAACCTTTGGATATTTATTTGAAACCTAAGCTTTTTTAACTGATATATCATAGACATGGTGTTTATAGGTTTTCAACCATCTGTACTGTAAAGTTTTTATAGCTGAGTGAGACTGACTATTTCATGAACTTCAGTTGTTAGGAGTTGATGATGAGGAAGCTGATTTTTCTGTCATGGATCCTATGAACAAGAACTCGGTGAGTGCAGACAGAAGAAGATTGAGAAAGACACCAAAGAACTCAGCCGGCAGAGGCAGCAGTAAAGTGAAGGACAAAAAAGTTTGTATGCTGATCAGCCAGTGTCATTTGTATCAAGTGGCACAATCTACCCAGAAACTGTACAGGTTATAGCTGTTGATTCTGTAGAGCCTGATAGTGCAAATAAGAAGGGTGCCACCAGCTCGGCTAATGCTGATATAGTGTCCTTAGACCATCTTTAACAAATGGTCCCTACAATGCCTGCAATACTTATGTAACTCGTACATATTTTGCTCCAGTAGTGATACCACTTTGAGTATCATACATTATTAACAAGCGGTCCCTTCTATATTTTTTTAACTTTGTCTAAATAAAACTAAATTTTTATTTAATTTAATAAATTCGTAGATAAATAAATTAATAATTAAATATAATGAGAAATACAAGACAATAAATAAAAAATGATGAAAAATACATAAATATGACGGGAAGTATATAATAAAAAATATCATAATTAATTTTGATTATTCTCTTGTGGTGAGAAAGGAACACGATTTTTTTTCTGAGAAGTACGTGCTTTTTCGTCAAGTCTATTAATATTTTTTAGACCACTTTTAGTTTATAATTGTGGCACTTGAGGAGCTTCAACCAAAGGAGTATTGGGTGGTGGTGATGGATAAATAAAATAAGGATGATTTTCGAAGTTTTATCGGTAGGATAATGGTTTTGGAACAAATTCATGTAAGCTTGAATATTATTATTATTATTATACGTATTAGGATCCATTTGATAGAAAACATATAAAATATGACTCGAGAATAAAACAAATAGAAATGGTGTAATATAGAAAAATATGAAATATGATTAAATGTTTGTAAAAAAAAATCAAATGACCATTTAATGATCAAACAAAAAAAAAGGTAACATTAAATTGATGGTACGGTACCTTATTTAAGGTACCGGTATCATCAATTTTGATACCCTCTATGTCATGTCAGGGAACTCTAATGACAAAAAAGATAAGGTACCGTATCATTAACCTATGAAACTTTCTTAGATACCCTTATTGGAGATGCTCTTAAGACACATATTAACCTGACCTTTATCTTTAACATAAATAGATAAAAAATAAAATAGAAAATAGTAATAAATAAATAGATTAAAACCAAACGCCAAAAATATATTAGGTTAAGATCCTTGGCTGATGAGTTGGGCATCTGTCTGATGTTTTAAACAAATATGATATGATGAAACTGAAAACCAAATGGAAAAGCAAAAGTTAGATGATGCTCAAATTGTACTGGAGGGTGCTGTTGCCCCTGCTTTCTTTTTCCTTTTTAACGTGCTTACAAGGGACATTGGGACAATAGATTGTGCTCACGGACAGTGGACAATAGTGTCTAAACATTTAGCACGTTTATATATTAGCTTATGGAAAATAGCAAGGTCATTTTTTTTAATATTTTTTTTTATTATTATTTAGCTCCATTTTTTCTTAGTTTTTACTTTTGGGGTTACATTGGATGATTTTTTTTTTGACATTGGATCATAACATCGATTGTACTGCATGCATGAAGTTGACAATTTTACGCATTTATACAATCACTAAAATTGGTGGTAAATTTATTGCAAGCAAATAGGTTGAAAAGGATTATATGCTATAACTGCGTAACGCAGTGATCATTCCTGACTTTTTGATAAAAAATAAAAGGCTGAAATTAAAACTGTGTTTAAATTATATTGATCAATTAGGATTGTCTGATCACTTTTAAATACCCGAGATTATTTATTGCATGTAACTGTGTGAAGTAGTTACCCGAGATTATTTTTTGTTTTTTTTTTTATCTTAATATATTTTCAAATTTGTTTTAAAAATGATATATATATAAAAACCATTATGTCAATACCAATTAAAATGCAAAATATTATTTTTGGCTGAAATCTGAGCAGAAATATTTATCCATACGAAAATCCATCCCATTACACAATTCCCTTGTGGATAATAATCACTCTGCTTATGAGAAAAAATAATGAAAATAGTTGTGGTCTGTTGCTAAAACAAAAAATTGAAATTATATATGTGGATATGAAAATTGATAGAGCCATAGAGGCACCTAATTTTTGAATGCTAAAATTAAAAGAAAGGTGGACCCTTTGCGCATTTATGGATTCCAAATAAAAATATCATGATTTAGTTGGATGCTTTCCATATGCACCACACAGTTGTATAGTGTATACCTAAAGCTTGTACTAATATCTTTCATTCCCTTTCATGTTACTCTATTCGTGTACAAATGAAAGATTAATTAAAATTATTTTAATAAATAGATTCATCCTTACTATTAATTTTTCTATCATTCGATTCATGAGACAATTATGTTATAGAGTTATATTTTTTTTAATGAAAATTATATTTTAAAATTGATAAATTTAAGAAAGAAAAAAAACGAGATTAAGAAAAAGCCACAGAAATGATTATACCTATAGTAAGCATCCTCTTACATTATGTTTGAAAGAAAACAATAGTATGAAATGGAGAAAGAAAATATCAAATGTGAAGCTCTTTCTAGCTTTTTGATATTGTTAGTCTTATGTTTTTTATTTCTCTCTTCTGTTAATTTTTAACAAAAAACTAATCGAAATAGCTATGTATACGGTTCTCAACTTTTCTTACAAAAATAAAAAAGGTTCTCAACTTTTATATTATTATTTTTGCATTCAATATCCACATTCATTTTTATATAGTATCATGATACAATATGTCGATTTATATGTTATCTAGTATTTCAATTTTTTGTTAAAGAGACATATATATTGTATATTTCTTCCATTTTTATTAAAAAAAGTCTTGCTTTAGTAACAAAATAAAAATGAAAAATCCGGGATGCAACAATATTAAAATAAAAAAAAAATCTTGGACAAAAATGCAGCATGCATAATTATAGAAAAACTTTTATAAAGATAATAACATAAGGGAGCTTCTATGGTGAAGTTGTCCTTATAACTTTTTTGGTGAAGTTGGCTTACGTGGTCCAATAGGATTAAAGTATTTCTTTGTCCCCACCAAATTATTATTATATCATTATTATATGATGTGTATTTTTTATTATGATACATGGTACACCTTCATAGATCAATGGTGTATATTTAAACTTCTTTATTCTAAGATCGAGTCTCGCTCTGATACCAGAGTTTTGGGTGAAAATCATGGAGAATTTTCCTAGATAAATCTAGATTCTCTCTAGATTCTTTTATCCAATTTTTCGAGCTGTAAGGACAATCCTGCTACTGAGCTTTGTAGCTTATGTAGCTCCTTTTGTTCTGAGATTTCAAAATCTCTTTTTGGGGGTGCTACCCTAAGGCTTTGGCTTCTATTTAATGGTTTTTCGTCTGTTTCTTCAAACATATTTTTGTCATCTTCTATTAAAGAACAACTCTTCCTTGCCAGGGTTTTAAATATAGGTGACTCTAATGTCACTATAGGGGTGAATAATTCATCAATATGAATTACATCTTTTCCTGTAAATTCTATGCTATGATGTGAATTACTTAAAGCATAATTAATTCTATAGCATATTGTAAAGGGATGATTTCCTTTTTTCATAAATTTTGAATCTTCTAATTTGTAATTAAAGATTATGGATCTGTCAAGATCTTTATCTTTTAGGGATAATCCTATTTGTAAGTTTATATCAAACTTAATTTTTCCATATTTTAAATTGCATCTTCCTTGTGCAATTATAGATTGTCTATCATTCGTAATTCTAGAGTCTCTTAGAATTATATTTAACGGTGTATCAATACCTTTCATGAAAGTACTTTTGATTAAAACTTGAATGGTTGATATGTGAATATAACCGATTTTATTTCTTTCTTTTTCAGAAAGACTTGAAATTCTTTTTTGAATTTGTGTTCTATCTATGGTAGATATAAAAATATTTCCAGAAGTAGAATCAATTGGAATTGCTTCCTCTCCAATCATTATTCCAAATTTCAAAATATTCTTTCTTGAGAAATATTCTTTGAATTTATTAAACTTTCTTTTAAAGTTTTCTTCTGCAGTTAAGGATAAATCTGCTTCTTCTATTTTATGATCTAGTATGCTATCAGCAAAGTAACTAGATGTTTCTTCAAAAAGTGAAATTTCAGACATTTTCCACTTAATCTTAAACTAAGATCTGGGTCTAGACTTTAATTATCAGGTTCAGTTCGCATTAATTTATGAGAATGAGAATTTCTCATTTTATAATATATACTAGCCTCTCTTCCATAGAACTGTCCGTCAAAACCGGCTATATATCTTGAATCTTGAATAAAATTATACAAATCATGAACTAAACATTGTAATTCATGTTCTTCAAAATCTGTTTTAATTGTTTCTTTAAGTTTTTTAAGAAAAGTTGTTTCTTGGTAATGATTAAATTTAAATTTGTCTAAGATTATTTTAGCCAAATCTGGATAAGGAAACTCTTTTAATAAATAAGTTGCCTTTTTATCATAGTCCTTTATAAAGACTAATTCTAAAATTGTATGATCATTACTGGGTTCTGTGTATTCTATCTCAAAATAATTTGAAGATATTCTTTGAACTTTAAAATTCGAACTTTCCATAACTAATGATTCTGAATAAAAAGTAATATAATCATACCTGATATGATTCTTCTGAAGTTTCTTTTTGATGTTTTTGATTTTGTTGAAATCTTCGGATTGAAGATATTTTTGTGTTTTGTGATATAATCTGTTGATTATATTGTTATTGTAGGTGATCCTTCCAGAGTATTACCTCAAGGATCTAGCTCCTCCAGAGTATTACCTCAAGAGCTACTTCTTAGAAATGATTCTAAGGACAGAAGAAATATTTCTTCAGAAAACTAGATAGTAGTTTCGTATTTCTTTCGACTGTAATTACAAATGAGCTGAATGCTCTTATTTATAGTGGAGAAGGGCTCACATAGGTAAGACGTCCCTTTCCATGACAGCACACTATAGTGACATGCACTCAGAAAGCATCATGCACTAGCTTAAAGTAATACGCACTTAAGGAAAAACGACAAACAGTAATTTACATTATTGAAAAGCTAATCACTAAGTGGTCCCCATCTGACTCAGATGTGATAAGGTACCACTATACACTTTTGTCTACATTGTGGTGTGTATTTTTGTGCTGGCCAATTCTTTGTCTTCTTGTGCCGACGATTTTTCTAGGCAGTTTTTACAATTATGCCCTTTGTAATACTGTGAAAAGTATTGACAGCATTCTTCTTGAATTACCTTTGGTAATTTTTCATGACCATCTTTCAATTGGTCAACCTTCTCTTCAAGGTTCTTAATTGCTTTGATATCTTTGTCCTTTGCAGGCTTTCTAGAGTCGCTGTATACAACCATTGATGAATCTTCGTAAACAACTCTGTAATTTGTCTGGGAGGACAATCTAGTGACTTTCTGGTGAAAGTGCCTAATTTGTTTAAGGTAGATAGCAGGGTGCCATTCAGTTTTTTCTCTGTTTATTACTGGATATTCCTTATTTGAAATTCCAATCTTAATGAGGTATAAAGGTTTTGTTGTAAGTTCCAGGGTAATTTCGTCGTACCAAGGATATGTGGATTCAATTTGAATAAAAATTTCTTTTCCTTTGGCAAACAAGTTGTTGAATTTCTGTGCCAAATTTTGTAACTCCTTTGGAAGGAATTTGAGTTCTCCAAAAGTCTTTCCGGCTTGTTCTTCCAAGTATATAGTATGGATCAACCCATTTTGAAAGAAAGATAGACATAAAGTACTGTCTATTCCTGGTAGTACGACTGCTTTGGTGCAGCCAATTCTGTTAACTGGATAGAAGCATTCAGTGGTGAATTCTTCTACATAGTTGTTTAACCATTTCCATCTGAGACTGAATTCCATGTAAGTTGGTTCAGCTATCTGGAAACTCTTCTGATGTTCAAGCTGGCGAATTTTGTCGATTGACAATTTCTTTTTTGACTCCATTGTGGGAGATCTTTGGAGGTTCTTTGCTGTTGTAATTTCTTTGTAGGCTCCATAGAGTGCCTCTTCCGCTTCTTTCATGGTTTTATATCCTTTGTGACGTACATTCTTGCCAATGACATGTTGTTTAGCTATTGCCCATTTTCTATAGATTCCTTTCATTGGTCCATCGAAAATGACATATGCTTCAAACTTTCCCATTTCATCGTCTACGGGATCGCTTATTTGGATGGTTGCTGATAAACCATTTTTTCTGGCTTCATCTTCTTCCTCAACTTCTTCATCCCATGATTTCTTGCTGTTTGAAGTTGTTCCTGAGGACTCGGCTTCCTGTTCTTCATTTGATTTCCATCCGTTAGATGTTACTGCTTCAATAGGAATTTCTGCACTTTCTGGGGCTGTATATTTTACATAGTAATCATACTTTCCAGAAGGTTGTCCTAGCAAGTCCCAATTTTCTTTATCTTTGAGAGCTTTGTCTAAGCTTGCTGTTGAAGACTGGTCTGTATTTGTTGTCATGTTTTGCAAACTTTTGAGTGTTGTAATCATCTCCCCCCTCTCGTCGGAGATCTTTTTTCTTCTAGAATCAATGGCAGCGAGCTGCTCATCCTTCTGCTTTATGTTGTTTTGAAGTAGCTTTATTGCTTGCTCCATTCTCTTGTTAGTGTATCTGCAAAACTGTTTTGTTCAGATTTTATGTATTGAATATATGGCTCGAATTGTTGTAACTTCATCTGCCATCTTATTAGTCTGCCTTGTTTATGGTCAGCTTTAATTTTATATCTCCAAAATCCTGTAAGATATTTAGAGTCTGTACGAAGAAGAAATCTTGATGGTAATAATTCAATTTTCCATTTTTCTAATATCTTTACACATGCCAGAGTTTCTAGTTCCTGGATATGGTATCTAGATTCTGTATCTGTAAATGTACCAGAAATATATTTACATAAATGTAATTTTTCAGTATCCTTTATCAGGATTTTAGAAGCACTGTAATCAATGCTTTTTATAGTATCTGTCCCTTCCCTCGAAGTTTCAGATTCTTTTGATTGAAGATCACCAGATCCTTCAATTTTATATCCCTTCTCATTAAGAGAAAGTTTTGCTTTACCATCAGGTAAGGCTCTCATGCAACCTGCCCAGGTTGTTTGTGATGCGTCTGTCTCTATAATTAAAAAATCTTCTTTTGTTGGATTATAGAGTTCAGGCAAAACTTGAATTTTTTCTTTAATTGTTTTAACAATATCAGAATCTGTTTTGGTCCAAGACCATGGAATTTTTTCTGAAATTTTCTTTTGCAAATGTTTTCTTTCTTTTGCTAAATCTTTGAAAAATCCTTCATTAGCAATATAATTTAAACATCCAAGAAATCTTTGGATTTGTTTTCTATCAGAAAGCTCATTTGGAAAAGCTTGTATTTTTTCTTGGGTATGAGGTGCTAGACTTAGTTCCCCATTTTCTTTTAGAATTAAACCAAGGTATTCTATTTCTTTCTGTAAAAGTTTTGATTTCTTTTTTGAAATTACAATACCTTTTTCTTTAATTCTTAAAAGAACAGTTTCTACATCTTGAAGATGTTGTTCCTTGTTTCCTTTTGTGAAAATAAGTATATCATCTATATATGCCAAACACATATGATTTAAACCTTCAAGAGATTTATCCATAAATCTTTGGTATATTGATGGTGCCTGTTTTAATCCAAAAGGCAAAACATTCCATTCGTAATGTTTTTGAGGTGGACATGAAAAAGTTGTTAATGGTTTTGTTTCTTCAGCTAGTCTTAGTTGATAATACCCAGACTTTGCATCTAAGGAAGAAAACCAATTGCATCCTTTTATTTTTTCTAAAATAAAATCTTTCCTTGGTAATTTATAAGAATCTCCCACTGTTGCCAGATTAAGTTTCTTATAATTAATTATCATTCTTCTCTTTCCTCTTTTTATTTCGTTGTGATTTTCGACATAAAAAGCTGGTGCAGAATGTGGGCTTGATGAGGGTTTAATAAGGTCCTTATCAAGTAGATCTTTACATTCTTGTTGAAATTCTTCCACATCTCTAATAGAATATGGAATTCTATTTGGAACATTTATCTCGTCATTCGGGTTTTTGAGTTTAATGACTATAAGTTCATGATTAGTGTTCTTAAGGCTGTCTAGAGGGTTATCTGAACAAACTTCATCTAATCTTTCTTCTATACTGATATGGAAACTTCTTTCTTCCCACATCGTTCTTAATTCTCTAAGGTTTTCCTTAATAAGATTTAAGATCTCATTTCTTGTAACTATTTTGGTAGTTACTATTTTGCTATTCTTTGGATTTCCCAAGTCCTTCCATTGAAGTGATATTGTATCCTTTCTTTGAGTAAAAGGTTCATATAACTTTAAAAAGTTATTTCCTATGATTAAGTCTAATCCTGAATCATGGAGGTATATTGTTGGGATAAAAAACTTATATCCTTCAATTTCTATAGATACATCTCTAAGGTTAAACCATATCTGATGTTTTGATTTATCTGCAACTATTATTTCTTTTGGTTTAACTAATCTTTCCCAATTTCTAGAGATAGATTTCCTCCCAAAACAAAGAGTTGCACCTGTATCTATATAAGCTAAAAGATTTCTATTTTTTAGTACTATTTTAATAAATGTAGCACTTGGATTTCCTTTACCAAGTACTTTCTTCAACATCTGAATCTGTTTCTGTGCAGTATTCATAAATTTCTTCATCAGATTCTATGTCTGATTCTATAGGTTCATATCCTATTGCATATATTGCATGTAAGACATTTTTCTTAGGATTCTTCTTAGGACACTCATTTGCATAGTGACCCTCTTCATGACATAACCAACATGTACATGATATTTTACCCTGTGGGCATGTTTTCTTCTTAGAGTAAGATTGTTTTTTCCTAAAGAATTTTTTGTCTCCTTTTCTGAATTTTCTAAAAGGGACTTTCTTGAATTTCTTTCTTTTATAAGGTTTTTGTGACCTTATTTTTCTAGTTTTCTTTCTAGAGTTACAACCATAGTTTCCTACTTTGTCTTGTAGTTTGTTACAACAAAGGGATACTTGAGCTTCCCTTTTGGCTATCTTTTGGCTACACATTTCTTGAAGCCAAATTTTTAAGGAAGTTATTCTTCCTCCTAAAGTATCGTCTACCTTTCCTTCTGCTAATGCTGAGGTAAAGAACACCTTAACTTGAGCTGATACTTTTTCTGGTAACTTGTCATAAAAAAGTTCTAACAAGTTTCTAGAGATTCTTGTACTATTATCTATATTATAGTAATAATCCTGGAATTCACAAATAAAATTATCTACATAGCACATATTGCAGATTTTTAGGTTGGTGATTTTCCAAAGGTTTTGGTCAGAAAATGCTATTTTTGATTGAATGGAATTTTTCCATCCTTTGAATTCTTTTATTAGTAAACCATAGACCCAGTCTACTACTAAGGTTCCTGTTAGAGGTAATTCTCCCATAACTTCTGATGGCAGAGTAGAAATGTATTTGTAAGCATTTCCTCTAGTTTTATATTGAAGATAGTTGAAAACTTCAGCTGCTCCTAAATGTTTAAGATCCTCGTTTAACTGGATTAACACACTATTTGTATTATACCAATCTCTAAGGTCTTTCGCTGCATCAACACTGCAGTCTATATCTAAAATTCCTTGTCCTTGGAATGGATTTTGTGAAGGTACATAATAATGAGGTACTTTCTGGAATTTTTGTTTGGTGAATTCTCTTTCGAAGTCTGCAGGTCTTTTAGTTCCTGAAGTTTCTCCTTGTTCTTCTATTTTGACATAATGAGGATTTTCTATCTCATTTTCGTTAGCCTCTTCTTCTGAGCTAAAGTCATAAATAATTTGATTATTATCCTCTGATTTGTCATCATAAGTTTCCTGACTTTTACCACTAATATCTAGAGAGACCATTAGCCTTTCTAAATTTTCTAGTTGCCTATTAAGGGCTTCTTCTGTATCATCCATGTCTAAAAGTAATTAGACGGTGGTTTGATTCTTAATTGTGTGGACTCAGAAGTTTCTTCGAGTTTAGAAGTCTTTTCTTGAGGTTGGTTTTGTAGTATTTCTATTTGTTTTCCCTTATCTTCCCCTCCTTTAAGAAATTTAAATAACTCATCTAGAACTTCCAATTTAATGCAGATATTTTCTACATTTTTTAGAACATAAGTTAACATACATGCTATATTGTTAAGTTGTGGATTTGTTGTATGAAAAATGTGAGGATATCTATGCAATTCATCCTTTTCATAACAGGCAAAGTTTTCTTCATGAAAGTTCCAGGTTTCATGAGTTTTATTTTTACTTTCTTTAGATTGTAAATTTTCTAAATATAATGTTTGTTTTTCTAAGTTATCTAAAACTTTTTGTAAAACACTTGTTACACTTTCTTCAGTCATCTTGCTATAAACTGAAGGTTTTTCCGAACGCTCTTAGCTAGTTCCTTATATTCTCTAGCTAAATAGAAGTTTCCTGAGTTTCTAAACCAATAGTGTAATCTTTCGAACCATTTATTTTGAATTTTGTATAGAGCGAGATCAGCCGGGTTAGGATTAAGGCTGATTATTGGATAAATTAATTTTCCGCATGGACTTCTTAGGAATTCATTCCCGTGTCGGTTTACTATCATATTATTTATTGAACTTGGATTATTTGCCATAAAATAGCTACCAAATTTTTGCTACTAAGTTTGTGCTAATGGGTTACTTGGTTTCTGGCCATTAGATTTGAGATTTGCATATAGAAATTTTTGTGCCCTTGCCACACTAGATTTTGACTTTTTTGGGTGAAGTCATTTTGATGACTGCATGTTAGAATTCCCTATAACATAATTGTAAATGATGATAACTTAAAATATTAAGACAATTATCCAACAAAAGTAAACAAATAAGTAATATGGCCGGGTCGGGAAAACCACAGGGCATGGGTGCTTCCCCGATCCCCGGTATGTCCAAAGTAATATCGAGTGAACTTTTTTCTCCATCCCCGTTTCTCCGGGGAAGAATCCCCGAGCTAGAAGCTCCAAATATATGATTTTTGCAAGAATCTCTATTAACAGATGCAAATTTACATCCCTAAATATACTTCGGTCATATTCAAATCGATGAATTCCATAGGATCAATTTGTCGAAATTCAAAAGACAAAATATCTTTTTTATTTTTAGTTTGAGTTGTATTATTTAGGGAAGGAGGTAATAAAAAAATAAACACGTTGTACCAAAAATAAAAAATAAACACAAAAACTAAATGATTATTTAACATCAAAATTTAATGTAAAAATATATCTTTTCTCTTAAGTTGTTACCGTGGACATGCTGCCTCAAAGTGGGAAATGGACTGTCACGGTCTCACCGTCACCGTCACCGTCACCGTCATGATTGCGGATAAAGTTTGAAGGGTAGAGATTAATCTTGAGAATATATAATGTGAGCCATCAAATTTAATGTAAACAGGACTACGGTTCGATCCCCGCAACTGCGATCGGGAGGGGGCTGAAACCACTTGATGCCAGAACTGACCCCCGAATCAGATTCAACTGGTGGTGAAAACCAAAAAAAAAAAAATTTAATGTAAACAATATCAGAATTTTGTATCCATGCAATCCAGATATTCAAAGTGTCAGCATCAAATAATAAGGAATATATTTTTGGATTAATACTTCCAATTCCTGCATATTATCTCTATCTTTAACTTTTGTCTTAAAAATATTACATATATTCTATCTTTGTTTAGATTTGTTATAGCCCAAAAATAATGAGTGTAGTCATCATTCTATTATAATTAGCTAAGTGAAAATTAGCAAAATTAAGAATTTTGTTTTATGGTCATATATAAATCTCTTAAAAATCCCCACAAAATATAAATTTTATATTTTATTTTTATTCGAGAGTACAGAAGATTTGTGTCTATAGTTTTATGATGTTGAAGATTTATTACAAAAATTAGATACTCATATTATAGATTCTAAACTCTATTAAAATTAAGACGTGAAATACCAACAATGAATCGGTTCAAGTAGTAAAAAATTGGTCCTTTTAAACACATGATTAGGAGTTTGATTCATAACTCATGCGTACTGAGAAAATTTAAAAGAGAGAACAACCAATATCATGCTAACTCAAACAAAAACTAAAAAGTTAAGATGTGAATCCGAGTAAAATAAATTTAACATTTTACACAAGTAAATTTTCACTATTAAATTAATAAATTTATCAAATAAAATATGATATAATTACTTGTATCTATTACTATATATAAAAAGGATACAAATTTTTGGAATGGTTTTTTCGTTATTCTTATTTTACCCTTAAAAAAACTACAAAAAAAATAAAATAAAGTAACCACGGTTCCAAATTATTAGCACAATTGATAAATAAAATCACCAAATTAATAGAGATGATTTGTTATCTATTATCTATTACTATTATCTATATCAATATATAAAGAGAATACCTCATTTCGCATGGACTTTTCTTATTGTTATTTTTGCCCTTCACTCTATTTAAATATTTGTATATGTTGAAAAATAACTTCCACATAAAAATAAATTAAGTAGTTATTTATATTTACACAATATAGAATATCGATCACACAACCTTTGGCGACTAGTTTGTATATAATGCAAATCCATTTTACTACCTATACATGTTAAACAAAACATTTTCCAAATTTGTATAACTTTGTTGTGTTATTGAGTCCTAAATTAATTATTTTGTAGTAGGATTCAACCACACACTAAAAACTCAATTATTTCATTTTCATCCCAACAACCATCAACAATAAAAACATTTGATTTTTTTCCCATCCAAATTCAAGATAAGTATCATACCTCCCTCCTCACAAAAATCATTCAATCACAATTCCTCACTCTTTATTCCCTACACCCCTTAGTTTATCTTCTTCTCCAATTAATATCAATTCTACCTTATCACCATGGTCCCTAAACCCATCATAATAACAAGCAAACAACCACCTACAATTCCTATCCCTCCATTTAACGTCTCCTCCATCAAAACCAAAGAAAACCCCCAAATTTCACAAACTCAAACACTAAAAACTACCACCACTAAAACTCTTCCTACACCCCCTCCTACCACCACCACCACCACCCACAACCTCAAAAAACAAGAACCATCATTCCCATCACTATTAATCAACACATTTGATGACATCATAAACAATTTCATAGACCCGCCAATAAAACCATCAACAGATCCAAGACATGTTTTATCCCAAAACTTCTCCCCAGTACTAAACGAACTCCCTCCAACACAATGCGAAATCATTAACGGCACTTTACCACCGTCACTTAACGGCGCCTACATAAGAAACGGTCCAAACCCACAATTCCTTCCACGTGGACCTTACCACCTCTTTGACGGTGATGGCATGCTTCACGCCGTTACAATCTCAAACGGAAAAGCCACACTCTGTAGCCGTTACGTTAAAACCTACAAATACAAAACCGAAAACGAAGCCGGTTATCCACTTTTCCCAAACGTATTTTCCGGTTTCAATTCGCTTATAGCTTCCGCCGCACGTGGATCCATATCCGCGGCACGTGTTATAACCGGTCAGTATAATTTATCTAACGGCATTGGATTAGCAAACACCAGTTTAGCTCTGTTTGGTAACCGTCTTTTCGCTCTTGGAGAATCCGATCTTCCTTATGAAATTAAGTTAACACAAAATGGTGATATTGAAACAATTGGCCGTTATGATTTTAACGGCAAACTCTCCATGAGTATGACGGCACATCCAAAAATTGATCCTGAAACAGGTGAAACTTTTGCTTTCCGTTACGGTCCAATTCCACCTTTTTTAACCTATTTCCGTTTTGATTCTAACGGAGTTAAACATAACGACGTTCCCGTTTTCTCCATGACAAGACCATCATTTCTTCATGATTTCGCCATTACTAAAAAATACGCTGTATTCGCCGATATACAGCTCGGAATGAATCCACTTGAAATGATTTCAGGTGGATCTCCGGTAGGTTCCGATCCTTCGAAAATTCCAAGGATCGGAATACTTCCTCGTTACGCTAACGATGAATCGAAGATGAAGTGGTTTGATGTGCCAGGGTTTAATATAGTTCATGCCATTAATGCCTGGGATGATGAAGAAGATGGAAAAACGGTTACACTTATAGCACCAAATGTTCTCTCCATTGAACATACAATGGAGAGATTGGACCTTGTTCATGCAATGATTGAGAAAGTGAAAATTAACATTGAAACAGGGATTATAACAAGACAACCATTATCAGCAAGGAATCTTGATTTCGCAGTTTTAAATAGTAAGTTTATGGGGAAGAGGAATAGGTTTGTTTACGCGGCGATCGGGAATCCGATGCCGAAGATTTCAGGAGTTGTTAAGATTGATGTGTTAAAAGGGGAGGAAGTAGGGTGTAGAATTTATGAAGAAGGTTGTTATGGAGGTGAACCGTTTTTTGTGGCGAATGAGGATGGTGTTGAGGAAGATGATGGTTATTTGGTGAGTTATGTGCATGATGAGAAGAAGGGAGAGTCGAGGTTTATAGTGATGGATGCGAAGTCGCCGGAGTTGGAGATAGTGGCGGAGGTGAAGTTGCCAAGGAGGGTGCCGTATGGTTTTCATGGACTGTTTGTGAGTGAGAGTGACATGAGGAAGTTGTCGGTGTCATAACGAATAACGATGGAAACTATTTGTCTCTGTTGTAAGGTACAATTATTGTTGTTTATACAGTAAAGGAAACAATTTACTACTAGCTGTTCATATGATTACTAGTGTTTTTATTTTGACAGTTTTTTTAGGTAGAGTGTTGTTCTTAAATAAATATAAGCATATATGTTAAATAATTTGCTTATATTTATGTATATTATTATTATTATATGTATAAAGGATCTAAAATTCTATATAATTAAATAATATACTAGTAAAATTCTATTAATGAATTTTAATTTTTTATATTACAAATAGAGACTTGAATAAGATACCGGTTGACTGTTGTAACTACTTCATGCAAAAGATTTCAGACATCATAAAATATTCAATGGTTTATATTTATTTGGTCTGTTTAATTAATTTTATATATATAGAATTTGATCTTAGCCATTCATTTATAATTAAAAGGTTAAAAGCAATTATTGTGCGTCAATAATACTATGTAATCCATTTTTGAAGATTTCTCTGCCTTCCATGTTTCTTTTATACCCTCTAACTGACGTTTTTGCTCTTGTATGGTGTTCCGATTTTTATGAACCGAAGTTTAGAAACATGGAAAATATATGAATCTAAAAGAAATCAATTTTGGTTCGTAAAAACCGAATTTTTTTATTCATATTTTACACCGTTTTCAAGGACAAAATGAAATTTATGGGAATATAAAAGAAACGTGGGAGCCGGAAGAGAAATCTTCATCCATTTTCACCTGAATATACCACCACCTTGTATTCAAGGACTATGCAAAAACTATTCTTCATGTGAATCATATGTAATCCGTCCGGCTGTGGAGTAAAAGAAGGGACGAGAGATATTTTGGGTGGTGGGGACAAATCACTGCGCACACACCACAAATACAATGAAGGACGATAGTTTTGTGACATATAAGCTTCATATGTCAATACAGCAATACTCAATGTTATTAGCTATAGCTAATATGTTTGATTCTGCATTTAAAAAAATTAATTTCGAGGTAATTGATTTTGTAAAATTAATTTTAAATAAAATTGAGTTGAAAGTAAAATAATTTATATTTAAATATATTTGTTGAAAAGTGAATTAAACAATAAATTTGAGTGTAAAAATTAATCTTAAAATTAGAAGTTAAGATTTTTAGAGTGGAATAAATTTTACTTTGAAAAATCCAAACACATAATTAATTCAAATTTCTTTGGAATTGAAATCAAATATATACTAAGGTGGAGAAGTGCTGCATAGATTATACGGTGAACCGAATCTTGAAAGTTTCGCATGGCGAAGTATATGGAAAGTTAGGCAAGTGTTATTATATGGGTGTAGATGGCAAATTGGAGATGAGAGTAAAATCAAAGTAATGACTGATCCTTGGTTGAGAGTAGATCAAGGGCGATGGTTAAGAGCTCCCCAAAACCATAGTGTATACAATCTTACGGTTCAACAACTAATGTTCCCTAACACAAAACTGTTAGAAATAATATAAAACCATTGATGTGGTCAATCCTAACAACTTAAGCTTTTGTGATAATCGGTTATTTGACATGATATCAGAGCTTCTATGACTAAATGGTCTAGAGTTCGATCTTCGTTCCCCTCACTTTCTAATTAAAAAGTGGAATTTAAGCATATGGTAGGTGGGCTTATGCATTATTCACGCTTCAAGTCCAAATGGGCTCTTGCGTGAGGGGGCGTGTTAGAAATAATATAAAACCATTGATGTGGCCAACATTTTGGAAGGGGAAGCCATGGCTATTATAGAAGCAATGGAGGTGATGATGCAAAGAGGCTTATTCTATGTTATTTTTGAAAGTGACTCAAAATTAGTGGTGGATGTTATTTCCTCTATGTTGGATATGCCTTGAAATCTCAGTTACAAGAAGTCGGAAAATTCTGAAGAACATCTGCCAGCTAGCGCGCGGCGCCAGGAGAGGCCTCGTTTGGCCTGTGGGTTCTGTTGACTAGCGCGGGGCGCGGGCGGGCTGGCGCGGGGCGCGGCTCGTGTTCGTTTGGAGATTTTTGTGGAAAATTTGTTTCGGAGGATATCTGACTTGGATTCTGTTTTATTTTATAAGATAGATTTGTTTCTGATTTTTAGGCATATATTTTTCTATAAATAGAGAGTGCTTTGTTCATAGAAGAATAAGAGAGCAAAGGTTAGGATTAGGGTTTGCCGTCCTTGGTTCACCTTGTGTAGCTAGGTCAAATTGAGTCTCTTGGCCACAGGAAGAGATTTGGGTTTTGGGTAGAAT
This sequence comes from Trifolium repens, assembly GCA_030408175.1. Lineage (NCBI taxonomy): Eukaryota > Viridiplantae > Streptophyta > Magnoliopsida > Fabales > Fabaceae > Trifolium > Trifolium repens. The sequence continues at coordinate 12,320,893 of CP125845.1, forward strand.
TAGGTTGTTAATTCCTTGTACCCAATTGTGGGAAACTCTTGTAAAGTGGTGACTATTTGATCATAGTGGAACGGAGAGCTGCTCTCTCCCCCAGATTAGGTTCATTAACACCGAACTGGGTAAACAAAGATTTGTGTCTCTCTTTCTTTTGATTTGTCTACTTGCTTACGGATTATTTTCATCGTCTCTATATATTCTTTGATTTTGGTTGCTTGATTTTATTGCTCCACACATCAAGTTCTTTCATTGGCGTGATTTTTTTTAGTTGAATTCACAACAATTGGCGCCCACCGTGGGGCAAGGATCAATCGTGATAATCAAGTACCATGGGTTCGAAGTTTGATATTGAGAAGTTCACCGGGACTAACGACTTCGGGTTGTGGAAGGTGAAGATGAGGGTTGTTCTAGTCCATAACAAGTGTGTTGAGGCCTTGAAGGGTGCACAGATGCCGGCGAGTCTTTCCGATGCGGAGAAGGCTGATTTGAATGAAAGGGCGGTTAGTGCTATTACCTTGTGCCTCGGAGACAATGTGTTGAGGGAAGTCGCAAAGGAGACCAATGCTGCGGCGATGTGGGCTAGGCTTGAATCATTGTATATGACCAAGTCTGCAGCACATCAGCAGTTTCTGAAACAGAAGCTCTACTTTTATCGAATGGTGGAGTCGAAATCCATGACGGAACAACTGGCGGAATTTAACAAGATCATTGATGATTTAGCCAACGTTGATGTGATCCTAGAAGACGGAGACAAAGCTTTACACCTCTTGTGTACGCTACCTAAGTCCTATGAAAGTTTCAAGGATACTATGCTCTACGGTAGGGAAAGCCCTATTACCTTGAAGGAAGTTCAATCGGCCTTACGGATGAAAGAGCTAACTAAGTTTAAAGACTTGAAGGTGGGAGATGGTGTGGATGCCTTAAACGTTTCAAGTGAAAGAGGTGGAGGTAGAGGTGGGAAGGCTAAGTCAAAAGGCGGTGATAGGTGGAGTTGTTACCACTGTCAAAAGAGGGGTCACTATAAACGGGATTGTCCGGATTTGAAGGACAATGGTAATTCTGCGCATGTTGTTGAAAGCTCATCAGAGTATGAGGGTTATGAGCATGGAGAGGCACTAGTGGTGTCAACTGGTGATGCTCGTGGCGGTGAAGAGTCAGGGGATTTCAGGTTAGGTGTTTCAGAAGGGTTGGTGGAGAGGTCTTGCTTGTTACAAGGGGATGGTTGGTGTACTTTGGTGGAAACTCAGTTTGAGGTGGAGTCTTCCAATAGTGGGAGACAGTCAACATTGACTCTCGGGTATCTAATTGGAGATAGGGAGGAGAGTGGTTGTGTTGAGCCAAAGGGGAACCATGGAGACCTTGTGGGATACGTTTCAATTGTGGCTGAAGAAGTGCAAGACCTTGAGAGGATCTTCAGGGAGGCAATTGAAAGCAACCTTGATCAAACTTGGGAACTTGTAGGACTGCTGGAGGTAGTCAGGTGCAAGGGGAGTTTGATGTTGCAGCTTGTGAAACCGCCTAAAATTCCAAGGTTGGTTTGGAGCCAAGCAATACTTCGAGAGGACGGAGGGCACTCCGGGGGTCGAAGGGTGGTGAAGCTTGTTGAGCTATCCAAAAAGGCCGGTGATAGCGGGGCACAAGCGTTTCTTCAGGAGGGTACATAATTAGCTACTCCGGAGTCTGAAAAGGAGGCGGTGAATCTTGTGGCTACCAAAAATCCTATGGTAGTGGGAGACAAGATCTTCATGAGAGCGGAAGGCATTCCGAGGGATGAAGGGAAGGAGGCAATGCTTGCGGGAAGCAAGTGGAGGCTAGTGCCTAGGTCAAGGTTCAAGTGGGACTTGGACTTGGCCGGTGATCTTGAATAGAAGATTCAAGATGGAGAGAGCAGCACGGTGGTTGAGTGGATCACCATCGATTTAAAGGCAAGGTGGAGAATTGTTGGATATGCCTTGAAATCTCAGTTACAAGAAGTCGGAAAATTCTGAAGAACATCTGCCAGCTAGCGCGCGGCGCCAGGAGAGGCCTCGTTTGGCCTGTGGGTTCTGTTGACTGGCGCGGGGCGCGGGCGGGCTGGCGCGGGGCGCGACTCGTGTTGGTTTGGAGATTTTTGTGAAAAATTTGTTTCGGAGGATATCTGACTTGGATTCTGTTTTATTTTATAAGATAGATTTGTTTCTGATTTTTAGGCATATATTTTTCTATAAATAGAGAGTGCTTTGTTCATAGAAGAATAAGAGAGCAAAGGTTAGGATTAGGGTTTGCCGTCCTTGGTTCACCTTGTGTAGCTAGGTCAAATTGAGTCTCTTGGCCACGGGAAGAGATTCGGGTTTTGGGTAGAATTAGGTTGCTAATTCCTTGTACCCAATTGTGGGAAACTCTTGTAAAGTGGTGACTATTTGATCATAGTGGAACGGAGAGCTGCTCTCTCCTCCAGATTAGGTTCATTAACACCGAACTGGGTAAACAAAGATTTATGTCTCTCTTTCTTTTGATTTGTCTACTTGCTTACGGATTATTTTCATCGTCTCTATATATTCTTTGATTTTGGTTGCTTGATTCTATTGCTCCACACATCAAGTTCTTTCATTGGTGTGATTTTTTTTAGTCGAATTCACAACACTCTAGACTGGATGGTTATCCGAATTTAGTATCTTGATTTCTCATATTAAATCTTTACTTATTTGAATAACTATTTTGAGGTCAATTATGTTAAGCGAATATGATTGCTCACTCTCTAGTTAGAACGGCCTATTCTATATGTCTAGTCATCGTATTTTTTATTCGATTCCTCGTTGTATTGATGCTTATTTGATTAATGAAATGTGTTAAATTTGCTTTTGTCGAAGAAAAAAAACACATTGTATTTAAGTACAAGTTCAAAGTTTTCTACATCTTTACATTTGAGATGGACATGATTGTTGTTGATTCAACAAAAATGAAAGAAAATATATATAATTAAGTTGTGTTTCAAAACACTAATATTCATTTTTCTTACACCAATTAAGTCATTGTCGCATACGCGAGCCTTATGAGAAGTAACTTCGTGATTGTTGAAGTTTCAAATGATTTTCAAACATTTGTCCACCCACCAAGGACCCTAAAAATTATGTAACATTGGTACTAATTTTTTAACTTTCACCAAACAAATATATTCACTGCTCCTCCGTCTCAAAATATAAGGGAAAATAGGTTAAATAAAGTTAATGTATCTGCTAAAAATTTGAACTAAATACATCAATTTTATTTGACTAATTTTCTCTTATATTTTAGGACAGAGGAAATACTATATTTGAAGCATTGTATGTCAATGATGAAATTTTAAAATATAAGCTTAATTGCTCTTTATTATGAACATAATTGCATAAGATAGAACAATATTGGCGTCAACGAGGTCCCTCGAATTTATATTTACTACCTCCGTTACTAAATACTCCCTCCGTATCACAATATGAGTCACTTTGACATTTTTACACATATTAAGAAATGTAATTAATGTTGTATGAAAAAAAAGAAATTATGAGTTGATTTACAAAACTGTCTTTCATTTATGATAATGAAAAAATAAATTGAAGTATTAAAAGAAGATAGAGTAATAAATAGGTAAGGGTATAATAGGAAAAATAACATTAAATGTTTCATTGATAATGTAAAGCGACTTATATTTTGGTACTAATTTTTTCCCTAAAGTGACTTATATTGTGGTACGGATGGAGTATATAGAAAACCAATCCACTAAGGTAATTTGAATACCAATGCTATACCGTTTATAATCATTCCACTAAGGTAATTTGAATACTGGACAAATCTTGAAACCAGTTTCTCTTTATTTAACATGATAAATAGCATTCTTTCAAAAACAAAAAAAAATGATAAATAGCATAGTAGTCAACATCTTTTAAAAGTAGAAGTTGCAAATAACTTTCAAAATAAATTCAGTAGCATATTTGATGTATAAGATGTGAGTGTTGAACTATGTTTACAACTAATTTCAGAGGTTCATTCTTTCGAATTGGTTTCCATGTCAACAGTCACCTATGAAACAAGAGAACATTTTCTGTAGTAATGACAGTTAATTAGTCTAAAGAATGCTACAATAAAAGTTAATAGATCTTGTTGTCAATATAATGAAAAAGATCCATTCTTTTGCATGTTAGTATTTTGATGCTTTACTTCATTTCCAAAGGCTTTAGGGGCACCAGAAAAACTAAACCACTAAGGCAGAACATCGAGACAACAAGTAGGCATAGTACAGAAGATGTTAGTTTCTGAGATTGAGTACTTGTTTGAGCTATGCAACTTGTGGAGGAATCCAGTTTTGAAGTGAGTTTCAGAAGAAGTGAATTCACTTGGAATCATCCACCAATCAGGGCTTCGGCTTCAGTTTCAGCTTCAGTCATCTCCATGACAAAACCTCTGAAATTTGTAGGACAGAAAAAAAAAACTTTTACAAATTGCAGATTGAGGCAAACATAATGTGTAGGACTACGAGAAGTCTTATCAAAGTTGAAGACTTAATTTTATCGGTATACAACTCACATCCGACCATGACAATTTCTCCCACGTACAAAGACAGTCCAAAATCTACAAACCAGTGTTATCAATAGCAGACGCAGAAAATAGTAGAATGACAAAAAAATTCAACTTTTCTAAGACCCGCTTGAGTTTTTTTCTGTCTCTAATAAGACCAATTTCAACTGCATTAATGGTTTCTTTACCAACATACCCTTAATACATCTTTTTCTACAATCTATAATAAATACTCTAATGAAAAATTAACTAATTCACAATCTATAAAAGCAACTCTAATTGTCAACAAATTTACCACCATAACCAACTTTATTAATTTATGTGATTTACTCAAGGGGGTACTATATTTAGGGATAGGGGTAGTAGCAAATAGCTTACGCCACAGAAGTCAATGATATATAAAAATGCATATTCCATACAACTAAAAAAGGGATGAAGGCAGACCATAGCTTATGTATTGAAAGGTTTACTTATTAGTTATTACGATGAATATACTCATGAGTCGTGGCCTCTTCAAATTTTCTATTATAAAAATAGGCCATGTTCGGCATATATGCAGATTCTTCAGTTTTATTATTTTTAAAAACCCTAAAATTCTCTTTCCGCTATTGCTACTACCTCGACTAGCAGAAACTAGAATGGCGGCCACTATTGCCCTAAAAGTGAAACTAGGATAGCATTGAGGTTTTCATAGCCGATTCATCAAAATCCACTTATACTATAGTGCCACTATTGGACAACATTGCTACAAACTTTGTGCGGAAATCTTAATGTGTGAGGAATTTGTAATGAATTAATGAAATACAGAAAGAACATTCAACAAAAAAGAATATGTATTTGCATTATTATTATCTGCCTACAGCCAGTTGACTCTATGTAACAAAAATAATTCTCTGTAAAATCAAAGAAAGCAAAACTCTAAGAAATTTGGTCTTTAAAAAGATTTACTATCTTTCAAGAGAATATTGATGTAATCATACCAATATTTCCAGAAAATGATGCCTTAAACCTTCACCAGGTGTGCTTCAGCCACTGAGGAATTGAGGTCTTCTCGAGACTGCGATCTCCTACTCTGCAGACGCATCTGACTTCGATGAGGAGACCAGAAGGCAGCCGTATTACTGCTGTCAAACTGCATCTGCCCTAAACTATTTGAGGAATAACTATGTGAGACTCCGCTACTAGCTGATGGGTACAGGGAAGACTCGACAAGCTGGATGCCACCACTGTTATCACCAAAATCATGCCCCATAGCAAATGGACTTCCGTGTGGACCTGCAACTGTTGGGCTATGTGGCATCTTTATTTTCCCGTCACCTGCAGCATTATCGATGGAAAATGGCATCCAAGGTCACTCTAAAAGTAAAATCATGTACATTGTATGCAAAGTTCATAGATTATCCAAAAGCAATAAACTAAGTTATAGTAGTAAAAGCAAGTTATGATAAGAATGCAATAAAAGATACTCCACTGTTCCTTTTTAACGGTCGCTTTTGTATAAAAACTTTGTTCATATTTATTTGTTGTTTTCAGAATGCAATGCAGCATTAACTATTATTTTGTAATACCCTCAAAGAGAGAGCTAGGTGGGACGTCATAATAAATAGTTAAGGGTATTATAGAGAAAAGTCAAATAACTCTATCAAAAATAATAAAGTCTATTGTTTTCTTGGGGTGTGTGTATATATAACCTTAAAACGACAACTAAAAAGGAATTGAGGGAGTACGTTATAGTAAATTTATCACGGTCTATAATTAGGTGATGGCCATTAAACTAAATTTGATATTAAAAATGAAAGAAAAACTATAACATATGATTGGTATTTAGTAAGCAACTAAGCATCTAGAAAAAGCTTTGAACCAACCAGTTAATCTGTTAAGCTATCATTGGGTAATCAGAAATCAGTGTTTGGATAAACAGCTTACCGGAGCTCATTGGACTCCATCGCTGAAAATTAAGAACAGAAGCACCGGAAACACTGTTATGCCTGAAAATGGGAAGATGTTGCCTCTGGAAAAATCTCGGTATCCCATTGCCAACGCATGATAAAGCACAAAGAAGGATGATAAAAGAAAATAACAAAATGGCGATAAGAATAAGAGGATTTATCTTCATCTGGAGCACTCCAAAGTTACGAAGCCCGAATCCAGTGGAATATGCCTTCCCAGCTTCTAACAAGGCAACCCCAAGTGTCCAAGTGATGCTGCCAGAGCCAACAGATATTTGGTTATCATTAATGTGAAAACCCTCTCTTAGGAGTGAGGCAATGTATGGTGCCCTAAAGCAGTACTGCTCAATAAAGGGCTGAGGCGCAACACTTTTCTTCGCAACATCCCATCTTTTTTCACAGAAATCCTCACCCTTTTTCAACACATCATCAAGTGTGGCTTCAGAAGACAAGTTGAAAAACCGGTACACAACATAAAATCCAGAAATCACGTAAAAGTGGCCATATGGACGAGGGAGATTATCTCGCAAAGCACAAGGTGTCACTCTGCAATCAAGTCCTGGACTGAGATTGGACCATTCAGACAAATTTACAACAACTTTCGCAAGTGCACTGCATTGTTGCCAATTAGGAGCGCCAACCAGCATTAACGGAGTTCCTGACCCTCCTTGCTTACTCAACAGTTTTTCACCAACAGAAAGACTTCCACCTTTGCCACAATGAGGGCACACGTATCGAGCCTTGTACCCAGATTGCAAACAAGGATGCTTGAGCTCTATAACTTTACCAGCCATATCTTCATCGGCCGCTGATGAGCCAAACTCTTTCTTAAACAGATGCGCCACCGACTTCCCAAACGCCTCATTGAGTCCATAACCCTCAAGAGAATACGCAGTAAGATGATGGTTCACCGATCCAATCCTAACATACAAACTAGTCTCGCTATTAACTTGTTGGTCACTCTCAAAAGTAACCTGCAACGACGATCCCCCCAAATCAAGTGCACCATAAGTCGCTTTCCTAGGACTAACACCCAAAATACGACTATGATAATTAAGCGATATCCATCCAAAATAAGCTTCCTCAGTACCAGAAATAATCTTAATCCAATCCTTCTTACACAAAAAAGGAGAATCCTTGATCACAGACCAAGCATTATCTAACAACCACTTAGACTCCTTCCTAGGAAGTCTCCTAACACCAGCAGTAGCATAAAGAAACAAAGAAGTACTCTTATGCGAATGCACCGGTATCTGCTTCTTCGCCCACCTAACTAACGGTTTCAAAGCACTCCTCAAACCAGAAACATTATATACCAACTTATCAATCCCCGGTTCAGTTTCCATTCGATCATAAGCACGACCGGTAGGCTTCTTCCTATGCAAGCCATCTCTCAAAGACTTAACCGCTATAGGAAGACTACTATGTCTCTTAAATTGAACATAAGCATTATAAACATAAACACGAGTTCCGGTACTACCACAATCAAGAACAACATAATATTTACCAGACCCAATATTCCAAAAAGAGTAAACAAACATAAAAACCAAGTATGTTAGTAAAAGAAACAATGTGAGTAAAATTACAAGCCTGATTGTTCTGATGCATTTCTTCCTAGAATTTGGTGTTGCTATTGTTGTTACATTTTGAAGGGGTTGTTTCAAATGGGTATATGAAGTGAAATCTTGAAGAGAAGAAGAGATTCTGAGATTAGGTGATGATTGTGAGGTTGAGAATTTGAAGGAAACAAGTGAAGCGATTTTTGCAAAGACCATATCTTTTGATGATTTAGAGAAAACCCAGATGAGATTTTGGGGTATTGATTAGGTGGTTGAAGAAAGCATGGCATTTCATGTGATGAATCAAGATGAACAACAACACAGTGTGATGTTGTTGAAGAATTCAGTAAGAGAATGAGATTCTATGGGAACAAGATGATGGAGACATTGTTATGAAACAATTGGAATTTTGAAGAGAAAAATTTGTTGGTGAAATTGAAGAGAGATTGATAGAGAAATGGAACAACATTCGGTTTTGAAGGTCGTCGGTTAGGTCGAAAGCTATCACTTGCAGACAAAAAACGAACAAAGAAATGAACATTTTGACTATATACTTATTTTATCTCAAAAAAAAATTAAATTTTCTTACATGGTTATAAGATATTTAGCAATCGACCAATTGAGAGCAAGTCATATAAGTAGATTCGCATGTTATGTGGTTTTTATTAATCGAGGAATAAATACTCTTAAATTATGAAGGATAATTTATGAAAAACCTTATAAGTATAATTAAGTTGATCAACCGAAAAATATTGATATTGTTTGTCTTCATTCGGATTTGAGTTTAAAACGTGTGTGAATTTTAGTAGTATTTGTTGCTTTGTCACAAAAAAATATATAATTATGTTCCACTAAAAAGAATTAGTTGTATTTTTTTTTTTAATTATTTGAAAAGATTAGAGTTTTAATTGGTATTAAAAGTTTTTAGAAAAATACTAAATAATGAGTGGTGGTTGAAAAAAAATAAGAATATTAAATTCAGATACTAAAATTTTTTTTTGGACAGAATCATAAGACACTAACCACAGAATAAGAATTATATATTTTCCATACATTTTTGTTCAAAATATAAATAATCAGAGGTGGCTGGAAAAGATATATATTTAATGTTCATTGGTCAAAGTCACTATTAACTTATTAACTTTTTTAGGTACCAAAAAATATTATTAATTGTCAAAAAAAAAATACAAACTTTTTTTATCTTTTTCTGTTGAATATAAATTTCGTTCTTACTTTCCAATTTAAATATATTCCAACTTGCCAAATATACTTCACTATTTTTGAGTTATATTAAATGAAACCATTTTCACAAAGACATTATAGATTATTATAGATAATGAAAATATCTAATAGAAGATGGAAAATAAGATCCAATTACTTAAAACATTATTTGTCTTTACATAACATGAAATGATAGATAGTTGAATCTTTTAACTATTCGGTCCAAAATTCAAGTTACCTCGAGAGATTAGTCTCTGCAGTTGTACATGGAGAATAATGCAGTTTATAAAACAAACAAAAATTGCAGGTGATCCAATTCTCTTTAGAGCAAGCAAGTCTTAGAATATCAAGGGCTGTCTCCCATAAGGGCCATAACAAAACTGTGATTCTAAATGCAGCCAAAATGCAAAATTTAATCAATTTTTAAGTTCATCTTGATGCTTTTAATAGGTAAGTTTTCAATTTTCAATATGCAATACTCTGTGTCAAAAACAAATATGCAATACTTGAGAAAATCTAGAAGAAAGTGTAACAAGTATATTACAGAATACATAGCAGAGTTCCATGAACAAGACAATTGCTTGCATGTTAATTTGACAAACAGTAACAGATCTCGAAGAACCGTGACAAAACTTTTTTATACAAGGCATTGATATTTTGTAATTCATTTCCTTAATCTGCTGCTGATTTTGGACTTGAAGATACACTAGAGGACACAGAAAAAACATGATATGAATTTTTATCTCGGATAAGCGGTTCAGCTTCCCAACTAACTCCAACTGTTGCATTTCTTTCTCTATATGATCCCCAAGTAACCGTATATAGACCAGCAATGATAAATGATCCTCCTATGATGCTGGTGTCACATGGATAGTAAAAAAACATTAAGAACAAAAAACTTCGAAAAAGGCCAAGTCCTAACTGGAAGTAAAAGGAGCTATATATACTATACCTTCCCAAGTAAATTGGACTTCCGAGGAATATTCGAGACAATAGGGCAGAAAATGCAGGTTGAAGTGGATTGTATAGGGCAACCAAAGCTGGTCCTATTATCTTGTTGCACCATGTAATGAGTCCATAGTTAAGGGCAGATGCAACAGTTCCCTGAACAAATAAATGAAAATGTTGTGGGAATCTACAGAGTTAAAAATCCACCAAAATAATCTAATAGAAGTTTAAATATATCAAAATATTTGTAAGAACATAGGATACTCTCAATTGTTTCCCTCCATTTAACAATCTTGCATCACAAGACAGAACATATCGCTGAATCGTAACAGAAAATTCCCATATTACTCTCAACTATTGCCACTCCAAACGAGAAATTGTTTTGAGATGTTTTGCAAATAAGGGCAACAACAAGTTCAGTTGCTCCGGTAACAACCATGTAATTAAAAAGTTTACACCAACAACAGATCATAATTAAACCAATGTTTAAACTTTTAAAAATATGACAAACTTGCAAAAAACTGAGTCATACTTCATTAAGTGAAAATGACTACCAAACAGTGAAAAATTGATAGCTGATGCCGTGCAAACAATTAACAGGGACCAAGTTTTGAAGACCAAAATCATAAGCAATTATTAATGAAGAGTACATGAAACTGGAGACTGATTTAAAATTTTGGTAACTCACGGCATAAATAACAGCAAGTACTTCAGACGATGTCAAACTCCAGTCTGTTGACTCGTTAGTCATTAAAAACGACACTGTCACCATCATAGCAGCTCCGAAGAAATATGAATATGCCGTGACAGATAGATTTGCAGGATATTTTTTTAATACTGGTGCCTGAAAATAATTAATGGTGATAAATTAAATACACGAACATTACACATATTGAAGACCACCAAAGTATTTGCTTAGCTATTTAATTTAATATATAGTAAAGATGCATACCTGAATGGCCAGAAAAGCAGCCATACACATGCAATTCCCTATCAAGCACAGAACCCCAAGATGAAAATGGCCAAACCCAAGATCCTGTAAAGCACCGATAAACCATCCAGAAGGCTCAGGTTGACCTCTCACACTAATTTCATTTCGTGCTACATGATCAATTTCTGCATATCCTATCAGAACTGGACCGCGATACAAAACCATCAATATGGCACCAGAAACACAGATAAGAGTTCCTAAAACCTTTGCCAGACCTTCAAATCTACGCAAGTTCACTTTTTCTGTACTGCATGAAAAAGTTTATTAATGTATGCACTACTGTATGTCCTGGTTTATCCGTATAAGTTTATAAGTAATTAAGATTGTGCAATTTGTGTTCGTGTCTTATTTATGATACACAGCGCAAAACTGACCCCATCATTACAGCGAACAAAAATGTAAAGACTGGAATGGCTGGCTGTGTAGCAGCAGCATAAGTTGGATTTGTATAGCTCAAACCAATAAGAAACAGAAGTTGGTTGCCGAATATCCTGTTCATGAATGACAACGCAAAAATACCACACTCATCAATAAAAGATTCTCTTATCCATGTGTAATGGAAATAGGAAGTAAGTGACATTGTATCGAAAACCTTACCCAGTTAATCCAAGAAAGAAGAATGAAATCAATAGGTTCTTAGTAATGGGTGGTCGTGTCCGTCTTCGGCCAACATGGTTTGATGAAAATATTCTTACAACATTAAAAAAGTGAACAATACGATAAAATTTCATTTTGAAATATTGAAGATGTAGAATGTAGAATATAGTAGCATAGTAAAATGTACAGAGTAGGTATTGACCTTGACCTATGCTTCTAACAATCAGAATCTTCACATATATGATAATAATGGAAGTCTGGAAGCAATAGCCACACACAAACAATAACATTACAAGAACAAGATTTTTTTAAAAGTAACTAATAACCTCAAACTAGTGTGAAAAAGGAAACTACATGATAGTATTAGTTAAATATTGAACGTGTTCTAATTAACAGGCAAATAGCTCAAGATATCAATAAGCACAAGTGTACCTCTCTCCACTCCATATTATCTGTTATTTAAGGTTATGCGCATGTCGTAAAAAATCGTTAGAAGTTCCACATCGGATGTGAGTTGGCCTGGACATGGGTTTATAAGTAGGAGGGAATCCCCACCTTACAAGCCGGTTTTGTAGGGTTGAGTTAGACCCAGATCCCAATTCTAAGACGTAAGATGGTATCAGAGTCTCTCCAAGATCCGTTTGGCCACCCGCCGTTTATATCCACGCATCAAGCCCAATAGTGTTGGGCATGAGGGAGTATGTTAATAAGTCTCACATTGGATGTGAGTTGGCATGGACATGGGTTTATAAGTAAGAAGCCATCCTCACCTTACAAGCCGGTTTTGTAGAGTTGAATTAGGCCCAACTCCCAATTCTAATAAGTTACACCTATTTTCAAGGTAAAAATTATATTTTTTAACTAAAAATGTCATTATTATATGAGTTGGGCAGAAGGACTAATTAATATAGGGTAGTTGAGATACAAATAAGTAAGGGTACTAGTGAAAAAATGTAATTAATACTCAATTTTCTAAATTGGCAAAAAAATGGCCTACAGAAATGTTCCAATCTGGGACATATTATGAGACATTGGGATTATCTTCATGTACATTCGAAACTTGTTAAATAATGTAGGTCACAAAAACCATAGTTTTTTTTTTTTAAACTCGATATCCAACCTAAAGACCAACTAATCCAGGGGAACAATTCCATAGTACAAGACACAAGATAAAGAATTAGGTAAAGATAATGGTTGTGTTATTTGAACATAGACAGTGTCCATATGTACTTTTCTCTATATCTCACTAACCTTTAATCCTATACAACTTACACACATTTCATATATACGAACAAAAACCAAAGTAACAACATACTTGACATCTAAATTTTGATATTCCAGAATCATTTCCCTAAACATAAAGGAACCAAGCTCCCCTTTGCTGAATTGCTGCAATATGCAGCAGATATGAGCAGTCATATTGTTTCAAACATCACTGACCAACAAAGGCACGATGTGCGAAAAAGGCATTTAATTTGAAGTATCTAATTCAATCTCATCATCAGTGTCTTACAGAATCAAATAAATAAAAAATCCTAATCAACAAAATTCAAACTTTTCAAAAGGGTGATAAAAATATAAAGCAAAAATAGGATTAGAATCCCATCTAGAGCAATACAAAATCTTTCAATCACATTGTAACCCAAATAATGAAAAGAACAAAAGGTTACATTTTTATAACATAATTTTGAAAAGAAAGGGAAAAAGAGCATACTTTTCACGAATATAAGCAATAGGAGCAAGGATTGAAAGGGCAAGTAGATCTCTGTAGAGACAGAAAACTAACTGATTAACCCCAACATTAAGGGCTACTTTGGTAATTACATGATAGCCACCATTGAATAGTTGCACCAATGCCATAGCCAAATGTGCCTTCCATGTTTCACCCCCCATTGATCCTGAAACTGCTGCTGCCATTGAATTCAACAAGTTTCTTGCTTAATTTCTGAAAATTCCATAAAAAAAAGAAAATTTTGTGTGACATAATAGAGAAAGAGAGAGGAATTGAGAATTGGGGTTGTTGGGTTGGTGGACACCAAACCTGATGGTTCCTTTGCTTCGTCTTGAAGGCACAAAACAAAATGACGAGAAATGGAGGAATTGGAAAGTGTTTTGCTTCACAATGGATTCACAAGCTCTAATTTGGTGATGCCAAACAGGCAAAAGAAAATGATATTCAAATTTTAATTACAGCATTCGTTCAAGTGATAAGGGATTTGGTCCTCTTAAACATGTGGTTAGGAGTTCGATTCATGGCTTATGCGTATGGAAAAAATTCGGTTGAAATGGGAGAACCCACCTTGTGTGCTCCACAGGTTCACCAATGGAAATTAGTCATCACTAACGGCGGTGCAAACTTCGTACCAATATCATGGTAACAAAAAAACACATTGTAGATTATTTAATATCAATCTTAAATATTAAGAAAAAATTAATAAACATTAGCTTTCATAAATAGTTTTTTTAAACAATAGAATAGTGAATTTTCATCGATAATAAATATAAAAAAACACAGGATGAAATATTTTCGTTGGTACATAAAAGGAATTAAATAAATATTTTTTATTAATAATTATATTTTATTACAAAATTTATACGGGACAATAGCTTTAATAGAAAAAATTAATTTAATAAATTTTACAAAAAAGAGTACAATGATTTCACTTATATTTTAACAATATTTTATAAAAAAATATTAAATATTATATTCTAAATCAAGTTTCTACGTTAATATAATGACAAACTTAAATTTTGAATAAAAATCAATGGACCCTGTAATTTATTGTAAAAATATACACACGCAATAATTTTAATAAAATTGTAAATTTAATAAATTTTACGGGAAACTACACAATAGTTTCACTTATATTTTGAAACTATTTATAACAAATTAATAAATAATTTATTCTAAATAAATTTCTACTTTAGTATAATATCAAAGATGAGCATGTGCATTCACAAATATTTTTTATAAAGAACAGAATAATTAGTTCTCATCGATATATTTTGAAGAAGGTTCTCATCGATATTAAATTATAAAATACATGACAAATATTCATCACTGGTACGTAAAAAGAATTGGATAAATTTTGTCATTGGTAAATATAATTCATTGCAAAAAATCATACACGGGACATATGTTTAACATAAATCAATAAACTAAATTTATTAACTTTTTAATATCGTCTAAATAAAAATTTGAATAATTAGAATATATTAATTATAATTTATTTAAAAAATAAACACGGGGCAATAGCTTTAATTAAACAAATTTATATAGTGAAAAAATATATTTAGTAATTTAATACTCCGTATGTTTTACATGAAAGATAACAATAGTTTAACTTATATTTTATAACAAATTTTCAAATATTTTATTCTAAATGAATTTTTATAATGACGAACTTAAATATCGTATAAAAGTCAATAGACTCGTTCGAATGCACGGGTCTCAAAATTAGTTTAATTAATAAACATTATTATTGTAAGACTAAGTTACCGTGAAAGACCTCGTTAAATCATTCAATAATTTTGTTTTGAGTTTAATGAAGATGCACAAACCTCGTTAAGTCTCCCATAAAAGACTCCGTAAAGTCTTTGGCTTAAATGCAGTTTTAGCCCCATAAGTTTTACAATTGTCAGATTTTGGCCCCCGCAAGTTTTAATTGCTTAATTTAAACCCTTAAGTTTCATAATTGCTCGATTTTAGCCTCCAAGTTTAAATTGCTCGATTTTGGCCCCCCAAATTTACCCCATTTTGCATTTCTAGCCCCCCGTTGAATTTTTTGACTAAAAATTGCTTATCTGGCATTTTAAAAATAAATATATTAAAAATAATTAAAATATGTTTTTAAAATTAAAAAATTTATAAAATAATAAAATTTTCTTTTATAAAAAAGTATTAAAAATTGTTTTTTAATAAAAGGTTTAATAATTACTTTTTTAAAAAAATATTTATAAAATTTTAGAAAAATAGTTCTTTTTTTTTTACTATTTTATAAAATACATAAAATAAAATAAAATTATAAGTTATTTTAAATAAAATCAATTAGTAATTTTTTAAATTTTTTTTAACATTTTTATTTAATTTTAAAATATCACATAACCAATTTTTAATCAAAAAAGTCAATGGGGGGCTAGCAAATGCAAAAGGTATAAACTTGGGGGGTCAACATCGAACAATTGAAACTCGGAAGCTAAAATCGTGCAATTGTGAAACTTGGGAGGCCAAAACTACATTTAAGCCTAGGTCTTTCAATCATGTTCCCATAAAGAACCATAAGTAGTTCCAAGCAATCTTTACTTGTTGTGTTTGTGCAGGGAGTCGCTGGTATATAAATCGGTTTGTGTTGACAGTCGATTTGTTCGCCTACTTGAATAGTGAAAATCCACAAATTATTTTTATTTTTTTTCTATTTGGTTTCGCTCCCGTACGCGGGTTCGCTGGATAGTGCTTGTGATGTGTGTCTCTTTATTTGCTTATGTTTTTTACCACTTTTGTTTTTATTCTGTTTGTATATCCGTTTCGGCGTTTACATGGTTTGATTGGGTTTGGTTTATCCCCCCCAATATGTTGTACGTTTTTTATTTTCTTTTAATATATTTAGAGTGTTGCAGCCGATCTGCACCCCATTTGCCTAAAAAAAAAATCTTTGCCAAAAATCATCGATTGAAGCATGGCCATAGCCTATGCTTGCAAGGATCTATAGCGCAACGTTTTCAGAATCAAATTTTTACCTTAACTCATTTTACTTATGTACGAGTTTATCAAAAATTAAAGTAATATTAAAATTATTATATACGTGATATATATACTAATATTTCAAGGTAAGTTATAAATAATATAATACTATAAAAACCAATATTTCAAACTATTAACTTAATTATAAAGGAAAAGTATACAAATCACCATATAAAATACATAATTATAAGCGTTTCCGCCCAAATTATATTATTGTAAGATAAAGTCTTCTGTGAAAGACCTCGTTAAGTATTTACCAAATCATATAAATATCCAAATAACAATCCAAAATAAGAAGATTCATAAGTTTCTTTTTATGTAGAGTGAAGATTCATACATTTCTATAGTAGTATGAATTTTGACAACAATATCATAGCGCCTTTCTTTACCCATGTTGCTGCCGCCACCAAGACTTGACCTTGTTCATCAAGAATCACAACACCCAGACCCCAAAAGATTTCTTTCCCCACCTCTGTGTCTCTTTTTCACCCCCAAAAATCTAATTTTACCCCCTAAAAGTTTGGTTTTCATTTACCGAACTTTTTTTAAAGGTATAGACATGTGTTTTCAACTGTTTAAAACTTCGGTACGCATTTACCGAAGTTTTTTTTTTCAGGGGTAAAAAGGAAAATCCAGGGGGTGAAAAAGAGACACGGGGGGTGGGGAAAAAATCTTCCAGACCCCAACTTCCTGTCATTCCTTTATTTCAATAACAACCCGCCACTGAACATTCATATAAGCCATGATTCTAAAAGAAACACCTTTATACCGAGAGACAACTCATTTGTTTCTCTCTAAAACCTTAGCTTGTATGGTGGCAAACTCCAATTCCCTACATTTTGTCATTTTTGGTAGACTAGATTAAATTGAGTCTCTGGTCATGGGAAGAGATTTGGGTGTTGGATAGAATTAGGTGGTAATTCTTGTAACCCAATTGGGATCCTCTTGTAAAGAACTTATTTGACTCTAGTGTAACGGACAGCTGCTCTCTCCCCCAGAGCAGGCGGCTCTATAGCATGTGCGGTATGTGCGATAGCATCAGGCCTCTATATTTTGGGGAGATTTTAGGGCTTCTAAATTTTGAGGTCCTCCTATATTAGTAGTTATATATATTATCAATGTTCATTAAACATTGCAATTTTTTGCATAATTTTAGTTCTAATTATTTCAAATTAAATTAAAACAGTTAAATTCAATCGTTGTAGCAAATTTAGTCATTGATTAATTTATGTCATTTTTTGATATTTTTATGCAATGATAATTATTTACAATTTAAATTGAAAATGATTCTTTTGAAAAATTTAAGCTTTTTAATTATGGGCTCATTTTTTATATTCAAATCGGGCCTCCAAATAGTCAGAGTCGGCCCTGCCCCAGAGTAGGTCATTGTTGGACCGAATTAGGTAAACAAATATCGTGTGTGTTTCTCCTTCTCCTTTTATCGTTGTTATTATTATTGCTTATCCTCTTGTTAGTGGTTGTCGTTATATTGCTCCACACATCAAAAGATTTCATTGGTGTGATATTTTAGGCAAATTCACAACAATTGGCGCCTATTAACTTTTTATCTCCGAGGCACTGAATAACAACACTCCATGTTTTATCCATCATTTCGAACATTAAAATTGCTTCCATCTTCACATTCTTCAAGAGTACCGAAGGTAATCTGTGGACCAATTATTACTCATTCTACTTATTTATTGGTTGTCGTTCTATTGCTCCACACATCAAATTTTTTATTAGTGTGATATTTAAAACGAATTCACAACGGTAAATATCATTCATAGAATACATTTGATAGGCAGGCACTTATCAGTGCAGGATATTCTGGAGCATGTTTGAGACAAGAGACATGATGTAGGACATTAAAGCATGACAGACCAAAATAAATAAAAAGGAAAAAGCAAAATCAAAAGCATTAGACACAGGACTAAACTCTTGTACAGTACTTTAGACACAGTTCTTACTGTACTAGATACATGGAGGTGGTTATTATTATTAAAAAAAATAGTTTTCTTTTATTTTTTTAAATAGAAAATATAAGTAACTAACTTTTTGTGAGAGGCACAGTAAAAACAGCACCTAAAAAAAAGTATATAAGTTTTGTCCTTCCACATATATTTTCTTTTTGAAAAAATATGTGTCAATATAGCAATCAATTTTGGAATTTTTTTCAATATATATTTTTGGTGAGAGCTAGTGTGGTATTATCTAGGGATGGCAATTGACCCATATTGAGTGAGTATCTACAAAAAATACCCACAATGGGTAGGTAAAAATCCGCATTTTGGGTACGGGCATGGATATGAGTAATTATCCAGAAAATTTAGCTGGTATGGGTGCGGGTACGGGTACCTTAGTACCCACCCCGCCATACCCGCATAGTATATATTTTGTTTTTGACACTCATAGTATATATTTATTTATTTTAATTATATTATTATATAATAATTATATAATAATATATGTAAATAAATTTTTAAAAAATACAACATAATTATATTATTACACATTTTTAATAAAAATATTTATTTATAACATAATTCAAATATCTCAACGGAGAAATAAACTTTAATATGATATTATTAATAATTTTATTTATAATTTTCATGAGTCGACATTAAAATCTTTGAAATTTTTTAATTATATTAAAATAATATAATATTTTATAATTGATCAATTTATTTTTAGGAAAAATGCGGGTAACGGGTACGGGTATGGGGACAAAGATTGTCACACACGCGGATATGAGTACGAGTATTTTTTCAAACTGGAGGTATGAGGAAGGGGACTATAGTACTACCCTATCCATACTCTACCCATTGTCATCCCTAGTATTATCGGGATAGTTTTGGTTAAAAAGTTGTCTTTGCATGCCAATTTTTGGATTAAAATATAAAATTTATTGATTTGTGACAATAACTTAAAAAAACTGCTAATAAATGCCTAAATTGAGTGATTTTTCATAGTTTGATTAAGTCACTTATAAACTTATTTTATAAGAGACCATGCTAAAAACCTCAGCTTATTGTATATATTAGTTAGGTTTTAGTTATGAAATGATTACATTAGAAAAGTAATTAATGAAATCTAATCTAGAACATTTTTCAAACCTTACTTAAGACTATATAAATTATTAAATGGTTGAAATATATTACAAGTTTATGTAAATAGGATAATTGAAAATACTTTGATATTACTAGACAATCAATTATTAATATCGAAATTGTTAGATCGAATACCTTTATTCAAATTTAAACTCAAAATGTTAGATCGAAATATTTTGTGTAAGATTAATAATTTAATATTAGCATGTTTAATTAATTTTCTATCTACTACCACGCCACAAGTCAAACGCCACAGAAAGTTTATCAAAATTAAAGCTGATTGAAGCAGAAAAGTTGATGAAAATGAAGCAGCTGAGTGAGTCAAGTCAACAGAATAGATCATAGTTCATAGATATATAGTCTGTGTTCTCCCATCACTACATACAGTACACTTGTTCAAGTTTCAACAAACCAAACCAATCAACCATTTTGTAGGTTGTTTGTGAGTTGCAGAGAAGAGGTATTCAAAAATTTCACACTATTGTACTTCTGTTTGGATTTTGAGTCCCTTGGGTTGGGTCAGTTATTTCACTCTGTCTTATCTGTTGGTAAGATCATTATCTAGCAACCCTTTCAAACTTGTTTTAATATCACTGTTAATTACTCAATCCAGGTGGAATTATTAGAATAAATGCACAGTACTGTTACTTCTAAGGCGTTGTTAAATGAATAAAACAAATCCCAGTTCACTGTCAACTTTACTAGGTGTCTTTCTGGTCTGGTGTAGCATAAAAAATCACCAAGGTGAGACAGTTTTTGTTGAAAATCAATCTGTACCACTCTCAATCTAATCATCATTTGTCCTATCAAAACTGTTGTACAAAAAATAAATTACAAGGTACATCAACTATGGATTACCCTTTCTTATCTAGGAGATGCCCTAGGTTTGTAATCCGATTCACGGTTATTGATTGTTGACCATGTCTATTATTAACCTTGTCAGAGTAGTTTACACCTTTGTGACATGTTGTTTCTGCGGAAGGGCTCTCCAACCAATATCTCGACGATAGAAGCCTCCTGGCCAGTTAACATTTTCAGCACCTTGATAAGCTCGATCATGAGCCTCTTCAAGATTATTTCCCTTGGCAGTAACCCCAAGAACACGGCCCCCAGTTGCAATAAATCTTCCTTCAGAATCAAAAGCAGTTCCAGCATGGAATATCTTGGTACCTGGAGCAACAATCTCCGCTTCTTCAAGGTTTTCAATTATAGTTCCCTTCTCATATGATCCAGGATATCCTTTACTTGCCATTACCACAACCATGGCAGATCCAGGAGACCAGTCTAGTGATACACCACTCAGCTCTCCCCTGCAAGCTGCAAGCAGAACTTGCACCAAATCAGACTCCAACCGAACCATCAAGACCTGTGTAAAATTCCAAAATAAAAAACAATATGCATAAGTTATAATAGCTTCAATTTAGTAACATAAAACAGTGTTAAATAATGTGATCAGCCGTTATCAAAGGTTATACCCCCTTTGTTTTGCAAATAAACTAACGATTGTTTGTGTTGAGATATTGTTATTTATTGTAGTATGATTTGTTAGTATCTTTTGGAGTTATGATAGGATATCATTCCTATTTAGATATGCCCCTTCTCTTATGTATATAAATAGTTGTTTTCAACCTTTTTTATGTTAATGAGAAATATTCATATTCAAGTTGGTATACAGAGCAGGTTTAGATCTGGGTTCAGCCGCCGTCAAGGCTAACCCTAATTTTTCACAAAACACTGTTCATACGGCATCACTGTTCACACGCGGACACTGTTCACTCCGCGAGTACTGTTCACCGCGCCGTCGTTACAGAAGCTGTGCTACTCTCCAGCCATCTGTTTTTGCCGTTGTTAATCTCATCTGACTCGATTTTGCTTCTTGGTTCTATTGGGACAACTTTCAGTGTGTGGGTCCCACATTTGATTCATGTTTTGGAGTTTTCTTTGTTGTTTTATCATCTAGAAGACCATTACTACAATATTTTTTGGTCTATCATCATTTTGACTGCACTCTAAGGCCTACTAGTTCAGTTTTATAGACCCTTGGACACTGTTTTTCATGTGTATCTGTTACTGCACATTTCTCGCAGTCGTTAGAACGCATCCTCTTTGGTTGTTTGCATGCGTTTTTTTCTGTTTGGTTGATGGTCTGATTTGATGGCTGTCCACCCGCTGCAGCCACGTTGGCTCATATTGATAATTCTACAGCTTGTCTATCTCACTCCGTGGGATCATGGATTCTAGACTCTGGTGCTTCAGATCATGTCGTTGGTAACCCCTCTCTTATCTCTAATTTGTTACCTCCTAAAATACCTCACAGCCTCACTCTTGCTAATGGTTCTAAAGCACAAGTTACTGGTGTTGGTCAAGCTTCACCTTTGCCATCTCTATTGTTGAATTATGTGTTATTTGTACCTGGCTCACCTTTTAATTTGATTTCAATTAGTAAACTTACCAGTTCTCTCAACTGTTCCATAACATTTTGTTCTAACTCTTTCTCTATACAAGAGCGAGGTACGGGAAAGACTATTGGAACAGGATTTGAGTCACAAGGTTTATATTACCTTCATAATCAGTCATCCACAATTTGTGGTGTTTCTGCATCTCCAGATATCATTCACCGTCGTTTGGGTCATCCAAGTTTAGATAAGTTGAAGGTGCTGATTCCTCATCTTTCACATTTGAAGTCATTGAATTGCGAGTCTTGTCAACTTGGCAAACATGTTAGAGCATCTTTTCCAAGCAGTGCCAACAAAAGATCCATGTCTCCCTTTGATATTGTTCATTCTGATGTTTGGGGTCCTAGTCGGGTGCCATCTAATCTGGGATACAGATATTATGTCACTTTCATTGATGATTTTTCTAGATGCACCTGGATCACTTTATTGAAGGATCGTTCACAATTATTTGGTGCCTTTCAGACATTTTGTTCAGAGATAAGGAACCAATTTGGAAAAACAATTCGAATTTTGCGGAGTGATAATGCAAAAGAATATTTTTCTACACCATTCAACTCTTTCATGGCTTCTCATGGTATCATACATCAATCCAGTTGCCCCCACACACCACAACAAAATGGTGTTGCAGAGAGAAAACATCGTCATTTAGTGGATACAGCTCGAACCTTATTGATCAATGCACATGCACCACTCAAATTTTGGGGTGATGCTATTCTCACTGCTTGTCATTTGATAAATCGTATGCCATCTTCAGTATTGGATAATGAGATTCCATACTCACTTTTGTTTCCTAAGGACCCGCTGTACGTTGTCCCACTTCGTGTATTCGGCTCAACATGTTTTGTTCATGATCTCTCTCCTGGCCGCGATAAATTGTCTGCACGAGCTGTCAAATGTGTGTTCTTGGGCTATTCTAGAACCCAAAAGGGGTATCGGTGTTATTCTCCATCTACACATCGTTTTTATGTTTCAGCAGATGTTACTTTCTTCGAGGATACACCATTCTTTGCTTCACCCACTACATCTGATTCTACAATGGATGTTACAGATGTTACAACTTCCGAAGTGATGCCTATTCCACTATTTGAGCCATCTATCGCTACTCACAATCCTCCAGAGTCACAAGGTAAACCCGAGTTTCACCGCTATGGTATTGTTTATGAGCGTCGACACGTTGAAGCTCCAAAAATAACTCCTATTGATTCTAGTGATTCAGCTCCACAAACTATTGCTATTGATTCTAGTGATTCAGATACTGTTCCAATCTCTTCTCCTGTTGAGGTCCCAGTTGAACCATCTGATGACTTACCTATTGCTCTTCATAAAGGTAAAAGGTCTACAGCTAATCCATACCCTGTGTACAACTTTTTGAGTTACCATCGATTGTCTCCTTCATATGTTGCTTTTGTTTCTGCTTTATCATCTGTCTCAATTCCTAAAACAGTTCATGAAGCATTATCTCATCCTGGGTGGAAACAAGCCATGATTGATGAAATGATAGCTTTAGAATCTAACCAGACTTGGGAACTTGTTCCACTGCCTCCTGGAAAATCTGTTGTTGGTTGCAGGTGGGTGTTTAATGTCAAAGTGGGGCCTGATGGACAAATTGATAGATTAAAGGCTCGATTAGTGGCAAAAGGCTATACTCAGGTCTACGGTCAGGATTACAGCGATACTTTCTCACCAGTTGCAAAGATGACATCTGTTCGTCTTTTTTTAGCCATGGCTGCCATGAAACGTTGGCCCTTATTCCAGTTGGATATCAAGAATGCTTTCTTGCACGGCGACTTGGAAGAGGAGATTTATATGGAGCAACCTCCTGGGTTTGTTGCTCAGAGGGGGCGTAGTTTGGTATGCAAATTACAAAAGTCCTTATATGGCTTAAAACAATCACCTCGAGCATGGTTTGGTCGTTTCAGCAAAGTTCTACAACAATTTGGGATGATCCGTTGCGAATCAGATCATTCGGTCTTTGTTAAATGTTCATCATCGAATAAATATATTTATCTTGTGGTTTATGTTGATGACATTGTGATTACAGGTGATGATAATGACGGTATCAAGGCATTAAAACAACACCTATTTCAAAACTTTCAGACTAAAGACTTAGGTCCTCTACGTTACTTTCTCGGGATTGAGGTGGCTCAATCAAAGTCAGGCATTGCTATCTCTCAGAGGAAATATGCCCTTGATATTTTGGAGGAGACAGGTCTTATGGATTGCAAACCAGTCAACACTCCTATGGATCCTAATGTAAAGTTGCTTCCTGACCAGGGGGAGCCATATTCTGATCCTAGTAGATACCGAAGACTAGTGGGAAAATTGAATTATCTCACCCTAACTAGACCAGACATATCTTTTCCCGTTAGCGTCGTAAGTCAGTTCCTTAACTCACCTTGTGACAGTCATTGGAATGCAGTTGTTCGAATTCTTAAGTACATCAAAAGAGCACCTGGAAAAGGACTTGTTTTCACTGATAACGGTCACACTAATATTGTTGGGTATTCCGATGCTGATTGGGCAGGAGATCCGAATGATGGGCGGTCTACTTCTGGTTATTGCATTTTTATAGGTGGAAATCTTATCTCATGGAAGAGCAAAAAGCAGACCGTTGTTTCCCGATCGAGTACAGAAGCCGAGTATCGAGCTATGGCTCATGCTACATGTGAGCTTGTGTGGTTGAAACATTTATTGCAAGAATTGCATTTTTGTGAGGTTGGTCAAATGGAACTTGTATGTGATAATCAATCAGCCTTACACCTCTCCTCCAACCCAGTTTTTCATGAGAGGACAAAGCACATAGAAGTCGATTGTCATTTCATTAGGGAAAAGATTATCTCCGGAGTCATCAGAACTTCCTTTGTCAATTCTAAGGATCAACTTGCTGATATCTTTACCAAATCTCTACGAAGTCCTCGGATAACTTACATATGTGACAAGATGGATGCATATGATATATATGCTCCACCTTGAGGGGGAGTGTTGAGATATTGTTATTTATTGTAGTATGATTTGTTAGTATCTTTTGGAGTTATGATAGGATATCATTCCTATTTAGATATGCCCCTTCTCTTATGTATATAAATAGTTGTTTTCAACCTTTTTTAAGTTAATGAGAAATATTCATATTCAAGTGTTTGGTTGGTGTCTGTCACTCAAATATGATCAAAGATATGCGTGTGAAATAATATAAGATGAAAGGCTTGAAAGTGTTGGATATCAATTTGAAAACCAAATGGAGATGACCCCAAACAAAGAAAATTTAACAATCAAGCATAAGCATTATAGACATCAAAGTCCCAACATTTTTCAAAAGAACAAAATGAATAGTAAAGAGAAATTACGTCACACCAACATATCTAAACTACCGACTGTGCTCTGTGTACACTATGAATTCCTAACACAATTTTTGTCACCAATGCCTTCGTAGTTCTAACTTTTTACTAAGGCTTTGTTTGGGAGTTTGGAGGGGAAGGGAGGGGAGGGCTTTGGAGGGAGGGAAATAGAGAGAAAATTAGAAAAATCTTTTACATTTTTTGAGAAAGTATTTTTTATAGAGAATGACAAATAAATATTTATAATTAATATATTATGAATTTAAGAATATTATAACAACATTAATTAAATTTGAAGAATTCATATAAACCCTCCAAACCCCCTCCAAACCCTCATCCAATACAATTTTTGAGTTCCCCCAAATTGGGGGGTTTTTGTGTTATGAAGAAAAAATAACCCTCCAAGCTCCTTCCCTCCCAAACTTTTCTATTCCTTCCACTTGTTTCTTCCCTTTTTTCAAAACCATTCCCTCCCCTCCCCTTCAAACTCGCAAACAAAGCCTAAGTATTTAAAGGGTTAAGTAATAAGTACGTACGTTAGGAACTGCATGTTATGACTTAACTGACCTGGCACTCTGGATCACCAAATCGCACGTTATACTCAATTAACTTAGGCATGCCAGATTTCTTCTCAATCATAAGCCCAACGTATAAAACACCAACAAATTTGCAACCTTCTGCGGACATTCCTTTTACTGTTGGCATGATAATAGAATCCATTACTATAGATTGAAGTTCCTTAGTTAATATAGGAGCAGGAGAGTATGCACCCATGCCACCAGTATTTGGCCCTGTGTCACCATCACCAACTCTCTTGTGGTCCTGAGCAGATTCTAATGGAATTGCATTTTCTCCATCAACCAAAGCAAAAAAAGACACTTCTTCTCCTTCTAAAAATTCCTCAACAATGACACGACAACCTGCAGAACCAAAATCACCCTTCACCAGCATTGAATCAACTGCTTCATACGCTTCTTCCAGTGTCATGGCAACAGTGACTCCTTTACCAGCAGCCAATCCATCTGCTTTGACAACAATTGGTGCTCCTTCTTCTTGAATATATTGCTTTGCAGCAGATGGGTCTGTAAATGTTTTGTACTGCACTAATAAGTCCATTGTAAGTCAATACTATGGCAAAAACCTGGAAGCAAAATAGACAAGCAGGGAAGAGTAACATATTCACAGAATAAAGAGAACACATAAGGGAAAAACATGATGTCTCCATTAATTATCACATGCATCATTTCTCAAAACTATATTCCAGTGTGAATAATAGAACGATAAAGAGCCAAGGCGAGTAGACAGTTTTAACTGATACACTACATAACAAAATTCTGGGAAAAGATTATATATAAGCTTGTTATAACTTATAACCATACATGAAGGAAACATCCACAAATATCATTCTAATAGAACAAGGGTCAATCATTGATATGTTTGATGAGAATCAGAACAAGAAGACAAACCTTGGCAGTTGGAATATCGTACTTGTCACACAAATGCTTCATGAAATTCTTAGAACCTTCTAGAGCAGCAGCCTCTGCAGAAGGACCAAAAGTTGGGATTCCAGCCTTAACTAAATAATTTGATAGACCTGCAACAAGCGGGGCCTCAGGTCCCACAACAACTAGTCCCACCCCCCGTTCCCTACAAAATGACTCTACAGCTGCACCATCATAAACATCAAGGTCTGAGATGCACGTCGCATTTCCTGAGCTGGCAATTCCTGCATTGCCGGGAGCACATAATACACTTTCACACGATGGCGATCGTTGCAATGCATAGCAAAGTGCATGTTCACGTCCCCCTCCACCAATAACCAGAACAACCACCTTTTCTTCTAAGAAATAAAAATTACATGCAATAGTGTTAGTAATAGTATACAATTCATATAATGTATAAGACAAATAATCTTTTTCGCTCCGAATTGATAACAAAAAACCGATAAGATTAAACATTATACAATAATACAAAAGGGAATTAAAAGATCCATTAAATGCAATGCTTACTAGAATTGTTTTTTATATCAACCCCAACAGAAGCTGATTGCTCTGAACTCTGAGCAACACATTTCGAAACAGTTTGGAATGAGCTCGATCGCGTATTACACAAACTAAAACTATGATCAGTGAAGCTCAAGTTGAAGGTCTTTAATAGTTGAGTTGAAGATTTGTGAAAACTAAAGTTGTTTTTGAACCCAATTGGCTTAGAAAATCCATGCTGAAGATTCAAACAAGTTCCAAAATTGAAAGTGGTGTAAGACATTGTACTACCTGTTCAAAAATTAAAAACTTTTAGAATATGAAGTAATCAAATTTACAGAATCAATTAGTTAGCGTTATAAGAAAGCAAAATCATAGAATGAGATGGAGGTGTTGGATTAGGATTAAAAAGGATTGTACGAACAGAAATTGTGAGAGAGTGAATGGAGAAGTTGTGACTGCGAAGTTAAAGGAGGGAGGACGTGAGAGAAGACTTGTGAGCGAGAGAGTGGTCGAGAGGACGGCGACGGTGCTGAGGGAAGAGGATGACGGACGCGGCGGCGCTGAGGGAAGCTATCTGACAGTGAGTGAGGGTTTGACGGTGAATCAGAGAGAGAAAGAATCGCGCCGGGTGTTGTTAGTGTCTGTGAAAAAATAGAATCCATCTTTTATTAGTATTAAGCTGTTCTTTCTTTCCATTTTTTACAAATATTTATATTAATTCCTTTTGTCTCCACAAAATTTTATTTTTTTAGATTTTATGGTGCGTTTGTTATAGATTAAAAAAATAGTATCTTTAATATTAAAAAGTTTAGAGATTATGTTTTAGAGGTTAAATTTACTTTGTGTTTATCTATTGTAATAAAAATCATTTTTTTAATAAAATAATTTTTAGTTTGTTTGGATACACCATAGAAAATTGATTTTATTAATTATTAGTACAAAATAACTTTCACCATCTTCTCGTTTTTAACTGTTTTTTTTTTTTTTAGATTTTGATTATTTTTTTTACACAAATTATTTTAAAAAACTATAACAAATAGGTGTAATATTTATAAAAATGATTATTTTTATAAAAAAAATATTGTTTTCTAAAAAAAAGCTATAACAAACAGCCTCTTATTCGATTATTAATGTATTTAGATACAATATTTATTTTTGACTAAATCAGGTATATTAATTATTAAGTGAATATAAAATAATTTTTTTTCACCACCAGTTGAATCTGGTTCGGGGGTCAGTTCTGGCATCAAGTGGTTTCAGCCTCCTCCCGATCGCAGTTGCGGGGGATCGAACCGTGGTCCTCCCTACCAAGTTCAGCGCCAATCACCACTAAACCAACTAGCGATTGGTAAATTAATTTTTTTTGTTTATATATGAAATCGAAAAGAGCATTAAAATAGATACTTATTCAAAATTCAACTCTCAAACATACTGATAGATAAACAATAGATGTCTAGAAGTCCTAGCTCAACTGACAAATGCCGAAATTGCTAGGTCAGACGTCACGACCCGGGTTCGAACCCGGGATCTCACAGTTGTGTGTGAGTTTAATTTCAGTGGATTACCACTTCATCTAAGATAAAGAATAGATTTAACTAAAGGAAAATGCTAACTATTGCTCCGAGGCACTAGTTAAGAAAGCAAATATGGTAAAAAAAATTGGAATTTGTGCAGTCAATCTCTAGAAAATATAAAAAGTGTTATTTTTTATGTAGAACTAGTTTTGAGACCCGTGCATTCGCACGGGTCTATTGACTTTTATTTATAAAATATTGTTAAAATATAAGTGTCGTCATTGTGTTATTTTTTATAAAATTTATTAAATTAATAATTTTTTGATTAAAGGTAATTGTCCTGTGTATTATTAAATTTTTTTGATTAAAGCAATTGTCCCGTGTATGAATTTTTTATTCAATTCCTTTGATGTATTAGTGATACATATTTTTGTCTTGTGCTTTTTTTTTATATTTATTATTGATGAGATTTTTTTTTTATATTTAAGATTGATATTAATATATTATACTAAAGTATCAAATTTATTTTGAATAAAATATTTAGAAATATGTTAGAAAATATTTTTAAAAAGTTTTTTTGACAAAAAAAATATTTTTTAATTATAAGTGACATCATTGTGTTCTTTCATGTAAAATTTATTGAATTAATATTTTTTTTTATTAAAGCAATTGTCCCGTGCATGATTTTTGTGTAATAAATTATAATTAATATTAATAAATATTTATTATTCAATTCCTTTTTTTATTAAAGCAATTGTCTCGTGTATAATTAAATTGTTTTTATTAAAGCAATTGTCCCGTGTTAATTCGTAAGTTTTTTCTTTATGCATGTTAATTCATAAGTTTTCACTTACAAAAATTATATCTTTATAACATGTTTTCATAAACTACTTTATAAAACTTATAATAAGTCAATCTAAAGAGACTCACTATATTTTTGTTTCTATTTTAATGTTCTTTTCTTTTTAAGTTACTATTTTTTCATTCAAAAAAAGGTTAGTACTATTTTTTATGCGTATCTTTTATATTTATTTTTGTTCCTATTTTTAAGCGTAAATTTTTTTATTTAATTTTTTTTTGTTAAATATATTGGATTAATATATTTTTTTAGAGGTATTTTCAGATGCTATTTTTAAGGGAATATTTTTCTTTTATGCTTATGTTTTTTTTATTCTTCCTATTTTTGTTTTGTATCTTTTTTTTTAGTTTAGTGTTAAAATTACATTTAAGGGCATAAATTCTGAAATATTATTAAACTTGATTGGACAAATTTGATATTTTAGTAGTAGTTTCTTTTAATATATTGTAAGTAGATTTTCCCTTTTTGATATCCTTAACTAGTGCTTCCGGAGCAGTAGTTACTAGTTAGCATACCGTTAACAAAATTACAATGTCACTATTATTTTGTCAATGCTATAAAGTGTGGTTGTTGCCAAAATCACGACAAAACGCCTTAATTCTTCATTCATTATGATATTTACATCTTAAATTCAAAATGCACTAAGTATTTTAATTTTGGGCTTTCAAATATAAGTTGGCATGGACAAGGTGTCCCCTAATACTTTTTGTATGATTACCCAATTTGTCTCCTACTAACTCAATAATTCAATCAAAATATATTATCGGAAGTGAGCTTCTATGTTGAGGAGGATTGAGAAGTCATCTACTTTTTGTGGAGGAGAATGAAGACTTGCATTTCTTCATAGCGTTTCCAAGATTTTAAGGCCCCGTTTGGCCCGGCTTATTTTCTTCTTTTTTTTTTCTCCTTAAAAATAGTAAAGAAGGAAAAAATTGTGTTTGACTTCACTTTTCTTTATTTTTTACTTCTTTACTTTATTTCTCTAATACTTTTAAGGAGAAATAGTGTCAAATATAATTTTATACTTATCTATTTCATTTAAACTAAAATAAAAAGTAAAAAATAAGCCGGGTCAAACGGAGCCTAAGTGTCCTGTCAAAATAATGAATTTGGTGCTTTTTATTTTTAAGTCGTAATTTTATTTAACAATTTTAATTTTAAGAAACTCCTCTCAGCCGATGCAACAATAATATGAATAGTTAATATTATTTTATTTAAGCATGCATTAGGAAAATAATTGAATGTCCTAAAAGAACTTAATATCATAAAATTAGATTATGATTCAATTGTTAAAATCTCTCTGATGACTTTTAATTCTTCAAATAAATTTCTACCATCAAGATCATAAGAATTTCCATGTTTTACATAAGTTTCAAGATTTATGGAAGATAGTTTCAAGTTCTCATAGAAAATGACTCAAGTTTTCCAATATTAAACAAAAATCCAAAAATATCTTCATATGTGCTATATTACTCAAATCGTTTATTGAGTCAATTGCTTGATCTACAATATCTAATATATAGATACATATAGTAAAAAAAAATTGGTACCATAAAATACTGGTGCCTTGTGCCACCGCTCCTCTGAACACCCTCTGAAACCCCTCTACATTTCTTTCTCTGGTCTATACCTTGTTGGAAATTGAATCATTTGCAGTCTACTAGTTGACACATTAACGCATTTAAGGCATTAGTGACCATCCCGTCATAATCAAAATATTAAAATAAAAACAAATTTTACTTGAATGTAAATTGTCCGATCTTCGAACGACCACCGATATCTCAAATGCGTGAATGCGTGCAAACTTAACTCATCGTACCTTCATCCACCTTGTTGGACTTGTGTCTCATTGTGTACCAGTTAATCATAACAAGGAAGAAAGCATAATATTTTGTGTAATTATAAGAGGTGAAACCACTATGAACCTCACAATACTTTGCTAAATATAGGTTTGTGTTATTCTTAAACTTCTAGCTCAAATTTGACCTGTAATATTTAAGAGATTTTTTTTCTTCAAAGTCTCGCACTACTTTTTTGGAGGTCTAATATAGCATGCATGTTAGCTTATTTATAAGCTTTAATTGGCCATTAACAATAATATGGGTAATGTATTTGGTCTTATAAATAGTCATCTCAACTTCTCTAAGGTCAAGTTATCCACTCAGATTGTTCATCATAAGCAAATGACACAGAATACATCATATTAGTTGAAGTAACACCAATGACCTTAACTACTGTATTTGTTAGTTTTGTAAGTTCTGTTAATGAGCAAAACATAATGTGAAAAATATTCAGAAGTTCTGTTGAAGTAAACATGTTGATCACATTGCATTAGCTTTATCTGATGCTGCATCTCATTTCTTATACATTTTTTTATGATTTTCTATTCATATACATGTAGTGGGAAATGACAGTATCGTCACCCCTAGTACTAAGAAAGTCAAGACGAGGCCTTATTAAGCGATGCCTTAAAATAAACATTGCATTTAATAATTAACATTGACAGTTTGTCCAAAATAATATATATACTTCACAAAACCAGTTAAAAGGCAAAACTTTACATTCTATGAATTAGATTGTGAGTCTTCGAGCAATGACAAGGTTGGTGTCTTGTAATCTGGAAGTCACGTTGAAATCCTAAAAACAACTTCTATTGTTGCAGAGGTTAGGCTGTGTATGTTTACTCTTCCTAGCCCGGACTCCATTTGTTGGAAGCCTCGTGTACTGGACGTCTGGACCATCCTTTATTGATATTCTATGATTTATATATGATCTTTTTCGTGTACACTTTTTCCACGAACAAACGGTTCAGAGACCCGAGAGTCATTAGAAGTAATAATTCCAACAGTTGCATGTTTTTCTTTATAAGAAGCCCAAGTAACAGTATAAAGACCAGCAATGATCAAAGATCCTCCTATGATACTGTTATCACATGAATTATAAAAATAAGAACAATAAGAAATTGCTCGATAACATGATTTTAGAATGCATGCTATAATAGAAAGAGGAAGAATGCATCGAACAATCAATAACTGGAAGTAAAAGGAGGTATTTGTACTATACCTTCCCAAGTAAATTGGAGTTCCAAGGAATATCTGAGACAATAGGGCAGAAAAACCAGGTTGTAGTGGATTGTAAAGGGAAACTAAAGCTGGCCCCAATATCTTGTTACACCAACTAATGACTCCATAGTTAAAGGCAGATGCAATAGTTCCCTGAACAAATAAGGAAAAATATGTCATAATCCACCAACCAAAATAATCTATTTTTACCTCTGTCCCTAAATATAAGTTCCTTTTGAGAGAAAAAGTGTAGGGCCGGTCCAACATAAGTAGAAGCCTAAAGTAGGTTCTATTGTGAGGCCTAAATCAGGTTCTATTATTTTTTCAAATATACTCCTAATTAATACTATTATGTGTCTTAGAAGATGAGAATTCAGAGTTTAACACACTTCAACAGAAAATGGTATTTTAGAAACACCTAGGCACGTAACACGCATTATATACTACCTACTTTTCTTAATACTATAGCAGTAAAATAGAACATGCCTTATATAACCTGTGAATGTTTTGCAGAAACTTGTTTGGTGATTTTGATGATTTTTTTTCTCTAAAACTAGCCAAGCAAGACAGTGACTAAAATAGTTCCATGAAATAAAATGGACTAAATGATTTAACAACTGCATTAGCTAATAAGGATTCATGATATTGGAGATTGATATAAAAATGACAGTGACTCACAGCATAAACAACAGCAAGTATTTCTGATTGTGTCAAAATCCAGTCACTTGACAAATCAGTCATGAATAACGAGACTATCGCCATTAGTACAACTCCAAAGAAGAATGAATATGCTGTCACAGATAGATTTGCAGGATACTTTTTCAATACCGGTGCCTGAAAGTAATTAATGAAATAAATTAAACCTGTTGATGGTACCACAAATTAGAAAGAAAAAAAAAGAGATCACAAAGGAAGACTTATGAAAAGCATGGTTATTTTAGAAGACCTTTTTTCTGAAATGAGAATGAAATCTTATTATGAACTCGTAAGATACATTGCCATATATCATATATGAACCTTGAAATGATTAAAGATTCAAGTAATTTATCAAATGACAAAAGAAAAGTGTTTGTACATAACAAAAATGACAAAAACAAGTGGTTGGTTAAACTAGTTTAGATAGTGATTCATTAGAATTGACCGAGAGATTCGTCGTGGTGAATCAGGATTCATGACGAGATTCATTGACTAAGTTCAATTTAGTATTGAACCGAGATACGACTCACAGGTATCGTAGAATCCTGATAACCACGCTAACAATCTAAACCATTGGAAGTTATATGGAAAGGATCATTCCTGATAACACCTATTATCAACAATCACTTCAAGAATTATTTTTTTTCATTTAATTGATACAACAGAAAAGATAGATACCAGAATGGTTAAGAAAGCAGCCATGCACATGCAGTTCCCTATCAAGAATACAACTCCAAGTTCAAAATTATCAAATCCAAGATCCTTTAAACCACTGATCAACCATCCAGAAGGCTTTAGCTGACCACTGTCACTTATTTCATTTTGTGGTATAGTGACCAATTCTGAATATCCTATCAATGATGGTCCGCGATACAAAACCATCAATACTGCGCCCAAAACACATATAAGAGTTCCTCCGACCTTTGCCAGACCCTCAAAACTCTTCAAATTTACTCTTTCTACACTGCATACACAATAAGTTTATCAAGCTATGCCATTACTTTGGACCTATTTGTATTGACTTATTTGAGCTTATCCACTAACATAAGCACTTGTATGACTATTTGGGAGAACTTATGGAAACAAATTATGACATGTCCATAAGTTGTTTTTAGTTAACTTATGACTTTATTTTATATTTTGTTATAGAAATATAGTTGATACATAAGCACTTACAGTATATGATAAGTGCTTAATTAAATTGGTTATCCAAACAGGGTCTTTATCTATAAGTGTATCGAAATATTTTTATTGATGTACTAATACACATTTCTGCACTACAATTATGAACCTACATTTTTGCCTATGTCTTCTATAAAAAGATGAAATAATGATAAAACTAAGTTCGATACAATTATAGCAAATGCATAAAAGACTCCGTAAAAATTGATAAGAGTGAAGCTTAATTACCCAATGATTACAGCAAAGAGAAAGGTAAAGACTGGAATAGCTGGCTGTAATGCAGCAGCATAAGTTGGATTAGTATAACTTAAACCAATAAGAAACAACAGCTGGTTTCCAAATATCCTGATAATAAATCAACAAGAAGAAAACATCACAAGCATCAATAAAACACTAACATTTGCATATAAGAAAAATAGGATATGATATGCTGCAAGGACCTTACCCGGTTAATCCAAGAAAGAAGAATGACAACAATAGTTGCTTAGTAATGGGAAGCCTTGTCTGTCTACAGTCACATAAAAGTGTCAAAATTAGGATACTCACAAGTCACATATAAATGTTCTGTCATTAGATGTGATTCATTTATAGGACAATTCTAGCATAGTTTAATGCATGTAGCCAACCCAAGTGGTGAGAAAAGGCTTTGATTGTTGTAGTGTTTCACTATCTTAGAAGGTAAAAAACACTTCAAGTTGAAATTCCAGTCCTGAGTTTTTGAGTGTGTAGCTTAGTTAAATTACAACATAACTTTGTTTGAATATATTATTTAGTGAACAATAGACACAAAGCAAACAAAATAATGTGAAGTTTACTATTGATACTTCTTCATCCCACAACAAATGGCATTTGTAAATTAAAAAATTGTCTCGAAATAATTGCCACTTTCAATTTTTGACAAAATACATGTAATACCATATTTCAACTGCATATCATCTAATTATTACTATGTACTTATTTATAGCTGCTAACAACACAATCAATCAAAGAGAAGAGAGAAATTGAAAGGAACAAAAGGAGGCTTTGTCTGTGGCTTCTTAGGGGATAATAATAATATGGTGATGCTGTTTGATTTATTTATTTGATGTCCAAAAATACCCCTCAATGATGTAAATTCTGATTCTTCATTGTCGCTGTCAATCTTATCAGGAGTGTGCCTGTTCGGGAATGCTCTGCGCTGCAAAAGAAACACATTGAAGTAGTAGCTGACTAAATTTTCCCTGCTCTTCTTAGAAAATATTTTGAAAATATTATCCCATAAACATCTATCTAGCGAAGCAGGGTTTGATTTCACTGCATCTTTGAACTTCTTCTCTTCTTGCTGCGTCCACCATCGCCCTACATCTTCACCTACCCTGTCTAAACTCCACTGGTAGAAGACCACATCTAACTCTAGCTTGAGTTTTGACCTTTTCTCAGTAATATGAAATCGAACACACTCGACTGAACCTTACACTTGGCAACTACACGAGTCTTGTCTACCCTGCCTTACGTGCTCCCATTCCAAAAATTTGGATTTTACAGTTTTTAGTGGCAATATTTGGGTTCCTAACCACTTAGAATCACTCTCGTGAGTTGTGCCAGCCCATTCGGGCACTTCAGCTTGATGGTTTGGCCCGAGAGGGATGTTCACTGTGGGAGGTGTATCAAGACTTGATTGTGAATCACCGGAGTCAAATAACTTTTTCTTGGCACTATATTTAGTATCGGAACTTGATGTTCTTTGCAAAGCAGATGAAGATTTTCCAACTAAAAGTCCATTGTAACATTTTATCCTTTGTTTAAGATTGTAATTTGTCCCAAGTTATCATCATACATACAAGGATGCTTCCTCCGAGCCAATCCAGGCATGCTGTTTGCTGCATCGGATACATCATCCATGGCTGTCCCATCAAACCCTTCCATTATTTCCATCGCAGCATACGCACATCAACAAGTCCTCCATTCTGAACTTTCTTGGCCACATTAGACTCAAGATTCGCATCCTTCCCTCAATTAGTAGCATACAACTTCCTCCCATCTATGTAGTCATATACCCTTTCGAGTTTGGCCGCATTCAACTCTTGATTCCCACGCTTCACTCTATTACACAACTTATTCCCACACCTTCGTCACCATAATCAGCCAGCAAGAATTCAGCTTGCAACTCCACCAAACGCTCGCCAAATTTAACTCTATCATCCACTAAATCACACATAATGATAATAAATTTAACCCATATTCTTCCCTAACCAAATCCCACAACCTGTTCTTACAAACAACATCATAACCACCTTTATCCTTCACCGCCATGAACAGCTTATACAAATCCAAAGATTGCTAATTACCCAACATTTTCTACTCCAATGAAATTCCAAATGCCAATACTGATGTTTGGAATCGGCAATCAATCGCAGAAATAAAAAATCCCAAAAAACATTCATGGCTTAAATGCAGTTTTAGTCCCCTTATTTTACTAAATCCGCAATTTTAGTCCCCTTTTTTATTTATTTCCGCAATTAAGTCAAAATTCATTTACAAACCAATATCAAGATGCAAAGCAAACACATTCCTCAAACAATTGGAAACTCAACAGAAGGATCAAAACAATAGTATATACATGGATGATTAATAAGGTTAATTTAGAAAGAAACTAAAAGGAAATAATTAATCAAAAGAGGATGATGACTTACCTTTCTTTGAAGAAAGCAATGGGAGAAATAATGAAGAGAGCAAGAAGATCCCTATAGAAGCAGAAAACAAGTTGGTTGACTCCAACATTAAGGGCCACTTTTGTAATAACATGGTAACCACCATATAATAGTTGCACAACTGCCATGCCCAAATGGGCCTTCCATGTGTCACTTCCCATTGCCATATCACAAGATTCACAATCACAACTATATGGTTTGGTTGGTTTGTTTGAAATAGTTGTTTTTTGGTTTGAGCTTTAATTTTGACTTATTTTGATCAACTTTCTTCTAGGTTCAAAAAATATCTCATGTTATCTAATGGCCTTTGACTTTGTTACGTGCTTGTTGCTTACCAGATGGATTAGAAATGCTTAATTACAACTCCAAAGTGTCAAAATAAAAATAAATAAATAAATAAAATTTAGTTGCTTTTGGGGCAGAGCTATGTCATGTAATTAAAAGATGGTCCAGTACAGCGAGAGAAGGATAAGGACTTAGGATCGGTAGCAGTTCCACAGTTTTAGGCACCAGTCAGTTTTGTGAGTCACTCGTTAAACATACAAAAAAAATTAATATTTAAAGGTAATTAACTTTGTACAATTTTGAGGTATTCATTTCACAAATTTATTTACAATATATTAAAACGTACTGCTACAAACCTACCAAATTTGTCCAATCAAGTTTTATAATATGTTTCTGCCCTTAAATGTACTTTTTTTATTTTTTGAACAAGCAAAAATGAATTATATTAAAAACAACAAACTAGTTCTGATCAGTACAAGGTGTGCCAAACAGGCTCGCAAATGTCTACAACAATCACAACATCAGTCAACCTATGCCTATACACACATAGGGCTCGACCACCACAAGTGGGAATTTACACCAATGTTCATATTACAAGTTTTCATCCACCAAAGAGAATTAACTTTAACTTTCTCTAACATTTGGAGTACGGTTGATTCCTTGGCTTTGAAAATTCTACTATTTCGTTCATGCCATATCACCCAAATGCTACATAACCAAAGTAACTGCAAGAAGGAGTGTCGAGCTCGAGATCCACCTGCCGAATGAGAAAACTGCACAAAATAGTTCTGAATCGACATCGGGTCAACCGAAGAAAATCCAACCCAAGACCGAAGTAGACCCCACAAAGGGGCAAAAACAGGGCAGGAGAGAAACATATGTTGCGCTGTCTCCTCACCGCCGCAACCAGTCACATAGAAGTGCGCATTTGGCACAATAATGTGACGCATCACCAAATTATCTCTGGTTGGTAACCTGTTGCGGAGCAACCGCCAAGCCAACACAGATGCCTTTAAGGGAACCTGTTTATGCCAAATTAGAGTTGTTGTCGCCACCTCCTCCGGGACCTCCGTATGAGTCAGCAAGGTATACACACCCGAAACGGTATAGCCACCTTCCGGATCATATCGCCACCGCCACTGATCGACGACAAAAAAAAAATAGGAAGAAAAAAAAAAGATAAGCATAAAAGAAATCCTCCCATAAAAATAGCATCGGAAACCACTTCTAAAAAAATATATTAATCCTTAGGGTCCGTTTGGTTCGAAGTTTTTGGAGGGGAGGGGAGGTGAGGGAATATTTTAAATTTTGGAGAAGTAATTTACTTTTTTACTCTTAACCTTATAAACTCAAAATAAGGATTAAATTATAATAGATATATTACGTCAAAAAAAATTTTTAATGGATATATAACAAAAAAAAATCTAATGAATAGAAAACCTAATTTTTTTTTGTTGTAAAAAAAAATAAAACCTAGAATTTTAATATTCCAACAAGGATAATTTTGAATTTTAATAAAACAATGAGGATAATTTTGTCAACATAATAAATCCCTCCCCTCACCTCCCCTCCCCTCAATTGAACCAAACAGACCCTTAGTCAAAATAAAAATATATTAATCTAATATATTTAACAAAAAATAATTAATTAAAGAAATTTACGCATAAAATAGGAACAAAATCAATATAAAAATTACTCATAAAAATAGTACAAACAATTTTTTTTTTAATGAAAAAATAGTAACTCAATCTAATATATAACAACTTATATATTAAAAATAAAAATAGAAGAACCTAATAAAATAAAATACTTATTTATGAACTTAAAAATAAAATAATATAAAATCTACTTATGTTATGAATAAATACATGTCTTAGTGGATGTCCATATTCTATCTTTTCCCTTTCCTATAACTTCCACTAATGAGTGGACCTTAATATCATTTGTCCATTCACTTCCTTATATGTGTCTTATAAATAGGACTATTGCTATAGTGTAAAGACACACTTGTGATGAGTTGAATACAAAATTTTCATTCTCTTTATCTCTATGCTTTAGTTCTTGAGTTTATTTCTAACACGTTATCACCACGTAGCTCTCTAATAACACAAGTTGAGGTAATTAACATTAGTTCATGCTTGTTCTTGATATTATTTGTAATTTTGCATATTTGTTTGTCACATGATTTCTTGATTATAGTTTAGCCAACAAATCAAATTAAATTAGTAACAAATTTACATAAACTGTCGAGATTTCAGTTTGTAATTATTTATCCCTTAGCATGCTCCAAAGTTGAGATATATTTTTCTGTTGATTAAAAAATCATAAGATCATGCACTGTACTTTGGCTTAATTTGGATGATTCTCATCAAGAAATTTTTAATTATACATTACATCTTTCAACCAATATACTTTCTTTGATGGTTTGATGTGTTAGCTAAATGTGTTTCGACTAAACTTTAGCACCTCTTATGAGTCTCGTACACATACAAACATTCATTCTTGTTCTTGACATTACTCTTATAATATTGTATGCCTATTTGTATGTCTATTTTAAAAATAAAAAAAAATTACAATTTGCGAAAATCAAATACAAACCAATGTCTTTCAATCTTAATTTAACAAACATAGTCATGTCTTTCTGCTTAATGTTTTGTGTTATTAATTTGGACTAATATATAAATTTAGATGAGTGAGATTCAACTAAGTTTACAGGTTACATATACTTTTTTTTTTTTGAATCGGCAAAATTTTATTAAAAGACAAATCCCTTCAACAAGAAGTATAAAGGATTGTCGGATCAAACAAAGATAGGCAAGGTGAAAAAACACCTTAACCAATCACCAAGTACAACAAATACCCACATCAACCCACCCGTTACAATAGTTTGTGCGTCTAAGACCAAGATTAAAACGCAGCAAAACAAAGCCAACAGACTCAATGTCGTCCTACTCAAATTCCATCCTAAGACTAATGCGGAACAATTAACTGAACTGAAGCAAACAAGAAACATCTCCCCCTCCGAAAACACCATTGTCGAACCAGACCCTTCCTAAGAAAAACGCCAACAACTAAACTCACTCCACAAGGATCTTAGCAAACTGCAACCCACCAAGGCATCTAGCACGACAGAGACAGCTGGAAGCCTCTGGTATAAGCAAAGAGTCTACATCTGCAATCCATTTGCATAGCTGCCGGAGGAAGATCGGAAGGCAAGCATCAACAGAGTTTTGACGGTGAAGAAAAAATATTCACTTGCAACAAAACCGCCAACGTCACCTTCAACAAACAGAAGTGAACAAACGCCACTCTCACCAAACCACCACCTAGAAAACTGTTGCACGCCATACACACCTCCAAAACCACCACCCCTACTGCAAATAGCACCACACAAACTCCATCACCAACTCCTCCATCACCAAAAGCCAGCACCACCACCACTTCACCATCCCAACACCACAACACCTCAGTCACTAACTCCAACGAGCTACCCAAACCCCCATCGCCACCACCTCAGCCACTAACTCCGACGAGCAACCCAACACCACATCACCACCACGTCACCACCTAAACCACCGGCAACACATCGAACCACTGAGTAAAAACTCGCATCCAAAACCCATCTTCAAACTCCAAAATCAAATTGAGAAGACCTATCCCAAACCAAAGCCAGCGACGGCGCCGCCCCCTGAAACACAGAGCAGCACACAGGCCAAAGCTCTGAAACTCCAAAATCCCCAAAACTAAACCTCTAATGTCCGACCCATTACCACCACCACCACACCACAATAATCACGACACCACCACCACCAAAATCGGAAACAGAGCCGCTTTACAGTAACATTGAGACAACCAGAAACAACAAGCCTCCGCCGTACGTAAACTGTCGCCGTCGTAAACAAGTGAATCTGGGAAAGAGTGAAACGGAGGGTGGAAAAGAAGCCACAAACCTCGTCGCTTCACTGTCTTGTGATGCTACATGGTTGAGAAAACAAATTTGGATTTTGGGGGAGGGTGGCGGCTTTTAGGGTTTAAAGGTTAGAGAGAAGGCAGAGTTTGCTTTTAGAGAGAAGGCGTGAGTTTTTCAGGTTACATATACTTTTATTTATGCATCTCTTAAATTTTAATCATGTTCTTGCTTTTATTCATTAAAATGTCGAGGGTGAGATACTATTCAAGAAGGAAACAATTGGAGGTAGTTTCTTTGTAACCACACAACTTGAACTGATAAAGAGATCGGAGCATGGAGATTGAATTCTCCCCTTGAAATTTTGCCCAAGGGGTCAGATACATATTCTAACATTTAAACCCCACAAGTTTTGCTTTTTATATTCAGGGCCCGTTTGTTACAGATTAAAAAATTAGTGATTTTGATATTAAATAATTTAGAGATTAGTTTTTAGAGATTTTATAGAAAAGTAGAATTTATTTTGTGTTTGTTTATTGTAATAAAAATCACTTTTTTTAATAAAATAATCTTTAATTTGTTTGTATACAATCTGTAAAAGTGATATTTTTTAGTTGTAAAATAATCACACTTGTTTTCTCTTTCCTCTAAAAAAATCAATTATTTGAGAAGCTATTTTTAGCAGCTTCTCATTTTTAGCCGTTTTCTGATTATTTTTAGATTCTGATTTTTTTAAAAATCTATAACAAACAGGTGTAATATTTTTAAAAGTGATTATTTTTATAAAAAAAAGTGATTTTTTTCTAAATAGTCTATAACAAACGGCCTCTCAATCTGATTGGTATAAACTTTGTGATGTAAGATAATGTAATTTAGTGAAAGTTATAAAATTGAATGATGATACAATTAGCGTATTTTGATCAATTGTGATTTTTATTGGTTTGGATAAAAAATCAATTTTTTTTTATGAGCATTCTAAAATTTGTTTAAAACTATGCATTTGACCTCAAATTTGATTCAATTTAAATGGACTATATCAATTAAAATATAAGTATTGTTACAGAGACGAAATTCTTTTGCACACATTATATTTTTAACCAGTGGCATAGTGAATGTAATGTTTATGTTTAATTTATAGATATGTGTGAATCTAATATGAGATGCTATGTTGAGTTAGATGTGTAGTATATATATTGGGAACCTGACAACTAAAATGAAATTGAAATGCAGAGTTATTAAGACAAAGTTCTTATGAGATTTTATTGTAAACATTTGAGTACTATATAGCTATTATGCATGGATTAGGATAATAAAGATTGATCTCATATAATAAAATTAATAAAAAGAACTATTATGTAGTTCCTGAAGAACTAATATCATTTTATGTGAATTTTAGAAGAATTCAAAAGCATAGTCTCTGAAGAACTTATATTATTTTTTGAGAATTCCTGAAGAATTCAAAAAGGTAGTTCCCGAAGAACTTAGAAAGAAAAAAAAAACTTAATTCTATTTCACTATGAATTCAAGAAGAATTCAATAGTCTATAGTTCTTGAAAAACATAGAAAATTCAATTTTATTCTATATGAATGCCAGAAGAATTCAATAGTTAATTCATGGAGAACTTAGAAAAAAAAATCCAATTTATGAATTTCAGAAGAATTCATTTGTCATATAGATTTTATAATATTATTAAGTCATCAAAGCTCATTGGCTCTATTTGCAAGGAGGAATGTGCATACTTGGAGCTTAGTTGTGCATTTATTTATTCCCCTGCGACTTATTGTTATACCATTGTATGTAAGGACAAAATTACTTTCAATATAATTTGGCAAGACCGGTTGGGATATCCCGGATCTAGCGAAAAATAATTATATATTAATTGTTGGATATGTATTGAAGATCCAGAAGATTCTTCAATCCAATAGTTTATGTTATTAGTTCCCAAAGGAAGTTGAAAAATTGAGTCTCTCACAATTTGAGAACGTATATAAGGTGATATTTATAAATCAATTCACCAACTGTCATTTAGATATTTTATGACTTTAAATGATGCATCAACTAAATAGACAGTCAACTCACAATCAGAAGTTTGTGAAATTGTTTTCTCAACTAATTTGAGAATGAGCTAATTTTCTAAATTTTTCAGTAAACAATAGATAAGTATCATATGTCAATCACAATTGATTTGAATATCTTGTAGCATATGCTCATTAAAAAATATGGATCTGAAGATCCATTCTTTAGACGTCTAAAGTTAAATGTGTGATTGATACTTTTTTTTTGACAAATGTGTGATTGGTACTTATGAAATCATAACTTCAAAATTCTACTTTGGGAACATGAGATAATTTATATTGAGTTCTTGCTTCGCATCAAGCCAATAAGTTACTATATGAAAGTTTTCCCCTTAATTTGCAATTCAATTAAGTTTAGGTTTATAACCTAATATTTTTCATCTAAGCATTTTTGGATGTGTTGTGTATATCACAGTTGCTCCAATATAATGCACTTAGATAGATCTTGAAAGAATATTGGAAAAATATGAATCTTCATCTATTACAAATTGTATTGAGCCAACTTGTTTACATCCCAGTAGGATGATTATCAAATAATGAATTAGTTTTCCCAATATTAGGGGGAGAGAAGAAGCAGCTGAAAAATATGAACTTGAAATTCAAATTAATTAATTGAAAATAAATATTATTGTCTCATCTTGATCCTCAAAATATAACTCATTTGCAAAGTTAAGAAATTAAAATAGAAGTTGTTAATGCTCCAAAGATAATAGATATCTTTATCAGATAATAGAATATTGCAAATGAGTCTCAACTGCGCATGAAGCGTGGTAGACCAATTGGTTTTAAATATAAAAATCTTCAAACAAGAAAAAGAGCTAAAAAGAAAGATAACCCAAATGAGGATGTAGAAACTCTTAAAGAGTTGTCTGATATGATTGATTTTTAAGTTCTAGAAGAACTGATCAGGTACCTGAAATTTATGAAAATAAAGAGATCTCGATAATCTATGAATGGAATGAGATGGAACCAAAATAAAAGTCAACGTTGACGATGTTTTTCTATAGCGCTATATGTGATAAGTAATAACGAGGATCATGAAT
Source organism: Trifolium repens (assembly GCA_030408175.1). NCBI lineage: Eukaryota > Viridiplantae > Streptophyta > Magnoliopsida > Fabales > Fabaceae > Trifolium > Trifolium repens. Next base: position 12,365,623 of record CP125845.1, read on the forward strand.
CAGAGTCTATTAACGATTATAGATAAAGAAAATATCTGCAGATGGAAATAGACAATTCAAGTGAAATCAAACTCTATTTATATAGCTGAACTGTTTGGACTTGTAGTCCGCACACCTGAATATGTGAAGTTAGTTAGTTATATATGAATCTTTACGCTAAAGAGAATTATATTGATATAATAAATACTAATAGAGTTTGATTTGTTCACCAAAAGTGGATGGTAAATGTCTACAATTTATTTTGATGAGACATATTCACCTGAAGTGAATTCAAGAAAATTTTCATGCTTAATTACGTTTAATAGCACTTGAAAGGCTAAATTTATATGAAATATATGTTAAAATATATTTGTATGGCTCACTTGAATTGATGAATATATGAAACTCTCTGAAGGAGTTAATTTATTGATGCATTGAAAAAATGACATCATATGTTCTAAACATTTAGAAATCAGTTTATTATAATTGATTTTATAATGATATAAATATTATTAGGACTCTAGAAGATATACTAAAATATGTTGATTATAGAACAATTTGAATTACATATGTCGCATGCAAAAGGTTTGTTTGGATTTACAAATTTATTATTTAAATGAGATTTTGCGCATCAAGAAACTTATATAGAAAGTGTATTAAAATAGTTTGATATGGACAAATTTAGTTGATTGTGTACTAGAATGATTGTAACGTCACTTGATGATAATATAGATCATGTCCTGATCAAAAAAATGATGGACAACTTGAATTGGTCCTGAAGTACCATATCTTAGTTCTCACGAGCACATTAATGTATTTTGTTAATTGTATGTATCGTGGTATTTTGTTTTTGTCAATATTTGTAAATACTGGTATCAGAGCAAAGTCAATCATATGTTTTGTATCTTGGAGAAACAACATAATCAAGGAAGCGGAGAATATTTTTTATTAAGGATCATGTGTTTAACATACAAGAAAATTGTGGTTTATCTGCCAGAAGATTTAATGCAACAATCATTATGAAGAATGGGGATATAAACAATCAGCAAATTCGTTCATGTGATTATTTAGCAAACTTTTTCACAAAGTCGCTCCCAAGTAGAACTTTTGGACAACTGTTACAAGAGATTTGTCTTCCTTATCTTAAATATGGTTGCATAGTTGAGGGGGAAAATAAATCTATTAACTATACTAAAAGTAAGACATGTTTGCTACTGTTCCAACCCTAATTCCAATCCTAAAACCCTAATTGCTTATCTATGTGTGATGTCATTGTCTTATGTGGACTAATAAGAAAGCAACATGTTTCATCTAGGGCATATGTGGAATCCAACTTGGCCCTAATTTTGCTTTGGCTAATGGATGACTTCCATGTGGAATCCACATGTGCCCTATTTTCCCTTTGGCCAATAATTGAGTAACATGTTATTTTTACTAGAAATAAAAGAAAATAAAAGAAAAAAAAAGATTGGAATCCACCCATGTGCTACATCAACTATTCTATCTGATGCAATTTCATTCCTCTTCTTTCCATAGTCACATGGTGCCATAATTGCTTCTCTATCATGATTACCTCTACTACTAACTATTCCTATCATGATTATCTCTACTACTAGCTGTCATTATTATCATTGCATATTACATCACGCATGGCATCATGGTGTTGGGGTTTTCAAATGGGAATTAGGGTAATTTGCTGAAAGAATTTTATCTATTTAAGGTGTGCCAAATTAGAGACCACACAAAGGTAGAAACCACACATATTTACTTTTGCTGCATTTTTTTTTTACTACGGTTGTGTTTCTTCCCATGATGGATGAAGGTGATAATCTACAACAAGTAATTCTATAGGCTCTTGATCAGATTTTCTTCCACCTCTTCCTCTTTTTCTTCATTTGTTTCTTGCTTGAGGTGAAATTTGGCTATGATTTTCTACCGAAGTTGGTGGTGGAGCTTTTCCATTTTGAGAAGCCTTTGGTTTTGATCACAATGTGTTGCTCTGAACTTTCTTTCATTTGCCTCTCTATCATCTTGGCTCTCAAATTTTTGCTTCTAGCTTTTGATTATTATATCTCCCAAACAGAACCAATAGCCAATTGTTTCACCTATAAAATAAAGAACAAAAAAATGTAATTAAGTTGACACAATATTCATGAATAGTAACTAATTTAGAACCAAAAAAAAAACATGTACTTGAATTGACACACACAATATTCATGAATCATAAGTAGTAACTAATTCATATGTACTATGAGAACAATCAATGATTTGATTTATAAAGTTAGGGTATTGAAAATGGTATGGATGAAAATGGAAAATAGCCCTGACATCAAAAAAAGAAGAAGCAATGTGACTATGACTATAAATCATATGTTAATTCCAAAAAGGGTGAAACAAACAAAGGAAATATGCAATTGATGAAATATAAATTGGCCCACAATGTTAATTGTATTTATTTATAATTTTATATAAACTATTTTATAGTATGTAGCATGTTTCCATTTTTTAGTCTAATCTTTACATAGATTCAACCAAGTTTAACCTCTAAACCAATTTAAAATCATACAAAAATGAGTATTTTTATTCTTTGTATAACAAAGTAGAGACTAAAATTATACAAAATTTTTATAGGGGCTAATATTGAAAGTTTATAATTTTTTATTGTGACTAAAATTATATTCATAGTTTAATTATTAATGTTAAACCATCATTTTGCCATATTGCAAGTACCACAACCACAAACCACTTTTTGCATATAGTGTTTAACAATCATCTAAAATTATCTTGATAAACTTGATAGCTCTATAATTTTATGGACTAAATTATCATAAAATATTTTATAAAACATTGCTTGGCTAATCATAATATAGCACCAAATATGTTACATAAGGAGTGCCTTAAGAGAATAGGGGGAATTCATTTCTTGAGTTTCAATCCAAGTGAATTATAAACATAATATATATTTTTAAAAATGAAATTGAGTTTTAATGCTTGAAAAGTACCACCAATATCTCCGAAGAACTCGCCGAAATTCCGAATTTGTAGCAAAAACACTTTAAACCCGCAACAAAATATTCTGCATAATTTTCATATCAGTCCCTCAACTTCAAACTGGTCTACAGACCTTAATTCTTAACCAAATTCGATGAAATTGGTATCAAAACGAAGGTAATTTTGTCAGCTTTCCATAGAAACGGAAATCACTCCAATCGGAGTTACAGGGAGGAATTTATTACCATTTTACTGAGAGGATGTCCTAGAATACGGGATTCCATAAATCTCCTCCAACAATCACTAATCCAACCTTCAAGCTACAAACTCAAACTCAGCCCTTCTCTGAAGCTTATTCCTTATCTTCCTAGACATGAAATGTGAGCACTGTAATCTTCAAAATAAGGAGGATTGAAGAGAAAAGGGGTTAGGTTTTCGGAACAGAGAGAGAAAGATGAAAACTCAAATTTTAATCCTTACCTTAGCTTCACAATGGTACATGATAATGAGTTGAGACATTAACTGAGACATGCAAGCTTCAATTGAAGCAATGGAGTGTAGTTGGCCAAAGGGGATGAAGAGAACACGAGTGAGAGAGAAGAATGGAGAAATAGTTGATTTTTTTCTTGATTATTTTAATCTTTGATTCTTTAGGAACCTAATCATATAATTGCATGTGAGTTTTGTTTTAAGGAAGATGGCTGATTTGGAGTTTGAGAAATTGTGTTTGTGGTGGTGGAGAGCGTGAGACTGAGGGAGAAGAGAGAGAGAGTTTTTGCCCTTGCTGATGAATGAGGGAAAAATGGAAAGGGAATGGAATGAAAAGGGGTTGTAGGTGCTTATATAGTTCTTTGAGGCAATCTCAATTATGCCCTTCTTTTACTACTACATCTTGCTCTTCATAAGATTAATTGTCATTTATCCAATAAAATAATCTTTTATGAACACCATTAGAATGAATATTCCTTAAATTCCGATTTTGCTTTCTAATAGGATTCTCTAATTAACATTATTATTTTCAATTAGAGTCGGGTTGTTCAAATTTTTATTATTATATTTACTTTAAACATCTTATAATAATGGAAAAAAATGTTTAATTTAAGTTTTTGTACATTATATGTTAGTATGCATAATTTTAATAAGATTTGTGTAATATTGCAATTAATTCACACCGCGGCGACCACAATATGCAACATGATGACCATAAAATCACTATTATTACTGATAAAAAATTAATCGCTAATAAAAGTTTCCAAATCACTATTACCAGTTATTACTGATAAAAGTTTATAATTCACGAGGAAATGATAAATTTAGAATCACCATTACAAATGATTATCAATACAAAATTTAAATTCACCAGGAGATGACAATTTTGATCGGAGGTCAAAGTATCGCGCAAAACTTATAAACCTATCTATAAGTGGCGCGTAAAAATCATAAATCTCTCTATCGATATCTAGAGCTTTACCTGGCGAGCAGTGTGACGCGTAAAAATTACAAACAATAAGGTGGTTCACTTTTGTATTGTACTTATTATGATTTGATTTTTAAGTTTGTTTGCTCTTTGGATGTAACGATTATACAATGTACTTCTTGATCCTATTATCAATGATCATATGAATGATTTTAATTTCATCATCTTAACGTACTACTCATGAGAAAATTCGACCAACTTAGTTTATACTATTTAAGCACACCTAAACATGAGAAAATTAGATTAAGTGTGCTTTTAGGTAAAAATTAAATTTTATAGTTATCGCATATTCTAATTTTTTCCGTAGTTAGCGAACACATTCAATTCAAGAATAGTCGATGCTGATTTAATGTGTAGTTTATCATCTTGCTTTAATAAACACTAAACTTACAAAGCAGGGGTTCTACCTACCACATAAAAATAATAAGAGATCCTGATTTTTTTTTTGTCAGCAAGCACATGCAACTCAATAATAGTGATATGTGCTTGAAATCTTGAAAAAAATTATCAACTTTTACCTAGCACTTAAAAATTATGCTTTAATAAAATCAATTGAGATTGTTTGATCGAGAAAACTCCAACAACTTAGTTTATATTATTTGAGATGCACACCTAAGCATGAGAAAATTAAATTAATTGTGCTCTTAGGCAAACATTTAATTTTATACATGTCACGGGTCTTGAAAGCTCCAATAGAAAATTGGTGTGATGCTTCATTTGATACGCTTAATTATGGCGTTCACAAAACCCGTGCACCGCACGGGCGGCCCGCTAGTATATTATATAAAAAGATGTTGTACTCTTTTTCCTTCACTAGAATTTTTTTCCACTGATTTTTTTTTCTAATAAGGTTTTAATGAGACACATCCTCGATAGACATCCAAATTGGAGTGTTATGAATAAATACATGTCTTAGTGGATGTCCATATTCTCTTCCCTTTCCTATAACTCCCACTAATGAGTGGACCTTAATATCATTTGTCCATTCACTTCCTTATATGTGTCCTATAAATAGGACTATTGCTATAATGTAAAGACACACTTAGTGATAAGTTGAATACAAAACTTCCATTCTCTCTATCTCTATGCTTTAGTTCTTGAGTTTATTTCTAACAACTTACAATATATTAAAAGGAACTATTACTAAAATATCAAATTTGTCCAATCAAGTTTTATAATATTTGAGAGTTTCTGCTCTTAAATGTAATTTTAACTTTAAACTAATAAAAAATATACAAAACAAAAATAGGAAGAAAAAAAAAAGATGAGAATAAAAGAAATCCTCCCATAAAAATAACATCGGAAACCACTACTAAACAAATATATTAATCCAATATATTTAACAAAAAAAATTAATTAAAAAAATTTACGCATAAAAATAGGAACAAAAATCAATATAAAAGATACTCATAAAAAATACTAGTACAAACATTTTTTTTAATGAAAAAATAGTAATTCAATCTAATATATAACAACTTATATATTAAAAATAAAAATGCTTAATTGCAGTTTTGGTCCCCTTATTTTCAACTTTTTGCAGTTTTGGTCCCCCTATTTTAAAACTCGACAGTTTTGGTCCCCCTAACACATATTTTGTCTAAAATATGATGATACAACATGTTTTAAATGAACTTTATGAAATATTTTTCTTACAATTACATCGATGTTGGTATTTTTTCATCATCGAATCATATACCACGCCGTGTAAATGATATCGTATCGTCAATTTATAGTTAAAAGTTATGGTAGGGGGACCAAAACTGTCGAGTTTTAAAATAGGGGGACCAAAACTGCAAAAAATTGAAAATAGGGGGACCAAAACTGCGATTAAGCCAAATAAAAATAGAAGAACCTAATAAATGAAAATACTTATTTATGAGCTTAAAAATAAAAGAACATCAAAATAGAAACAAAAGTATAATAAACCCGTTTGGATTGACTTATTAGAAGTTTTATAAGGTGGTTTATGAAAAAGTTTGTAAAGATATAATTTTTGTTAGTGAAAACTTATGAATTAACATGTGTAAAATAACATACGAATTATCACGGTACCATTGTTTAATAAAAAAATATAATCATACACGGGACAATTGATTTCATAAAAAAAAGTAATTGAATAATAAATATTTATTAATTTTAATTTATTACACAAAAATCATACACGGGATGATGCATACATTGCCGTTTTTGGAAAAGAACATGCAGGACATGTTCGAGGCATGGGGCATGGTGTTGTCCCATCTAAATACCTTGGAAGGTCATCGGGAACTCCAGCATCAACTAGTGGTGGTAATGATGTTACGAGAGAAGAGTTGGATGCAAGTAATGCCAAAATTAGATCTTTGGAGGAACAAGTTGCTTTTTTGACGCAACAATTTGCTCTACATTCTAGAGGCAGTCAGGTAATCAATTCAAAACATAATGCGATAAAATAACTAGTATATAATAATTATGACCATGCATGGTCTTGTGAGATTCAGATATGAATCAAACATTACATAATTATTATATACTAGTTTTTTTATGGCATGTTTTGAATTGATTACCTGACTGCCTCTAGAATGTAGAGCAAATTGTTGCGTCAAAAAAGCAATTTGTTCCTCCAAAGATCTAATTTTGGCATTACTTGCATCCAACTCTTCTCTCGTAACATCAATACCACCACTAGTTGATGCTGGAGTTCCTGATGACCTTCCAAGGTATTTAGATGGGACAACACCATGCCCCATGCCTCGAACATGTCCTGCATGTTCTTTTCCAAAAACAGCAATGTATGCATCATCACTCACAGAAGAATTTGCTTGACGATGTGTTTCCAACTCCTCCTGTATATAATACACAGAAATATTATATTAACATAGTCACACCTTGTCATATAGTAATTGATAAGTTTAACTTAATGTTCTCTTCTATACAACGTAAATACACAGAAAGAGCAATGCTATATGTCCCGAAATAGATTTCACGAATCTATCACGAAGGAAACACTCGTCAAATTATTTTTACTCTTTCTTCAGCTTATTTATGTGATGTGCCCACTAAATCAAAATAAGCACTCAATTATGCTTAAAAGCCACATTCCCACCCTAAATTCAGTCTATGAATTTTATTATCATCAGGAACATTAGAACATATGACCATGAATGTCTAAGATCAAGTTGGTTTGGGGGGAAACACAGAAACAAATATGGCCAAATTAATTGGTTTTCAATTTTAATTCCAATTCCAAATAAGATTAAGGAACATTTGTATTCCCCTTCAAATCAACATATACACCAGGTATCCATTATCAAATTTTAACAAAAGCTTTGAGAAATCCTATAATCTACAGGAGGAAGGCATGATAGGGTTATAATGAGGCATAACATCACATAGATTGTGTATTTGACTAGATACTTCAATCTTCATTCTCTCTGCTAATTTTTCATGTCTCAGATCTTGAAATCTTTATGCCATACCATACTGGAATTGTGGGAAGTGAAGCGGTTGTTGAAGAAGAAACAAAGAAATAAATACTAGTAGTAGTAATCGAAAAGAAAAAGGAAAAAGGATAGAGAAACATGTACTGTAGGTAGGAGTATTAAACACAAGCATGCGTGTCAGGAAAAGAAGCAAATGGCAGTGCCACCTGTTTCGTGAAACTCTCGTGAATGTAAATTTCGGGACATTCAGCATTTCCCACACAGAAATATTGGAAGAGCTATAAGTGGAAAGTGAAGCAAATATTAGTCTACGTAGTTGTCTAAGATGGAAAAATGCTTACACTCTTTTTTTGTGCTTCCGCGTTTACAAATGATCCATTGCTTCTCTTGTGTGAGGGGCTAAACATGTCACCTCTTGTATATTCGCACCCGTCATCCGATTCCTAAAATTGCTACTCAAGTAAGTGAAAAATAAAGAAATTATCATTTAATGTTGAATGAATTTGAAAGCATAAGTTAATTTACCAATCGATGCCTGAATCGAGCCCAAGTCATTGTCCCAAGAGTGTGCGGAATCGTTTGCTTTGCACGGTTAGCAGCATTTTTAGCCGCTTTCTCCTAATAATTTTACGAAAGATGAAAAAAAAATGTTAAATAGTATAAATATTATAGAATAAATGTTGTGAGTACTTGACATTTTCCTTAATCTACCTGATTCTCAGGCTTCAATCTATAGGTCAAAAAACCAGTCCAGTTGTCCGGTTCAATTCCTTTTGGGCATCTCGCAAGATTTACCTCCCAACTTAGTGATGGATCATAACAGAGATCAAATGTAGCCCTTACGAGTGTTAATTTCAGAGAACCATAACAGAATTGTAACAAACTTTTCTCAATCTATTGTATTGATTTTTCATTACATTATACATTGAGAGGTTCAAGTATTTATATATGATCTGATACACTTATGTGAGTCAGTTTCTTAACTGACTCTACTAGACTTAGTCTAACTAACTAGAGTCTAATCTGCTATATTACAAGAGTTATCCTCATACTCTAATACTCCCCCCTCAAGCTCAATGTGGGTGATTTGACTGATACTCAAGCACATTGAGCTTGCTCCTCATAAGCAGAAACTTAGCAGTAGATACAGGTTTGGTGAGAATATCAGCCCATTGCTCACTGCCAGGGACATGCATGATGGTGAGTTGCTTAGCTGACACTTTTTCTCTAACAAAAAAGAGATCTATTTCCATATGCTTCGTTCTAGTGTGAAGAATCGGGTTGTGTGCAAGTAAAACAGCAGACTGATTGTCACAGTGAATAACAGGTTGAGAGAAGGGAACAGATAATTCCTTTAACAATGTTTGAATCCAGAGAATATCTGCTGTAGCTTGAGCTAGACTTCTGTACTCAGCTTCAGTACTAGACCTGGCAACAACTTGTTGCTTCTTTGACCACCAGAACACAAGGTTAGGGCCAAAGAAAATAGCAGCTCCAGAGGTGGATCTTCGATCATCAGGGTCAGAGGCCCAATCAGCATCACAGTAAACTCTCAGAGATGCAGGCTGATGAATGTCAATAGGATACAGCATAAGACCCATGTGTAGAGTCCCTTTGAGATACCTTAGTATTCGTTTCACAGCTATCCAATGTGACTCAAGAGGGGTAGACATGAACTGACACACTTTGTTAACTGCATATGCAATTTCAGGTCTAGTAATAGTTGCATATTGAAGAGAGCCAACAACAGATCTGTAGAGTGAGGGATCATGAAACTTATCAGAGCCAGTCTTGGACAATTTGCATGTAGACATCATAGGTGTAGAGATAGGATTGCACTCCATCATATTAGTTTTAGACAATAGATCTCTGAGATATTTGCTTTGAGTGAGAAGCAAGGTGGAGTTCTCTAGATGCTTAACTTCAATGCCCAAGAAATAATCCAAAATACCCAACTGTTTTAAACTAAAGACAGAATTGAGTTTTTGAACCAAAGAGCTAACCAGAGAAGAAGAGCTGCCTGTGATGATAATATCATCAACATAAACCAGTAGGTACACAACCTGTCTATCTTTGCTGTAGGTAAAAAGTGAAGGGTCACACTTACTTGCTCGAAATCCAAACTGCAGCAGAGCAGTGGTTAACCTGTCAAACCATTGCCTTGGGGCTTGCTTGAGCCCATATAAAGCCTTGTTCAGCTTACAAACCTTAGAGGGGTCATCACTTTCAAAACCCTGGGGTTGCTGCATATACACTTCTTCCTCAAGCACACCATTGAGGAAGGCATTATTTACATCAAGCTGCTGTAATGGCCACTGATAAGATATAGCCAGAGTGAGGATTAATCTGATAGTAAGAGGTTTAACCACTGGAGAGAAGGTTTCATTGAAGTCAAAGCCCTGAAGTTGATGAAAACCCTTTGCAACAAGCCTGGCTTTGTACTTGTTAACAGAACCATCTGGATTTTCCTTAACTCTAAACACCCATTTGCAGCCAATTGCTTTTCTGTTGGCTGGTAGATCAACAAGAGACCAGGTATTGTTCTGTTGTAATGCATCAAACTCACTCTTCATTGCAGCAAGCCATTTAGGATCAAGCAAGGCCTGCTTAACATTCTTAGGTTCAGTTTGTGTAAGGAGAAGGGTGGGGTTAGTTTTAGAACAAACAATTCCAGATTTTGATCTAGTTTGCATAGGGTGAGTGTTGGAGGGAATGGAAACAGTTTTGTTGTGTGAGGTAAGGGTACTGGAACTGTCAGAGACAGGTAGGTTAGGAGAAGTTGTGATGGCAGGGGTGGGGTTGTTATTGGGAGAAGGGGATAATGAGGGCAAGACAGATGGGTTAACAGGTAGAAGGGATAAGGGAACATCTTTAATATGTTGAGATGAAGTGGTTGAGAGAGAGGAAAAGAGTGATGGATAGGGAAATTTGGACTCATTAAAAAGAACATCTTTGGATATATAGATACGACCAGAAGGTGAGAGGCATTTATAGCCTTTATGTGTAGAAGAGTAGCCTAGAAAAAGACACTCATGGGACCTGAATTCAAATTTATGATTGTTGTAGGGTCTTAATAGAGGAAAGCAGGCACAGCCAAAGACTTTAAATGAGTGATAATCAGGATTTTTATTAAAGAGAACAGTGTAGGGGATTTTAAATTGGAGGGATGAAGAGGGTAGTCTATTGATAAGGTATACAGAGGCTAGAAAAGCATGGTCCCAATATTTGAGGGGAAGCGAGGCTTGACTTAACAGTGTGAGACCTAAATCCACAACATGCCGATGCTTTCTTTCAATGACACCATTTTGATGGTGGGTATGGGGACATATGAGTCTGTGGGTTATCCCTAGGGTAGTGAGATATTGAGTAAAGGGCCTGAATTCACCACCCCAGTCAGTTTGTAGGGACTTTAGGGAATATCCTAGCTGGAGCTCAACCATGGTTTTGAATTGTTGAAAAATGGGGAAGGCATCAGATTTAGATTTGAGTAAATAAATCCAAGTAAATCTAGAATAAGCATCAACAAAGGTAATATAGTAGTGGTACCCTAGTGAAGAAACAGTTGGTGAAGGACCCCACAGATCACTAAAAACAAGTTCAAGGGGTTGAGTGTATGTGGTAGTAGAGGAAGGGGAATGTAATCTGTGGGCTTTGCCCATACAACAAGCAGTGCAAAAAGTAGAGAAATCTTTATTTGTATTATTGAAAGAAAGATTACATTGATTCAACACAAGTTTCAACACATGCTCATTAGGATGGCCTAACCTTAGATGCCATAGGTATTTAGAGCTAGAAGACAAATTCTGCATGCTATTACATTGTATAGATGTGTTATGAACAGAAGCAATCAAAGGTTTATTATCTAAAGAAAAATTTGAAGCTGACTGGGAGGGTTGAATGTTGAGATTTGGGAACTTGTATAAGCCATCAGTTCCTACTTTGCCTCTTAAAAGAACAGCATTAGTGGCCTGAGATTTCACAACACAATAATCAGCATGGAATTCAAAATAAACAGAGTTATCTTTGGCAAACTGACTCACACTTATTAGATTTTTGGTTATGGAAGGCACATGAAGCAAGTTATTTAGGCTTAACTGAGTATTAGGGAGGATAGGGGAAGGGAACACACTGAAACCAGAAGAATGAATAGGCAAACCTTGGCCATTTCCTATGAAGACTTGATCTGCACCATCAAAGAAGGAAGGCTCCTGTATGTTCCTTGCATCAGCAGTGACATGAAAAGATGCTCCAGAATCTGGATACCAAGTACCTGAACCACTCACAGAAGGAGTATTAATAAGGAGAGCATTAGGTGGAGCTACCTGTGAAGTGGAAGGACGATTTGGGGGTGGAAAACGAGGTTGATAAGGATTGAAAATAGGTTGATAAGCCCCAAAATTTGTGCCATATCCATTGTAGTTGAGTGCAGGGGGTTGCATAGCACCATATCCACCTAGGTTTTGACCATAATTCGCCTGATAGGTACCATATCCAGCTTGATATTGAGCATTCATAGGTGGTTGATACTGTAAATTGCTCCTATGCCAACATTCAAACGCTGGATGACCAGTTTTGAAGCAGATTTGACACTGAACATTGGAGTAACGTCCTCCTCCTCCATTTCTACCACGACCACGGCCATTCCGGCCACCTCTTCCACGATTAGAGGGAGAATATGACGAATCAGGACCAGTTGTGGAATTAACAGAGGGATTAGTTGAAACAGAATCAGAATTAGAGTTTGGAGTAGATTTGGAGGACGAAGCCTGAGCAAGATTAAGGGAAGCAGCATCATCAAGCGTCTTCTTCTTGGACTTATCTAAGCGTGCTTCATGAGCAAGAAGCAAAGCTTCAGCTTCATCGAGATCCATAGTTTCAAAACGACTTTCAATAACGGAGATTACAGAGTTGAAATCCGGTGGCAAACCTTCCAAGATTACATCAAGATGATGATTAAGAGGCACCGGATCGCCAATCGCAACGAGATTATCAATGAGGAGGCGAATACGAAGGAGATACTCCTGTATGGATCGATCTTCCAATTTGGTGGAACGAAGCTCAACACGAAGCTGACGTGCTTTCGCACGCATTTGTTTCTGAAAATAGGACTGGATCTTGTTCCATAGCTCGAATGTGTGATTGCTTCCAAGAACGCGAGCAAGAATCTCGCTAGAGAGCGTCGTTTGAAGCCACGACATTAACATCTGATCTTTCTGGCGCCACTTGCGATACACCGGATTCAGAGTTCCTGTGAGATGATCGGCGGCAGTTAGGAAGCGAGGAGGTATCTCCGGCGACACGAGGAAATCGTCGAGATAGTGCGCATTGATATATGGTTCGACTTGTTGTCGCCACACATGAAAATTCTTTTCCGTGAGTTTCTCAGAGATCTTAAGAGAGAAGGTGAGATTCGATCGGAACGAGTCATCTTCTTCACGAAACGCCGTCAACGGCGGAGGACGGAAGACATTGTCGCCGGCGTTGGTTACCGGTGTCGACGGAGGAGACGTATCTTCAGCCATGGATCAAGAGGCTAAACTGATACCATGTTAATTTCAGAGAACCATAACAGAATTGTAACAAACTTTTCTCAATCTATTGTATTGATTTTTCATTACATTATACATTGAGAGGTTCAAGTATTTATATATGATCTGATACACTTATGTGAGTCAGTTTCTTAACTGACTCTACTAGACTTAGTCTAACTAACTAGAGTCTAATCTGCTATATTACAAGAGTTATCCTCATACTCTAATACCCTTACGAGTTACGATTGTCTCTCCACCTCTTTCCAATCTTACCAAGTATATGGTGTTTGTGGATGCCATCATTGACATCAAATTTTGTCTTCAAAACCAAATAAGTAAACTGATCACATATAAGATAAAGTTGCATTGCAACCAATATTACATTATGCTTGAAAATAAAAAGAACTATCAATGTTACATTACTTTGTTGTTTATTAAATTTTCTTTGCTGAAGTTTGAAAGTTTCATGTTCATTGTCTAAATTGAAAATGGTCAAAGAATTACATATATTGTTATAATGTCATGTTTATATTTGAGAATGGCATGTTTACAAGATGAAAACCAAAACAGGGGACAAGATGTGGTTCTGTCAGTTAATATAATAGGAAGAAAAAATATAATCAAGTTTACTGTTAATTAATGGATAGTAATTCAATTGTGCAAAATGTAATTGATCGACAATTAAACTCGTACACATAATCTTTTCTTTTATGTTCAATTTTTTTATCATTGATCCTCTAAAGCTTTCATTATTTCACAACTTTTTAAAACTTAAATTAAATAATGAAGGTTATATATACCTGAATAGTGTCCTTATAGACCTCATCTTTAATTTTACTTGATACGTCGGGCCACCTCAATTTGTCTATAGGGAACTTGTTGAAACTTGTCCCAACACTTCCTATATAACCCCCTAAAAGGCCAGCAGCCTCTCCAACTGGTTGATCGTCTCTGCTCCATTCCATGAGTATCTTTTGCCTTGGAGAAAGGCTAAATACATCCTGACCTCTCAACGAACTACTTTAACCACTCCTCTAGCATCTGCGGAATATAAAATCCATCAAAACAACAAGTCATACAGAGACAATTGGCAAATCGACAATTGTACATGAAAATAAATATTTGATTATGAACCTGTTAGCAGAACTATGTTTCTCTATCACTCTTTAGCGTAAAGAAAATGCACTCAATGTTTGGTCCAATAACAGGAACATGCACAATAATCAAGTAAACTACCTACCTATTACATCAACCGTTTCCTTGACTTGTTCGCTGGATCGTTGATTGAAAGTCTAGCTTCGGGATGTGGAGGTACATGATGGCTCGTAGCTGGTGTAGGCTCATCCGTCGGCGCGGGAGCACTATGGCTGGGATGGTCCGCAGCCGGTGTAGGCTCAAATCTTCTTCTTTTTTGCGCCATACCTGAAAATACATAACGAGGAACATTAATCAACAAAATATTTGACAACCGTTAAACATAGCAATAGTTAAACTCAGTATATTTATTGGCATGACTCTTTTGTATACTACCATTTTGAATATGCCGAGAGTAATTAAATCAAAGTGTAGGTGGAAAAATTATAGGGTATAGCCTAATGCTAATCTTCTTCTTTTAGTGATTCTACGTTGGGATTAAAGAAATTAAGTGATTGCAGAAGCCAATCAACACTATGCCCCTAGTAATTAAGAGTATGACTTATATAGGTTGGTGTCGTTTCGATTTTTCGGGTTCCGGTGTTTTGGCCCTATAGACAAATTGCAGCTGGAACTGATAGTGTTCTTTAGTGTGTAGACCAGGTAGTTTTGTTCCTCTTGTGGCTGTCACTTGTCCATTGTTAGGTGTTCTTTTCTTCAATTTCTAGACTGTGGGATTGCTTAAGTAGTAGAGTTGTTTAAAGGGCATGAGTCTTGAAGCTAACTTCCTTTTATATATAAAAACCTGTTTTAAAAAAAATAAAATAAAGCATGCCTAGAGATTCAAAAGCCAATTTTATTAGGACTACTTGCCTTATTCAATCCAATGGCATCTTATTTTATTTTGAAAGTCTCCCTAAAGTGTCATGATTAAATTGCTAGTATAATTTACTACTTATATTAGTTTTGGCATGTACAGTACTGCATAAGCTGTTGTACTAACTAAGAAGTAGTGACTGACTATATATCACTTTGTTGTATATAATGCAATTGATAGGCTTCATTTAATTCAAAACTAATTAATCTAAAATTAAGCAAATCAGTAAAAGGAAAACAATTAACAATAAACAGGAAAACAAACGTCGGCCAGTAAAAGGAAGGAATTCACAGAATCACCATAGCCAAAGGGGGAAAACCAGAAACATAGACAAGAATACAAAATTAACAACAAACGCAGGACAAAATTAACAACCCATAACAGCAACAAAATCGCAGGACAAAGAAAACTCCAACCGAACAGCAGCCCCTCTACAGTAACAGATCAAAATCTACCGACAACAATAAAGAAAAGTAACTTACGAGCTATGAACGAGGCAGATGGAGGCTGACGAAGGCGGAGGGAGGCTCACGAAGGCGGAGGGAGGCAGAGCTTAGGGTTTCTAAAATACACGCTTTCTTTTGTTTTGTGGCACCAGAGTTGTTTGCAAAATTGCAATGATAGAAAGTTTCTAAAATATGTTAATTGTTTGGGTCAGGAACTTAATAATACTAGCCGTTGTGTAAATATAAATAATTAGTATGTTAGCACGTGTCAAGCACGGGATTATTTTCTTTTTTAATATTATTTATATGTTTATTTTAATATATTATTTGATTATTTTGGTTTAAAATTTTAAGGTAAAATTGAGATAGGTTTTGTATGATATAGATTTAACGATTTTATAGAATAAAGTGAGATTAAGATTATTATTTTGCTTTCCATTTTACACTATTATTAGATAGGTTCTTTATCTCATCTTCATCTCCGAACTATATAGTGATCCTATCAATATAAAATAATTATAAACTTCATTCTCAAAGGAAAATATGCTTTGATTTTTCACGGCCTTAAGATTTTTTGGGACCGTACCCATAAAATTAAAATATACCATGATTTGTTATTATTTTTCATCTTGTGCCGACTCTTTATAGAAAATTTACATTATGTTCATTGTCAAACACGGGATAATTTTTTTTTTCAATAATATTTATTTCCATATTTATTTTTCTTTTTTTCATTATATATTATTTATAAGGTTATCTACGTTTTTTCAATTGTCTATGAGATTGATTTCTTTTAATTTATTTTAGTATGAAAATACGATATATTTTTAACACGGGACTCTGTAGGACTTTATCAACAAAAAATAATTGTAAATTTTATACTAATTTTTAAATGAGTAGTAACATACTTTGACCTTGTTTCTATTCTCAAAAAATTTCTTTTCATCGTACCACAAAGAAGCAATCTTCATGCGTGAGCGTCAAATGGAAAAACCTATGTGTGAATCTCTCTGCTCACATTAATAAATTAAGGTTCTTAAAAAAGTTCGAACGAAGGTTATGGAAAGTTTAAAATAGCATACATTACAAAAAATCAAAATTATATTAATTTATTTTAGATTTTTCATAAATTTCATCAGCCATATGTAATCTAATAAAAGTGCGATGGACACATAATATGGAAAAATCCCCTTAGTCGAAAATCAAATTTTAATTAGTCAATGTGTATTTTTAATAGTGGGGTGGGAAATGTTACCAGCTTCATATTATATTATACCACTGAGAGATTCTCTCTCTCTCTCGGGAGTCTCCGTCGCAATACTCTATTGGAGCTCCATCAACAATAAAATAGTTGCTAATTCTAATATTTTTTTAATGAATATCAATAAAATTCTCGTGTTAAGTTATCACTATCTTCTACATACACTTTTCATCATGGAGGATCACTTTTTATCGTGCTAAATAAATTTTTTAATAAATGATCCCCGTGATAAAATATTAATTATGAAAATATAGATAACTCCCGCAGTCGAAATTCAAAATTTAATTAGTCAATGTGTATTTTTAATAGTCGGGTGAAAAGTGTTCTTCGTTTTCTATTCTACACCACTAAGAGATTTCTCGTTCTCTCTCTCTCTCTCTCTCTCTCTCTCTCTCTCTCTCTCCATTATATGATTCTATAGAGGCTTCATCAACAAAAAATAGTTGTCAATTCTATTTTTTTTAATGAATATCAATTAAATTTTCGTGCTTAGTTCTCACTGTGATCTACATACACTTTTCATCATGAGGATAACGTTTCTTCGTGCTAGATAAAATTTTGAATAAGTTTTCCCTATGATAAAATATGAAAATAAGGATAATTCTCGCAGTTGGAATTCAAATTTTAATTCGTCAGTGTATATTTTTAATAGTGGGGTGGGAATAAGGATGGCAACAATATCCATACCCGCGGATATCCGGGGGTAAAATCCGCCATGGATACAGAGCGGATAACTTAATGGATATCCACGGATAAAATAAATTGATATTTCAATTATCCGCATTTAATGGATACTATCCACATCCGCGGATATCCATACCCACTAAATAATTAGTAAAATTACTTAAATATCCGTACTTACATATAAATTCTAGTATTTTTATATACAAAAAATTGTATTTTTATATTTTATCTTTTGCAGTTTGGCTATTTTATATAAATTATATCTTTGTTTGGCTCTTTTGCATTTCAGTTAGGTGATTTTTGTTTGTAGATTTGATGTTTTCATTAAAAATAGAGAGCAAAATTTATAAATATTATGTATTAATGTTTTGTATTTTAAAAAAACTAATTGTTTTCAATAATTAGTTCTTTTTTTTTAATAAAAAAATATCATCCATGTATATCTGTTAATATCCGCAGATACTTCAATATTTGTGGATTACCCGCTTAGCGGATATCCGCACGGATATGGAATGGACACGAATATCATATATGTATGACGGAACGGATACGGATATCATCCCTAGGTGGAAAGTATTTGCCGTTTCTCATTCTCCAACACTGAGAGTTCTCTCTCTCTCTCTCTCTCTCTCTCTCTCACTCTCTCCCTCTCTCTTTCAAAATCGTCTATTTTGTTTTTGTCTCTAATGAACATAATTTTTTCTTCAAAATAAAATAAAATGTTTTTACGTAAAAAAAGTTTACAAATATGTCATAAGCTAGTTTTTTGGTTCAAGACTTCAATTCTTCGAGTGATCTTATCCATGAAAAAAATAGTGTACTTTCTAATTTCAATTTGTTTCAAGGTAATCTAAATATAAATGTTCATTAATTTTACAAAATTAAAATATTAAAAATGTACCAAGATAGTGTTGTTGAGACAAAATCCTATTTTTATGTTTTAAAGATCACAAACTCCATTAATTATATTTCAATTCAATTCAATTCTGATCATTTTATAATCTAACAAGTGTGTTTAAGTGTTTTTATAAGAACAGACTCTTTGGCAAAAGTTATACTCCTTACATATCAAAAAGTTAATCACTCTCTGGAGACCAACAGAAAACCATAAGCAGAATGGTCTCCCAGCTCTGCGTACATAAGCCTATGACATCTCTTAAGTCAACTTGTTACAAGACAAATTTGAACTTTGCATTGAAGCATATTTATAGTATCACAACAGTTCAAATAAGTCATTTAAGGCAAGAAAATCTTTTTGGAATAAGTGCTTACTCTTTGAAGAGCTTTTAAGGAATAAAAGGTTCTCTTATCATTCCAAAGGCTCCATGTTCTCCCACGACATCATTTAGAAAATAATCTGGACCAATAAGAATTAAACAACAAACTTCTACAGCTTGCAAGGAGACATTTGAGGCCGGCCAAGTACAAAGCTAGGACATAGGGTTCATTTTATTATATTACAAGTGTCCTCATCTCTACTATTCATGTGTCCTTCAAAAGTACAATGAACAAGAGCTACTCTACTCCTTCCTCTCCCATTACAGCTGTTCCACAACTTGCTTATGTCCTTTTTAATCCGTTGGTGTTATCCTTAAGGAAAGCTGGAGAATGTTCTATCTATGGTCTCCCAGACTCTCTAAGTATCACACCTAAAGTGGATTTTGCAAACCAACTGAGTTAATCATTCTCACTCTGCATAAAGCATATTTACAACGGGCATAATATCAGATACAACTGGCCAAAGGAATAATTGTACATCAAGCTACAGTTCCTCATGTCAGAGAACATCTGGAGAATGATCTCCCAAACTGTCGCAAAATTGAAGATCTGTTACAGCATCAGAATATGACTTGGCAAACGGCTATAATCGTTTGAATTAATCTGAGACTTGTTCCTCAAGATTATCTACAGGAACTCTCTTCTATAAACAGCAAGCCAAGATCACTTTGAAGAGCAAGAAACTAACTTGAGAAAAACAGCTTTTTATCTTTGCAAAGTCTAGCTCTTCCTTTGTCACTCATACTCCAAAAGTTCTCTAAAACCTAGGATCTAATCTTATTTGAGTATCTTGAGTGTAATTTATTTTAAGCATATACAACTAGTTTAGGTTGATATAAGCTTGTAAGATCCAAACAACCATTTCATATCTTTTGAGAGAACTAACTCAAGTTAATTGGTTGAAAATTGATTGAGTGGAAAAATCAGTTGGTGATTAACTGATTTTGTTGCTTAGCCTTGGTTAAGGTTAAGGGAAGATTTTGTTGTAATCTTGGTCTAAGATTATAGTGGATAATCTCACTTAAAGTGGGGACTGGAAGTAGCCCATTCATTTAAGGGTGAACCAGGATAACTTCTTGTGTTTGTTTTCTTACTCTCTACTCTTTACTTAAAGCAATCACATATCACACTTATCACTTTTATTTCTGCTTATACATCTCATTTAATCAAGATACAATTGCTTGTGTGATTTCCTTTCAATACTTACCTTTGATTTAAGACTTGCAGCAAAATTTTAAAAGGTCACAATTCAAACCCCCCCTTTCTTGTGACATATCCTGTTACTTCAATTGGCAACAGAGCACTGCCTCTAAACCTAAGCATCTAACAAGTGCTAGAGAAAAAGATTCAGGAAGGAAGTAATGGCAAAAGCTGCAAAATTCATTTCAGAAGGAGGATCCTCAAATAGACCACCTCTATTTGAAGGAGATGACTACTACTATTGGAAAGACAAAATGGAACTATTTCTAAGATCACAAGACAACAACATGTGGTCTGTAATAGAAATTGGAGAATATACACCACTAACTAAAGACACCAATACTGCAAAGCCTCAAGCTGAATGGACCACAACTGAAGCTGATAGGGTACTCTTAAACACTAAAGCTAAATTATTTATTAAGTGTGCTTTGTGCAGGGAAGAATATGACAGGATCATGGAATGCAAAACTGCACAAGAAATGTGGAACACACTTCAAACTCATCATGAAGGAACCAGTCGTATAAAAGAAACCAGAATTGACATTGGGGTAAGAAAATTTGAATTGTTTGAAATGCAGGAAGATGAGACTGTAGATCAAATGTATGGTAGATTCACAGTCATTATAAATGAGCTGAACTCTCTTGGAAAAAGCTACTCCATACATGAAAGAATTAGAAAGCTGCTGAGATGTTTGCCAAAACATTGGAGACATATAGTAACTGCAATTACTGAGTCTAAAGTCTTATCTGAGAGGAAACTTGAAGATCTCATTGGCTCATTGAAAGCTCATGAGGCAATTCTTCAAGAAGAAAAACCTCAAAAGAAAAAGATGATTGCACTAGAGTCTCAAACAGAAGAACAATCAAAAAATGAAGAAGCAGAAGGTGATGATGTTCTTCAAGATGATAATGAAGAAGAATTAGCCTTTCTATCAAGAAGAATTCAAAAGCTCATGCAAAGAAGAAATCAAATCAAAAAATCCTTCCCACCTAGAAAGAACACATCCAAACCAGAAACTGACATAAGTCAGATAAGATGCTATGGCTGCAATCAACTTGGTCACTTCAAAACTGACTGTCCAAAGATGAAGCAAAGCAAACCCTTCTTTAAGAAAAAGTCAATGATGGCTACATGGGATGATCTAGATGATCTAGCAGAAACAGAAGAAGAAGAAGCCAACATATGTCTAATGTCAAAATCTGATAATGAAGAGGTAACACTTGAACCTTGCTCATCATGCATTAAAACTGAGCATCTATTTGAAAATCTTTTGTATGACTGTCAAATCACTAATCAGAAAAATAGTGAACTCAGAAATGAAATTGAAAGAATAACCAAAGAAAGAGATTCCTTTAAAAAGGAAATTCAAGCCTTAAAAGAAACTAAAATATTTTTGAAAACTAATCTTGAAGAAATACCCAAACTTGATGATAAACTTCAAAAGGAAAATACTGACTTAAAACTAAATGTTTGTGCTTTGGAAAATGATCTGTCAAAATTTGTAACATCTACTAAAACTTTAGAAAAAATTATGGGATCTCAAATAAGATGTCTAAACAAGGCTGGACTAGGATCCAAGCAAAATTTATACAAAGACTTTTTTGGACCTAGAAAAGAAAAGAAAATAAAAAAACTAACTTGTTCTTATTGTCATACTCAAGGACACAAAAAATTCTTTTGCCACAAAAAAATCTTGCAAGAAAAGAGAGATCATTCTCCAAACAGTCTCCAAAGAAAGACTGAAAAACATATTTTTCAAAAATCAGTCCTTCTAAATAAAAGACAAATTTTTCCAAAACAAATTCTTAATACAAAAACTAACTCTCAAGGACCCAAGTCAGTATGGGTACCAAAAGCCTTACTAACCTCAAATGCAGGAATGTCTTCTAACAGTCAAGAGAAAGCCTTGGTACTTGGACAGTGGATGCTCAAGGCATATGACTGGAGACAGACAAAGCTTCCTATCTTTTGAAAGAAAAGAAGGTGGATCAGTTACCTTTGGGAATAATGAAAAAGCTAGCATCAAAGGTAAATGAATGATTGGTAAGATAAACTCAGCTAAAATTGAAAATGTTCACTATGTTGAAGGTCTTGAACATAACTTAATAAGCATCAGTCAATTATGTGACAATGGTCTTGAAGTTATATTCAAAACTGATACTTGTGAAATCAAACAAATATCTTCTGAAAAAATTCTTTTTAAAGGATCAAGAATGAAAAATGTATATGTTCTATACTTAGATGAATTACCTGCTGAATCTTGTTTTGTAACTCTTGAAAAAGATAAATGGATTTGGCACAAAAGAGCAGGACATGTAAGTATGAGAACATTAGCTAAAATTTCTCAACTTGATCTAGTAAGGGGATTACCTAAGATTAGTTTTGACAAAGACAAATTATGTGAAAGTTGTACAAAAGGAAAACAAGTCAAAAGTAGCTTTAAACCAAAAGACTTCATATCAACCAAGAAACCTCTTGAACTACTTCACATAGATCTATTTGAACCTGTCAAAACTACTAGTCTAGGAGGTAAAAATTATGGTTTTGTCATTGTAGATGATTACTTAAGGTTTACATGGGTTTTGTTTTTAAAACACAAAGATGAATCCCTTGAATACTTTAAAAATTTCTGTAAAAAGGTTCAAAATGAAAAAGAATCCAATATCATTTCCATAAGAAGTGATCATGGTGGAGAATTTGAAAATTCTCACTTTGAATCATTCTTAAATGATAATGGGATCTCTCATAATTTTTCTTGTCCAAGAACTCCTCAACAAAATGGAGTTGTTGAAAGAAAAAATAGAACACTACAGGAAATGGCTAGAACCATGATTGATGAATCAAATGTTGAAAAATATTTTTGGGCAGAAGCCATAAACACTGCATGCTACATTTTAAATAGGGTTTCAATAAGAAAAGTTCTAAACAAAACTCCTTATGAACTTTGGAAAGATAGAAAACCAAACATTTCATACTTTCATATTTTTGGATGCTACTGCTATATTTTGAATATCAAAGATAATTTAGGAAAGTTTGATGCAAAATCAGATAAAGGTTTATTCTTAGGTTACTCTCTAACTTCCAAAGCTTTTAGAGTCTTTAATTTAACCACTAAAGCTCTTGAAGAAAGTATGCATGTTAAGTTTGATGAATTTGAAGATCAACCTAGCCAAATTAATAATGATGAAGAAGAAGATCAAATTCAGACAAAGGATACACCTACAGAAACTTCTCCCACTGAAATACCCAAAACTTGGAAGGTAGTGGTAAATCATCCACAAGAACAGATAATAGGAGACACTGGTGATAGAGTAAGAACAAGAAGATCTTTCCAAGTAAATGAAAACAATCTGGCCATGATCTCTCAAATTGAACCTAAGATTATTGATGAAGCAATTGTTGATGAATCATGGATTGAAGCCATGAAAGAAGAATTAATGCAATTTGAAAGAAATGAAGTTTGGAACCTGGTACCTACCCCTCCAAATCACTCAATCATTGGAACTAGATGGGTTTTCAGAAATAAACTTGATGAAGATGGTAAGGTAATCAGAAACAAGGCAAGACTTGTTGCTCAAGGTTACAACCAACAAGAAGGTATAGACTATGATGAAACATTTGCTCCTGTTGCAAGGTTAGAAGCTATCAGAATACTACTAGCATATGCATCTCATAAATGTTTCAAACTTTTTCAAATGGATGTAAAAAGTGCATTCTTAAATGGTTTTTTAAATGAAGAAGTTTATGTACATCAACCTCCTGGTTTCAAAGATGAACATAAACCTAATCATGTTTTCAAATTAACCAAAGCTCTATATGGACTTAAACAAGCTCCAAGAGCATGGTATGAAAGACTAAGCACTTTTTTACTAGAAAATGGCTTTTCTAGAGGAAAAATTGACACTACTCTTTTTAGAAAAACTAACAAACAAGATCTGCTAATTGTACAAGTTTATGTTGATGATATCATATTTGGTGCCACTAATGAAAAAATGTGTGAAGATTTTTCAAATCTTATGCAAAGTGAATTTGAAATGAGCATGATGGGAGAACTCAGATTTTTCCTTGGCTTTCAAATCAAGCAACAAGATGATGACATTTTTATCTGTCAAGAAAAATACATCAAAGATTTACTCAAAAAATACAAAATGAGTGAAGCAAAAATCATGACTACTCCTATGCATCCATCAACAAATCTAGACAAAGATGAAAATGGAAAACAAGTGTCTGAAAAAGAATATAGAGGAATGATTGGATCACTTCTATATTTAACTGCTAGTAGACCAGATATTGTTTTCTCAGTTGGTCTTTGTGCAAGATTTCAAACCTCTCCAAGAGAATCACACCTCACTGCAGTCAAAAGAATCTTTAGATATCTAGTAGGCACTTCTGATGTTGGTCTCTGGTACAAAAAGGGATCACATTTTGACCTCAAGGCCTACTGTGATGCTGACTATGCTGGTGATAAACTTGAAAGAAAAAGCACAAGTGGAGCATGTCAATTTCTAGGAGAAGCTCTTGTAAGTTGGTGCTGCAGAAAACAGAACACCATAGCACTATCAACAACTGAAGCAGAATATGTATCAGCTGCAAATTATTGTTCTCAAGTGATATGGATCAAAAACCAACTTGAAGACTTTTCATTAAGGTACACAAATATTAAAATTCTCTGTGATAATACTAGTGCTATCAATTTGTCAAAGAATCCCATTCAACATTCTAGATCTAAGCATATAGAAATAAAGCATCATTTTATTAGAGACCATGTTTGTAAAAAGGATGTTGAACTAATTTTTGTGGATACTGAAAATCAGTTAGCTGACATTTTTACCAAACCCTTGGTTGAAGATAGATTTATCTTTATTAAAGAAAATTTAAATATCATTAAAAATCCATATTAGTTATTGTTGAACAAAATTCTCTGCTCAGGAGAACATAAGGAGAACGTTCTCCTTCACTTACTCCTTGGGTAACATTTCCTTCTCCGTTGTTTTAAAATAAAAAAAACTCCCAATAATCACTAGTACAAATATGACTTAATAATATGCCTTTTACTACAGTGGAAAATATCCCAGATGTAAAAAGGATTATGAAGTACTTTTTACAGCTGGTTTCAATTTTATAAGTAGTGAATAATACATCAACATAACCTTTTACACCTGAGTATACTAGTCCCAGATGCAAATAAAAACGCGGTGGCAATCCCGTAATTATCAAGAAAATTTTATAACTTAAGTTTACATCTGAGAGTGTTATCCCAGTGGTAAAAGGTCTATTTTTTATTTTTGAAAAGGAAAATAATATTCAAGTCTCAGATAGATATACACACACGCGTACCTTGTGAACCCTAGCTCTCTGAGAAGCTCTTCCTCAATCGCAATCGCTCTTCACTCTCAATCTCTGAATCGCTCTTCACTCTCAATCTCTGAATCGCTCTTCACTCTCAATCTCTGAATCGCTGCTTGCTCTTCACTCTCGTCAATCGCTCTTCACGGAAGGTACTCACTCGATTTCTCTCTCACTCACTCACTGAATATTTTCATTCACTCACACTCTCACTCGTTACGAATTGAAGGCTCAGTCCAACGAATTGAAGTCAGAATCAAGTCAGAATCATTCACTCACACTCTCACTGTTACGAATCGAAGGTCACTGATAAGAATCGAAGCCATAGTTCCTCTTCCTCCGACTGAAAACACAAAGGTACTGATATTCTCAAACTTGTTTATTTATAAAGTTTGTAAAGTGCTGCTAAAATTTGTTGGGTTTGCCTTTGAATTAATTCTGAGTCTGAGTTTATTTATGTATGAATATGTGATTGAGTTTATTTTTATTTTGCCTTTGAATTTGTTGGGTTGTCAAATAGTGTGCTGTGTATAGTTGTGCTTATCTTTGGCAATGGCATGGAAATAAGAGAGCGTGGTTGAAACGGAGTTAGAGTGAATCATCTTCACATTGGAAATATTTACTGTTTTTTTGTGATGGGGAATTCTAGATTATTAATTCTTAGAATCACTTAATTTCTTAAACTAGTACTAGATTACAAGTAGACCAAGATAGTAAAAGGACAGCGTTGATTTATGTAATTTATTCTGTTTTTTTTTTTATTTGTTTTGTGTTTATTTTTATTTTTATTTTTATTTATGTAGTTGTTACTATTTCTTAGCCTTTTTCTTTTGGTTTGCGCCTGTCTTGATTGGTTTTGCTTCTGACTTGATCAATGATTTTGGCTGCTGTTGAGTAATAAATTGAGCATGAATATTAATGCAAAATTTGATAATTGAAAGAAAGATTGAATTTTGTGGATGTTAATAGATATTATGCCTTAGATTGTGATCAAATTTTTAACAAAACATGTTCTGAGATGGCTGTTGTGAGAGAAGTAAAAGCCTTCATGAGATGGCTTTTTAACTATGAACTACTTAAAATGTAATTATTGTTGAATCTGCTTATATCATATGCTTCCTATGATCTGTGAAGATTGTTATTTAATGTGGACTATTGTATTTGTAACGTTAGTGTAACTTGTAAAATAATCTTTCATAAATAGACGTAGTTGACTAGGGACGAGTTCAAGTTGCGGAGGGTAACACATATTTAGAAGTTTGAACTCAATCAGAATGAGAAAGATGTTGTACTGATTCAAAGTAGTCTATATATAAAATTCACTTATGTTTCTTTTCATATCAAATCAACAGCAGCTTGAGCTTGAGAAAAATAAAATAAAATAAAGTTCCATATCTTTTTTTTTAAAAGGAAGTGAAGTTTCATGTTAGTTTATAAACATGTTAAACTTAATTAAGCGATTACAATATAAGTGATTATAATTTATGAATTTATATATACACTCATTTTATAACAAAAGGTAAAATAAAGTCTAACAGTTTTGTATAAATTATAATTTGTTTTCGTATAAGTTGTAAGTTGTTTCGATGATAAGTTCTTCGAAACAGTAAGTTTTTATGGCAGTAAGTATTTTACTATGTAATCACTTACAAATGAATCTTAAAAAGTGTGCATATCATGAGTTACTAAAACCGGTTACTTTGAGTGGAGTTGGGATCCGGGGAGCTGTTTTGCGGGATAATTCTTTCGGTTTCAGGGCTGTTTTTCTGGCTGCTGTTGCAGTTTTTTCTGGTTTTTGTTAGTGTAGGAGTAACTGGTTTTTGCTGTTTGTTTAATTGTATCAGGGGTGCGTTTTTGGTGCCTTAATTAGTGTAGTTTGTAGTTTTGGTTTTGCTTTCTGCTTGTTATGTTTTCAATGCCTGGTGCTGTATGTTTTGTAGCCTTGTAACTCAGCCAGGTACTGCTTGTACTTGGTTTTGTTTTAATAAATCTTTTGCCGATTCAAAAAAAAAAAGTCCAGTTCGGTTCGGTTTGACTATAAATCATAACAGTTCAGTAAGAAACCGATATTTTGTTTGTGTCACAACGCTTTAACTTAATTAGTATGCATTAATTTCGGAACATAGGTATGGATCGTACTTGGATGAGAGCTAATCGATTAAGCGATGAGTACGAACAGGGAGTGATGGAATTTCTACAGTTTGCTGAAGACAATCTTCCTCCTGAAAGTAATGCTAAAAAAAATATTCCTCCTAAAAGTAATGTACTTTTTCTATGCCCATGTGTTCTTTGTGCAAACAAAAAACCAGAACTTGATAAGAAAGAAATCAAGAGTCATCTCATTTGCAATGGGATTTGTCAAAATTATACACGATGGACATGGCACGGTGAAGTAGGAGCACGGCGGAGTGTGTCCCAACAAGAAAATGTTAGTGTAGATATGGATGATCGTCTTGAAGACATGATGCGTGATATTGGGGAAGACTCGTTTAAGAAGACGCATGTGTATGATACTTTGTGCAGGGACAAGGACAATCCTTTGTACCCGGGATGCACAAATTTTACACGTTTGTCGGCGGTGTTAAAGTTGTTTAATCTGAAGGCAAAGAATGGGTGGACTGACAAAAGTTTTAGCGAATTGCTTGAATTGTTGACACAAATGCTTCCTGAAGGTAACATACTACCAAATCGTTGTTACGAGGCGAAGAAAATATTGTGTCTGATGGGTTTGGAGTATGAAAAGATACATGCATGCCCCAATGATTGCATATTATACAGAAAAGAGTTTGTAGACTATAATCATTGTCCGAAGTGCAACGCGTCACGCTACAAGAAGAAAGATGGTGATTCAAGTGACGATGAGGTGACCAAAAAGGGTTCTCCAGCGAAAGTGGTATGGTCCCTTCCAATAATTTCAAGGTTCAAGAGATTGTTTGCTAATGCAAATGACGCAAAGAATCTTAGATGGCATGCAGAAGAGAGAAAATGTGACGGACAAATTCGCCATGTAGCTGACTCTTTGCAATGGAAGAAAATCGACAATATGTTTCCAAATTTTGGCAAGGAGTCGAGAAACCTCAGACTTGGACTTGCTACTATTGGAATGAATCCGTTTGGCAATCTAAGTACTAACCATAGTTCATGGCCTGTTTTGCTCATGATTTACAACCTATCTCCTTGGTTGTGCATGAAGCGTAAATATATTATGTTATCGATGATGATTTCGGGCCCAAGACAACCCGGAAATGACATAGATGTTTATCTAAGTCCCCTAATTGATGATTTAAGACTGTTGTGGGAGGAAGGAGTTGATGTTCTTGATGCGTATTCCGGTGAACAATTCAATATGCGTGCCATGTTGTTTTGCACCATCAACGACTTTCCGGCATATGGAAATTTGTCTGGGTATAGCGTTAAAGGGCATAATGCGTGTCCTATATGTGAAAAACACACAAATTACCATCAATTGAAAAATGGAAAGAAGACTGTTTATCTTGGACATCGAAAATTCCTAAACCGTTATCATCCATATCGTAGATTGCGGAAAGCTTTCAATGGATACCCGGAGGATGGTGTTGCTCCAAAGCCCTTAACTGGAGAGGAAGTTTATCAACAACAACTAGACATTAATGTTGTGCTCGGAAAGTTCGATAAGAAGCTTGTGAAAAATATATGGAAAAAGAGGTCGGTGTTCTTTGATCTTCCATATTGGTCCAGTCTTGATGTAAGGCATTGTATTGATGTGATGCACGTTGAGAAAAATGTATGTGATAGTGTAGTTGGAACACTTCTCAACATTCCAGGCAAGACAAAAGATAGTGCAAATGCTCAGATGGATATGGATTTGATGGGTGTACGGGCAGAGTTATTACCACAAACAATAACTAACAAAACATATTTGCCTCCAGCATGTTACACATTGTCTAAAAAAGAGAAAACAAGTTTGTGTCAATGTTTGCAAAGTATCAAAGTGCCGCATGGTTACTCATCAAATGTCAAGAGGCTTGTATCAATGAAAGATTTTAAATTAATCGGCTTGAAATCTCATGATTGTCATGTGTTGATGCAACAATTACTACCCGTGGCTATTCGTGGGATATTGCCTGACAATGTTAGGAAAACTATAACTAGGTTGTGCTTGTTCTTCAATGCAATATGTTCTAAAGCCATTGATCCATCAAAGTTAGACGAGTTGGAAAACGAGGCTGCAGTTATCTTATGTCAATTGGAGATGTATTTCCCAATTTCATTTTTTGACATTATGGTTCACTTAATTGTTCATCTAGTACGGGAGATTAGATTGTGTGGTCCCATTTTTTTAAGGTGGATGTATCCAATAGAGCGATATATGAAGATCCTAAAAGGGTATACAAAAAACCCGCACCGTCCGGAAGCATCAATTGTTGAGAGGTACATTGCCGAAGAAGCTATTGAGTTTTGTTCAAACTATTTGTCAGAAGTGGATGCTATAGGGGTTCCCAAGTCTCGTCATGATGGAAGATGTGAAGGTAAGGGTACTCAAGGTTTAAATGTCAAGAGCATGAGTGCTCATGAAATTCTTCAAGCACATTTGTATATATTGAATAACATGGCTGAGGTTCAACCTTACTTGTCGGAGCACAAAAGCATCATAAAGAAAAAGTATCCAAGGATGAATGAGAATAGGTTGTTAAAAGAGCATAATAAGTGTTTCTCTGAGTGGTTTAAAGAAAAAATTTCTAATGATATTGGTAGTGTTTCGGATACAATAAAGTGGTTGTCCTATGAGCCTAAACGTAACATACTCACTTGGAGTGCATATGATATCAATAAAACTTCGTTTTATACAAAACAAAGGGATGATCGTAGTACCATGCAAAATAGTGGGGTTATGGTTGTGGCCGAGTCCATGCATTTCTCTAGTTCCAAAGATAAAAAACCCGGTTATGGCATCTACACCCTACTTTGGGGTGATTGAAGAGATTTGGGAGGTTAACTACGTTTTGTTTAAAGTGCCTGTATTTAAATGCAAGTGGATTGATATTAATAGTGGTGTACGGATCGATGAATTAGGATTTACATTGGTTGATCTTTGCAAGGTATCTTATACCGACGAACCTTTCATCATGGCATCCCATGCAAAACAAGTGTTTTATGTTA
Organism: Trifolium repens; assembly: GCA_030408175.1. Lineage (NCBI taxonomy): Eukaryota > Viridiplantae > Streptophyta > Magnoliopsida > Fabales > Fabaceae > Trifolium > Trifolium repens. The sequence goes on from CP125845.1 coordinate 12,396,389, forward strand.
AAGATCCTTCACCTAACAGCAGGTGGTCGGTGGTTCTACAAGGAAAAAATGTGCAAGGTAGTGATGAAAATCAAGATGTGATTCTTGATATTTCCGAAACTCCTCCTTTCTCAACAAATGTGCCTAGCTTCGTTGAGGAAAATGAAGATGATGATGATGTGCAAGCTATTCGTTTGGATCATGAAGAAGGGACATGGGAGTAGTAGTATGTTTGTGTATTTTTATTTAACAAGTTTATACATTTGTGTATTTTCATATAGTAAGTTTGTGTTTTTAGATTATTTGTGAATGAGGATGTGTTGGTAGACAGTTTATAGCCCCTGATTTAACAGGACATAATAATTTTTAGGAAGTTTATAATGCAGCCTAGTGTGCACTTTTAGTTCTTTCATTGATTTGTTAAATCTAACCAAAAGGAAGTTTACAATGCAGCCAAGTTTATAATAAATTATGTTAGTAACAATGCAATCATAACCATATACAGCCAACTGATTTTCTTTCAGTCAGTGTGATTGTTCTGAATAGAGCATTTGCAAAATTCTCTAGAAATTTGCATTATACTGCTCATAGTACAATTTAGGTTCTTTCATTGCACAAGTCAGCTAAGTTGTGCATAGTATACAATATTTTCTTCACCCTTGAATGATACTTGATTTAAGATGAATCCTCTGCATTGGATTTTGTATTTTTTGGAATATTTGTGATTAATTTGATCCTAATCAATGTTTTCATTTTGTGTAAGCAGAGACATGGCCGATTCAACCGTCACGCCTTCTTCAACCCGACAACAAAGAGGTAGAGGTGCGACTATGTGTAGAAAACTTGACAAAGTTCGTCATACGGGTATTAAGTTGAAGATCCGATTTACGTTCAACACAAAATATAAATGTCACCGAGCAGCTCTCCCAACTAGAAACAACACTTAGAGCTGAATTTGAAACAACACTAGAAAACAAGTTGGTTGCGGAGCGTCAAGCGATGATGGAGACACTTAAGTCTATGGGTTTCTCTCAAGTTGCCTCCCCAACAAAGCAAGTGGTTGAGGAGTGTTCTCCAAAACATATTGGGAATGGAAGTGTGAAAGCTAGTTGTTCTGTTGCACCTGCAAACATTAAGGAGGTCTCCGATCATGACATAGACTCGGTTGAAAAATTGCTATGCATGATTTTGAAAAGGAAAAAATATTTGCCCGTACACTTAGAACATGATGCGTGTGTCAGCAATTTTAAGATGTCGCCAAGTTATATGAAAGACTTATTGGTGGGTGATAAATGGGTTGACCTTTCAGTTCTACAGCTTTGGTGCACGTAAGTGTCATTTTTTTTAATGCTATCAAATATCTATTATGATTTTGTCCCACAAGATAAGTATTATTTTGTCCCGTGTTGTTTTTTTTTTTGCGTTTTCTGTGTAGCAGCCATGTTGTTGGTGTTGCTGTGTTAAGGACTGATTTTTCTGCATAGTACTCTGTTTGTTTGGCACTTTGTTTGTGGACTTTTAGCACTTCTTGTTTGGCACTTTGATTTGACTAAGACTATTTGCATGATATTCAATATTTTTTATAAACTATTCAGGTATATGCATCGTCTTTCGATAGCAACAAACAACTCAGATTTGTATGCATTTTTGGACCCATGTCAATTGAATTTTGCAGCAAAGCCAAACTCAATTCAAAAGGCGGGTAAACAATACATACAAAATAAGTTGCGTGATGTAAAGAAAGAGTGCTACTTAGCGCCATATCTTGTGCCGTAAGTATATATATTATATTAGCATAGTGATTAATAAGTTATGTATATTCTCTTATTTATTTTTGTAGCATAATCATTAATAATTGTTATTTAACGTGTACAGCAAACATTGGAAATTAATAATTATGTGTCCTAAGGACAACATTATAGTTTGCCTTTGTTCATTACACCAAAAGGTTGATGAAGCAACGAAGAAATATTTTACTGAGTAAGTTTTTATTTTATTTAGTTTGCCTTTAGTCATTAATAAGTTTTTATTTTATATTTTATAAGTGATCATCCACTTCCTGCCTATTAAAACTAAGGCCATATAAATTTGTATTTATGTAGTGCTTTCATGGTTCATCAATTTGCTTGTGGTAATAGAAAGAAGCCTACTTGGATTTTTCCCAAAGTAAGTGTTGGGTAAATTTTAGCTATTTATTTACATTCATAATACATCGTTGATTTATTTTTAGTATGTATTAACTAAATGTCATTCATATGTAGACAAGGGTACAACCCAACGGCAATGATTGTGGGTATTATGTAATGAAGAATATGATTGACATTGTCTCTGCTAGTGTTACAAAGAAATGGGATGAGGTAATATATTTTTCTTTATTGAAATATGATTGATATTGTGTCACTTTGCCTTGCCTTTTGCTTTTTGCTTGGTCTGGTGTGTGTTACAATGATATAGTGTTACAAAGAAATGGTCTGGTGTATTTTTTTCTCTTTGCCTTTTGCTTGGTGCAACTTTGGCGTTTTGGTGTTTTGTATAGTTTGTTTAGCCTGCTGCTGTTTGGGAGTTTGGTTGGTTTGTATTGACATTGTCTTTTTTACATATTATAGGTGTTCAATGATCCTACGGCATTATCAGAAGATGACTTGAATGAGTTGCGAAATCGTTGGGCAACTTGTTTTCTTGACTTATATAACCCGGAGAAGGATTATGACGATGGTGATGACGATGGTGCTAAGGGACGTTAGGTTCGTGTGAAGTTACATTGTAGTTGTATTAATGTGCCGCAACGATATTAATATGTGACTTTGTTTTTATTTTGAGTTTTGGATGTTGAATGGTTGTATCAACCAATGACATGTTACTTTGTATTTTGTTGATCAACCAATGACATGTTGCTTTGTATTTTGTTGAACGGTTATTTTAACTTTTAATTCGGATGGTGAATGCGGTTATATTATGGATAGTTTTTATTGTTAAGTTATATATATGTTTATTTGCAAGTTATTATGTTTTGGATGCTATGGTATATTGGTTAAAAAAAAGTAGGATTTGAAAGAAAAAAAAAAAAAAAAACAGGATTTATAACCAAAAAAAAATTGTGAACCTTTTACATCTGTGAACAATTTTCTCAGATGTGAAGAGCATGCCTTTTACATCTGGCAAAACGGTTACATCAGATGTAAAAAGTGCAATATAATTTAAAAAAAAAATTAAAAAAATGACTTTCGCATCTGCAGAATAACGAGACAGATGTAAAAGGTGCATGTTTTACATCTGACCGGGTCAGGGGTAAAAAGTGTCAGACTTTCTATAACTCGTAGGCTTATGACTGACTTTCGCCAGATGTAAAAGGTGCTTTTCGCCAGATGTAAAAGGTGTTTTCTGCACTAGTGAATTAATTATTAAACGTTTTTTTTTATACATAACATGTTTTTCAGTTTTATTTTTAATAGAAAATGGGTTAAACCTTTGATATTCCTTTCTTTTTTTTACGGAACAATCAACCCTCCACTTGTCCAAAATCAATTTCTTTCTTTTAGTTTCCCTAAGTACAAATCATAAATAGTAATCAAGTACTTCCTAATACCTAACCTATCTTAAGTCTCTATTCCTCTTCTCTATACAATCTCCATC